>CP094634.1:7468190-8803011 GCA_023657505.1 Camelina hispida | reverse complement strand
AAAAAGTTTAGATATTTATAAGAATAATATATATTTTAAAAATGAGTCCATTTTAAAAAAGTGAAATAAAAATCTTAAGGTACAACTTAACTGCTAATTTAGTATATATTGGTAAAAACATTGCTTCTGGGAGAACTGATGATGTACATAATATTTTAAAAAATTCTAAATTGATAAAAACATTACTTCTTTAAAAGTCTTAGAAACCTATTATATGGAAGACAAATTTAGTCAGTTGACAATATCCATCACCATAGAATATTCTTAAGTGAGACTTTTAATTAATTGTCATCTATTTTGAAATATGAAAATTCCTCATATTTTTAATGCAGAAACAATTTTAATTCAAGCAGATCGTATAATTGATATAGTACATTAAAAATTTGAATTAATCAATTATGTATTATAATTTCGATAAAATAATTTTATTATATTATCAGAATTAACCAATGCATGTATGGATGCAAGTACAAAAACAAAAAAAAAATGTTATTTTCAAAGTCTTCGCATTGATTAAATCAATTTCGAACTGACAATACGAAACTGTCATAACTTTTTATGTAACTTCCAATTACTCTTCATATTCCTCATTTGAAGATATATACAAGATAACCAGTATTATGTCTGCTTACGTTTTGGAGAATCTCTGTCTTTGAAGGTATTAAGAAATATATAAGCATTTGTTTTAGATAAGCCAGTATATCAAATTTAAGATTTGGAACTTACTTTTTTTAAATAAAAGGTCGGCGTTGTCTAATGATTCTATGTAATGTTAAAATTTGTTATTATTCGATAAACTTCAGCTTTTTGATTTAATCTTGAACCTATATTTTCGTGATTTATGCCAAAAACTCTTTTCGGAAATAAAAATTATGTTCAAATATATATTTTAAACAATTTATGCATAATATCAAATTTTAAAGATACTTTTGACAGAGTATCTTTCATGAATGACAGATGCATGCTATTTAAAAATAACATTATAAATAATTTACTAAAATTCTAATACCAAAAACATAATATTTTTAAAATAGTAAGTTCGATACCCATAGTTTATATTTTTTTTTCCTTACCAAAATTATTACATCTAGAAAACATTTCCCAAGATGGTATACGAATATTGACGAAAGATATCAATATATATATGCGGTAATTAAATATTATGCAATATAATTATTTAATTATAATTACATAATAGTCGTAGTTTCTTATTATATTAACAATGTCTTAGCATGTTAGCTATTATAAAAAATTAAAGAACTTAAATGTATTCATTTTCAAAATAAATCAAACTAATAGTTTTAAAATCAAAAGGGTTGTAGTTTTTTCTCTTTGCATTTTTAATAATACTAGCTGGGGGATCTCCCCCTGCCTTTTACCAAAAAAAAAACATTGCATTCTGGTCATTATCCTCATCATTATTTTTTTGATGCATGTAACATATCACAAATCATAAGATTTCAATGTAATTAGAATATATAAATTCATATTGAAAAAATTCATCCGATTATGTTATATGAAATTAATTAATTGTTAACTGTATCATAATGTGCATTTATAAACTACAATGATGACTGTTAGAAAAATGACGAAATTGATAAGATAAATTAGGTACATAATTTTTTTTTTGCAGTTGGATATTTTTGTTGTATCATAAAATGTGTTTTGGAATTATTAAAACGCTTAGACCATTGTAAAAATAAATTACCATGAAATATACTGACTATAATAAATACTACTAATCTATAATTATAATCATAATTATACCTATAAAATTTTTAAATATTATTAAAAAAAAGACACTCAAACGATTAAAACGCAACGCTACGTTTAATCGTGACTGTTTACATTCTTACAAACCCAAAATCCCATTTTGTCTTCGAAAACAGTGAAGGAAGAGTAAGATACCCTAATTTGGTAAGATCATGAGAATCGATTACATTTCTGATCTTCATCGAGGAAGAACAAATTGGTGTATTCACGCTAAAGTCCTGAATTCTTGGCATGTCACCGAGTTCTTCACAAAACGTGTTCTTCTTCTCGTGGATACGAAGGAGCAGTTAATCGAAAATCGATCTACATAAATTTTAATTTAGTAGTGTTTATATACTAGATTACTTACACAATTTTAAACAAACTTTGAAGGGTGACACGATTGAGGTTGCCTTTGTCCCAACTATACTTAAAAAGCTCCGGAAGTATATTTACGAGGCGAATGGTATAAAATTCAGAATTTCCAAATCATCAATCCAACCCTCAAGAGAGAAATACTCATCATCCTTTTCAGATCAAGTTTACCGATGAGTCTACCATGTTCCTGCTCGAATCAATCAACTCCAAAAATTACTTCAGATTCGAAGATTTGGATGATATATATCGTGGAAGGATCAATCATCACATATCTTTCGGTACGTTTTTCTAAATTTAATTGTAATCAAATTATTTTATCATAGTATAACATATTGGAATGGTTTGTTTTTAGCTTTGTGTTGAGTTATCTAGAAACTCTAAAAGAATTTTGGAACTTTGTGTATTGGTACCTCAATAGAAAAGTACAAATTGAACTTTTACCAAAATAGTTTCGTGTGAATGTCAAAAAGCTTTGGATACAAACATTGTAAAAAAAATATTCTTGACTTTTTCCAAAAATAGATGTTTGCGGATGTATAGTAGCTGTTGATGACAGAAGAAATCATGAAAATGGTGTCAATGAAGTTGTTTTGACACTATTAAATGGAAGGTAAGTCACATTTATTGCATCTTTACTCATATTAAGATTTATAAGTCTGACTTCATTTTGGAGAGTGTAACAAGTATATTCAATTGTAGGAATGAAACTGTAAAGTGTCGTGCAATGGATTACTATGCTAACCTTTTCATGTATTCATGGGTGTCAACTGGATGCCATCTCACATATCAAACTGAACCGGTGTTTTGTGTACTGCGTTTCTGGACGGGTTGAGAGTACGAAGGTATGTACTATTAATAGAACTTGCTAGATTGAATAAATTCTTAAGAGTAGGTTGTATACTCATCTAATAATCTTTTAAACACTTAAAACATCCCTAGGTGAACCGTGTATTGTAAACACATTGGCCTCCTCCAAGATCTATTTAAAACCGGAGTTTGTAGGACTTGAGAATCACAAGGCTATGTAAGTTTTTAATGTTCAAAAATATCAAGTGGTGTATCATGTTAGGGTCTAACTTATGGTTGTGTTTTCTGTTTTTTTAGTTCGGAATTTGCTGGACGTTATTACATTAAGCACATAATGCAGCATGAAGGGTAATCTGGAGAAGTACAAGCTGAAGGCATATTTGTTAACAATCTTTTTGTATATGCTAACTTTAAAATTATTTTGAAGGTTTGTATGATCAAGTACTATAAACCCTTTTAAGAGTTACTTACCCTTTTATGGGTTTCTTTCTAAATTTACTTAATGGTCTTAACGAAATATAAAATTATTCTGGTCCAAATTCTATCTAAATTAAATTAACTACATAATATGGATCGGGCTTATTGGATTTTTCCCATCTTGCAATTGGGCTTAAAAATTATTTTAACAAGATAAAATATACTGAAGACTTTAATTAAGATTTTATTAAATACTCTTTTAAAATGTCCATTAAGAAATGTGAGATTAAAAGTTTAAAATACAAAATTAATTACAATTTTGATTATATTTAAAAAGAACACAAAACTAATTTGAAAATAGGATATTTTTTACATTTTGTTTTTATTTAATTCTTGCCCGCACAGGCGTGCGGGTAACTCTCCTAGTTAAAAATAAATGAAAATAATAATGAGACGAGACGACAGTTACCTCCGTTAGGCACAGATTCTGATCCCGCCAATGTTATCTCCACGTGTCAAATACTGAATGGTTACATAGATATGCTTCATCTAATCCTATATTCTTTCAACCGTACGATATAAATCCTACGGACAAGAAAAAACCTTATCTCTCCAGCTTTAGATACATTCAAAGAACCCAAAATAAACGAAGCACACAGAGAGAAGAAGAAGAAAAATCAAATGAAGAAGACGAAGCACACTTATATATCTTCACCAGTAAGAGATCACGACTAAAGGTTTTTAATAATTTAAGTTTCTGATTAGCTCGACGACGAAGAAGAAGCAATGGAGCTTCCGTTACTCTCTTACGCTACCTACCCGTCGTTTTCGCGGACAAGCTTATTATGCTCTGCTTCAACTAGCGTATGTGAGTTCCCGGAGAGAAGTCGGAGTTTGAGAATGAGATTTAACGGTGGAGAGAAGCCTCGAAGCGTTACAGCTTCCGCCGAACAAAGCAGCGAAGGGATTGAGAAAACAGACGGCGTCGGTGGTGGAGGAGGAACATTCGTCGGTTCTACTATGGAGGTGACAACACTTGATCGTGGCTTTGCTAATTCCACCACCGTTGATTTCCCTATTTGGGACAAAATCGGCGCCGTCATTAGACTTACGTACGGAATCGGTGAGTAGAGATTTGCAAACCTTAAATTTACAAAACTGTTCTGTTTCACCTCTAGGCTCTAATGAATGTATTGAAACTGGAAAATTAGGAATATATGGAGCAATGGCTGTAGCAGGAAGATTCATATGTTCTGTGACTGGAATTGACTCATCTGGTGGGTTTGATATTTCTATTGATGCACTTCTTGCTGGACTTGGTTATGCAACACCACCAATCATGGCTCTTCTCTTCATACTCGATGTAAGCTAAAGCTATTATAATAACCTCTTTTTGTATCATCTTTTGATACGTCTATTGTTGTTAGAATTGGTTTTAGATGGATTCTATATTCTCTGGTCTCAGGATGAAGTTGTGAAGCTATCACCCCACGCTAGGGCCATCAGAGATGTTGAGGATGCTGAGCTTAGAAACTTTTTTTTCGGAATGTCGCCATGGCAGGTGAGAAATTATAGCTTTTAATTTTCTTGGTTTTTTACAAATCTTCGATATTGAAGTCTTGGTTTTGAGTTTTACAATCTCTGGTTGTTTTCTTCAGTTTATACTCATTGTTACTGCCAGTTCGATAGGAGAAGAGCTCTTTTACCGTGTTGCTGTACAGGTATGGCTTTCATTAGAACTTAGCCAAGTAGAATATATCATTGACCACTTTGATTTGAGTTATTACTAATTGATTGTCTGATTCTCATAGGGTGCTCTGTCTGATATATTCTTGAAAGGAACACAACTGATGTCAGATTCTAGAGGCATGGCATCTCTGGTAATTAAATCTCTCCTGTACATTATTTCTTCTACGTTTGGATTATCATATATCTTCATGGAGTTCATATGTTATTTCTTATTATTACTTCTAGACTGGAGTCTTTCCTCCATTTGTCCCATTTGCTCAAGCGTTTGCAGCTGTAATCACCGCGACTCTCACAGGCTCTCTCTACTTTTTTGCTGCTTCTCCAAAAGGTTAGGATATGATTATGTCTTAATCTTGTTATAGTTATCTAGTTTCTTAGTTGATTCAGTTCTTTCTCATTTCTCGTTTTCGTTTTCAGACCCTACATACATTGTTGCCCCGGTTTTAAGGTCACGCCGAGATGATTTTAAGAAGCTTTTGTCAGGTACTCGTTCTCTTCTTCTGATCATGCATGTTGTTGTGAGACAGAGTTTGCTCGGAGAACATAAAAATGTCAACCGGTTTGGTTTTTATATTAATGTGATCCGCTGGTTATGACATATATGTTTTGTGTCATTGCTTTGAGCAGCTTGGTACGAGAAGAGACAGATGAAGAAGATTTACTCTCCCCTCCTCGAAGGACTCTTAGCTCTCTACCTCGGTATTGAATGGGTTCAGGTAAACATCTCCGTTTCGTTTTTCGTTTTGGTTTAGTTTGGTATGCAATAATTCTGGTTCCAGTTGGTTTATTACCGAGTATATACAGTACTATACGATTTTTTTTGTTGTTAAAAAACCAAACCGGTTGATTAACTAATTATCTGGTTCTGATATGTTCTTTTTTCAACTTTCAAGACGGATAATATTTTAGCACCGATGATGACGCATGGTATATACTCGGGGGTCGTATTAGGACATGGGCTATGGAAAATTCACGATCACCGGAGAAGATTACGTCGGAGAGTCGAACGGATCAGATCCGAGGCTACTGATAAGTTGATTTAAATCAACTCTAGATTTTAATTGGTTGGGGGTGGATTTGTGTGTATTTTTTTGGTATGGGGTCGTATAGTGATTAGGGAAATTAGCTAGGACCTCTTCCAATTAATTAGAGACCTTCATACAGTAGAAGAAGCTTACATACTATAGGTGTACTGTGTACATATATAATAATATCCCTATATATATATTATAATTGAGAAGTAACTTCTTTATTTTTAATTTTTTCGCAACCTTTTATGATTATATTGACCGCAGTACCAATATATACAAAAGTTTGAGCATTACTAGTGGCCAGAGTTTGCTTATGTATACTTTGTAGTCTACACGTTGTTTCCCTTGGGCAGTTGGGCCTGCATCTCTAGGTATTGCTTTGTGCTCTTGCATGGCCATTGGCCAGTGCCTTCATTTTCATTTGCTTCTATCCAAACTAACTAATACAACACCTAAATTTACTTGAAACTTGAAATCAAGCTAAAACCGAAGCTATAATAAATCATCTACATTATACTAAATTTTCTTTTGTATACTATTCATAATATGAAAAACTTTTAACTCAAATTGGAACTAAAATCATAGATTAAACATTATTATGAACATCATTAGCAATTAACAATAAAATAAAATTTTCTAATATCTATATATATAAAGTTAACTTTTCTCTCTTCTCATTCCTCCACATCATCATCCACCTAAGCAATGATATATATATTTTTTGCATTAAAAATAATATTTTAAATATTTATTCATTGCATATTTATTACTCATAATTAATAATATAAAAATTAAATAAAAACGAATTAGTAAGATTACTTCAAATTTTAAATAGTAAATACAATAATAAAATTTGTTTTAGTATATAATAAAAGTAAAATAAATGAATATTTTAAAATAGTAAAAATAATACTGTGGATTTAATTTAGTAGTAATGTTATTATTTAAATTTTAACCAAAAAATGATTATATTCCAAAATTTAGAATGGGTTAATGAGTTGTAGAATAGAAGTAAGATTTTACTGTATGGTGGAGTAAAAAAACAATTTATGTAATTGTATTTATAAAATTCTAAACATAAAAATAAAATTGAAGTGAAACATTTGTTTCTAAAAAACATATATTACAAAGATTTATTATGAAATTTCACTTGTAGAAAAATAAAAGATTAATTACTCACCTCAACTTAAAGTTTTGATATAAAACGAAGACATTAAAAGGGTCACACTTTTTTTTTGGGAAAACTATGAAAAAGAATCTTGAAAATATAATCCATCTAAAAAAACAAAATCAATGGTCATAAAATATAGAAAAAATGATATGTAAGCCGTACAAAAAAAGTGACATGTGATTTGTATAGCATATCTCACAATGCATATTATCAACCGGAGCTACAATTCTATAACATGATAAAATATAAAATATAAAACATGCTTGAGATTTCATCAATTCTATTAAATGCTCTTAACCGAAAAATTGGCAGAAACAACATATTTAAAGTACACCATATTTTTTTGAGAAGATGAATCTAAGGTTGTATCACAAAATTAACATCTGAAAATAACATACATATAAGGGTTTTAGACAAATATGTAACTTAGATTAGTGAATAGATATTCATTGTCGGGTTTAATCTATTCACTATCTAAGCATTCTTGACTTGGTCGGAAGTTCTATTATGGCAGGTAATGCACTTGGAAAACTCCATTGTAGTGACATAGCAACAAAAATGTTAATGAAAGTTTGTATATTTGCATTTAATGTGATATCGCTATGTTTAAATAATCTCTATAATTAATTTTTTAAGTCATTTTTTTGTTACTACGTGATATATTGTTAATTTGCCAAAAAAACATTATTGCGATACTAGACAATATATGTTATACATAAATTAGTAAAATAAAAATGACTTTTATATGGATTAATCTTTTAAACTTCAAATGATTAATTATTTTTATATTAAATGATTCTTATTCCTAAAAAAATTAAACTAAAATCTCAACCAAATAAATATAACAATGAAACATTATCTTCAACAATACATTCGTTGTATAACACTTAGTAAAGTAAGGTTAGTGTTTATATAGATTTATACTTAAAATTTTGAATAAATATATTTGAGCTCAAGAATTTAGATTAATAGAAAATATTTTAAATTAAAATTCCGCGCGTGCGCGGGTATAAATTCTAGTATTTAATATTTTAAAAGCTACATAATATTTCATGTATGCATGTCGCAAGACATCATCTAATTATATGTAACGTATAAAACTTAAACCTTCTTTTTTAAGAAAAAAAATTTGCTAGACATAACCATGAATTTTAGTATAATAGTATTCAAATATTAGAGAGCTTGTATGTTTATGTGTAAGGAAAAAAATGTTCGAATTGATAGGACAATTACTAGTATCCAAAACATTTTGCTGGTATTCGAAACAGAGTTTCCAGAACCCAAACAAGAATAGTTGGCAAGGACAAATTAAAAAATAATACTAGCAAGGTGGTGAATTTGATTGCTCTTGCTATTTTTGTTTTTGTAAAATACATTAATTAGTGTACCTCTAATCACGAATTTGGTATCCGAACTCCAAAATTTGGTCCGAAACTCTAATTAAGTAATAAACCAATAATGGACAGAAGAAGGATAAATTAAATAATTATGTCTTTTTTTTTTTCTTGGGTCAACTGATTATGTCTTCTTTATAATTCAAAACTAATCTTAACAGAGAATAAATTATTTAAAAGCTAATCTTAATTAATTTTCAGAAAACGACAAATGAAAGCGAGTAGTCGGTAGAATCATGTGGAGGAGCAAACCTTATTGTATTGGTGTATATTATTTTATTCCTTCATGTCCAGATTATATCATTTAACTTAAATTATTCTAAACACCAACTATTATATTGCTCGTAGTCGTAACGAACAAAATTAAAAACAAAAGATAAATGTTTAACTCCAACAAATTTTTTTTAGCCACCATTTTAAAAATTTAAAGTTAAGATAAATAATATACCATACTAAAACTGTCGTGATTATGAAAGCTTTTTTATAATTTTAAAAAAGTGATTTATGTGACCGTACAAACTTTTCAAAGACACACATTCTTTTTTATATTGCACATTAAATTCAACTTACTATGTTTCACTTGTAGTATTTTTTCTAAGTTGAAAGTACGCTGATAAAAAAAATGTCATTTTAAAAGAGGTGATATCTCAGAATGGAATGATGATAAGATTCATGAGTTTATCATTCCTCCAGATCAAGAAATACTGAAAAACATTTATCTATCACAAGTCTCTATACCAGATAAACTTGTTTGGTACTATAACAAAACAAGAGAATACTCTGTTCGATCTGGGTACTGGTTGATAACTCATGATCCTGGCTTAGAGGAGCCACAACCTCCAATTCCATACGGCTCTCCAGAGTTAAAAACAATGATATGGAAGCTATCAATATTGCCAAAGATAAAACACTTCCTTTGGAGGGCATTATCAAAGGCAATACCAGTCCTAACGAGATTAAATACTCGTGGAATGAATTTAGACCCTATCTGTCCCTTTTGTTTCCAAGTAGATGAGACAATCAATCATATTTTTTTCGCATGTTCAAAGGCTAAAATAATATGGCAAAAAGCAGATATTCCTCTTAACTGTTTGATTAATCCATCAAATTGTTTTGCACATAATGTCACCAAAATTTTGGATTTCCAACAAGATAACTCATATGATAACATTCAAAAGTTAATGTCTATCTGGCATATTTGGAAATCAAGGAACAATTACATTTTTAATTCTATCATTGACAGTCCTATCTCTATTATACTACGAACCCAAGCGGCTGTTGCTGAATGGATCAAACACACACAACAAGATAGAGACCATCAACATCACACAGGCAAGATAGGAGAGCTGAAAGTTGGATAAGGCCAACTACACCAAATGTAATTACGATGCCAAATTTGATATAACAACTCAAGAATCAGCAGCAAAATGGATTATAAGAAGCAACACGGGTGCATCGCTAGGCTGGGGATCGTCTACTCTCACAATTTCAGATACTGCACTACAAGCAGAGAGTAAAGTCTTACTTGTAGCTTTACAACAAGCATGGATATGGGGATTAACTGATGTATGTTTTGAAGGAGATTGTGAACAACTCACAAACATTGTAAATGGCAAGGCATATGATATATCTATTGATGCTATTTACCAAGATATTAAGTTTTGGGCCTCCAAATATAAACACATAAATTTTGTTTTTGCTAAACGAAGTTGTAATAAGGTGGCACATCTACTTGCAAAAAATAGTTATCTCTGTGATCCTTTTTATGCTGAATGTTTTTCACCACCACTGTGGCTATCATAACAATTGTATGATGACTTTTTAAATTCATAAATAAAGTTCTAATTTGACGGAAAAAAAAATATCATTTACAATACATTCATAGTTAGTATAGCTAGTTACAACAATAACGAGAAATATCTCATTATCGTTGTCTGTCTAGTCTTTAGAAACACATCAATTTTATTTATATGTACAAAATCTTGAGCTGAGTTATACATAAAATCAGGAGAAGATTCCAAAAATGTTGGTATGATAATTAAGATGCTTGCGTCCGTGGAATTTATTAAACTAATGACTATTCACATTACGGTCTTATTCTAAATTTCTCTAACTAAACATCAGACCAATCTATAGAGAAACTAACGCATATTCTAGTAAGATAAATTATTTAATGGTCTCATACCCTGCTGCAAACACATATACATATACACGCAAACGGATATGCATGCATATGGATATCAATCCGCGATATCCTTATATTGGTTGATCGAGATTATTGATTACTTTTTACATGACACCCTTGAGTGATCACTAACGTAGTGAGGTTATCTCAAATTTCGCAATTATTTACATTTCAATCCAAAATATAACAAAAATAAGAGAAAAATATAACATTTGGTCAGATAACACACTTGCAATTCTTCGCTTAAAGTTCGGTGGTGGCCATATGTTTTGGTGTTGCGAAGTTGGCCACCATCAAATTACTTAATTCATAATATATGTGATCGGCATGTATACTGTAATTATACTGTCTGTCGCAAGACCAAAACAAAGCACTTCCAGACTGTTCAATTATCAAAAGAAAATTATAATATGGTAGTTCTTAAAAAAATAATTAACTCCCAAAGTCCAATGCAATTAGTTATCTCTTGTATTGGATTAGCGATTGGTGGAATCATATAAGATTATAAAACTAGTTGATCATTATTAAATATAAGTTGAGTAGAATTTATAATTTTATAACTAATGGACGGCTTCTTGATTTATTATTAAAATGGTTCCGCTGATTAATCGATAAACCATACATTTGCACAAGAAGCCGTCACACGTTGTCCGCCGTTGCTGAGTCTATCCCTTTCCATATAAATACTCCATTTTTTCTTCAATAAATATTCGTCGTATAAACTATTGCGTTGTGCCTTTCATAATTTATTATATTGCTAAACGATCCTATTACCAAAGAACATAAAACAATATGATTTCATCTCTATTAAAATTACAGTATTTAGACCTTTTTGTTCATCTAATGATATAGTTGCAACTGGAACTCGGAGTCTTACTTGTCTTAGGTGTTCACTATGTGATGGTGAACTATAAATAAATAGATGTACTTTCGGACAGTCTTGTGGTCGACTGTACGCCTTTTGGTCTATAAGTCGGTTTGTTAATTCGAGAAACTTAGAAGATTTGTCAATTGATTTAAAAAATCACCACGAGTTACTTTGTTTATATGTTTTATTTTTGTTGCACCGTTATTTTCAATCTCCACTTAACATATGATATGTACATGAGTTATACACATTCAGTCATTCACTAACCTTCTTATGAAAACGTTAGCTAATCTTCTTATTAAAAAAAACTTCAAAAAAATATTATAGTAGTTAACTTGACATAATAGGTGTAAAGAAACTAAGTTAGCTTATATGGTTTTACGTTTTCAAAAAACATTTTTTTTTGTATTCGAACAACTTAACCAAAATAATATAAATAGTAGGCGTAGATAACAGTTGATGATCTCAGTTCAAACTGATATTTCGTCGTTTTGACAAATTGAAAGGTTATTCAGATTAAGTTGCTGTGAGTTGCAAATTACATGCCCAAGTTATCGTTTGGGGTATTATTTTTGAAGAAACAGTAGTTATATAGACTTCTTGTTCGTGTGAGATCTTTATATAGTAATATAGACTATAGAGAGTTTCTTTATTTAAAATTGGTAATCTTCTTCATGTAAACACAATAAACATAGTCGATCAGATATGTAACTATACTAACTATCTAAATATTTTTAACAAAGAAGCTTGAATAATCTTTTTTTTTTTTATGTGTATTAGTTGACGAAGATATCAGAACTCATCAGCGCGTGGACCAACGCGACACTACTGCGCATCCGTCACTTGTCCGCATGGATCTCCGCGTTTTCTCCCGTTTGTTTAATGTGTTCTCATCTTTCTTGTAATTAATTATAATTAGTAAAGAACTTCAAGTTGTTAAGTTGTTAAGCTGTTAACCATAGTTTATCGTTGACAAAGAAAAAACAAAAAAACCATAGTTAATTGGTCAACTTGGTTAACCAACTATAGTTAACGATCGAGTTTTTTTTTTTTGTCTTCTAGCTTACATTCGAGCCAACTTCATCCACTTCGTATTTGATGCTGCAAATAAAATGTACTACCAAAATTAGTAAAATACGAATTTTTCTATGAGTGACAACAAGACTTAGAAGTTTGAATGAAGACATACAAATGAAATGACATTGATTGTAGAGATGGGTCAAAAGACTCAAAACTATAACTCATGAATGTTGGTATCTAAGAATTTTCAGGAACAAACATCGAACCTATTTTGATCCACAACAAGTAGTGCACTTGATATATCTATTGATAAGGGTTACAAGGTTAACATCATATCTCTTGTAGACTTCTACCATAAACTGGGACTCCACCAACTTTCTGGTCGGGTAACCAAATTACTCCAACCCTAATGAAATAAAATCTATCTATACTCTCTTCGTTTTATGAAGGGATATATCCTTAAAATTTTAGAAAAAGAATCACCAGTTGCATCATTTCAATAACGTCGCCTCTTAATTATTGAGTTTCTGAAGAGTATCTAACATTCACCAGGCTTATTACATTTGTTTCTAAAGATCTCTGTTAGGAACATTTCAAGATCTTTTTACTTGAGCGTACGTACTTTATTTGTCTAAATTCTTATATATGCAGTAATTATTTGCATATGTTTTAGTAGTTTTGTACAAACTAGCTAAATGAAAAAATATCATTTTAGCCTTTGGAAAAACCATTCTAGCTAGTTTAATTTTATTGGTTCAATAGAATGTCCTGATTATAACTAAGAAAAGTCTCAGTTTTAAATATTGGGAATTTGATTGGTGACATTATACGTATATAAAACAGTGATGGAAAGAAAAACAATACAAGATTATCGGTTTATAGAATCATATGAAAGATAAAAATATATTTCCACATTCTTGGGATCATATTGTGTCCATTGCTTTATTCTGCGAGAAGACATGATAAACAATGTTAGCTTCTTCGATAATATATACATTAAACGAAATCTAAGTACCACAATAACGTCTTTATACATACTCGACAATATATATTATAAAACTTATGAGCAACTTCATCTCGAATTTGACATATAATAATACATTAGTACACAGAGAATAAAACCTTATAATAATAATAATTGTCTCTTGGGGCCATTGGGTATAGAGAGAAGACTTAGTCTTCTTCTTCATCTTTCTCTACTTGATACATACACATTTCATTGCTCAGGTTTCTATATATTTTCTTCTCCACTTTTTATAATTTATCCGCTTGTCTGCTATCTCTTACATTAAATCTAAACCTAAATCATTAGAATCTCCAATCTCGTTTTAAATATACTTTTCTTTTTGGTTCGTCAATTTTTTTCTTTTCTTTTTTCTGTTTGATGTTGGCATGGCTGGTCTCGATCTAGGCACAGGTTCTCGCTACGTCCACAACGTCGATGGTGGCGGCAGCGGCCAGTTCAACACTGAAAATCACCACGAAGATAACGGTGGCGCCGGAGGAAACCACCACCATCACCATCATAATCTTAACCATCATCAAGGTTTAGATTTGATAGCTTCTAATGACAACTCTGGACTAGGAGGCGGTGGAGGAGGAGGGAGCGGTGACCTCGTCATGCGGAGGCCACGTGGTCGTCCGGCTGGATCGAAGAACAAACCGAAGCCACCGGTGATCGTCACGCGCGAGAGCGCAAACACTCTTAGGGCTCACATTCTTGAAGTCGGAAGTGGCTGCGATGTTTTCGAGTGTATCTCCACTTATGCACGCCGGAGACAGCGCGGGGTTTGCGTTTTGTCCGGCACTGGAACCGTCACTAACGTCAGCATCCGTCAGCCCACGGCTGCTGGAGCTGTTGTGACTCTGCGTGGTACTTTTGAGATTCTTTCTCTCTCCGGATCTTTTCTTCCGCCGCCTGCTCCTCCAGGGGCGACCAGCTTGACGATATTCCTCGCCGGAGCTCAGGGACAGGTCGTCGGAGGTAACGTAGTTGGTGAGTTGATGGCGGCAGGGCCGGTGATGGTCATGGCGGCGTCTTTTACAAACGTGGCTTACGAAAGGTTGCCTCTGGACGAGCATGAAGAGCACTTGCAGGTTCAAAGCGGCGGCGGAGGAGGGAATATGTACTCGGAAGCCACCGGCGGTGGCGGAGGATTGCCGTTCTTTAATTTGCCTATGAGTATGCCTCAGATGGGTGTTGAAAGTTGGCCGGGGAATTCCGCCGGCGCCGGTAGGGCTCCATTTTAGCAAATGTTTAATTAAGAAACATTTTTATGACTTTATGATTTATGAAATTTTATGAAATTGATTTTTCAACCTTTTTTTCTCCTCTCGAAAATTTATGAAATTATGATTTAAGAAAGCAAACATTAATATTATTCATGTATTGAACCTCTTAGTGCATGATTTTTACTTAGGCTATTGATATTTATCTTTTGAATTTCTCAAATCTTATTCGATCGGTTGATAAATAATTAAATATAGTAAGGGTAGTGTTATCAAATTAACCCACGTATAAGAGATGAATAAGATGACAAATACATTTCTCTCGTAATTTAAATGGGTTTAACGAGTTAAAACTTTAATCATTCTTTTTTTATAAATACAATTTTAGTAAAGATAATATATATGAGATACTTGGATGCAAATGGTTTTCTGATATAAAAATCACAATACTGGAGAAGTTCTTGTTTCTCTCCGTTAAACAATAATCATTAATCATACTGCATTACTGCTCACTAGGGTTTTCCAAACACATGGCTGAATAAGTTATCTTTTTCAAATTTTGAGGTCACCTTTGTTATAAAATAAATACATGACGGGAAATTATAGTAAACGACAAAAAAACAAATTAAAGTAATAGCGGTAACATACAAAGGGAAAGTGCAAGTGGAGTGCTAATTAATCAATTAAATTTGTTAATTTGACCAATTCATTGCCAATCATGCCCTTAATTGCCCAACCCATTTGATGCTAAGCTGTCACACACGCAATTATATAAAGTAAAGTAGCCGAGATTAATGTTTATCTCGACTAACAATCATTACTTTATTTTTGTCCAATAACTATAATATTGCTTATAGCTTGGAGTAGGGTTATGGATTCTAAACATAAAATATTGTTCATTCGCTGTGAACTAAACAGTAAAAATATGGTTCTTAATTATTTAATTTACCTGGTGTTTTTATATCCAATATATTATAAATTTTAGCTTGTAATTTCATCGATTTCGAAAGGTAACATTATCGTATGCAATTTCGGATCTGAAATGAAAGTAAAATTGTCAACTAATAGTTCTCTTCAGTGAAAAGAAATATACAATTGTTTAGAACTTCATAACGGGATTATATATCTTGTCATCTTTAAGTTATTGATTAGTTTAAGTATTTCAACCATGAACTTGTCTATCGTGGTCAATACTCAATACTAAAGACAATTCAATCCAAAATGTTATCAAATTAATAATGTAATTAAAAGTATAAAACCATACATCATTAGAGAAGTACACCACTGCTGGTTTTTGTGAGGGGTGGCGTAATATAGAATAGTTATCTTTTTCAACAATATATTTAAGTTATCTAAATGTTAAAGTGTTGATAAAAAATATTTCAGCTGTGGGTAAAGAAGAGACAACGATTATTTTGACTAAAGTACCACGGATCATTCTTTTAGCTTCATTGGATTTTGTATCTAACTAACTTTTACAAAAAAAAAAAAAAAAAAAAAAAAAAAAAATATTAAGAACATGATCATGTTCTATAAGAAGCTAATAAAAGTTTCTTTATATGAAGTTCCATAAAGGTTCAAAAGATTACTTGCTAATTATAGTTTGATATACATAATAATTATTAGTAAAACATAAAACAAACTATCACATCCAAATGTTTGACCGCTAAATTTTTTTGGTTATTTGAATATTGCAAATGCTTATATAAGTTATATTGGTTATATCCTTTATTGACAATGTTAGATTGCCACAGTACCACTGTACCATTGTACTACTTACCAAAGTGTCCTTGTTGGTTTTCAAGTTCATTACTTTTGAGGGTAAATTAAAAGTTGTAAACTCGTTTTTATTTTTCCCCTAGTAGTGCTGTAGAATATTATAGTTGTTGAAACAAAACTTCGAATATAAAAGAGAACATGTTTTGTTGGTTCTTCTTTTATTTTTTTTTTGTTAAAGTTTGTTGGTTCTTCTTTTATTTTTTTTTTGTTAAAGTTTGTTGGTTCTTCTTGCTTATCTAATTTCAAAACTAATATAAAGGACCACCTCAAAGTAGTCCTGAGACGGATCCGGATATCCGGGTTATTTGGAGTATCCAGATCTGGCTTCGGATCCGCCGGAAATAGACATTTGATATCTGGCTTTGGATCCATCGACACCGGATATCCGCTCAAAATTTTGTTAGTCGTCATATATCCGGATCCGAGATTATATCCGGCTTTTTAAAACTTTTAGACTATTTTGGAAATACATTTGTAAAGATTAATGAGTTTGAAAGCCCAACTATAGCCCAGACGATCTTAACTGTGTTGTGTGAAGGAGAGAGTCTTATTTATAGAGAGATAAAAGTAAACAAAACTATGTGAAGAAGCAATGTGGGATAAAAAAATGGAAGGAGAGGAAAGAGTTTGCACTTTGAAATATCCCACATCGCTTACCTGGGAAAAGTGACCCCTCTAGCTTTAGTATATACCCCTGTTTTAAAAATCACCGTCTAGCACCGATTACGCCCTGCAAAATCGCTAGACCCACCCTCTCTGCCTCGATTAATGACTAATTCCCGCTTAGCGTCGTTTATTCGATTATGCATATTTGGTCCAATTATTTTCCGCTTAATTCCGTTTAATTTTGTGTATACTTATTTCTTTTAGAACCAAATAAAAATCAAACATAAATATTTTTGTTATTTAGGCATTTAAATTAAGAGATTGTGATGTTTTACAATAACTAATGTATAACTTTTAACAAAAATCATAAAATTTTCTTTTAAAATGATGTTTTTATGTGTTTACCATAATTTTAAAGACAATACTATAGTTTTATATTTTATTTGATATTTTCCTTTCAACATAAACAGAATTATACATATATTTAGTACAATATATTTTTATTTTATTGTTAATTTAATAAAATAACCCTAAAACTAGTCCCTGTTTAATCTCCGATTTTCTCGCTAGGCGCTAGACCCACCTCGACCGCCCGACTAGCGCCTAGCGATTTCTAAAACATGGGTATATATTAACTTATACACTCTCCACTCTCTACAAGTTTCTTTCACCCAGCATTATTAATTAATTAAATTAGATGGTTGGTGAAGGGTAAACGAACCAAAAAAAATAGTATAAAACGGATCTGGATATCTGGGTCAAAATTTTTGTGATATCCGGATCCGTATTCGGTTTGGACGGATATTGTATTTCGATATACAGATCCGGATCCGATTTTTCGGATATTCGGTTTTTCAGAGCGGATTCAAACGGATACCGGAGCGGAGACCGGATCTCGGATAATAGGTCTCAGGGCTACCTCAAAGGCCCACGTATGTCGCATATCAAATACTAAACTAATGCGCCTTCTCGTGATAGCCCAAATAAATCTAGCCGACGATTGCTCGCAATTTTTTTTTGTTCTTTTATGAATGACTCATACCTTCATTAAAAGTCTTTGTTATTCCACGTTAATCTATTTTTCACCTAACAATCTTGAGCATAAAAATCAATGATCTCGACAACATCCAAATCAGAAAACGTAGAGGCGTCGTTCCGAAGAAGCCACAACAAGTGCTCAAACAAGATCGAGTCGACATGATCAAGCCACACCACTCTACCGGTCCTGTTTAACCGGTTCTTAGCACGATCCTTAACCGAACCTATCAAGACTCTAAACGGGTATTCGTCGAGTACGTACGGTTCGACCTTGAACTCTTTCTTCTCCTTCCCTACCACCACCCTTATGACCGGATCTTCCATATTCTCGGTGATATTCCGGTATGCAAACCGCCTCGAGTCTGCTGAGGAGAGACGACGGAGTTTCATTACAGGAGAAATCAAACAACCCATTTGAGAGAAGAAGTAGAGTTGTTAATAGATAGATAATTCAATAAGAAACGTATGATAAGAGTTTATAAACATTCAAAAATCACAAAAAAATGGTTTTGGATTAAACGCGGTTTTATTTATGTAAAGCCCGTGTGTAAAGCTTACGGATGACAGTTTTTTCACGCCAAGATTTGTTACGTGGCAAGATGTGGTTGGTTGATATTGTTGCGATGTTATATGTCAAGAGTTCGATGGCCGACCCACCGGCTAAACTGTCTTTCTCCGTCAACTTGTTTTTAGACAGAGAACGATTTCACTTGTACATATATGAAAATTTTCCAGCTAATATATCAAGAAAAATTCATTTTCAAACTAACGTTTAGATATATACGCAAACTTTGCATTTATATCATTACCAAAAAAGGTAAGAAAACAACTTGCATAATTAACATCCGAACGGAAAATATTTATGTTACCGACTATCTTTATTTGTTATGGCTTATGAATATTTTTCTTTTTCAATCGTAATGTAAATCTATATTAACATTTTTAAAATACATTTTGTGTTATGTCCTTTTAGTTTTGCTTATTTTTTAAAAAAATTATAATATTAACTCTAAAAAATTTTCAAAGAAAAATTCTTGGGTTCACCCATAGGGGTGAACCTCTTATATTCACCCCCTCTTAATTAACCAATCAAAATACAACAAAACGCCATGTCATATATCATATTATAAAATAAATCAAAATTAAAATAAAAAGACAAAACAAATAAAGGAAACAAATTCTGTAGATTTTTTAATAAGGAAATTATGTCGGTTTAGGTTTATAAAAAAATGATTAGAGTGTAGATTTTACAATTAAAAACAGATATATGTCGGTTTGGGTTTATAAAAAAGTGATTAGGGTTTAGATTTTATAATTAAACAAAATTATATGTCGGTTTGGGTTTACAAATTAGTGGTTAGGGTTTAGATTTTATAATTAAACGAAATTATATGTCGGTTTGGGTTTATAAAAAAGTGGTTAGGGTTTAGGATTTAGATTTTACAATCAAACAAATTTATATATCGGTTTGGGTTTATAAAAGAGTGGTTAGGGTTTAGATTTTACAATTGAAGACAATTATATGTCGGTTTGGGTTTATAAAAGAGTAGTTAGGGTTTAGATTTTATAAAAGAGTGGTTAGAATTTAAATTACACAATTAAAAAAAATTGTCGGTTTGGGTTTATAAAAAATTAATTTAAATTTTGATATTATAATTAAAAACTATAATATAATATTTAGAATTAACAATTATAAAATTAATTGATATACAGATTTTGTTTCTTTAATTAATCATTTGTTTCCTTAGTTGATAGGGGGTGAATAAGAGTGGTTCACCCCTAGGGGTGAACCCAAGAATTGTTCTTTTTCAAAAATAACATTGCAAAGAAATTCAATTACTAAAACTTCATAAATTGACCAACATTTGTTATGTTTATTGCTATCAAATATTAAAAACATCTATATATTTTCGATTTTTCCAAAAACAACTCTATCCATTAAAGTTTTATTCTCATATAATCTTTCAAATTTAAATGATACAACCGATTTTCCATAGATATTGTGTATCTAACAAATCCTAGTACCGATTTTCATGAATCTAACAAAACGCACAGTTTTGGTTTGCGGGTGTTGATATATCATGGTTTTTAGGTGTTTTTAGCCATGATATAATTCTTATATATAGAGTCTTTTTGGTATTTTTAGAGTCTTTTGAGTCAGTATAGGATTTAGCATGGATGAGAGCATAATGAAGCTAAATATGAAGATTTGGAGCTTAATCAAGCATTGAGGCTGAGCTACGAAGTTGGGAGACATGTTCAGAAGAGTGCATCGATCGACACAACATCAACATCGGTCGATGCAGAGCCAAAGAAGAAATTGGAAGTTTTACCAACAGTTTTGAAGATTTACAAATCGGCCCCAGAGTTTTCCATATTTGCATCATTAGTCCCTGGACGTTTTTAGGAATATAAATAGGATTTTTGGTCATTGTTTTAGACCTAAGCTTTATTTTTCCCTGCAACTTTTGAGAGCAAAACCCTGTGAGAGATTTTAGAGAGCTTTTGTAGAGAAGAATCAAGACTCCTTCAGAGAAGATTCAGAACTCCTTTACTTCTTTTTTTAATCCCTTAATGCTATCTATTTTATTCATGATTTGTGTTTGTACAATTATGTCTGAGTAGATCTGCTTGTTAGGTTTAGGGTTTCTCAATATGGATTTCATGGATTATTAGATCTCTTAATTTAGGATTCATTATCTTTCTTGTTCTTCACCATAGGTTGTTCTTAATGCTAGATCTTTGATAAGTCATCTGGATTTATATCTTAGGATTATTGATTGATATGAGAATATAATTGATTTTCCTGATAAAAACCTTTGGTGAACAAAATTACTTTTTGCAAAGAGATTTGAATTAGTGATTTTGTGAACTTATCTAAACTTGATTTTACTGCTGGTTTTTAACTTGAATTTTGCAAAGAGATTTGGATTTTCTGGTTTTAAACTTAGATAATATTTGCAGTGAGAACTGATTTATTTTATAATTGTGTTTAGAGTTCAAGAACGGTGCTTAATTGTTGAATCCTGCTTGCTTAATTAATTGATATGATTTTCCATGATTTCTTGAGAATTACCCTAAGCCTAGCGTTTATTTCTATTGATTTACAACTCCTTTATTTTTTGTTTTTGCATTGCTATTTAAATTACAATTTTGGTTTAGCATAATTAAAAGATTATTAAATCTATTGTGTGAATCTAGAGTTCTGGTGGATTCGATCCCTAAGTACTACAATTGATCTCTTAATTCGAGAGAGCAGCTCATGATTAAATTTGAGCATATCTAATTTTGGCGCCGTTGCCGGGGACTTTTTTGATTCACCATTAGATTAAAATCTTTGATTTTGTCTAAATTTTTCTTTTTCTGTTTTACTCACACGCTTTTGTTTCTTTTCTCCTGTGTGTTTCAGGTACATGCCTAAGCCTAGCACCAGCAAAAAATCCTACTGGTCCAGTTGTGAAGCTTACAAACCAAGAGTTAGGACAACTAGAGCGTGAGAACACAAAAGCAGCCAAATCAACAAAGATGGTCAACCCAATCATATTGAGACCAGATGTGGCTGGAGTTTTGAGAGATCAAGAGGGTCATGTGTGCAACGAACTAGGCCAAAAACTTGATGCTTAAGGACAAGTTATTCAGGACCTGTCGTCGTTGATGAGAATGCAGATGGCATCGATCGACGCAACGTTGGCATTGGTCGATGCAATCAAGAAGGCATCGATCGACGCAATGTCGGGGCTGGTGCGAATGGAGCCAATTTGGATGGTAACAACCAGCAGAACCTTCAGCCTAGACGGGACAAAAATGGAGAGATTGTCAAGACTCTTGCGGACTTCAACAGGCCAGACTTATTCTATGAGAACCGTTCCGCAATTGTCCCTCCTCCATTCCCAAGAAATGATTTTGAGCTGAAGCCTGCCTACTTCGCTCTTGTTGGACAAAGGCCATTCCAAAACCTGTCACATGAGAAGCCTCTAGACCACATTGAACACTTTGAGGACATAGTCACAAGCATCAAGGCTAATGGAGTCACATAGGACTATCTCTACTGCAAGCTTTTCCCATACTCTCTTGCTGGGGAAGCTTCTCATTAGCTAAGGCAACTCAAACCAGGATCTCTGACACCCTAGCATGACATCAAGGTGGCGTTTTTGAACTACTTCTATGATGATGTGAAGTCTAATGAGCTGAGGATTAAGCTCTCTACCTTTAGACAAGGACCTGCTGAATCTTACAGAGCTGCTTGGGTAAGATTCAAAGCATACCAGAGGGACTGTCCACATCATGGTTTCTCAGAGGTGCAGTTGATCAATATCTTCTTTAGCGGGATTGACTGGAGGTATCAGATGGTTTTGGATGCTGGTAGTGATGGGAACTTCAAGACAAGGTACCCAGATGGGTCTGAGTCCTATCCCTATCCAGGTTTCCTTCCCGTGGCTCGTGTAAACATCACAATGTCCTACCAACCACATATCCCCTCACTGGAATACCTCATGACCGCACAAGGATCATACACATGCGACAAGGGCCAACCAAATGTCCTAAACAGGACCGCCGCCAAAGCAAAACAAATGTCCTCAACAGGACTGCCACCAAGGCCAAACAAATGTCCTAAACAGGACCGCCACCAAGGCCACTCAAATGTCCTAAACAGGACCGCCACCAAGGCCACTCAAATGTCCTAAACAGGACCGCCACCAAGGCCACTTGTCTTGACCGTCACAAAGACCACTTGTCCCGAAGGACCACATAAACATGCAACATTGGCTAAACAGCCCTCAACAAAAGCCACATATCTGGCTAAACATCCCGCCACAAAGGCCACAAAATTGGTTAAACATCCTGCCACAAAGGCCACACATATGGCTAAACAGGCCACACAATTGGCTAAACAGCCCGCCACAAAGGCCACACAATTGGCTAAACAGCCCGCCACAAAGGCCACACAATTGGCTAAACAGCCCGCCACAAAGGCCACACAATTGGCTAAACAGCCCGCCACAAAGGCCACACAATTGGCTAAACAGTCCACCAGAAAGGCCACACAATGTTTCAAAAGATCACCACACACGGGCACAATGACTCAAAAGTCCACCACGAAGGCCATACAATGTCTCAAAACCGCCACACACGGGCACAATGACTCAAAAGTCCGCCACGAAGACCACACAAGTCCCTCCAAGGCTCACAACCACTAAAAAAGGACAAATTCTAACTCGCATAGAACTTTCCACTTTTGGAAAATTTCCACATTTAGAAACTTTATTTCAGGAAACTTTCCTTCAAACCACCATAGTCCTAGAGGACTCTCATCAAAGGAATCTTCATCTTCCGAAGTTCCTTGATCCTCCTCTCGAGAACCCTCACTGGTCTCGCCTCCAAGGTCATGTTAGGCTGAAGATATTCAGGAATCTTAGCCAACAACCGATCATCCTCACGGAGACACTTCCGCAACATAGACAAATGGAAAACCTTGCGGAACGCACGCATAACCTCAGAAAACTCCAGCCTATATGCTACCGGTTCCACCCGCTCAACCACTCTGAACGGACCCATAAACCTCAGACTCAATTAGTCTCTGTCAATGACCTGTTCGGATCCTGCAACATGGCCATCTTGAGGTACACTCTGTAGCCTGCCTGAAACTCAAGATCTCTCCTCCTCTTATCAGCATAACTCCTCTGCCTATCCTGAGCTTCCTTCATGTTCAGCTTGAGAACTCAAATTTTCTCTGAGGTCTCCTGAACAAAATCCACCCCGAACATGCTATTTTCCCTCACATGACTCCAGCATAACGGTGTACGGCTTGACCTCCCATACAAAGCCTCATAAGGAATCATCTTAATACTCGCCTGATAACTGTTGTTCTAAGCAAACTCTACCATGTTCAGGTGATCTGCCCAAAGGCCAGCCCAATCCAACACACACATCCTCAACAAATCCTCCAGCGTCTGGATCGTCCTCTCTGACTGTCCATTGGTCTGATGTTGATAAGATGTACTCATATGCACCTTAGTGCCCATCTCTGTCCAAAATGCCTTCCAGAACACCGAAGTTAACTTAGAATCCCTACCAGACACAATACTCGCTGGCACCCCATGCAACTTGACTATCTCCTTCACATACTTCTTAGCCAAGACCGCTGCTCCATCAGTCTTTTTAATGACGAGAAAATGTGCTGACTTAGTCAACCGGTCCACAATGACTCAGATAGCATCAAAAGTCCGAGACAATGACAATCCTACCACAAAATCCATCGTGATCATATCCCACTTCCACTCGGGAATGGGTAGACTCTTCAGTAAACTCGCCTGGAACCTGATGCTCAGCCTTTACTAGCTGACACATATCGCACCTCGCGACCCAACTAGCTACATCCTTCTTCATCCCGACCCTATGATAGTATCTCTTGAGATCACGGTACATCTTAGTCACTCCTGGATGAATAGAAAACTTGCTTGCATGAGCCTCTCTTAGGACCTCCTGCCTCAACTCCTCATCCTTGGGCACACAAATCTGACCGTGCACCAAGATAATACCATTATCGGAGACTTGATATTCTGAATCCACATCCTTTGAGGCATTCACCAGCCCCAAATCCTTCTTCTGAGCCAACCGCACCCTACTCAAAAGATCTGCTCTATCAACCGCCTCCAAACCCAACGGTTCCTGTGAAACAACACAACCTCAAAGCACTGATCTCTCCTACCAGAGACTCCATTTCCTGCCCTGAGCCGAAGCTACCCTTTTCTGACTCAGAGCATCTGCAACCATGTTAGCCTTACCAGGGTGATAAGCTATCTCCAAATCATAATTTGCCCCAAGCTCCATCCACCGCCTCTACCTCAAGTTCAGCTCGGGCTGAGTGAATTGTACTTCAGGCTCTTATGATTTGTAAACACCTGTACCTTTGCACCATACAGATAATATCTCTAAAACTTCAGGGCAAAAACTACAGCAGCCATCTCCAAATCATGAGTAGGATAGTTGCCATCATGCTTCCGCAACTGCCGCGAAGCGTAGGCAATCACCTTCCCATGCTGCATCAACACACACCCCAAACCAACTCTAGATGCATCTGTATAAACCACATAGGGTACTCCCTGCTCAGGCAAAGCCAACACTGGCGTAGGAACATCTCCTTAAGGCTTGCAAAGCCCTCCTCACACTCCTGTGACCAAACAAAAGGAACATTTTTCCCTGTCAACTTAGTCATCGGGCGTGCCCTACTCGCAAAGCCCTGCACAAATCTCCTGTAGTAACCTGTCAAACCAAGGAACTCATAAAACCCATACCTCGTCCTTCTTCTACTCTTACCACACCGACACTCCCCACGGTGAAGTTATAAGACGAAAGAATCCCATGCTCAACAAATCATTTGGTTAATTCCTCAGCTCTACTAAACTAATAATCAAATATGCCAACATCAGCTCGCCGCCACCTGAAAATCACCAATCAAAGATCCTTGAGAACTAATCATCTCATCTGTGACCACTCTTCAGGTCATCCATTAAACTTTTCGCCTCTCCAGCAATTCACATCCCCTTTCCAAAAATAGACACGTCCTAACTATTCATATAACTTTCTATTTATGGAAACTTTCCTTTTTTGGAATTTTCTAGTCTTCCTTTGCAATGACACTTTCCATAAATAGCAAAACTCTAACTCCCTCAACACTTTCCATATTCAGAAACTTTCTATTTATGTGAACTTTCCATTTCTTGAATCACATAATTTCTTAACCCATTTCACATCAAGATTTCATAAGAACTAATCATCTTATTCAATCTTCTCCAACAACATTGTCAGAAAATCTGCAATACGGTCATCTCGGTCTTAGCAAAACTGTCACCACACTCACAGCCCCCGCTGTTCCTCCAGCAACACTAGTAGGCACATTGGCCACACTACTTAAATCCAAGATTAAACCACCATCTATTCTCGAGGTCTACATTCCGTTGTTATGTTTATACTCACTACCTAGACATTGCTTGCTCCAAACTCCTCCACCCTTAGGTCGCAACCTTCGGGCTACACCGATCTCACTCTCAGACCAGTGTCTTTGAGTTATACTGTCTCACTCTTGGAACACAATCCTCAAGATCTCGGTATCAGGAGAACTACTCATCCCCTCAGGGAAACATCATCCCCTCTGCCACTCTCAGAGCCCCCAGCCCCTCGAGCTATCGATATTTAGGGAAACCACCATCCCCTGAGAAGCAACAATCCTTAAAGACTATAAACATCTTCCGACCAAAAGTACGTTATGTGGTCCGAGTATAACATTGCAATGTTACACCTGCCCACTCAACTTCTAATATCCAACTGGATTACCCACCAATAAGAGAAAAATCTGCTCCAACTACATATGTCCACCCCCGCCTCTCTAGGCTCGATACCTCTCGAGAAGAATCTCGCACCGGTCATCTACAACTGTTCCATCCTCCTAACATAATATGGAAACTCCTCAACATATGCAGCCCACGACTGCACCCCACCACATGCGGTACAACTAGAACCTGCACTGGTACCCTTCTCGGTAACCGCTCCAACAGCACGCCAACAGATCCGCCAAGTGATCATCTCGACCCTGGGTTCCATCTGGTGCAACCCCACACATGGGTTCCCAGCACCCCCTGAATTCTCACCGGCTAACCCTCTCTGGTCCCTCCTGATACGCTTGCGACCCTCTGACGTACTTCATCGTGGAACTCTGGACCACACACTCGCTGGCCTTGGGACCTGTCCGACCATGACTACGACCACGTCCGCATCCACGACCAACAACTTAAACACCTTTAACCACTGCACTTCCAAGAATAGAGGCTAATAAGCAATCTTAACATAACACGAAAACACAAAAAACACAAATTCACCATGGAATCACACTGTAGGCTCGACGAGGATGTTCTAGGATTCCATGCCGCAGACAATTGACTAACTCACATAATCAATCAAAGCATGCAAATCCCAAACATCTACAGCACAAAGCATCGTGAACCCAAACCTAGAACCGTAAGGGCTCTGATACCAAACTGAGAAGACCCGACCCATTTTTTTATAATAAATAATAAATAATAAATATAATAATAATAATAATCTAAGCTAGTGGTCCAATACCCACTAGCCCTAACCACACACACAACCAACAACGGAAATAAGAATATCAATAAATAACCAATAACCAATATCATATAACAATATTAATTTCAAAACCATAAACTAATATTACAAACAACATGAATCATAGAACCAGCAACCTAAACCACATTCTAATGACTCAACTCTAGCAACCTAGCAAGCCAGACAACATCCAACCGAGTCCCTAGAACATCCTCCTCTTCATTGCCTTGATTCCACGATCACACTTTGCCTTTACCTGCACCACAAACACAAATTGAGATGCATGAGTATTTTAAAAGTACTCAGTGAGGCAATCCTCCCATGTACTGGGCTATACACGCAAGCATTAAGATCCCTACATGCCACAAACAACAATCAATAAAACAAACCAGGCAATATACAAATCATGCATCATCTGTCTAACTGAAAGAAGGGTGTCGACCGACACCAGACGGTGTCGATCGACACTGAAAATCTGGTATCGATCGACACCATACTGGTGTCGACCGACACCATGCTCGACACTCCCGAAAACCCTAGTTTGTGTAAACCGACACCTCCACATGGTATTGATCAACACTCGCCAAAGTCTCGAGTCGTCCTCGCGTTAGTGTCGACCGACACCCCAACTGGTGTCGATCGACACCGATGCCGAGCATCAATTTCCTTCGATCAAAAACTCTGAATCTCGCCTCCCCAGACATAGCAGCCACGAATAACCATAGACAACTCAAAGAAACAACCACATAAGCACCAAATCAAAGAAAAACTAGAGATCTTAGCTTAGATAAGCCATGATCATGCACTCACCTCTCTGCAGGAAGATTCTGACAAACAGCAACGAATCCAACCCTCCTAGCAAGCTTCTAGATCCTTCCTAGCTTCAAAACTCCCAAGAACCACCAAGAAATCTCAAGATCAAGGTTTTTCTCTCTTTTCTCTCAAAAACAAGAGAACGGCGACAAATACAACTTGCCAAAACCCTTTTCTTGACAATCCATTTAAATATTCCGGTTTAATGGTTTTTCTTAAACCAAACCGGTCCAAATCGATAATTAAATCGAACTGACCGAACCAGAAATATTGATGTCGACCGACACCAAGATGGTGTCGATCGACACCCTCCCCAAAATGCACAGTTTTGCTTTGCGGGTGTTACACAACAAACCAACTAATAAACTTAATTTTAAATTGAAAGATGAAATGATTTTTAAGTGAATAGTTATGTATAAATATAAGCATGTAATCATTTTCTTTATATGAGATTTATCAAATTTGTTTTTTTTGTTTTTTTGTTTTTTTTTTTTTTTGTCATAGTGCCGAGAGACTTGGGTGTAACTTGTAGGATTTACTTGGTTATTCAATAAAGTATTTTCAGAATATTTTCAACCTACTTTATTAATTCAACTGATTGAATATCAATTAACTTATTAATCTGCCTATAATTAACTAATCTGGTCATTCGTGTTTGGGGTTTAGGTCATACTTCCATTTTTCATATTGTTAGTTGCTATCAGTGTCATCCTGTATAGTACAAAACCCCGTATCAACTTAGTTTTTTGTTAGGCGAAAGTAAAGTTTATGTGTTACTCTGCCATGATGGTTTAAATATTTACTATAAAAAAAGTTGCTATGGTGAAATATTGAAATAGCTTTTCATGAAGTCGTTTCTTATAATACAACTAACCTTATAATGGGTCGCTAGCTAATCTTTAAATACTTAATCTCTTTGCACAAAAAAAAACAAAATCAATTAGATTTCTAAAATGGCTATACCAATTTGGTTTACAATTTCCTACACTAATTTATATATTTAGAAATTTATTACATTTAATAACATAGGCCAAAAATAAATATACAATATTTTTTTTCTTTTAAAAACTCTAATATTCAATAATAATTTTACTATTTGATATGAACAATTAAAATCTTTAATAGTTATTAAGAAGGTGATAAAAATGTAAAAATAATTATTTCACGGGTTAAATCTAATAAATTGGAGTATTTGTAATATAATTTATCCCGCTGTATAATGCATAATAACTCTACGGATATAATTATTTTAAAGGTTAAATCTAAAAAACATTAAACTTACGGGTTAAATTTAATAATAAAAAATTTAAAAATATAATAATATAAAAATAGTTCTTTCACGGGTTAAATCTAAAGAGCACTAAAAATATAAATTTTTATAGCCATAAAAAAATTCAATACGGTCACAATGTAACATTATAATAAATAAAACTAAATAGTTGTTCCGTCATGTCAGCAGTATACAGCTGGTCAAATTTTAGAATTAACAATCAAAATATAATAAAATCTTAAACATTAAACAAAAGAAACAAAACAAATACAATTTTAAAAAATTTAGTCTTTTTTGTTATAAAAACATTGTCCAACTGTGTATTGCGGATTAAAATATAGTCTTTTTTCGTCGAAGTAGAATTATATTAGAGGGGGGTATTAAACTTGATATTCTTAGGATTTGGTAGAATTTTAAAATTTTAGAATTCTGAATGATGGTAGGAGATTTGTTTGTGTCTTAGAATTATTCTATTAAAAAAAATGAAAATAAAATGTTATTCTGTGAGATTCTATGAGATTTTGTAGTAAACTTTGAATGATTCTAATATTTTATAACACCAAGAAAAAAAACTCTATACCAAACTGTTTGTTCTCTCTCCTTGCATCTAGATTGTTTTTTTTAGTCGTCAAAAACTTTTGGCTTGGCATAAAAAAGTCTGAAACAAAAAACAGAGCATGAAATTTAAAAAAAAACCGAGCTTAAAGCTTAAAAACCAGAGAGCAACACCACAACTCAACGATATAGCTATAATATTTCCAGAGAGCACATCAACCATGCTTTTTCTCGCAAGGTAAGACTGATAACAAGGCCAATTTAGAGGATATGATACTGCCTCAATTGCCGCAGCACAAGCAGACCATAACTCAATATTCTACAAGTGTAAATCTTGCAAACTTTGTAAAGCCCAAAGCTCAATATTCTACAAAATAGAGTGTTGAGACCAGAAAGATAGATAAGAGTTGACAAAGAGTAACATTCCTCAACTGCACGAAGAGCTTCTTATGTGTCATGGGAACAAAGAAGCTTTAATGAGAAAAGCATTTGAAGAAAACGCAAAGCAAGACTCGTGTACTAAAAGCCAAAGAAGCATGATGTTCATCTAGACAATTAACTAATGACCCTGAACCCTTTTAATTCCAATTTACAGTGTAACGATATACAATTCAATCAATGCTGCTGTCCATTTGGATGTGAACAACAAACCTGGACAAGAATACTTCTAACCGATGGTTGTTCTGTCTCCAAAGTTCAGGGCCATGTTTTGACATCATCTCCAAATTCTCAAGTCTGTAAATTAAAAAAGCAAAGCAGAAAGTACCATTCGTCAGAAGAGAAAACATGTAATATAGAAAACATTCAGAAATTTTGGCTTACTCGATCATCTTCTGTTGCAATGACCGTTGATTTTAGGCTTAGGAGTCGCAACCTTCCGTGTCCGTCGCTGCATGGCGGTGGTATTAGTCCCCGTCGCGGCGGAACTAGACCTCCTCGTCACATGACCTAAATATTGGTCGTGAGATCGACACCGTCTTCTTTTTGACAATTGCTCTCTGCAAGACTCTCAATCTCAAAACTCTATTGGATTCGATCGATTGCAGGAGGAGAAGTTACAATTTTTTGAGAGAGAAAGAAACGAGGATCAAGTTCAGATTAGAGTTGTCGGTTGGATTGTGTTGACTGCTTTTTTTTTTCTTTTGGAGAAATCCTCTGAAATTCCACCTCATAACATATGATTTTTGTACTCATATTTTTCAACTAAAAAACAAACAAAAGTCTTGTAGAATCATTCAAAATAACATTTTTAAAAAAGGTTACGATATTTTGAATAACAGTAGATTTTAAGTTAGTTTAATAAATGATTGATTGAATAACAAGAGATTGTAAGTTATTTTAAATGGTTTTATATAAACCTAAGTTGAATAACAAAGGATTTTAAAAGATTCTACATAAATCTAAGTTGAATAACAAAAGATTTTAAAAATACCTTAAAATCTTTTAAAATACTAGTTCAATACCCCCTCTTAATTTCTGAAATCATTACAGAGTTTGTTCTTTAGCCACAGGGGCTGAGATACAAAATTAGAGTAAAAATAGAGGGAATGCAGCCATATTTTGCTCAGCTATGAGCGGCTTGATTACAGGAACGTTTAGTAAATGAGAATATCACAAAATCAAATTTTGAAGACCAAAATAAAATGACTTGTATAAGGTTGGATAATGCCGCATTAGAAGTCAATCCATTGATGATGTTAATAAGGGTTTGACAGTCTCCTTCGAAACAAACATTAGTGTATCCGCGAATCCAGCATTGTTGAATAGCCGCCAATAAAGCTCTTGTTTCAGCCTCTAGGGGAGTTAGGACATAACCTAAGCGAGCCGAACCCCAAGTGAGTGCTTTGCCATGTTTATCTCTTATGATCCATCCACCTGTTGATTGTAAACTTGGAGGGTGTAGTCCTGCATCAAAGTTGCATTTTAACAAAATTTCATGTGGAGTTGTCCATGTTTCTTGTGATGGTGATTGAGATGGTTGCCCAGTAGATATCTGTGTTGTAATCCTGATCCAGGTATTTGTTTCTGCTTGTGCTCTATGTGCCGTGTGTGATGGGTTACCCCACATCTTATTAAAAATAAAACCATTCTGCGTTTTCCAAATGTGCCGGACTAGCCATAATGGTAGACATCTTTGAAAATCTGTCAAGGTTTGGTTTTGGTAGAGGTTGATAATGTTTGAAATTTTTGCTTCAGTATCATTGGATGAATTCCTCTATTTTTTGTTTTATCCCAAGTTCTTGATGTGCCAATCTTTGAAATTAAATTTTCCATCGGTGTGGAATCATCAGTATGGACAGAACTTAGGGGCCGTGGTGGATGAGAGTTTATTACGATATCAACACCTAGTCGGATAGTCTTACCATCACCAACTATAAATCTTGTGTCTTTCTTTATGAGATTTATGTCTGAAAGTAGTGATGCCCATTTTCCGGCAAATGATAATGACTTTGCACTCCATGAGGATGTGCGGCCTTTAACTCGTTCAATGATGTAGTCGAACATCTCTTTTTTCTTTTTCCCAAATTGTTCAGGTAAGCCTACATATTTACCTCCACCACCATGATTTGGTACCTGTAAAAGTTGCTTCAAATAATTTTGAGTGTGACTAATTACTTGTGATCCAAAAGTAATCATAGAGTTGGATGTATTTATTTTCTGGCTTGAGTAGTACTCATAAACATCAAAAACATCATTTAGAGCTTGACAATTCTTTTTGTTTGATTGGGAGAAGAAAATGGAATCATCGGCAAATTGTAGATGTGTAATCCTTGGAACACCATTACCTATTTTTATCCCCTTTATATCACCATCAATTGTTCTCGATGTGACTAGGTGGCTCAGTATATCAGAACAGAGGACGAAGAGATACAGAGAAAGGGGATCACCTTGACGAATGCCACGTTCTGGTATTATGTTGTCATTTTGAAGTATATTTTGTGTTATACCCTTTTAGTTATGGTTACTATTTACTGATGATGTTAATCTAGATTTTAACCCGCGGTACACCGTGAAACTATTTTAAAAAATATTATTTAAATCATTTCAAATTTAGATTGTATGTTGTAGTGTTTTGACTATTTCTATAAATTTTTATCAAATTTGTTTTTTTGGGTATTTTCGTATAATTTTTTTTACTGATTAAAATACGTAATAATTTGAAAATTATGATATGGTAATAAATAGATTGTCTCCTATATTCAATTATAATATAATAGTGTGGATTGTAATCTATGTTAGATTGTCGTATATTTTACATCAAAAAATAATTTTAGACTACTTCAATTTTGAAATTGTTACATTACACTATCTTGTTTATTGATTTGGCAAAAAATTTCAAAAAAAAAAACAAAATTTGTAATAAAAAGTAATGAGTCTACACTATTTCAAAAAACAAAATTTGATTTAAAGGATTTGGACTGAAAAAGCTACTTTTTTTGTGGATTCATTATTATAATAAAATCATATATATAAAAGTAAGGTTTTGCTCTTTCCTTATTGGTTGGTTTTAATTTAATGCTTTCTATTTTTTTTTTTGCTTTTTAATTGTTTGATTGCTTTAAACAATATTTAATAGCCAATTAACACAATACATTTAATTCACACGTTAAAATAAAATTATAACTGAAAATAAAATAAATTATGCATTATTCATATTCCACCACTCAATTCAATTCAAACACAATAAATTATAATTATGCACTCACTTTTCTTTTGTAACTTCCATCAATTTTATCATATAAATCTCATTCTCTCATATTAGCATTCTTTTACTTTCACATTTGCCTATTCTCTCATTCTCTTCCATAATACCTCAAATCATTTTTCAATTTTTTTGTTTTTGATTTCTTATTTTTGTTGTATGGGTTACAAAAAACCAAATGAAATATAATTGTAAATTTTAATGCTAAATTTTAATTTTAGAGACTGCATGATATATATTTTACATTGTTCTTATTTATAAAGATTCATCTCCATTATCTAATTTGGATTATCATCTTATAAGTAATCATTCTCTCTTTATCTCCCATCAATATCAAATGTTGTTATATCTCATATGTGTTGTAAGAGTTGAATTATCATCTTTGTTTTGTTTATATTCTTGCATGAATTTAAAACTCATGGTAAGAGTGTGATTATATATTTTGCTGGATTTATGTTATACATATGTATAATAAAAATTTGGTGGCTATAAAAAACAATTATCGATGCAAATTCAACAACACTAATTTCAACCAAAGTCCAATGATGGAATCAATCAAAAGAAATCATCTTCATACATATTTATATATTTTATTTTTAAAAGTATGCAATGTTTTAACAAAATTAACTATTATAATAGAATTATTAAATGTTTTAGGTAAATTTTGAATATCATAGTAAACTTTAATGATTTAAATAAATAAAGTGTATTGTTGACATTTAGAAAATTTGTTTGTTATATATGTATTTTTAAGAATATCATAGTAAATTTTTATGATTTAAATAAATAAAGTGTATTGTTGACATTTAGGAAATTTGTTTGTTATATATGTATTTTTAATGAGAATTTCAAAAATACATTTTTTTCAATACCAACACTAAAAATACCATTTTAAAAAAACTTTATTAAAAAAAATTCTCAAAAAATTCTCATATAATTAAATAAACTAAAATAAATTAACATATGTAATACAACAATCCGCGCATATGCGCTGGATATTACCTAGTGAATTAAAAACTAATGAACTTACACTGTAATCTTTTTTTTTTGTCACTGAACTGACCCATACTTTTTTTTTAATTCACCCATGTATACTGAAATAATTCGTAATAAAAAATGTTAGAAACATATCTAAATAAAATGTTTGTTGCAATTTAACGATATTTATTGTAACTTACCTACTTGAGTCTAAACACAATTGGCACACGTCCACCTCTAAACTCAATTACAAAATTGGAGTATAATCGAAAGTACAAACTACAAAAATTTGGGCTTAACCATATGAAAGTCATGGTTTCATCCTCACTTAGCTTTGACTCTTGTCATCGTTGACCTTAACTATTTAACTTCTTCGTCTTCTTTATCCAGTGATTCAGTGAAAGATCCCCAAACACTTCTTGTAAAACAAATAATTAAAGAATAAATGTATTAAGGGTGCAAATCCTTGATATAAAGAATAAAAGAACCAAACCTGATGACCATGAGCTTCTCGAATACTACTCAAATCCTGGAGACTTACAATAAAGAAATCAGGAAACCGTGAATTACTATTACAACGAATATTAAGAGAACTTAGATCTTTGAGGGAGAAAGTGTAAATAGAGCAGCCAAACAAAAGCCTCACCGAACACAACTCACCACATGTTATGCTACGTTCAAAATAAAATCCTCGGAAAAAATTACTACTCAGCTGGAAAAAATTACTACAGCTCGGGATTGTGCATATCGTTATTCTATAAACATGGTGTTTATAGAGTTCATTGGTGAGGATAGTAAGAGCATCTCCATTGGTTGCATTTAAGCAAAATTGGTTGCTTAAAAAGCTAAAAAAATAAATCAAAAATCCTAATTACTTAACAATCGATCTTTAGCTTAGACATTTTAGCAACGATGCTTACCTAACACGTGTCAGCCTCTGAGTAAAGTTTTAGGAGAAAAAAAAAGCAGTGTTTTTATTTTTTTGTTTATCGGTGTCGTCTTTTCTCTTTCATCATCGAGAAAGAGTTTCATCTTGATTGAGGAAGAAACTCTTCATACATCCATCTAGATCAATATCTGAATTTTTTGGCTTGATTGAGGAAGATTTTTGGCTTGTATAGATCAGTATGATGGCCAAATCTGAAATTTTTAGTGGCCTGTGTTCTTGTGGGTTTCGGTGAATTTGACCATGATGAATCGAGTATTCGGGAAACCCAAGCAGGAGTCTAATCTTAACGAGGTATGATCCAATTTCTACACTTGTCTATGTTGTTAATTGCGAATTGGGAATTGATGTTAACAAAATTAGAGTTTAGGTTGTTTTGAGAACTCCGCCGCCGAAAAGGCTCAAGTCCGACGCTGGAGGCAGCCCAATCTCCGCCAACGCCTCTGGTTCCGGCAAGCAGATAGTCATATACGAAGATTCTCCTCTTCCTGCTCCTGCTCTGCTACAAACTTTGAGTGATCATTCCGATCAACACCTTTGCACCTATCAATGTCGTATACTCTCTTCTGGAGTTATACTCTACAACAAGGTGATTTTTGCTGAGCCTACTTTACTGTCTTTAACATAGCGTTTATGCATATCTTCATATAGGATGTGCATGTGTAGCTGTTGGATTTTGTTTTTGCATGCTATAGGTTGTATCTCTGAAAGTAGAATGTACAATTGAGGTTTGAATCTAATTCTGTGTGTATATGAAGGAGCTCGAAATGGCAACAGTTCCAGGACAGCTGGTCTGGGAGATCGTAAAGAGAAACAACTGTTTCTTGGTGAAGCAGTTCGGCAGAGGTAACGCCAAGGTTCAGTTCAGCAAAGAGAAAAACACACCTCATCAACCTCAACTCTTACAAGCACTCTGGTATTGATTCAACTCTTGTTCACTCTAGATTTATCTCAATTTTTGATTTCTGAATCTGTGTGATAGAATGTTGCTTATATGAAGACAAGTCAATGCCTTTTTTATGTCTATGGAAATGTAATTGGTGAATTATTGAATTGGTTGGGGTTTGTTAGATTGAAATTGAAGTCTGTGATTGGATTTGTATAAGAATCTGTAGACTTTATTTTAATTTGTAGTTTTTTCGATATGATTACAGGTTTGGCCAACAAGAAGACAATGACCATCCAGGCAACTGACAAGGACCAAGGTGTGGTACTCGGAACCACCAAGAGAAAGAGACAAAACAAGCCTATGCTCTCTGTTAACAAGTCTGTCTTCAAGAAGGAGTTTCCGAGGATGACCAAAATAATAAAGACCACATTTTTAGATACTACCAATGGACAATAAAAATAGAAAGTTTCTTAAGAAGTTTGTTAACTTCAAATTTTATTCACTTTTATTCAAATTAATGTTTTTAACAACTTTGCTTAAATGCAACCAATGGTGATGCTCTTAATAGGGCTTAACCATATTAAAGTCCTACGTAACTTGGTTTCATACTCACTTAGCTTTGACTCTTGTCATCATTGACCTCAACTGTTTAACTTCTTCGTCTTCTTTATCCAGTGATTCAGTGAAGGATCCCCAAACACTTCTTGTAAAACAAATAATTAAAGAACAAATGTATTAAGGGTACAAATCCTTGATATAAAGAATAAAATATTTGGGCTTGTGCATATTAAGTACAAACTACAAGGATAGTAATAGGTGTGATATGAAATCGCTAAAAAAGTTGGTGAGCAAGAAAAAGATCTTTGCAAATTATACAATTACATATAAGGGGTTAATGTTAATAAAATTATGGATATTGTAAACTTTTTTTTATGGAAAATCTATTGTATATCATTTAAATTTGAGAGATTCTAGCATCCATAAAAATAGTTTCAATCCAACCCTAGATCTCTCACCGCCGTTATGTATTTTTCAACTCTCAGACGAAAGAGCAAGAAGAAGAAGAAGAAGAAGAAGAAGAAGAAGAAGAAGAAGAAGAAGAAGAAGAAGAAGAAGAAGAAGAAGAAGAAGAAGAAGAGCGATGTTCCGAGAATGATGTTCTTCCTCTTCACTCAGATGACACCGACTCTCCCGTCGCTCCTCCTCCTGTTGCTCTTCATTCAGCTCTTCATTCAGACACGGATACTTCTTCAGCCGATGCATATAATTTTACAATATGGGATATAATTATGGATATTGATATTGCTGTAATTTCGAAAAATAACAATACGTCAGATTTTGTTTCCTAAATATTTTACATTCCATTTCAACTAAAAAAATTACATCAATCAATATGAAAATAGAAACTATAATATATTTAACCACACATTCTATTGTGTTTTGAAGATAATTTAACTCTGAATCCTTTGCAAACAAAGATAAATTCCGGTTTAGGGATTGCATCGGTCGATGCAAGGTTGGTATGTGCATCGGTAGATGCAATGTTGGTTTTCTGCGGACGAGTTAAGTTAAACGCTGTGTTTTGGGTTAGGAAAACCCTTAGCTCGAGTTTTTGTCTCATTAGTCGTGTTTAACCGCTTTTGAGAGTTTTTATCACATTTTTGTTCTACCCTTTTAGTTATGGTTATTTATTTATTTTATTTACAACTTTAGTCCTTAGTGTGATATTTACATACCTAATAAATATTATTTCCGCAATCATTCAAATATAGCAAACAGAAACTAATAAACTCTAGAAAATATAGCCAATAGAAACTAATTAAAAAAAATTGAATCTACATTTCCTATTCTTATTATATATTAACTTGATATAGTATAGGAAATGGAAATTAATTACTATACGTATGGAACAAATTAGTGAAATATCCGTTGTCTTAATCATAAACCTTTTAACCTTTTGCATTAATTCAAAATTGCCATATATATTTCTAGATTTTTTGCTTGCTCGCCAACAATATTTTCTCGATCTCATATCACATCTAATTTTACCATCTTCAAAAAACTATATAAATGATGTCTCAATAGCAATACAAAAATGCATCAATTCATACACAAATTAGTATTTCAACAGGTGCACACTTATTCCTTTATTAGTTTGTTGGTATAAAATATTTATAATTTCTTTATTTCATCTCTAATACCTATTCTTTTCTTATCTTAGGTGGTTTAAAATCTATTTGTTTGAAAAAAAACTAGATTTGGTTTCACAATACGTGAACATGCAACCTTCCGGTTAGTGAATAAACTAAATGTTTTTGTTTGATTTATTTCATATCTATACTATTTTTTTTTTTACTCCATGTAGTTATGTCACCAATACATGTTGAGAAAGAAACCAATTCTGAGTTTAGTTCACGGTGAGCTGCTCACCTTTCTAAGTATTCTCTTTATATTTATTATTGAATATATACTATCCAGATTTTCAGTTTTTGGTACATCCCATGATTTTTCTTTGATCCATTTGTATATCTTTTTACGATTGGGAGTAAATTAAAGGGGTCGATGTTGAGGCCACAAAGGAGGAATATATATAGGAGGAGAGAAGAAACAGATGAGTTTGGTGGAGTTGTTCATTGTTTTTGTTGAATGATGATTGTTTAATTGATTCCAATGTGGCTATTAAATGCTCTAGTAATGATTTAGTAGAGTAATATGTGAGCATGATAATCGTGTAATTTATATGATAATTTATGATTTTTTCCTGTAACTAGATTTATATTTTATTGTATATATATAACGGGTTGAATCTAAAAACAATAATTTAATACTAAATAAGCTGTAAAAATCTAACTTTTAAACCATAAAAAAAAATTGTCAGTGTATAATCAATATTAAAATAGTAAATATATCTATTTTTGAACTGATTTAATTGTGAATGTAAAAAACAAATCATCTTTTGTAGTATACGGGTGAAATTCTAGAATTAATATTCAAAATATAATGATACAATATCAAACATAAAAGAGAAACGAAAATAACAAACAAATAAAATTTAAAAATGTTAGTTAAAAAAGTTATTGCAGGTTAAAATCTAGTTCAATTCAAATAATATATCGTTTTTGCATTCGACATTTGTCCGAAAGATCAAATAATATGGACTGTGAATATCGATTTGTGTTTTACATTCGACATTTGTCCGAAAGGTCGAAAAGTATGGATTATGAATATTGATTTATAACATGTCGATATATATCTACAAAACCATATATATCTAAGAGCATGTACAACGGTGATATTTAAAGGGTTTTTAGGGTTGTTTAAGAAAAAAAAAATAAATCATAATAAATGATAAAAGTTAAAATCGATTTTTAATTAAGCATTTTTAGAATCGATTCTCATCTCATATATGTCTGTCTCTGATTGGTTGATGACATTAAGAAAGAAAAAAAATTTGAAAGAAGCTTTTTTTTTTTTTTTCGTCTCTTCCTCTCTCTTACATTTCACCAGCCGATCCCAAAATCGGTGAATCGAAAGAGGAGATGAGTCGGAAAATGGGTGAATTTTGTCCATGGTTTCTCACCATTCTCAAAAAGTAAACTCACATACGTAATGGTTTTTCGCTTTGTGTCGATTTCTCCTTCATTTGTCAAACTCTCACAGATTTTATTTATTATTTTGATCATGGATTATAATAGCACTCTATGTATGTAGCTCTTTTATTTCCGATCCTAACCAAAGTTTAAAACTAAATATGAAGGTTCTGTTCGTTTTCTTGTCGCTGGATCCAGCGACAGCGACCAGCGACAGATTTCAGCGACAGCATATGTTGTTCGTTTATCTGTCGCTAGCGACTGTAGCGACTGTCGCTAGAAACTGTTGCTAAATTGTTCGTTTGTCTGTCGCTGCGACTAAATACCATATATTTAAAAAAAAAATTAATAAAACTTAATTTTTGATAATTTATATTTTTATTTTAAAAAAAAATTACATATAGCCATGAAAATAATTTAAAAACATATTTACATATTTTTAAATAATTAATTTGAATTTTATTTTTAATTTATTTATTTTAATATTGTTCAATTTAATTTGTTTATAACTGATTTTTTAAGAATTTTATTTAAACATATTCAAATTAATTTTTTATTTTATTTACCTAGATCTAGTTTAATTTTAATAACTATACGTAGTTATATTTTTATTTAATTAATTTTAATTTTGATCATATTTAATTTATCAGTTTTTATTTTTTATTTTTCTTGATCGCTCTGTTGTTCGTTTGTCTGTCGCTGGATCCAGCGATTAATTTCAGCGACTGATCGCTGATCGTTGGCGACAGTCGCTGATGACAGTCGCTGCGACTGGTTGCTAAACTAACAACAGGTAAACAAACAACTTTCTGTCGCTCGTTTCTGTCGCAGGCGACAGGCAAACGAACAGACCCGATATCATCGACGTTCCACATTCTGCATCATTTAGTAGCAAAACCAAGTTTTTCCTTTCGTATTCCGCCTCCAATAAGCTCGCACACACAGATTATTATTATTATTATTTTTTTTTTTGATCAACACACACAGATTATCTTTTTTTTTTGAGACACCACACACAGATTATCTAAGAAAGTTTATATCTGCGAGATTACATTATGAAATCTATCCATAAACATAAAAAGAAAATAACTGGAAAAAATAAATCAAAATATATAACAACTAGCCAAGAAATTTTCAAGACGGCTAATCTTATTTAGAAAAAACATTCTTATTATATCGATCGGTAAACTAGACCATTAACTTAATTATGATATAACCTATATAGAGCTAGCTAGGTTTAGATCTGTCCTGGCGGGTAAGCAGCACCCGTAGATCGGGTAGGGTAGGTGGAGTGACCAGGAAGATGGTGGCCATGAACCTGAGCGTCAGCCGCATGCTCAGCCTTGGATTCGTGGAGGTCAGCCTTGGCCTGTGCCTCCTTAGACTTCTCTCGCTCCTCGGCCATTTTCTTCTCTTTTTTGGTCCTCGCCATCGTCTTCTCCGCATGACCTTGAGCCTTCGCGCCTCCGATGTTGAGCTTCTCCTTGGCCGTACTGGCCATGTCGCTGATCTTTTCCTTCGCTGACTGCATCTTCTTTCTCCTTTCTCCTTTCTCCTTTCTCCTTATCAAACTATAAAACGTATTTTTTGCTTGCTTTATGCTCTCCGATCTAATTTAACGACTATTGGGTTATCGCCACGTGTAATGTTCATATACGTGTCACAAATTATGCATATGTACGTCAGTACGTGGGCTACGCACGAACGTAGGCACATGCAGATAGTCATTAATAGTTTCTTTTTCATTCTTTTTTTTTTTTTTCTTGACTTTACATTATCCTTTTCTCTCTTAAATTTTTTCCTGGTAAAAATTATTTCACGTAAGTTTCGTATCAGTTAAGTTCGCTATTTTAAACAAACAAGCTGAAAAAGTTTTTTTGATAAAAATGTTGATGTTCTTTGGCTAAAAAAAATATTTGGATTTGTGATGTATAGACAATTGCAAACATGGAACGTGAGAGATTCCTCGCTAAATTGCCAAAATCATTATGCGTGAGAGGTCATGTTTTAATTTCTCGTGTCTTTTATCGGTGGGGCTAGTTTGTTGGCTCTTCTACACTTCCTGTTGTGATTATCTTTGTATACTAATGTTGTACTACGTTTTTCTTTTGCCTTTCAAAAAAATTGGAGTGTATACACAAAAAAATGTATTTTTAAGATTCTTCATATATACATTATGATGAAAATTATAACGCTAAGAACGAATAAAATATTCAAAATGAAATAATTAACATATCAACATATATCCAGAAAAAGAAGGATTTTGTTTTTGCAACATCAACATGTAAGAGCAAGATCAAATTTTAATGATTTTTTTTTTCTTTTCTTAATTTTTAGTTTTCGATACATTGGGTGTAAATAATTCATTAAACAATGAAAAGATAAAAGTAATATTAGTAACTACCATAAAATCCAAAAGAAATTAAAAAAATAACATTGTGTCAGAAAATTTAGATAACTACTATTTCCAAAAAAAGAAAAAAAATTCAAAACTGTCTTTAAACAAACGACAAAAGTACAACAATGGTAACTTAAAAATCGTGTTTTCAAAAGAAATCACACGTAGATCTTAATAAATAACCTGTAACTTAAGAAAATAACTTATTAATGAGAGAGATATTATGTTATCACCTGTAATTTAATAAAGTAGCGTGTTACAAAATAAAATTTCATGAATTAAATAAAAACATGACGACGGAAATTCCAACATAAATTGAAATCCAAAGAGATAAAGTGAGGTATCTTTTGCAATTTGAAAGAGAGAAACAGAAAAGAAGAAATAAGCAGGAAAAGCAAGAATTGATGTTGTTTAATGTATTTATAACAGAAGAAATAATGATATCTCATGGTGAGAAGAGAACACCAATGGAGATGTAAGAGGAGAAGAAACCAAAAAAGAAAGAAGGAGAGGAAGAATAAGACAAATCTCGGTAATTTTATTACCCTTCTGACAAAAGCACGGTAGACAAATGGTCGTTTATTAATTATCTTTCATTCTTGTGCTATCTATTGCATTTTCTCAAAAGATAAACTAAAGTCCAATTTTCATTTGTAAGATGATAAATACAATTGTCAATTGTCAACTTTGTTTGTTTTGGATGAGATTTTGCCTCTGGCTTCTTCAACTTTGTAATTTGTGTGTGGTTGGGATGTGTAGAAGGTTCACTGTAACTGAAGAAATATTCTAGTTGGTTTATGTTCTTCTTGGTTCTTATATTGTTCTCTACCTCTTATTTGCATAACCAAAGAGAGCACTTCCTCACGACTTTGTCACAAGCTTGTCCGACAATGAGCTCACCCTTAGTAAGATGAAGATTATAGTGCAATGGGGAAGTTCTTGGGAAGTAGAAATCTACAGGAACCCCAGATTTTATTTCATGGAGAAGTCTGGATGGGAGAGGTTTGTGAGAGACAATGCCTTGGGAGACCATGAGTTTCTTATCTTCAATAACAAAGGAGAGATGCGCTTTACAGTTAACATCTTCAAGAAAGATGGCAAGGAGATGCTCCAACCTTCACAGCCAGTAACCTTCTTGGCTTCTTCTAGTAAGATTTGCTATTCTGAATTCTGATTATAAAACAGTGAACTTGACAATGGCATTAGTTGATTTACACATCTGATGATGGAAACAGGTAGCATTGAAACAGAACAAGGAAGGTGTAGTAATCTTTCCCCGACAACAACAGCTGAATCTAATGGAGGAGGAAACTACAAAAGGAAGCTCAACTTTGGGATGATGAAGGCCAAGGAATCCGAAAATTCCAAGAGGACCGAGAACGTCGCCAGCGTCCGAAGAGATTCTGCCGGTGCCTCTTCATCTTCTGCTGCAGAGTTCACCATCATCATCAAGCGATCATACCTCATATTCATGGTATGATAAGACAAACCAAGACACCACTAAACACTCTATTGGAAAACTGTTTTGTGAATTCCAAGAAACTAAACACTCTATTTTCAGAGGATCCCGAGATCTGGTCAAGAGAATCTTATGCCGGAGGAGAGAACGATTTTCAAGATACATCACCCAAATATGAAGAAGTCATGGACTCATGGGATGTGGTTTACGTGGTGTCAGAGACGGAAGCAAGGTTCTCTGGTGGATGGAGACGTTTGGCACTTGAGTACCCTCTAGCAGTTCGAGACACTTGTAGGTTTACATTCTTCAAACCAGAAGAGCTGATTCTCTCTGTCTCAAAACGGTAAGAGGAGACTCACTAGTGATGATGGATGTGAACGTGTCTTGGAGAAAAGGCAACTGAGCAAAAGACTGTTTATAAGCGTTGCCTTGAGTTTTATGTTAGGTTTTTTAAGTTGGTATCTGAACTCAAACCGAATGTCTTATCAGATGGATCTCTGACTCTCTGTAGCTTGATATGTTTCGGACCAATTTTAGTATGTTGTGTTTCCGTTGGAATTCGACTGAGGCAGATGCAGAACCGATAGGAACGTAATGGGTTTCTCAAACTAATTTATGTCTCACTTCTTCTAAAGCCAAAAAAGACCAACCAACAAACTAAAGATTAACAGTGAAGCACTATTTGAATAGCTCAACTCTTTAAAAGACCTAACATCAAAAGGCTGATATTGATGTTATCAAAAGGCTGATTTTGATGTTATGTTGGTGGGAAAGAGAAGATTACACATTTGAACAAACCAAGTGAAGTAGGGAGGGTTATAAATACCAAATGCTGACTTAAGTCACTTAAATCACCCTAGTAATGTATAAACACTGGTGGGTTTAAATATGAAACCCATGGCTTTTGTTCGGTTACTTGCATAATTTACAAAGAAAAAGCTTTTTGAGAGTTAATCTTTGCTGGTATCAGCATCAGAGTTCCCATATACTACAGCAAAGTAGTAACTCACAGTCTTAGGTGTTATGCCAGGGAATCTGTGGGTGCTATCCGGTTGCAAATCAATCTTAACGAATGGCCATTGCATTGCCTGTGCGGCTGCACACTCTTCCCATCCATCCCCGATCGCACAGAATCTGAATTTTGGGTGGTTGAAACGCTCCTTTATCCATTTGAAACATTGGAGTTTCCCCACATCTATTGAACTGTACACTGAAGAAAGGCAAAAAGAGTTTAATTTGTAACTTTTTTCTACATAGAATTGCAAATGAATGAAGGAGCTTGCAGAGTAGCAAGTAGCAACAACTATGTTGATCTGAAGTTAAGTATCCCATTGAAGGAAATGTCTTCGAGCTTACCATTTTCATGTCTTAGGAATGTATCTAGCCGGAAAAGGAGGCACTTTACGAGGCTTGGTATGAGGGCCCCGGAAGTCACTAGAATATGTATATCTTGAGAGCTTTGATCGATTGCACTTGTTCCACCAAAGGACTCTTCTTTCACACATGAACACTGCTCCAAGAAAGCCCTTGCTGCAATTGAGACAAGACCATACTCAGCAGTAGACGAGAACAGAGATATCAACCACAAGAAGCAGACAGTTCAACATTTACCTGAGGAAAACCACCCGTCTGTGTATTCATCCGTTACGTTATACAACTCATCCAATGCACTCATCGTCTCACTGTCAATCAAAGGACGCAAACCCTGCAATGATAAAGAAAGGATATTTGTACTTGGGGCCGTATAACATCAGTCACAAGTAACAAATGGAACATATCAGGTACCTTTTCGTATTTGTGCGCAACAGCTCGATGCCTGTACACAAGTCTCCTCTTGTTCAAGTCATCAGTAGGAGTAGTAAAGTCATCTTGTTTAAAGTCATACCCAGAAAGATCCTTTCCGTCATCGTACTGTCTCAAAGAATCAAGAAATGGCTCATTGCATTCCTCAACCTGCAAAAAACACAAGACTAATGTTTTGTAGGTGACAGAGTTTTACGGACGAAACCTCATAATTATCTCGGGTTTGTGAACTTATCTTTCAAGAAAAGACTTACTTGCTCGTAGAAGAAAAAATCGTCACATATCTTAAGTATGTGATCCTCCCACATCTTCCCAATCTCTAAACCTCTTTTAACATCTTTAGAGCCATTAAAAGACTCAGCATAAGTCCCATTTAACAGAGATCTTAGTAAGATAAGAGTCTCGTCCATGTCCCATATGTACACATTCACTGGTCCACCCTCAGAAACCAAAGTTCCAAGCTTTTGTGATGTATTCTCATTCATACTCTTCCCTGACTGTAACAAATTAAAAACCACAGATCTCACTCCTTCATCAAATGACAAAAAGATTCAGGAGTTCACGGCACCTACATTTAGCTACTAATTAACTAATGAAACAATCAGTGAACAGTGAATCGAAACAAGTTTCATGGCGGAAACAAAAACAATAAAGTCCCAAAACAAACCCATAACTAATTTCACTAAACAAGACCTAAGAAACTTCGATATTAACGATTCAAGGTCAACTTCATAAAACCAAAAAATTAGATCTTTCGAATCAAACGAGGATCGATGACAGATATAACACGAAGTTCAAAATTCAAAAAGACCATACCTGGCGATAGGATGAGCTAGATGGGAGCTTCAGGGGACTAGTGACGACGACGATACGTATTGTTTCAAAGTTCGCAGACGAAGGGAGGAGGACGTAAACAGGGAGCAAACACGGCACCGTTTCATATCATTTAAACTCCTGACCCAATAAAAAAGCCCAGTTAGGCCCATTAAGTTCGACAGTCAGAACTCAGAAAACACACACCACCAGAAGAAGAAACTTACCTAAAAAGCTTGTCTCTTCTTTGTCTTGCATGACCCCTTGGCTTCACATTTCTTCTGTCTCTACCGGAGTTCGTTCTTCTCAGCAATCGCCGATCAGTAAGTTCTTCTAAACTTGTTTCTAATTATAAAAATCTGTGATTTTTTTATCAATTAAAACACCCTTTTCTATTGAATCTGGTTTTGGTATTCATTTGAGGATTCCAATAATCTTCATCACTCAATCAATCTCTTGTGGGATTTCTAATTTTTGTTTTCCTTTCAGATTTTCGTACATACAAAGACGTGTGTTAAAGTCTGATGGGGTGTACAGTAAGAGAGAAGCATGTTAGGCCAAACCGGAAGACCCGATCCGTGAAACCCGAATTCGATCCATGTTGTTTGCTCGACCGGACGGGTCTATCGGAATCAATGATTGATTCGCGTCTAAAGCATCTTATGTATCATCCGGGTCTTCTTGATTCGTGTCCAGAGTCTAACCCTAGTGGCAATTTCGAGGAAAACGGTTGGGGTTACTGTACGGAGGAGCAATTAGAGGATATATTGCTTAAACATTTGGAGTATTTGTACAATGAAGCGATTTCGAAGCTTGTTGGATTGGGTTATGATGAGGATGTGGCTTTGAGAGCTGTTCTTAGTAATGGGTATTGTTATGGTGGTATGGATGTTATGTCGAATATTCTGCATAATTCTTTGGCTTATCTTAAGAGTAGTAATGGTGAAGGTAGTAATGAGGATAATGAGGATTGTTCAGAGACGGTTTTTACTGATTTGAGACAGTTGGAGGAGTATTCTCTTGCGGGTATGGTTTATTTGCTGCAGCAGGTTAAGCCTCAGTTGAGTAAAGGTGATGCAATGTGGTGTTTGTTAATGAGTGAGCTTCATGTGGGAAGGGCGAGTACGATGGATTTACCGAGTTCTGGAAAGGGGAATAATGGTAGTAGTAATGTTGAAGGAGTTGATGGTGGTACTAGTAGTATTGTGAATGGTGTTGGTGGTGGTGGTGTTATTGCGCCGGCATTGTGTAGATTCCATGGAGGTTGGGGTTTTGGGAATGGGAGAGGGGGACCTAAGTTTTCAGGTAACGGGGTTTCTTTGTGTGGGGAAGAGTTAACGTTAAAGAGAGAGATTGATTGTCCGAGGAGATTTAATCTTTCACCGTCGATGAAGTCTTTGTTGAGAGAGAATGTTGCAGCTTTTGCTGCTGGGTATCGTGCTAGTATGGAGCAAAAGAAGCAGATGCAGATGCAGTCTGATACTAGTGGTAATAGCTTGTCTTGCACAGCTGCTCCTGGTAAAGTTTCAGAGATTTGTGAGAAGCCACGTAAGTCGGGGAGTGAAGAGAGTGTCAGTTCAGTACTGGAGAAGTTCCGTGATCTGAACCTTGATGATAGCGTTGATTCAGCACCTGAGGAGCTAAAGGATGATGCTTTAATAGGACTACTTCATCAGGTTCAGGATCTCAAAAAGCAACTAAAGGACAGGAAAGACTGGGCTCAGAAGAAGGCAATGCAAGCTGCCCAAAAGGTCAGCGATGAACTGGCCGAGCTTAAAACGTTGAGGAGTGAGAGAGAAGAAACTCAACGGTTGAAAAAGGGGAAACAAACTCGTGAGGACTCAACCTTGAAAAAATTATCAGAGATGGAAAATGCTCTTAGAAAAGCTAGTGGTCAAGTTGACAAGGCAAGTGCGATAGCAAGGGCGCTTGAGCACGAAAATGCAGAAATCCGGGCGGAAATGGAAGCTTCCAAATTAAGTGCATCAGAATCTCTCACGGCATGCATTGAAGCATCGAAGAAAGAGAAAAAGTCCTTGAAGAAACATGTGGCGTGGGAGAAGCAGAAAATGAAGTTGCAGGACGAGATTACAGCTGAGAAGGAGAAGATTAAGGCACTCCATAGGGATTTAGCTCAGATCACACAGGAAGAAAAAGAATATGAGGTACCAAAAAATGCATTATCTTCGTTTACACACCAAGAAATCCTCTGGATCTTCACAATTTTTGACACTGTAACTTGTGGAAGTCCTTTTAGTTAGGATTCAAGATAATGTACCCGTCTCTTTGAACCGTGGTCTAACTACCCTGACAGAATCAGTGTTGAGATCTGTTCCTAAGGAATTATTACTCCTGTTTATACTTTTCACGGGCCAGGTGTACCCTCTGTGCTGCTAGATGGATCGTTTTATCGTCTATTTTTGGGCAGTTTCCATGTTCTCTTCATCTTGTTAAATATGTATCTGCAGGCGAAATGGAGGCAGGAGCAGAAAGCTAAGGAGCAAGCTTTGGCTCAAGTGGAAGAAGAACAGCGCTCCAAGGAAGCAACCGAGGCTAGCAACAAGAGAAAGCTGGAAACCCTGCGGTTGAAGATCGAAATAGACTTCCAGAGACACAAGGACGATCTTCAAAGACTGGAACAAGAGCTGTCTCGGCTCAACAAAGCCTCTTCGACTGACACAAGCCTCCAATCCAATAACACCTCTCACACAAAGGGGAAATCAGACAAGTCGAAGGGAGAAGCAATGTCTAATAAGCTGCTTGAAGAGCTGGATAAGCTTGATGGGTCATATGAGAAGGAAGCAAACTGTGACCGGGAATGTTTGATCTGCATGAAAGATGAGGTTTCTGTTATGTTTCTCCCTTGTGCACACCAAGTTGTTTGTGCGAGCTGCAGCGATAGCTTCATGGGCGGTAGCAACGCGACCTGTCCTTGTTGCAGAGCTCCGGTTCAGCAGAGAATCCGTGTCTTTGGAGCGAGTTCTTAGTATAAAAAAAAAAAAAAAAAACCGTTATCTGGGTTTCCACGATTAATCACAGCACAGGTTTCATATTGTCTCTTATCTTCTTCAATCTGAGGGTTTTGGACTATTTTGCATTTGCTTAAAAATATTTGTTTTGAGTTGTTGAAACTTGAAAGAAGATGTTGCCTGGTTTATGATCTTCCCAGGATTCACAATGTAAGTAAATAAAATTCCACTTTCCCTAACCCAACCCTGAGACGCCGTCGTTAAACTCAATGAGCCATATGAATATTTTCTTTTCCTTACCGGTGAACCTAAAATAAGTTAAGGCGCTTGAGCTTATCAATCAAGTTTCATTTGTTAACACAATACCAAGTTTGTCTAGAAGAATTTTGGAAAGAAATCTCTAGATATTTTCAATAACCTTAAACCAGACCGGTTTAGACCGGTACACCAATTAAAATTATGGAAATTCAAATGTACGATATTAAAAAAAAAAAAAAGGCTTCAGAGTCACGTATAAATAGACGTTGGTACATTAAAACGGAAAAAAAAAACACATTCGACGCAGAATCCGTTTGTCTTCGGAGGAGAGACTTGAGTCGCCGCCGGTGAATACTCTTTCGATACAATCCGCCGTACGATTCCTTTTACTCGGCTTCCTTTGGTAAGCCTTTATAACCTACCATCACCTTCCTTCTCCGTCTCTGCGAGTTTTCAGAAAACCTAGATCTCCTTAGGTTTTAACCCTAATCTTTTAGGGTTTTTCTACCTTTGTTCGATCATTCTGAAATTATTTGTCTCTCCTAGTTACTGCCTTCGCTTGGTTTTCGATTCCTGGGATTTTCCCCTTTTTAGTCGGAGTGGTTTATGTGTTTACTCACTAACTCTACTTCTCTGTGAACAAGTGATTTTGACAAATTTTGGCTCTTCTGATGTGTTGATTCCGTGGTGTTGGTTTGTTATTGCAGTACAGTGAGAATGGGGAGCAAGGATTTGAACACCTGGGTTTCGGATAAGTTGATGGTTCTGCTAGGCTATTCAGAAACTGCTGTTGTCAAGTATCTAATTGCCAAGGGTAAATCTTGGGTTTCGTTTTGGACCATTAAAGCTAAATGAAGAACTTTTGGTTATTTTGATTTTATCTAACAAAGTGGGATTTTCTATTTTGTGCAGCTAAAAAATCAGAATCACCAGATGAACTCGTGGGTGAGTTGTTGGATTGCGGGTTTTCTTTGTCTGATGATACCCGTGCTTTTGCAGAAGAAATTTATGCCAGAGTTCCCCGGAAAACAGCTGGTGTGAATGTGAGTTCCTCTATGCTCTTTTGTTGAGTGGGAAAAGAATGTATGACATATATATAGAGTTATAATTTGGTTGATTTACTTGGTTTCTGTCAGATCTACCAGCAACAAGAAGCAGAGGCAGCGCTGCTGTTGAAGAAGCAGAAAACTTTTTCCCTTTTAGAGGCTGATCGTGATGAAGATGAAGACAATGCAGAGAAACAATCTGGTTTGCAATCAGGAAAGTCAGATAAAGGAAAAAAGAGGTTCAGGAAGAAAATTGAGGATCCGGAAGACTACGACGATGATGAGGCAAATTGTTTTCTATTCAATGACAGACTTCCTTTTTTTCCTTTATGGTAAGATATAGCACCATAGCTCTTCTAATAATGTGCTACCCTTTCTGACTTAACAACAATGTAGGTGGTGATTACTAGAGAGGACAAAAGGAATGTTAGGCGAAAGGTTTCCGAAGGCGAGGATGATGGCACTGAGGTATATTTGGCTTGTGGCTACTCTTAGGGTGTTTGCAATTGCAGCTATGTTTCGAATAGTTAGGAACATATTTCGTATTTGGTAGTGTGTAGTTATGTGTGGACAATACCTGCTTTCATAAATGATTTGCTGACAATCTGCTTCAATCGTGTACATTTTCCACAGTCTGAAGAGGAAAGATTACGTGACCAAAGGGAGAGAGAAGAACTAGAGCAGCACCTAAGAGAACGTGATACTGCACGGACACGAAAGGTATGTCTTCTCTGTTATGTGCTCCGAAAAGATCCCTGTTTTAAGTAATTATTTGTGTTATTTGCATACCTCAAAAGAAACAAGCTATCTTTTCTCATCTTGACATCCTTTTTTAGCCAGCCAGCTGCGTTGTTTTGCGGAAAAATTATTCAAGAATAACTAGTATATATCTTCTTTGTCTTGGTTTAAGTTAGAAAACAGAACTGCCAAATTTTTCAATTTAATATGCGATTCATTCTTGTATGCTTAGATGCTTTTGCTAGTCAAAGAAAAGTATGTAAGGGTTCATTTATCCGTTTATTATTATTTGGTATCTGATCTTTTGTTACTAACCTGTCTCTTTATTTTCTTTAATGAACAGCTTACAGAGCCAAAAATGTCAAAGAAAGAGCAAGGTACGGCCTATTTTAGTTCATGCATGAACACGTATAAGCATCTTCGTGTTAAATTATGGGTGAAACCAAAATTTTGTTTCTACTGGACTTATTCAGAAATTCTTATATTCCAAAACAGAAGAGGTTGTTCGAAGAGATAGTGCTGTAGAGAAGGGTGATACACAACCCATAAGGTACTTCTGGAGTTTCTCTAGCTAATAGTTTCTTCCCTGCATCTATGGTTTGTGATCATTTCTTTTTGAGAGAGACATAAACAAATGCATCCATATTGAAATACAGTAACAGGTCATGATTGAAAATGTAAGGTACTTATGGGTTGAATGTCATACTATGTAAAGTTGCCAAGTTGATTTCCAGTTAAGAACTATTCACGTCGTCAACTGTCTCCTCATAAACAATCATTAACAGTCGTCCTATTGTTTGAAAATTATATCTTTAATGACTTTATACTCATTCATTGTTATTGGTTATGTTTTGTTGGTTTTGATTCAGGAATTTCTCACGGCAAGAATATTTGAAGAAAAGGGAACTGAAGAAACTGGAAGAGCTAAAGTACTTTTAAGAATTCTTTTTTTTTTTAACTTAGGAATTTCTGTACCTATTTTACTGTTTATCCTGAATTGACTTCTCCTTTATCCTCTTTTCTTCCCAGGGATTATCTAGAAGATGAGTCATACCTTTTTGGAGATGAAAAGCTCACTGAAGCAGAAATTCAGGATTTTAGGTAATTATGACATCTTTTGTACCAAGGTGCAGCTTGGTTGCTTTGGTGATTATAAAAAGTCACAGTAGTGGCTTACTTTTGGGAATTTTTTTGTAATAATCTGAAAGCTCTATGGTATTATTCTGATTTGCTAGGATTTGTTAGTTACTGGCTAATATAATTGAGCATTGGTTAATCTGATACCTTGACAGATACAAGAAAGAAATCTACGAGCTCATAAAGAAAAGGACACAAGAAGAAGATAATGTAGGAGAGGTAATTGCATCTTACTGGACCTTACTTAAGTTTTGACCGTAAAAAGAAGTGTGTTAATGGTTTTAGTTTTTCTTTCTTCTGAATTATTTGTACTTCTCTCTTTTTTCAACCTCTTTGGAGTTCAGTATAGAATGCCGGATGCATATGATCAAGATGGAAGTGTTGACCAGGAGAAGAGATTTGCTGTTTCTGTACAACGTTACAGGTGAGAAAGGATGCATGACTTGGAATCCATAACATTCTACTTTGCTTACACTTTAAACATCGCTCGATTTCGTGTTGTGAAAGTCTTATGGATACTCTATATTATCTTATTTGATTAGGGACACGGGTTCCACGGAGAAAATGAACCCCTTTGCAGAGCAAGAAGCGTGGGAGGACCACCAGATTGGTAATTTTCTGTTTTAGCGCTTTTATTATCGACCAGTCTTGTTTTAAATGTATGCTCTGTTTAAATGTATCGTTTGTGATACATGTATGCTCTGTATGCTCTTCTTTTAAATGTACGCTCTGTTTTACTAAATGACATTGTCATGCAGGAAATGCAACATTAAAATTTGGTGCCAAGAATAAGCAGGTCTCAGACAATTACGAGTAAGATTTGTTACTTTCTTGTCATAGTCTTATCTTATCTTAATTTCGAATTTTACGATTGACTAATTATCCTTGCTATCTTTTTGACCAAGAATATATAATTATTTTTGCAGGTTTGTATTTGAAGACCAAATAGACTTCATAAAAGCATCTGTGTTGGCTGGTGATAATGTATTGACTGTGACACCTATTAGGTCTGTAGTATATCTTTTCATGCAGTGATTTTTAGCTGACTAGTACTACTCGTTTTTTCATTACAGTATGAAGACGCAATGCCTGCTAAACCATCTCAAGAGTCTACTGGGAAATCGGCTTTTGATATGCTTCAGGTGCTCCTCTTTTAGCCACTTACCCTGTTTGAAGTTTTCCTTTTCAGGAGTTAAAAGATTTTCTGACTTGTTTATATGTTATTCGTTAATGAATCAGGAGGAGAGAAAAAATCTGCCAATTTATTCATATCGTGAACAACTTCTTAATGCTGTGAAAGATCATCAGGTGATTCTTCCTTTTTCACTTGTTTTTTTGTTTAAGTTATTAATTCTTACTCTTCAATTTTAAAATGATCCCTAATGACAAAATCATTTCATCAAATACAAGAGAAGCTTTCTCTAGCAAATATCATCATGACGTAGCATTTGAGTGTATGACATAGAATTAACAAAGAAGAAATTTATGAGAAAAGCCTAGCATATCTTATTATTAATGTGTTTTTCATTATGAAATTGTGCATATAGTTTTTCTTTTATTTGGATAACAATTTCTTCCTTTACATGTATGATTCTAACCCTTTTTCCTCATTTTTAATTGACCAGGTTCTTATCATTGTGGGAGAAACGGGTTCTGGCAAGACCACACAGATACCCCAATATCTTCACGAAGCTGGTTACACAAAGCATGGAAAGGTACACTTGACCTTAAGCACACAATCAAATGAATTATTAGCCTTTAAAGCATAAAAAAGGAATTTAAGTGTCATCAATAAATTTCTGTGTTATTTGTTCTTTAGATGAGCTTTAGCATGTCCAAGTTGCCACAAGCAAGTCTAGCTATTTAAGTTTTCTGCTTTTCAGAAGCTAGCTTATTAGAGTTTCACGAGGACTGCCTTTGTTTGTAATCTTTCTGGCCAGAATTTTGAAAGTATAGAAACAAGAAAGACAGACGTTAGGTACACGATTTACTTTTAAGCACCCTAATTATTTTTTGTCACACGGCAGGTTGGTTGTACGCAGCCTCGAAGAGTTGCGGCTATGAGTGTTTCTGCTCGTGTTGCTCAAGAGATGGGTGTCAAACTTGGGCATGAGGTATGTTTTCTTTTTGTTTATCTTAACATTTTTCCTTTGGTAATTGTTTGTTACACAATTTCGGACTAGACACTGCAAGAAACTAAATCTTTGGTGGACAGGTTGGCTATTCCATTCGATTTGAGGATTGTACGTCTGAGAAAACAATTCTGAAGTATATGACTGATGGAATGCTTTTGCGTGAGTTGCTTGGTGAACCAGATCTGGGCAGTTACAGGTAATTAACTTTCCTTGCCAATTTGTTTTAGCATGGGGCATGTGAAATATTCTTTACTTACTAATAGCTGATCCTTTCAGTGTTATCATCGTGGATGAGGCGCATGAAAGAACTTTGCACACCGACATACTATTTGGATTAGTTAAGGCAAGTAGATACCAATCTTTTTACTTCACTCAGTTAAAGTTACATCTTTGGATATGTTACTGAACTCCCTTCTTATGGCAGGATATAGCACGGGCTCGACCTGATGTGAAGTTATTGATATCCAGTGCAACCATGGATGCAGAGAAGTTTTCTGATTTCTTTGACCAAGCCCCTATCTTCAGTTTCCCAGGACGAAGGTATCCAGTTGACATTTGCTTCACTACTGCACCTGAAGCTGATTACATGGACGCAGCAATAGCTACTGTGCTTACAATACATGTGAAGGAGCCACTCGGGGATGTTTTGGTCTTCCTCCCAGGTCAAGAGGAAATTGAGGCCGTAGAAGAGAACTTGAAGAACAAGATTAGAGGCTTGGGTACAAAGATCCGCGAACTCATTATATGCCCAATTTATGCTAACCTTCCAAGCGAACTCCAAGCAAAAATATTTGAACCAACTCCTGAAGGGGCACGAAAAGTGGTGCTAGCGACAAATATTGCTGAAACATCATTGACCATCGATGGTATAAAGTATGTCGTTGATCCAGGCTTTAGCAAGATGAAATCCTATAACCCTAGAACAGGGATGGAATCTTTGCTTGTAACGCCTATCTCTAAGGCTTCAGCGACTCAGCGAGCTGGTCGAGCTGGAAGAACAAGTGCAGGGAAGTGTTACCGCTTATACACTGCGTATAATTACTACCATGACTTGGAGGACAATACCATACCTGAAATTCAAAGGACTAATCTCGCTAGTGTGGTGCTTTCTTTGAAGAGTCTTGGAATTCATAATCTGCTGAACTTTGACTTCATGGACCCTCCACCTTCTGAAGCGCTTATAAAGTCCTTAGAGCTTCTCTTTGCTCTAGGTGCTCTCAATCAGCTCGGCGAATTGACCAAAGCTGGTAGGCGGATGGCAGAATTTCCCCTCGATCCAATGTTGTCGAAGATGATTGTTGTTTCTGACAAATACAAATGCTCCGATGAGATCATATCAATTGCTGCTATGTTGTCCATCGGGCCTTCTATCTTTTACCGTCCCAAGGACAAGCAGGTTCATGCTGACAATGCAATGATGAATTTTCACGTTGGAAATGTCGGTGATCACATTGCTTTGCTCAAGGTCTGTAAATTTCTCCCCACCAGTCTTTGTTTCTTTGCAATCTCACTGTTTATTGAAATCTTTTTTGTTTTGTGGAAGATTTACAATTCGTGGAAGGAAACAAACTACTCAACACAATGGTGCTACGAGAACTATATTCAGGTACATAAGTATATATACACTATATATCATCATCCTATGTTCTAATTATCTGGTTTTATATGTAACATTTGGTTTTGAATCCTATGTGTATAGGTTCGGAGTATGAAAAGAGCCAGAGATATCCGTGATCAATTGGAGGGTCTTCTTGAGAGAGTTGAAATAGAAGTTAGCTCAAACTCGAACGAGTTGGATTCAATAAGAAAATCCATCGTAGCTGGTAAATATCTTTAATCTTTGATTCATCAAAAGCTATATTAGCTGTTTCTAAAGAAGCTGTAATACTTATGTTCAGGTTTCTTTCCACACACTGCCAAGCTACAGAAGAATGGATCATACCGAACAGTGAAGCATCCCCAAACCGTGCACATACATCCAGCCTCTGGTTTATCTCAGGTTCAGTTTAAATTCTCACTTACTAAACAAGATAAATTAAAAGTCGATAAATTTTAAAATGGTGGATGCTGATGAAATGAATCCTTCTTCGATAACATCGTTAGGTATTGCCGAGATGGGTTGTATATCATCAACTAGTTCTTACCTCTAAGGAGTACATGCGACAGGTACAAACATGCTCTCTTCTTTTCTGTCTAAACCACATTTTGGAGGGTTTTGTATTACAATAGCTTTAGGTTGATTCTTCTTTTGTTTTTCATTCATCGGGCTTATTCTTTAACCTCTGGAATTGTAGGTAACAGAGTTAAAACCCGAGTGGTTGATCGAGATAGCTCCACATTATTACCAGCTCAAGGATGTTGAAGATGGTATTATTTCTCTACTTTCTCTTTTGTCTAATAAGACATTTCATTTTTTTTACAGATAAAGTCGATCTCTAACACCAAATCATCATCTCTCACTACCTATGTTTCTTTTCGCAGCTGCATCCAAGAAAATGCCCAAAACCAGTGGCCCAGCTGTGGTGTAGGCGGTCTCCAATCCATATAACATTTTGTCATTTGTCTAACAAAAAGGTTGATTACATTCGACAGTAGATATGTAAGAGAAGTAGAGAATCTTTTTAAAATTATAAACTAATCAAAAATCATACTATTAAACAAAGATAGAACAACGATCATAATTTTAAGTGCTCTCTTGACTTAATAATAACTACGAATTTTTAAGAGCAATGGTTCAACTAAAAATGAAAAAATAGAAAAGTAAAGAATATTTATAAGATTTTTTTTTCTTATATATTTCTTTCCCAGGAGGAAAATGTTCTATGTATTACCCTTTTGTCCCCACCCCCCCAAATTACATATCCAATTTTTTTTTTTTTTTTTTTTTTTTTTTTTTTCACCTCTATTCCAATCCCCTACCCTGTTCAACAAAGGAAACAAAAAAAACCCCACCCTAATCTGACCCAAAATTTCTAAGAAACATGAGAAGGAAACAAAAAGCAAGAAAACTAGGCACCCTTTTGATCTTCTGCGGCTGCATTAATGTCAAAAGAGGCTAATCTATAAGGATAGTCTTTTTTTTTTTTTTATCTGCTGCCTTCAAATTGTGGTTTATGGTCTCAAAGGTACTTTCCTGATGACTTCCAGATCCTACTTCCTCCAAGTGCTATCACTAGTACAGTGCAGTCGTCGTGATACTTTCTTCTATCTCCTTGTGGGATATCGAGAAGCTCATGAAAATCCATTCCTGTTTTTAAACATTAATCATATACCCCCAAAAATGTTAATACTCCTCCAAAGCATTAAAAAGATTATACCAAAGGGAAAAAAATAATGATGTTTTGTTACCAGCTTTCTTGGCTGCACGGACTAGAAGTTCCTGTATAACATGTTGAGCAGGATCTCCATCTGGAAACTTCTCCATGGCAAGAGAAACAACTTCCTCATTGCTCAGGTATTGGTACAATCCATCAGATGACAGAACCATAAACTGATCATTCTCTGCTAGCCGGTAGTGACGAAGGGAAGGTGTGCATGATATGTATGGATCCGTACCAATGTACTCATTTCGAAACATTTCCAGTAAAGCATCGTTCAGTTTAGGCTGAAAATTCATTTTCATTGTGAGAATTACGGAACGATAAAGAAAACTCTTGAATTCTGAACTTAAAAGAGATTTTGCCTAACCTGCTTTAAGAACCCTGCTCCAAACGCTCTGGTCACCTTAAGCCGTCCTTTCACTCTGTCATTCACTATGCAATGGTTGTCATCGGGGTGCTCGTTTTTTATTCTTGTTACTTCCTGAGTTCATCAATCGAAATTATCATGTAACAAGAACATTAAGCAACATTAGCAAATGGAACCTCAAAGTATCCTACACATGCAGATAAGATGAGTAATACAGAAACAACAATATGGTCAAGAGGACATCAATTAGACTGTATATATAAGCAACTGCAAAAACGATTTAGGATATTTAGCAAGGTCAGACTTACATCCTCGATGCTCGTGCTGTGATCTGTTGTTAGCTGCAGGGCAACCAGCTTTGTTTGCTGCGAAGGAGCTTCGTTGTTCACTGTACTATCGCTACCATCCACCACCAAAGGCTCATTGTTTTCATCGTCTTTCTCTAAATCACTGCGTCTCTCTTCTACTCTTCCCGTTTCTTCTACCTGATATTGTGCAACAAGAGCCCTACTATCCCCTATGTTCATTATATACACATCATCATCTCTCATCAGCGCAACCAGTAAGCAAGAACCCATCAATGCAAGCTCAGGATTCGTTTCGAGAACCTTTTCAGTCATTTCCAAGAATGCTTGCTCTGTGGCTTCAAGACCATTTGACATTGCCTTTAAAACCAACTCATGATCCACCGTACCCGCCTTTCGTCTCTTCCTTCTCTTATCAACACGTTCTTCCAAACCAACATTATCTACTACCTCCTCCGTTTCATTTTCCTCCGCACCAGACTTCCATGGGAACAACTTCCTCCCAGAGATTCCTTGTTTAGACAATCCCTGCTTCAGTTTTGACAAAAGCAGCCATCTCTTACTTCCCACAGACACACCATTGCCTCCACTGACAGCATCATCAACCGAGAATGCAAACCTATCAGAACCTGAAAGATCTAACGCATCTTCTGCTTGAGCCTCTGCAAGAAGCTCCCATAACCGTTTCCTCTCCTTAACTTCTACCACCTCTGTTACTGGACAGCTCGAACTTGCTATTTCCTCTACTTTACCTCGTTGCTCTAACTCTAGAGTCCCACCACTAGCTAACCTACTCTCATCTGAGGAATTTGGTATTGTTGTTGGAGGATTAGTATCATCTTCTTCCTCCAATTCCCAGAACAAACCTTGTAACTCACCATGAACAGCTCGGTAGAGATTAGCCATCAAAAACTCAGGAGCGTCAGGTCCGTTGAAACCGTCGTAGATCCCAGCGAAGAGCCATCCTTGCTTCTCGAAAACAGCTAACTGCACTCTATCCTCTCCTGCTTTACCCAATGCCCACTGCAAATCATTTTCTCCGGCAGACGCCACCATAGCTCCGACGTCGGGTCTCACAACGTTCTCTTTCTTAGCGCCGACGACGAAATTGGACACCGGAAGAACCCACGGCCGTTGCTTCCTCTCCCCGCCGAAAATAGGATGCCACGAGAGGCTCTTCTTCTTCTTCTTCCGTCTCTTCTTCGGGTACGCACCACCGAGCGGAGCCGAGAAATGCACGCCGGCGGAATTAGATCTCGAAATCTCACCGGCGGCGGGGGGTTCCAACGGACCTGAAGTGGCTCCTCTCTCGATCGGACCCGACATGAAGAGACCCGACCGATCCGGACCGGGCTGAAGAGGGAGAGCGCTAAACGACGACGTTCCTTCGAAGCCATTGGCATTCACAACACCACTGCACCTAAAACCGCCGCCGCCGAAACTGCTCTCAGTGGCATCGTCGTAAATATCTTCAAGCTGGAGGACAGTTTTGGAATTGGAGGTGTTGGCACTAACGGAAGCGCCAGAAATAGCTCTAAACCCGGTGTGAAGAAGCTGGTCAGAGGAGGATCCGGAACCACGGATCCGACCCGTTGGTTCATGATGGGAAGGAAATAACCGGAAAGAACCGGAAGGAGAAACAAATCGATCGGAAGGAAAAGGAGAAACGAAACGATTAGAAGAAGAAGGGACGTAACAGTAAGAATGGCCTAAAGTCTCATCCAAGGAAGAAGGCTCACAGAGAGACTCAATCGGATCGGAATGACTAGTAGGATGATTCGCCGCGGATGAGTGACGGTTACGGTTACGGTTACGGTGACGACCTCCTTGGTTGTTAAAGCAAGAAGGTAAGAAGACGGATGAGAATCCACTTCCCATCACATTTGAATTTCCCAAACACTTTTTTTTTTTTTTTGATTTTGAATTTGAAAGAAAGAAAGAAATACTTAAAATTGAAAAAGAGAGTGTGAAGAAAGAAGGGAAGGAAGGGAAGAAGAATGAAGTAGTAGTAGTAGTAGAGAGCTTTTTTGTCGTTTTCTTTTTGGGATTTAAATATGTTTTCTTTTTTTTTTTTAAGCTGAGACGAGACGACGACTTTAGTGGTTTTGTTTTTGAATTAGCAGCACAAGACACATTTTGACTCTTTTTTTTCTTTCACTTTTTTCCGCTTTTTCTTGGGCTTTATTTACGTAATTACCACCAACATTCTCTCTTAATTACCAATTCACCCTTATGTTTTATTCTTCTCTTAAACCCCCTTATTACCACTTACCAGATAATTACGTAACAGAAAAACAAATCAAGTTGTTCATCAAATATAATTAGTAAGAAATACAAAACTTATTCCTACCAATGCCATATAGGAGTAGTTTACTTCTCTAGACTTATTTTGTTACATTACGAGGAAACATAATTAGAATAACTAGAAATTATATTTAGATTATTTCTCTAGATTATATTTAGATTATAATTATATTTCTCTAGATTATATTTAGATTATGTTTACTTCTCTAGACTTTTCTAATTATAATTAGAGATTAGAAATTATATTTTGACTTTTTGTAATCAAACCTTGCTATAATTAGAATAACTGGATGTGATGTGTTCACGTTATTAACTTTTTTACTCCACGAGGCGTCGTGTTAATAAAGTTCTGAACTAATAATTACTTGGATCAATATAGTACAGTTTCTTTAATGATTAATTGAACTAAAAATTAATCTCAAGTAAAGAATCTCCTTTCGAAAACATATATATTCATCACTTTTGTTTTTGGTTTGGGTCATAGAGAGAAAAAGAAAAGGTGGAAGGAAGGAAGGGTCAAAATGGGAAAATCGAGGCTCGGGTTTAAAGGGATTCTTGTATTAAGAAAAGCTTTTTTCTCATTTGCTTTGTTCGCGCTCATTGGGCTCTGCGAGACTCTTCAGTTGACATCTATGCCCTTCCGATTGTTTTCTGTTCCTTCATCCACCAGAAAATTTATACTACTAAGACCATCTCCAATGGTTTCCCCTATTTTTTCCTCTATAATAGAGTAACTCTATAATAGAGGTGAGTTTTGCTCCAATGGTTCTCTATTCTCACCTCTAAAATAGAGATTGCTATTTTTTTCTCTATTTATAGAGGAACCTTTGTAAAAAAAAAATAGAGTTCCCCTATAAATAGAGGAAAAAATAGCAATCTCTATTTTAGAGGTGAGAATAGAGTACCATTGGAGTATAACTCCCCTATTCTCACCTCTAAAATAGAACTCCTCTATTATAGAGGCAAAAATAGAGTATCATTGGAGATGCCCTAAAGATTTCATACAAACTGCAAAACTAAAGACACCCGGGTTTTTAACACACAGATTTTGTCTAAAAAGAACTTGAGATAATATATAAACATAATTATCATATTCACAACATTAACATTTGAAATAATATATAAACTTATCAAAATTATAATTTTAAATATATAATTCTTCAATATTTTTTAGTATACCCACCAAATTTTATTTATAATAACAACTCACACTGTAGTTTATTTTATCAAAAAATTTAACATATTTTCTCTAATATATTCTATATTTTCAGTCAATTAATTTTATTTCCACTAAAATAAATTACTTAAAACACTATACCTCACTCCACCAATAAAATCATTAATTTAACTAAATTAATGTTACTAATTGTGAACGTTATATTCAAATGTAACACCTACGAAAACACAAACTTTTACGGCAGTTGTCAAACACCATTTTTCGTGCCAGTCTGCATACGTTACATATTGTTGTTATGCATCAAAAAATTTTGCTTTTACGTTGTTAAATATATTGTTGTATATCTTATTATCATTATTAACAGATCACGTTGAATACATGACTTGTTAATAAAATTATGTTTTTTCTTGAAAAAAGAAAGAAAAAAGTGAAAAAGAAAAAACTGCATACGTTACTTATTGTTTCAGTCCACATATGTTACTTATTATTGTTTTCATATAAAATTTGGTTGTATCTTACTATTATTATTTATATATCACGTTAAAGACATGACTTGTTAATAAAATTACGTTTTTTCTTAAAAAAGAGAAGCAAAAAAAAAGGTAAAACAAGACAAGACCGTATATGTTACCTAGTGTTTCAGTCCGCATATGTTACCTAGTGTTTCAGTCCGCATATGTTACTTATTACTGTTTTCATACAAAATTTGGTTGTATCTCGCTATTATTATTTATATATGACTTATTAATAAAATTATTACCTTGAAGACATAACTTATTAATAAAATTACGCTTTTTCTTAAAAAAGAGAAGCAACAAAAAGGTAAAAGAAGACAAGACCGTATACGTTACTTATTGTTTCAATCCGCATATGTTACCTAGTGTTTCAGTCCGCATATGTTACTTATTATTGTTTTCATACAAAATTTAGTTGTATCTCGCTCTTATTATTTATATATCACGTTGAAGACATGACTTGTTAATAAAATTACGCTTTTTCTTAAAAAAGAGAAGCAAAAAAAGGTAAAAGAAGACAAGACCGTATACGTTACTTATTGTTTCAGTCCGCATATGTTACCTAGTGTTTCAGTCCGCATATGTTACTTATTACTGTTTTCATACAAAATTTGGTTGTATCTCGCTATTATTATTTATATATCACGTTGAAGACATGACTTAGTAATAAAATTACGCTTTTTCTTAAAAAAGAGAAGCAACAATAAAGGTAAAAGAAGACAAAACCGTATACGTTACTTATTGTTTTAGTCTGCATATGTTACCTAGTGTTTCAGTCCGCATATGTTACTTATTACTGTTTTCATACAAAATTTGGTTGTATCTCGCTATTATTATTTATATATCACGTTGAAGACATGACTTGTTAATAAAATTACGTTTTTTTCTTAAAAAAGAGAAGCAAAAAAAAAGGTAAAAGAAGACAAGACCGTATACGCTACTTATTGTTTCAGTCCGCATATGTTACCTAGTGTTTCAGTCCGCATATGTTACTTAGTGTTTCAGTCCGCATATGTTTCTGATTACTATTTTCATACAAAATTTGGTTGTATCTCGCTATTATTATTTATATATATCGTTGAAGACATGACTTATTAATAAAATTACGCTTTTTCTTAAAATGAAGAAGCAACAAAAAAAGTAAAAGAAGACAATACCGTATACGTTACTTATTGTTTCAGTCCGCATATGTTACCTAGTGTTTCAGTCCGCATATGTTACTTATTACAGTTTTCATACAAAATTTGGTTGTATCTCGCTATTATTATTTATATATCACGTTGAAAACATGACTTGTTAATAAAATTACGCTTTTTCTTAAAAAAGAGAAGCAAAAAAAAGTAAAAGAAGACAAGACCGTATACGTTACTTATTGTTTCAGTCCGCATATGTTACCTAGTGTTTCAGTCCGCATATGTTACTTATTACTGTTTTCATACAAAATTTGGTTGTATCTCGCTATTATTATTTATATATCACGTTGAAGACATGACTTATTAATAAAATTACGCTTTTTCTTAAAAAAGAGAAGCTACAAAAAAGGTAAAAGAAGACAAGACAATATACCTTACTTATTGTTTCAGTCCGCATATGTTACCTAGTGTTTCAGTCCGCATATGTTACTTATTACTGTTTTCATACAAAATTTGGTTGTATCCTGCTAATATTATTTATATATCACGTTGAAGACATGACTTGTTAATAAAATTACGCTTTTTCTTAAAATAGAGAAGCAAAAAAAAAGGTTAAAAAAGACAAGACTGTATACGTTGCTTATTGTTTTAGGCTGCATATGTTACCTAGTGTTCCAGTTCGCATATGTTACCTAGTGTTTCAGGCCGCATATGTTACTTGTTACTGTTTTCATACAAAATTTGGTTGTATCTCGCTAATATTATTTATATATCATGTTGAAGACATGACTTATTAATAAAATTACGCGTTTTCTTAAAATGGAGAAGCAACAAAAAAGGTAAAAAAAGATAAGACCGTATACGTTACTTATTGTTTCAGTCTGCATATGTTACCTTGTGTTTCAGTCCGCATATGTTACTTATTACTGTTTTAATACAAAATTTTGTTGTATCTCGCTATTATTATATATATCTTACGTTGAAAACATGACTTGTTAATAAAATTACGCTTTTTCTTAAAAAGGAGAAACAAAAAAAAGGTAAAAGAAGACAAGACCGTATACATTACTTATTGTTTCAGTCCACATATGTTACCTAGTGTTTCAGTCCGCATATGTTACCTTGTGTTTCAGTCCGCATATGTTACTTATTACTGTTTTCATACAAAATTTGGTTGTATCTAGCTATTATTATTTATATATCACGTTGAAGACATGACTTATTAATAAAATTACGTTTTTTCTTAAAAAGGAGAAGCAACAAAAAAGGTAAAAGAAGACAATATCGTATACGTTACTTATTGTTTCAGTCCGCATATGTTACCTAGTGTTTCAGTCCTCATATGTTACTTATTTCTGTTTTCATACAAAACTTGGTTGTATTTCGTTATTATTATTTATATATCACGTTGAAGACATGACTTGTTAATAAAATTACGTTTTTTCTATATAAAAAAAAAGCAAAAAAAAAGGCAAAAGAAGACAAGACCGTATATGTTACTTATTGTTTCAGTTCGCATATGTTACCTAGTGTTTCAGTCCGCATATGTTACTTATTATTGTTTTTATACAAAATTTGTTTGTATCTCACTATTATAAACATATGACTTGTTAAAAAAATTTACGTTACTTTAAAGGAAAAACAAAATGAAAAGAATAAAAATAGTTTAATCATCAAACGTAATTCAATTTTTGTGTCAGTTGATATATGTTATATATTGTTATTTTAGTCCAAATTTTAGTTTAACATAGATAATTTTTGCTATTAATAAGAAATTACGTTAAAAATATGACATGTTAATAAAAATTATGTTTAAAAAAAAAATCAAAGAAAGAAAGATTAAGAGAGTATCCCAATTCACAACCCAACGACACTTTACAGCTAATAAAATTGTAGAAGTTGTATTGTACTATTCTTGGCAAACCACATTGACAGTTTTCTTCCTTAATATAACTTTAAAATGAAATTTGTATTTTGTCATTAAGGATAGCATATACTAATCTGGTTTTTGTTTTTGTTATCGATGATAACGTAAAATCTTGGTATATGGACATATAGAATCCTAAGCTTTGTCATTTATCTAAGAGTAGCACGCAAAAATACCACAACTAAAAATCATTTATTATTCATCTCACTTTGTTTTTTTCTTTCTTCTGAATAGCATATCTCAATCCAAAAATTAATTTTACACTATGTTGAACTGAAACCAAAAAAACATATTAATCTTACCGTCGTTAGTTTCTCTTAAGTTGAATATAGCACAGCAATTTAGCTATTTATAAATTCCCTTCCAAACTATAATAATTTTTTAATTATTCTCATACCTTTTCAATTTGAGAGAATTTTAAACATAGTTAGGCCAATATCACATATTGTAACCATTTAAGAAGACTGAAATCTTAACACATTGGAAAATAGTAAATTATATTCGCTACTGGACTTATCAAATCTTTAAAATCACTACAAAAATCACGTCTAAAAATCGATACAAGCCAATAGAGCATTTTGGACTTAAACTGTTGTTTCTCTTCTATGATGACAAAAGGATTCGACCAGTTTCACAATCCTATAGTGTTCTCTTACGTCCACGCAATATTGCTGTTATATATAGTACTTACAACACCTTCCGAGAGGGAAGCAATATCGCTCAGCTTATAAATAATCTTAGTGTTGTTTTTGGTCGGAGTTACGTTACACAAAGAGTCAGAATAAGAATCTATCCATCTCTACATTCTAAATGAAAAATTATGATTTGGATTTTGGACTATATCGAACATTTTATTTTACGTACGTGATTTGAGACAACCGTTTTGAGTTAGTTATAGTGATCTCGTTTTGATGATCGAGTCACTAATAGATCGACTAGTTTTCTTTTAATCTATCTTATTTAGAAGAGTGGTCTCATTTTTCATCGTGTTAAGTTAGTTATTATAAAGCATAGTATTGTTTAGATCAACCGAAGCAGCACGGAAAAATAGAAGTAATTAACGTCAGTATCAACGCTTTTGATATTATTATCTATACTAATATTTTTCTAGCAGTTTTTGCTCAAAAATATTAATAAGTAAAGTTTTAGCAATTAATGTTATTAGTGTAATTAATTCTGTCGACCTCTAATAATTTCATATGGACATATTAATATTTTATGAGCCTCTTGATAATTCATAATTTAAGGACCTCCATCTATTTAGGTTGTAGACAAAACGATGTCCAAAATTTCATAGGACCCGCGAAAATATACTCTTTTGCTAATAATCTCGATAAAATTTTTGGAAAAAGAATTTGTAGAATAAAATTTCCGGAAAAAGAATTTGTAGACAAAATTTCCGGAAAATTACATTGCAATAACTATGACATTAATGATATTCTCAATTGCCAAAATGATTATGAATACAAATGAGTAGACTCTTTATTTATTAGGCATTCAAACTTTAAAAACTTTTATTTGGTTTATTCTGCTTCTTTATTTTAAAGATTTTTAAAAAGTTAAATATAAAAAATATTTAAAACTTTTAAAAAGTTAAATATGATAAATATTATACCGTAGATACACAATAAATATTGAAAGTTAAGATGATATAGTGTGAGTTAAAATATCTCGGGACAGAGTTATATAGCGGGACAGGTTTTATCGATATTTATATAAATTAAAAAATAGCAGTAATTCGGTGTTACACGGGTAAAACATCGTTTCATTATTTTGTTAACACTGTCAGTATCAAAGAATAGACATATCTAATTAAATTTAAATTAATATTATATAAAAAATAAATTATATTGCGGCATTATATGGTTTATTTAACAATTGTTATATAATTATAACATATTTAACCAACAAATACAATTTATAACTTTAATATTTTAGTTATAAATAATTTTGCCCTGCGGTATACCGCGGGTCCAATCTAGTATGATTAGTAAATTGTTAAAGTGGTGTTAAACTTTAAATCCTAAATCGTAACTTTTAAAGGGGTATAGTAATATTTATCAATCAAAGCATATGATTATGGAAAGAAAACAAGTCCAATCTATTGATTCCCTAACTCTTAACGCAATCTCTGCTTTATAAACTTAGATGAAGTCGTAATAATGGTGAATTAATTAAGGATTAGGGAACGTAGGATGGGTCCACGGAGGGGATGATGAAGATCAAATTAAAAAAATAGTCAACGAGGTTTTGACAAGTGGGACCTACCTCGTAGACTCCTTCGCTGAAACGACGTCATACTTGTCGGATTCCCTTTCCCGCTAAGACTTCTTGTCTTGTCCCCTCCCCTTGGCCTTAATCTTATTACTACTATAGTATTTTATTTATTTTTGTCTATATTACTTTAATACTTTTTTGTTCATCAAGTAAGAGATTTCAGGCTTTTGTTTCGATTTAGGTTACATATATTCAAACTTATCCATACCTCAGTGTTCTAATTTAAAAAGTGATTGCTCCTTTGTTTGCTGATGTTGTCTTACACTCTTCTAGTTAGACAATATTCCATGGAAATTTGCTGAAATTTTTGTTTATCTTCTGAGGTACTAAAAAATTATCATCTGATATACTCATACTTGCTCTTCTAATTTTTCTAAATTATAGTACCCGAAAAAAAAACTCACATTTGAATAAACATATATATAGACACAATCTTGTAGATAACCGAGAAGTTTGACATTTCCTTAAAACGTTACGTGCCGTCAAGAATTGGCAAAGCCATTCTCCAACTACCACTCACAAATCACAATCCATAAGTCATAAGTCATAACCAAGAAACCCCTTTCTGAAAGACATAATCATTCAGGAAAATGCAGTTGTAAATACTACAATTTCCCACGAAAGGAACTTATTTTATAGGTATTTTTTTTCTTCACCAAATCTTTAAAAAGCAAAAGTGATTTGAAAATTTAAATCAGAAGCCGCGTTTAGAAGGTGTATACTAATGTTAGTTAAAGGGCATACATACCTTTTTCCAATTTTATTTTAATATTAATCTTCATTCCATACTTCATAGTTCATAGACTTTTGATTTAGTTTTATTTTTTTCTTGAATATATTGTCAAAGGTAATAAAGCGTCAGCCACCCACTTAACCACTAGGAAAGCAGATTTGGTTACTGAATTTTTTTCACACCTAAGGCTCAATCAAGTTTTGATGGGACCTAAGTTGACCTAGAACTCATTTTCACACACATGATAATAATGATATGACAAAACTTATCACACTTTTATTTATTTTATACATAATGGAATCTCAATATTCGAGTACAACACGGACCATTGATCATGGAACTAAAAAGATTAGATCATGTACATACAATAGGAATTTTGGCCTCAAGTACTGTCATGCTCTGTGTTGTGTCTCAATCGGACAGGACAAAAAACTGATCTTTTGGTTTGCACATTGGATATAAGTTTTTTTTTTTTGTCTGTTGTGTGAATCTAACCAAGCAATGGTTTTGATCATATCTGGCCTGCTCGTATGTCCCGATCTATACGATCTGCATTGTACGTACCCGGAAGCTCTCTAAAGTCCTCGTTGAATATGGAATATGCACTGCAAAAGAGAGCATGAAAAGAGACCGAACTTATTCAGTTCTAACAATCAAAAAGTGAAGATTTTTCACAGCTTGAAACTCATGAGGATTCAACTTTCCAGCTAATAAGAATACTAGCAGAATCTTATGCTTCCAGACTTTTTTTTTCCCACATTCTCCACGTTACCAAGGATGTTAACTTTTGGTGTATATAAAATATTTCCTCAAATAAGCAAGAGTTTCCTCTTCTTTATGTTTTTAATTTGACATCTAATATTGCAGCAAACATCAACCAGAGTCATTAAAAACCACAGTCCTAATCGAATGAGTTGCTATGTCAGTCAGATAGATACTCAGATCAACGGAGACTAAAGTTTTTTTATATGAAATGTTACCTCACATCACCAGGCTGTCGTTTACCAAGATTGAGCAAGATGATTGAAAAGCCAGTCCCTAGTAACTGAAACCCACCAAAGGAAATAATACAGAAACGACTTGTTAGAGCGATCAATTTAAGTAATAAAGTCTATAATATCTATGTACACAAGATGTCTCATGAACACATATCCAATGGCATTACGAAAACCTGAGACATTTTCAGGAATCCAGACAATGAAGATAAAGATGACTTACAAATATAGGGCCAAGTTCCCACCGATGGGCGATAGGCGCCAAGATAAACCATAAGGTGATAATAACCCACATCTTCAGACTTATAGAGAAAAGTCCCATAAGTATGATATCTACAGTCATCACACAAGCACAACACAGACCAATGAACTATTGTTTAATACGTTCTTGGAAACTGAAGATGATGCGGGTGAAAGATAAATGAAGTCACCTGGAAGCTTTAACTTGTTACGCAGAAAGTAGTAAAACTTCCTCTTCCACCGGCTTGCTGATGGTGGGAGTTTAAACTTCTACAATGCGAAAATAACCAAAAGGGATTTTAGAAGAACAGAAACATATAAAAACCATTCTTGACAAGTAAAACATCAGATCAAACATAAAAAAAATTACCAAATCATCATCATCATCATCCTCAAAGGTCACAGCTCCAGCAGGTTGCTTTGGTATTACAGCAACGATCAAGGAATCTACACAAGACGAAACCAAGACTTATGCATAATCAAAAGACCCATTCAAGAAACACAGATAATGCTTATAATATTTACAGCAGAATCTGTGTTACCTTTATCCTTGAGCGTAACATATAAATCATCTCCATCTTCTTCGTCTTGCAGTGCTTTCCCACGAAGAATCATTCTCAAATTTTCCACGGGAAATTTACCCTTTTCAGCAATTGCATTTCTCAAATCACCAACCTAACATCAGCTCCAGGATCAAATCCTCTTCGTATACACAAAACATCTAGAGAGATAAAGAAGAAGAAAAGTCTATACTTTGATATGAGACGCCACTCGGATTTGAGACGGTCGAGCTGGGCCGATGGTTTTGTACGTGATCTCGACGGTGCCATTGTTGGTCGAATCAGAGCTCATCATCTCTTCGATTGAATTCACTATTCCACCACGATTACTCGATTAGAGTGTGCAATTTTACTATAATACCTTCTAACTTCTTAGACAATCAACGAGAGATTGAGGATTAGGGTTTCGAATTGGGGATTTGAAAAAAACAGAGTTTGCTTTTCTCCCTTGCTCTGCTCCTTCTCTGATGACGGAGAGGGTGACTTGAGTTTTCAATTTTGCATATCTGCCCGAACATATTTATAATTTCTCTTTTAACCCCAAAAGTTTCAGAAAGCTTAAGAGCTCCAAAACTTATATGAGATCATATAGATCATAGATAATTTGTGAAAAAACATTTGTCCTATGTTTGATGCTTTATTTTTTAACATGATTCAAGCATAATCAATCTGACCGAAAAGATAAAAAATTAACTGAAAATTCCATTTAATCTATCTATATATACATTTTTGGAGACATTTAGCAAATAAATCGTAGAGTTGCTATTTATTTACAAGGAATGCTATTATCATCAAATTTTAAATTAAAATTTAAAACTAATATTTTGGGCTAACAAAAATTCTTAAAATATTTCAATAATCAATCAATGACAAATTACAATATCTAATTAAATTAGATATAATATCTTCAATTAATTCTTTACTATTCTTATAACCAAACACAATTAAAAGATTTTGTTTGAAATATAAAATAATATTTTTTAATTAAAATTACGATATTCCTATCAATCTTTGTTTGATTTATTTAGTGCTTTAAATCATCATAAAATACATAAAATTAATGTAACTATATTTTTTTTTGCATTTTCATTATTTGGATTTTGAAAAACATGCATGTCTTACTTAAGCAAGGAACAACATTTGTATTTTGGGTATGTAACGGGATGAGTTTATTTATTAATAAAAATTGAAAATTATATCATTAATTGTTAGTAAATCATCAGTTCATTATTTTGTTAACATCGTCGACTTAGAGTATTAGGCATATCTAATTGAGTTTATTGATTTACGATTATATAAAATAAACACCCAGTATTATGTTATACCAAGGGTTATATTATGAAATTAATAATTTAAACTGGTAAACCTAAATTTTTGAACCGGTAAACCTAATTAAAATATATAGATATAATGGATACACATTTAAAATTTACAAAACATTAGTCATATATATATATATATATATTTAATCTACTAAAAATTTAGATTTTTATTTTACTTTTAAAAATATAGTCCCGCGGTGTAACGCGGGTTAAAATCTAGTAGTTTTACAAAAATAAAGCACTTTTGTAAAAAATAACTACACAATTCCCTTTTTATTTAGCATTTTAAATATCTCCATTACATGAAAAGTATAGGAACAAAATATATATACACTAGGATGCTAGGAGCCATTACTTTGTTCCTTGGAAAAGCTAATAAAAGGAAGCCAAAAAAAAGTAATTACGAGAGCTTCTGTGTCATAGAGAAGGTTTGGGTTACACTTTTGATACACACCATAGGCAAAGGATGAGGCCTTCAATTTCTGCCTTACATATTAAAGATAGAGCACTCACACAGCACAAATAAAGCAAAGAAAGAGAATATCTTTGAGATCTCCACTATATTTGGAGAAGACAAAACACAGAGCAAGATAAAGAAGGCAGAGAACGCTAACCAAAAATGGCACTGAGAATGTGGGCTTCTTCTACAGCAAATGCTCTCAAGCTTTCTACTTCTGTCTCCAAGTCTCATCTCTCTCCAGCTTTCTCCATCTCTAGATGCTTCTCCACAGGTTTGTTTGTTGATTATGGTTGTTGTTTGTGTTACTTAGCTTTTTTTTTTTTTTGACAATATGTTACATAGCATTTCTTGAAACTGTTGATGAGTATCTGTGCTCGTCTTTGTAGTGTTGGAGGGTTTGAAGTATGCAAATTCACACGAGTGGGTTAAACATGAAGGCTCTGTTGCCACCATTGGCATCACTGCCCATGCTCAGGTAACTAAGGCTCTCAGGTTTCTGTTTTTGTTATCTAAGTGCTAGATCGAAGTAACTGATCTGTCCCATTATTGGAACTGGATTAGATAGTTTGTCTATTTGGAGAATGGTTATAAAGATGATGATAGATTTCTAAGAGGAGACATGACATTGATGTTGCAGGACCATTTAGGTGAAGTAGTGTTTGTGGAACTGCCAGATGAAAATAGCACGGTGACCAAAGAGAAAAGCTTTGGAGCAGTGGAGAGTGTGAAGGCCACAAGTGAGATCTTATCACCCATCTCAGGTGAAGTCATTGAGGTTAACAAGAATCTCACGGGCTCACCAGGCTTGGTATGGTTTTATAAGTCTTCAAGGAAATAAAGATAAGTTACCGCTCATGTGACAAAACATATAAGCAATGATTTTGGCAATTGTGTTTGTGTGCTATGTAGATTAACACAAGCCCTTACGAAGATGGCTGGATGATCAAAGTGAAGCCGAGCAGCCCCGCGGAGTTGGAATCTTTGATGGGTGCAAAGGAATACACCAAGTTCTGCGAGGATGAAGACGCTGCTCACTAGGAGGGGTTTCTTTTCCTGTCTTTTATGTTCCAATATCTTCTATCAAATTGTCATGCTTATTTCCTAAATTGGCATACTTTCTATGAGACTATGACCAACATCACAAAATAAAGAGTTCAAGAAGATGAAGCAGAGATCTAATTAACAAACACACTGAGATATTTTTTCCATCATAGAACATATCTTAATAACTTGTTATCCTTAAAATGTGTCTGACATCTCGACTAAGCTAGTCCAATAAAAATCGTGATCCGAATCAAAAATTAGGTAACCTTAAAGATAAAATAAACAAGTGGGCATAACAATTGTAGTGTCTTAAGGGTTACCATCATGGATATGAATCTTATATTAATCCTAGTTCCGGTCAGTTCTGTCCAACTTTTGTTTTTAAATATTACAATCTGCCACCATTATATTATAATCACGTATTCAAGCTCATAACGCAAGTTAGGTCCCTAATTGGTCAATTTGGTTGTATCTACCGTTGACAAATGTAACATATCCATTGTGGTAAAAATTGGGCATGAAAACACACATAACGACATATGATAACATACAAGGAACATTGATTCACCAAGCACACACATATAGTCACATGCACACACACACACACAGAGATGAACAGAAACATATGAACATAACTTTCCAATGGAGATCAAGCAGAAGAAGCTATGGTTTTCTTTAATTCTGCTCTCTGTAATTACTACAACGGCTTTGGGGGAATTTGGTGGACCATTACTGAAGGGTTTCTACAAAGAGAGTTGCCCTTTAGCAGAGGAAATCGTGAAGCATAACGTTGAGGTTGCTGTTCTCAAAGATCCTCGTATGGCGGCTTCTCTTCTTCGTCTTCAGTTCCACGATTGCTTCGTCTTGGTTAGAAACTCGTCCCTCTCTACTCTTTTTTATTTCCTCATTTGTGAGTTTTTGATTCTCTTCTCTCTGAGTTCACAAAATTTTCAAGTAGTTTTGAGGCTCTGATTCTAGCTTACTTCTTGAATGGTATTTGAAATTGTTATGTATGAGAGTAAGATTGTTTTAGTGCGTCGATTTGATGTTAAATTGCGGGATTTATCATGAGTTTAGGGTTGTGATGCGTCTGTGCTCTTGGACACACATGGAGATATGGTGAGTGAGAAACAAGCAACTCCTAATGTGAACTCTTTGCGTGGATTTGAAGTAATTGACTACATTAAGTACCTCCTCGAAGATGCTTGTCCTCTAACAGTCTCCTGTTCCGATATACTCACCATGGCCGCTCGAGACTCAGTCTTCCTGGTAATTCCTCCTTACTACTAACTTCTTTGAGTTCTTCCTAATTAAATCGAAACCTATGTGATCAATTCCCTTGAAACACAAATACTGTTTGGTATCAACAGAGAGGTGGACCATGGTGGGAAGTTTTGCTAGGGAGAAGAGACTCATTAAAGGCAAGCTTCGCAGGCGCAAACCAATTTATTCCAGCACCAAACTCCTCCCTCGACAGCCTCATCACTAATTTCAAACAACAAGGCCTCAACATTCAAGATCTTATCGCACTTTCAGGTGCTCATACAATAGGTAAAGCGAGATGCGTGAGCTTCAAGCAACGCATAGTTCAACCAAACATGGAACAAACGTTCTACGTCGATGAGTTCAAGAGACAGAGCACATTCAGACGAGTCCTACGGTCACAATGCAAAGATTCAAGCCGGGATAACGAACTGTCACCATTGGATATCAAGACGCCAGCTTACTTTGACAACCATTATTTCATCAATCTGTTAGAGGGGAAAGGGTTGTTGATATCGGATAACGTTCTGGTCACAGAAGATCATGAGGGAGAAATCTTTAGGAAGGTTTGGGAATATGCAGTTGATCAAGATCTCTTCTTCCAGGATTTTGAGGAATCGATGTTGAAAATGGGTAGTATTAATGTTCTTACTGGTTTTGAAGGTGAAATCAGGGAGAATTGTAGATTTGTCAATGTCTGAATTCAAGAAGTATTATCATTACAAATTGTTTGCATACGTTACAATATTAACCAAGATTACGTTATGAGTTTTGCCAGATTATCAACAATTAAAATTGGTCAGCCAGATGTGTTCAATTAATCTGAGTGTCGTCTAGAGTTCAATGTTCGCAAACTCAAATTATCAAAGATTAATCGTGACAATGCGCCAGTTCAAGCAGACAGAACTAGTGAACGTGTGTCCAAGTTTGAAGACTACCAAAATTGAAAATTCCCTACGATCGTTTAACAGAGTGGTTTCAATCAAAATTGACTATGAAACTATTAAAAATCACGTTTTTTTTGGTTAGAAGGGGGCATCAGATAATCATAAAAGTTAGCATCACATACAATCAGACGCAAATTACCCATGAAATATAATTTCATCATCTGCCCAGTAAAAATTTTAAGAAAATTAAAAACCAAATTCTTGAAATCAACAAAACAAAACATAAAAAAAACTAAAGAATCTTTGAGTATCAGTTCTCCAAGGTGAATAAAACATCAATGTAATTCAGTCTCAAATAACATCAATATATGAGATTCATCCTTTACTCAGATCCCAAAAACAAAATCAAAATTGAAAAGAAGCTTTAATTAAGGAGTCGATCAGAACCTGTCGAAAACACAATTACATCACATGATTCAGTGGATTGACAGACCTGTGAATTTCTATCGTCACTTCGACTCCTTAACCAAAAAACCTTAATTTGTTTCAAAATCCGAGAAAAACAAAAAGATAAGATCTGGAAAAAGCTCAGAACTTCTTAGAGGGTTGTGTTTTACCGTCAGCGATGAGTAAATCATCTCTGGCACACGATATTTTCATCACAGCTCATCTATTAAAAAAATTCGTAAGCTCAAAATAATAAAAAAAAAAACAAACAGAAGAAAAATCAAAGAGATGACCAAACCCTAAAACTAATAATGAGACGGAACACGACCTACAGAGGCTTGTCTTCAAAAAGTTGATATGTGTGTTGTATATATATACTAGTTGAAACTATACATATAGAAGCCCTAATTTGACTCCTTCGTTTGGGCCTTTTTTTTTTGTTTATTTATTGGACTTGGCCGTGGACTGTAGAATACAAATGCATAGATTTTAATTTCATTTTATATTCGACTCATTGTTTCTTTAGATAAAATATTAATAATTTTAATATGCTTTTATCAAATTGTGAACAAGATTTTGAGCCAATTTGCACCATGGAAAAATGTATGTAGTTTGATATATAATCTGAGAAACTTCTGTATACCATAATCAAAAATATAGGTTCAAGACCAAATTGGTGTATCCATAATGAGATGTGGAGCAAATAAGAAGAGACCTAAGCTATCAAAAAAAGACAAAGCAAGCAAATTTGGTGAAGCTTGCCGGTTAGAGCATAAACCGGGATACATTTTCTAAACCGACCCTTCACCCGACTAACAAAAACCAAGAACCGTTCAAATGGTTGGCAATGAGTGGTCAGAGGAAGATGCTACTGACGGAACTATCATCATGGACACGCCAAATGGTCTCACCCAAAAGATTAGCCACTGATAGAATTGTCAACTGCGGGAAGTAATTCTTTTCTGCTACTGGTAATGTGTTTGTCACTATCACTTCTTGAAGCAAACCCCCTGATAATCGCTCTATCGCAGGCGGGCTTCCCAAAACAAAACCAAAAATGCTTCAGAAAGTAGTGGTTTTTGTCAGACTTGTTCAAGAACAAAATGTAGTTTAAAGGTTTACCTGAAAACAGCGTGTGTACAGCACGCATAGACTTCCCGAGCACCCTCCTGGTGTAACAAAGCTGCTCCTTTCACAATGGTTCCTGAGATAAAACAGAACAAGATTGGTTCTAAGAGGTTTCAGCCTGAAAAAGGAGAATGAGGTTTTAGTGATCTTGATGGGGGTACTCCATGCCGTTTTACTAACCAGCGGTATCAATCATATCATCCACCATTATTGCCACCTTCCCTTTTACATCACCAATTAGGTTCATGACCTGGAAGGAAAGTATAACAAATGTTAACTTGAGGGGAATCAAGCGGTGTTGGTGAGATAAACTCAAGACTTTGAAAGAAAGGGATACCTCAGCAACATTGTGTCCAGAACGCCTTTTATCGACAATGGCAAGTGGTGCATCTGATAATTTCTTTGCAAAAGCGCGTGCCCTGGCTACTCCACCAACATCAGGAGATACCACTACCAAATCCTCTGAGGGAATTGACTTGCTAGCAAGATAATCAAGTATCACAGGCTGCAAAAATTGAACACATAAAAGGGTTAATAGGTATTATACAAAAAAAGGGAGCATACACACACACAATGCATAACGATGAGAGGCAGTAGGTATCAAGAACATGGCTTTAAAGGTGTACCTGGCAGTACACATGGTCGACTGGAATGTCAAAATAACCCATGGACTGTCCTGAATGAAGATCACATGCAAGAACTCGATCTGCACCAGCTTCGGTGATAAGATTTGCAACCAATTTGGCAGCAATGGATTCACGCCCTTGTGTCTGCAAGCAGCAAAAACATACAATTCAATAGCTAAGTTATCGACAAATCCTCCATCTCATGTCAAAGTAGCTAAACTAGAAAATACTGTAAATACACAAAAAAAAAAAAGAGATTTTACCTTCCTATCAGCTCTTGCATATCCAAAATACGGAATCACAGCAGTTACTTTCTTGGCTGATGCTCTCCGGCAAGCATCTACCATAATCAAAAGCTCCATAAGGTTCTCATTTGTGGGAGTACAAGTAGGCTGCACCAAATACACGTCGCATCCCCTAACGCTCTCTTGTAACTGAACATAGATCTCTCCATCAGCAAACCTCTTTATATTAATCTTCCCGAGATCCAATCCCATATACCAAGCAATTTCCTGAGAAAGTGCAGGGTTTGCAGTACCAGAGAACAACTTCAGCCTTGTATTGGTTCTACTGACTGATTTCTCCATCCTTGCAGATTCCAAGAACTTTGGAAGTGTCCTCTCGTTAATAATAGGGATACTTGGATTCCCGTTTCCCACATTCAATGACTCACATTTCTAGCAACAACAACAACAACAAGAAGATATAATCAGAGATTCATATGCATCAAACGAATGTATACTGAAGAAAGAGACAACCTTTTGTATAGCTATATTCGCATAATCAGAAAAAGAGACAACCTTTGTAGCCTATGCACAAATTAAAACCTCAGATATTCAAAACTATACAAGGAACCTCAAATCCGGAAAATGTAATATAGAGAACTTAAAAAAAAAAAAAAAAAGGTATCAAAACACAAAAAGACAGAATCAAGAATTCTAAGAATAGAGTAACATAAGGGATTGAAGACGACTGCTTACAACAACAGAAGCGAAGACAGAGTTGCGGGAGCGAGACAGAGAGGTCCTGAGGGATAGAGAAGAGTTAGAGAAGAAAGATGAAGAAGAAGAGGCTAGATACGTCGGCGTTTTGGCGGCGGGAGGAAACGACAGACCCAGAGACGCCATTTTTGTTTGTATATATGTCAGAGAGCAATACACTCACATAAACCACCTCTTGACTCGCTCAAAGCAGTAAGTATCTCCCAACAACGAATTCGGGAAAAATTAAGGCTTAGGGTTTAGGTATTTGAAGATGTCAGAGAGTAAAGAAGGAAGAAGGAAGGAATGGTTCTCTTCTTCTTCTTCTTCTTCTCCGAGTTTGTGTTTCTCGAATTTGGATTTTCAGTTCCGTTTAGTAAAAAAATTAAATAGGAAATGGTTTTTGGTTTGGTTTGATTTGGTTGGTGTGTACAAGTTGTTTAGTAAACGACATCGTTTCTTATGAGGCATCACAATCATGTCCTTTGGATTAATGGATTGGAGACGTCTGGCTGGACTTTTCTTGAAATAACTTTCCAATAACTCTTTTTACGTTTACTTGGTCACTACATTTTGCATATACGAATTTCTCAAAAGACTTTTATTTATTTATTTAGAATGTTTGACTTTAAACTTGCATTTGCATTTTATTTGTTGATGATTATGCATGTGTGTTTTATTAGTATCAAATTTCTTAACTGATACAAATAAATTAAGAGTAAATAATATTAATTTATTTAATTGATATAAAACAAGTAAATAGCTATATCAGTTCTTACAATCGATGAAAATCATATAATTAACATCATTTTTTATTGATGTAATTTTGTATCAGTTTTTAAGTAATGTTAGTATAAATTATAAATTATATCGATTTTTTAAGTGATGTAAACTTATATTTTGTATCAATATTTAAAGTGATGTAATTTAATATAAATTTATATCAATTATTTTGAATTGATGTAAATCAGATTACTGATGACAACAGTTATTTGAATTGATGTTAAATTTTATTTTTTTGTATCATTTATAGAAAAATAATTCAAACTTAAATCATTTATTTCTTTCACACAAATTAACTAATGCAACACGTCAATCTTCGACTGAGATTTTTAGAGCTTCTAATGAGCCGAAGAAAACAAACTTGATGTTTCCGGTGTAGCGGTCGTTAATCTCCGACACAGGCGAAGTTTCTGATGTAATAATCTCCAACACCAGCGACGTGAACTCTTTAGAGTTCCGAGCACATTTGGTTCAGATGGGTATGTGGAATATTTGCAAGAGTTTGGTGAATAAATGTTTAATAATCAATGTCAATAAGTTATTTTTTAACCTCTAAAATGTTGAATAAACAAATAGCTATATATGGTCGATAAAATAAATTAAAATATACCTCTTTTGTAGATGATTTATATAACAGCTTTATGGAATAATCTGGAATAATATAGAATTAAATTGTGTATTGTAATTTTAGAAAAAAAAAGAAAAATAAATGAAATAAATAATCTAAGAATAGATAAAATTATTACTAGGATATTTTAGGTGGTTATAATTTTGCACTCATCTCATGTTTTCAGTTGGTTAACTCAGGGAGAATCTTGATGGAGTGTAATTTTTGTTGATTATTTACAAAATAATGGAACCGTGTATTTTTCTTTTGTTTTTAATATCAAATATGCAACGAGAATCTTGATAAAGTGTAATTTTTGACCCTTTCCACTTTAAATTGATGGTGCTGATGTGTAATAGGGTATGTATTGTTCGGCTTTTAAGTAATTTCTAAATTGCAAAAAATGTATATTCATTCACTAAACAAACAAACAATCAAAAATTATTAGAAGGATAACTGATGTCCTATGCATAGTTTAGCCTAAAAATTGATACTCTAATAATATAAAATGTTTTCCCATCAATAGCCTAATAATCTTGAGTATTTGAGTAAACAATCTTATTATAGGTAAACAATGTCGTTGCAAATCATTATTATTATTATATATAATTTTAAGTATATGATTTTAAACTAGCTAATAATCTTATTATGGGTAAAGAAAAGTATTATGTTATTGTCTTATTGAGTTAGTCATGATATGCTTGGAAAAATATTTTATTCGTAGGATAAAAGAAACCAATCAAGTCTTAGTTTTAATATATAGTCTGGAGTTTTGACTTTGAAAGAGATAAAACATGAGTTTGACTGCAATGATGGATTGGAATTTATTGGTATACCAAAAACAAATGTGATATACGGTTAATTCCTCGTGCCAATTAAGTATTTAACCCTTCGGAACCGGAGTGGGTAGATTCGGTTCACAATTGGAATTTTCAAAAAAAACCAAACCGGTTTTAATTCCTTATGTTTCGGTCTAATCCATTTCTCTTGCGCCAAATCTAAAACAATGGCGGTTCTGGAAGCTGCTCTCTCCGTCCTCTCACTCTCTTCCTCTTCTTCTTCTTCTTCTTTCTCTAAACCTTATCTCTTTCCTCAACGGTCTAAACCTACCGCCTTTAATCTTCGGATTCCCAGTAATCTTTCTCCCGTTTTCTCTCTCAATTTCCCTCTAAGTTCCGGCGGCGATAATAAAACGCGGCGGCTCGTCTCCGTACTATGTTCCGTCGCGGAGAAAGAAACATCGGCGGAGGAAGAAACGTCGCAGGATGAGAAGACTGAAGAAACCCAGAAGTCAAATCTTAAAAGGAAGCTTTTTGTATTCAATCTTCCTTGGTCTATGAGTGTTCATGACATCTCCGACCTCTTTCGACAATGCGGGACTGTCAACAATGTCGAGGTCTTTTCTTCTTTCTTTAAAGCATTTCAATTTTCTCTTTTTTTGTGTTGATTATGAATTTGTTTAACCTCACTTTTTTAAAAAATTCACAGATTATAAGGCAAAAAGATGGGAAGAACCGAGGGTTTGCTTTTGTAACAATGGCATCTGGAGAAGAAGCTCAAGCTGCTGTTGATAAGTTTGATTCTTTTGTAAGCTTCAACCTTTTACATTCTTCTATCAACTGAGTTCATTGTCCTTCCCTCATGATGTGTTATTAGTTTCGGATCCTTTAGTTTAGTCATTGAGTGTGGTTTGGTTAATTTCAAAGAAATGAGAAGTTATAGTAACTACTTAGATGTTAACTGATCCTTGATGTTGAACAAGCTTCTATGTTGTTTGTTTTTAGGAAGTCTCAGGGAGGATCATAAGAGTGAACTTTGCTAAAAGGTTCAAGAAGCCTACTCCAAAACCACCAAATGCTCTTCCTTCTCCTCCCGCTGGAGAGACTCGTCACAAACTCTACATATCTAATCTTGCTTGGAAAGCAAGGTCAACCCATCTCCGTGAGCTTTTCACTGCTGCAGATTTCAACCCGGTCTCAGCTCGTGTTGTTTTCGCTGACCCTGAAGGAAGATCTTCCGGCTATGGTTTCGTCTCATTTGCTACTAGAGAAGAAGCTGAGGATGCAATCACCAAACTCGATGGGAAGGTATATTTTATAAACTTCTCACTGTTCATTATTTAATTTCCAAACTGCTATTTGCTTCTTTAGCTCTTGTGGAAAGGGTTTCATCACAATTTGGTTTTTCTATAGGAAATAATGGGCAGACCTATCATTCTGAAGTTTAGCTTGAGAACGGCCAGTGAATCTGAAGGTGGTGACACTGTAGAAGACAACAACACTTCTGAAGATAGTGACAGTGTAGAAGACAACACTTCTGAAGATGGAGACACTGCAGAAGACAACAACAACAACACTTCTGAAGAAAAACCGGTGGAGTGACTCTTATTATTTTCTCGGTTATCCGATAAGAGCATGAAAACCTGACTAGAGATCTTATTACAATTTTGAAATTTCTACTGCTACTACAAAGAACACAAAAATTGAAGATGTAACAGAATTTATCAGTAAACTAGACTTCAATCCTGCTAATGTAGTATGATGAATCACCAAGCCATTCTGCTTCACTATACCGAATAAGTTCGTCGAATGAGACACAGCTTCCTGTTTGGTAATGCCTTCTTTTCATCTTCACATTGACATCTGTCGTCTTAACCATGAAATGTCCAGTAGAATGTGACCTCGAGAATCGCCAAGCCGAGGCTTCCACTATCCTTTTGCTTGAACCAGTGGTAGGAGGATTTTCTTCTTCATGGTTTATGTCCTCAATAGTAATTGTGATTGTGTTGTGCAAAGATTCATGGCTTCCAGATCCAACAAGGCCTGGGTCTAGCTCACACCGGCAGACAGGACAAGTCTTGTGTAACTCAAACCAAAGATCAATGCAGTTTGAATGAAAGGGATGACGACAAACCGTTATCAGCCTAACTGTGTCTTCATCTGAAAACTCTGACAAGCAGATAGCACATTCTGTCCCGTGATTTTTCATTGTTGCAGATGAATATCGGAACATGGGAAATGATCGGATGATAAATGGATCGAGGCCGGTATTTTCAGGTGGAGTGGCTACATGGATTAAGTCAGCGTAAGGTGTTCGCTGAAGGTTCCAAGTTGAAAATAGTCGGTTCAGGAGAAACTGCCAGAAGAAAAGAGAAAAGAAACCGGCAAAAATCACAAAGAGAAGCACGCCAGTCAAAATTACGGTGACTGGCATGGAAACGCTAGGAAAAACATCAGCATCTGGTATTAATGTTGTTGCCGACATTTGAAGGTTGGAGAAAGCCCCTAGCTTCTCTACCAGTCTTGTAGATTGCTTGGGAAATAAGAAAGGTTTGTTTTAAGAACTCCTTGCGAGAGAAGACATAAAGTTCAATTTAATAGAGAGAAATGAGGAGAAAGAAGTGGCTATGTCTGAGAGACAGAAGTGTCTTTGCTTAGCATTTTGAGCGAGTCTTCTGTGACAGTTAAAAAAAAAAAAATCATTGTCTTAAAAATAATACATAGTCAAAACGAAAAAACAGTTTCTAAAACAAAAATATTGACCGATGGAATAGGAAATAGAGAAAAAAGAGTTACCAATAATGGTCCGGTTTACATGATTAAAGTTCAGTTTGATCTGCTACAACTTCAGATTTAGTCATTTAAAATTGGCATAGAAAGAGAATAAGATGATTCCACAAGAAAGAGAAGAGCGAGTTGTTGTCTTTGTTAAGTCACAATCTACAACAACAAAAGAGAGGATGCTAATATGTCAACATAGTTACAACTCTAAAATGGCTAATCCTTTGGTCAACATTATTCAATATCATCGATCCAATCACCATAAACCCGACTGATCTTATCCGGTCCTTTCCATTTCCGTTGAGTTCTGACCCCGTTTGGTTTCTGCATAACAGCACTCAATGTCCGTTGAGATGGGACTCCAGGAGAAACAAGGTTAGTCACTGTACTTCCTTGCCCCGTCTGCTTTGTGGCCGGAGTGGTGGATGTTCCGATCTTACCTTCTCCTTCAACAAGGCCTCCACCAAAATTGTGCAACTCTGCAAAAAAATATCATAAAAACTCAAACTTTTAGCTAGCTACTATTGAAACTTTCTGCATTATCTTGGCCAATTATGTGAACAAGCAGATCAAGAACCTATTCCAATCAGAAACTGATTGACATAAACCACACTGAAACATTTCAACCATCCTACTCGATTTACACTAAGTTCATAGTGTTCAAGCTAAATTTTCATCAATCATTCAAAGCTGCCAGTTCTAGTGTTCAAGCATCCATTACCCTGTGGTGACACTCTAGTCACACAATTCATCAAGCAACACTGATTAAAACCCATTTCTATTATTCTATATACTAACATTTTGAAGCACATTAGGGTTGCTGATAGATGAAAAAGGCCAAAACTTAACCTGAAGCTCCATGAGCAAAATGGCAGTTAGTACCAAAAGGACAATACCCAGTAATCTCCCACTTATTGCAAATCCTTGTCTTCCAATTTGGAGGCTTCAAAGTCTGAGCAACATTGCCACCACCATCACTAGCAGCAGCACCACCATAACCACGAGGGCCTAAACTAATCGCAAAGCTCTCTCTGTTCCTTGAAGCTTCCGTCGCAGCAGTCTCCTGCCGATTAGGCGGCGGCGGCGGTGGACGACGGAGCTCTTCCGAGCTGTGAGCAAAGTGGCAAGAGCTGGCGGCGTAAGGGCAAGTTCCGGTGCGGAATTTGAAGCAGAGCTTCGTCTTGAAGAACGATTTCCCGATCTCGAAGGAGGAGGAGGAAGATCGTGTCTTCTTGCTCGGAGACTCAGAGTCGTCGGGGTGCATTGTCCAGACACGGTTGTAATCATCCTCAGTGGCCCAGACGGAACTGTCGCCGCCGGAATTTGGAAACCTATTCTCCGGCGGAAGGTCGTTGGTGGTTCTCACGTGAACTACATCGCTGCCGGAAGCTCGACGATGACTCATCACGTCGGAACCCTAAAACCCTAATTGAGTAACCCAGGAACACAAAAAAGGTAGAATCTTTCGATTTCTTGACAAGAAAAATCAAGAGGACACAAGCGGAGGAAACAACGTGAAATCCCAGAAATGGATCGAACAAGAACTCCAAAAGAAATGGGAGAGAGCAAGAGACGAAGAAGTACAAAAGAGTGGAGATTGAAGAAGAGGGAAGTAGAAAGTAAAGAGTGATCCCACTCAAAATCCATTACTTAAGTTAATCATTTTAATACAAGGTTGAATAAGGTGATTAGCTTAACTTTAATGGTCATTAACACAAAGAATGTTCTGAAAGCCAAAACCAAATAAAATATTGGTGGATTAGGCTATTTCTTACCGTCAGTATTCAATTGGATTGGTTGTTTAAGTAAAGCTGAATTGATTAAAGGGAAAATTATAAATAAAGGAGCTTTTTTCAAAAATTTGGCCATCTACACTTTTTTTTTTAAAGTTTGGTCAAATAGGTTTTAGGGGTTAAAAAAAAGTCAATAATACCCTAAATAAAATTTTCAGATATAATTTGTTGATTTTTATTAACTGAAATTAATAAAACAGTTTGAACAAACTATTTGCTTTTGTTGGGTCTTATTTTCAAATCGAGTGGGCTTTATTTGGGTCTTAATTTACAATTGAGAATACAAAAAATTTATGAAGAGTTTAATCGAAACAAAACCTTGTTTCGCCTTCCGCCGTCTCTATCCGTCATCTGGTTCTCACCATCGTTTCGCCGTCCGCCGTCTCACCGTCTCTCCGTTCTCACCAACGTTTCGCCGTCCGCCGTCTCGCCATCTTTCTCTGTTGTCTAGTTCTCACCATCGTCTCTCACCGCCTCTCCATCTCACCTTCTCTCCGTCTTCACCATCGGTTCATCTCTTCATGTATTGGGTATGTAGAATTCTTTATTTTCTTGAGATTATGTTAATTTTATAACTTGATTTCAACCCAGATTTGTGTAAATATAAGTTTAGATCCGTTTTGCATTTTGACCATATAATTCTTGATTTTTGTGCATGTTGATTTTTTTTTTTTGTCTTAGTTTCATTAGCTTATGTCATTATTTTAAAAATCGATTTCAGTCCAGATTTGTGTAAATATAAGTTTTATACAATAAATTTCAATGATTTTACTTAATAATGTGAATATGATGAAGTTGAAGCTCTTCGTTTGTTTTAATTTTAGTATTCTATTGACTTTAAAGTAAAAATTGTGTACCAGGGTTGATGAAACAAGATCGATAAAGCTAGTTAACAAGAACAAGAGTGATGATCGAAACATGTGTGAACACTTTTTTTGAACGATAAGGTTCGTTAACGTTTGCATAAATCTCTTTTTCATATAAAGTTCTTCGTTTTTCTTTTTCTTAGTTTGTTTGATTCTAAGTAGGGTGATATGAGCTTAGATATGAGTGATTACGGTGTTGATTGAAGCGTATCCACACTTGTAGCAGCAACAGATAGTAACGTTGTTTTGTTTTTATCATCATTTAGTGAAAAAGTTTGCATACATCTCTTGATTTTAGCTGTGTTTGAGAAAGTTTGCATTAATCACATGGACCTATTGACTGCCTATCTATATCAGTCATGACCCTCTTTATATTCTCTTTGCAGTCAAAATTATATTTGTCAGAGATTGACCTTGGCTGAGAGCAGAATTGGATCATAAGGAGCTTTTGTCAATGTCCTCCACAAAAGCACCATCTGACTCTGATACAAGTAAGAACCGTGGTTTTTTTTTTAAAGTCATATCTCGTTTGTTCTTTTTTTTTTTTTTTTTCAAGTTCCTGTTTGCATCTAAATGATTAGTAGTCTTAGTTTTCATTTATGCCAGATAAAAAAGGTTTGCGTATGTTACTTGTGAATCATTTTATTTAAATGTGAATTTTTTTTTGGGTTTTATATATCTGGAATCACGGTTTGGTTCCTTTTTGCATATGTTATTGTTTTTAAAATCATGTGTTGCATCTAAATGATTTATAAACAAAGTTTTTTTGCATATGTTGGTTCACGGTTTGGTTCCTTTTTGCATATGTTGCATCTAAATTATTAATAAACATAAACAGATTTTTTTTGTTCTTAAATCATAGCTTTAGTAATCTTTAGTGTGTGATTCTATTGGTTCTATTGGGCTTATGGATTGACTCAATTGGTTCTATGGACTTATAAATCATACTTTTAGTAATCTGTTTTTTTTGTTTTGCAAAATTGAAGTCTCATATCTTTGTTGATTTATTTCAGTTTTGGCTAATTTATACTAATTCATTTTTTTACTTTTTTCGGCAGGAATGGAAAAGAAGTACCCTAAACGGCTTATGGAAGATGGAAGCGAGCCACAAGTTGGGCAGATAAATAACACTTGTCGAATGTCAATCTTACACAAAATCAAGAAGGCATTACCAGAAGAGTATGAGATTGTGAAGGGTGATCCAGTTTTCGCATCTGTATTTGCATTGTATGAGAATGGTCTTGGGTACTCAGCTCAGTTGATACACAGCATCATGTGTAGGCAGTTGGTGACTAAGAGAAGACATGAGCTGTGGTTTGTGTTTGGAAACGAGGTACGTGTCGATCTTTTTAAGTATTATATTTTATATTCTTTTAGTAAGACAAACCTGAGTCTTTAAATAATTACAGGAAGTGGATGCAATGATGTATATTTTTCGGGAGCATACATCTTTAGGCCGCCTAGAGTTGGATCGTGTAGGATTCATGAATTGCCAGTTTAGCGAGCACGTCAAGGCCGACTACAATAAGTTTAGATCAGCAGGACGAACCCACACTTGGAATCACCTCTTGTTAGAGTATGCCAAAGGTGAACTGCCATCTCATGGAAAGACAGGAAAAAGTTGGGCTGTAGATTTGGACAGAATTTATGCACCGGTCTTCATTAACGGTAATCACTGGATCTCAGTTTGCATTAACTTCAGACTTAGAACAATTGAAGTCTTCGACTGTAACCAATACCAAAACAGAAGACATGTTGAGCCATTCGCTAATGTCATCCCTCGTCTCGTGAAGGAGATTCACAAAAAGGTTGATGGAAAAGCTCCCTTGTTGACTCCATACGAGATCATCCCGGTACGTATGCCACCTAAATTAAATAAGTCAAGTTGTGATTGTGGAGTTTATGCCTTGAAGTATATCGAGTGTCACATGCGTGGTCTATCTTATGAGTTGATCGACGATGAAAACATCAAGTATGCTCGTTTGAAGTTGGCAGTCGATCTTTGGTCAGCAGCGACGGATCCTGTGCTATTGGAACGAATGAAAACATATGTGCGTCCAGTGTATGCGCCTGAGTTTGTAGACCTTGGCTAATTTTTAAGTCTTTTATGATTGTTTTGTAAATGATGGTTTTTGATGCTTTTGCTTGTTCGAGTAATATAAGACTCATTAGTATTAATCATTGATGGTGTTGCTTTAGGACTGACTAATATGAGACTCAATAACATAAGGTCATAAGTATAACAACAACACAAAAACATACATGATTTAAATGTTAACATAACAACACAAATTATTAACGATTTAAACCAGCTATTGACCCAAATGTTAACATAACCATAATTAAATTTATTAACGATTTAAACCAGCTATTGACACAAATGTCGATCCGATTTAAACCAACACAACCATAATTAAATTTATTAACGATTTAAACCAGATATTGACCCAAATGTCGAAACGATTTAAACCAACACAACCATAATTAAATTTATTAACGATTTAAACCAGATATTGACCCAAATGTCGAAACGATTTAAATCAGCTATTGACCCAAATTTAAATGTTGACCCGATGTAAGCATACCGATGATTAGGGAAAAAAATAAAATTAGGGATCTTCTTTTCAAATACTTGATCTTCTTCTCCAATACTCTCTTCTTCTTCTTTCCCGATACTTTCTTCTTCTTCATCGTAAAAACTGATAGGAACCATGAGCCAACGTTCTTCGGCTGGTTCGTCAGGGTTACCGTCGAGAAGTTCTCAGGGTGGAGTTCCGTTGAAATGCTGGTGTGGTGGAGAGATCAGAACCTACACCTCTAAGACGGAAGAGAATCCCTGTAGAAGATTTTACCGATGTGTTGTTGGTGTGAAGGTAATTTACTTTTATCAGTCGTTATTCATCACAATAGCTGAAATTTATTAACTATTGTTATCGAAACAATGATTTAAGGAGAAGAAGGAGAAACACATGTTCCGCTGGGTTGATGATGCTGTTCTAGAGGAGATTAGGATGGTTGAAAGCAAACAAAACCAACTCTTAGAGGATCTAAAAAAGATGGTAACAAACAATGTGGAGCTCCAGAAGGAGATGGTGAAGGAGATGGAAGAAAAGATGGAGAAGCATATGATTGAGATCATCAGGCAAGAGCTACTGGTTGCAAAAGAGAGTATGGAGAAGTCGAACAAGCAGAGAATTTGTGTACTAGTCGTATTGGCAGTTTCAATGGCGTGGCTTTATAAGAAGATGATATGATGTCTTTGCTTTCTGTATTTTGTTGTTATGCTTAACATTTTTTGTTAGTCTTCTTTTTTGTACTCTGGTTTTAATGAATGTTTGATTGAAAGAAAACACCAACAAGGAATTTCAAAACACATTAGTGAAAGTTTGATTGAAACAAAACACCAGCAACAAATTTCAAAACACATGAGTATTTTATTAGTCTTAAATCAACACCATCAACGAATTTCAAAACAAGAGTCTACTAATCGAATATAAAAACCATCAAACACCATCATTCATCACGAAGGTGCTGCCGTGAAACACAACCCACGAATTTCAAAACAAATGAGTCTATTAATCGGAAAAAAACCATCGAACACCATCATTGACCACAAAGCAGCTGCCGTGAAACACAACCCAAAGGCTACCTGAAACATAACAAGTACCGTAAATATAAATGAAATCAAAAATTCAAAAACAGGAATCTTAAGTTGATGCACTAACCATTGTTATATCACGATATCACAGGTCGTTCTGTTATGCCCTTCTTTGCCACACCGCGCACACTTATGTCTCTTTGACCCTTGTGAGTTTTGTGATGATTTTATCTTGTCTTCAGCTGATTCATATCTTCTTTTTCTTTGCCGTCCTGGATGTCTTCTTGTTTCAGGTGGTCGAACTTTTGCATCTTCAACATGCTGTGGGACTCGCCATTCTTCTTCAGGAACACCAATTGGATTAATAGTTTCCTCATATTGTGATCTCCATGCAGTAGTGGTATACACATCATCAGCATAAGGATATAGATCCTTGCCTATATCAAAAGCTCCTTTTATAGCATGTCTACAAGGGAGTTTTTGGATGCTGAACTTTCCACATGAACAAGTCCTTCTTTCTAAGTCAACAATGAAGTCTACTCCATTACCTTTAACCTGGATCTGCGATCTGCTCATCAAATAACCTTTCATGAATTTACCTTTCTCTATTCTTCTTGAAATCTTTTTCTCCACCTCAGCAGTTAAAGGATCTTTATGCTTTGCACTTAACTCTCTACTCTCATAAAACCAGCGTGTCATCATTTCTCTGATGCTGTCTAAGAAATGAATTATTGGATACTCTCTGGGTGTCCTCAAAGCAGCATTGATTGATTCAGCTGCATTGTTGGTGTTAATATCATACCTATAACCCGGAAAATGACAGCGAGCCCACTTTGTAACATCAGCTTCCTCTAGATAACTTCCAATAGCAGGACTAATATTATTAATTCGCCCAAACTCTTTCTCAAACTCAGCAACTCTATAAGCTTTTGATGCTTTTGCAACCTTACCAGCGACACCTCTGCCCTTATGATATGTTATCACATTACTAATCAAGTGGTGGATGCAAATACCATGTTTAGCCAATGGATAGATGTTTCCAATTGATTTAGCAATCGATGTAGCTCTATCTGACACAAACGATAAACATTCTTCGTCAGCTATAACCATCTTAAGTTGCATAAAAAACCACTCCCATGAACAATCATTCTCTGAATCAGCAATTCCAAATGCGATTGGATACAAATTGGAGTTACCATCTACAGCTGTAGCAACTAGGAGAACCCCTTTGTATTTATTCTTCAAAAATGTACCATCAACTACTATCACTTTCCGCATTGACTTGTAGAACCCTCTTGTTGATTGACCAAAAGAAATAAATAGATATTTAAATCTTCCTTCAAAGTCAATTTCATAATTTGTGAATGTACCAGGATTCGCTTCTTGTAGCATGTGCAAGTATCTTGGAATCTTAGCATAACTTTTATCAGGAATTCCTCTAACCTCGTTAACTGCATACTCCCGAGACTCCCAAGCTTGGTGATATGTTAGCTCGCAGCCGTACCTTGAACGAATAATATTAACTATATCATTCGGTTTCGGACCTTCCTTCACACCCTCATAGCTATGCTTAATGAGATGTCCAATTGTTCTTGCAGATGGAGTCCTACAAAATGAGTTTTTTTTTGAAGGGGCACATGTATGGTTACCCACAAACTTGTTGATTTTGAAATATGTAGACGCTTCTAAACACTCAGCCCGGAGACGCCAATTACAAGCACTATCAATGCAGCGTATACACCACCATCTCTTATCAGATTTTGTAATCCTGTAGTCACAGTTATATTTCATTGCATACATTTCCATAGTAGCCTGTAAAGCTTCCTTACTGCTGAAATATTCACCCTTTTTACCATTGAATCTTCCAACTTTAAACCAGCAGCATCCCCAAGATTAGCATCAGTACGCTTTTCTATTACATCCTTAGTCGGCTGAGTTGAATTCCTTGAAATAACACATACTGATTTTCCCACATCAACTTCCACATTACAACCATCGCTACTATCAACTGGAAACTTATTCAGATCGAACTGGACTTTACTCCTATCACCATCAACTACTCTTTTGAATGTAACACACAACCGAATCATGTTTATCTTTTCAGATATGCAAGAAAATTCTTCATACCTCTATCATTTGTCAATACAACTGGAGGACAATCAACTTTAACCTCTATGGGTAGATAACTGAATTCCACATCAAACATATTTTGCTCTATTTCATAGTCTTCTGAAACCATAACCTTCAACTCTTCAAGAGATGTAGTGGGTTGCAAAGTCAGTAATCTAGCACGTTTTCTTCGTCATCAATAAATCTCCACTCCTTCTTGGCATCCAGTGTCCATACACCACAAGTAACATAGGTTTGCATCATAAACAGGTAAGTGAAAGCTTTTGTGGAAGGTGGAAGAGATGGAGATCGACGTTAAGGTATAATGTCGATTTTTCTTAATTTGTTTAACTTCAAAATATTTTAGAATACGCATTCTAAATTGTATTAGAACAAATCTAAACAATAATTACGAAATCTTAACCATAAATTAAGAATATTTAAAAAATATTTTCAAATATTCACTTTCCTTATTTAATTTTTTTTTTCTTTCTATTTTAGGGTATTCTAAGGTTTACAGATTACAACTTCTAAAAATTTCTAGGATATATCTTCTACTTCTTTTAGTATATAGGTTAAAACGTAGAAAACGAATTCTGAATTGATGTAGAATGAAGAAAAACGTAGAATACATATTCTTAATTTTGTAGAACATACAAAATTCAGGTTCTAAAATTTTTAGAACAAATTTTCCGTCTAAACTTCGTAGAACATGTACAAACTGTAGAATGAACAATCTAAATGTTTCAGAAAGAGAAAAAATCGTAGAACGTCTATTCTAAACAATTTAGACCAGAAATCAGCAATTTACAAATTGATTTTTGACACCCAAAACATTTTTTTTTTCAATTTTTTTTTTAACAGTTGTATACTAACATGGGTTTTCTGTTTGTTTATTGGTTCAAATTTTTCAAAACTTCATTATTTCTATTAGCAGGGGCATTTTCGTCACAATTGACAATCTTGAAAAAAAGGTGTAGATGGCCAAATTTTTGAAAAAAGCTCCTTTATTTATAATTTTCTCTTGATTAAAAACCATAAACATGTATAGTTTGCCGAAATTAACTAATTAAGCTCTATTAGTAAGTTTGAAAAATAACACCACAAAATAGTGTAATTTGGTTCGTTGAAGATTATAGTATATGGTTTTACTGGCTTAAAACCGTTTCATTGTGTTATTATATGCGGAATCCAAAGCAGTCTCATAGTGTTGTTGTTGAGTAGGAATTATAGACGATGCATATTACAAAAGGTTGTGAATTCATACTACTGAAATTTATAGATGATTAATATAATTTATTTGATACTAAACATTTTCAATTGTATATTACAAGAAATTTTAGCTTTATCGGTTTTGATGGATGCACGTTTATTACGCGCATAATGGAACTCCGTAGTAATTTAACAACCTGTAGCCAGTTTAGTCATAAGTTATGCATGATTAGTGCAATTTCTTTACTATACTTAAAAATGATTTGTAAACAAAATGACATTATAATTGAACACGATAATCTCGAATCTTTTATATAAAAAGAGAATCACCACGTTTTAAATCAACAGCAGTAGTATATTATTGTAAAATAGTCAACTTGACAATAACGAGACCGGATCCGGTGTAGATGGGAGATCCTGATCGCATTTGCTGATGGCAAATGTGTATATAAATGATACAGTTTACATGCAGTAGCAACAAACTCACAAAGACGTCTTCATTTTTTTACTAACTTCATATAAATGGCTTCTCTCTCTGCTTCATCAGCTAAAACAGAGGAAGAGACAGTAATCATTACCAGGTTCCAGACCTACCTCCGAATCAACACAGTACATCCGACTCCTGATTACATCGCAGCTGCACAATTCATAATCTCCGAGGCCAAATCAATCTCTCTCGAAGCTCAACCCATCGAGCTCGTTCTAGGAAAGCCTATAGTTCTCCTAAAATGGATTGGTTCAGATCCTTCTTTACCTGCCATTCTCTTGAACTCTCACGTCGATGTCGTCGCCTTTGAGGAAGACAAGTGGGATCACCCTCCGCTCGGAGCAGAGATCGACGAACAAGGCAGAATCTACGCAAGAGGAACTCAGGATATGAAGAGTGTTGGGATGCAGTACTTAGAAGCCATTCGTAAGCTCAAAGCCTCTGGTTTTGAGCCTGTTCGATCTGTTTACGTCACGTTCGTTCCCGATGAAGAGATCGGTGGCACTGATGGGGTTGGCAAGTTCGTTGAATCAGACACCTTCAAGAGCTTGAACATTGCCATCGTGCTCGACGAAGGTATAAAAATAGTCAACTGTAACTGAAAATGTTGTAGAAACGTAAGAAACAAGAAACTAAACGAATTTTGTGGTGATGAAAATTAAAACAGGGTTACCATCTCCGAGTGAGAGCTACAAGGTGTTTAAGGGAGAGAGGATTCCGTGGTGGATTCAGATAAAAGCTGTAGGACAACCTGGCCATGGCTCAAAGCTCTATGATGATTCAGCCATGGAGAATCTCACTAAAAGCATTGACAGTGTAATGAGATTCAGAGCTTCTCAGTTTGATCAGCTCAAGGCTGGTTTGAAAGCTGAAGGCGATGTCGTCTCTGTCAACATGGTTTTCCTCAAAGCTGGCACTCCTTCTCCTGATGTATTCTTCTCTCTCCTTTTTTTTTTTCTCACAGTTGGTGACCAAAGTTGATTTCTGTGGTATAACCTAACAATTTTGACTTTTGATAAAAGGGTTTTGTTATGAATCTGCAACCATCTGAGGCGGAAGCTGGTTTCGACATGCGTGTCCCACCTGTTGTTGATCCCGTTGCGCTAGAAAAACGTTTGGTGGAGGAATGGGCACCTATTTCCCGGAACATGTCCTTTGACGTAATTTTCTTATTACTACTCTAGCTAGAGAGTTTAGAAAGCCTGTGTATCTGAAGAGTTCTCTTGGTATATATATATGTCAGCTTTGGCGGTTCAATCAGGATATTCCAGAGAAGCACTTGGTTACAGCAAAAGATGATTCAAATCCATGGTTGGAGCTCTTAGGAAATGCTGTGAAAGAAGCTGGAGGGAAGACTAGTGAGCCTGAGATTTTCCCTGCATCAACTGATTCTCGGTATTTCAGAAGAGCAGGCTTGCCTGCAATTGGGTTCTCTCCTATATCAAACACCCCGAGTTTGCTTCATGATCACAACGAGGTACCTGTCTCCTTTGAAAATATTACATCCTTCGGTTTGCCTATTATTTGGTAGACCATCATCACACACCCCCAAGAGCAATTTCTAACACCTTTCTATCATTTCACCTTTTTACAGTATCTGAGTCAATACGAGTACTTGAAGGGAATCGATATGTATGTCTCAATCCTCAAGGCTTACACATCATATGCTTCACCTGAATGAGAGTGTTAAGAGATAAGCTACAAGGGTCTGTGTTCCACAGAACAGTTCCTTCTTTACTCAGCACACTTGTGCTATATCATCAATACAAATAAAACTCAGTATGCTACCACCTAAATTCTGAAGTAATCAAACTTGCATTTGTATGTTATCAGTTATCACTATCATAATAAAGAGTTTTCAGAAACAGCTTTGCAGAAAACTTCTTCTTCTTGTTACTTAGTTTTTCTTAACCATCCGAATGCAAACAGTAGTCACCGCAAGTGCACAGCCTCCATCGATGGCCCCAAACGTAACCCTCATAAATGTTCCAACAAAGCCACCAATGATCAAGTTATAAGTGATCATATCACCTCATTGAACACGCTAAGGGGATCCTTGCAGCTGTGAAAGACATTTCCGATTAGAGAATCCTAATTAGACATTATCAACCAGCTACATGTTTCAGACTTTCAACACATAAGAGTTATATCTATTTACTAAATTGTGGAGAGTGTAACCATAGTTGTTTGGTTGGTGAGTTTTGTGTCTATGGGTTGTGTAATTACGCGTGATGTATATGTTATTAGTTAGTTTCTATATTTAAACTTTGGTATTTTTATTGGTACTCCAATATGGTTTTATAATACAATGTTATTGTTTGTGTGTTTTTTTGGTTAATGTTATTTTTGTGTTTGTTGATTAATGATTCAGAAATTTGAATCGAGAATTTAATACGGATATATATATATATATATTTTTTTTTTTTTGTGATTTTTGGGTTTGATATTACGAAAAGGTTCAAATAAATGGATAACATAATTTACTACGTTAATAATGTGTGTGTGTTATGGTCGTATATATGGATAGATGAACGAATAACATTAAAGTTTATTGATGAAATTAAAACAAATATAAATGTCATTTACTCATTTAAACATCAATAACAATTTCTACAAACTTAATTACCTCTTTAATATTAGTTAAAATGTATATTGGACCTTGTGCTTGTGTAAACGATGCATAAAGTTAAATGAAGATCTTGAAGTATTTTTTTGGGACAAAAAAAATTATTATTGGAATTAATAATAGATTTTCGAGCAAAGAGGTATAAAAAAAACACATTCAAATGCATAATAAATCAACAAATAAGTTAATGGATATAGTAATAAATTAACGTAGTTAAGTAATAAATTAGATGATGCTTAATAAATTAATGGATGTAATTTAGTAATAATCTAGATAATGTCTCACGCGTCGCGTAGGTTTGAAGTTAATATAACAATATATAATTATATATATATTTTAAAAGAGTTTAATAACTTATTGAATAAATTGATTATTTAATAGTTTATATTACATAAATATTATTTTAAATACGTATCTTTCATAACTTGTATAAAAGTGCATTATTCCTTCTACTCAACCATAATATTTTTTGACATTTTTTTTCACCAGGACTCTCTTTTAGGCCAACAATTTTACTGATCATACTATGCAAAGATTGAGAATGAGTTACTCTCTAATCAGAATACAAGAAGTTACCAGATTCGTGTCTCAGCTTTATTGTAACACCCGTCCCGCCTTAACGGCCAAAACAACGTGTTTATATTTTTTTTGTTCATCGATTTATATTTTTTTTTCTGTTGATTTGTTTATTCATTGTTGACTTATTACATTTTACATCAATTTATTAATAAGGTAGATATATTTTGAATGGTTGATTTAATTTTAATTTTTGTCGATTTATTTATTTTTCCGTTGATTTATTTTAAAATTCTCGACTTTTTTTTTTGTTTGATTGTTTTTTTACATAGTCCACTTTTGATGGTGTTGACTTATTTGTTTTGTTTATTGACTTATATTTTTTTTCGTCGATTTCTTTGGTCTTAGTAGACTTATTTCATTTTACGTTAACTTATTAATATGTTTGACTTTTTGAACTGTCGACTTATATTTTATTCTTGCTGATTTATGTTTTTTCTTTGTTGATTTATATTAAAAAAACCGACTTCTTTTTTTTTATTAATTGATTTGTTATATAGTCAATTTTTTTGAACTGTTGATTTATTTTTTTAAAGCTCACAATATTTGATTATTTGATTATTTTATTAAACTTTAATAATTTTAAAATAATTAAAATTATGTAACTTATACTCAAATTTTCAGTAACATATTTAATATATCAAAATATATATTTATTATGTAACTTATACTCAAATTTTCAGTAACATATTTAATATATCGAAATATATATTTATTTTTCAAAAAAATTATTGATTGAAAAAATAAAAGAATTATTTGTGAATTATATATAGATATACTTTAAACTATTATTATCTGAAATCTTACTAAACATAAATCCAAAAAGAATAATTCTAATTAATTTAATTATATTTTTATATAATAAAAGTTTGAAATTAAATTACTAAATAATAGCAGATATTTTAATTGATACTGAAAGGATATTTTATTTATTTTATCTGAATTTTAATCTTTGAGTTATTGATTAATATTATATATAATAAATTAATTTATCATTTTCTATAAAAAAAATTTAACAAATTTCGAATATTTTATTTAGGCAATGTTTTTAGAAATAATTTTGTCTAATGAATTAATTTATTTATATTGTAGTTATTTTTATTTTTTTAATTAATTTTTTAATAAAGACAAAATAGTCATTTGTGTAATATATTAAGTATATTTCAAAGACTTAAAAAATTTAGTCTAGATTTCTTATTGGATTAATAATGGATTCTCGAGCAAAGAGGGTATAAAAAAAACACATGCAAATGCATAATAAGTCAACAAATAAGTTAATGGATATAGTTAAGTAATAAATTAATGTAGTTAAGTAGTAAACTAGATGATGCTTAATAAGTTAATGGATGTAATTTAGTAATAAAATAGATAATGTCTCACGCATTGCGTAGGTTTGAAGTAGTTTAGTAATTTATTGAATAAATTAATTATTTAATAGTTTATATTACATAAATAATATTTTACATACGTATCTTTCAAAACTTGTATAAAAGTGCAATATTCCTTTTATTCGACATGATCACTCTTTTAGAGGTTAGTTTGTTGTCTAATTGTCTCTTTCCCTAAATAAGGTGTGCATACATAAGTTTTTTTGACATTTTTTTCTTCAAATTGGTTGTCTTGGTTTTCTACAAACAGTACCTTGCCCAAAAAAAACACATAGTCAACTAACGGAAAAGTAAAGGCAACGTTAACACTTAACAGCATTCGAAACGATGTCGTTTTGAATTTTTTGGTTTAATTCACGAAACAGGGCTTTGAACCCGTCTCCTATGGAGGATAACAACAGGTCACTTAACCACTGGACTAGAATACTTTACTGATGTTTTCACACCAACACATATAGTTAACTCGGTTCACTTTCTCTTTCTTCTTCTTTCCATTTCTCACCACCACCCTTTTCGTACGACAGATCCATCCAAGGCGGCAACACTCTCCTCCCCACCACCGCCTCTTCTCCGACATCAGTTGATGTCGAAGCTCTTTCCTTTTCCGAAACCCGAGATTCGATCTCGCATCTCCGGCCAAAATTAGATGTAGAGACTAAACGAAAGTAGATGTTTCCGACTAAAAACTTGGGCCAAAAGAAACAAGATTCATATTCAATTAATCACATCGACAACCAAATGGTCCAAATCTCTCAAATCCCAGAAAATGGAGTAGTTCAAGATTCATATTCAATTAACCACATCAGCAACCTCGGCTCAACTCTCTCTCTTCTCAACCGTCACCACCTCTCTCAGTCAACTCGTTTGGATCAGAAACTCTTTCCCAAATCATTAGTTTAAAGTTTAAACCATATTTAACTTTTGTGCCCATTGAAATTCAATGATTAGATCTCTGTTGGTTAAGTATCCTAAATTTTCTATCAAAGGCTTCGGTTCAAGTCTCAAATATGTCTGTTAACATATGTCTGTTAACATTGATGTACATTTCCAAAATTGTAAAAAAATAAACATATATGCAGTTCTAAAGATAAATATAAATACAACTTCACAGACTTAAGCGTTTAGACTTTAGATGATATAAGAGTCTCATACAACTATTACTTCTCACAAGCCTCTCAAGGAAGAATCCATTGTCCAGGGAAGAGCTGCATAAGAGTCTTACCCAGAATCCAGTCCATCTCAGAACTAGACAAGGATGCTTCTTTTGCAATAATAGTCACAGCTTCTTTGGCTTCTTTGTATCCACATTCAAGAACAACAAATGGGAAGTCACTGCAGCAGATGGAAAGCAGCCAATCCATATATGATCTTGTATTGTTAGTTCATCAAATATAAGTTTTCTTTGTGGTTTTTATTCGGGAAAGCGTGGTAAAAAAAAGTATGTTTACCTGCCCCACATGACACGATTTGCCCCAAAATGGGACACAAGTTGAGATAGGAGAGGCGATAGGTCCTGATAAGGGAAGCCGGTTCTTGAGATCCTGAATAGAGCACTGAATTTCACATATACCTGCTTGTTTCAATATTCTTCCATCAGATTCGTATAACATGTGATTGTGAGCTAGTGAGAGAATTCGAATTCTAAAATTAATGTTTTTGCTTTTTCACCTGTGGAAATCTAGAGAGCTTCATGAGTTGAGTATAAGCAAGCGTTGCCTCACCATCTCTGCATGTTGATGAAACCATGAATATCAGTAATATTTTCTATAGGAATTGCAGGGGACTGAATTATTTTTTTCAAGAATAGCAAAGAACAGCTCACTCTGGTACTTTGCAGAATCCAGCGTGATCTAGTAAAACAGTAGTCTTTGGAAATTCTGTGCACAGTTCCTCAATTTCTGCAATGTGCAGATCCAGACCCTGAATAAAGAAAACAAATTTTTTGAGAAAGAACTTCGCGTAAACCACACAAATTTGGAGAACAACAAAGGTTAGAATACTACTACCAGACCTTCATACACATGAAGCCAACAGGCACACCAAGCTCCCCTGCTTTAGAGAACAAGGCTTTGCCAACAGCATTTGCCATCTGTGTTGTGGAAACCATTGAGAATCAAATGATTACGGTGGAAACTTGATCTAAGGTAATTGGAATCATTAGATTGGTACCTTCTGACCCGATGGCCACAAATAGGGATTAAACCGAACAGCACGATAATTACTCTACAAAACAACAGATTAAAACTCTTGAGAAATGTGATGCATATATGTTATTTTGAGATGCTTTGAGAAACGGTGAAAAGGAAGACCTCTAAAACAAGATTCTCAAGGTGCTTAATTCCACTGCCATCTACTGCAGGATTAGCAAGGCAACAACCAACAAACTTGGATGGGTATTTCTTCAGAACACTGTCAATCAGAAACTAAAATCATCTTGAAAAGAAACTTAAATTAAATCACTGACATCGCATGTAATTAAAAGTCTTAACCAAGACCAACCTATGCCCCAGTAATACACCCCATCCCATAGTCATACACATACTCACAAAAAAAGGACAGCGAGACAGATAAACCATAACGAAAACAAAACGAGAGGAGCATAAATTTTGAAAGAAGTAGAGTAGCTTCTGTTAAGAAAAACAAAAACTTCTTTTTTTAGGAAAATGCAGATTAAGGTATAAGAAAAGGAAGAAACCTTGTTACTAAAGAATGATCAAACTTGTGATTGATGGGTTGCACAATGAGAGCTCCATCAACACTTGCCTCTTCCATGTTCTAAATTAAGACAACAAAAAAACAACATCAAAACAGTAAACAGAGGAGGATTAGCACAACAAGCATCAAAGAATAATCTTTCTCCATTTTTTTTTCTCAAAAACCCATGAGGATAGTTTGAGTAACTGCCAGAGCTGAGCTTAAAACCTTGAGCAAGAAATCGACATCACCAGTCAAAGTAGGTTCTTGGCCGGGAAAATAAGGATATGTCGCTGCCTGAAAACACGTATTTGGGGACCGTTCATCAGGTTACTTAATCAAATCATAATCATCTCACAATAATCAATTTCAGTTCCAAAAAAAAAGTATATTCTCATTGCTTCAATTGCTTAACTTAGCGATCCAAATTTCAACAATTGGAGAGCTTAATGCATAACCCGAATTCTCTAAACTGTAATTGTCGTAAGATTCGAATAAAACAAAGTGTAAAAGAGCACACGACCTCTTGAGGAGAAGCCCAAATGTGGAGATGAGAATCGATTACTCTCGAGGTAGACGATGATGTTGTTTCTGAGTCAGACACAGCAAAAGCCGCCATTTTTACCTTCCTGGCTGATGATGATGATGCGATCGTGTTACCGATCGATTTGCTTGCTCGGAATAGTACGGACGGCGTTAAAGGGTGACTGGAAATTGCAAAAGTATTCGTTAATCTCAGTGTCACAGCCATAGCCCACTGTGGACTCGTGGATATCATCAATTCAATTCACGTGATACCCATATACACTATTTTTAAATAGGATTCGTTTAAAGCAAATAGCCAAGAAATATAGGGTCTAATTCTATAAATATCCATGAATATTAAATAACTCCTTCAGAAATTTTGTAACAGCCGTTAATGATTCGAATTTACCAACAGTTATATAAACCAAAGTTTTTTATGACAAAATTAAATAAACTAACTATTTTTCTTCCAATAAAATAAGATGAGTTATTAAACATCCAAATAAAAAATAGATGGTGATTTTTTAGGCTTTTTTCCCTTACACAAATATTATTATTCACATTGTCGAACAATCGAACTGTTTGATTACAAACGAATATAGAATTTTTTCAAAATTTTATTTACAGTGTAATCCTATTTGTACAAGATAAGCTTAAGTTCTTGTTTGAGAAGTGGGTTAATGAGGATGTGAGTTTAACTAATTAAGCCTTAAGCAACTTCAAAGAACACAATCAAGAGTTCCTCTCATCACACATAAGCTCTCAAAATCCGATTATCAGCCACTCATAGACAAGGTCAAAAGTCGTATAAACTTTTGGAAGAACAGGCATCTATCTTTTGCTGGCAGATTGCAACTCCTTTAGTCGGTTATCAATAGTACAATCAATTTCTGGGCGTCAATCTTCTTGCTCCCCAACAGATGCATGGAGAAGCTTGAGCAAATCTGCAGTGCGTTTTTGTGGAACGGTGTTGCTGACTCTGCTCGAGGAGCAAAGGTTTCTTGAGAAACAGTTTGCTCTCCAAATCTGCAGGAGGGTTAGGTCTTAAGAGGCTCTTGGGCTGGACCAGGATCTTTGGCCTTAAATTGATCTGGCTATTATTCTCACAAGCTTGTTCGTTATGGGTGTCCTGGGTCAAGCAGCATCTGATCAGAGACAAATTCTTCTGGGATGCTGATTTTCGTAACACAGGTAGTTGGATATGGAGGCGTCTCTGTAAGCTCAGAGCTCTTGCGAGACCGTTCAAATATTGCAGTGTTTTCTCGGGTCATATTGCTCTTTTCTGGCATGACAACTGGACTGGTCTTGAACCACTCATTGACTTACTTGGAGATGCTAGTCCTCGGGTAATTGGCATAAACTTTCTAGCATCAGTAAGCGAAGCAGTTTTGAATGGTGCGTGGAATATTCCAAGGGGACGCCATCCTCTCGCCCAACTACTCAGAACTTGCCTTCATGACCAAAGTCCACCTAATCCAGATGCTAGTGTTGATGTATACTATTGGAACCTCACTCCCGATCAAGTTTAGGGATCTTTCTCCTCCATGCATACATGGAATCACTTGCATTCCTGTGATCCGACTGTTTCCTGGTCCTCTCAGGTTTGGTTCAAAGAGAGAATTCCAAAAATGGCTTTTATGACATGGATCACAGTTCTTGGTAGACTTACTACTCGGGATAGACTCATCCGCTGGAATATTTCCACCGCACTGTCTTCTCTGCCTATCGATTAATGAAACAAGGGACCACCTATTTTTTTATTGTCCTTACTCCAACACTCTCTGGTCTCTATTCTTCGCTTCATTGTCAACTCCGCCATCCTCAACATTTGAAGACCTATTAAATTGGATTAAGTCTCCCACCACAAATAGGAGACTTAATTCAATTTCTAAATTGGTCTTCCATGCTCTTATTTACTTCATCTGGAAGGAGCATAACGCAAGGCTACATAGCTCAAACTCGCACACGGAAATTCAACTTCAGAAGGAAATTCAGCTAACTATTAGGAGAATTCAACTTCAGAAGGAAATTCAGCTAACTATTAGGAGAAGACTCTTGTGGCTTGATTGTGCTGCATCAACAAACACAACAATGGTAACATCCACACAAGACACCTATCTCTGCTTTTGGTACTCTCACTTTCAACCTCCTTAACAAGTATAAAGGATTCAGTCCTAACTCCTTTGTGTTTCCTCTTTATCTTTTGTTTCCTCTGGAAAATTGTAATAGCGCACTTCGCAGTTAAGGGATGATAAATTAAATGGTATCTATTCTTTTTTTATATAGATATTAAAAAACAAAAACAACACAATCAGTTTGGCATCTATGAACCATAATCAGTTTGCTTTTTCAACATGTGTCATACATAGCCATGACTAGTTGAGTGAATATTATTTGTGAGGGTTGATTGCAAGATATAGTAATGACTAGTTGAGTGAATATTATTTGTGAGGGTTGATTGCAAGATATAGTAATCGCAAGTTCAAAGCAGCCAAAAGACCCTTCTAATCTTATTACATATAGTTTGGTTTTCAAAGTTTCTCATCAATACGATTGTGACATTTGTCAATTGTATCGTTAAAATATTGATATGTGTCAATTTAAAATTTATTAAAATTTCTAAAAATAAAAAAATGTTAAAATTCAAAATCTATGCTAAAAAAATTATATAAAAGTTAAAGAAAAAAACCTACTTCTGTTTGGAATTATATTTTCTTAAAAATGAGTAAAAGTTCTTTTTCCCGTAAAAAAATGAACTACAAATTTAATAATCTTAATTTTAAAGTTTAAATCTTCTTACTGCTTTTTACGAATATTTAAATTTGGCTAATAAGTCGGTCTCTTGTGGTTTAATGTTGACAAAAAAACAAATTCCAACCTCTCAACCAAATCTTGAGATATTTCACAAATGTAATTAATAAAATATGCAATTTTGTTCTTTGGCTCTCTCTCTTTTTGTCTCCTGATCCAAGTTTTTTTTTTGGATAGCCAATGTATATATTATATTATCTTAAATAAAAGAACAATTTAATCATATCAATTTCAAAGCTTATTGTTTTCTTTTTAAAATTTATTAAAAGAATGGGAAAAAAATCAAAAAAAAATCAAAAACCTTTATTCTTTTCCAACAGTTGATGATGGAACATAAGTAGACTACATCCAACTCATTTGAGAGTATCGGAGTCTTAATTCTTTGTCCTCAGAGGTTTGTGTGGGTACAAACATTGTTCTTTTTAATTCTTTTGTTGTAGGTTTGTTTTTAAGAGGTTGGTTGTGTTTTCTAATTTGTTTTTTACCCTAAATCATGTGTACATACATAATTTTTTTTTGACATTATTTTCACCAGGATTCTCCCTCGGCTCAGCAATTCTATCGCTCATACTATGCACAAATTGAAATCGAGATCCTCAATGCTTTGACTGACACTTAATTATCATAGGTGTCATGATAAGTGTGAGTTCAAACTCCTTGTATCGGTTATACAAAAGCTTTGTCTTTTGGTACGTTTGTTTGTTCGAATTCAATTGCTTAAACAGTTGATAATAATTCTCATCAGGTTGACTTAGCTAATAATATAGGGTCTAATTCTGTAAATAACCATGAATTGATGCTTTCTCAGATTTAAATTTTAATTATATATTTTTGGTGGTACATTTTGCAAATATCAAAAAAATAAAATAAAATAAAATAAGGAAAAAGATGGAATTTTCTTTTATTACCTGAGAAAGAAAAGAACTGGAAAAAAACAAAATTTGCTTTGCAAGAAAAAAGGAAAAAACAAAAACAAACATATGTAATCAAGTCTATAAATGGATCGATCACCAAATCAAACAGATCAAACTTTGTTCTTTGGCGCTCTCTCTCTCCATGGCGCTCAAACATTCGATCAATATAGACTATTATGAATCATAAACATACCCCAATTCTGACATTTTCAAAGATACAATATCGTTAGTAATAAAAATCCGTGGAATCAAGCGCACTTTTATGCGGGGTATTAATAGTGGTCTTGAAACCCTAATTCAACAAACAACCATCGGCACAAAGGAAGTTTTAGAAATGAGAAACAAGTTGCCGCGTGACATACTTGATAGAAAACTTTTGTGGTTCATAGCGGATCCAGAACACAAATTTGGGTGGGGCATACATTATATATAATCAGATAAATGCAATATTTTATTTTGAATATATCTAAAATATATGATCCAAAATATCATCAAAATTTTGAAAATATATTTTTTTTGTTTTTCAAATATAGTAATTTACATAAACAGATATATTTTAAAAAATTTTCCAAAATTTCTCAGTTACAAACTACAATAAACATGTATTTTTTTATATAAAATTAATCATTTGAATTCACGTATCTTAATATATCACACAAAATTTAACTCTAAAATGTGAAATGAATTACAAAGTAGATATAAATGTTTACTAAATTACTCATTTCACCAATAGTTTTTAATACAAATTTAATCTTTACTACTAAAAATAATGATTTGAAATTTGTTAAAAGTTAAAATAGAATTAAAAAATATAAATAGAAATGAATGAAACACATATTTTCATTTTAGAAAATAATACAACTGAATAACTCGATTATAATGAAGAAATTTTTTTTTTAAATGATGAAAAGACACGGGCCATGTGGGAAACCAAATAAAGCAAGGAAAAAGGCGTCAAGATAGCATCGAACTCGGCACATCTAGATCAGTATGGGGCTCATCATTATCAAACAAGACTATAATTATCAATCAACAGTTAGATACTCTTCTAACTAGTATAGGGCACGTGCCCCACCCAATATCACTGTAGATCCGTCTCATGGTTGGCCTACATGTTGAAGGCTGAGGGAATCCACGGATGTATTCGGGACCGCATCGTTCCTGACAATGACATCGCCAAAAAAGTGATTAAGCTGAATCGAGAAAAAAAAGGAGAAATTGGTTTCTTAAGTTGGATTTATTAAAGAAACTTGGTTTAGTGATGTGATAGATGATGATGACTCCGAAGATCATCCTCGGTTACAAACCGAACAAGACTCATGCTGCACTGTCTAGAAGCGCTGGGTGAAAGCAGTACTACCACCACGAAATTGTTATGTTCCCACCGTTTTCACAGGGACTGTATTCTTCGGTGGCTGCAAGGCGATAATCTTTCATGTCCTGTTTTTCGTTACAACGTTACCTAGCCATCTCCCGATCCTAGAAAAAGCTCAAGCCTTTTAGATCTCATCTTCTCTCTCTCTCTCTCTCTTTCTTTTTTTTAAAAAAAACCAATATTGTATATATATCATCTTAAATAAAAGAACAATTTAATCATATCAATTTCAAAGCTTATTCTTTTCTTTTTGGTTTTCAGGTTTATTGGAGATAGGAGCGGCTCACTGGTTTGATGCTTTTGTCTTTCTTGTTCTTAGTTTCTTTCTTTTTTTCTTCTCCATTGTTGCTGAACCTTACCCCGTGAAACACAAGCTTCAGTTCCTTGGACTGCAAGTTACATGCATACAATATTGCTCCCTAACACACCAACCTCTCTGTTTTGTATAGAAAGGCTGCTACTATACTAAAACTGTCAAACCAAATAGGTCTACGAAGAGAGCCGCCCATCAAATGGGTAAATCTTTTCCATTGATGTTAAATTTACTAGAATTATCTAACAAGTTAAAGGTTGATCGTTTGTAGAAAACTCAAAGTCACCAGATCTTGTTTGATAACAACCGAATATAGAATATTCCAAACTTTATTTACAGTGTAATCTTTTTTTTTTTTTGGTAAGTTACAGTGTAATCTTATTTGTGTTAAGCTTTCTTTAGTTTATTACCATTAGTTTTTTTATTTATTTATTTGCATGATAAGATCAAAACCACACATGAACAACCTCTTAGTTTCCTACAAAAACAAGAATTAACCGGCAAAATATATTTACTGAATCAGGAATTATTATTTGCACATATCTATATATATATACATAATCCACACATATTCTACTTCTTCACATAAATTTACTCATTGCCTTGCAAAAAAATCTTATAATCTCTTTCATACTTCTCTATTTAATTCTATCAAATCAACTACATGGCGACCGGAAACTACAACTTAAATGGCGCTAACTACGGTCCACCAATCCAGCCTCCTCCTGCTAAAACATACTACAGCCAAGGTCGACGCGGCGCCGACGTAGGTTGCGGCATCTGTGGTTGCTTCTACAGCTGTCTCCTTTGCTGTGGTAGTTGTCTCGTGAACATCATCTGTACCATTCTCTTATGTGTAGCTATTTGCCTTGGGTTCGTAGCTTTAATCCTCTATTTTATACTCCAACCCAAGGTCGTGAACATCCATGTCACTGACGCTAACTTAACGCGTTTTGAGCTTGACCCGCGAAGCCATAACCTTCATTACAACCTCTCGTTGAACTTCGCAATACGTAACCCTAACCAACGTCTTGGGATCCACTATGATAAGTTAGAGGCGAGGGGTTACTACGGTGATAAGCGTTTTGCTGCCGTGAATATGACGTCGTTTTATCAAGGGCATAAGAATACGACGGTGGTTGGAACGGAGTTGAAAGGACAGAAGCTGGTTTTGTTAGGCGCCGGTGGCCGGAAGGACCTGAAGGAGGATCGGAACTCTGGGATTTACAGGATCGACGTGAAGCTGAGGTTTAAGATCAGGTTTAAGTTTGGGTTTTTGAACTCATGGGCCATTAAGCCCAAGATTAAGTGTCATCTCAAGGTTCCGTTGAGCACCTCTAGTTCAGCCGCAGAGTTCCAGTTTCATCCCACCAAGTGCCACGTTGACCTCTAATTTTTTTAATTTGTTTTTTATTTATTTATTTATAGATGTTTTTGGTTTAGTTTTTTTTTGTTCTTCTCTAGTTTTTATTTGGTCGAAAGTCGAAACCATCTTTTTTTATTGAACATATCTTCAAAGACTTAAACAGTTAAACCTGAAATGTCTTTTTTACTTAAACAGTTAAACCCCAAATTTGTGCGATTTACTTGTTATATTATTCACTAGAAAAAGGTAAAAAGTTGTCGGTCATATTCATATATATTGTGCGTATCATACTATCATCAGACCATATACGAATACGTCTGTCCTCAGTCCTCAGTCCTCTTGTAAACTATATATAATGCCAGAGCCGGCCCAAAGGCCAAGCTCATGAAGCATGAGCTTGTTGCCTTATTCTATGCTGTGTATTTTATATACAAATTTCGGCCTTGTTTTCCAAAAAATGTGTTTAGTCTAGTGGTATTTGTCTATGTTAGTGGGAATTAGTGCATGGGTTCGAGTCTTGCTAATAGCAAAACAGCCCTTTTATTTTAATTTGATTGTGGCCTTCTCTAACTTAGAGACGGCTCTGTATAATGCGCACTGGTTGTTGAGACAAAACTCCACGATAAATCTCTTAGAAGTCACATATACATACGTCAACGTCATTTGGATAAAGATTTTAAAGACTATCCTAGATAAGATAATTACATATCATGCTTCAATTAAATATCTATAAAGAAAGCGAATCCTATGACAAGTAAAGACACTATTTGCAAACTTAGGCTTCAAGTCATACAACTCCACTTGAAAGAACAAACAAATAATAAGAGGAAACTGCTTCAACAAGATTAAAAAGTGAAAGGTAATCTATGGAAACAGCCTATGATTAATTGACACGTACACAGAAATATAGAGGGGGGGGAGAGCGTCACGGTGATGATGGTGGGGCTAAAGTGACAGTCGTCATTATGACAGACCGCGTGGCATCACTTATCTCACCAAATGGCCTTTTTCATTAATATTTTCGTAATCAAGTTTAGATAATCAAGTGGACCCTAATTAACACGTCGATATGTCTAACCGGGACACATTAACACCTGCCATTACGTTTTAGATTTTGACTCATTCTCTCAGCTTATTTTGGATTTTAGCTCAGCAATAATTTTTTGATCGATACGGATATTTATTGAAACGAGGATGGTATACTTTAGTACTACTACTACTATTCGATTTCAATCATATCGCTACTGTTTTTACTAGTTTTTTACAATGCAAGGTCTTTTTAGTACATGTCTAAACTGTAATGTATGATTTACAAAAACATCAGTTTTGGGTATATAGTTAATCACATATATAAACAGGAGTTTTGGATATATCAGTTCCTTTTTCCTTCTTTTAGTTCAGTAGGATTAATAATTTTTTCATTATTAATTCGATCAGGTTGTTAGAGAATCATTTGATGATATATCTATAGAATCTTATCTTTTTTAAAAAAGTAAAATAAATATCTGAAATATTAAACAATACACATGTGGCTGATTATAGAATTTGATATTTCATAGATCAACTGAATAAAGGAGATTGGTCGCTCTAGCACTTAGTAGACTACTAATAGTAATATACTAGCACTACAATTACACTGACTCCTATAGTTAAAAACCATAAGTAAATGCGACTTTTTTCCAGCAGGAATATAAATCCGAAGCACGAGGCTCTGTAACGGTCCAAAAACTCCAGCTGGATTGCATAACTACTCTCTACTCCCCCTTATAGTAATAGCATAGGCGCACTTTAACTTACTCTTTCACTCCATTCTACTCTAAACCTACGCCTCTCAAGCGCAATCTAGCATGACGGTTAAATAAATTCTCATCGTCGGCGACGCGAGGCTTTTTTATTCGATTTGATATTTTCTTCTATCCATTCAGTTATAACAGAAAAATATTTTTTAAAATCAGAATTACCAAATCCACATGCAAATGCGACGGATTAAAAAAAAAAAAAAATTAAAAAAATTGAGATAAATTAGCTAGAAGTCTGCGGTTTTCCGGTGAGAAGTCCGGCGACGGGGAAGTGATTTCGTCGGGAAGCTTTCCGTCTCTTGAAGATTCCTTACACTAGTACGGATGGCTAGTGTATCTCCTCTGATATATCCTGAGATTTCATCGTCGCCTGATTCTTCTAACGGAGATCACAAACACAATCCAAATCAGTAAAACTCGACTAAGTTCAATGTGTACTAGTACCAGAAATGAAATCGAATCTGCAATGTTGTACCTAGATGTTTCGAAGTACGCATGAATCCATTAAACTGAGCCAAATCTGAAGAAAAAAAAAATTCGAAATCGAATCACCGATCAGAAATCGAAGAAGATCAAAACAAACTGAATCGATGTGACTATGTGAGAGACGAAACCTGATTGGGACGGAGGGTGAGAAGTGAGGTAGAGGATGATAAAGCAGAGGAGAGTGAGAATCGGAATTAAGTGAACGAGCTTCTCTCGTTTCTGATTCGTCGTCGCCGCGAAAGGTAATTGCAGCGATGATAACCGTCGCGGCTTTAACTCCTTTTTGAGCTCGTGATCGTCGTAATCCGCGGCGGTGGATGTCGAGGACGAAGAAGGAGTGGATGAAGAGACTGGTTTCAAATCATCGATGTCGTAGGCGTCGTCCTTTCTTCCTCCATAGCTATGATGATGGAGCTTCGAAGCTGATGACTCTAGCGATAGCCTCTGCATCGCCGACAGAGAGAGAGAGAGAAAAGGAAGAAGATGATGGTTCGTAGAGAGAGAGAGAGAAAGGTTAATGAAGGAAGGTTATGGTTTCGTATCAAATCAAATATATTGGTGAGAATTTAATCATTTATCCCGAAACTAAATAAAAAAGCAAATTAGTATATTTCGTTTAAAAAAAGGAAATAATTATTGTGAGATTTATTATCTCTATTTAATAACTTAGAAATTGTCGTATTCGCTACTCATTAACTTTGGTAAAAAATTAACTAGTTTTACAATTATGAATAAAAAAATTAATATTATGTACGTTAAAAAGCAAAATACATATAAATAAATTGCCAGTTGAGTGTAACACCAACGGATTAGATTCGGATTAATCTGTTTGCTGAATATTTATTATTCTATTTTTAGAGTTAATAACATATTAGTTGTAGACCAAGTTTATAAGGAAAAAAAAAATTTATTGTGGAGAAAAGAAAAGGAATGATTGTCAGCTACTTGAAGTATACGCCAACACATAGCCACACATACAAACAATATAAATGTCTTGTTAACTACGTGAACTATTGTCATCACATAAGGACATCCATAAACAAACATAGGTTATGTGCACAACACCATAAACATTCGAAGTCTGCCGGAACCCGGCGTTGACTAGAGTTGACCGGCGTTGACCAGTATTGACCGGCATTGACCAAAAAAAAAATATTCAAAAATTTCTTTTTTGCTAAAAATAATAATAATTTTGTTTTTATGTATTTTTGATAAATAAATAAAAAAAGATAAATGATTTGTATAATTTACAAAAACAACATATAACAACAAAAATACAAGAAAATTATTTACCAAAATAAAAATAAAAATAATATGAAAAACAAAATTTGTGGTATATAGTAACTAATTTTGTTAAGCCTAGGGTGAACAACTCTCATTCATCCCTCTCAATTAACAAATCAGAATACAATAATATGGCATGTCATATCATATTTTTAAAAGGATATCTTTTATTAATAAAATTATGTCAGTTTGGGTTTACAAAATAGTGGTTAGGGTATACATTTTACAGTTAAACGAAATAATATGTCGGTTTGGGTTTACAAAAGAGTGGTTAGGTTTTAGATTTTCCTATTAAATAAAATTATATGCATGTTTGGATTTATAAAAGAGTGTTTAGGTTTTAGATTTTACAATTAAATAAAATTATATATCGGTTTGAGTTTATAATAAATAGTCAGGGTTTTATATGTGATAATTAAAAACTGTAATATAATATTAAAATTAACAATTTTAAAATTGATTGATCAACATATTTTGTTTCTTTAATTAAGATTTGTTTCCTTAATTTAAAGGGGATGAATAAGAGAGGTTCACCCGTAAGGGTGAACCCACGAATTGTCTGTTTCTTAATACAGAAAATATACCAAAAATAATATAATAAAACTATACCACCAAAATTTGATGTGTAATAGATTTTTTCATAAACAATTACAAATTTATACTCTTTCTATTTAAATATCATTTTTAATTTTGTATTTTCAAAAATACATAAAAACAAAAATTATTATTATTAGGAAAAAAAAATATTTTTTTTTGAATATTTTTTTCTGGTCAACAGCGGTCAACGCCGGTCAACACTGGTCAACACCGATAAATATTGGTCAACATCGGTCAATACCGGTCAACGCCGGATTCCGACTAACTTCGAATGTTTATGGTGTTGTAGACATAACATATGTTTGTTTATGGATGTCCTTATGTGATGATAATAGTTCATGTAGTTAACAAGACATTTATATTGTTTGTATGTGTGGCTATGTGTTGGTGTATACTTCAAGTAGCTGACAATCATTTTTCCAAAAGAAAAGGTAATATTTCCTTTTTTTATATAGAAAAATTTGTAATTGGTGAATAAACAGAAAAATAGTATGTATACCAATTAAAATTAGGGAAAATTTCTGGTGTTGGACCGATAATCAATATGGGTATTTTTAGTCAGGGATTCAAAAGCCCAGCCCATTAAAACTTCTAAACTAAAATCTTGACGAACAAGTAAAATGAACGGTGGCGATTGAATCGCAGATCAAGAAACCCAGGTACTAAAAACCCGAAGGCGACGATCTGTGATTCCGACGGGAATGAGATTGAAATTTCTGGCGGCTCTCGACGGAGTAGTATAGATTTAATTTCGATCACGTTGAGGAAGAAGAAGAAAGCTGTAGAGAGCAATGGTGTTGTGGGAGTTAGCTCTGGGAACAGCCTACTTCTTGGGGATTAGGCGGACTTACCGGCTTGCATTGAAGACCCAGCGTCGTATTATTAGCCCTAACCATCCCAGGATTCGAGATTTTATGCATCGGTGAAGTTTCTTCCGTTTCTTTCCTTTCTTTTTTTTGGGGATTTTTACGATTTGGTAGCGCCTCTGATGTAGGTTTGATATTGTGTTTGTGCTACAATCTCATTGAGAGTGAAACGGTGTGACGAAATACTTTAGATTAGAATCCTTAGATGAACAATGCTGATCTATATTGGTGTTTGCTCCATTGTAGTTCTACCTATGCAATTTGTGAGTGTTCTTGTTGCTAGGAAAGGATCATTTTGTTGCTAATTAAGGCCATAACTCTCGACTCATTAGCATTGGTGTGTTAACTCTCTCTCTATCACCTTCATTTTATGCAGGAGGACTCATCAAATCTTTGATGTGGCTCTTAGGGTGCACAAGAACATACAACAGAGAGACATGGAAATTGGTCGGAATTTAGGAAACTGGATTCTCCGTGGCCTTGACCGGATGAAGCCATCGGCTCAGGTTATACTACCAAAACACAAAGAGCCAAGCATAGACAAGGCGAAGAGAGTATTAGAATCAACACGTCTCAAACCGCATGTTAGCACGCAGACTTCTCAGAACCGTGAGGTCGATAGGCACTTGTTCATGTCCTTGAGGAACTTTCGGTCAAAATACCCCATTGCTTCGATGATGATGATCAAGCCGCCAAGAACAACTGGAACTACCACTCAGTACAGGCCTTACAGTGCTGGTGCATCCAGTATGATTCAGCCGATTTATGCTAGGGACGGGTTCAACGGCGTCATTAGGAAGGATATTTTGCAGTGGATGGTGCAGAAGAGTTGAAGCCGCCAAACTTCATCAAAGGCCCGACTGTTTCTCATATTATAGCATGCTCAGAAGGAAACACTTCTTAATTGTTTCACTTTATATGAGCTTTTTAATAACCAGTTGAACGATTGGAGAATCTCCTGGAGAACTAAGACTTGTGACTAATATTACTTGACTAACCTGTCTTTCTGTTCTTCTTCAAAACCACAACCAGTAATGTCCTGTGAGTTTCGGGGTTTTCCAATTTATGGTATGGTCACTCTCGATTGGATCCAATTCATTGCTCATATGAGTCCTCCAGTTTTCCTGGATCATCCTTAAAATTTTTACTATGACCAAAACTCAACTTATTTAATTTTGTGACAACCAAATGAGTACATGTCTGTCTGGTCCAATAATCTGGATATTCAGCATTATTATGATGATGTACGTCTCTAGTGTAGTGATTATGGTTTATACAACAAAGCCTGCTATATATACATTCTCAAATGTTTCAGAATTCAAGCAGAGAGCTTCCCTCTCTAGCAAGCACGAAAAGCCCACCGTCTCCTCTTGAAATCCTGAGATCCTTGTCGAGGTAAGTGGTCAAGAGCCAAGAGCTGCCTCGGTTTCCTGGAAACGGAAGCTTGAGAGGTGGCTGACCAGAGAGTGCCCGTGAAATGTTTGCTGCCACGTCTTGTAAAGGGTTCAAAGATTGTTTCAGCAACGCAAGGCTAATCTGCTGACCAAAGACACCCACACTCTCTGGGAGATCCACACTTGATTTGATCTCCGGAGGTTTTAGTGTACCTTCTTTGAAAGAAACCTGACATTTACCAAACATTAAGACAAACAGATGATGTAAGTTTCGATTGACCGAGGGAATATAATTTTAAAAAGCAAATTGTTAATGGTCAGTGATACAAGTTTAGTTACCTCAACTCTTGAAGGGCTTCGAACTTCAAATGAAGCAGTAGCACTAAATGAGAAGTCTGCAAATGGGCTGGAGAGTGTAGTGGAGTTGTCGATGGTGAGATTGTTTGAGTCTATTGACTGACTTATGCTTTTCACTTTCAACAAAGGTGTCGAACCCGCAGCTAGTAGAGGTATCAACTCAGAGAAAGCAGTGTACCTGTTTCATAACCCAAGACGATACACAAAAATTGAAACAACATTATAATGAGAATTCTTCCTGTATCAAATATTCACAATGTCTTATTCTCAATTAGGAGAGGATCAGAAACTATTCTCAACCACAATTTTAAGGTTTCTACGACATCACAACAAGATCATTGGAGTAAAGGGACTTACAGCAAAACCCAATTGCCGTCGAGAAGCTCCGGGTTCTCCAACGGAGCCGGAGTAGGATTCAGAGCTTCCAATTGATTCACGAGCTCCAAAACCTCCGCACGAACTTCTGAACCAGCCCGGAACCCTAATTCAGTTCCGTAAACCGTATCCGCCAAACACCTTTTCAGCTCCCAAGTATTGTCGTCGGACACCGCACTTCCATTTCCGGCGTCGGCTTCAGCTCCTCCGACAATTTCCTCCTCCCACTCATCCTCGTTCGTCGGAGGATCCGAATCCGCAAAACGGGACCCGGATTCCTCAATTTCGGGTCCGGATTTCTCGCCCCATTCGTCTGTAATCACATTGACGGACACTATATCTGGCTGAGATTGGGGCGGTTCATTTGCATTTACCGCTTTCTCACCCCATTCATCTGTAACACCAGACGAATCTAAATCAGAGTTAGATTCGGATTCCGACGGGAGAGAAGATCGGATTTTAGAAAACCGGATTGGTCTGGGACGATGACCAAAAGAGAAAGAGAGAGAATTGGGTTTAAGGGAGACAGAAGGAGAAAAGCTCTTGCTTGGGTTTACGGATGAAACGAAGAGAAGTGAAGAACGAGCGGTGGTGGTGAAGAGCGTAGCCATGGCTGATCTCTGTGTTTTTTTTTTGAGCTTTGTGAGAAAATTTCGGACAACAAGATTACTTACGTCTTACAAATCACACGAAATTTAGATGACCCCTGAAAAAAAGGAAAAATTTAAACTTTTTTTTTTTAATAACACTTTTGTAAAGTAATGTATATCGTGGGCTCATTACCGTAATAAATGGGCCTAAGATTGAAGACAAATAATACATGACCCAGGCCCATTAATGATCGGTATTCGTCTCTTTCCCTTATCCGCGTACTTTTTTGTCTGAGGAGAGAGTTTGAAATCATCAGCTATGGCTGCTTTTACTTCTGGTTTGGCTTCTACAATCTTCTACTCTCCTTCCCTAAACCCTATCACCGGTCAAGCGTCCCTTTCTTCTCGGACTCTGATTCGTTCCTCACCTCGCGTTTTCAGGGGAATTCAAAGCTTCCGGCGATTCACTCAGAATGTTACCGCCGATCGATTCAATAGCTTCTCGTGTAACTGCTTATCCGCCGTATCCACCAGCACTATCGATTACGAGGTGATTTTTTGTATTCTTAGTTTCTTTGGAATCCGGATTCAAATGGTTTCTTCTGAATCAATCTGGTTATACATTTGTACTTGTACAGTGGTACACTAGTTGCTGGTTTATTAGTCTCAGTAATGAAATTGGAGAATCATGTAGTATAAATGCGTATAGTCAAGGTCTTTATACCACGATGATGTGATTACTGTGCATTTCAGTAGAATTAGGAAAGTGAAATTGAATAAATTTTGAGAGTAATAATATGATGTGCAGTTCACGGATGGTGGCAAAGAAGTGGAGTTAAGATTGAGGTTGAAGACAGGTGAGATACTTTCACCAAAGGATATATCTGTAGACGCTGATGGAAATTTTTTAGCCGTTAAAGAAAAGCGGAACGGGTTGCTGATTACACTTCTAGAGACTAACCAGCTCTTTGACAAGATTATGCCTTCTGAAACAATATGGTTAGCTTAAGCCTAAATTGCGTTACATGATTTGTGTTTTTGTACCGTGAGAGGGCTGAAGTTTTTGTATGTTTTTATCCAGAACAGGTACATAGACGAAGATCAGTTGGTTGTGAATATGAAAAAGGTGGATGGGGAATTGAAGTGGCCTGATATTGTTGAATCGTGGGAGTCTTTGACTGCAGGAATGATGCAACTTCTTAAAGGTGCATCAATCTACATTGTGGGAGATTCAACTGAAATTAACCAAAAAGTGTCTCGTGAGCTAGCTGTTGGCCTTGGGTATGAATTCAGATTCCTCCCTGTCATTCAAGAGCTCAGTATGAATACTATTTATGTGGTACTTTTGAAAGTCTTATACACAGTTGATATGATCTTGCAGGTACAGTCCTCTAGACTCAAAGGAGTTGTTGGAAAGCTTTTCCAAGCAAACAATTGATTCCTGTGAGTCTGTTTTTGGATCAGATCATAGTCTAAAAAAGGAAATCTTCCCAACTTCTCAAGACCGGATTATTTATTTTTCTTCATTCTAGGGATTCTCGCAGAAGGGCCGGATTCTGTAGCTGAAGCAGAGAGTTCAGTGTTGGAAAGCCTGAGCAGGTAAAAAAGTCGTATCTAGTGTTCAGTCTGTTTTCAGTTACTATATTCAAGATTGGCTACCAATCTGACATGCTTTGCAGCCATGTGCGTACTGTTGTCTCAACTTTGGGAGGTAAACATGGAGCTGCGGGGAGAGCTGATCAGTGGAGACATCTTTACTCCGGATTTACCGTTTGGGTATCACAGACTGAAGCCACAGGTTAATTCTCTCGTCATCCATTTAGGAGTAAAACCCTTGTAAACAGAACAATAATCATTTCTTACACATCCAAGATTGGTTCTGAATGCAGATGAAGAATCAGCTAAAGAAGAAGCGAGGAGAAACAAGCAAGAGAGGGAAATTGGGTATTCAAATGCAGACGTGGTGGTGAAGCTCCAAGGTTGGGACTCGACGCATGCCAAGAGCGTGGCTCAGGCATCATTGAGTGCACTTAAGCAACTGATCATCTCAGACAAGGGACTTCCAGGTAATAAATAGAAAGAAACCCATTTGTAAATTGATGGTTTAGAGTGGTGAACGTTATGTGATTAAATGTGTCGTTTATGTTATTGAAGGTAAGAAGAGTTTGTACATACGCTTGGGGTGCCGTGGCGATTGGCCCAATATAAAGCCTCCGGGATGGGATCCGTCGTCTGACACCGGAGCTCATCCACAGTTTACTTAAACAGTTTCAAAACCTGCTTTTTTGCTCTCTCCTACAAGCCATGCTCTTCTTTAAGAATATTTCATTTTGTTACTACTAGCGACGCCGTTTCATCTGTAAATTTGAAACTGTTTTGTTATTGGATGATTTTGAGTTCTGCTACCAATAATTCCCAACTGATGAATAAATGATACTTTAAAAAAACCAAGGCTGTTGATAAATAAAAGACTCTTTGATTCAAAATAAGAAATATTCAGGACAATAGACACTAGTTTCGCTAAGAGTAACTATTATAACAATAATAGCAAGTTCCTAAAGAGCAAGTCAAGGTTTGACTTGATCCAATTATTAAAGGTTTCACGACAGCAAAAGAGAAGTCGACACATTCATTACTCTAACCCAAACTCCTTTGAAGACCTGTTATGGTGGATTTCAGCAGATCATCATCTCCTACAATCACCCGCAGCTTCTTATAAAATCCCATTCTCGATATCTTCTTCTCCTGCAACAAGCACATATAGATTCAGATAAACAATATGAGATAATCTTGACAGATGGGTATAAGAAACAGTTTAAAAACTTTACCCTAAGCTCCTGGTAACCAGCAATAATCAAGTCCATCTCTTTCTTGGCAATTTTGCTTGAGATTGCATTGAATAGCAAAGGGAAAGGCATCAGGGAAGATCTGGGCCTTCTACTGCTGGAACTGACACTATTCTTTTCGCTCCCTGAACCTTCAGTTGATACCCTTCCTAGCTCCTGCTTAATACAAACAAGCCACGTTACTGGTTTGTGTCCCAATCAAATATACGCATACACTCTTACTGCTTGAGAACGAGAACCTCCTCAGATACAATTAAACTTACATTTGAGGGAGACCCGTTGGGTCCTTCCAAGGTGAGCCCCGAAGTCTCGTGCTTACCCTTGGTAGGATGCAAATTCCCTGCACAAATGATACATGTCATACAGTTTCGAGTAATGCAGAAAACAAAATGTGATGGTCGAAATACCCATATACATTAGCCATGAATATCTCACTGGACCCTTGGGATGATCAAGTGTGTTTATCACCCCCAGAGGTCACAAGGTGACACTTAAGTGGATCCTTTTCTAACTTATAAGAGGAAGATTTCAGGATCCAAAAAGCTGATCTTCAGCAAGATCTATAAGCTGTCTCCCATTCAATGCGTCATCAGTTGATTTTTGAGGGATATTATAGTTTAAAGGAGAGGTGAGAGAAAGAACATATTGTAATCACCTTCAGCATTGGGGATAGACAGCTTGAAGCTAACTACAAATTCTGGATAAATGTGAGTGTTCATATTCATGTTCCAGATAAGATAATGCTTCGGACACTCGACATCATCAACTCCATTATCATACTCTTCTCCACCAGTAAAGAATTGAGTATTATCACCACGAAGAGGCTCCATATTCCCCATTATTACACGGCACAAAACCATGTGCCTCACACCATTATCGTCAATATCACAGTTTCTAGCACTGTAAACAATATCGAGAACCAAAACAAAAAAAAAAAAAAACTAAAACGTGGAAAACAAAAATAGCATAAGGCAGGCGAGAGGGTAACGAGCATAAGAGGGAGAATTATAAACCTGAAATAAGGGGAGTTTGCAGCATTTAAGTGAACCCCAACACCATACATAGACTTTTTAATAAATGCTCCACCCACTCCAAGTCCATGCATCTTAACTGCAGATAACACTTCTTTCTTTGCAGGAACCCATGCATATCTAATGTTCGCATCTCCTCGGTGTTTCTTAGTGATGTCAGCTTGCTTCTGGAAAAGAGATAGACGAGCTTTCGCAATCTCGCTTGAAACCTGATGCACATCAAGCAACTCTACATGCCCTAGAGTGGCAGTACCTAAAGCAAACATTTGTTTGACAGCATCTTTATCAAGTTGCTCCACAGCAGGCTTGACACCAGAGAATTGATCAGTTTCTGCTTTACCCCATTTCACAACAGCGTTATCAGGCTCACGGGTGCAGCTATCCTCTGATGCCTCGTCATCTTGCCCATTTGAAGATCCCTGATAAACTTGAATATAATCCATATTGTCACCAGACTCGTCGTTAACCTCATTCAAGTTCAGCCTCGGTAAGTCCCCACCATTGAGATCAATTTCAAGGTGCAGCTTGATCTCACGTTGATCATGTTGTTCTGGATCACGTTGATGGCAGCAGTCCCTTTCGAGGCTGTCATAAATTTCAGGGAAAAAGCATTTGCCAGCAATATCAATCCAAGCAAGCTGGGTTTTTACACCTGTTTCCAAGTCTAGTCGATGCATGTGCAAGAAATCCAGGACAAAATGGCGACCGCTCCAGTTGAACTCAACTGCAGCTCTCTTTGCTTCGAGATCATCCCTGATGGCGCCAATGATATGCTCAGGCAGATCAATCCATTCATTGTTCTCATAGAACATTACACGCTTTGGCACTCCTGTCTTCTTGAAATAGGAGTAGTACCTGACCAAAGACTTCCCAACGTGATTCTCAGAATCTCTGTTTTCAACATTCGGTTTTTTGCTTTTCTCAAGCTTTTGGGTGGAACTGTTCGGCGTGAGCACACATTGCAGCTTTGCATATGACCTTCCAGAATCATATGGAGTATAGTTCCCAGGATGCTTTCTCTTTTTCCCAAGTCCATCTTTATAACTACTATCCGATACCTTGACGATTTTGGTTTCCATTTTTATCTACTAACGAAGCTAAACCTATAACCTTGAATGGAAAGTCAAGGAACACAACGAACTGTATAGCAGTGCTAAGGATGGTAACTCACCAACAGCATCGAAAAAAACTGCAAGTAGAAAAGTGTGCATCAGATATGATAAAACTGCTATAAACCCCATCAAAAAAGCAACTATATGAACAGTGATTAATGAGTTTTCCAGCAAAACATCATGTTTAATTGAAACAAAGTACAAACATGTTTGTATTATAAACAGGAATGTCACAAGGAGGCCAGAAACTCAGTATGCAATATCAATTAATACATGGATGACCCTTGCTTCTACCAGAAAAATCCCTTTACAATCTTAGACCAAGTAATATTAGAGAGATTACAAGAAAAGAAAGAATTTACAACCAGCCTTCACAAAGATGAAAAACATATTTAAGAAAAAAAAAAAAGGGACAGCTACTCAACACAGTGAAGTAAAAAACATGCCAGAACAAACAATAAAGCGTGCAACACAGCAGATAAATCACTCATCAGAAAGCTTGAGACTTTACCTGGCTGTAGCACCTGATACATACATTTGTCTTCATATTGGAGAATTAAAAGTATGTAATCAGAGAAAAAATGTCACAGTGTTTCTTCGATGGTCACCAATGTCAATATGTCAACTCTGTAAGAAATAGCAATTAAAAAAAAAAAAACCTTCAATGGCAGAAACAGACCAACAGATAACAAGGGTATCAAAAGCAGTCAAGACAAGCTATTCATAACAAAAAAAAGTCCACAAGATTATGCAGAAACTTAAACGACTAGTCATCGGAGACGACTTAACAAAAGCAGATCCTAACTTGAACACAATTTCAAAACCAGAAACTTTTTTAATCATTATTTAAATATAAGACAAGTAAAAAAACTATGCATTTCAGCTTCTCCCAAAAAAACCCTAACAAAATTTACTTATAACACAAATAACGAAATAAACAATGAATTGACCCCCAAATACACCTCAAGAACAACACAACTCTAATCAATTTCGACTAAAAAGGTAACACACAAATTATAATAGTAGATTAAATAAAGGAGCAATAACATATAAACTTCAAAAAAAAAAACAAATTTTAGGAAAAAAAACCTTAAGAACTCTTCAGATTGATCGCAAGGGAAAAGGGCTTTCAGCAAAAGAGCAAACTAGGAGAAACTTGTAGAGAAAGACTGCTAGAGCAAAGAAAACCCTAAACCGGCGACGATGAAGAAACTACTGTTTGGAAAAAGAAGAAGACGACCCATTTATATATTTATACGTATATTCTCTTAGACGAAAAAAAATCTAAGTCGGCGGTTCTGGGGATTTTGTCTGTACAAAAAAAAGCCAAATCGTTTAGGCATTTAGACAGACACAAAGTTATGTACTTTTGTTTCTTCGTTTTTTTTTTCTTTACGTCAAAAGCCCAATTCTAATTAGACCGTCACCTAGTACATCACTTCTGACCCGGTCAAACACGGCACCGTTTGGATATTTAGACTTGTAAGGGCTTCGGCCCAAACAATGACAGCCCGTTTTAATCAGCATATCCTAAAAACAGCGTCGTTTTGGCAGTGAGAGTCACCAGTAGACTCTGTCTGACGAAGAAGACGAAGAAGAAGAAGAAGAAGAATTGTTGTGTTGTTGCTCTTGGAAAAAAGAAATGGTGAAATCAACAACGAAGGATGCTCAGGATCTATTCCACTCTCTTCGATCCGCTTATGTTGCTACACCAACGAATCTTAAGGTCCACCATTCTCTGATCTTTGTCTTGTATGGATCAGAATCATCATTGGATTTTTGTTTCGAAATTGAAAATCACCTTAATGTTCTTGTTTATACTCGTTTGTTTTCGCAGATCATCGACCTGTATGTTTGTTTCGCGGTCTTCACAGCTTTGATCCAGGTACTACTCTGCTTCAAATGTGGTTCTAGATCCGTGCTTTTTGATTTGTTTATGTTTGTAGGGATAACAGATTTATGAGTTGTAATGTTCATCAGCTACGAGAATTTGGTTGAAATCATAAATCTTTGAGTTTATAATATTATCGGATTGTTGTATTGATATATGGATTCAAAAATGTTATCTATGAACTTCACAGTTCAACTAGAACAAGACACTCAAGTTTAATATACTTGGTTTGCAATTTGGGTTCATTTGTATTAGCATCCATCACTTTGTTGTTGAAATGTTTGCTCTGTGTTTTGTTTTTTTACAATATAAGAACACAAGCTTGTTGCTTAATTCTTGACTCATGTTGATTCTACTGGGTCCCTTGATAAACATTGTTGAATTTTCTCTGTGTTTCTTATTAAAGGAACCTGGTTTAAGTGTGTGTTGATTGCTGTGATTGAGCAGGTTGCTTACATGGCTCTTGTTGGATCGTTTCCTTTCAACTCATTTCTCTCTGGAGTTCTCTCATGTATCGGGACAGCAGTTCTTGCTGGTGAGTTTAATGTGTTTTTTTTTTAAATAACATTCAAGTTTCCCATCTGTTTCTTGTTAAAGATTAGCTTGGGAAATGTCTGGATACTGAAATTAAAACAATCTGTCTTTCCCGTATATAGTCTGCCTCCGGATTCAAGTGAACAAAGAAAACAAGGAATTTAAGGTAACTCCTACAGCAATCATTAGGGGCTTCAACAATTGTGTCTTATATTGTCCTCAGAAGACAGCTATTCATTGATATTTGCATTCCTTTTTTAATATTGCAGGATTTAGCACCAGAGCGAGCTTTTGCTGATTTTGTTCTCTGCAACTTAGTCCTCCACCTGGTCATCATAAACTTCCTTGGATAACTCTTCTCCTGGACTTAAATCTCATTAGATTTTTGAGAACAATTACTATGGTTACTTTCATACATTACAAATTGTAGTTCAGATGAGATTTCATCAGAGCATCATCTTAGTACTTATGTAGAAGCTTGTTTTGTTAATGCCAACCCCACGGCCACTTTTAATATATACGCACATCACCAGGATAGAGAAATGCTCTGCCTACTAAACTCATTTGTTAACGTTTGCACACTTAAATAAACTTACTTCATCAAGTGAAGAAAACATCAATCTGAAAAATATCTAATCAAAGAAAATTTGATACAGAGAAGCACATTGCCTCAAATATCGCTTTTGCAAATAAAGCAAAACATTCCCAATATCTAATTTAACTTACAACACACACTGGACGGACAACCCTAAAGAAAGACAAGGAACTATTCCGAACCAATTGATCTCTGATGTCTAAAATCCTACAACCACCTGTTAGCAAAGAACCGTGGAGTGTTGTTGTTGCTGCTGCTACTTTTGTTTTATACCTGTGTTAGGAATTGGTTTTGCTGTATGTCTTTTCACTTTGAGTCTTTGTAGGAATCACCCTTTCGCTCTGCGGCGCCTGTTTGATCGGTGTTTGGTTCGTGGCCATCCTTGTCCATGTTTATCCCTTCAAGTGGAGGGAATAATAAAAGTTGGTCCTGCAAAGAACAAATAATAGAGGAGAGGAGAGTTTCACTGTCTGTGTCTGATGTAAAGTGAGTCATGGCCTGGCTCTAAAACTATTTTATAAAGTTTACAATCTTACCTTCAGAGAGGTGTTCTCAGCGGTGAGCTCTTCGCATTGGCTTTTGAGCTTGTTGATTTCTGCTCTGAGATTTGTGTTTTCATCATTCAACACCTCGGCGCGTTGGGCCAGCTCATCACATTCGGCCTAAAACACATAAACAATCTTCCGTATCAATATTTTGTTCACATTGGCATTGTAGAAGCTATCTAAGGTTTGTTCAGTACCTGTTTACGCAACCTGGATCTTCGAGCAGACTCCCTATTGGACTGCTTCCGTCTTTGTCGCTTAAGTTCTCTATCGTCCTAATTGAAAGACAAGCAAATCTGAGTTTGAAGACAAAAGCAATATTAATTTGAGTAACAAATTAGGGAAGAAAAGGTGGGCACACACACCTGTAACCAGGGTTGTGAATGGCCACCATCTCGCGTGATTGGAGCACCAACTCCAGGAACTGTTGTAGATACTTTCCCATGCATTCCAGGGATAGCAGATGAAGTAGGGGCACCCCAATAGTCCATCCCAATATTTAAATTTGTTGGTGGGCCTGGAACACCTGCAGCTGTCATTGGCATGATTGGCACGGTCTGGTTCACCGGTAGAAGAGGTGTACCAGCACTTCCATTTCCGGGACCATTAGCAGAACCACCATTCTCAGATGCTGCTTCAGTTGAAATGCAAAACAATAAAGCACTCTCCGGTAAGCAGCTTTCAGGATGTTAAGTCACATGAAATAAATGAAAGGAAAAATAATGATCATGAAACGAACCATCCTTTCCGTCTTGTCCAGATCCTGACTCCTACAAGGATTGCAAAGTAAATCAGAACCACTGTCATAATTATCATGGAAACTCTTCACCCTCATAGGCAGAGGGAAATATCCATAAGAATTTTCAAGCCAGACGATCCAACATACATGTTTGATGATGCAAGGTGTACAACTGAAAGGTTTAGTTTGCTAATGTGCATATATCACAAGTGCAAGCGGCATTCATGGAATTAAATGAGAAAATCAAAGGAAATGAATAGGTCAATCTTAATTCAGATCCATGCTAGGTTCTTAGCAAACAAGTTTGTTAATAACTCAAATGCAGGCTTGTAGAGTCAACCAACTATGTACTAATCCCCATGAAACAGTGCTATATCTCAAAATGGTTGCGGTTGCTAGAATGAATGCATACCGACAAAAATAGGCGTAAAATGAAAAGGATGATGATAGCTTTCCAAAACTTACATTTTGAGAGTTCCCATCACTTCCTTCACTTGAACCATCAGAAGCACTCTCCCCACTGGAACCAGAAAATTCTGACAATCTCAGAGCAATAATAGAACGAATATTATCGAATGAAGCAAGCATGATTCCAAAAGAGGTCATAGCCCATACATAAATCAAAATCGTATGATAACAACCATGCGTCCAATAAACTGGAAAAAATCAAACATGTTACATGCCTTTTTGAGTAAGCTCCATTAGCTGATGCTCCCGAGTTTTTCCCAGGTTCATTGTTCTTTCCTGTAATCATGTTCAAACTTCCCAAGCTTCCCCTTGATCTTTTGATGGGCAATTTATCCTTCACTTCAGGTTGCTTAGGATCACCCTCAGTGCCGCCTGTAGTATTGCCCTGCATAAAATCATCTCTCAATTATGATCCTACGATTAAAAAAAGGTAGCAAAGACCATTTGAGAAACACACAATGAAAAGTTATGGGACGCAAACTCACAGAAGCTTCAGTCATTCCATTTGGAGAAGGCATAGCATAAGGGCTATATGGATAAGAACCCTGACACAATATAAAACGTGTTAAAGATATGATTAACAGCCACCATTTCAATACATGTCCATTTTTTTTTTTTTTGATAATTATACATGTCCATTTCATAGTAAATAGCTATGGTAGTACCGGAGGCATTGAAGGATGCGCATACATGCCACCTGGGGGATACATTGCAACATACGGATGAGGCGGGGTTCCATAAGGAGGCATCATATGCTGTAAAAAGTTGATGTCGCACTCAGCAATAAATCAAAACTATGATGATAGAAAGCGATAAATGTAAGCCAGTTTACCTGCACTCCCCACATATAAGGGTGAGGTTGGGGACTTGATGCCACATAACCATGAGGTGGCGGCATTGGAGAATATGCCTGTCAAAAAGAAACATATAAATCTATCAAATCCATAGGAAACAGGTAAACAGACCACAGATCGATAGACTGATGAATATGTCTTAGAACCTGAAAACCAGACCAATCTGGAGTAGCCATGCCAGCACTCACAGCCGACGAAGGTTCCTGCAAAACACAGAATATTCCAACTATAACATGTCCACTGATAGGGAAACAAAAATCACAATTAGCTGAAATCTAGGGTCTGAAAATATTTCTATTTCCTTTCTAGTATCCTACTTCTAATCCTGGCTTCTAATAGCTTAAGTCATGGGTCCTTGCCAATATTAAGGTCCTCTTGAAAACAACTGGAAGCAGAGAAGGGCAAACGCAAACCTGTGAAGAGGGAAGAGCAGCAGAAGAAGAAGGCGGTGTTTTAGGTTCCTTCTCTTTACTCGATTTCTCCAAATTCTCGCTACTAGCCATTATCACGTTCCCTAGTTTCTAAAAACAACCCTCGAGAGCTTCCTGCGAGACAAAGTCATCAGCTATAAATAAGCTAACACTCACAACAAGATCCACTCATGCAATTCAACATTTTTAGCTAATAAGATGTTCGAGACTTCGTTCCACACTCCTCCTACTGATCGTTGACCTATACAGCTATATATATGAGAACAGCTAAAGCCTAAAAGGTTTAGTCTTTTTTTCTCAAGAGGTAACAATGTTGGAGCTGAGAAACACAATTGCACAAAACCCAGCAGTATAAATAGAAACCCTAGAAAACTGAATCGAATTCAGAACAGAAACGGTAAAATCTAACCCCTAAAGAGACAAACTTGGAGATGTGAGAATATACCTAAACGACCGTAAATGTCTGAAAACTCTGAGCACAATATTTGAGATGCGGTATGAATCTCTGAGCTTGATTATTATTGCAGAGATTGTTGTGAGAATCAATGTCTTGACCAAGAAAAAAAATTGGCTGATTGGTTTGTGTTTTTTTTTTTTTTTTTCCTCACGGAGACGAAAGGGGGCGTGGAGTTCACGAGGAATAAAAATTTGCTTCTTTGCCTAAATAAGTGTTTTTTATTAAAGCCCCTTCTTTATAATTTATTTATGAACTTTACCCATGTTAACCCTCTGGATAGGTTTGTAACCCACTAAAATTGACAAATTCAATTAGGTAGTTTTTTCTCCTCAATTGAAAAAGGTTTTGAAAAGCAAAAGGTGGATATACTAATACAAGTTTGTGTTATCTTGCTATATCTATCATTGGTAGAAAACATGTTATGTAATGATGTGACTTCTCCAAAAGATTTTCCAATGTTGAAAAAACTATTAATTTAATTTTATCACTATTTAATGCCAAAATTGTACAGTAACTCTATAAATTAATAATCGCTATAAATTAATAATATTTTTTGGTTGTAATTTTTTTTTTGGTCAAACTTTTAGTTGTAATTTTGAACACAATTCCATAGTATAGTAAGATAATATTCTTTTTTGAAAACCTTTGTAAATATATAGTCACGTCAATATTATAAATTAATAATTATATAAAATTAACAAATATAAGTATATATATTTATACTTATATTTGTTATCAATTACTTAAATTTTCTACAATATAACTTTAAGTAAAGTAGGTTTTGTGATCAATTACAAGTTTATCATTGGTAGAAAACATGTTATGTAATGATGTGACTATTCCAAAAGGTTTTCCAATTATGAAAACACTATTAATTCCATTATATCACTTTATTATTTTATGCCAAAATTGTACAGTAAAACCTCCATAAATTATTACTTTATAAATTAATAGTCGTTATAAATAAATAATTTTCTATGGTCCAAAGATACACTCATACGCCGCTCGGAATCAACAGAGATTTTCAAAGCTTCCAATGAGCCAAAGAACACAAATTTAATGTCTCCGGTGTACCTGTCGTTGATCAACGACTCCGACGCCGAAGATTCCGATGTAACCACCTCCGACGCTGATGATTCCGATGTAACCACCTCCGACGCCGTCATTTTTGATTTGTCGCTCTTCATCGTGCGGGAAGTTTGTTGAAAAATAGAATTGAGTGACCTAATGATTCCAAAAAAAAATTGGCGCTCCGACGGTGTTCTATCACGACGAAGACAAAAAGAAAATCTATACTAATAATAATTTTTTGCTTTCAGCGGGAATCGAAACGTGAAGCTCTCACTCCAATATATAAATACTTTGCCCCCAGACCACATCAGACCACATGTCTATTCATGTACATTAACGCTATAAATTTTTCTAATCTTGTTTGGTTTGAATTTCAACATGAATCTCTTTAGGGATTTTAAATTTTTTTGGTTTTTCCTTTAAATCCCTTATTATTCAAAATGTGATTTTAATATCTCATTTCAAATCTTCAAAATAACTTACAATCTCTTGTTATTCAATCAAAGATTTATAAAAGTCATATCAAATCCATTGTTATTCAAACTTAACATTTAAATTTCAAAATCCTAATAAAAAAGTGATTTTGAGAGATTTTAGTTACATTTCTAGTTGAAATTTATGAATGGAAAATCCTTCATACATTTCTAGTTGAAATTTATGAATGAAATTCTATAGTGTCATCTACTATATCTACTAATATAACCCCTAGTAAATTTATAAAAGAGTTAGGTCTATTTAGACCAAAGAGAGATCTAGTACCTTGGTGTGAAAGTCAATTTGGTTGAAATCAGTTTTGTATGAGTTCAACAAGAGATCCTTGAAAGAAGGTTCCACAGGGAGAGACTTGTCAATCCAAATGCCATTCGCCGCTGATATCATCGGGCCGCCAATCGTGGTGCTGCCGACGAGGACGCTGGTGACGATCACGTTAAGCTCATTGGTTGAAGAAGTCCTGAGTAAAGAGACATTCAGGTTTGCGGTGGCTCCAGGAGATTTGGCGGCGATAAGACTGAGGATGACGTTAACTAATGCCGGCGAGAAGATGAGGTTGAAGGTTTTCCCAGCGGTAGTGTCGATCACGTGCTGAGTCAACCTCAGAGCAATATCGTTTTAATTCCCTACTGATTCTTCCAGGTCTGTCAGGATATTACATTGTTTCTCTAATGATTCTTCTCGCCAGCAGAGCCGGCCCAAAGGCCAAGCTAATGAAGCATGAGCTTGTAGCCTTATTTTCTGCTGTGTATTTTATATATAACTAGATGAGGACCCGTCCGATGTGCGGGTTTAAAGAGTTATAAATTAAATTCAGTTTAATAAAAATATATTAAAATTTGTTGTATATTATTTATAAATTTTATTTTGTTATAATATATTGATTTATATCCATTTACAAATCTTTTATGTATGTTACTATTAAAAGTGTATTTTTTTATATCTAAATATATTATCCGTTACAAATATATTCTTTATCACCACCTAGAAAATGTCTATATAAACACATTAAAATTATTGACTTAAAAAACATTTTGAATAAAAAATATATTACATAATATAATAATCAATGATGTATGACCACAACAATATATGACCACCATGGAGAAAACATTGGCTCCGCTCTCATCCTTTATAGAGAGAACCTTGTGTCCAACCTCCTCCACTATGAAAGAACTTTGGTTCTGCCTTCTTTCCTTGGGGAGATAACCTTGCGTCTTACCTCCTCCACCTTCCTCACTTGGGGAGATAACATTTCGTCAAACCTCTTCCACCTTCCTCCCTTGAGAAGATAACCTTGTGTCCAATCTTCTACACCATAGAGAGAACATCGGCTCTGCCCTCCTCCTGTGTGGAGAGAACATGTTCACGTCTTTTTGCTATCTCAAAATGGCTTGTAGATCAATTGGTGACAACTTGTCATGTGGGAAAGTTGTTAAAGGGTAGAGACCAGGATTCGAGGAACACCTGGCGCACCAATAACCTACTGATAGATTTGGATATCCACAGTGATGGGTTAGGATCGATGCCCTGCAGGGGGCTAGCAGGGTCCACAGACAGTCCGTTGGGACGGCTAGCGAGGGGCTAGCAGGGTCCACAGATGGTCCGTTAGGACAGCTAGCGGAGGGCTAGTGGGGTCCATGGGATGGGTTGTCATATATATGTAGCCAAAATCAATTATTTTAAACATTTCCGCAAACCAGGGTGTCCTATTCTTTGAGCTCCTATGGATCTATCAACAATGATTTATGTTTTTCCAATCTATCTATCTATGTTTGTTATAAGCTTGTGTTTGATTAGCCTATTTTATCCATCTATTAGGTTGATGAGCTTCTATTCGTTATCTCCCTTTGGGATTGAATGAATAATGGTAACAATTATGGTTGCAAAATAAAGAAGGGTTTATGACCAACCAATCAAGGTTGAGAAATTAGAATAAAATCAATTTGACATAATTAAATAAACAAAAAAAAATTATTAGCATAGTAATATATGAATCCCAAATAATTCAAAGATGAAAATATAATTTAAATAAAACAATTTAAAAATACTATAATAAATTTTAAAATACAGTATTAGGTAAAGAAGACGCATATATTCATCTTTTTTTTTGTCAACATATTAATCTCACCTATTCCCAACTGAAAAATGAGTAAGTATGAGAAAATTTTGGTTTAAAAAAATAAATTTACCTTCCCCTTAAAAACATTTCTCAATTAAACAAAGTTGAAAGCAGTGTTTTTGAATAAATTATTTAAATATGAGATGATCTATATTAATAGAAGTGAGTATTTACAAAATTTAGAATTAAAAATTAACTGTATATTTTTCCTTAATCCCTTTTTCTATATATTTTGTGTGGAATTTAGTTAAAATACATTATTAGGATAAGAAGACGCATATATTAATCTTTTTTTGGTCAACATATTAATCTTACCTATTCCCAACTGAAAAAGGAGAAAGTGTAAGAAAATTTTGGTTTTAAAAAATAAGAAAAATTTACCTTCCCATTTAAAAAAATTTCCCAATTAAACAAAGTTGAAAGCAGTGTTTTTGAATAAATTATTTAAATATGAGACGATTTATGTTAATATAGAAGTGAGTATTTACAAAATTTAGAATTAAAAATTAACTGTATATTTTTCTTAATCTCTTTTTCTATTTTTTTTGTAGAATTAGTAACTTAAAATTAAAAATAAGTAAATAATATTACAATTTCGAATTTTATGAAATATATATATATATATAATCTCCTTATAATTATTTAAAAAACTGGTTTTTAATAAATATTATAATTTTTGATAATTATCTTAATTATATTATTAATATTTTTTTAAATACAAAATATTTTATTTCTGTTGTAATCAAATTCTTCTTATTAAATAGTAACTTTTACACATATCAAAATCTCTTATTGATAACTTAGACACATGTCAAAATATTGTTAATGGCTAATTTTCAAAACCCAACTTTATATAATAAAATTTTTGGTCTTTTAAAAAAAAGTGTATTTAGTGAAGTGACCTTGGTGCAGTGGCCAAAGGTAAGTCCTTAATGCACAAGGCACCATCACACCCGGGATCGAGTCCCGGCTCCTACATATAGGAATTTGGCTAATGGGCCGGCCAGTTGTGGCCCATAATGCAGAAATGTTGAAAAAAAAAAAAAGTGTATTTAGTCTAGTAGTATTTGCATTGGGTAGTTGGAATGAGTTCTTGGGTTCAGCTTTACTAATAACAATCACGCGAGTTATTATTGCAAACTCTTTGACGAGTATTGAACATTTGTTTTCCCTGTTTTGGGTGTCTCTATCTTTTAAAGTTGATTCAATATGAAACAACAAAGCCACAAGAAATTGTTCTCAGCCTTCTCAAAACCTCCGAATCAGTCAGAGTCTCTGACCTAACTTCAAATAAATAAGTTGAATGAAGTCTAAACAGACCTCACCCACATCTAACCAACACCAGATTCTTCTTAACCAATTCGACATCAGGCATAGCTTGAAACGTGGAATTCGATCCTTACTTCTCCAAAAAAAACTATTATTAAATTTATAGAGGGTATGTGACTTCTCCAAAAGAAACTATTAGGCACAAAAGAGATTTTTAAGAAATAAGAGGTTAATAAGGAAAAATAGTGAAAAGACTAGGGTGAAAATTAAAGGAAGAAAAAACTCAAGAATTCGAAGTTTTTTTTTTTTTTTTTCTTTTCTGAAGGCGTCTCTCTGTCTTGTGTCTCCGTCTACACTGCAATGGCGACGGAAGCAATACATCACAAAACCCTAGCCGAATCGAGTTTCAATTCCGGTGATTTAATGTCGGCCCTGAATCATGCGCGGAAAGCTCTCGGTTTGTCTCCGGACTCGGAAGGTCTATCCGCCATGGTTACCGCCTTCGAGATCATCAGCTCTGCCGCCGCCACCGAAGGAGGTATGCCTGAGTGGTACAAAGTTCTAAAGGTAGAGCCTTTCTCTCATATCAATACCATAAAGCAACAGTATAGGAAGCTAGCTTTAGTGTTGCATCCTGATAAGAATCCTTACGCCGGGTGCGAGGAAGGATTTAAGCTTTTGAATGAGGCTTTTAGTGTTTTCTCTGATAAGGTTAGAAGGACTGAGTATGATATGAAGTTGAGGATTAGGATTCAGGGGGAAATGGTTAGTGGTGGTTGTGACGATGATGATGATGATGATGAAACATCAACATTTTCAACAGTTTGTTCGGGTTGTAGGTCGGTGCATAAGTTTGGTAGGAAGTATTTAGGGCAGAATTTAATGTGCACTAGTTGCAAGAATAGTTTTGAGGCAAAGGAAGCTGGTAAGGAAGAAGAGGGTAGAGATGGAAGTGAAACTGGAATTTGTGCTTCCAAGATCATAACATATAGTAGGAGGAAGAAGCGTGCTGGTGATGATAGTGAAAGTCTGAGAAGTGGGAGTGAGACAGGGGAGATGAGAGAGGAAAGAGCAGAAGCTATTGATGTATCTGACGGGTTGGATGACGAAGATGAAGGGATGATGACTTTGGCAGAAATGCAATCGGTGATAAGGAGAAAAAAATCGAAGGTGGTGAAGTCAAATATCACTGAGAAAGATAGTACTGCAGAAGAAAACATGGGAAGTGAAACGGAGGAAAGGTCTTCAGGTGATGTCCCCATGACTGAAACTTTGAGGGAGATGAGTAGTAACAAGGAGAATGAAAAACGAGAAGCTTTAAAGAATGGGAAGAACATAAAGAAGAAAAAGGCGACGAACCACAAGGTGTTAAACGAGATAGTAGATTTAGAATACGTGCCACGAGGTGATAGGAAGAGGGAACATGGTAGATTAAGTCAAGAAATCTACAGGGAAGACGAGGATTTGGAACTATATGATTTTGGTAAGGACAGGATGCCGAGGAGCTTTAAGAAAGGGCAGATTTGGGCGATATATGATGGTGGTGATGACAATATGCCTCGGAGTTACTGTTTGGTCAGTGAAGTGGTTTCTTTGAACCCTTTTAAAGTATGGATCAACTGGTTGGATTGTGAGAGCGAGAAACTGATCTCTTGGATGAAGATCAGTTCCTCTAATATGCCTTGTGGGAGGTTCCGAGTTTCAGAGAAAGCTTTGGTTGAACAAGTGAAACCATTCTCTCACATTGTCAACTGCGAAAGGGCTGCACGGGAAGTATACCAAATATATCCCAGGAAAGGCTCTGTTTGGGCAGTCTACTCAGAGACGAATCCAGCTCTTCAGAGAAGAAAGACCGGACGCTATGAGATTGTCGTGTGCTTGACGATGTATTCCGAAGCGTATGGCTTGAGTGTGGCATATTTGGAGAAGGTTAACGACTGTAGCAACTTGTTTAAGAGACGGGATTACGGGTATAATGCAGTCAGATGGGTCGAGAAAGACGATGTTGCAGCCTTGCTCTCACATCAGATTCCGGCCAAGAAGCTGCCTGAACTTGAATCTGGAGCTGATCTGAAAGAGTCTTGGGTGCTTGATCTTGCTTCTGTACCTCCCGATTTGGTTTCTGCCCCTTAATGAACATAGACTGTTCTTGTTTTTGTTTCTCCTCAATCATCATCGTGACAAAGAGAAACTAACACTTCATGATTCATGTTAATATTTGTCTAACTTAAGTTATTTAGTGCCCTTGTAAACTCATACGCCAAACTTATATTATGTACACCAAAATGTCACATGTGCCTAAGCTTTAAAGGCTTTCCCACAATTTATAAATTGCAAAGATAAGCTCAAAATTGTGTTATATTACCCAATTTCTCAAGAAAAAATCATAGTTGAAATTGAAAAAAACAAACTTACTTATTTAATTAAACATAAATTTCGCATGGGGCAAAAAGAAACAGACTTTAAAAGTTGGGAGAGCCCTAAAAATTCTCAAAACCTAAAAGGTAATTACTTTGTCCAATCCAAAGGGTCTTGAGAGAGAGAGAGAGAGAGAGTGCTTGGACTGGAGCGAGTATATCGACATTGGTAAGTCTGACGTTTTTCTTATTTGCGTATGCCGAAAGATCACTCTTCTCTGGTTTCGACTCTGTTTCTGTGTATACTTCTTTAGGAACCCTAGTCAGAGGTTTTGATTTTGCATGGTTTATCCGCTTTATGGGTCTTGATTCTTCTTCTTTCGTGAACTCTTTTGGGTTTTCCAATTTTTTCACTCAAACAATCTGAAAAGATAAGAACTTTTTCTCCTCTACGTATGTAGTCTTTAAGCTTTAGATGTGTGTTTTGTGTAATGATCATCTGGGTTTCAGTGATCAAGTTTGTGTCTTTAATTAGGAATATACATAACAGTTTCTGTCTTGTAAACGGCCTTTTCTTTTGATTGAGTACTATTACCGGAAGATAACTATAGTTTATGTTCTCTGTATAGAGCTTGTAGAATGGTTATCTTGCTTCCTGGAATCTCTGTGTTGCTTTATAAGGTTAGTTTCAGTTTTTGATGGAAAATGTTGGCTCATCTTATCTGCTTTTGACAATGATGTAGGAGCGGCAACGTGAAACGTGTGATCTCTCTCCACTGAAACTAGCTATCATCAAGATGAACTCATTTCCTTCACAAAACTTGATGCTATCTGCTACAAACGCAAACAAGGACGCAGCCTTGCTTACATCTAATGCTCATTGGTTTCACTCCCATATCGCTGTTCCAAAGACCACAGGCATTGATCTTTCTCAAGTATCTCAAGCAAATCCTGCCGACGAAGTGATGGTGCCTCAGTCTCGTTCGTTTTATCTTCCTACTACTATAGATTACAGAAACGGTGTGGATGCCGTGGAACAGAAGTCCACGAATCAGTCTCCTTCGAAAGCTTTGAAGCCTAAAACGCCAAGAAAGAAACGCCCTGCATCCAACAAGTCAAAGAAAACTTTGAGCATACCAGAAACAAAGCGCGAGAAGAAGAATCTGGACATCAACATTGACATTTCAAGCTTCGATACTTCCGGGGTTCCTCCTCCTGTGTGTTCATGTACAGGGGTTTCAAGGGTTTGCTACAAATGGGGCATGGGCGGTTGGCAATCCTCATGCTGTACCATCAGCATATCGACATACCCACTACCCATGAGCACCACAAGACCCGGAGCTCGTCTTGCTGGAAGAAAAATGAGCAATGGTGCTTATGTTAAGCTCCTTGCGAGGCTTGCTGGCGAAGGGTATAGCCTCTCTTACCCTGTTGATCTCAAGAACCATTGGGCCAGACACGGAACTAACAAGTTTGTGACCATCAAGTAGTCGTTTCATTAGTTGGGTTTGGTTTTAGATTAGCTTTGTGGTTTCTTTGTAAGTTATCTTTACAGTCTCAGCCTTTTAGTATATATGTTTCCTAGTGGCTTTGAGATCATAAAGGAGATTAAGTGTCTATGATCAATAGCACAACACTTATTTTCCTTTAGGTGGAGTGTTTCTTGGTACTGCAAAGAATGAACATGAATCTCTTTAGGGTAACCTTAAAGCAGGAGACTTTCTGGATCGATTTTAGTGTTCTTTTGATGCATCAAATTGTTATATTTCTGGTCATTCCTCCTTGCAAATAAACTAACGGCTCTTTTCGCCACAGAAGCAAAGATGCTTCGTCAATGCACTTGGTCAAAACATACATGGCACTGGAGACGTAATCTCTCTACTTTCTTACCCCAAAATGTTGAATCATTAACGTAACAGAACACATTATCGACTACGAACAACACAGGACAACATAACAGAGTTTTATCACAGACAATGGTCAATGGCCGATGAATTATTTGAATTGAATTTCTTGTATATGTGATCTGGTTGAAACGACTACTAGAAGCGACTGAGAGAATTCAGAATCAAAATGATAAGGAAGTGAGGCCAAGGACATTAGGAAATGAGCTAATCACATGTCATGGATTCCATCTTTGGCTAGAAGGAACGGACCAGATCAAGACGGTTTACAAGGACCGTAATTAGGTTTTCAAACCCTCAGCTTAACGAAACCAATACAAATCCATTGATACGAAGTTTCTTTTTATCTCAAACTTTTGGAAATGTATTTTTCTTAGTGTTCCAATCTCTGCTTACATTGCAAGTCAATTGTTTTTTGGTTTTAGATAAACAAATTTATACCATTTTGCGGTTGTATAGTTTTCTCTTTTGCGCGGACAGTCAAAGAGTGAAAGGAGTCAATCTCATCTGAACCGGCTATTATTATTATTAATAATAATAATAATTTAAATATATATATATATATATTTAAAGATTCAGTATGAAAATTACTTTTAAAGTTCATAATCATCCTATTATATTAATTGAGAAGTACAAATATGAAACTAATCTTAAAATGTGTAAAAAATTACATTCAATTGCCATTAGAAAAAATAATTAAAAATAATTAACTAATTTAAATAAATATAATTAATTAAAAATAAAAACACTCACAGATCAAATATTAAAAAATCTAAAAAAGATTTTCTCTCTCTAATAAATTATAGACGAAATTACTAATTATTTTTTTGAAAAATATATAAACCAATCAGAATTTTAAAAACTAAGATTTTATATCCAAGTATACAATACACTTACTTTTAATAAAAAATTTCAAAATTTTTGTTAAGATTTCAAATTATGATTCTCCTATCATGTTTATTTTATTTTATTTACAAATTGTTTGAAATTTTCATATAATACTTATAATTAGTAAAATGCATATTTTCTGCATATGTTGGATTTGAATTTTTTAAAACGAAGATATATTATTCAATGAATGAAAATGTGTGTTTTAATTTCCACATTGGCGGATTGGTAAAACTAAATTTATATATAGATGATAAATTAATAATTTTTATTTTCTCACAACTATAATATTAAAATTATTATTTTATATTTCACAAATAATGATGCAAATACAACAAATAAACAATACTCCCTCTGTTTCATAATAAGTGTCATTTTGACACTTTACACATAAATTAAAAAACATATTAAAATATCTCTTATACCCTTAAAATTGGAATTGACTCTTGATATTCTTCAGTGAATATGAGGTTAAAGTTAGAAATATATGCTTAATTTTGAAAATATAAAATGACACTTATTTTTAAACAAAAAAATCAGGCTAGAATGACACTCTTTGTGAAACAGAGGGAGTATAAACTGTAATAATACGTCAAAAATAAAATATTATAATATTCTAAAATAATTAGTATTCAAATAGACTAATAGATTTAGATAAAAACTAGAAACAAATATTATCTCAAACAAAATAATATTTTTTTAAATAAAACAATAATTATTATTATTATATTATAATTTTTTTTTAAAATGTTGATCCGTGCTTTGAGCACAGGATATATTATAGTAAAATATTACTCCCTCTGGTTTTTTTTACTTGTCATTCTAGACTAAAAATTTTGTTTTCCAATACTTGTCGTTTTAGGTTTCCAAGGCATATGTTTGACAAAAATACCAATTTTATCCCAACTATTTTAATGATTTGACCAATAAAAAAATTAGAAAATGTATTAAAGAAGAGGTATAATAGAACATTGATCTATTTTTTTAATTTGTGTGCAAAGCTCTAGAACGACAAGTAAAAAAAACCGGAGGGAATATTTATAATATCGATCGAACATCCCCTCTTAATTTACAATTACATCCCCTCTTAATTTTAATCTAATTTATATTCGTAGTCGAATTAAAATATGGGAAAATTATAAATAAAGGAGCTTTTTCCAAAAATTTAGCCATCTACATTTTTTTTTCAAGATTGTCAATTGTGACAAAAATGCCCCTACTAATAGAAATAGTGAAGTTTTGAAAAATTTGAACCAATAAACAAACAGAAAACCCATGTTAGTATAAAACTGTTAAAAAAAAATTTGAAAAAAAATGTTTTGGGTGTCAAAAATCAGTTTGTAAATTGCTGATTTCTGGTCTAAATTGTTTAGAATAGACTTTCTACGATTTTTTCTCTTTCTGAAACATTTAGATTGTTCATTCTACAGTTTGTACATGTTCTAAGAAGTTTAGACGGAAAATTTGTTCTAAAAATTTCAGAACCTGAATTTTGTATGTTCTACAAAATTAAGAATATGTATTCTACGTTTTTCTTCATTCTACATCAATTCAGAATTCGTTTTCTACGTTTTACCCTATATACTAAAAGAAGTAGAAGATATATCCTAGAAATTTTTAGAATTTGTAATCTGTAAACCTTAGAATACCCTAAAATAGAAAGAAAATAAATTAAATAAGGAAAGTGAATAATTTAAATATTTTTTAAATATTCTTAATTTATGGTTAAGATTTCGTAATTATTGTTTAGATTTGTTCTAATACATTTTAGAATGCGTATTCTAAATTATTTAGAAGTTAAACAAATTAAGAAAAATCGACATTATACCTTAACGTGATCGATCACCATCTCTTCCACCTTCCACAAAAGCTTTCACTTACCTGTTTATGATGCAAATCTATGTTACTTGTGGTGTATGGACAATGGATGCCAAGAAGAAGTGGAGATTTATTGATGATGAAGAAAAACGTGCTAGATTACTGACTTTGCAACCCACTACATCTCTTGAAGAGTTGAAGGTTATGGTTTCAGAAGACTATGAAATAGAGCAAAATATGTTTGATGTGGAATTCAGTTATCTACCCACAGAGGTTAAAGTTGATTGTCCTCCTGTTGTTGTGACAAATGATAGAGGTATGAAAAAATTTCTTGCATATCTGAAAAAGATAAACATGATTCGGTTGTGTGTTACTTTCAAAAGAGTAGTTGATGAAGGTGATAGGAGTAAAGTCCAGTTCGATCTGAATAAGTTCCCAGTTGATAGTAGCGATGGTAATAATGTGGAAGTTGATGTGGGAAAATCAGTAGGTGTTATTTCAAGGAATTCACCAAAGCCGACTAATGATGTATTGGAAAAGCGTACTGATGCTAATCTTGTTGATGCTGCTGGTTTTAAGTTGGAAGATTCAATGGTAAAAAAGGGTGAATATTTCAGCAGTAAGGAAGCTTTACAGGCTACTATGGAAATGTATGCAATGAAATATAACTGCGACTACAGGATTACAAAATCTGATAAGAGATGGTGGTGTATACGCTGCATTGATAGTGTTTGTAACTGGCGTCTCCGGGCTGAGTGTTTACAAGCGTCTACATATTTCAAAATCAACAAGTTTGTGGGTAACCATACATGTGCCCCTTCAAAAAAAACTCATTTTGCGAAAACTGGATCACCCTTCACAATCTCATACTCTTCTGGTAATGCCTTCTTGATTTTCTGTAAGATTGACATTCGACAAGTGTTATTTATCTGTCCAACTTGTGGCTCGCTTCCATCTTCCATAAGCCGTTTAGGGTACTTCTTTTCCATTCCTGCCGAAAAAAGTAAAAAAATGAATTAGTATAAATTAGCCAAAACTGAAATAAATCAACAAAGATATGAGACTTCAATTTTGCAAAACAAAAAAAAACAGATTACTAAAAGTATGATTTATAAGTCCATAGAACCAATAGAGTCAATCCATAAGCCCAATAGAACCAATAGAATCACACACTAAAGATTACTAAAGCTATGATTTAAGAACAAAAAAATCTGTTTATGTTTATTAATAATTTAGATGCAACATACGCAAAAAGGAACCAAACCGTGAGATGATGCTTACTCAATTTCTTGAGATAATGTATTTGTGTAAATATAATGCTTATAAGGTCAACAAACAAGATATAATTCCTACCAAACTAGCATTTAGTTTAAGAAAATACAGATTACTAAAGCTATGATTTAAGAACAAAAAAACTTTGTTTATTAATCATTTAGATGCAACACATGATTTTAAAAACAATAACATATGCAAAAAGGAACCAAACTGTGATTCCAGATATATAAAACCCAAAAAATAATTCACAGTTAAATAAAATGATTCACAAGTAACATACGCAAACCTTTTTAATCTGGCATAAATGAAAACTAAGACTACTAATCATTGAGATGCAAACAGGAACTTGAGAAAAAAAAAAGAACAAACGAGATACGACTTTAAAAAAAAAATCACGGTTCTTACTTGTATCAGAATCTGATGGTGCTTTTGTTGAGGACATTGACAAAAGCTCCTTATGATCCAATTCTGCTCTCAGCCAAGGTCAATCTCTGACAAATATAATTGACTGCAAAGAGAATATAAAGAGGGTCATGACTGACATAGACAGGCAGTCAATAGGTCCATGTGATTAATGCAAATTTTCTCAAACACAGCTAAAATCAAGAGATGTATGCAAACTTTTTCACTAAATGATGATAAAAACAAAACAACGTTACAATCTGTTGCTGCTACAAGTGTGGATACGCTTCAATCAACACCGTAATCACTCATATCTAAGCTCATATCACCCTACTTAGAATCAAACAAACTAAGAAAAAGAAAAAACGAAGAACTTTATATGAAAAAAAGATTTATGCAAACGTTTTCACTAACCTTATCGTTCAAAAAAAGTGTTCACACATGTTTCGATCATCACACATGTTTCGATCATCACTCTTGTTCTTGTTAACTAGCTTTATCGATCTTGTTTCATCAACCCTGGTACACAATTTTTACTTTAAAGTCAATAGAATACTAAAAATAAAACAAACGAAGAGCTTCAACTTCATCATATTCACATTATTAAGTAAAATCATTGAAATTTTTTGTATAAAACTTATATTTACACAAATCTGGACTGAAATTGATTTTTAAAATAATGACATAATCTAATGAAACTAAGACATCGTAATAATCAACATGCAAAAAAATCAAGAATTATATGGTCAAAATGCAAAACGGATCTAAATTTATATTTACACAAATCTGGGTTGAAATCAAGTTATAAAATTTACATAATCTCAAGAAACTAATACATCAAAATAATCGACATGCAAAAAAATAAAGAATTCTACATACCCAATACATGAAGAGATGAACCGATGGTGAAGACAGAGAGAAGGTGAGATGGAGAGGCGGTGAGAGACGATGGTGAGAACCAGACAATGGAGAAAGACGGCGGACAGCGAAAGAAAAAGATATGGTGAAGACGGAGAGACGGTGAGATGGCGGACGGCAAAACGATGGTGAGAACCAGATGACGGAGAGAGACGGCGGAAGGCGAAACAAGGTTTTGTTTCGATTAAAATTTTTTTTAACTCTTCGTCAATTTTTTGTATTCTAAATTGTAAGTTTAGACCCAAATAAAGCCCACTCGATTTCAAAATAAGATCCAACAAAAATAAATAGTTTGTTTAAACAATTTCTTAATTTCAGTTAATAAAAGCAACAAATTATATCTAAAAATATTATTTAGTGTATTATTGACTTTTTTTAATCTTTAAAATCTATTTGACCAAACTTTTCAAAAAATGTAAATGGCCAAATTTTTGGAAAAAATTCCTTTATTTATAATTTTTCCTTAAAATATACCAGTGATCATATAATACAAGTCGTAATTAAAGATAGTCAACATTATTTGGTAGAGGCCCACAAAAAAAACGTTTCAAAAACGGCCAACATGCTTTGACGATAGGAGTCAGAAAACAGATTTGTCATCACCGCCTCTACACTCAACTTCGTCACCACCGCTTAATCCTCATCGTACGGTTGCCATTTGTCATCGTCTCTTAATTTCTATTCAATTTAATTTGTTTCCAGATAAGTACATGTACAAATGCACCTCTGTCAATTTCATTATTGCTTGTAAGATAAGCATCGATGAATTTGTTGATAACACAGGCTTCCACTTGTTACCCTTCTAGCTAGAGATATAAGGTTTTATGGGCAAGGAATCATAGTTTTGTTACACGGTTGGGATATCTGAATCTTTCTCCCCCACTCCTAAAACATAGAATTGAATTGATGTTAATTACTGACTATTTTTAAAATTTGTTCCGTTACTGTAATAAGTTGGGTTAGTTAACTACAAAATTTAATACCAGTAACATTTAATGAATGTATTAGTTGAGGGGTTGAAAATGTTGCGTTTGTTAACTATACTAGATTAAGACCCACGGTACACCACGGATAAAATTGTTTATAACTAAAATATTTAAATTATTAGTTATATTTGTTAGTTAAATATGTTATAATTATATAATAATAATTAAATAAACCATATAATACTACAATATAATTTATTTTTTACATAATATTTATTTAATCAACTAGATATGTCTATTCTCTGATACCTACAGTGTTAACAAAATAATAAAATGATGTTTTATCCCTGTAACACCGAATTAATAATTTTTTTAATTTATATAAATATCTATAAAACTCGTTCCACTATATAATTCTGTCCCGTGATTTTTTAACTCACACTATATCATCTTAATTTTTAATATTTATTGTATATTTACGATATAATATTTATCATATTTAACTTTTTAAAAGTTTCAAATATTTTCATATTTAACCTTTTAAAAATCTTTAAAGTTTGAATAATGCCTGATAAATCAAGCTTTCTACTCATTTGTATTCGAAATCATTTTGGTCTATTTTCTAGTATGACTCTTAACCATTGCCCATTTTTTTAGACAACGTGAGATATTGTACCAGTATTTTTATTCATCTATTGAGTAAAAAAATGTCTGTTTTTAAAATTTTTTATTACATCATATGCAGGAAAAAATCACAATTTTTATTAAGGAAATGTATTATAGAATAATTCAAGATAATTTAAATATAAATTCAAATAAAAATGAAAGGGAATCATATATTTATGTTTTAATGAGGTAGAATGATTTTTTTATTCTTTAAAAATCTTACCTATAATTAATTTTGAAGTTTTGGTAACTAATATTAAAGTCAATGCATTAAATGTAAAAACTTTCCAAAAAGTATTTTTGACAAAAACTATTGATATAAATAGATGATTATAGTGAATATTTAGTTGATGACTTGATGGATATGTAACATGTTGAATATATTAACATGTTTGAAGTACATTTTGTGTTATGTCCTTTTAGTTTTGTTTATTTAAAAAGTTATTTACAACATTAACCCCTAAAATTTTTCCAAAACTAACATTACTACAAATTTTGTTTCCTAAATATTTTACATTTCATTCCAACTAAATAAATAACAGCAATCAATATGAAAATAAAAACTATCGTATCTTTACTTACACATTCTGTTGTGTTTGAAGATATTCTATATATGTATTCTTCGCAAACAAAGAAAACAACAATTTGATTCCTACTTTGTTTTTCAAAACCTGTGAGCTTTGATTCTTAACGTAAGAAAAACTTCGATTGACATTTGTTTAAATATTATAATTAACATATATAAACTTAATAAATTTTTAATTATTACGAATATGTACAATTAAAAAAGTTTAAAATACTATATATTGTGGTTATATAGTAGATGAGTTATAAAAAGTACATGCTGGAATTAATAAAAGATTATTAAATTTATGTTAATACGGGTTAAATCCTCATTTAATTATTTACCAATAATATTGACATAAAACCAAGTTAATTTAACTAAAATTATGTAAAATAATTAAATAATTATGAAAAATGTGACTTAATCACAACATATAAATTACTTATTATGTATTTAGATCTCTTATTTTTTTGTTATAATAACGAAAAATCAAAATAGAATCTCAAACACTAAACAAAACAAACTAAATATAACAAATAAATGATCATGAAGTGTATTGCGAGTTAAAAAAATAATATAAACATTTACCCGCACAACAATCGGAAAATTTAATTATTTCTCTATTTACAAAACATCCAATGTTTAACAAATAGATACAACATAAATATAAATTATAATAAAAATTATATACCTGCGGTGTACCGCAGATTAAAATCTAGTATAAACTTATTAACCCATGCATGTATATGTGCGTAAAGTAAGTACGTACAGTTCAATTTTCCCATGTAAATTTGCACCACCTTATTTATGAGTGTTGACGTACTATTTCTTTTTGGTTTTGTACGGTCATCAAATGCGATCATCCACCATTTCGCACCGTAAGTGACTTTGGACATTTGGTCCGTAACTTTTTCAACCAATGCAACACCTTTTAGCTACTTGTTAATTTTTATTCTTCTTATTTGGTAATGGGTTGTACGTACATATTAAAGAAGGCAGAACAAAAAGAACGATGTCATCATAAACTTGTAAGATGTGTAACTAAAGTAGTAAACGGGTAAGACGCCAGTCCAAAGGGGGGACTGATAATGACCGAAGGCTTTTTTCAGAGAATTTAATATCTGAAAAGATGCTCTTTTTTTTAAGGAAAGAAACGGGCAAAATTTTGAAAAATTACAATAGAAAGATCACAGTTTTTAAAAATTAAAAGGAAAAAAACACATTTTTAATGATAATAAGCTCCACATTTCTCCAGATATCGTTCGGCTAGGACAGACGATATGATAGAAGCTACTGATCATATTGATGAACATGAAGGTCCTTTTGTTTCCAAGCCACTCAAATGACTTATTAATGTAGGCAATAATCTCCAAATATGCCTGTTTTTTTTTTCCCCCTTAAAAATTGTACAAAAGTAGATATTTTCGAAAAACATCAGTTCTGACTTGTGGATGGGGCTCGAAGCCATCATATGCATGGACAAGTATCCTGTTTGGTCGCAACTTGTTAAAACAAGGCCTGTTGAAGGTAATTGGGGACGGAGAGGATACTTTTGTTTGGAAGGAGAATTGGCTTTTTGAGAAGCACCCGAAAGCTCCATATAGGTTACAGTCGTTATTTAATGTGGATCTGCGAGTGTCAGCACTGAGGACTCCAAACATTGGACAGTGGGACGTGGACAAAGTCAAGGAGCTGTTTCCACCTGCAGATGCTCAAAAGATTCTGGCTATGACTATTGAGGAGACCAAGAAGGATACATTTATCTGGCCTTATACGCCATCTGGAGCTTACACAGTCAAAAGTGGATACTGGAAACATTGGACAGTGGGACGTGGACAAAGTCAAGGAGCTGTTTCCACCTGCAGATGCTCAACAGATTCTGGCTATGACTATTGAGGAGACCAAGAAGGATACGTTTATCTGGCCTTATACGCCATCTGGAGCTTACACAGTCAAAAGTGGATACTGGTTAGCCCGTACATTACAGTCACTCTATGTCGTTCGCCCGGAGAACGTTGTGAAGGTTGAAGGGTTTCAGGCTAAGGTCTGGAATCTAAAGACGGTGCCAAAAATTAAAACCTTTTTATGGAGAATGCTGTTTGGGGCTTTAGCGGTCTCTGAAAGATTGGCATCAGGAGTTCTACTGGTGGATTTGAGGTGTGCGATATGTGGGTATCAGGAGGAGACAATATGTCATATGCTATTTACTTGCCCTGTCGCAAGACAGGTGTATGCGTTATCAAATGTTCCTTTGCCACAATCTGGTTTCTCTGAACATGAGCTGCTAAAGAACTGGGAGCATTTGGTGGAGTTGATACAGGAAGAAAGACTCCATGAGGAGATATGCAGAGCAATCCCATGGCTTATGTGGGGCATTTGGAAATGGCGGAATAATTTTGTCTTCCAAGGTAAACAAGGGGACATAAGGGAAGTGGTAGCGAAGGCTTTTCAGGAATCATCTCAATGTATTACGGATCAATCAGCTTCTAGTAATCTATCCTTCCACTGGGAGGGGTGATCACCAATCATAGAGGTAAAATGGCATAATCCAATGGTACGTGTTATCAAGTGCAACATTGTTGTGTCTTGGCATAACAACTCAACGTTGGATGGGGGCGCATGGATTGCGAGGAACCATCAAGGTGAAGTAATGTATCATGCTAGACAGGCAATACAGGCTTCAGAATCACAGGTGCTAGCCTTCTTTAGATATTCTTTGTGGGCACTTGAAGCTCTGCAAATTCTACATGTGGGTTAGATTGAAGTGGTGTTGGATAATACTGCGGCCGTTGAGGCTATCAACAACCCACAGGAATGGCCACGATATGGTTTTCTATTGCGGGATATCCAGACTTTATTGTCAAGTTTCACTGGTTGGGAATATCACCGAGTTGGAGCTTCAGTAAATAAAGTGGCAAAGGCTATCGCGAATAGTGTTACTCGTGATGGGCGTCTGCAGTCGTACTTATCACTTGGGGGCCCTTCTTGGTTACTTGACCAGGTGCGGAATGAAGCTGCTGGTTAAGTGATTGGCACAATCTTACAACAGAGTGCAGTAACTGTGGTTAGGTCATGCTGGATTTTGTTCCCCTGTTTCGACTGGTGCACTTGGAGGATCGTTTGATCTTAGTATCAAGTGAGAACTGGTGGTTTTTTCTTTCTATCTTTCGTTTTAAGTTGTTAGTTGTAACACTGCAATCTTTATTTCCTATCAGATGACAAAAAAAGAAAAAAATTAGCCTCATATTTTTATAGCAAAAAACCCCTCATCTCATCCAAACGAGCTTCATCACGTCATCATTGATCATCACCGGGAACCACACAAGTCTCAATGACGAAATCTCTATCCCGACCCACCACCTCACGAATCCTTTCTTTTCCACTTCCAAGGTTGCCTCTTCTCAGTCCCCGCTTCCTTCTCACCTCCACCATCCGTTAAATCACTGCTTTGACCCGTTTCACAACAATATAGAAGCGGATGGATAGGTGTGATGGCTCTTATTCGCCTCTCAATTCTGGAACCAGTTTCAGTGATCGACCACCCACTAAAATGGCACCGCCATTTCCTAGTTCCAGTTACGAGCATTGGTTGATCGTGATGGACAAGCCTGTGGTGAAAACACGTAAAAATAGCATATGATTAACTGTTTGCTATGCTCAAACCCTAGCCAATTTTTTTGGCATGTAAGTACTTCACATGTCGTGTTTGTTTGTATTTCTTAACTATTTCATTGTATCATGCTGATGCTTCTACTATTCTACACCTAGTTGGATGAAGATTTTTCCCGCTGGAAAGGAAGATTTCGTATCCCCCTTTTAATAAAAGGGAAGTACACAACTTAAGTTTTGTAGACTTTATAAAAAATATAAATGGTTACAAATGCATACTAATAGGTTATATATAGGATATACATTAACCCTATACTTTTCATAAGATAACTCTTTATATATAGATAATAAATAATAAATCCATAAATCGTGGAGTATATAGATAATAAATAATAAATCCATAAATCGTGGAGCAAATATATCACGAAGATCACAACATAGTTATTTCAAATGATATTCTTTTTAATAAAAGAAAAATATATAACATAGTTTATATTATTTATATTATAATATAAAATAAAGAGAAATACACAACATAGTTTATATTATAGTGATTAAATTATATTATTTAATTTAAAATTATAATCGCGGAGTTATTTTAAATGATCTCCTTTTTAATAAAAAGAAGTACACAACATAGTTTTTGTAGACTTTATATTTTTAATTAATTATAAATGATTCCAAATAGGTTATAGATAGGTTATAGATTAATTCATATATTAATGGTTATACCTAAATATTGGGTGCAACCTTAATTGGAGATATTCCAAATTGATAATGGATATATTAATGGTAAAAAATAAAACCATGGATCTTTCAAACTGTATTTTCAGAAGATTTTAGTCATATATCAAGTTATTTCCAAAGATCTTTAAAAACAATATTACAAATTTACTTTCCACAGATTTTATTGATAAACCATAACGTTTAATAAAAATTAGGACCATGCTAGAGCACAGATTGAATTTTGTTTTTATATTATAATTTTAATACTTACAAACTCAAGCACGAGTTAAATTTTTATATACTCTAGCACTGAAGCTGCTGGACACACTCTAGCACGATTAATAATTTTATATACTCTAACACGGGTTAAAATTAATAATATAAGACTTACATAATAAAATAATATTTAAAATAAAAATTGTTTGCATGAGTTGCATCCAAATAATATTATATACAATTATATATATAATATTTTAAAAATAATAAAATGTATTTTAACCCGTGCTATAGCACGGGTCCAAATCTAGTTAAGTTATTAACAAAGTAGCAGAAATCATCATATATACCATGCATTCAATGCGACATCTGTGTTGGTCCGACTCCAGTGTGCCTAGTGAAAACCCGAGACTTCGCAACCTTTTCCCTCTTTCTTAATTATTCCTCAAATATTTATTTTAATCATCTCCATTTTTATAATTTAAGGTGAAAAATCCAAAAAAAATACACAATATAGTAGCTTTCATATCATATTTTTTTTAATTAAATTTACCTTTTTGTTTTAAGATAGATTTTGTATTTCTTTTCTAAATTCTATTTCTTTTAACTTTTGCTTGAATTCTTGTCTAATTTATATATGTTATAAATTTAGTTGTACTCGTTTCCATATCCACCTTTTAATTAAATTAAATATCTTTATAAAATTAAAACTTAAAACATTTTAAAAATTTCTTAACATTTTAGCCTAAATTATAATCCCTAATAATAAATTCATATGAAGTAAATAAATAATGTGACAAATATGTTTTGGTAAACAAATCAATATGATTATTTTTAATAACTTTTGATGGATTATTTTGGTTATTTAATTATTAATTTAGCAAAAAAATCTTTGTAAGTCTTCGAAAATTTTGGTAAAATTTTCTTAAAAGGGATGGATGTAGTATGGGCATTTAGATCTATTACCAAAAAAATATGCATATATTAGTTTTGGTCAAGAGATTATAAAACAAGTAGTAATATAGCAATAGTTTAAAATGGTTGACTGAATTTGACAATTTGTATTTATACCAGAAGGTATCATGGACAATAACTAGAGATAAACTAAAAATAATTTATCAATGGCGTTACATCTAGCTCTATGTATCTGTGTTTATCTGTTGTTTACACAAGGCGCACAAGGCAACATTGATGTGAGACTCCTTAATTTTGTTTGTTACTTTCAAAAATTTTATTTTTATTTTTATAATATTTCTCTTATTTTTTCAACAAATTTTATAGGAATATGATTGTGTTGATATATACAAACAACCGGCTTTTCAACATCCATTGTTGAAAAATCACAAGATTCAGGTAAGGCAATAAAATGCTGGTAGATTAAATAAGTTAGATCTTATTCTATTCGTTGGAGTCGATTTTTTAAAAATATGTTGAAATTGTATGAAGTATTTATGCAAAATAAAGTTTTGATTTTATCTTTTACAATGATTCAATTTTTGATTTTAATACTATATATTATTATAGTTGAGATGACCATTCCTCATAACATTTTGGACAAATATTTCAGTTTTAATTTATATATTAGAATGAACAGTTGTGGTCAATCAAACAACTATGGAAGAAATAGTTCGAGAAACATTTGTTATGCAGAATCTTACTCTCTTTTTTTTGACTTGTGATGGATACAGGAAACATTCAACATAGATGGAAATATTGAAAGAAGCAACAAATATAGCACACAAGAGCATTGTCCAAAAGGAACAGTTGCAATTTTAAGACAAGGAAACGAATCACAGAGCGTTCGTTTGAATCCAGTCGAGTTTTATGGTCATCATGTATGTCTCTCTCTATTTTTTTTCCTGAAAGGAGTAGTAAAGTCTCATTTAGTTATTAAGACTAACATATATTTTAAAATTTTACAGTATGCAACAATTGAGACAATGCAAAATGGAACTTTCTATCGAGGAGCTGAAGCAGAAATAAGTATTCATGAATTATTATTGTTGACAAACGGTGAATACAGTAAAAGTCAAATATGGTTAGAAAATGGACATGGAGAAGAAGTTAATAGTATACAAGCTGGTTGGGCAGTAAGTTTATACCACCATTTAGTTACTAAAAATTATGCATCGTATACACACAATCATGTGGTTTTTAACATATATGAATATTTAACTATATGTTTTTATTTATTTATCATAGGTACATCCAAGATTATATGGTGACAGTGTCACACGATTTACAATATATTGGACTGTGAGTAGTTTTTAATTAATCGTAAATCTTATTCACATAAGAACAAAAATTTGGTTAGATTAAGAAAATGAGAAACCAAAACAATTGGATGAACTTTACTAATTTATTAAATTTATTTGTAGAAAGATCATTATCACGATACAGGGTGCTATAATACGCAATGTTCTGGCTTTGTGATTGTAAGTCGAAAACTCATTCTTGGAAAAGGATTTTGGGGGTCATCTGTCTATGGTCAAAAGAGCCTTACCTTTCGAATGCAAATTATTCAGGTAAATTATTCTTTAGTCTTTTTTACGATTTTTTTTAATATTTAGTTTCAAAAGAATTATAAACCACCCAACTAATTTGATCTGTTAAGTACTTGTTGAAATATTTTCTTTTTATTTCTTTGTTTCATATGTATTTAGGATAGCTCCAGTGGAAATTGGGTTCTTAAATTCTTTGATGAAGTGGTTGGTTATTGGCCCAAAGAATGTTTTACACACTTAAACAAAGGGGCTTCTGTAATAACATTTGGAGGAAATACTTATTTATCTCCATCTGGAATTAGTCCTCCAATGGGAAATGGACATTTTCCAGTGACAGATTTAAAAAAGACAGCATACTTTAGAAACATCTCCGTTATAAATTCGAACCACAAGAAGGTGTATCTTGAGAATAGGAATACAAGACTTGTTGCTGGTACTTATAATTGCTATAGAGTAACATATTTGGATTATCTTAAATCCACCGGACTGGCCTTCGCGTTTGGAGGACCTGGTGGTACATGTGGTTTTTGATGAACTCTATTAAATTTCTGAATAAAAATAAAGTTATCTTAATTATTTTTGTTTCTAAACAAAGTTACAACTTACAAACGTACAGTAGTAGAAACGAATTCTCAATTTCTCTATATCTCATCCAAACGAGCCTTTTATACAGTTTGAAATGAAAAGGCCCAATAATAACAAGAAAGTTCAAGCCTAACTAGTTTTACCCCTTTTACCTTAAACCCAAGTCTCGTCATTGTCGAAAAGTAGATATTTTCGGAAAACATCAGTTCTGACTTGTGGATCGTGCTCGAGGCCATCATATGCATGGAGAAGTATCCTGCATGGTCGCAACTTATTAAAACAAGGCTTGTTGAAGGTAGTTGGGGACGGAGAGGATAATTTTGTTTGGAAGGAGAAGTGGCTTTTTGAAAAGCACCCGAGAGCTCCATATAGGTTACAATCATTTTTTAATGTGGATCTGCGAGTGTCAGCGCTGAGGACTCCAAACATTGGGCAGTGGGAAGTGGACAAAGTCAAGGAGCTGTTTCCACCTGCAGATGCTCAACAGATTCTAGCTATGACTATTCAGAAGACCAAGAAGGATACGTTTATCTGGCCTTATACACCATCTGGAGCTTACACAGTCAAAAGTGGATACTGGAAACATTGGACAGTGGGACGTGGACAAAGTCAAGGAGCTGTTTCCACCTGCAGATGCTCAACAGATTCTGGCTATGACTATTGAATAGACCAAGAAGGATACGTTTATCTGGCCTTATACGCCATCTGGAGCTTACACAGTCAAAAGTGGATACTGGTTAGCCCGTACATTACCGTCACTCTATGTCGTTCGCCCGGAGAACGTTGTGAAGGTTGAAGGGTTTCAGGCTAAGGTCTGGAATCTAAAGATGGTGCCAAAAATTAAAACCTTTTTATGGAGAATGTTGTCTGGGGCTTTAGCGGTCTCTGAAAGATTGGCATCGAGAGGTCTACTAGTGGATTTGAGATGTGCGATATCTGGGTATCAGGAGGAGACAATATGTCATATGCTATTTACTTGCCTTGTCGCAAGACAGGTGCATGCGTTATCAAATGTTCCTTTGCCACAATCTGGTTTCTCTGAACATGAGCTGCTAAAGAACTGGGAGCATTTGGTGGAGTTGATACAGGAAGCGAGACTCCCTGAGGAGATATGCAGACTTGCATAGAAATCCCATGGCTTATGTGGGGCATTTGGAAATGGCGGAATAATTTTGTCTTCCAAGGTAAACAAGGGGACATAAGAGAAGTGGTAGCGAAGGCTTTTCAAGAATCATCTCAATGGCTTACGGCTCAATCAGCTTCTAGTAATCTATCCTTCCACTGGGAGGGGCGATCACCAATCATAGAGGTAAAATGGCGTAATACAATGGTAGGTGTTATTAAGTGCAACATTGTTGTGTCTTGGCATAACAACTCAACGTTGGATGGGGGCGCATGGATTGCGAGGAACTATCAAGGTGAAGTAATGTATCATGCTAGACAGGCAATACAGGTTTCAGAATCATAGGTACTAGCCTTCATGAGAATTTCTTTGTGGGCACTTGAAGCTCTGCAGATTCTACATGTGGATCGGATTGAAGTGGTGTTGGATAATACTGCGGCCGTTGAGGCTATCAACAACCCACTGGAATGGCCACGATATGGTTTTCTATTGCGGGATATCCAGACTTTATTGTCAAGTTTCACTGCTTGGGAATGTCACCGAGTTGCAGCTTCAGCAAATAAAGTGGCAAAGGCTATCACGAATAGTGTTACTCGTGATGGGCGTATGCAGTCGTACTAATCAATTGAGGGCCCCTCTTGGTTACTTGACCAGGTGCGGAATGAAGCCGCTGGTTAAGTGATTGGCACAATCATACAACAGAGTGCAGTAACTTTGGTTAGGTTATGCTGGATTTTGTTCCCCTGTTTCGACTGGTGCACTTGGAGGATCGTTTGATCTCAGTATCAAGTGAGAACTGGTGGTTTTTTCTTTCTATCTTTCGTTTTAAGTTGTTAGACTGTCCTTTTTCCTTTTCCTAGTTGTAACAGTACAATCTTTATTTCCTATCAGATGACAAAAAAAAAATTGTATTCTACTGGAATTGCAAAATTATAGGTATATATATATATGCTATGACGATTAACGGATTAAATCATACTATTTTGAAAGATAAAATGAGAGAGAAGAGACTAATCAATGTTGATAGAATCACTAGAAAAAGGAAGTTTTAGCGTGAATTCTCCTAACCCTCCTAAGATGAATGTTGTGGCCGCCTCGTCCAACAAGAAATATGCTTTCATGCTGATTTATCAAAATATCACTACCCCGTTAAAGTGGTGACTCGCTCTCGCCAATCGCCGTCTACCCCTTTGATTCGCTTAGGCACCATCCTTACCATCGACCATCACTGTCTTATAAGTTCTTAGATCATATCTTCCATGAAACCCATGCTTTAATTGACATTATTTGTATTGTGTGTGACCTATATTGGTTAAAGTGATTATGCAATATTCGTTTGTTTGTTTGTTTACTAAACCTGAAAATTATCACTAATATTGTGATTTTGGTGAAGAGATGGTTATATTGTATGTTTTTTTATGAGGGGGCAAGTTTTTTAGATGTGAAATACATGAGATAGAATGGTTTTACCTTTAAATTTTGAATAGAAATTGCAATGGTTTTCTTATATGTAGACTTTGTTTGAAAGAGATTAGGTATATTATATCTATGTGTATGTATCTGATTTACTCAAATGCAAAAGCAACAGAAGCAAAAACTATTGAATTGCACTGATAGCCAGAGACATATACTATTACAGTGACAAAGATGATGATGATGCTAACATCATCATCATCATCATCATCATCATCATCATCATATTACCATTATTATCATACTACCATCACCATACTATCATCAACATCATCATCATACTATCATCATCATCATCATTATATTATCATCATCATAACTTTTCTGTTAAAAATGCAAAAACCGCAATTTTTGCCTAAAATTTGAACTTGCAATTTTTTCCACAAGAAAATGCAAACTCATATTTGTCCCGCCCAAAACGAAAACCTGCAGTTTTGAGTAAAAAAACGCATATATAGTTTTTTCGCAATAACACAAATTCATAATTTTCTTAACCAAAAACACAAACCTACAATTAAGTGACAAAAACACATCCACAATTTTCCATCAGAATTGCAAACCCGTAATTTTTTCCGCCCAAAAACTCATATCAATTAATTTTTTTTGCAAAAGAAAACGCAATCTCATAATTATTTTCTCCGAAAACATGGATCCAAAATTTCTCACCAAAAAGTTATGTTGATGATGGCAAAAATGATGATGAAGATCATTTATAATTTTTATGTTAATTATTGTATTTCTGCATTCGTCATAGTTGGTCAACTCATTTAGTCATCTAACCTGTTTAAGCCAGTATCTTTTAAGCCACTCCGCGGTCTGAAACAGGGGGATCCCTTATCTCCGTATTTGTTCGTTTTGTGTCTGGAACGACTTTGTCAAATTATTGATAGAGCCATTATTGGAAAAGAGTGGAAGCCAATCCGGCTGTCACAGGGTGGTCCACCTCTCTCACATATATGTTTCGCTGATGACTTAATCCTTTTCGCAGAGGTCTCTGTTGCACAGATTCAGATCATTAGACGTGTTCTGGAGACCTTTTGTGTTGCTTCTGGCCAGAAAGTAAGCTTAGAGAAGTCAAAAATCTTATTTTCTAAGAATGTATCTCGAGATTTACAGCAGCTCATTACAAATTAGAGTGGCATCAAGGCTACAGTCGACTTGGGAAAATACCTTGGAATGCCAGTTCTTCATAAGCGTTTCAACAAAGCTACATTTGGGGAAATTCTAGAGAGAGCTACTTCCAAGCTAGCGGGTTGGAAAGAAAGGTGTTTGAGTATGGCTGGTAGGTTAACTCTTACGAAGGCAGTGCTTGCTGCTATTCCGATCCATACAATGAACATGATAGCTTTACCTAAAGCTCTATTGGATGATTTGGAGAAGGTGTCAAGGAATTTCTTATGGGGAAGTACACAAGAGAAATGGAAGCAGCACCTTGTTGCCTGGGAGAAAGTCTGTACTCCCAAGTTAGAAGGGGGGCTCGGTTTAAAGAGGATTCATGATATGGATACGTCTTTGCTGGCGAAGTTGGGTTGGCGTCTGTTGCAGGATTGTTCCAGTCTATAGGCCAGGATCTTGAGAAGCAAATATAGAGTTGGAGATATTCATAGTGCTGACTGGATGGTGTTGAAGAGCTCATGGTCATCCACATGGCGAAGTGTGGTGGTTGGTCTTCGAGAGGTGATTGTTCCAGGTCATAGTTGGGTTATTGGGAATGGGGCAGAGAGTTTGGCAGGACAAGTGGCTCGTACAGGATTCCATCTTGAACCTCATGCATGGTGATGTGCCTATGGACCGGTTAGAGGAGCGGGTTAGAGATTTATGGATAGAGCGTGTGGGTTGGTCTTTTCAGCAGATCAGTCCTTGGGTCTCGGAAGAGGTTCGGTTACGTCTTGGTGCTTTAGTGCTGAACAATTTTACAAGAGTGGTAGACCGGCTCTCTTGGGGAGAGACTATGGAGGGAAAGTTCACGGTTAGCTCTGCATATCGAATGTTAACCCGGGATGAAGCTCCAAAGCCCGATCTTGGGAGTTTCTGGGCACGAGTATGGGGTGTTAAGATTCCCGAGAGAGTGAAGATCTTTTTATGATTAGTAGGGAACCAAGCGATTATGTCTAATGCAGAGAGGTATCGTCGCCATATTTCTGCCTCCTTGATGTGTTCTGTTTGCAAGGGTAGGGAAGAAACGATCATACATATATTGCGTGACTGTCCGGCGATGTCGGGGCTTTGGGAGCGTATTGTACCCAGGCAGAAAAGAAAAGGCAGGTTTTCTTTTCGGGTTCCCTGATGGAATGGCTTTATACGAATCTTGGTGGTAAGAATCGAACGCAGGGTGCTTCTCGGAGTACTTTATTTAGTATGGCAGCTTGGTGGGCTTGGAAATGGCGGTGTGGAAATGTGTTTGGTGTAGTTGGTCGTTGTCGGGACAGAGTCAATTTTGTGAAAGATTTAGCAGCAGGAGTAGACGCTGCGTATAAAGCTCAACGATGCTTGCAGTCGGGGTCAGCACGAGAAGAGCGGTTGATAGCCTGGAAGTATCAGAGCACTGGCTGGTTAAAAATGAATACAGATGGGGCGTCTCGTGGGAACCCTAGGTTGGCTACGGCTGGTGGAGTTTTGCGGGATGAACTAGGGGTCTAGCAAGGGGGTTTTGTTCTAAATATTGGGATATGCTCGGCCCTGATGGCAGAACTATGGGGAGTTTATTATGGGTTGTATGTGGCGTGGGAGAGAAGAGTCTCACGGTTAGAGTTGGAGGTGGATTCAGAAGTGGTAGTTGACTTTCTTAAGACAGGGATAAGTGAGACTCATCCGCTGTCATCCCTGGTACGTCTGTGCCATGGCTATATTTCAAGGGACTGGATTATCCGGATTGTTCATGTGTATAGGGAAGCCTACCGTCTCGCTGACTGGTTAGCAAACTATGCGTTTTCTCCTCCTTTTGGTTTTCGTTTGTTGGACTCTGCTCCAAGTTGTATTAGTGCTATTCTTTCTGAGGATGCTCGCGGAAATACTATTCTGAGACATGTTTGTATTTAATTTAGTTATTTGAATAAATGGGAGGTTTCCTCCCTCTTTTTCACCAAAAAAAAAAAAATCTAACCTGTTTAATTAAGGGTGAATTTGTGCAGTAGCCAAAATTGATAATATATTTAAGGATATAGCATACTAATTCAAAAAAATAAGTGAATGACACAAGGGGTAATGAAAATGACCAATTGAGGTGTTGATAGTTTGGTGGAAGTGGTGGTGGAGGCTGGCCAGAGGTGGTGGAGGAAGGTGGCTGGAGGTAGTAGCCGCCGGAGATGGCCGGAATTGGTGGCTGGTGGTGGTCGCCGGAAAGTGGCCGGCGGTGATGGCCAGAAGGTGGCCAGAGGTGTGGCCGGAAAGGTGTCCGGAGGTGTGGCCGGAAAGGTGGCCGGAGGTAGTAGCCGCCGGAGGTGTCGCCGGAAGGTGGTCGGAGGTGTGGCCGGAAGTGGCTCCGGAAGTATGGCCGGAAATGTTGCCGGCGGTGGTGGCCGGCGGTGATGGCCAGAGGTGGTGGCCAAAGGTGGTGGCCAAAGGTGGTGGTGGAGGATAATAATAGAGGGTTAATGTTATAATTATTATATAAAATATACACTATATCATCTTTTCATGGCTAGTATAGTTACTCAGTTAATTATAATTTTTTTTTGTGTTATTGAATGCAATTTCCCTTTAATTAAATAGTAATTCTCACAATTAATATAATAATATTTTTTTCTTTCCAAATTTACCATATTATATCTCTAAAGTTCCCAAAATAGTTTTATGCATCAAAACTAAAATTTTAAAATCAAGCCTTAAACTCTAAATACTAAACTGTTTTCCTTTAAAACTATAAATTAAATATAAAATAGAGAACCTAAATTAAAAACCTAAAAGAAATTTCTTAATAAATTGATAAGTAAATTTAGTATATTATATTTATGTCAAATAGTATTATTTTTAGAAGTTTGTAGAGTCTATATATACATTTTCAGAAATATTTATACAATAAGTCCTGGACTTCCAACTTATTTACAACCCTGCCATTGTGTTTTTTTGGAAACAATCACAAACGGGTCGGTTTTAATGAGGAACCACATATTTTTTATGGATCCTTTATAATTGTATTTTGATTGCTCGATACTGATTAAGTTAATTGAGGGATCCGTAATTGAGAAACGAAATCCTTTTCCAAAAAATTAAAACCCTAAAAAGTTGTTACGACTCAATTCTACGGATTAAGCAGAGGAGGCGGCAGTGAAGAATCTCTTTATCGTGTTTTTATTGGATTTAGATCAGCTCTCGAGTGATGAAACTCATCTCCATCCTAGAGGTAAATTTGATCTGGTAGGTTTTGCTTTGTTTTCTTTGATTCTAATCGATCAATATGATTCTAGTTTTGCTTTGTTTCTCAACTGCCGCTGTTTGATCCGGTGGCTGGTAGGATACTACGGCGGCTTTGTGGTTTGTATGGTTCTTACATTCAAAATTCTTCAGTGTCTTATCAGAATATGTAATTAAACTGATCGGCTTTTTTGGTACATTTGGCTTGGATAGAGGAACAACCATGAGACTAGCCTTGATTTCTTTATTGGGTCTCCCTGGTAAACTCTTTAAATCCGTAAATTAAGAATCCTTTTGTTAGCAATTTACATTCTAGATTTGATGTAAATATGTATTTGTGAAAGGGAATCTTAAATTTTTGTAATAGACATTAGTTTATGATCATTTATCTGAACATGTTTTTTGTTATGATGATTAGATCAGATGAAGCATCTCTGATATTGGTTAGGCTTCTCAAATGTTTCTTCTAATTCTTTAATTGTGCAGCAGTAGATCCAAGATGGTTTTGAAGAATGGACAAGTTTCACAACAAAATTTGTCTTCTCATTTGCGAGTTTCAAGCCAACCACGGGAGAAGGTGGTATTATTTTCACATTGCCAAACAGTTGCAGGTGAGTTATATTTTTCAATTCCCACTACTCATTAAACATTGCTTAATGAGTCTCACGCACATTCATCAGTCAAAGTCTAACTCTCAAGTCTGCTTTCTCCCTATCAAGTGATGATATATTTGCTATCTGGGAACAGGTTTATTCTCTTGATGAAAGAGGGATCTTCTTCAAAACAGTGATTGTAAACAGATATCCTGATTGTGAATATATTTCGTTTTACACTTTATCAGGTTTGGGGCTGCATGCTTCTACTACTGCTGCCAATTTTTCTAAAGAGAAGGTCAATTGCGATGTAAGTTTATCTTTCTTCTCACTTGCGATAGTATGTTGTGTCGTTAGTGAGGGCTTTCAATATCATCTGTTGCTATGGCCAGCATGTGTTCTAAATAAACAGAATAAAATCTGGAAATCTGTTAATTGGTACTCATGTGGTAAGTTATCTTATCCATCTTTTAGCATTGACATCTTTCCATTTGATTTTGAGAGATTGAGGATCTTAAACAAAGCCATTAACTTCTAATACTCATACTATTAATTTACGATTCATACATAAAGTAGAGAGGTGCTGGGTGATTGTCTTCATAACTTTCATAATGAAAGTTTCATTTAGTTGGTCAGTTTTCATTTACATATCATTTTCAATTTTAAGTAATATATAGAAACACAAATATCTAACCATTATTTCTGTGTCTTTTGTTTTTAATGGGTAGCATTTTTCCCAATAGGGAGTGAGACCGTATGTGATGGGGCAGATCTTGGTTTTCTATATAATGGCCATGAGAAACGTTTTTTTGGTTGTTTTCAATCGTATGATACTGCTTGCCTTAGTGGCTGCGTGAATACCGGTTTCGTCGCGGGACATAGGCAGATAAGGATAAGAAGAAGATGAGGAGATAACAGAATCAGTAAGAGACATATCGGATCGATGAGATTTTTTTTTTCTTTTTTTTTTTTTTTTTTTTTTTTTGCAACGTCGAATCGATGAGATTAAGAAGAATTATATAAGAAATGAATAGATAATGTGTTGGTTTTAGTTTTTTTTGGGGTAAATAGCCTTTATCTTATGTACTTTTTTGGTGTCTTATACTACGCATTGTCATTTTACCTAAGTAACCACCAATTTGGTTTTTTTCCACTATAATCTTCATTTGGTAATATTTAATTTGGAAATTTATAATAAATTGTGTGATAACACTTGACAAATTTTCCCAGCAATTTTATGAAGAGGATGAATGTTTTATACTTTATCTAAGAAGGATGAATGTTTTATACTTTATGTAAGAATTTACTCCATATTTTAAACTATGTATATAAACTAATGTTAAAATATGTGATAAATTAATAAAAACTAAAACTCGATAAATCGATATATTTTCTTTGTCCCAAATTTTTTTTATGGTTCTGCTTAAGAATAGGGAAATTAATAACTCTATAAATGAACTTTACAGTATACACTTTTTAAAAAATGATGAATATGTTTTATACTTACCAAAAGTGAGAAATGCTCTAGATATCATATTATACGCATATTTTTAATCAATTAATTAAAGTTTATAAAAGTAAACAATTAGTATAATTCATATAAAAAAAAGTTACTATTATTTTCATTGCACACAGAAACTATATATACTAAAGTGATAGATTATTTATATATGAAACTAACAAAAACAGAAAGCCAAATTATATTGTATTGATATTATTGAAAAACTACAATATAAGTAAAATACTACTATCTCTACAATGAAAACCAAAAAAGACACTTCTCGACGATATAGATATTTAAGGAACTGTATGATATCGTTCCTATATTATAAAAAATACATGGTATACACCTAAAATATATAAATTAGACACTACATAATATCTATATATACATTTTTGGAGTACAAATTTGTCTCTTTTTTTTCATACCCGAGTCAGGTTTTTTTAAAGAATTTAAACCGATTACAGCAATCGGATCTTTCTTAATTTTGTCACACGGGTCGGTTTTAGATTTTGATTTAAAATCCGATTACACTAATTGGATTCTTCTTTAAATCCTTAATTACTAACATTCTAATTAATCATTCAAAATTCTGAAATAAACGTATAAGGAAATATAGATACAGAAAATCATTTACTAATATGCATTTAATCAGTCGGAATCTCAACAAGTAAAATTCGGGTAGTTTAAATCTCAAAAATATAGCAACACAATAAAATTTATAGAAATTAGAGATTAAATGTTGCACAAATCTCGCAATCGTTTAGAGTACTCCAATATACAATATACAAGCTTCCTATAATATGGCAATCAAGCATTAAACATATGAATTTCATAACTACAGCCGAGCATTTTTTAAGTATATACCTTATTAATCTTACCTAAATCAAAACACTTCGGATCTTATAATATCTTCTAAACTTGCGAATCAAGAATTGGACCTACTCACAATACCAAAACCCTATCATCATCGCAAACACTATATATGTGTCATTCACGACTACCACCTACCAAACTAAATACCACACCTATTCTAAACAAAATGGCCGCTTCAACACATACGTCATTACAAAACAGCTTAGCAAGTTCAGGTCAAAGTTTTCAACTCATGGCGACCATACACACAATGATCCTATCTCTGATTCAAACTACTTATCCTTGGTTAAGTTTCAGAAAATATTGAGTGCTGATCTAAATATTGAGTGTTTAAAATTTGTTGAATTCTCATTCAACACTAATGTCTAAATCTCATTTAAAATTGTAGATGTGATTGGGCAAATCATCAACATTGGAGAGATTGACTTGAGCTTAACAACAAGCCAACTATGAAGCTTGATTTCGAAATGAGAGATGAAACGTAAGTTAATTGTTTTTTTAAATCTTATAATTATCAGCCATTTTGACGTGTACGTGATAACATGAGTTACCACTGATGAGGTACTGCCATGTACCTTGTGCCGACTCTCATAGGATTAATTCTTAATGATATACAGACTCCCTATGATGGCTATCACCATTCTTGCAAGACACACAATACGTATAATATTCCACTATAAATCAAGTAAGATAAAGAAAGAAGAATCTTCTCCTGAATAAGTTTACAAAGACTCATCTCCATTTCCATGAAGTGTTTATATATATAAGTGATAATCTGTTCGCAATATTTTATATGTAACAAATGTTATTGCAGGAAATAGTAGAAAAAAGTTTATATAAAGTTATTGCAGGAAATACAAAAACAAAGAGTTAATTTAGCATATAGTTCAATCGATCGATGACGCGTGTTTCGTAATATACCGGATATAATTCAACATTTTTGATATTTTATTCTATAACTTTTCCCAAGTTCAAATAAAACAATTATATAAATATATATAACATTGTAACATTTATATTCAAAATCAAAGAATTTCTATTTACCTATAATACTTTTATTATCTAATTTGTATCTTAAAAATTTTTAAAAATAATTGACCCGTGGTGTACCACGGGGTAAATCATAGTTTAGATGCAAAATACTATACATTTACAAAATACAAAAATTAGTTACATATATATAGTTAATCTACCAAACAAAATATATTATGCATTTTTTAAAATAAATTTAGTCCCGCGATGTACCGCGGGTGAATATCTAGTATGTAATATTATGATCTTCTATAAACTTTGTTTTATTGCTATTTTAAAATATTTCTTTTAATTAAATAGATTAATAGGCTGATCTTAACTCAGTTGTTAAATAAAAGAGTCAATTCACATCCTAATTTAATATAAAATTTAGTGTGTAATAATGAGTTTAGTTGGGTTTGACTACTCTTTTTCCAGTTCCACCGGAATATAATATAGTTGACTGACTAGTACCTCTATTATAGTATTACTATTATATTTTAGTAGCGTTTTTTTTTTTGGTCAACACTTATATATATTAATAGAAGATTAGACAGATAGAGTTTCACCTCTTGGGGAGGTTACAGGCAGAGTAGCAAGGGCACTCTTTGAAAGCTCGTCGGCCAAAACATTTGCCGAACGAGGAATAAACTTAAACACACAGTAAGGGAAGGAAGCAACAAGACGTCTGATATCAAGAAGGATACCATGAAGTTCGTTGACTGTCTGCCCCGTGTTTAGAAGGTCCACCAGTATCTTGGAGTCGGATTTGACTAGAATCTTTGTGTGGCCTTTTGCTGTGGCTGAAAGGATACCGCTTTTAAGGGCCAGGGCTTCACCCTGTAGGGCCGAAGCGACAAAGGTTTCCGTTGCCCTTTCCTTGAAGCTTACTGTTTCTTGGGTGCGTCCCACTATACCAAAACCACATGAGAGCGAGTCTTCCCTCCATGCTGCGTCCGTTTCAATGGTGAGGAGATTGTTAGGAGCCCTGGGGGGTTGAGGGGCCGGATGTGTCTGCTGCAGTGGACAAGGAGGTGAGAGGGGAATTGCTTTGGGCGTTTGACTCTCCTGCCACTGATGCGCGTCTTGGATGGCTTTCCTGAGGACCTCGGCAGCTGAGAAACTAGTGTCCTCTAAGAGGAGTTTGTTTCTGGCCGTCCAAAGATTCCAAAGGATCCAGGGGTAGAGGGGGACTACGGAGAGTCCCGTCGGAGGGAGGCATATGCTCTGTTTTAGAGAACAGAGGAATTCCATTGGTGAGATGCTCTGTTGGTTGGGTGGGAGTCTAGCGAGAGGAGCTTTGTTCCATACTGAGGATGCAAATTGGCACTGTTGGAACAGGTGCAAGATTGTCTCTGGTTCGCCACATCTTTTGCAATTTTGGTCAGCTTGGATTCCTCTAATGGCCAGTTGGGAACCTACCGGCAGAGCACCTGCAGAGATTTTCCAGAGAAAGTTTTTAATCTTTGGAGTGGTCTTTACCTGCCATATAGTAGTTCGCCAGTTTGACGGGCCTTTGGTTAGGTTGGAGAGGTTCTTCTTGGAGATATTGTAACCTGATTTAGACGAGTAAACTCCTGATTTGTCTGGTAGCCAGACTAGCGAGTCTGGTGTTCTGTGTGAGCTCGGGTGAAGGAGTCTAATGGCAGTTTCGTACTGGGGTAGGATAGAGCGGATTTTCTCCACGTCCCATGAGTTGGAAACTGGGTCCCGGAGGTCACTGACTCGGAGGTTGACATAAGCCTCTGGAGGGGGACCAATAGGGGTACTCGGTAAAGCAGTTGATAGCCATGGTGAGTCCCATAGCTTGATGCTGTTTCCATCCCCAACTAGCCACCCCATTCCTTTCTTTAGGACTTCTCGCCCTGCCAAGATCCCTCTCCAGCCATGGGAAGGATTAGAGGGAATTGTGCAGTCGATGAAGGAGGATGAAGTGCAATACTTTCCCAAGAGGATTTTTCCAAGGAGTGACTCAGGTTTGGTGAGTAACCTCCAACTGATCTTCGCCAGTAGAGCATCGTTGAAATTTTCGATTTCCCGGAAGCCCAGTCCACCCTCCTGTTTCGGTAGAGCTAGTTTGTTCCAAGCAACCCAACACATTTTTCGCTTTTCAGGGTTGTTGTCCCACCAGAAGCGTGTGAGAATGGATTGAATGCGATTGCAGAGTGATACTGGAAGCTTAAAGCAGGACATGGCATGAGTCGGCATAGCTGCTAGAACTGACTTAAGTAAGACTTCTTTCCCGGCACCGGAAAGGAACTTGTTCTTGTAGCCGTGTGCTCTTTGTCGGATGCGATCCACTATGGAGGTAAAGATGTCGCTTTTGCGCTGGCCAAAATGCTCCGGGAGGCCCAAATACTTACCTATTCCTCCTTCTCTAGTGATCTTTAGGATGGACTTTGCCTTGACCTTAACAGCATTTGGTGATTTTGAGGAGAAAGTACCGGTGGACTTTGAGAAGTTTATGCACTGACCAGACGCTTGTTCGTACTTGCGTAGGATTGAGACCAGAGTTTTACAGCTTTGTTCATCGGATCGACAGAAAAACATTGTGTCGTCCGCGAAGAGAAGGTGGTTGATAGAAGGGCTTCCTCTAGCGACCTTTACCCCCTTTAGAGTGCCGTTTGTTTCTCCCTGTTTGCATAGGGCCGAGAGGACTTCAGTGCACATGATAAACAGGTAGGGTGAGAGGGGGTCACCTTGGCGGAGGCCGCGTGTAGGTTGAACTTTTCCTTGTGGAGCTCCATTTATCAGGAAGGAGTATGAGACAGAAGTGACACATTCCATGAGCCAAGAGATCCAGCTATCGTTGAAACCCATTTTTGAGAGAACAGCTCTATGGAAGTTCCACTCAATGCGGTCATAGGCTTTGCTCATATCGGTTTTAACCGCCATGGAGCACCTTACTCTTGCTTTGGACGTACGGAGAAAATGGAGGATTTCATGAGTGATGAGCACGTTGTCTGAGATGTCTCTCCCCGGTACGAATGCGGACTGATGCTCTGAGATGAGTAGGTGTAAATGGGGTTGAAGTCGAGAAGTTAGAATCTTGGCAATAATCTTATAGGAGACGTTACAGAGAGCAATTGGACGGTAGTCCGAGACTTTCTTTGGACCAGTTCCTTTCGGGATAAGACAGACGTGGGTCTCATTCAACTGAGGAGAAAGGGTTCCATTTACAAAGAAGTTAACAACCTCTCTGCAAACATCAGGTCCCACTATATCCCAGTACGTCCTGTAAAAACCAGCCGAGAAGCCGTCAGGGCCTGGTGCCTTGTCCGAGTTTATGTTGAAGAGGGCTGATCTAATTTCCTCAGGCAGGGGAGGAGATGAGAGTAGGTCATTCACTTCAGATGGAACTGATGGCAGTTGTAGGTTTTCCAAGGCGCTTAAATCACTTAACGGATTGGCTGTGAAGAGTTTTGAGTAGAAGGAGGATACAACTGCAGCAATCTGGTTTTCCTCATGGAAAGAGGAACCTGCTTCATCCTCGATGACTGTAAGTCTGTTTCGGGAGCGACGGCCTCGCGTAGAGGCGTGAAAGAAACCTGTGTTTCTATCCCCACTCTGCAGCCATAGGATTCGTGATCTCTGTCGCCAAAAAAGTTCCTCTGATTTATACTCTACTTCTAGCTTTGCTGTGGTGGACGTGATTATTTCCGTATCAGGTATTGGAGCTGAGAGGGCTGCCTCCAAAGTTTCCTGCAACTCTTTAATAAGTAAGGCGCTATTCGCTTGTTTCTCTCTTGACCATTGCACTAGGCTGTGTCTGCAGGCGTTTGTCTTTGCTAGAACAGAAGTGAGAGAGGGATTGTTCCAGATATCCTCAATCAGGGTTCGAATATCAGGATTGGTTTGGAGGCGCCTGTCAAAGCGGAAGACTCCCTTTCGTTTTTTCCTGGAGTTGTCTAAGAAGGTAATGAGTGGTCTATGGTCAGACCCTTCATATCTGAGGTAAGAGCACCAGCCCGAGGGATATTTTTCTGTCCAGGCTGCATTGCTGATTGTACGATCCAGTCGGGAGCGTATGAAGTGGTCGTACCTCATTCCTCTCCAGGACAGGGGATTACCCGCATGCTTGACGTCCCAAAGCCCTGCTTGCGAGATGAAGCTTCTGAAATGAAGAAAGGACCCCTCGTGACGTGGGGGTCCTCCTATTTTCTCAGAGTTGTTGAGAATATCGTTGAAATCCCCTATTAAACACCATGCTGAGTCTCGGGTTGCACCTACAGAAGTGAGGTGTGACCAGAACTCTGCTCTGTTTTCGCGGTTCGGGGGGCCATACACAAAAGTCATTCCGAAGGGGGATCCTTGGTGGTTGATTTTGGTGTCGATAAGATTGGAAGAGGAGGAAAGAATCTCCAGATCCACGTCACCTTTCCAGAAGAGGACTAATCCGCCGCTTAGGCCCTGAGGGGGAACGGTGAAAACATTCTCATAACCGAGCCACTGTTGCACTTTGGTAATATAGACATCTTGGTTCTTTGATTCCATGAGGAACATAATATCCGGGAACAGACTGAGACGGATCTCCCGTAAGCGTCGAACTGTAAAGGTGTTCCCCACTCCTTGACAGTTCCAGCTCGCTACGACTAAGGAAGAGGATCTGGTGGATACCGAAAATCCACCGTTCCAGAGGAGGCTCCTGTGGTTAGGATCATCGCAGGTGCTGTAGAGGTTCCCCTTGTTGACACCGTTTGGTTCTGGGCTTGAGGGGAGGGATCCAGGCACAGACGTCTATTAGGAGCAGCCCTTGTTTTGGTTGTGTTTCGTTTACGTGAGTTAACCCCTGCAAATGGACTGTTAGCAATTCTGGTGCGGTTTGGGGGAGCTCTCTTTTGAATTTTTCTCTTAGGGGTTTGTCTTGCCGTACTCTTCCTAGAGGGGTTCGATGTTGGTGCTGCTTTGGAGGAAGATGGATCGGTGGGATTACTAGTCAGTTGGGGTTTCTGTGTGTGTTGATTTACTTTGAATTAATATATGTAATTGTTTTCTAATTATTATTATCGTTAGACATCGTATAAAATATAGTGTACACATAAATTAATTGAGCCGTTAATTTACCAATTACAGATTTAAATATGTAATCATTTTTAACCCAGCCGTTATTATCGTTAGACAGCATATAGTAGTGGGTCGAATTCTTTAAAAAGTTTGCTTTATTAAAAAAATGCATATAAAGTCCCAAGTTGTTTGTCTTTATGATTTTTTAACCACCAACTTTCTTAATTCTGCAAATCAATGCATCCTTAGAAAACGTCTCTCCAGCATCCACTTTGAGACAGTTGAATCCAACAGACTAACTCTCTATGAGCTTCTCTTGACTGAGTATGCACCATGGCGAGGAACAGTGCTTACTATCAGTCGCCTTCCGTTTCTCTCTATGTCTCTAAGCCGATAGGCCATTTCAAATAATTTAGAATTTTGAGCACATTTGGTTCAGATGGGTATGCTTTCCAAGAGTTTGGTGAATAAATGTTTATTAATAAATGTCAATACTTTTTTTTTAACCTCTAGAATGTTGAATAAACAAATAGTTATATGAGGTCAAAAAAAAAAACAAATAGTTATATATAGTCGATAAAAATAAATAAAAAAACTTCTTTGTAGTTATTCGCTGAATTGTTGGTATGAGATTCAGCACTCCCGACATACCGAGCTAAACCAGAAAAATAATTTGACTATTTAACCAAGAATCCGGTTAAGAACCCAATTATGTTATTTAAGGCTAATTCGGATGAGGGAGGTCCAGCTTGGAGAAGAAGAGCCGACTACCACTTCGCCCGGCGGCCGACTCAAGGAATAAAGCAACTTGCCTTATTTCAGTTCGTCTCATAAGAAAAGTTAATATATATTATGTAATCTATGGACATGTATAAATAAGGGGAGACTTCTCCATTGTAAATCATCCATTATCGAATACAATTATTCAGTTCTCTTCTTGTTCTTAGCAATAAACCCTAGTTCTTCGAGATCAATTCCTTCTCTTCTAATTTCAAAGCTTAGATTGGTTTTCTAAAGAGGCTACTTTACTGAATTTGTTTTCCCCCTTAAACAAATTCATTGTGGAAACCTAGTTTCTACAATTGGCACCGTCTGTGGGGACGCAGATCGTCTCTAAAAGTTACTCTCTAAGAAAACCTCATCCGGAAGTTCTCTGAAAAGCCTACGATAATGTCTTCACTCATCAACAAAGTCTCCAGAGCAAACCGCACTGCTTCCACCGTGTCCGACGAGATCGCGTCCGCTCCAGGCAACACTGCAACACAAAGCGGCACTCTAGCCAAACAAGTTACCGCCGTTTATGTTCGTCAGCCCACCGACGCAACAGCAAACCCAACTGATACCTGCTCCGAACTCCCAGTTAACGCCAGATCTGAGGGAGAGACCAGCCAAGGAGCAGGACGAACTCTCGAAGAGCCGGTTGACCTCCACGCGGAGCGTTCGAATGAACAACCCCTGAATGAGGAAGATGCACGCTTCACGGAGCAGCAGATCAGAGCTCAAACTGGGAATCTCCCTGTTCGCACCACGACAGCGGTCCAGAATCCGCAGGTCGTCTCCATGGAAGATTTCAAGATCCTGTTTGGCACCATGACGAAAGAGATCTACAAGATGATCTCCGACACTAACCGCAGAGTCGATGCCGTTGTAACCCAGACGACCCCATCGCAGGTCTCCGCAGGGCAGTCGCCCGCACTCGGAATAGGCGGCCTCACTCGTCGTCTCGATTTTTCTGATCTACCAACGACAAGTCACTCAGGGCGGAGAAGTCCCCCCCCTCAGGCGGCATCAAGCATCCGACCCATGAACCCGAACTTACGGGCACATGAGAGTTCGGCTGCCCTGATTGCCCGCTCGATGAACACGGGGACTTGCCCCGAAATCGAAGAAATCAAGTCGCAGATTAGCGGCATGAGCATGCTTCTTCATCGGGCTATTAGCACAGCCCCAGAGATCGACAGGACCGTGGAGGTGACTCGGCAATCCCCTTTTACTCAACGGATCTTGCGGGCTGCCATACCAAACGTCAAGCTGAAACTCCCAACCTACCTGGTGGAGAAAGACCCAGTCTAGTTCGTGACATCCTTCATGGCGACCATGGCGAAAGCACGATTCACCGATGAAAAGAGGGATGTTGGGTGTTGCCAACTATTCGTCGGTAGCCTTTCCGGCCCTGCCTTAGTTTGGTTCACAAAGCTCGAACCGAACTCAATCGACAACTTCGACCAGTTGTCCATGGTCTTCCTCAAGCATTACCAAATCCTCATTGAGAGAGACGTGACAAGTTTGGATCTCTGGGAGATGGCCTAAGAACCTGGTGAATCCATTGGTAGTTTCCTGAACAGATTTAAAGAAAAGCTGACGTGCGTCACTGTCCCAGAGGACGCCGCGATGGCAGCCTTCAGAAAAGGCCTAATTCCTGGATCGCCATTACGGTAGGATCTTAACATCCGGGAACCCAAGGACCTCGACGACGCGCTACATCAAGCCTCCAGATTTTGCACTCGACGAAGACGAGGAGGCCAAAATAGCCGCAAAAAATGTCTAGCAGCCGTCACATCCTCCCAAGACTAAAAACCAGGATGAACACCACGAACCTCGCAAGCAACACGACCCCCAGGACCGGAAAAAGTTTCGTTCACGCGGTCTCCAAAGTAGATGACCAAAACAAGCAGCCGTCTGACCCGAAGGAACTAAACTGCGATTTTCATATGATCCCCGGCCACTCCACACACGAATGCGTCCACCTGAAAAATTACCTGTACGGAAAGTACCTCTCTAGCGAAGTCGAAGCTGTCTTTCAGCCAAAAAGCACCCGTGGAGGCAGAGGTCGCCTAGGGGGATGGCGTGGTGGACGATCTAACAGCGGTCGCGGCGCAGGAGGTGGATGAGGCCACAATGGTCCGCTCAACGCAGTTCAACAGCCAGCCAACCAAGTGCTGGCGAACCACCAAGAAGAAATGCCCCAGGCGGACGAACTGCCTGGCCCTCCCAAGCATCAGAGAGGGCAAAACCCAGAGCGGGCCAATTCCCCTCCCGGAGGACGAATAACCATGATACTTGGCCCACTAGAGGACTGCGCAGACTCCGCCCACGCATTAAAGAAGAGGGCACGTCAAGTTTGCAGTCTTCAGACAGCTCCGAACGAACCTCCACTCTGCTTGGACCCCATATCGTTCACATCAAAAGACGCCAAAGAAATCCAACATCCTCATTTGGATCCTTTGGTCATCGAAGTCACCATGGGCGACTTCGACGTCGAACGAGTCCTGGCCGACACGGGGAGTACCGTCAATGTACTGTGCTGGCAAACGCTAGAAAAATGGGTGTCACACCAGACCAACTGAAACCCGAATCTCGAACGCTGACAGGCTATGATGGGATCGCCAAAATGTCGATGGGCGACGTAAAGCTGCAAGTACGAGCCAGCGGTGTTGTACCCACAATTTATCATCTCGGATAACAGGCGAAGGGCCTGGGCCGGGCATGCTAAACGGGGTAAAGACATAGCTCGGGTCGGCCCATCAGGCCCATAGGAAAGAAGAGAATGCGAAGAGGTGACGCATCAGTCAGCTCGCAGCTCGAGCTTGGTCAAAGATTCCCGCAAAAATCGTGTTAAAACTAATTTCGCATTAATTGGGTAATTAATTTTGCCTGTATAAATATGTAAGGGGGGGAAGTCTTTAGGGAATCGGACATTTTTTCTCTCAAGCAATAATACACAGTTTTAGCATTCAAACACTCTTCTTCAGTTTGGAACTCTTCAACTGTGATAAGCTCCTTCAACAGTGATAAGCGGAGTGACCCGGAAGACTAAGTTCGCAGTCATCGATGCGCCTCCGATCTACAACGCCATTTTGGGGGTACCGTGGATATATGCGATGCTGGCCGTACCATCTACCTATCACCTCTGCCTCAAATTCCCGACCACCACAGGAATTTGCATGCTTTACGGCGACCTTAGTGTAACCCGAACTTGCTCTGTTATCGAAAAGAAGCAGAGCAAGACTGAGGACACGTAGAAATTACAGAGCGGGGACCATCTTACCGGTCCACATAAGCCTGAGCAAGATCGCCTCAAGTCTCCGGAGTGCCGAATCATACAGACGAACATCGATCCTTCTGACCCCTCACGAACTGTTGGTGTCGTGGCCGAGCTAGAGGAGCACATAAAGACAAAGCTGATCGCTTTTCTACAATCCTGGTCTTCCACATTCGCCTCAACGAAGGACATGGTTGGAATAAGTCCCGACGTTATCTGCCACAAGCTCAACATTGACCCCACGTTCAAACCAATCTGGCAGAAGCGCAGACGACTAGGTCCAGATCGGGCCAAAGCAGTTCAAGATGAAGTCGAGCGACTACTCAAAGCTGACCAAATAATGGAGGTCCAGTACCCCGAATGGCTGGCCAATCCAGTCGTGGTCAAAAAGAAGAACGGTAAATGGAGAGTATGCGTGGATTTCACCGATCTCAACAAAGCGTGCCCTAAGAGCAAACCTATTGGACAACCTTAAATTAGTGTCTCTAACTTTTAATAATATTAAAAATAATATTAATTTAAGTTTTGATTTTCATCTCTTTGATTTTATTTTTTCTTCTCCCATTAGACATCCCTAAATATGGGTGTCTTATATAATTTTTATTAAAAATATTTTGTAAGTAGAGAAGCAAAGGTAAGTGGACAAGAAGAAAGAAGAGAATAAAAAGAATATGAAGAACTGAAGCAAATTACATTTCTTTTTTGAATAAAATGTAAAATTTATTCAAGAAAACTGTGTTACATCAAGTGTAGACTATAGTTAATAGTTTAAGAATGAGTTTGAAAGTATTTTAGAAAAAGATAGAGGATATGAGAAAAAAATCTAACGCATAGCAAGCCACAACTCCATGCAGCCTGCAATTATTCTATCGCCATGAAGAGAGAGCAGACGGTTTCGAACTTGTCGAACAAGATTGCTGATGAGTAGAGTTGATGGTACAGGCGGTTCCACATGTCGTCGATTATTCCGTTCTTTCCAAAGAGAGTGCAGAGAAGCTTGAAAGGCATATCGGACTAAAAACAGATGGTCACGCGTTTCTTGTGCCACAGTGCATAAAGAACATGAGGCATTTTTACTCTGATTCCAGCGCAGCATTCTATCTCCTGTGGACAGACGATTTAGAGTTGCTAACCAGACCATGAAAGAGAACTTCGGAGTGGCGTGAGAAAACCAGACCCCTACAGACCACGACTTTCTCTGTCCAACCAGCCGAAGCTGCTTCCATGTCTCTTTGTGCTGAATTGTTTCTTAAACCGGTCCCCTTTTCCTTTCCAAAGAACTTTATCCTCTACCAACAAGAAGTAAGGAGGTGATGTTCTCAATTTTCACTAACTACTTGAGAAGTGAGAACATTCGTAAGAAGAGGAGAAATACACTTTAAAATGCAGAGCATGTAAGCTTGTCAAAGGGCAAAGGAGTTGTGTGAGTTAGTTCTAACTACATGGCCTCATAAGACTAACTAAGACGACAAAAAAAGGTTCAAACTTCACATAATATGATTCGGATTTTAAAGCAATTCCCACAAACATTACACAATTTAATTCTGATTCTATAGCAATTCTCACAAAACAATCGAAAGGAACCAAGCTGAGAATGGTGAAAACCCATGTAGTTGTCTATCTTAAGAGCCCATCATCCTTCCCTCTAAAAATTATCATTAGCATTATCATATCATATAAGCCTAATACATGTCTTCTACAACCTTGAGCTGATCTAGCAAAAGCTTGTACAGCCATAGGATTACAAAGCAAAGAGTAATCAACATTACAAAACCAACAGTCCAGTTTTTTTGTGATAATCAGAAATCAAGTGGACTCTCAAAACATAAATTCAGAAATTTAACCACTAAAATCATCCACACCAGCAATTTCTATACCGAATAAAATTAAAAATAGCAGTCAAATGGAAGATTATAAAGAAGAAGATAAGCGTACTTACCCGGAGAAGCGACACCCGACGGTAATGGCGGAGAGCAACAACGACATTCCTCATTGTCTGACGACAACACGAACGAGACGACGTCGCTCTGAAAAACATGCGAAAATCCCATAGTCCATCTGAACTGAATTCACACTTTTGAGAGTATCTCTCTCCATGTTACAGATCGATTCATCAGAGAAGGATATAGCTTTTGTGTCGGATTCGAATATAATCAAAGACGAAGATATTTTTTGCGAAAGAAGAAAACAAAAAGAAAATATTATTATCACTGACCAATGTCATGCTGACACGTAAGGTGTCTCCAAGGTTGTAAAAAAGTCTCGGCAGAGACACGGATCAATACTGTTTGCAAATTAAATTTTATTTTTTCTTTTTATTAATTGCTCTTTTTTCTATAGACCCCCACTTGGTATGACCAATGGGAGTGCTCTAAGGATAGCTTTCCTTTACCACTCATAGATCGTCTCCTCGAAGCCACCGCTGGAAACCAACTGCTCTCGTTCATGGATGCGTTCTCAGGTTACAACCAGATCACCATGTGTTCGACCGACCGCAAAAAAACGGTGTTCATTACAGATAGAGGGACCTATTGCTATAAAGTAATGCCGTTCGGACTGAAGAACGCTGGAGCGACCTACCAACGACTAGTGAACATGATGTTCGCCGATCTGCTTGGAAAAACTATGGAGGTCTACATCGACGATATGCTGGTCAAATCTTTAATCGCGGATCAGCACGTCCAACATCTCACCGAATGTTTCGATATCTTGGATCATTTCCAGATGAAACTGAATCCAACGAAGTCACGTCGGGAGAATTTCTGGGATATATCGTCCTTGAACGGGGAATAGAGGCAAATCCTAAACAGGTCGAAGCCATACTGGGACTACCATCACCAACCAACAAGCGAGAGGTACAATGCCTGACTGGCCGAATCGCAGCTCTAAATCGTTTCATCTCCCGATCACCGACCAACTGCTCCGCGGGAACAAGGATTTTCATTGGGATGAGGAATGCGAGATCACTTTTCAGCAACTGAAGGAGTATCTGACTTGCCACCCAGTGTTAGTCAAACCGGAAGACGGCGAGACACTGTACCTCTATGTCTCGGTTTGCAGTTCGGCAGTTAGTGGTGTATTAGTCTGAGACGATCGCGGAGACCAGAAACCCATCTTCTACACAAGTAAAGCACTGAACAACGCGGAATCACGATACCCCACGCTGGAAAAGCTGGCCCTTGCTGTAATCGTCTGCGCACAGAAACAACGACCGTATTTTCAGTCGCATTCCATCGTCGTGTTTACTAACCAACCACTTCGAACTATCCTCCATAGTCCCCTCCAATCCGGACGCATGTCGAAATGGGCGGTCGAACTAAGCGAATATGACATCGAATACAGTTCTCGCCCAAGTTTGAAGTCGCAAGTCATGGCTGACTTCATCACCGAACTATCTCCTGAGCTCGACGACCCCACCCCTATGGAGGAACACTGGAAAATGTTCGTCGACGGTTCATCGACGAATCAAGGATCTGGGGTGGGACTCATTCTCCGATCCCCCACCAGTGAAATTCTTGGGCTGGCGTTAAAGCTCAACTTCAAAGCGTCAAACAACAAAACTGAATACGAGGCCGTTATTGCGGGACTACGGCTAGCACGAGGACTCGGAGTAAAACACTTGCAAGTCTTCTGTGACTCCCAACTCGTAGTCAGCCAATTCAGCGAAGAATTCGACGCCAAAAACAAGCGAATGGGAGCATATCGACAGTTGGTCCGAACGTTATCAAGGGAATTCACATCTTTTTCTCTGACAAAGGTCACACGGAACGAGAATGCGTCAGCCGATGCCCTCGCAGCTCTGGCAAACCGCTCTGACCCCGATTTACGACGAACCATTCCGATTGAATGCATTGACGCTCCTAGCATCGATCCCCACAGCCAGATAGCCGTAATCAACAACGACTCAGTTCCAATGGAAGGCGATGAGCCAATAGAGGATCTGACGGACATCACAAATCCCCCAGACGATTGGTAACTTGAGATCAAACTCTATATCTCCGAAGGCATCATCCCGCCAGACCGATGGGCAGCTCGACGCTTGAAGGCTCGAAGTGCCAGATACATCCTCTTGGATGGAGAACTGTTTTGCCAAAGTGCATCAGGAGTGTTCCTTACCTGTGTTACTTGAGACGAAGCTGAACGTATCATGATGGAGGTACATGAAGGCAAAGGTGGCAACCATTCTGGCGGACGCGCACTCGCCCTCAAGATCAAAAAGGATGGACATTATTGGCCTACCATGATGGCCGACTACGAAACCATCGCGGTAAAGTGCGAAGCCTGTTAGCGCCATGGACCAATGCGGCACGTCCCTCCCAAACTGCTACATACTGTGACAACTCCATATTCTTTCATGCACTGGGCCGGCATCAAAATCCAAGAAGTACGTCCTAGTGCTGACCGACTACTTCACCAAATGGGTAGAAGCAGAGTCCTTCACAAGGATCCAATCGTGACCCAATTTCATATGGAAGAACATCATATGTCGCCACGAACTTTCATACGAGATTGTCACCGATAATGGCACGCAATTCACCTCGATGATCACCATACGTTTCCTGACGAAGTGGCAAATTCGTCTCAGCACCTCGACTCCTCGATACCCGCAAGGAAATGGCCAAGCTGAGGCCACAAATAAGTCGATCATCGATGGACTCAAGAAACGACTCGGTCGCAGGAAGAGAGAATGGGCAGACCACCTGGACGGAGTATTGTGGTCCTATCGCACAACCCCGCGGTGGAGTACGGGACAGTCCCCTTTCTCCCTCGCATACGGTCTCGAAGCACTCGCCCCAGCCAAAGCCGGAGTCCCGACACTTCGTCGTACCATGATGGTCGACAATCCCGAACTTAATGACAAGATGCTGATTGACCACAACGATGTTGCCGAGGAACTACGCGATCAAGCTCTAGTCCGAGTGCAACATTACCAAGACGCAGCGGCTCGATATTATAACAATACTGTTCGTCAGCGGCATTTCAACGAAGGCGATCTAGTTCTCCGGGAAGTTTTTGAGAACACCAAGGAAGTTAACGCTGGTAAACTCGGTGCTCGGTGGGAGGGTCCGTACCTCGTATCCAGGGCAGTTCGCCCGGGCGTCTACGAACTCGTAACCATGGCCGGAGAACGGATCAAGAACTCGTGGAACACGGCCCACTTGAAACATTATTACTACTAAGTCGTTGTCACGACCCTAACTAGGAGTTTTAGGGAATCTGAACTCCATTTATCTTTCATTTGTAATACGAACTATGGTTGGCTTGATCCCTGCTTCGGGGTACGTAGGCAATTCCTTGTCTTTTCAAGATTAAGAGAATGCAGCTAAGACATTAATAAACTTTTTTCCCGGCTAAAAAACTTATTTCTTTGTTTCGAATGCATTTAGATCGGCGATACGCCAATATACGAAATTCCGCACAAATAATTTCATTGTTTCATAAGACTTCGCTGAAAGTCGTTTGGATTAGTTTCCATTGCACTTAGTCTAAGAACATTACTTTAAATCCTAATGGGGAACTTCCATCGTTTAGTTTAGATATTTCGAACGCGAATTGATACAACTATGTCAGGATCAATCGCCATTACGTGCTTTGGACATATGATCGATTAAATAGATAAAAAAAAACAAGAGGAAAGAGACGCAAAGGGGAAACCCCCTCGCAACAAACTAGTCCTAGATGAGAAAAAAGAAAAAGACTGACCGCCTTCCAAGTTCGGAACGGTATGAGTCCCACCATCACCATTCTGGGCGGTCCTGCAGCTGAAGTGAAGGACGTGGACCAGATAGATCATCTTCTAATGGTTCCTCCACCGTCATCCTGATCAGTTCGGCTTGCCAATGCTGACGCGCCCACCTTAAGGCTTTGAGTCTTTCTGTCGGGACTCTGGAGCCACTAGACACCAAATCTTCCAGGAAGGTAAATGGGCCTTCGACCATATGTATTTCGCGAAAGATTGGGCCAGCCGACTCCAAAAAGTTGGCGTATTGTCTCAACCTTTCCAGAGAAGCCCGGTAGGCCTAGATGTTTGTGGTAAACGGATGCGTGGTATCCTCCAGGGGTTGGCAGTTGGCTTCGAGCAGGACAGGCACCTCCATACGTGCAACCTGCTCTCGGCACGACGTATGCACGACAAGCAGCCGGGTCATACGCCACTTCGCCAAGAAGAAACCCTCGGCAATCATCTTGTTCAGGACCCGAACAGTCCCGTCCAAACGGTAAAACCGACAGACCTCAGCCAGCCTAAGGCGTCTCGCTCTAAGATGAGCCCCCAGCCTATAGCGGTGAGCTCGATACCGTCGGAGCTCCTGGCATATGAGACTTCCTTCCGCACCAGCATATCGACATAAGGGATAGGTGCACGAACTAAAAACGTTTCCGCCCCCTCTAAGGCGGAGGGATTATCTGGCGTCTCAGCACGGCCAGAACCGCTCGCCGAAGCAGATATTCTTTCCCGGGCCTGTCTCAGCCATGAAGATCGAGTAGTTACCATTTTTCTCTCTATCTCTTGAATGTGGTGGATGTTAGAATGTTTTGCTCTCCCAAACCTTCAATCCTATTTATATAGGATCATAGGTAGTAACCGTCGCTGAATCCACCAATCAGAATGCAGCGAAATTTTTGCTGCATCCCGAGAATAATCCTCAAAGACTGCGTAACACATATAATGAAGCGCGTTTCTTATTTCTAAGAAGAAAAAAGGAGATTTTCCTCAAAAAAAAAAAAAGACGAATATGTATACATATATCTCAGTTCTTAATACGATCTGGACTAAGTATTTATTGGTTCATACCAAACTCCTTCGTCGTTGACACCCTGGCCAGGTGATCAACTTGCGTAACTACGCACTCTTTCTCAGGATAAGCCGAACCCAGAGTTGTTATTTCGCACCTGACCTTCACATATGGGGATAAGCCGGACCCAGAGTATATATTCCGCACCCAACATTTAGTTCGGACGGAATAGTTAGCCGAACCCAGAGAATAGTTTCGTAGTCCGGCATCCGAACTAAAACAAAAAAGAGATAAGCCGAGCCTAGTATCTCGCCCTCCGACCAAACATACTTCGTTAAGAATAAACAGCCAGCCTTTAAGGCGAGAATCGGTGTTTTCTACCATCGCTTAACAAAAATTGCCTGATATAAGCCGGGAGACGTCTCGCCTCTGGTACATTTTTAGAATAGAATAGCAAAACAAATCTTTTATTACGATAAAGTCTTATTCTGATTTTCAAAGTAAAATTCAAATTCGCCTGCTACAATGCGGCTGAGTCTTATTAAATGATCAAACAAAACATCCTAATTCTGAAGTCGTGCGCTATTAGCGGTGATCTCACGAACACTCGTCTTGAGTCGTTTCGGTATTGGCCACAACAGTTGCAACCCAGTCTTCTCCCAATCCTCGGAGTGAGTCTCCGATGCCCTGGCCTTCTGTTCGGACTCATCGAGCAAGTCAGTAGTCCTTTTCCTTTTTGCCTTAAGTATGGCAATCTCGGATTCCAGAGTCCTCAGCTGGCGGTCAATCCTGCCTCTTTTCATGTGAAAGTACTGAAGATCTTGACTCAGTTCTTGATGTGTGCCTTCAATCTGCGTACGCAAAATCAACTATGGGTTAGTTTGAAGCGGACAAATTTTGGTTTCCCACAAAAAAAAGAAGAAGAAAGTAATGGCTACCTGACGGAAAAAGGCATCGGCCTCAGCAAGTTCGGCATCGTTTGCACGCCTGGTAATGTAAAACGGCTTAACCGTGCCTAGAACGAAGTCACCAATCAGAGTAGGGTCCATGTTCGTCGGCTTCCGATCTGATTCCCTTCGGCATTCGTTGCAGTACGCAACGAGACATGGCGGCAAAGCTGCTATCTTGTAGAACCCATTCTTAATCCAATCTTTTGGGTGGGACTCAAGCATCTCAAGTTTGAGTAGCAATTCATGTTGCACTTGTTCCGATGCGGCAAGGCGATCGCGATACTCTGTGTGGCGGTCTTCCACCTGATGGAGAAATTCTTCCAAATCTCGCCTTTCTTCCAGTTTGATGCGGAACATCAGCATCCAAGGAGCTCGGATGTTTGGATAGTAGGCCATCCCCCTTTCGATAGCTTCGGCATTCGAGAACGTCGGGACATCATTTCCAACTAGCGGGGATTCCACGCTACTAATTGAGCTTGACAATGCTTTGATTGAAAGTGTGTCTCAAGTTGTTTAGTTCGGAGGCAGCACCGGTTGATTTATACGAGTATTGGGAGGTGAAACCCTTTCCAAATTTCCAAATTCTTAAAATGGAAAAGATGCAATTTCTTAAAATTGTCAATTTCTCTTTCTAGTAAAAAGGAAAAGTTCCGTCAAGTAAGTTCCAAAAGGGAGAATGGGCCGAACAAGTCGGCAATGTTTTACAAGGGTATTCAAACCCATACTTAACAAACTTTACAACAAAAAATGAAAGTTAAACATCCGGGACACCGGTCAGATCTGCCTGAAAGATATCAGCATTGGAGCCGTGCGGATGACGAACAGAGTCTGGAACCATGGTCCCGGGGTGGAGAAGTCCATAGCCAAGCTGGTCTGGAGACATGACGAGGTCATTTTCATCCAGTTCAAGAACATCAATCGCGTTGACGGTTTCCTTGGCTTATGCCTTATTCTTATCAATCTCTGCGATTCGCTCCTCGGGAATGACTGCCCCCTTTTCAATCAGATATTGCACAGTTTCCTGCACTCCTTTAGCTTGGTTCAACAGATCCTCCAGGGGTGAACTCTTTCTTGTTCCACTAGATAAACCTTGACTTTATCCAGTCGAGTCTGCGCTTTCTTTTCCGTTCGCTCCACCTTCTCAAGACGATCTCGCCGAAGTCTCTTAACTTCAAAATCAAGTTTGATCTTCAGCTCGTCATATGCTCCTTGCAGTTCGGATTTCTCCTCTTCAAGGGTAAGCGCTCGGGAATTCAATTCGTCAATCTCGAGTTCAGATTGAGCGATGATACCATCCTTCTCGGCAATAAGAGCTTCAAGCTCTTTGATCCTCTCGTCTTTGGCTCTATTGGCCGTCCGGATCTGCGCTGCGCACTCCTTCGCCTTTTCGAGTTCTAACCCCGAGCTCTTATTAGCTTTTACTCGCCTATCGTACAATTGAGCCAGCGTATTCATTTTGGCTGCAGTCTGTGGATTCAAAGGATATATGTAAGTTTTACCTACATGAACTCTGATAAAGTTAGGAAAAATAACAATACAAACCATTAAGTGGGACTCCGCAACGTCAAGGTATGCTTGCTCGAATTCCAGCTTATCTACTTCCTGAAGAATTCGACTGGAAATCTTGAAGTTCCGAAAGAGTTTGCCTGAACTAGGGGAGTGTTGCCAAAATAGTCAAAGGCAAACCGATCTGTCTTATCGTTCCCCCTTTTTAGGCGAAGTCGATCGGCGGATTCCATCTCGGTTTCTTCGGCCGAGCATTTGCGATTGATTGCTAACTGAGGCTCGATGGTCGAATCATCTCTGACATGTTTCTCCATGTGAGTTCTCTTCTTCTTCCTTTTCGATCCAGTTCTGAGCTCAGGGACGTCATGTTCATCGTTTGGAGTATCAGTATTCGCTAAGGCCAAGGGAAGGAAATCATTTCCTTCTACATCTCCAACGTTGGTCACTTCTACATCCTCCTCGGGAGCCTGGACAGGACCAATGTCAGTCCGATCTTGAGCAGGATCAATATCGGCTAGGATAGCGGCCTGGGTGTCTCGACGAACGATCCAGAGACTGCTGGATTCAACAACGTTTGACCTGGTGGGTTCCGGGATTTGTCCCAACGAAATCGCAAAACTTGGGAAGTTAGTCCTGGCTTTACCCATTGCTGTTTCAACACGGATGCGAGAGATGAGTTCCCACCGTCGATTGTTTCCAGACAGTAGAGCGTTTCTGACGGAATGAAAGTTTGGGGCTAGACGTGTTGTGAATAATGAACAATCTGGAAACAAGACCCGAAAAAGTTAAAACTGGTCAGGAGTGCCGAAGTCATTTAAAATGTATTGGTAAAATAAAATCTACCAGGATTTTCATTCCACACTCTCCGATGAATGCCCAACGGATCAACGAGTGAGTATTGATCAACGCGGACGAAGAAATAGTGGTTCGCCCACTTCTTGAATTTGTTCACTCTTTTACCGGCAAGGAAGTTGTGTGCTGGCCTCATGTTCACCTCCCAGCGATGTGGACTTTTTGATACTTTAAAGTTAGATAGTTGCTCAAAGCATTGAACTCCGATGTTAACATTAACTTCGGCTGCTATGGTGAGAGCAGCTATGAAATTGCAAATGGCTCCGCGGACAAACTGACAAATCGCAATCCTTCGTCTTTGGGCATAATGCAATATTAATGCTGGAATTGGAAACAATAGGCGACATTCGGTGAAATAACCTTCGTACAAGCATATATATCCCTCCGGGGGATTCCAGGGTCATTGATCGGTGCGGGGAATCAAAATAGTGATGCCACTGTTAAACAGACCACATGAGTTCAGCATATCGTTCACGGTTTCGATCGAACTTGAAGTCTTGTCGCCTCCAATTCGTCCTTCATGATCCAACAAAGGATCGATATCTTCATTCGAAATTCCTAGAGGATGAACCGATCTTCTTCTTGTGACAGAATATCTTGAGTCAGTTCAATGCTCCTATCTCCACTCCGAACTAATGTCGGTTCCAAAGGAAGAGCCTGCGAAGACGAGGCTCCAGCCGAGCAACGAACTAGGAGTGGAGGGACTTCGGAATTCGACCTACTAGATTCTCCAAACTGAGTTTTTTGTCTGGAAGTACGACGAATTAACTGTCCGCTTTTGTCTTCAGGCGAAGAAGCAGGATCCGAAGTGCCCACCATGGTATGAGTTCGGAGAGTGCGGAAGGAAACTGAAGCAAAATAAACAAAGAGGAGAGAGTTCGGAGCAGATTACCTTTCGCTGTCGGCAGGAAATGAGAAATGACGAGAGGAGAGGCGTATTTATAGAGTGGAGTGGGCGGCAACCCTACAAAAGTAATTATGACCTACGCGACTCTTCAATTTCCGACCTAGTGGATGTGACACACGCGACACGTGTCATCCAGGCGATTTACAACAACATGATGCGGGAATCCGGGTAAAATCTTTATAGTTTAGATCAGATATTCTCTTTTCCATAGTTCGAAATATTCGAATTGAATCTCGAATATTCAGAACTGGGGGGGGGACTAATTGTTGGTGCGGGATTCAGCACCCCCGACATACCAAGCTAAACCAGAAATATAATTTGACTATTTAACCGGGAATCCGGTTAAGAGCCCAATTAGGTTATTTAAGGCCAATTCGGATGAGGGAGGCCCAGCTTGGAGAAGAAGAGCCGACTCTCACTTTGCCCGGCGGCCGACTCAAGGAATAAAGCAACTTGCCTTATTTCAATTCGTCTCATAAGGAAAGTTAATATATTATGTAATCTATGAACATGTATAAATAAGGGGAGACTTCTCCATTGTAAATCATCCATTATGGAATACAATTATTCAGTTCTCTTCTTGTTCTTAACAATAAACCCTAGTTATTCGAGATCAATTCCTTCTCTTCTAATTTCAAAGCTTAGATCGGTTTTTCTAAAGAGATTACTTTACTGAATTTGTTTCCCCCTTAAATAGATTTATTGTGGAAACCTAGTTTCTACATGAATGATCATGTTGGTTGAAATGACAGAAAATTTTGGAGAAGATATAAGGGAATTAGGTTACACTAACATCTCTATAATAAGATTTTCGCACATAAGCCAAGTCTAAATCTGATTAAGCACACGTTTAAGCATGTTACTATGTTACATCGTCTAAGCACGTTATAGAGGAGTTAGGTTTATTTGGATCAAAGAGGACGTACCTTGGTGCGGAAGTCAACTTGATTGAAAGCAGCTTTATACGAATTCTCCAGGAGATCCTTGAAAGAAGGTTCGAAAGAGACAGTCTTGTCGATCCAGACGCCATTAGCTGCCGAGATCATCGGGCCGCCACTTGCGGTGCTGTCGGCGAGGACGGAGGTAACGATCTCAGAGGAGACTGCGTTAAGCTCATCGGTCGAAGAAGCCTGGAGTAAAGAAAGAATCTGGTCTGCGGTGGCTCCGGGAGATCTGGCGGCGATAAAGCTGAGGATGACGTTGATTAACGCCAGGGAGAAGACGAGGTTGGAGGTTTTACCGGCGGTGGTGGCGATCACGTGCTGAGCCAACCTTAGAACGATATCGTTTTGGTTCTCTACTGATGATGTTTGCAGTTCCATTCTTTTACGGGGTTTGACTCCTTTCTCTTATACTTCTCCTTTGTTTATGTGTTCAACAAACCTCCCCACACAATGACCCTATTTATAGAGTTCTTAAAATTATATCTCTAAACAAAATTAATATTATTATGATAAGTTCATAATTTTATCTAATTTACATATTGATTGATTTTTTACCTTATATCTAATTTGTTTGGTTGTTTGATTTCTTTCCATTTTTCCTTTTTAACATTAAAAAAGAACATATCCCCAATAATTCATTTAGGGGTATTAAATTTGATATCTTAAGGATTTTGTAGTATTTTGATATTTTAGAATTTTGAAAGATTTAGAAGATTTTTAGGAAATTTGATTGTGTTTTAGAGTTTTTCTATTGAAGAAAAAAGAAAATTTGATGAGATTCTATGAGATTTTATTAGTAAACTTTGGATGATTTTAGAATATTTTACAACACAAAAGAAAAAAAAATCTATGTCAAAATATTTATTATTAAAAAATCCTACCAAATTTTTTTTTATTATTATTTCTGAGGAAGATGAAGACGATAACTTTATCGCCACCACCACACATTCTCGTAAGGGATTTTATGCCATTTTTTCCAAAAAAGTTGTCAAGAATGCCACTTTTTGTTTTCCTTATCAAAAATGTCAGTTTGTTTGTTTTGGGAAGGAGTGAGTTGACAAAAGTGCTCCTGTTTTTTTGTTAGAGTGATAATTCTGAATCGAGTGAGTGTAGTCAGACGATAAATGACAAATAGTTTTGAAACAATAATAGATCCATTGATACAATCGGCTTGTGGACAAACAAAACTGGAGGTAGACAAAAGAAAAGATGGAAAGACAAAAGAGACTGTGGTGGACATGATAAAGGGTGGGACATCCATACATAATTCTAAGCAAACGGAGAAAGACTAACTGAAACTATGTCTACCTAAACCGGATGAAAAGTCCATCAGTAGACATAAAATTCGTAAATCATCCATTGAAGTTGTTGATTGAGGTGAAGATTACGAGTAGGAAGGAAAGAAGAGCAAACATAGAGAACAGCAAACTGAAACATATTGCGCATCGGAAAAGACATTCATTCCAATAACTTGCCAACAAGTGAATGGAGATATACCTAGGCTTCTCGAATGTGTCTACCGGACCGTCAACTTTGATGGACATGTACCTCGAATGTCGAATCTTGTCCATCAATGGATCAACGTTATTTACAAGAACTGATTCGCTATGAGACCTGCAATAAGAAGCTTTTTTGGTTAACCAGATATGAGGACCTGCAATAACTTGTCAGTCAATGGTGGACAAAATACCTAAGGTGTATGTTCTTGTCCTTTGGTTGGTTATGGTCCACCAATGGATCTGACCTGCACGATGGACACATAGTGCGGTTAGCAGATCCATAAATTTGGAAAGGTAAATTTGGTGGACCATATAAAATCATGATGGACATCGTTGGTAGACATATTTGGAGGACAACATCTTTTAAAAAGACATAACCAGACAAAATGACCATAACCTAGAACATCGAATTCAAACAAAATAAATGAGCAAAAAAATGGAATTTTAGTACATGTCTATCAGATCGTTGTCCAACAGAGTTCAAATTGTTTCGGGTAAAAAACATATAACGAACACCAAAATAAACAAATCTTAGTTGATGGACAACCGATTTACCTTTGTCTAGGTTTATGAATCTCCGTACTAGTCGCCGACGGTTCCCCTGTCGCTTCCACTGTAGCCGACGGTTTCTCCGTCGCGGCAATAGTGGAGGATTGCCCAAAGAAAGGTCTGAATGAAGTAATTCATCACTTCATGACTCGAAATGGAACGTCTTTGGAGGAAACAATGACGGCGGTTGGCGGAATATGTAAATTCTCGATAGTGGTTTGTGAGAAGAGAGATAGCATGAATAATTAAAGAAACAGGCAAAAATATACAAGTTGTTCTAAGGGTTGTATTATCTGATGAGATAATTAAGAGCTTTGCCAACTTTATGTCAATCCATCTCTAAAATCCCAACCTTTTTTCTTTTTTTATCTTTCAATTACTTCAACGTTGCAAACAATGAGAGAAGGGCAAAAGGGTATTTTTTGTAAGGCTCTGTGGCAGGCGGGAAAAGAGTTTTGCAAAAGTGGCATAGGAGAGAAATATTAGCACTGTTCATGGCATGATTGACAATTTTCTCTTCTAGTAACATATTCGACCGAGTAACATTTTCGATTGTTCAGATGCGAGTTCTTGATTAAAACTTGCAGGATGGGAAAGAATGGTTTTGCAAATCCTATATTTGGTCCCTCGAATCTCTTGGAACCAAACGCGAGCTTTGCAAAAATGTCGCAGAAGCTGATCGTTTCTCCCATTGGCCATTGTAGACTTTAGTCTTTACCAAAGTCCCTGAGAAGTTTTTTTTTTTTTTTTCAACCATTGGACCACAGGCCGGCCCATTAGCCAAATTCCTACATTCGTATGAGCCGAGACTCGATCTATCTATCTGTTTAAATCTTTTTTGGTCCAAAACGGGGATTGTTTTGATGTGATCATCGCAAATGATTCAGGTAAGGGATTGGATCGATGAGATAGCCCGTGACTGGAGGATTAAAAGGATAATTAACTTTAAAACTTGAATCTGAAACGAGAGAGGACGTGAAGAGGTGAGACAAGTTTCAGTTTTGATTTTCCAGAAAATACAGTTTCTTCTTTTCTTCTAAAATCCTGTAAAATTCTACCTCAAAGGGTATGATTTTGAGGAAGAGTATTTTCAACTAAAAAACAAACCAAAATCTCCTATGATCATTCAAAGTAGCAGTTTTTTAAAGAGAATTCAACCAAAAAAAACCCAAACTTTCCAGATTTTGCCAAAAAAGCATGAATTTCTGGTCTAGCCAAATAAATACTCAACTTTTGTTGATTTTCAAATATAATAACAAACTGTTCATTCACTTGCCAAATTAGCACGCTGTTAATATAGTTAACAGAAAATTTAAACTCATCAGGGGTCGAACCCAAGTTCTGTGAATACATAAGGGAGGATTATACCACTGAATAAGCGGCAACTTTCGAACAATAGTGCAATTTACTTGGTTTTATTTTATGAGTACACAGAATTAAAAAAAGAAAGAAAATTGACCTGTCACCAGGAGGATCCATATCAACTATCTCTGAAACCACCATTAGCTTACGTTTCGTCGAACGCTTCTAAGAAGATCGTTTCGGTTCACCTACTCTCTTCTTCGACGGACGCAAATTCTGACCAGGAGGACTTCCTTCAACAACGTTACTCCTTGTCTTAGCCATCGATTTTGAATCGAATAGATCTGGGTAATATGTGAATTGGAGGTTGAAAAAAAAAACTGACATGTTTGTTCTATGCTGCGGTCTTCTTCTCTCTCTCGATGACAAAATCTGGTAAAATCGATAAAGTCTGATTTTCTTTCTTTTTTTAATTCCATGTACTCATATAATAAAACCAAGTAAATTGCACTATTGTTCAAAAGTTGCCGCTGGTTCAGTGGTATAATCCTCCCTTATGTACTCACAGAACTTGGGTTTGACCCTTGGTGATGCAGTTCTAACTATGTTGTTAATGACATTTAAAGTTTCTGTTAACTTTATTAACAGCGTGCTAATTTGGCAACTCAATGAAAAGTTTGTTATTATATTTGAAAATCAACAAAAGTTGAGTATTTATTTGGCTAGACCAGAAATTCATGCTTTTTTGGCAAAATCTAGAAAGTTTGGATTTTTTTTGGTTGAATTCTCATTTTTTTTAAAGTTGGTATATTTTGAATAACAGTAGATTTTAAATAAGTTTTATGAATCTTGATTGAATAACAAAGAATTGTAAATTATTTTAAATGATTTTACATAAATCTAAGTTGAATAACATAAGGAGGTGACAAACACTGGGTTTATCTCTTCTCTCTTCTCCCAAATAGTAAAACCCTAGTTTTCTCAGATCTGTGACTGGGAAATCAATCCGGTGGTTAGCGCTTCTCGCCTCGCCGTGAGTGGCTTCCCCTTTTCGTTTATGTTTTAGTTGTATGGTTTTGCAATTCGTCTGTCTCATGTATTTCGTTGGAGAAAATCTTATCTTGGTGGAAATGGTAGATCTTCACGGTGAGGGTTTTTGCTTCTGTCGGTGGCCAGCTTCTCCAGAGAGGGTTGTTGTTAGGTATCCGAGATCTGTAGATCTGGCGGGTGCTCTGTTCTTGTGGATGGATCTCGAAGTTTGTTTTTTCGTGAATCCATGGCCATGGTCTCGTTGTTTCTGTTGTTCGGTAAGCCGGCCTTATGGCCGTTCTTCTTCGACGTCTTGCTAGAGTTAGATGGAGTTGCTTTAGTTGGTTGTTGTTAGTGGTAGCTTTATGGTGGTCCTTAGTAGTATCGAGAAGTTTTAGTATCTTTCTATTGGGATGTTAAGGATCCTTTCTAAGCAGAGATTTTATTTTGTTTGAATGTGATGGTAGAATCTTAAGTTTGCCGAGTTCCTTCTTCTTGTTGTTGTGCTTAGTGGATGATACCTTCTCTTTTGACGTCGGTCTCGTTTATGTGATTGGTGTTCTTCGAGAAGTTAGACCTTGCTCCTCGCGTTTTGAAGACTTTAGTTTGACGTTCTTGGGCGTACCAACGTCGACGTCGCTTCCGGAAGTGAGTGGTCTTGCTTGCCGTGTTATGAAGTCCCTGGTTCTTGGTTACGAGAGATCGACTCTCATCGTGTCAGGAGGTGGTTGATGTTATCCTTGAATTGGCCGTGGGCATCCTTGGTAAATCTCATCCGTTTGTGCGTTAGAAGAGGAGGTTCTTTGCTCTTTTGGTTCTATTGTTTCTATGTGTTATTGATGGTTGCTTTTGCTCTTAGATTAAGGTTATTATCCCCTTTCGTTTATGCTATTACTTGTTCTGTTATAGTATCTAGTTTCCGGGGAAATTTAGTTTTCTTCTGGCCTTTGTCTCCTGGGACATTCTTGTAGTCTGCCGGCTTAAGCATCCCTTCTTTTGGGCGTAGTATTATACTTTGTTTCTTTCTTGGTAGGAACCAAGATTATCAATAATATCAGTTGACAAAAAAAAGTTGAATAACATAGGATTTTAAAAGATTTTAAAAAATCATCAGTTGAATAAGTGATTTTTAGAATACTTTACAATCTTCTAAAATACAAGTTTAATACCCCCCCTCTTAGATTTGTTTTCTAATAGACTGTTTGACTTTATAGACAGACAAAAAACTTCACATTCAAATGAGACACATACATATATATATATGGTGATGAGATTATTTACATATTGATTGATTTTTTTACCTTATATCTAATTTGTTTGGTTGTTTGATTTCTTTCCTTTTTTTCCTTCTTAACATTAAAAAAGAACATATCCCCAATAATTCATTTAGATTTGTTTGCTTATAAACTGTTTGACTTTATAGACAGCCAAAAACTTCACATTCAAATGTGACACATACATATATATATATATAGATGGTGATGAGATTATTTACATATTGATTGATTTTTTACCTTATATCTAATTTGTTTGGTTGTTTGATTTCTTTCCTTTTTCCTTCTTAACATTAAAAAATAACATATTCCCAATAATTCATTTAGATTTGTTTGCTAATAAACTGTTTGACTTTATAGACAGCCAAAAACTTCACATTTAAATGTGACACATACATATATATATATATATAGATGCTGATGATATTATTTACATATTGGTTGATTTTTTTACCTTATATCTAATTTGTTTGGTTGTTTGATTTCTTTCCTTTTTTCCTTTTTAACATTAAAAAAGAACATATCCTCAATAATTCATTTAGATTTGTTTGCTAATAAACTGTTTGACTTTATAGATAGCCAAAAACTTCACATTCAAATGTGACACATACATCTCATTATATAAACCTTAACTATGCGAGTTAGAAAACCTTGCTAACAAAAGAAAACAGGGTATTATGAGTGATGATCATATTGCTATGATTGAAAAGACACTTGCAGATAAACCTCATATAAGGCTGGTTTTAACTACGCTTCATATATGGATAGATAAACTAAATCATTGTGTAAGTATAATATTTATATACTGCTACACATATATCTTCGACTAATATTTGTGTAGCAGTATAATACTTTCTACACATATATCTTCGACTAAATCAATGTGTAAGTATAATATTTATATACTGCTACATATATATCTTCGATTAATATTTGTGTAGCAGTGTAATATGTAAGTATAATATTTTCTACACATATATCTTCGACTAAATCAATGTGTAAGTATAATATTTATATACTGCTACACATATATCTTCAATATACTGCTACACATATATCTTCGACTAATATTTTTTAACTGTCTTTTATCTTCGACTAATAGGTATACTAAAATTTGTAGTGGCAGTTTGTTTAATCACTAAAATTGTTTACTCAAAAAATCGTGTAGATATTTTTTTTCTCAGCTTTTCATCCAAAATATTTTTGGAGTAAACAATTTAGTGGTTAAACAAACTGTCAATACAAATTTTATTGGTGAAAAAAAAACTACATCAAAGTGAAAGTAAAGGGACAAAAAAAATTAATTTGTTCACAAATACATTTTATAGGTGGTGATAAAGAGTGTATTTTAACAATAATTTATGGTGTAAGAACACATTATTAGTGATAAAACATAGAGGAAAATTATAGATGGATGCTAATAAGATGACACTTTTATGGGTGATTGCATGTAAAATATTTTGTAAATAAGTTGTTAAACGTTATGAAATTTGACAATAATAATATTTGTAATGGTTGAAAAATATTTTGGTGGTCGATAATTTAGCTTTAGTTTATTGTAATAATAGTAATAATAATTTTGAAATATAAAAATATAATTTAGTGTATCAAAGTAAAAACTTATCTCTAACTAAAAATATTTATATTTATATTTCACTTACTAAAAATATTTCTATATTTTTAAAATTTTTCATTTTATTAAATAATTTTAAAACTATCACATCGTGCGGGTCCTAATCTAATATATATATAGATGGTGATGAGATTATTTACATATTGATTGATTTTTTACCTTATATCTAATTTTTTTGGTTGTTTGATTTCTTTCCTTTTTTTCCTTCTTAACATTAAAAAAAAGAACATATCCCCAATAATTCATTTAGATTTGTTTGCTAGTAATAAACTGTTTGACTTTATAGACAGCCAAAAACTTCATATTCAAATGTGACACATACATATATATATATACATATATATATATAGATGGTGATGAGATTAATTACATATTGACTGATTTTTTACCTTATATCTAATTTGTTTGGTTGTTTGATTTCTTTCTTTTTTTTCCTTCTTAACATTAGAAAAGAACATATCCCCAATAATTCATTTAGATTTGTTTGCTGATAAACTGTTTGACTTGTTGTCAAAAAAAAAAAAAAACTGTTTGACTTTATAGACAGCCAAAAAACTTCAGATTCAAATGTGACATACATATATATATATATATAGATGCTGATGAGATTATTTTCAACTCTCTATATTTTCAGCCAATAAATCTGTGGCTTAGTTATTTCCTGAACTAAAAATTTGACGTAGATATAGATGTTATACTCTTTCTTATGTAGTCTTGAGCTTTCAACAGCTTGAAACTACATAGAAGATTGTACAATGGTGAGGGATGACTTTATTGTCTAAGTTGTGTATATTTGATAAGTTACATGGCACTTTTTGCCACTGCTGGCTCCGATAGTAGGGTGCTTTATGCTTAACAACACCGAACACCCCGGTTATCACCGTAGCTATGAGCGCACCGTAGCTATGAGCGCACCGTAGTTAGGCGGTGGCGAGGGAAAGTCGTGCGGCGGCAGTGATGGAAACACCGGTAATGACGGTCTCTTCTTCTTATGTTCTTCTTCTTCTTCTTTTTGCTTTATCGTCAATTTCGCTGGAGATTTGATCAGACTTCTCTCAGATACAACGGAAACTTTCAATGCTTCTACCGAGCCCAAGAACACGAATTTCACGCTACCGGCGTAATGATCCCTAATTTCGGATGTATTCTCCGGCAAAGTTTCCATAATCTCCGAAGAAGTTTTGGTAATCTCCAACGCCGTCTTCAGCTCGTCGTCGGTCTTCATATCAGCGTGCAGGAGAAGTTTGAAGTTTGTTGGGAAAAAATGAGTGACTGTGTATTAGATTCCGACGCCGTCTTCAGCTCGTCGTCGGCCTATAGTTTTTATTATAAAAGCTATGATTGGTAACGACTGTTACTTATGTTATGGCTGTGAAGACTTTAACTTTAAAATTTTAGCGGTAGATGCTTTGACTGTAGAAACTTTAACTGTTAAAATTTGATTAGTAACAAACACTTTTAAAGCTATAGTTGTTATTTTTATTATTAAAATATATTGAAATGATGATATTAATGATGATAATGAGAATAAAAATAATTATTATTGAAATGGATCTTAAAAGAAAGAGAAAAAAATAAGAATAATTAATTTATAAAACTAAAATATGTAAAATATAAAGGAAGGGAAAAAAATAAAATATTTCTATTTGTTTAATTTTAAAGCCATTTTAAAGCTTGAATTTGAGGCTTTAAAAAATCTGAGAAAGAAAAAAAAAAGTGGTTTACAAGACTTAAAAAAAAAAAACTCATAAACGTCTGATTGGTAAATTATTGGCTGTCAAGTCTTTTATTTTTTTAAGTTGTAAAAGTCTTGTGCCAATCAAGGCCAAAAAAAATTATATAATAAATCCAATAAGAGTCTTCCCGAGACCTCTGAACCAGTCAGAGTCTCTGACTTAACTTCAAATAAATAAGTTGAAGTCTAAACCAGACCTCACCCACATCTAACCAACACCAGATTCTTCTTAACCAATTCGACATCAAACATAGCTTGAAAAGTGGTATTCGATCTTACTTAAAAATGGTTACTAATCATCTATCTTAACATTTTTGGAGTACATTTTTGTGCCATCCTCATTTATCTTTGTATCCAAACATCTCTCATTCTAAATTCTAAATTATGTACAATCCTTACAACCAAACATCTATCATTTCCTTATATGCTAATATTAATTTTCTAAAATATATCTGCCTAATTAAATTCAATATGTTAGATTAATATATAATTCTCCATTCACTTTTATTTAATCTTCTATTAATTTTTTTAAATTACTATTTAATATATAAAGTTAATAAAATATTGAGATTTTTTTCATCATAAAAAGTGATTTGAACTTTTATAAACTGATATATATTTTATTTTATTTTATTTGAAGTTCTAATGTATAATTAGGTAGATATATTTTAATAATACTAACTTAACATTATAATATGTGCTAATATGATATGTGCAACGTTAAAAATGTTAGTTTCTATGGTTTGCTTAACATGGTAATATGAGCTAAAATTTTTTTATTAGTGCCATATTTTATTAATACTAACTTAACATTATAATATGTGATTCTCTCACATCTTAAGTTTTGAACTCATGCATAATTAACTACATTTTATATCAAAAAAATTTAATTACATTTTTTCAAAAAAAATAATAGATTACAATTTTTTTCAAAAAAATAATAGACCCGTGGTGTACCACGGGTAAAACCTAGTTTTAATAAAATACTTATAAATCAAACTTTGACAACAATAGATACATATCTGTGAATATCAAGTATAACCATATTCGAATTTCTCTTTGATTCTTGAGCAGTCAAAAGACTTTATATATTAAAGTTAATTTCCTTTTAATTTAACCATACTTGTTATGGTAATCAGTTTTTTGTGGATTGTGTTGATCCTAAAAGTTTGAACAGGTCGTAGAGGCTAACGAATATATTAGCCTGTTTACTACGTAGTCTTTAACGGGCCTATAGGCACCATGGTGTAATATTGTCATTGAAAATTTAGTTACAGGGTATGAAAGCAAAAGATTTTACAGATTTGGTGACTAAATAAGAAGTAAGCTTATCTGACACGCATAGTGACCGATTCTTCAATCAAAGATATGGTTTAGCTATTCATTTATTTTATTAAAGCATCTTAATAAGGCATTTAACGGAATCGAATCCTGCATTATTGTGAGACACTTGTCCGATTACGTACCTTGTGATCAGAGTCAAATTGCAATCTCAATGTCACAGTTGCATAAAATAGTTGTATAAACAAAAACAGATTGAGTTTGGGTTATGAAAATCACTAAATAGAGGCATGTATATAAAGTATATATACCAAAACCTTTATATATTAAAGTTAATTTTCTTTTTATTTCATTTTATTCAGAAAGAAAATTTATATTCGTGAAATAAATGCAAGTCCATAGTACATTATATTTATCAGAATGTTATATCCATTTTAAATCATAAGTATAAAATTCAGTGAGTTATTTTTCTTACAAATAATAGATCATCTACGTCATTCATAATTTTATGCATATAACATTACACTTTTAATATAATTTTCTAATTTTTTAAAATTACGTGTTAAAATGTATTTAATATCTATTTATGTAGTTTCTTTTTTTTTATATATAATTTCCCAGTTAGCAGTTTTTAATAATGACAATTGATTGATTTATCTGATTAAGCATACGTCTAAGTTACTATGTTACGTATAAGCATTTTAGTCGCTATGTTACATCGTCTAAACACGTTATAGAGGAGTTAGGTTTATTTGGATCAAAGAAGACGTACCTTGGTGCGAAGTCAACTCGATTGAAAGCAGCTTTATATGAATTCTCCAGGAGATCCTTGAAAGAAGGTTCGAAAGAGACAGTCTTGTCGATCCAGACGCCATAGAAGATTATACATTGGTGAGGGATGACTTTATTGTCTAAGTTGTGTATATTTGGTAAGTTACATGGCACTTTTTGCCACATCTGGCACTTTTTGCTCCGATAGTAGGGTGCTTTCAGTTGCTCGGGCAACGATAGTTAACAAAGACTCAAAACATTTTTTTATGTTGCATCATCTGGATGATTCTCAACAGAGCAAAAACTTCACATTTTTTTCTTTCTTTGGATTAGTTATTCCAATACTCCTATAAAGAAAAAGACAAAATAGTTAGTACCTATATAGCCTGTCTTGAAAAAAAGAAGAATACAACATTCCAATGACACTAGAGGTGGTTTAAAATAAGTTAATTAAAATATTATAATCATTTTCACTATTAAAATAAATAATCCGTCTAGTTGATTTTGTAGCTTTCTCGATGTGAATTGAATGAAAAGAAATACTTTATTCTGCAAAGAACAATATAGCTCAACCACAAAAATTTGTCATTTTCCAATAAGGGAATTTATATCATTTTTATAACAAGGCGATGAATCATCAATTAATAGTTATACTAATTTAATTTTCAAAGCCAAGAAAAGTTGTTGAAGAAGAATATTATCAAGAGGAGACCCAGAGAAAGAAAGAAGCCATAATTATAACAGAGAGAAGAATCTGTGCAACCCAAGCAAAGCTTAATAAAGGCTTTAAAGCTCTGAGAAAGTCCACTGCAATATTCTCTACAAGATTTGAAGAAGCAATCTAATCTTTGTTGGTTCTGCTTTTGAGAATCTATATAATACTCTTCTGTCTTCAGGACAAGTTTCTTTTCTTCTACTGTTTATTTTGTCTCTATTTCATCTTGTAATATTCAAATTTAAGATCAATAGCATGGTTGGTATTTTCTCTAGATTCTCTGTTGTTAGAGGCAGCCATAGAAGAACTCAGAGTGCCATCGTAAGCTCTCTTTTCTATTTTCTTGTCTGATTCCAGTAGAGGTTGTATGGCAGATGAGATTTTTGTTCTGTTAGATTATTGCTTGATCTTTATGTTCATAAAGATTCCTTCTTAGAGTATGATGCTTCTCAGTTTTGCTTAATTCTTAGAGTTGCTTGTTTTCTAAATTTTTAGCTGAATATTTTGAGCTTGTTTTTCATAGGTTCAAGCTATTATCTGCTTTTGTAACCTGATTAGATTTCAAGCAATAGTTGAAGAATCCTTTATCTGAAAAAGCCATAAACTGGTTCCAAGCTACGCTTGACATGAATCTTGTCTTATGGTCAGGATGGAAGGGAAACATTGCCTCCAAGATCTGATCCTGTTGCTTCAACTAACTCCGCAACTGCTTCAACTCATGGGATCGAAGTAGCAACAGAGTTTAAACCGGTGGATCACCCGATGGAGCCCTTAGACAACGATCAACCGATCCAATGTCCACTCCCCGAGCCATCCATTCTCAATGTATGCTTCTTGAAAAAGTTGCAAGAAAATTAAAAAAATGGTTTCTATATTGTGAAAACTGCAAAGATATATAGGAGTGTTTGCAGAAAGCTTTACTCTTTGTTTATGATCATAGGACGGGAGACTCTGGAAAGAGAGAGTGTCGGCTTCTTCGATGAGGAGACGAGGTGATTTGGCGATTGTCCAAGATGGGATGGGTGAAGAATCTGACGTTTCTGTGACAATTCCATCAGGGACTAGCCAATGCAATACCAACCGTCTGTTCTTGCCTTCGCTCAGTGCGCCCGAACACGATTTGCTTAATCTACTAGAAGAATGCAAAGTATCTGGTAGTATCTAAGAGCCAGGGCTGGTCTAGACTCTTTTTTTACATTGTGTCTGTAAGAACAAAACCAGATCATAGTGATCGTCATATATTTAACTTAAATCATATATTTCATGTTTCTGTGAATTATAAAAGATACATTGTGTAGCCAGTGCTTTCCCAATTAAGACCGTTTCGTTTCCTCAATTGGCTGATGGACGCAGTTGCTACCAGGGGCGGATCTAGAGTGTTGGGAGGTGGGGCACGTGCCCCATGCTCTTTAATAATAATCGTTCAGTTGTTAAGCTTGTTATAAAGATTATTTAGCACATTTGGTGTAACGTGCCCCATGCTAATCCCTGTGACCAGGGTTCGATGCCCCATTTCTGTAGTTTTTGTATTCATTTTATTATTTTCTTCTCAATATTTTATATAGTGCCCCATACTATTTTTCCTTCTAGATCCGCCACTGGTTGCTACAGTAGCTTGCATCGCACGCCACACAAGTTTCATTCAATTTCGATTTCACTTTCCTGCATCCATGACATTTCGATTTGGTTTAGGAAACTTATGATCAGGGACTTGGCTAATTAAAAAGGCTTCAGGATGGTTTTGGCAACTATGTAGTGTTTTGTTTTCTTTTCCTTTTTTCTTTTTTTTCTTATGGGTATTATTTTTCTTTTTGCTGTCCATTTGAAGATTTTAGTAGAATATGTGACATTCGCATAATACAAATTGAAAATAATATATCCACTTGAAGCATTCAAGGACAAAGATGCACCAATATATAAAGGCATTAAGCTCAATGCTCATATCAAAATGCCGACAACTAGGTAATTAAAAATCTATAAAAATCATATTATCTTCCGATTTAAAACCCGTCTCCCTTTAAAAGATCTACTATGTCAAGAGGGCATACAAATTCTATAGTTCCGAGACTTTGGACACAAATTAATGCATAGAAGGATCCATGACTTGACCAAGGAACAAAACCAGTCCGCTTATGTGTTCTTTGATGAGGAAAAGGAAAGGATGATCCGCCACGAAGTCATACTTCTTTAGCACACGAAAACCACATCCTCCATAACCTATTAATGCGGCAGCAGCTGCAGCTTTCGATCCCACTTCATCGACCTCAATGCAAGACTTGTGGAAGATCTTGGACGATGGCACCTCCAAACCAAAAGCCTTGAGAGCTTCAGAGGCTTCGAAATCAAAAGCAAATTTAAACCTTGGAATCTTGAGTTCTCCTATATCTCCCCGGTGGCTAGGAAGGACCTTGTTGTCTTTAAAGAATCCACGAGTAGAAGCTAATCTCTCCAGCATTGCAGGCAACCCATCTTTCTCATCAGGGAGATAGATTTGCATCGAGAAAGTACGACAGTCTACGAGTCTTGGTCCTCTGTACTCTAGATCGAGGACTTTGAATCCTTCAAAAACATCGAGATGGAATCCGAAGGAGTCAGTGGTCATGAAGGGCACACGTACTTTGGTTCCATCAAGAAGGTGAAAGTCGGAATCTTTTGTTAGAGATGGATCGAATTGTTTATCCCATTTTCCATTGAAGAACAAGGCATTAGCAAATATGTGATCAGTCTGATCAGAAGCAGAGTTTGGTGGAAGAAGATTAGTGATGAGTCCATTTGTCTGCTCTTCAACCCATGAATTCACCTCTTTAGTCACTTCATCAGCCTGTCCAAAACAAACATATATACAAAAACAGCTATCAGCATCTGTGATTTGATTTCACAAATTAAATTCCTTGCGTATACTTCATTTAGCACAAATCTTAACATGTTAGTATAAACCCTAGCTAGTACTTTATATATAAGCACACATATAAATCCAAGTGTCTAAGCATGTTACTATGTTACATCTAAGCATGTAACTGTGTGTTACATACATCTAAGCATATTAATGTTAGCATAATATAATCCCTGGTAAATTTACCAAGGAGTTAGGTTTTTATCTGGATCAAAGAGAGAGTACCTTGGTGAGAAAGTCAACTTCGTTGAAAGCAGCTTTATACGAATTCAGCAAGAGATCCTTGAAAGAAGGTTTCACAAAGAGAGACTTTTCGATCCAGAAGCCATTCGCCGCCAATATCGTCGGGCCGCCAATCGCGGTGCTGTCGGCGAGGACGGTGGTGACGATCCCGGAGGAGACAGCGTGAAGCTCATCGGTTGAAGAAGCCTGGAGTAAAGAGACAATCTGTTCTGCGGTGTCTCCGGGAGATCTGGCGGCGACAAAACTGAGGATGACGTTGATTAACGCCGGCGAGAAGACGAGGTTGGAGGTTTTCCCGGCGGTAGTGGCGATCACGTGTTGAGTCAATCTCAGAGCAATGTCGTTTTGATTCCCTACTGATTCTTCCAGTTCCATCAGGATCTCATATTGTTTCTCTTCTGATTCTTCCTCTAGGTTCATCTTTCTTACGGCGAGTTAAGTTGGACCTTTTTTGGGATTGACTTAGACGACTTCTCTTCTTTTCTTATATGTTTTGAACAAACCTCTTAACACAATAACCCTATTTGTAGAGTTATTATAATTAAAGTTGCCTTTTTTATTTTTTATTTACTAAATTTATTTTCTCCAAATCGCTTAAATTTGAAGATTTTATTTATTTATTTCCCAAATTCGCTCATTTTTATTTACTTCCTTTTTTCTAGTTAAATAATAATAATAATCTAATTTCCTCTTCTTTTGAATTTTTTTTTTCCTTTTATCTGTAAACTTAATATAGATTTGGTGATCAACTCAACAAATTAAATTTAGGCTCAAAGAGTTGCTTGTGTTCTCTATTTCCAGTCGATACTTTTCAGTTCCGTTCATTGGTTTAAGCCAACCATCATTCTCTTTGTAATCTGATTCCGTTTAATTAATATAGTTAAAGTTGAAAAGATGCCTTGTTTTCTATGTAAAAGCCAAAAATTGGTTTCAAGCTACACTTGGCAGTTTTATTATCAGGATGGCATGGCAGGGAAGCATTGTCTCCAAGATCTATATTGTTCTGTTAAGAAACAAAGATCGATCTCTTTATTCCTTACAATAGATTGAGAGCATCACCCTCACCAGTTCCACAACCGGAACTTCGTACAACATCAAGCTTAAGCAAACATAGAGCATCCCTAGATGCCGTAGCTTGCATCACAAGCCACACAAGTTTCATTCAATTTCTAGTTCCCTTTCCTGTATCGAATACATTTCCATATCCCATTTGGTTAATTAACAGAAATTATGAGCAGACCCTTGGTTTTTAAGGCATGAAGCTGAAGCAGAACTAGACTTTGTGATTTAAGAGGGTTTTGCAACTACTTTGAGTGTGTTCGTTACAATTAAAGTCTTTTGATATGTTTTCTCAAGTGTATTATTTTTCTTTTTCCACTCCATTTGAAGGTTATATAGAGTAGAATATGTGACAGCTAAATTCGCATGATACTATGCGCTGCTAACAAGTAAATTTGAAAATAAACGCATGGGCTAAAATGAACAAATAAATAAAGGCATATAAAGCTCATGTCATCGTCAGGAAAATTACATAGCTATATATATATATATGTATATCAAAACGCCGAGAACTAGCTAACTACAAATCTCTAAAACTCATCGCCGAGAACTAGCTATAATTACATAGCATGGTTTTTGTTCTCTTAAGACTTTTCTTTTTTTAAGAAACTTGATTTCAATAATGGAAAACATACACCAGTTCAGCAGTTCAACGGGAATCGATCGATGCGACGATGCCGTTGCCGGAAAAGGAGAACAGATCTTGCTAATGAACGGAGACAGAGGATTCTGTTAAGATTTGTGCTTGAGCTTTAATTATGTTTCCTCCGGGATCGTCACCACCGATGCTTCTCACGTATACTTTTTTCTTTTTTGGTTCAGATTCTTTGTTCTTATCATATTTAGATGCTAACAAAGTAAAAAAAAATTACGCTCAATGAGTTGGTGATTAGACTTAGAGTTGCTTGTGTTCTCTATTTCCAATTAAGTTTAGGCTCAACCATAAAGAAAACGTAAACATCCCTAGTACGTCGATCGTAGTATCTAATTAAGTACCATTACCATGGTTGGTATAGACTCTTTTTACACTTTCTTTGTGAGAACAAAAACCAAATGATATATCTAACTAAACGACTTATCCATTCATGCTCTGTGAATCATAAAAGATATATACATTGTGTAGCCAGTGCTTTCCCAAGGAAGACCGTTTCATGACTTCATCGATAGGCTGGTGACGAAGTTGCTACAGTAGCTTGTATCACACGCCACACAAGTTTCATTCAATTTCTAATTCTTTTTCATTCATCGGTTACATTTCGATATCCCATTTGGTTTAGGAAAATCATGAGCAGATAAGCCTTGGTTAAATAGGCTTCAGGAATCAGGATGGTTTTGGCAACTACGTGTGTTTCCTCTCCAATATTTGAAGATTTTAGTACTAGTAGAGTATGTGAGCTGAATTCGCATGAAACTATGCTAATTAACAAACAAATTGAAAATAATATTTAAAAATAAAAAGCATGGATAAAAATTGAACCAATAAAAATCATACAAAACGCCAGGAAATAGGTAACTAGCTAGAAATCTCTAAAAATTAATTTTTTCTTCCAAATCTTAAACCAGTTGGCATAAAAATTCTATAGTCCCGAGACTTTGGATTACCAAATTAATGTATAGAAGGATCCATGACTTGACCAAGGAACAAAACCAGTCCGCTTCCGTGTTCTTTGACGAGGAATAGAAAAGGATGGTCAGCCACGAAGTCATACTTCTTTGGGGCAGGACCACAACAGCCAATACCAATTACTGCGGCAGCAGCTGCAGCTTTCGATCCCACTTCATCAACCTCGATGCAAGACTTGTGGATGATCGTGGACAATGGCACCTCCAAACCGAAACCCTTGAGTGCTTCAGAAGCTTCGAAATCAAAATCAAATTTAAACCTTGGAATCTTGAGTTCTTCGATATCCGCCCAGTGGCTAGGAATGGCCTTTTTGTCATTCAAGAATCCAGGGGTAGAAGCTAATCTCTCCAGCATTGCAGGCAAGCCATCTTGCTCATCAGGGAGATAGAATTGCATGGAGAAATAACGACCGTCTTCTTCATAATCGCTTCCTTCTCTGTACGGTAGATCGAGGACTTTGAAACCTTCGTATACATCGAGATGGAATCCGAAGGAGCTACGGGTCATGAAGGGCACACGTACTTTGGTTCCATCAAGAAGGTGAAAGTCGGAATCTTCTGTTAGAGATGGATCGAATTGTTTATCCCATCTTCCGTTGAAAAACAAGGCATTAGCAAATATGAGATCAGTCAAAGCAGAAACGGAGTTTGGTGATAGAAGACTAGTGATGAGTCCATTTGTCTGATCTTCAACCCATGAATTCACCTCTTCAGTCACTTCATCAGCCTTTTCAAATACAAACAAAACAAAATAAAGCTATCAACACCTATGATTTGATTTCACAAAAGCCTTGTGTATACTTGACTAAGCATCTTATCTCTTAAGATGCATGCATGTTAGTATACTATAATCCCTAGTACGTAATTTTATATATAAACCAGTTTTTAACCAAGTTATTCGCCGAATGATCATGTTGGTTGAACTGACGGAAAAATTTGGAGAAGATATAAGGGAATTAGGTTACACTAACATCTCTATAGTAAGATTTTCGCACATGCCAAGTATAAATCTGATTAAGCACACGTCTAAGCATGTTACTATGTTACATCGTCTAAGCACGTTATATATAGAGGAGTTAGGTTTATTTGGATCAAAGAGGACGTACCTTGGTGCGGAAGTCAACTCGATTGCATCGTCCTCTCTCGTTGCACCTCGTATTTTGTTCCTGAACAGAGATACAAGAACAGGTATCAAGCAAACTTTTGTACCAGAAACATATACCGCAGCTTACCAGGAGAGTTTCTTCAGACACAAATCCCAACCCCTTCTCTTTGTGCAATAGCCACATATAGCGTTTTCCCACAAAACATTTACCCTGCAACGCATCAAAACCATCATATATGATTAAATCCCAACAACAGGCAACCAACAACAACAACAACAAAAAAAAAACGGTTGTTGGGAATGCAGCAAGATGAGAAGAAATAAACATATGAAAATATATAGATGGTTGAGGAGTTCTATGAAGCAATTACAACATTTTGTTTGTCCAACTAATTTACATGACTCATCCCACTTGTCGAATCAATTTCCGACGAAACACTTAAACACCTGTTTAGAATCTAACGTTATAAAACTTGCAATTATATTGTTCTACGAGTATGATCGTATAAACTCTTGCAAAATATCAGCGCAAGTCAACTTATGATTATAGAGGTTGTTCATGCTCTCTTAGACAATCACAATATCATTCACAGAACATATTAATCATTAAACGATAATAAAAGGTTCATGCTCTCTTAGACAATCACAATAGCATTCACAGAACATACTAATCACTAAACGATAATAAAAGATTCATCATCATTCATTTCTTAAATTGATTCACCAGAAACCTACAATTTTATAATTTAGAAACCCAAAAACCAAACCTTCAACTTAAAAACCAAAACCGGTAATTTAGATAACCAAATCTGCAAATTAATTCACTAAAACTTGTGCAATCTATAGCATAGACAAACCAAACATGCAACTTAGACAAAACTATGCGGTTGATTATCCACCATAATAGTCAATCTTGAGCCTGTTTGAAAAAAAAAAAAAAAAAAAAAAAAAAAAAATAGTCAATCTTGAGCCTAAATAATTTGAAGTTACGTTGATTATCTACCATAATAATCAATCTTGTCCATGTGAAGCACCTACTCGCCATATCCAGAAAACAACATGATGATGGACTCAAATAATGAGTTCTTAAAATACAATTCAAACAACCAATGCATCAAATATAGTAAGAATGTGAGAATGTCTTAACTGTTTTCTATGATGACTATTGTTAACCTTGTCAATGTAAGCATATATAACATCCATTACGTTTCCCACTACTTGTCTATCCATTACATTTCCCACTACTTGTCTATTCAAAAGAATTCAAGAAGAAGAATCATACTCATTCTCATTTCTGGATTCCGTTCGGCCATATCTTATTTACACATCACTCACATGAACTCTTTAGAGTTTTGAGCACATTTGGTTCAGATGAGAATGTGAAATCTTTGCAAGAGTTTTGTAAATTAGAAATAATATCACGGCCGAAGTCTTCATTTCATCCTATTTATATGAGTTTGGTGAATATATGGTCGATAAAAAAAATAAAAAAATACCTCCTTTGTAGATGATTTATATAATAGTTTTATGGACTAATATGGAATAATAGAAAATTAAATTGTGTTTTCTAATTTTACAAAGAAAGAAAAATAAATGAAATAAATAATCTAAGAATAGGTAAAATTATGACTAGAGTTGGAATGTGCGGCGAAACTTAAACATCCGACATGAATTAAAAGGAAAGAATAAATTTCAGTTGGTTGTATATCATGTAGAAAGGAAATGTTGAAATTTAGAACAAAATTAAAAAAGTGGATACCAAAGAGCTGACTACTAAAAGGGAATTTTAGTAACAAAAATAATCCTTCATTGTGTTACTCTGATCAAACCATATGGCTTGCATTAATCGTTTCTGGTTTGAGGAGAAATGAAAAATATAATTGTAGTCATATTCCCTAGTCCGCATGGTTTATCAGAACGAATGGATCATATAGTCATACAGTTGAATTAAGTTAAATTATGAAATCATTTATAAATCAAACACTACAATTTAAATTGATGAGTAAAAAAAAAAAATCAACAAGAGAGAGGTTCATATGATTCTATATAATATAGTAAACAATTAGTTTGTCACTTATAAAATAATATAAATTTGAAATATTATGTGTGAGTTAAACTAACCAATCAAACTAAATGTTCACCTCAGACTTTTAAAAAGTACTCTCTTAAAGATGTCATGTCAGCAAACTTAGTCTACATGTGTTAAACCTAAATTGACATTAGGACTAGGATGCCCTCGATCGAGTTGCGTTTAGTTAGCTAAGAAACTGTTGTACCTTCCTTATCCTCTTCCTTAGACTCTCTATTGCCTTATTCATTTCAGTTACCCACATAAATCTATAAACGAAAATTAATAATGATTTCAGAAACGATGCAGATCTAGGGTTTATGGACAAGAATGTGAAGAAGGCCTTATATGGCTTGACTTCCAGTAACTCAAGATAGACGGATTTAAATTCTTCTCAACATTCTCCAAAGAGATTTCAAAAATCCACTATTCAAACGAAGGTAAAATTTTACCTCCTACGTTAATTTCTTCGTTTCGTCTCGTCTCCTCTCCAGCAAAAACGTTTCTTTCTTTGTAGAGCTACGTCGCATGTGTAGCATACGAGGCTGCCAGACAAAGAGTGGTTGATGTTACGCCTACGTTACAACTTACAACATGAATCAAGATAAAACCAAACGAAGGTAGAGTTTTTGGAATTTTTACTGGTACATTCTTCTTACTTCACTTTGTTGTATCCATTGCAAGAAAGTGTACCACAACGTGTAGTAAAATGAAGAGTGTATTTCTACACTCTCTTCACCTTTTTTTCTTTAAAGTAAACGAAAAAAGTCTATACTTAACTAATTTAAAAGATTCAATTGTCAAATATAAACCGGGCGTACCGGCGTAGCCTAGAATAATCATCTCTAGTCTAAAGAAAAAAGGATAAAATTAAGCACGAGGATTAAGTAACTTTATGTCATTAGTTTCAACTTAAGTGATGCGTCAAGAAAGTCATAAAATATTCCCTTTAGTCCCGAGACTTTGGATTACCAAATTAATGTATAGAAGGATCCATGACTTGACCAAGGAACAAAACCAGTCCGCTTCCGTGTTCTTTGACGAGGAATAGAAAAGGATGGTCAGCCACGAAGTCATACTTCTTTGGGGCAGGACCACAACAGCCAATACCAATTACTGCGGCAGCAGCTGCAGCTTTCGATCCCACTTCATCAACCTCGATGCAAGACTTGTGGATGATCGTGGACAATGGCACCTCCAAACCGAAACCCTTGAGTGCTTCAGAAGCTTCGAAATCAAAATCAAATTTAAACCTTGGAATCTTGAGTTCTTCGATATCCGCCCAGTGGCTAGGAATGGCCTTTTTGTCATTCAAGAATCCAGGGTAGAAGCTAATCTCTCCAGCATTGCAGGCAAGCCATCTTGCTCATCAGGGAGATAGAATTGCATGGAGAAATAACGACCGTCTTCTTCATAATCGCTTCCTTCTCTGTACGGTAGATCGAGGACTTTGAAACCTTCGTATACATCGAGATGGAATCCGAAGGAGCTACGGGTCATGAAGGGCACACGTACTTTGGTTCCATCAAGAAGGTGAAAGTCGGAATCTTCGGTTAGAGATGGATCGAATTGTTTATCCCATCTTCCGTTGAAAAACAAGGCATTAGCAAATATGAGATCAGTCAAAGCAGAAACGGAGTTTGGTGATAGAAGACTAGTGATGAGTCCATTTGTCTGATCTTCAACCCATGAATTCACCTCTTCAGTCACTTCATCAGCCTTTTCAAATACAAACAAAACAAAATAAAGCTATCAACACCTATGATTTGATTTCACAAAAGCCTTGTGTATACTTGACTAAGCATCTTATCTCTTAAGATGCATGTTAGTATACTATATCCCTAGTACGTAATTTTATATATAAACCAGTTTTTAACCAAGTTATTCGCCGAATGATCATGTTGGTTGAACTGACGGAAAAATTTGGGAATTAGGTTACACTAACATCTCTATAATAATATTTTCGCACATAAGCCAAGTCTAAATCTGATTAAGCACACGTCTAAGCATGTTACTATGTCACATCGTCTAAGCACGTTATAGAGGAGTTAGGTTTATTTGGATCAAAGAGAGACGTACCTTGGTGCGGAAGTCAACTCGATTGAAAGCAGCTTTATACGAATTCTCCAGGAGATCTTTGAAAGAAGGTTCGAAAGAGACAGTCTTGTCGATCCAGACGCCATTAGCTGCCGAGATCATCGGACCGCCACTCGCGGTGCTGTCGGCGAGGACGGCGGTAACGATCTCAGAGGAGACTGCGTTAAGCTCATCGGTCGAAGAAGCCTGGAGTAAAGAAAGAATCTGGTCTGCGATGGCTCCGGGAGATCTGGCGGCGATAAAGCTGAGGATGACGTTGATTAACGCCGGGGAGAAGACGAGGTTGGAGGTTTTACCGGCGGTGGTGGCGATCACGTGCTGAGCCAACCTCAGAACGATGTCGTTTTGGTTCTCTACTGATTCTTCCAGGTCCTTCAGGATTTCATATTGTTTCTCCATTGATTCTTCTTGGTCCATCTTTCTTACGGCGAATTAATTTTTTGGGGATTTTCTTAGACGACGTCTCTTTTTATATGTTTTGATCAAACCTCTTAACATAATAACCCTATTTATAGAGTTGTTATGATTATAATTTTATTTCTTTATGAAAAATACTTAGGTTCACCCTTAGAGGTGAACCAATTTATTCACCTCTTCCTTTTCAACCAATCAAAATCTTTTATACATTATCTCACTTTTAAAATAAATTAAAATTAAATTAAAAAGCAAAATCAATTAAAGAAACAAATTATGTATACTTTTAAATAAGGAAAGTTAAATATTGGATTGGTTTAGATTTTACAATTAGAACAAAATTATGTGTCCGTTTGGGTTTACAAATAAATTGTTTAGGTTTATATTTTACAATTAAAACGAAATGATATGTCGGTTTGTGTTTATAAATATCTTTTTTAGGGTTTAAATTTTATAATTAAAACGAAATTATATGTCGGTTTGGATTTACAAATAAGGTGGTTAGGGTTTAGATTTTACAATTAGAACAAAATTATATATGTCGGTTTGGGTTTACAAATGAGATGGTTAGGGTTTACAAATGAGATGGTTAGTTATTAGACTTTATAATTAGAATAAAATTATATGTCGGTTTGGGTTTACAAATGAGATGGTTAGGGTTTAGATTTTACAATTAGAACGAAATATATGTCGGTTTGGGTTTACAAATAAGATGGTTAGGGTTTAGATTTTACAATTAGAATTAAATTATATGTCGGTTTGGGTTTATAAAAGAGTGGTTTAAGTTTTTAATTTATAATAATGTATACATATTTTATTTCCTTAATTTACAAGGAGGTGAATGGAGAGGTTCACCCCTTATTTACTACCTTTTCTTCTACGTTTTATAAATATATATGTATATATATCTTATATAATATGATAACGTTACTTCTAAACTTGCTCTAATATTTTAACATTTGTCAATGCTAATATTTGACATGTGTCATTTTTCTATTTTAATTATTAGCAATTAGATGAGGACTCGTCCGATGTGCGGATTTAAAATTTTATATATTAAATTAAAATTTTAAAAATTATATTAAAATTTGTTGTATGTTATTTATATATTTTATTTTTGTTATAAAATACTGATTTCTATCCATTTACAAATCTATGTTATCATTAAAAGTGAATTCTTTTAACACCTAAATATAATATATGTTACAAACATATTCTTTATCACCACCTAGAAAATGCCAACTATTTTGCCTATATGAACACATTAAGCCAACTATTTTACTTTCACTACTGCATAATTTTTTTATTACTAAAATTGTTGGCTCAAAAAACATTTTGAATTAAAAATATATTATATAATATACTAATCAATGATGTATTATCACAATAATGTATAACCACCATGGAGAAAATCTTAGTTTCGCCATCATCTCTTATTGAGAGAACCTTGCGTCCAACCTCTTTCACCATGGAGAGAATCTTGGCTCCACCTTTCTCCCTTGGGAAGATAACCTTGCGTCCAACCTCCTCCACTATCCTCCCAAGGGAGATAACCTTGTGTCCAACTTTCTCCACCATAGAGAGAACCTCTGCTCTGCCCTCCTCCTGTATGGAGAGAACATGTTCACGTATTTTTGCTATCTCAAAATGGCTTCTCCGACAACCAATGAAAGCATATTACTATGTTACATCGTCTAAGCACGTTAGAGGAGTTAGGTTTATTTTGATCAAAGAAAGACGTACCTTGGTGCGGAAGTCAACTCGATTGAAAGCAGCTTTATACGAATTCTCTAGGAGATCCTTGAAAGAGGTTCGAAAGAGACAGTCTTGTCGATCTAGAAGCCATTAGCTGCTGAAATCATCGGGCCGCCACCCGCGGTGCTGTCGGCGAGGACGGCAGTAACGATCTCAGAGGAGACTGCGTTAAGCTCATCGGTCGAAGAAGCCTGGAGTAAAGAAAGAATCTGGTCTGCGGTGGCTCCGGGAGATCTGGCGACGATAAAGCTGAGGATGATGTTGATTAACGCCGGGGAGAAAACGAGGTTGGAGGTTTTACCGGCGGTGGTGGCGATCACGTGCTGAGCCAACCTCAGAACGATATCGTTTTGGTTCTCTACTGATGATGTTTGCAGTCCCATTGTTTTACTTCTATCTCTTATACTCCTTTGTTCAAAAAAAAAAATACTTCTCCTTTGTTCTTTTTATGTGTACAACAAACCTCCCAACACAATGACCCTACTTATAGAGTTCTTAAACTTATATCTCTAAACAAAATTAATATAATTATGATAAGTTCATAATTTATATAATTTACATATTGATTGATTTTTGACCTTATATCTAATTTGTTTGGTTGTTTGATTTCTTTCCTTTTTTCCTTCTTAACATTAAAAAAGAACATATCCCCAATAATTTATTTAGATTTATTTCCTAACTAGGTTTTCACCTGTGGTGTACCGCGGAACTAAACTATAAATTAATATATTTTAAATAATAATTTTTAATTTATGTAGTTTTAAAATTCTCAATTAATTAACTTTTTTTTGTCAACCATTGGACCACAACTGGCCGGCGCAGTAGCCAAATTCCTACATTCGTAGGAGCCGAGACTCGATCCCGGGTGTGATGGTGCCTTCTACAAGTGGACTTACCTCGTGTCACTGCACTAAAGTCACTTCACCAATTAATTAACTTTTATCTAATCAATTTATAATTTTTTTGATAATATTTTTTTTCTTCTTCTTACGTTTTATACAATTTATAACCTAATTATATTAAATTTGTTATTAGATAGAATATAAAATTTTAAAACACTTAGTTTTGTGTTCTATAATTAAACAGAGGTATATATGCCTATATGGTATGCTAGTGTATATTTTTATGTGTATACAAAATTTTTTTTTTGGAATATTAAGAATGTGTTGTAATATTTGTAATTTTTTGTAGTTCATATACTAAATAATTTATAAGTTAATTTTCCAAAATATGACTACAAATCTATAGTATATGAAATAAACTAATAATTTTAGTGTTGGTTCTATAGTTTAAACCCGCCATGCTAGGCGGATCACGCAACATGTTCAAAGATTTTTAATCCGCAAAAACTCATCATACGAAACCCGTGAAAGTAAAATATAGTATATGAAGCTAAAAGTCATTTTTTATCAAATCAGTTTTTAAAATTTTTAAATAAGGAAATAAAATTGGTATACATTTACAATTATATTTGTGCCTTTTAAAACATTTAGTTTCTATAAAAAAAAATTGAATATAAGTAGAATTAATTTATTTATTAAATTAATTATTTAATAGCAGTGGCATGTATGCAAATAAATGCCAACTTTAAGATTTATTTTATAAATGTCTCCAAAAATATATATATATAGATAAACTGTTTGACTTTATTGACAGCCAAAAACTTCACATTCAAATGTGACATACATATATATCAAAACTCATAGACATATGAGATTATTTACATATTGATTTATTTTTTAGCTTATATCTAATTTGTTTGGTTGTTTGATTTCTTTCCTTTTTTCCTTCTTAACATTAAAAAAGAACATATCCCCAATAATTCATTTAGATTTGTTTGCTAATAAATTGTTTGACTTTATAGACAGCCAAAAACTTCACATTCAAATGTGACACATACATATATATATATATATAGATGGTGATGAGATTATTTACATATTGATTGATTTTTTTACCGTATATCTAATTTGTTTGGTTGTTTGATTTCTTTCCTTTTTTCCTTCTTAACATTTAAAAAGAACATATCCCCAATAATTCATTTAGATTTGTTTGCTAATAAATTGTTTGAATTTATAGACAGCCAAAAACTTCACATTCAAATGTGACACATACATATATATATATAGATGGTGATGAGATTATTAACATGTTGATTGATTTTTTACCTTATATCTAATTTGTTTGGTTGTTTGATTTCTTTCCTTTTTTCCTTCTTAACATTAAAAAAGAACATATCCCCAATAATTCATTTAGATTTGTTTGCTAATAAACTGTTTGAATTTATAGACAGCCAAAAACTTCACATTCAAATGTGACACATACATATATATATATATATAGATGGTGATGAGATTATTAACATGTTGATTGATTTTTTACCTTATATCTAATTTGTTTGGTTGTTTGATTTCTTTCCTTTTTTCCTTCTTAACATTAAAAAAGAACATATCCCCAATAATTCATTTAGATTTGTTTGCTAATAAACTGTTTGACTTTATAGACAGCCAAAAACTTCATATTCAAATGTGACACATACATCTTATTATATAAACCTTAAGTATGCTAGAAAATTATGAACAACTAAAAAACAAATACAAACTATGTGAGTCAGAAAACGTTGTTAACAAAAGAAAACAGGGTATTATGAGTGATGATCATATTTCTATGATTGAAAAGGTACTTGCAGATAAACTTCAATAAGGCTGGTTTTAACTACGCTTCATATATGGGTAGACAAACTAAATCAATATGTATGTATAATATTTATATACTGTTACACATATATCTTTGACTAATATTTGTGTAGCAGTATAATATGTAAGTATAATATTTTCTACACATATATCTTTGACAAAATCAATGTGTAAGTATAATATTTATATACTGCTACACATATATCTTCGATATACTGCTACACATATATTTTCGATATACTACTACACATATATCTTCGATATACTGCTACACATATATCTTCGACTAATACTTTTTAACTGTCTTTTATCTTTGACTAATAAATATACTAAAATTTGTAGTGGCAGTTTGTTTAATCACTAAAATTGTTTACTCAAAAAATCGTGTAGATATTTTTTTTTTCTCAGCTTTTCATGCAAAATATTTTTTGAGTAAACAATTTTAGTGGTTAAACAAACTGTCACTACAAATTTTAGTGGTGAAAAAAAAACTACGTCAAAGTGAAAGTAAAGAGACAAAAAAAAATTAGTTTTTTCACAAATACATTTTATAGGTGGTGATAAAGAGCGTATTTTAACAATAATTTAGGGTGTAAGAACACATTAATAGTGATAAAGCATAGAAGAAAATTATAGGTGGATGCTAATAAGATGTCACTTTTACGGATTGATTGCATATAAAATATATTGTGAATAAGTAATAATAGTAAATTTATAGATACTAAACGTTTTGAAATTTGACAATAATAATATTCGTAATGGTTAATGTTTGAAAAATATTATGGTGGTCGATAATTTAGCTTTAGTTTATTGTAATAATAGTAATAATAATTTTGAAATATAAAAATATAATTTAGTGTATCAAAGTAAAAACTTCTCTCTAACTAAAAATATTTATCTTTTTATTTTTGAAAAATATATTTCACTTACTAAAAATATTTCTATATTTTAAAAAATTTTCATTTTATTAAATAATTTTAAAACCAGCACATTGTGCGGGTCCTAATCTAGTCTATATATAGATGGTGATGAGATTATTTACATATTGATTGATTTTACCTTATATCTAATTTGTTTGGTTGTTTGATTTCTTTCCTTTTTTTCCTTCTTAACATTAAAAAAAAAAACATATCCCCAATAATTCATTTAGATTTGTTTGCTAGTAATAAACTGTTTGACTTTATAGACAGCCAAAAACTTCATATTCAAATGTGACACATACATATATATATATATATAGATGGTGATGAGACTTCTCTCAGATACAACGGAAACTTTCAATGCTTCTACCGAGCCCAAGAACACGAATTTCACGCTACCGGCGTAACGATCCCTAATTTCGAATGTATTCTCCGGCAAAGTTTCCATAATCTCCGAAGAAGTTTCGGTAATCTCCGACGCCGTCTTCAGCTTGTCGTCGGTCTTCATATCAGCGTGCGGGAGAAGTTTGAAGTTTGTTGGGACAAAAATGAGTGACTGTGTATTAGATTCCGACGCCGTCTTCAGCTCGTTGTCGGCCTATAGTTTTTATTATAAAAGCTATGATTGGTAACGACTGTTACTTATGTTATGGCTGTAAAGATTTTAACTTTCAAATTTTAGCGGTAGATGCTTTGACTGTAGAAACTTTAACTGTTAAAATTTGATTAGTAACAAACACTTTTAAAGCTATAGTTGTTATTTTTATTATTAAAATATATTGAAATGATGATATTAATGATGATAATGAAAATAAAAATAATTATTATTGAAATGGATCTTAAAAGAAAGAGAAAAAAAAATAAGAATAATTAATTTATAAAACTAAAATATGTAAAATATAAAGGAAGAGAAAAAAATAAAATATTTATATTTGTTTAAAGCCATTTTAAAGCTTGAATTTGAAGCTTTAAAAATCTGAGAAAGAAAAAAAAAAAGTGGTTTACAAGACTTAAAAAAAATAAAACTCATAAAAGTCTGATTGATAAATTATTGACTGTCAATTCTTTTATTTTTTTTAAGTTTTAAAAGTCTTGTGCCAATCAGGGCCAAAAAAAATTATACAATAAATCCTCTAACCCAATAAAAGTCTTCCCGAAACCTCTGAACCAGTCAGAGTCTCTGACTTAACTTCAAATAAATAAGTTGAAGTCTAAACCAGACCTCACCCACATCTAACCAACACCAGATTCTTCTTAACCAATTCGACATCAAACATAGCTTGAAAAGTGGTATTCGATCTTACTTAAAAATGGTTACTAATCATTTTAATAAAATACTTATAAATCAAACTTTGACAACAATAGATACATATCTGTAAATATCAAGTATAACCATATTCGAATTTCTCTTTGATTCTTGAGCAGTCAAAAGACTTTATATATTAAAGTTAATTTCCTTTTAATTTAACCATACTTGTTATGGTAATCAGTTTTTTTTGTGGATTGTGTTGATCCTAAAAGTTTGAACAGGTCGTAGAGGCTAACGAATATATTAGCCTGTTTACTACGTAGTCTTTAACGGGCCTATAGGCACCATGGTGTAATATTGTCATTGAAAATTTAGTTACAGGGTATGAAAGCAAAAGATTTTACAGATTTGGTGACTAAATAAGAAGTAAGCTTATCTGACACGCATAGTGACCGATTCTTCAATCAAAGATATGGTTTAGCTATTCATTTATTTTATTAAAGCATCTTAACAAGGCATTTAACGGAATCGAATCCTGCATTATTGTGAGACACTTGTCCGATTACGTACCTTGTGATCAGAGTCAAATTGCAATCTCAATGTCACAGTTGCATAAAATAGTTGTATAAACAAAAACAGATTGAGTTTGGGTTATGAAAATCACTAAATAGAGGCATGCATATAAAGTATATATACCAAAACCTTTATATATTAAAGTTAATTTTCTTTTTATTTCATTTTATTCTGAAAGAAAATTTATATTCGTGAAATAAATGCAAGTCCATAGTACATTATATTTATCAGAATGTTATATCCATTTTCAATCATAAGTATAAAATTCAGTGAGTTATTTTTCTTACAAATAATAGATCATCTACGTCATTCATAATTTTATGCATATAACATTACACTTTTAATATAATTTTCTAATTTTTTAAAATTACGTGTTAAAATGTATTTAATATCTATTTATGTAGTTTCTTTTTTTTTAATATATTTTCCCAGTTAGCAGTTTTTAATAATGACAATTGATTGATTTATCTGATTAAGCATACGTCTAAGCATGTTACTATGTTACGTATAAGCATTTTAGTCGCTATGTTACATCGTCTAAGCACGTTATAGAGGAGTTAGGTTTATCTGGATCAAAGAGAGACGTACCTTGGTGCGGAAGTCAACTCGATTGAAAGCAGCTTTATATGAATTCTCCAGGAGATCCTTGAAAGAAGGTTTGAAAGAGACAGTCTTGTCGATCCAGACGCCATAGAAGATTATACATTGGTGAGGGATGACTTTATTGTCTAAGTTGTGTATATTTGATAAGTTACATGGCACTTTTGGCACTGCTGGCTCCGATAGTAGGGTGCTTTCAGTTTCTCGGGCAACGATTGTAAACAAAGACTCAAAACATTTTTTTATGATGATTCTTAACAGAGCAAAAGGCTTCACATTTTTTTTTGCTTGAATTAGTTGTTCCAATACTCTTATCAAGAAAAAGACAAAATAGTTAGTACCTATATAGCCTGTCTTGAAAAAAAAGAAGAATACAACATTCCAATGACACTAGAGCTGGTTTAAAATAAGTTAATTAAAACTATTATAGTCATTTTCACTATTAAAATAAATAATCCGTCTAGTTGATTTGTAGCTTTCTCGATGTGAATTGAATGAAATACTTTATTCTGCAAAGAACAATATAGCTCAACCACAAAAATTTGTCATTTTCCAATAAGGGAATTTATATCATTTTTATAACAAGGCGATGAATCATCAATTAATAGTTATACTAATTTAATTTTCAAAGCCAAGAAAAGTTGTTGAAGAAGAATATTATCAAGAGGAGACCCAGCGAAAGAAAGAAGCCATAATTATAACAGAGAGAAGAATCTGTTCAACCCAAGCAAAGCTTAATAAAGGCTTTAAAGCTCTGAGAAAGTCCACTGCAATATTCTCTACAAGATTTGAAGAAGCAATCTAATCTTTGTTGGTTCTGCTTTTGAGAATCTATATAATACTCTTCTGTCTTCAGGACAAGTTTCTTTTCTTCTACTGTTTATTTTGTCTCTATTTCATCTTGTAATATTCAAATTTAAGATCAATAGCATGGTTGGTATTTTCTCTAGATTCTCTGTTGTTAGAGGCGGCCATAGAAGAACTCAGAGTGCCATCGTAAGCTCTCTTTTCTATTTTCTTGTCTGATTCCTGTAGAGGTTGTATGGCAGATGAGATTTTTGTTCTGTTAGATTATTGCTTGATCTTTATGTTCATAAAGATTCCTTCTTAGAGTATGATGCTTCTCAGTTTTGCTTAATTCTTAGAGTTGCTTGTTTTCTAAATTTTTAGCTGAATATTTTGAGCTTGTTTTTCATAGGTTCAAGCTATTATCTGCTTTTGTAACCTGATTAGATTTCAAGCAATAGTTGAATCTAAGAATCCTTAATTTATCTGAAAAAGCACACTTGACATGAATCTTGTCTTATGGTCAGGATGGAAGGGAAACATTGCCTCCAAGATCTGATCCTGTTGCTTCAACTAACTCCGCAACCGCTTCAACTCATGGGATCGAAGTAGCAACAGAGTTTAAACCGGTGGATCACCCGATGGAGCCCTTAGACAACGATCAGCCGATCCAATGTCCACTCCCCGAGCCATCCATTCTCAATGTATGCTTCTTGAAAAAGTTGCAAGAAATTTTTTTAAATGGTTTCTATATTGTGAAAACTGCAAAGATATATAGGAGTGTTTTCAGAAAGCTTTACTCTTTCTTTATGATCATAGGACGGGAGACTCTGGAAAGAGAGAGTTTCGGCTTCTTCGATGAGGAGACGAGGTGATTTGGCGATTGTCCAAGATGGGATGGGTGAAGAATCTGACGTTTCTGTGACAATTCCATCAGGGACTAGCCAATGCAATACCAACCGTCTGTTCTTGCCATCGCTCAGTGCGCCCGAACACGACTTGCTTAATCTACTAGAAGAATGCAAAGTATCTGGTAGTATCTAAGAGCCAGGGCTGGTCTAGACTCTTTTTTATATATTTTGTGTGTATGAACAAAACCAGATCATAGTGATTGTCATATATTTAACTTAAATCATATATTTCATGTTTCTGTGAATTATACATTGTGTAGCTAATGCTTTCCCAATTAAGACCGTTTCGTTTCCTCAATTGGCTGATGGACGCAGTTGCTACAGTAGCTTGCATCACACGCCACACAAGTTCCATTCAATTTCTATATCACTTTCCTGCATCGATGACATGTCAAATTAATGCATAGAAGGATCCATGACTTGACCAAGGAACAAAACCAGTCCGCTTATGTGTTCTTTGATGAGGAAAAGGAAAGGATGATCCGCCACGAAGTCATACTTCTTTAGCACACGAAAACCACATCCTCCATAACCTATTAATGCGGCAGCAGCTGCAGCTTTCGATCCCACTTCATCGACCTCAATGCAAGACTTGTGGAAGATCTTGGACGATGGCACCTCCAAACCAAAAGCCTTGAGAGCTTCAGAGGCTTCGAAATCAAAAGCAAATTTAAACCTTGGAATCTTGAGTTCTCCTATATCTCCCCGGTGGCTAGGAAGGACCTTGTTGTCTTTAAAGAATCCACGAGTAGAAGCTAATCTCTCCAGCATTGCAGGCAACCCATCTTTCTCATCAGGGAGATAGATTCGCATCGAGAAAGTACGACAGTCTACGAGTCTTTGAATCCTTCAAAAACATCGAGATGGAATCCGAAGGAGTCAGTGGTCATGAAGGGCACACGTACTTTGGTTCCATCAAGAAGGTGAAAGTCGGAATCTTTTGTTAGAGATGGATCGAATTGTTTATCCCATTTTCCATTGAAGAACAAGGCATTAGCAAATATGTGATCAGTCTGATCAGAAGCAGAGTTTGGTGGAAGAAGATTAGTGATGAGTCCATTTGTCTGCTCTTCAACCCATGAATTCACCTCTTTAGTCACTTCATCAGCCTGTCCAAAACAAACATATATACAAAAACAGCTATCAGCATCTGTGATTTGATTTCACAAAATTAAAAGCCTTGCGTATACTTCATTTAGCACAAATCTTAACATGTTAGTATAAACCCTAGCTAGTACTTTATATATAAGCACACAAATAAATCCAAGTGTCTAAGCATGTTACTATGTTACATCTAAGCATGTCACAGTGTTACATACATCTAAGCATGTTAGTGTTAAATATAATCCCTGGTAAATTTACCAAGGAGTTAGGTTTATCTGGATCAAAGAGAGAGTACCTTGGTGAGAAAGTCAACTTCGTTGAAAGCAGCTTTATACGAATTCAGCAAGAGATCCTTGAAAGAAGGTTTCACAAAGAGAGACTTTTCGATCCAGAAGCCATTCGCCGCCAATATCGTCGGGCCGCCAATCGCGGTGCTGTCGGCGAGGACGGTGGTGACGATCCCGGAGGAGACAGCGTGAAGCTCATCGGTTGAAGAAGCATGGAGTAAAGAGACAATCTGTTCTGCGGTGTCTCCGGGAGATCTGGCGGCGACAAAACTGAGGATGACGTTGATTAACGCCGGCGAGAAGACGAGGTTGGAGGTTTTCCCGGCGGTAGTGGCGATCACGTGTTGAGTCAATCTCAGAGCAATGTCGTTTTGATTCCCTACTGATTCTTCCAGTTCCTTCAGGATTTCATATTGTTTCTCCATTGATTCTTCTTGGTCCATCTTTCTTACGGCGATTTTCTTATACGACTTCTCTCTTCTTATATGTTTTGATCAAACCTCTTAACATAATAACCCTATTTATAGAGTTATTATGATTTTGACATTTGGCAATGCTAATATTTGACATGTGTCATCTTTTTCTATTTTAATTATTAGCAATATGTTCACATTAATATATCACAATTAATTTCTATATTTTTTTAAATATTTTTTCATTTTACTTATTTTCTAATATTTTATTTAAAAGTTTCTCCACACTTTTCTTATTAATATAATGTGGAGAAAAAAATCATATATGAAACCAAAAATTTCTCTTAATTATTAGTAATGTGGATTCTGTTAAGATTTGTGCTTGAGCTTTAATTATGTTCATAGTGATTCCTTCTTAGTTCTTACTATCCGATGCTTCTCACGCATACTTTTTCCTTTTTTTTTGGTTCAGATTCTTTGTTCTTATCATATTTAGATGCTAACAAAGTAAAAAAAAATTACGCTCAATGAGTTGGTGATTAGACTTAGAGTTGCTTGTGTTCTCTATTTCCAATTAAGTTTAGGCTCAACCATAAAGAAAACGTAAACATCCCTAGTACGTCGATCGTAGTATCTAATTAAGTACCATTACCATGGTTGGTATAGACTCTTTTTACACTTTCTTTGTGAGAACAAAAACCAAATGATATTACTAACTAAACGACTTATCCATTCATGCTCTGTGAATCATAAAAGATATATACATTGTGTAGCCAGTGCTTTCCCAAGGAAGACCGTCTCATGACTTCATCGATAGGCTGGTGACGAAGTTGCTACAGTAGCTTGTATCACACGCCACACAAGTTTCATTCAATTTCTAATTCTTTTTCATTCATCGGTTACATTTCGATATCCCATTTGGTTTAGGAAAATCATGAGCAGATAAGCCTTGGTTAAAAAGGCTTCAGAAAATCAGGATGGTTTTGGCAACTACGTGTGTTTCCTCTCCAATATTTGAAGATTTTAGTAGAGTATGTGAGCTAAATTCGCATGAAACTATGCTAGTATTAACAAACAAATTGAAAATAATATTTAAAAATAAAAAGCATGGATAAAAATTGAACCAATAAAAATCATACAAAACGCCAGGAAATAGGTAACTAGCTAGAAATCTCTAAAAATTAATTTTTTTCTTCCAAATCTTAAACCAGTTGGCATAAAAATTCTATAGTCCCGAGACTTTGGATTACCAAATTAATGTATAGAAGGATCCATGACTTGACCAAGGAACAAAACCAGTCCGCTTCCGTGTTCTTTGACGAGGAATAGAAAAGGATGGTCAGCCACGAAGTCATACTTCTTTGGGGCAGGACCACAACAGCCAATACCAATTACTGCGGCAGCAGCTGCAGCTTTCGATCCCACTTCATCAACCTCGATGCAAGACTTGTGGATGATCGTGGACAATGGCACATCCAAACCGAAACCCTTGAGTGCTTCAGAGGCTTCGAAATTAAAATCAAATTTAAACCTTGGAATCTTGAGTTCTTCGATATCCGCCCAGTGGCTAGGAATGGCCTCTTTGTCATTCAGGGGTAGAAGCTAATCTTTCCAGGGGTAGAAGCTAATCTTTCCAGCATTTCAGGCAGCCCATCTTTCTCATCAGGGAGATAGAATTGCATGGAGAAATAACGACCGTCTTCTTCATAATCGCTTCCTTCTCTGTACGGTAGATCGAGGACTTTGAAACCTTCGTATACATCGAGATGGAACCCGAAGGAGCTACGGGTCATGAAGGGCACACGTACTTTGGTTCCATCAAGAAGGTGAAAGTCGGAATCTTCTGTTAGAGATGGATCGAATTGTTTATCCCATCTTCCGTTGAAAAACAAGGCATTAGCAAATATGAGATCAGTCAAAGCAGAAACGGAGTTTGGTGAAAGAAGACTAGTGATGAGTCCATTTGTCTGATCTTCAACCCATGAATTCACCTCTTCAGTCACTTCATCAGCCTTTTCAAATACAAACAAAACAAAATAAAGCTATCAACACCTATGATTTGATTTCACAAAAGCCTTGTGTATACTTGACTAAGCCTCTTATCTCTTAAGATGCATGTTAGTATACTATATCCCTAGTACGTAATTTTATATATAAACCAGTTTTTAACCAAGTTATTCGCCGAATGATCATGTTGGTTGAACTGACGGAAAAATTTGGGAATTAGGTTACACTAACATCTCTATAATAATATTTTCGCACATAAGCCAAGTCTAAATCTGAGATTTAAGCACACATATAAGCATGTTACTATGTTACCTAATTGATATAAGGAAGTTAGGTTTATTTGGATCAAAGAAAGGCGTACCTTGGTGCGGAAGTCAACTCGATTGAAAGCAGCTTTATACGAATTCTCCAGGAGATCCTTGAAAGAAGGTTCGAAAGAGACAGTCTTGTCGATCCAGACGCCATTAGCTGCCGATATCATCGGGCCGCCACTCGCGGTGCTGTCGGCGAGGACAGCGGTAACGATCTCAGAGGAGACTGCGTTAAGCTCATCGGTCGAAGAAGCCTGGAGTAAAGAAAGAATCTGGTCTGCGATGGCTCCGGGAGATCTGGCGGCGATAAAGCTGAGGATGACGTTGATTAACGCCGGGGAGAAGACGAGGTTGGAGGTTTTACCGGCGGTGGTGGCGATCACGTGCTGAGCCAACCTCAGAACGATGTCATTTTGGTTCTCTACTGATTCTTCCAGGTCCTTCAGGATTTCATATTGTTTCTCTATTGATTCTTCTCGGTCCATCTTTCTTACGGCGAATTAATTTTTTGGGGATTTTCTTAGACGACGTCTCTTCTTATATGTTTTGATCAAACCTCTTAACATAATAACCCTACTAGATTCATTTTATTTTTATTGTATTTTCTATATAAAATATAATTTATGTTATTGTTTTTAAAAGTTTTTTGTTGGATAAAAAATGATGCAAAGAAAACCATATGCTAAAAAATACATATTTTGTAAGTTTTATATTGTTAATGATTCTAGATAATTACCCGTGCTATAACACTAGTTAAATTTTATTTTGTAATCTATCTTGTAACCCACTATTTAACTTGTAACAAATCAATCTATCAATTTCGTAATCTATCTTTGGTTAACTTTGTGGTCTATCGATAAAATCTATAGAAAATAAATTTGTAATATTGTGTTTAAAGATCTTTGGAAACAACGTGATATAAAACTAAAATCTTCCAATTTGTTACCATGATTTTATTTGTTACCATTAATATATCAATTATCAATTTGGAATATCCCTAATATTTAGGTGTAACCATTCATATTAATATATAGATTAATCTATAACCTATCTATAAACTATATGTAATCATTTGTATGCATTTATTAAAAATATAAAGTCTACAAAAACTATACTGTGTACTTCCCTTCTATTTAAAAAGGGATTTATATAGTTGTTATGATTATAGTTTTATTTATGTATTTACTAAATTTTATTTTCATATTATCCCAAATTTGCTCATTTCTATTTTATTTACTACCTTTTCTTCTACGTTTTTAAATATACATGTATATATATCTTATATAATATGATAATGTTACCTCTAAACTTGCTCTAATATTTTGACATTTGGCAATGCTAATATTTGACATGTGTCATTTTTTCTATTTTAATTATTAGCAATATGTTCACATTAATATACCATAATTAATTATAAACTTCTTAAATATTTTTCCATTTTATTTATTTTCAATATTTTATTTAAAAATATAATAAGGTTTCCTCTAAATTTGCTCTAGTATTTTGACATTTGGCAGTGCTAATATTTGACATGTGTCATTTTCCTATTTTAATTAGTATCAATATATTCACATTAATATACCACAATTAATTTCTATACTTAAATATTTTTCCATTTTATTTATTTATAATATTTTTTTTAAAAAAATACTCCACACTTTCATTATTAATATAACGTGGAGAAAAAAAATCATATATGAAACAAAAAGTTTCTCTTAATTATTAGTAATATTTTTAATTATTTACACTAATTTATCAGAATAAATCTCTCTACTAATGATAATTAAAATTAATAAATATATATTATCTCAATTTCTATATTTTTATTTTTAATTTATCTACTTATGATAATTAAAAAACAAATAAATGTATATTTTCTCAATTTCTATATTTTCAATAAATTCTCACCAAGAATTCTTCAGATCATTATAGTCATTCCCTCCAATAAATACACTAAATCACTAATTCTTATGCAATAAAATATAATAAACTTTGTTCATAAATGTCATTCATGCATAATTGTGAAAGTTGAATAGCTATAAAATGTAAATATGCTTTTCTTGCATATTAATCTCAAAAATTAATTTATAATTCTTTTTGAAACAATTCCTTATATATATTAAAATTTACACTTCGCACTAAGACCAAGTCCAGTGGAAGTACTTATTGGGTTGCTTATGTTCTTTTAGGGCCAAATTTTAATATAAAAACACAAAAGTTGGCCCATTAAGAAAAACAACGCTTATGTAATCATATATATAAAAGTAAGGTTTTGGTCTCTCCTTATTGGTTGATTGTCATTTAATGTTTTCTAATTTATTTATTTTTATTTACTTTCTAATAATTTAATTGCTTCAACATTATTTAAGACCCAAATAACACAATATATTTATAACTCACACATTAAAATAAAATTATAACTGAAATAAAATAAATTATGCATTAATCATATTCCACCATTCAATTTTATTTAAACACAATAAATTATAATTATGCACTCATTTTTTTTTTGTAACTTCCATCAATTCTTATCATATAAATAATCATTCTCTCATTCTCTCATATTAGCATTCTTTTACTTTCACATTTTCATATTCTCTCATTCTCTTCCACTTCTCTCATTTCTTCCACAATACCTCAAATCATTTTTTTTGTTTTTGATTTCTTATTTTTGTTGTATGAGTTACAAAAAACCAAATGAAATATCATTGTAAAATTTTAATTTTAGAGATTGCAAAATATAACCAACCTCAGAACGATGTCGTTTTGGTTCTCTACTGATGACGTTTGCAGTCCCATTCTCTTATACTTCTCCTTTGTTTATGTGTTCAACAAACCTCCTAACACAATGACCCTATTTATAGAGTTCTTAAAATTATATCTCTAAACAAAATTAATATAATTATGATAAGTTCATAATTTTATCTAACTTACATATTGATTGATTTTTTACCTTATATCTAATTTGTTTAGTTGTTTGATTTCTTTCCTTTTTTTCATCTTAACATTAGAAAAGAATGTATCCCCAATAATCCATTTAGAGGGGTATTCAATTTGATATTTTAAGGATTTGGTAGGATTTTGATATTTTAGAATTTTGAAAGATTTAGGAGATTTTTAGGAGATTTGATTGTGTTTTAGAGTTTTTCTATTTAAGAAAAAATAAATTCTGTGAGATTCTATGAGATTTTCTTAGTAAACTTTGGATGATTTTAGAATATTTTACAACAAAAGAAAAAAAAAATCTATGTCAAAATATTTATTATTAAAAAATCCTACCATTTTTTTTTTCTCAGGAAGATGAAGACGATAACTTTATCGCCACCACCACACATTCTAGTAACACTAGATGAAATCATGACCAGTCCGATGTGTGGGTTTAAAGTTTTATAAATTAAATTAAATTTTTAAAAATATATTAAAATTTGTTGTACATTATCTATAAATTTTATTTGTTATAATACACTGATTTATATCCATTTACAAATCTTTTATGTATGTTACTATTAAAAGTATATTTTTTACACCAAAATATATTTTATGTTACAAATATATTCTTTATCACCATCTCGAAAATGTCTATATGAACACATTTAGCCAACTTTTTTACTTTCACTTCTGCATAGTTTTTTAATTACTAAAATTGTTGGCTCAAAAAACATTTTGAATAAAAAATATATTACATAATATACTAATCAATGATGTATCATCACAATAATGTATGACACCCTCATCCCTTATGGAGAGAACCTTGCGTCCAACCTCCTCCACCATGGAGAGAACCTTGGCTCCGCCTTCCTTCCTTGGGGAAATAATCTTGCGTCCAATCTCCTCCACCTTCCTCTCTTGGGAAGATAACCTTTTGTGTCTAACCTTCTCCACCATAAAGAAAACTTCGGCTCTGCCCTTCTCTTGTGTAGAGAAAACATTTTCACGTTTTTTTGCTATCTCAAAATGGCTTGCTCCGACAACCAATTAAAGTAAAAACATTTTTCTAACGTCACAAAAAATCTTTTGAATGTAACTAATGTTAAATTTCCCAATGTATTCGTGGAAGTGTCTTTGACACACTATGATGTAGCCTCTGTCTCTATAACGCCTCAACCGCCACCTTGCTTAGTGAGCCCATGTCCACTCTCAGTCCATTGGCCCACCTTCCTAAGTGGGGCGTACATCTATTCTCGGCCCATGGACCCACTCATATTCGATGACCGGTTTGTTATGTCTAGGAGGCTTTAAAAACTTGTTTACCGACCCTACAAATCAACATATGATCTTTTCCTGCGTTTTGTCTTCACTCGCACAGTTCCAACAATCGCTTCCAGGAAGGTCACCCATCATGAAGTTCTCTCAGGACCCTTGAGCAAAAAAATAAGTTCATTTTGGTGACATATGTGTCCAAATTAATTCTTTACACCTTTCTGCAAACCAGGGTATCACAGTTTTTGAGCTCCTATGGATATATCAACAACGAATTATGTTTATCTAATCTATCTATCTATGTTTGTTGTAAGCTTGCGTTTGATTAACCTATTTTATCTATCCATTAGGTTGATGAACTTTTACTCGTTATCTCCTTTGGGATTGAATGAATAATGGTAACAATTATGTTTACAAAAAAAGAAGAAGGGTTTGTGACCAACCAATCAACGTTTAAAAATTTGGATAAAGAATAATTTGACAGAATTAAAGAAACAATAGAAAATTATAAGCATGATAATATATGAATCCCAATTTATTCAAAGATGAAAATATAAATTAAATAAAACAATCTAAATATACTACAATAAATTTTAAAATACATTATACGGAAATGAAGATGCACATATTAATTTATTTTTTTGGGTCAACATATTAATCTTACCTATTCCCAACTGATAAAGAAAATGTAGGAGAAAAGTTTGGTTTAAAAAAATAAGAAAAATTTACCTTCCCATTAAAAAAAAATTCCCAATTAAACAAAATTGAAAGCGTGTTTTTGAATAAATTATTTAAATATAAGACGATCTATGTTTATATAGAAGTAAGTATTTACAAAATTTAGAATTAATAATTAATTGTATATTTTCCTTAATCCTTTTTTTTTTTTTTTGTAGAACTAATAACTTAAAACTAAAAATAAGTATATAATTTATAATTTCGAATTTTATGAAATATATATATATATAATCTCCTTATAATTATTATTAAAAACTTAGTATTTTAAATAAATTCTGTAATTTTTGATAATAATCTTTTTACAATATTAATGTTTTATATATATATATATATATATCATCTCCTTATAATTATTATTAAAAACTTAGTATTTTTAATAAATTCTGTAATTTTTGATAATTATCTTTTTACAATATTAATGTTTTATCTGTTTATATTATTAATATTTTCTTAAAACAAAATATTTTATTTTTTTTGTAATCAAATTCCTTCTATTAAATATTAACTTTTACACATGTCAAAATCTGAGATTGATAATTTGACACATGTCAAAATCTTGTTAATAACTAACTTTCAAAACCCAACTTTACATAATAAGATATTCGACCGAGTAACATTTTCGATTGTTTAGATGTGAGTTCTTGATTAAAACTTGCAGGATGGAAAAGAATGGTTATGCAAATCCAATATTTGGTCCCTCAAATCTCTTGGAACCAAACGCAAGCTTTGCAAAAATGTCGAAGAAGCTGATTGTTTCTCCCATTGTAAAGACTTTAGTCTTTAGCAAAGTCCCTGAGAAGGTTTCTTATCTATTTGTTTAAATCTTTTTTGGTCCTAAACGGGTTTTGTTTTGATGTGATCATCGCAAATGATTCAGGTAAGGGATTGGATCGATGAGATAGCCCGTGACTGGAGGATTAAAAGGATAATCAACTTAAAAACTTGAATCTGAAACGAGAGAGGACGTGAAGAGGTGGACCAGTTTCAGTTTTTATTTCCCAGAAAATACAATTTTTTTGTTCTTCTAAATCCTGTAAAATTCTACCTCAAAGGGTATGATTTTGAGGAAGAGTATTTTCAACTAAAAAACAAACCATAATCTCCTAGAATCATTTAAAGTAGCAGTTTTTTAAAAAAGTTGGTATATTTTGAATAACAGTAGATTTCAAGTAAGTTTTATGGATCTTGATTGAATAACAAGGCATTCTAAATTATTTTAAATGATTTTACATAAATCTAAGTTGAATAACATAGGGAGGTGACATACACTGGGTTTATCTCTTCTCGAGCACCGCTCTCTCTTCTCCCAAATAGTAAAACCCTAGTTTTCTCAGATATGTGACTGGGAAGTCAATCTGGTGGTTGGCGCTTCTCGCAGTCGCCGTGAGTGGCTTCCCCTTTTCGTTTATGTTTTAGTTGTATGGTTTTGCAATTCGTCTGTCTCATGTATTTCGTTGGAGAAAATCTTATCTTGGTGGAAATGGTAAATCTTCACGGCGAGGGTTTTTGCTTCTGTCGGTGGCCAGCTTCTCCAGAGAGGGTTGTTGTTGGGTGTCCGAGATCTGTAGATCTGACGGGTGCTCTGTTCTTGTGGGTGAATCTCGAGGTTTGGTTTTTCGTGAATCCATGGCCATGGTCTCGTTGTTTCTATTGTTCGGTAAGCCGGCCTTATGGCCGTTCTTCTTCGACGTCTTGCTAGAGTTAGATGGAGTTGCTTTAGTTGGTTGTTGTTAGTGGTAGCTTTATGGTGGTCCTTAGTAGTATCGAGCAGTTTTAGTATCTTTCGATTGGGATGTTAAGGCTCCTTTCTAAGCAGAGGTTTCGTTTTGTTTCAATGTGATGGTAGAATCTTAAGTTTGCTGAGTTCCTTCTTCTTCTTGTTGTGCTTAGTGGATGATACCTTCTCTTTTACGTCGGTCTTGTTTATGTGATTGGTGTTCTTCGAGAAGTTAGGCCTTGCTCCTCGCATTTTGAAGACTTTAGTTTGACGTTCTTGGGTTTACCAACGTCGACGTCGCTTCCTGAAGTGAGTGGTCTTGCTTGCCGTGTTATGAAGTCCCTGGTTCTTGGTTACGAGAGATCGGCTCTCATCGTGTTAGGAGGTGGTTGATGTTATTCTTGAGTTGGCCGTGGGCATCCTTGGTAAATCTCATCCATTTGTGCGTTAGAAGAAGAGGTTCTTTGCTCTCTTGGTTCTATTGTTTCTCTTAAGGTTTTATTGCCGGTTGCTTTTGTTCTTAGATTAAGGTTGTTATCACCTTTCGTTTATGCTATTACTTGTTCTATTATAGTATCTAGTTTCTGGGGAAATTTAGTTTTCTTTCGGCCTTTGTTTCCGGGGACATTCTTGTAGTCCGCCGGCTTAAGCCTCCCCTCTTTTGGGCGTAGTATTCTACTTTGTTACTTTCTTGGTTGGAACCAAGATTATCAATAATATCAGTTGACAAAAAAAAAGTTGAATAACATAGGATTTTAAAAGATTTTTAAAAATCATCAGTTGAATAACAAATAATTTTAAGAATACTTTACAATCTTCTAAAATACAAGTTTAATACCCCCTCTTAGATTTGTTTGCTAATAAACTGTTTGACTTTATAGACAGCCAAAAACTTCACAGTCAAATGTGACACATACATATATATATATATATAGATGGTGATGAGATTATTTACATATTGATTGATTTTTTACCTTATATCTAATTTGTTTGGTTGTTTGATTTCCTTCCTTTTTTACTTCTTAACATTAAAAAAGAACATATCCCCAATAATTCATTTAGATTTGTTTGCTAATAAACTGTTTGACTTTATAGACAGCCAAAAACTTCACATTCAAATGTGACACATACATCTTATTATATAAACCTTAAGTATGCTAGAAAATTATGAACAACTAAAAAAACAAATACAAACTATGCGAGTCAAAAAACCTTGCTAACAAAAGAAAACAGGGTATTATGAGTGATGATCATATTGCTATGATTGAAAAGACACTTGCAAATTAACCTCAGATAATGCTGGTTTTAACTACGCTTCATATATGGATAGACAAACTAAATCAATGTGTAAGTATAATATTTATATACTGCTACACATATATCTTCGACTAATATATGTGTAGCAGTATAATATGTAAGTATAATATTTTCTACACATATATCTTCGACTAAATCAATGTGTAAGTATAATATTTATATACTGCTACACATATATCTTCGACTAATATTTGTGTAGCAGCATAATATGTAAGTATAATATTTTCTACACATATATCTTTGACTAAATCAATGTGTAAGTATAATATTTATATACTGTTATGTTACACATATATCTTCGATATACTGCTACACATATATCTTTGACTAATATTTTTTTAACTGTCTTTTATCTTCGACTAATAAATATACTAAAATTTGTAGTGGCAGTTTGTTTAATCACTAAAATTGTTTACTCAAAAAATCGTGTAGATATTGTTTTCTGAGCTTTTCATCCAAATTATTTTTTGCGTAAACAATTTAGTGGTTAAACAAACTGTCACTACAAATTTTAGTGGTGAAAAAAAACTACACCAAAGTGAAAGTAAAGAGATAAAAAAAAATTAATTTGTATACAAATACATTTTATAGGTGGTGATAAAGAGTGTATTTTAACAATAATTTAGTGTGTAAGAACACATTATTAGTGATAAAACATAGAAGAAAATTATAGGTGGATGATAATAAGATGACACTTTTACGGGTTGATTGCATGTAAAATATTTTGTGAATAAGTTGTTAAACGTTTTGAAATTTGACAATAATAATATTCGTAATGGTTAATGTTTGAAAAATATTTTGGTGGTCGATAATTTAGCTTTAGTTTATTGTAATAATAGTAATAATATGAAATATAAAAATATAATTTAGTGTATCAAAGTAAAAACTTCTCTCTAACTAAAAAAATTTATCTTTTTTATTTCTGGAAAATATATTTCACTTACAAAAAAATATTTCTATATTTTCATAAAATTTTCATTTTATTAAATAATTTTAAAACCCGCACATCGTGCGGGTCCTAATCTAGTATATATATATAGATGGTGATGAGATTATTTACATATTGATTGATTTTTTACCTTATATCTAATTTGTTTGGTTGTTTGATTTCTTTCCTTTTTTCCTTCTTAACATTAAAAAAGAACATATCCCCAATAATTCATTTAGATTTGTTTGCTAATAAACTGTTTGACTTGTTGTCAAAAAAAAAAAAAAAAAAAACTGTTTGACTTTATAGACAGCCAAAAACTTCACATTCAAATGTGACACATACATATATATATATATATATAGATGCTGATGAGATTATATTCAACTCTCTATATTTTCAGCCAATAAATCTGTGGCTTAGTTATTTCCTGAACTAAAAATTTGACGTAGATATATATGTTATACTCTTTCTTATGTAGTCCTGAGCTTTCAACAGCTTGAAACTACATAGAAGATTGTACAATGGTGAGGGATGACTTTATTGTCTAAGTTGTGTATATTTGATAAGTTACATGGCACTTTTTGCCACTGCTGGCTCCGATAGTAGGGTGCTTTCAGTTTCTCGGGCAACGATAGTAAACAAAGACTCAAAACATTTTTTTATGTTGCATCATCTGGATGATTCTCAACAGAGCAAAAACTTCACATTTTTTTTTCCTTGGATTAGTTATTCCAATACTCCTATAAAGAAAAAGACAAAATAGTTAGTACCTATATAGCCTGTCTTGAAAAAAAGAAGAATACAACATTCCAATGACACTAGAGGTGGTTTAAAATAGTTAATTAAAATATTATAATCATTTTCACTATTAAAATAAATAATCCGTCTAGTTGATTTTGTAGCTTTCTCGATGTGAATTGAATGAAATACTTTATTCTGCAAAGAACAATATAGCTCAACCACAAAAATTTGTCATTTTCCAATAAGGGAATTTATATCATTTTTATAACAAGGCGATGAATCATCAATTAATAGTTATACTAATTTAATTTTTAAAGCCAAGAAAAGTTGTTGAAGAAGAATATTATCAAGAGGAGACCCAGAGAAACGAAGAAGCCATAATTATAACAGAGAGAAGAATCTGTTCAACCCAAGCAAAGCTTAATAAAGGCTTTAAAGCTCTGAGAAAGTCCACTGCAATATTCTCTACAAGATTTGAAGAAGCAATCTAATCTTTGTTGGCTCTGCTTTTGAGAATCTATATATATACTCTTCGTCTTCAGAACAAGTTTATTTTCTTTTCTTTTTTTGTCTCTGTTTCATCTTGTAATATTCAAAAGCATGGTTGGTATTTTCTCAAGATTCTCTGTTGTTAGAGGCGGCCATAGACGAACTCAGAGTGCCATCGTAAGCTCTCTTTTCTATTTGCTTGTCTGATTCCTATAGAGGTTATATGGTACATGTGAGATTTTTGTTCTGTTAGATTATTGCTTGATCTTTATGTTCATAAAGATTCCTTCTTAGAGTATGATGCTTCTTAGTTTTGCTTAAATTCTCAGAGTTGCTTGTTTTCTAAACTTTTAGCTGAATATTTTGAGCATGTTTTTCATAGGTTCAACCTATTATCTGCTTTTGTAACCTGATTAGATCTCAAACAATAGCTGAATCTAAGAATCCTTTAATTATCTGAAAAAGCCATATATTGGTTCCAAGCTACGCTTGACATGAATCTTGTCTTATGGTCAGGATGGAAGGGAAACATTGCCTCCAAGATCTGATCCTGTTGCTTCAACTAACTCTGCAACCGCTTCAACTCATGGGATCGAAGTAGCAACAGAGTTTAAACCGGTGGATCACCCGATGGAGCCCTTAGACAACGATCAACCGATCCAATGTCCACTTCCCGAGCCATCCATTCTCAATGTATGATTCTTGAAAAAGTTGCAAGAAAATTTAAAAAATGGTTTCTGTGTATTGTGGAAACTGCAAAGATAAGAGTGGTTGCAGAAAGCTTTACTCTTTTTTTTTTTTTTTTGTATGATCACACAGGACGGGAGACTCTGGAAAGAGAGAGTTTCGGCTTCTTCGATGAGGAGACGAGGTGATTTGGCGATTGTCCAAGATGGGATGGGTGAAGAATCTGACGTTTCTGTGACAATTCCATCACGGACTAGCCAATGCAATACCAACCGTCTGTTCTTGCCTTCGCTCAGTGCGCCCGAACACTACTTGCTTAATCTACTAGAAGAATGCAAAGTATCTGGTAGTATCTAAGAGCCAGGGCTGGTCTAGACTCTTTTTTTTTACATTTTGTGTGTAAGAACAAAAGAAAATCATAGTGATTGTCATATATTTAACTTAAATCATATATTTCATGTTTCTGTGAATTATAAAAAGATACATTGTGTAGCCAGTGCTTTCCCAATTGAGACCGTTTCGTTTCCTCAGCTGATGGACGCAGTTGCTACAGTAGCTTGCATCGCACGCCACACAAGTTTCATTCAATTTCGATTTCACTTTCCTGCATCCATGACATTTCGATTTGGTTTAGGAAACTTATGATCAGGGACTTGGCTAATTAAAAAGGCTTCAGGATTTGGATTTGGATTTGGCAACTACGTTGTGTTTTGTTTTGACATTCGCAGGATGCAAATTGAAAATAATATATCCACTTGAAGCATTCAAGGACAAAGATGCACCAATATATAAAGGCATAAGCTCATATCAAAATGCCGACAACTAGGTAATTAAAAATCTATAAAAATCATATTATCTTCCGAATTTAAAACCTGTCTCCCTTTCAAAGGTCTACTATGTCAAGAGGGGCATATAAATTATATAGTTCCGAGACTTTGGACACAAATTAATGCATAGAAGGATCCATGACTTGACCAAGGAACAAAACCAGTCCGCTTCTGTGTTCTTTGATGAGGAAAAGGAAAGGATGATCCGCCACGAAGTCATACTTCTTTAGCACACGAAAACCACATCCTCCAGCACCTCTTAATGCGGCAGCAGCTGCAGCTTTCGATCCCACTTCATCGACCTCGATGCAAGACTTGTGGAAGATCTTGGACGATGGCACCTCCAAACCAAAAGCTTTGAGTGCTTCAGAGGCTTCGAAATCAAAATCAAATTTAAACCTTGGAATCTTGAGTTCTTTGATACCCGCCCTGTGGCTAGGAAGGACCTTGTTGTCCTTCAAGAATCCACGAGTAGAAGCTAATCTCTCCAGCATTGCAGGCAACCCATCTTTCTCATCAGGGAGATAGATTTGCATCGAGAAAATACGACAGTCTACGAGGCTTGGTCCTCTGTACTTTAGATCGAGGACTTTGAATCCTTCAAAGACATCGAGATGGAATCCGAAGGAGCTACGGGTCATGAAGGGCACACGTACTTTGGTTCCATCAAGAAGGTGAAAGTCGGAATCTTTTGTTAGAGATGGATCGAACTGTCCAACCCATTTTCCATTGAAGAACAAGGCATTAGCAAATATGTGATCAGTCTGATCAGAAGCAGAGTTTGGTGGAAGAAGATTAGTGATGAGTCCATTTGTCTGCTCTTCAACCCATGAATTCACCTCTTTAGTCACTTCATCAGCCTGTCCAAAACAAACATAAAAAAACAGCTATCAACATCTGTGATTTGATTTCAGAAATTAAAAGCCTTGCGTATACTTCATTTAGCACAAATCTTAACATGTTAGTATAAACCCTAGCTAGTACTTTATATATAAGCACACATATAAATCCAAGTGTCTAAGCATGTTACTATGTTACATCTAAGCATGTCACAGTGTTACATACACAGTGTTACATACATCTAAGCATGTTAGTGTTAAATATAATCCCTGGTAAATTTACCAAGGAGTTAGGTTTATCTGGATCAAAGAGAGAGTACCTTGGTGAGAAAGTCAACTTCGTTGAAAGCAGCTTTATACGAATTCAGCAAGAGATCCTTGAAAGAAGGTTTCACAAATAGAGACTTTTCGATCCAGAAGCCATTCGCTGCCAATATCGTCGGGCCGCCAATCGCGGTGCTGTCGGCGAGGACGGTGGTGACGATCCCGGAGGAGACAGCGTGAAGCTCATCGGTTGAAGAAGCCTGGAGTAAAGAGACAATCTGTTCTGCGGTGTCTCCGGGAGATCTGGCGGCGACAAAACTGAGTATGACGTTGATTAACGCCGGCGACAAGACGAGGTTCGAGGTTTTCCCGGCGGTAGTGTTGATCACGTGCTGAGCCAACCTCAAAGCAATGTCGTTTTGATTCCCTACTGGTTTTTTTAGGTCAGTTAGGCAGCCAATTGGGACTTTTTGGGATTCATTGAGGTCCATCTTTCTCTTCTATTGTTAAATGTTTTGAACAAACCTCTTCACACAATTCCTACACACAATATATAACCCTAGTGTAATTAATTATAGTTGCCCTTTTTATATCTTATTAACTAATTTTTACTAGGTATTGAGCCCCGCGATATGGCGGGGGAACTCATTTTAATAAAATATTTATTACAAAATTTATTTAATATATTTTTATTAAATTATGGTATAATAAATTCCAAAAATACAACTCTTAAAAATATCTTGAGATATATTCTTAAAAATAAATTTATTTTTACATGTGATTAATGGAAATTTTATGTTGACGTATCGTTTTTAATGAACTTTTAAGTCCATTTAATTAGTGAGTTACCTTTTGACTAGAATATTTACAGATTTTGCCATTGATGTAACTTACACATATTTCCCTCAATTATTTTGAAAAAAATTACAATTAAAATATGTAAATGAGGGATACAAATCTTTACGATTAAATAAAAAATGATTAGTGTTATAAACATATAATAGGTAGTTGCATTTTTAAAATAATTTTTAATGTAATTAAATCCCCATATTTTATTTAATTTTGTTTTCTATTTTAATATTATATAATTATCCGTTGCCTACAATTATACATTTGAAGATAAGTAGATTCTTATATTTATTCCCACATAGTTATATAGTTAAACATATTTAAATCTATAAATGCTTATATGTTTACATATGACATCACCATATAGAGTGTTAATTTGAAAGAAATGTAAAATATTTATTTGGTAATTTTGAACTCTAATGTTTTTTTTAATACATTTATTAGATTTATCAGTTTAAATATTTTTATTTTTTGTTTTAATTGTTAAAAACATGAATACATTGTATAAAAACACTATAAATTTCCAAAAAAATCGTATAAAAAGTCGAAAAGATGTTAAAAATTAATTGAGACCACTCATAAAATGACATAATGTTAATTTGTTCAAATTAAATATTTGAATTCAATTAAATTAATTATTCAAAATGTTTCACATAACGCAAATATATTTTTATAAATGAATATGTTTACATATTTATATTAATGAATATGTTTACATATTTATATTTCCAAAATCAATAAATCAAAATTTATCAAATTAATAACCTTATTTCTTTTAGACATAAGTCTTGTTCGTTTGTGAGTCTCAGCGACACCTTCTAACGACTGTAATTGTAGTGCAATTTTCTCTTTTAATCATTTCCATCAATATCTTCTATGAATCAGTGCACCGTGTTTCTGTCACTGGTTTTTTTGGAGATGTATTTAAGCGACACAAGTGTTGATTTTCTTCATCTGTCTCACTATATTTAGTTGCTGGTTTTTAAAATTATTAAAGAATAAGTGTTAAGAATAAGAAGATTACCAATCAGTCTCAAATTTAAATATAAATAAACAAAAATTATCACACATTTCACTTATAATTCACTTATAATATATATTAATAAAAATGAATATATTTATATTCATAGAGGTGGAATTGTAGATGAATATATACAAACAATATCGTTTTGTAGACAAAACATATGATATATAAAAAAGTCTAAAGTCATTAAATATTTTGACAATTCTAATAGAGTATATAGATTGATAATCTAATATTAAATGTAGTTACTAATTTTTTTTCCGTACAAGATGTTGGTTATTTATCTAGTTTTTTGTAAAGGTAAAAACAATTATGAGTGAAAAAATACAAACAGATTTATAATCTAAATGACTTCATTAAAAATTTAAAACTTTATTTTTAAGAATCAATATTCCTTACAAAAAGAAAATCAATCTTATAATATTATATATTTAGTAATTTTTTAAAAATACTTGCAAATGGTTGATTATTAAAAATTTGGAACAATTGAAATATTAATATAAATAAATGAAAACAATGTTTTCTAAGAATCTTACACATAAATAGGATTGCACTTACATGATTAGTAAATGAAAGCAGAGTTTCTCCGAGTGATGTGATCTTAAATATTAAATTTACCAAATGTTTCAATGCTTCAATTAAATTGTTAAAATACTTTCTTTTAATATGTTTTAGTAAATAAAGATAATCTATGAAGAATTATACTTAGTTAAAGATGTGAATATTTCAATAGACACAACTGTTCGGAAAAATTACAACTGTTCGTAAGAGACACAACTTTACAGTTAACATATATTTACAATTTTAAAAAAAGACGCAAAAATATAATTTTATTCTAAAAAAAGATAAAACTTAATTTTTTTAATGAAAGTCATAATGAAAAGACACAATTGTTTTTTGCATTTATTCAGCTTGCTATTTTTATATGTTAAAAAGAAAGTTTAAAAATTTCCCAAAATAAGAACAAATATATATAATCCTAAAGACGTGTACATTTGAACTAAAAGGAAAGTTGGAAATTGTTACAAAAGATGAACAAATTATATAAATTACTAAAGATATGAATATTTGAATAGACATAATTGCTAAAGATGTGAACATTTGAATAGATACAATTGTTCGTAAAAAACAGAACTGTTTGTAAAAGACACAACTCTACATTCAACAGATGCAACTTTTTAAGGGGCATTCTCAAAAATACCCCTTTTTCCATACCCCTTTTTAAAAATACCCCTTCATGTTGACCATTTTTAAAACTACCCCTCTTTATATACAAAATGACCAAATTACCCTTTTTGAGTGACAGCAAGAATGTACAGTCATCAAAATCGAAAATATTTTCCCGCCAAAAAATTTCCCGCCAAAATTTTTTTTCCCGCCAAAATCGAAAATTTTTCCCGAAAAATTATTTTTCCCGCCAAAAAAAAATTCCCGCCAAAATCGAAAATTTTTCCGCCAAAAATATTGAAATTTTTACCTTTTAAAAACATTGTAAACGCTTTAAAAAACTTTTAAAAGCGTTTACAAGGTTTTAAAAGGTTTTTAAACACATTGTAAACGCTTTTAAAAACCTTGTAAATGCTTTTAAAAAGTTTTTAAACACCTTGTAAACGCTTTTAAAAATATTTTTAAAGCATTTACAAGGTGTTTAAAACCTTTAAAACCCTTTAAAAATCTTATAAAAACTTTTACAAGGTTTTTAAAAACATTGTAAAAGCGTTTACAAGGTGTTTAAAAAGCTTTTAAAAATCTTTTTAAAAACCATTTGAAAACCTTTTAAAAACCTTTTAAAGACCTTTTAAAACCTTTTAAAAACCTTTTAAAAATCTTGTAAAAGCGTTTACAAGTTGTTTAAAAAATCTTTTAAAACTCTTTAAAAAATCTTGTATAAGCCTTTACAAGGTGTTTATAAGGCTTTTATAAGGTAGAAACCTTATAAAACCTTTTAAAAACCTTGTAAATTTTTTTTGGCGGGAAATTTTTTTTGTCGAAATTTTTTATCAAAAAATTTTTGGCGGGAAAATTTTTTCGAAAATTTTTTGGCGGGAAAATATGTCGGAAATTTTTTGGCGGGAAAATTTTGTTTTTCTTTTTATTGAATAAAATCATTTTCATCTAAGGGTAAAATGGTCATTAAAAATTAAAAGAGGACAAAAATAAAAATGGCCAGAAAAGAGGGTATTTTTGAAAAGGGGTATATCAAAAGGGGCATTTTTAACAAATTCTCACTTTTTAAAGAGACACAACCGTATAATTTTCTGAAAAAAAAAATAATAATAATAATTTTTTAAAAAAAAGCCACGATGAAAAGACACAACTGTTCTTTGCATTTATTCATATTGCTAATATTATATACACAAGTCACAGCTGTTTGTAAGAGACACAACTCTACATTAAATAGATGCAACTTTCTAAAGAGACGCAACCATATAATTTTTTTGTCAAAAGAATAATTAAATAATTTTTTTTAATGAAAATTCATGATGAAAAGATGCAACTGAATTTTTTAATAAAAAATCACAATTTTTGAATAAAAACTCTACATTCAACGGATGCAACTTTTTAAAGAGACAGAACCGTATAATTTTTTTGTAAAAAAAATAAAAAAAAAATAATAATTTTTTAATAAATAAAAAGTCACGATGAAAAGACATAACTGTTCTTTGCATTTATTCATATTGCTAATATTATATACACAAGTCATAGCTGTTTGTAAGAGACACAACTCTACATTAAATAAATGCAGCTTTCTAAAGAGACGCAACCATATAATTTTTTTGTCAAAAGAATAATTAAATAATATTTTTTTTTAATGAAAATTCACGATGAAAAGATGCAACTGAATTTTTTAATGAAAAATCACAATTTTTTGAATAAAAACTCTACATTCAACGGATGCAACTTTTTAAAGAGACACAACCGTATAATTTTTTGTCAAAAAAAATAAAATAAAAAATAATTTTTTTAAAAATAAAAAGTCACGATGAAAAGACACAACTGTTCTTTGCATTTATTCATATTGCTAATATTATATACACAAGTCATAGCTGTTTGTAAGAAACACAACTCTACATTAAATAGATGCAACTTTCTAAAGAGACGCAACCATATAATTTTTTTTGTCAAAAGAATAATTAAATAATATTTTTTTTTATGAAAATTCACAATGAAAAGATGCAACTGAATTTTTTAATGAAAATTCACAATTTTTTGGATAAAAAATCACGATGAAAAGACACAATTGTTCTTTGCATTTATCCATATTGCTAATATTATATACAAAAATCTCAACTGTTTGTAAAATACACAACTCTACATTCAGCTTTCTAAAGAGATGCAACCATAGTCAAAAGAATAATTAAATAATATTCTTTTTAATGAAAAGTCACGATGAAAAGATGCAACTGTGATTTTTTAATGAAAAGTCACGATGAAACAACGCAATTGTTCTTCGCATTTATTCATATTGCTAATATTATATACAAAATTCACAAGTGTTTGTAAGAGACACAACTCTACATTCAACAGATGCAATTTTCTAAAGAGACGCAATCATATAATTATTTTGTCAAAAAATAATTAAATAATATTTTTTAATGAAAAGTCACGATGAAAAGATGCAACTGAATTTTTTTAAATGAAAAATCACGATGAGAAGATGCGACTGTTGGATGAAAAGATGCAACTGAATTTTTTTAAATGAAAAGTCACGATGAAAAGATACGACTGCTCTAAGTCACGATGAAAAGATACGACTGCTCTTCGCATTTATTCAGATTGCTATTATTATATAGATTTTCATAGTTTCCCAAATTCGCTTAATTTGAAGATTTTATTTATTTATTTCCCAAAAAAGGAAGGTTTTATTTACTTCCTTTTCTTCTAGTTAAAAATAAATATAATTTCCTCTTCTTCTATATTTCTTTTTTATTTATTTTCCTTTTATCTATCTTAGTAATTTAATATTGATAGATTATATATAAACTTTTTTTCCAAAGTTGTATACTGGAATTATCTGTTGATCCGATACCAGAAAATTATGAAATCGAATTCAATAGCATCGTTCTATTAAGACTTTTTTTATATTAAAAAAAAAAAAAAAAAAAAAGAAACTTGATTTCAATAATGGAAAACATACAACAGTTCAGCAGTTCAGCGGGAATCGATGCCGTTGCCGGAAAAGGAGATCGGATCTTGCTGATGAACGGAGACAGAGGATTCTGTTAAGATTTGTGCTTGAGCTTTTATGTTCATAGTGATTCTTTCTTAGTTCTTACTATACGATGCTTCTCACGTATACATTTTTTTTTGTTGCGCAGATTCTTTGTTCTTATCATATTTAGTATTTAGTTGCTAACAAGGTAAAAAAATTACGCTCAATGAGTTGGTGATTAGACTTAGAGTTGCTTGTGTTCTCTATTTCCAGTTAAGTTTAGGCTCAACCATCAGCAAAACGTAAAGCATTCCTAGTACGTCGATCGTAGTATCTAAGTACCATTACCATGGATGATGGTGTAGACTCTTTTTACACTTTCTTTGTGAGAACAAAAACCAAATGATATATCTAACTAAAATAATTATCCATTCATGATCTGTGAATCATATAAGATATATACATTGTGTAGCCAGTGCTTTCTCAAGGAAGACCGTTTCATGACTTCATCGATAGGCTGGTGACGAAGCTGCTACAGTAGCTTGTATCACACGCCACACAAGTTTCATTCAATTTCTAATTCTTTTTCATGCATCGGTTACATTTCGATATCCCAATTAGTTTAGGAAAATCAGATAGAGCCTTAGTTAAAAAGGCATCCGGAATCAAGATGGTTTTGGCAACTACGTGTGTTTCCTCTCCAAGAGCATCACCCTCACAATCTTTCCGCCAGCGCCCGACACACCTTCCGAGCCTCTCGTAGCTGCACACGCTGAAACCGGATCTGCCGCAGATCTGCTGGTCTCCGACGCTGCCGCTCTCCTCAACGCCGCTCTCACCAATGCTGCCACTCTCTCACCTCCACCTTTCGTGATGACAACAGTCGAGGGCGCTAGTCCGAACAACACAACCTCTACACCAGCGCCCGATACGCCATCAGAACCTCTTGTTGCCACACATGCCCAGCATCTTCAAACCGTGGCTCTAGTTTTCACTGACGGTGCCGCCCTCCCAGCTCCCTTGCTTGCTGGACACAGAAACAACCTCGACGATATGATGCAGATTATCATCGACAGACTCGTTAGCCAGGACAGGCGAACAGCCAAGCGACTTGACACACTCGCTACAACATAAAAAAGCTTACTATAATCAAATCAACTGACTCCAACAATAGAGGAACAAGCACCGACACACCATCGACTTTGGGAGCGCTCAGAGCGCCCATTCTACCTCCAGTAACAGCCATGGGTGACGTATTAGGCCTCTCGTTAGCCAAAGAAAGATCCATGAAACCACAACATTTCACCAAACTCAAGAATGTCGTCAAAATCACGATCGTCGGTCAAACCCTTGATGCTGAAACCAAAATCTCCACAGTCTTCCCCAATATCAATATCGATACCGTCGAAAGCATCACCGTGAGAAGTGCCGACCTCATGAAAGGTGTTGCCATGCTCACGACAACCAAAGCCGACATCACCGCTCAGCTCCACATCCTCTCAATCGGTCTCAAAGCTAGCCGGATCCAGATCGGCAGATTCTCGGTCGCTCCGCCCTCCGATTAAAAAAGCATCACCACGGGCAGCCTCGCAAGAGATACCGATCTCACGAAACGTACCAATCTCACAAGAGATGTCGATCTCGCGATAACCAAAACCAGCGTTCATGCCTTCACTCTCGACCTTACCATCCGTTTGCCTATCTCACCTCCTGGTCGCAAAGCCGACCTTTACCTCGCTCCCAACCAAGCGAGAATCACTCATTATACCGACCTACACTCTTGCTCCTATGAACCATCTCCACCCAACGTACCTCGAGACCAACCTCGAGAGCGGTCGCCGCCCAAGCCAAGATTGGCACCGACCTCATGATGGCCATCCTCGCCGACCTCAACCTCTCGATCTCGTTCCAAGGAAGATCCGCGTGCAGGCCGCACCGACCCCCACTGCAGAGTTCACTCCGCCCTCGTCGCCCTATGCCGACCTTGGACTTGTCTCTTATGATGCCGACCTCAAAGTCTCTGCGCGCGGGCTGAACCAGGACGACCGCCGACCACCATCAAGTCGTCCTGATCGACGGTCAACGGAATATCCTTCCGACCGACTATCGGCGAAGAAGCGACGAGCGATGGCTAGGTTTTGTTCTTGGAGACTAAAAAAAAAAGAAGCACAAACACAAAGTAAAAGGAATAGAGAAAGGGGTCGAACCTCTGACCTCTCTCGCTCATATCGCCTAATATACCTCCAATATACTTGTATAACCAACCTCGCCACCTCCAAGTATGAGCCGACCTCGGAGTTCACCCTAACGGTTAGACAAGTGCCGACATAGATTGGAGATACGTCGCCCACACAGGGACGACCTCTAGGGCATCGTACAGCGCCCCGCCGACCTCCATTGGCCGACCCCCTCGCCCATAGTGCTGATTTCGCCAACTCTAACGCACAAACGCTGACCCTCTCCAGTCGATCTCCCCTCCATGCTCGAAAGATTGATCTCAATCCTAATCGCAGGAGACCCCAACTCGCGCCACCCTCTAACGCTAGAGGTGTCGACCTCCAGCGCCAGCCGATCTGCATTTTTGTCAGCGCCACACAACCAAGTACCAGACATGTGCCGATCGAGAATAGGCGATTCGCCGACCTCAACAAATGATTTACCGACCATATGTGCCTCTGATCCGACGACCTATGACAGTGACACCCTCGGTCACGCCTCCTTCGCCCTCGTCGCCTTCACGTAGATTAACAGGACCCAGATCTGCGAAGTCTCGGTCACGCCGTCCTCCAGCTCGTCTAACACCAGCACGGGCAACCTCACGGGAAGTCTAGCCAAGCTCGCGGTAACTAAACCCAGCCTGCCGACCTCTCAACAAGTCTCTTTCAATAGTGGGGACACTACCAGTTGCCCGCAAACCCATCATCTCTTGACCCTTCTCAATGGCGACCTCGCCCAAACCACTACGCTACCCTCTGATATCTCCAATATCGCAAGAAACGACCTCACTAGCTCTGATCTTTCCAACATTCATACTTGGCGACCTGGCAAACAATCAACCTTTCAAATTTATCTATGTTGTCAACCTACCAAGCTCGTCTCTACTACCGAGCTCGTCACTGGAGCTAACCTTCAAAACTCGTCTCTGCTACCTGCAAGCCGATCATCAATCCAACGACAAACCACCCACGTAGGAGTCGGGTTCACGCAAGAGCTCCCCAAACTTTCACAAATAAATTTCGGTTTGACGCAATGGTCTGTCCACAAACCCAACCCAAACAATGGCCTCGCAGCTCGACATCGACGACCAACTCGCAGCTCAACACCAAAGATCAACGGTGAGTTAAACATCATAATATCATTAGCTTTAAAAAAAAAAAAAAAAAAAAAAAAAAAAAAAACGCTCACTTGCCGAGCCCATCAACTCTTCAAAAGAAGACATTTACGAAAAAAAAAAAAAAAAAAAAATTACTCTCGCAAGACTACTCTTAGTCAAACAAGCTCTCTCGAACGAGTCCGTCTTAACGAGTGTCCAGCTTCTACATCGTTGCCCTGGCCAGGTGTACGATTTAAAACGCGTTCCACATGGATGCAGCGGTGAAATAATCCGCACAAAAAAAAGCCTAGCCCAGTCTCGCATTCAGCTAGCAGGCGGTCAAGTTTGAATAAGCCAAGTTCTTACTTGCACACTCTTGCCGACCTCGGGGCACCCACAAGGTAAGCCGGACACCAGAGCCGCACCTAAAAGGTACGACGAGCTCATCTCAACTACCACCCTTAAAACTTGATATTCAAAACACGTAATAGGATAAGCCGAGAGACGTCTCGCCCCAAAAAATACATCTCGAAACCAAGCAAAAAGCCGAGAAAGTCTCACACTAGCATGAGGGCGTCTGAACTAATAAGCCAAGCTCTGGCTTGCAAGTTCTTGCCAACCCCAAACACCCACAGGATATGCCGGACACAAAAGCCGCACCTAAAGGTACGGCGAGTCTGTCTCACCTACCACTTTACTTTGGTAAATCACAAAACCGAGTTGAATAACAAACATAAGCTCGCTCCCTCACGGCAACGTCCTCGCGCTCAACGCAATCGCGTTTGACGCCCTCATGCTCGACGACGCTCTCATGCTCGACGATGCTCTCATGCTCGACGACGCTCTCATGCTCGACGACGCTCTCACGCTCGACGACGCTCTCTCGCTCAACGCCCTCGCGCTCGACGCCCTCGCACTCAAACTCCCTTGCGTTCAACACCTTCGCTCAACGCTCACGGTCGATGACGCTCTCATGCTTGACGACGCTCTCATGCTCGACGACGCTCTCACGCTCGACGACGCTCTCTCGCTCAACACCCTCGCGCTCAACGCCCTCGCACTCAAACTCCCTTACGTTCAACACCTTCGCTCAATGCTCACGCTCGACGACGCTCTCATGCTCGACGACGCTCTTATGCTCAACGACGCTCTCACGCTAGACGACGCTCTCTCGCTAACCGCTCTCGCGTTCGACGCCCTTGCACTCAACTCCCTTGCGTTCAATGTCTTTGCTCAACGCTCACGCTCGAAGCTCTCAACGCTCTTGCGCTCGCTACCCTCACGCTCCACTCCCTCACGTTCGACACTCTAGCGCTTGCCTCCCTTGCATTTGCCACTCTCAGTCATGGTGGCGACCTCCACTCTTGTTTTAAGTGGAGACCTACTCTCTTATTCTCGTTGGAGACCTCCACTCTTATTCTCGGTGGAGACCTCCACTCTCATTCTCGGTGGAGACCTCTAATCTCATTCTCGATGACAACATCCACTCTTGTACCTAGTGCCGAACTGCATTCTCAAGTTTGGTGCCGATCTCCACTCTCATGTTTGGAACCAACCTCCATTCTTCTACTCGGTGCCAGCCTCCAGCTTGGCGCTGACCTCACAACCTTTTCCCGCACTATCACAAGTGCCGACCTCAAATTGACGATCAAACCTCTTCTTGCTGCTCCCATGAGAGGACGTGGGATGTGAGCACACAACATAAATACCAATATCATGAGCTGAACTCGGAGCTCGCCCCAATGGTAGGACAAGCGCCGACCTAGAATGAGGATTTGCCGACCACCGGGGCATCGCGCAGCGTTTCGCCGATCTCAATCTGCCGACCTCAGCTTCGTCTTCCTCGCGAGAAGCAACTTCAGCACTCATCAATCCTTGTCCGCCGACCTCTCTTCACCTCCCGACCCCACTCGACGACGACGATCTCACTCTCGCCGACCTCAATCTCACTCTCGGTGGCGACCTCAATCTCACTCTCGCCGACCTCAATCTCAACCTCGACCCCGCTCGACGACGACAATCTCACTCTTGCCGACCTCAATCTCTCGCTTGCCGACGTTAATCTCACTCTCGGTGGCGACCTCAATCTCACTCGCCGACCTCTCTCGCTTATGGTGCTGACCTTAACTTGCCGACCTCCTCTCGCTCATGATGCCGACCTCAACTCGCCGACCTCTCTCGCTCATATTGCCGACCTCCTCTTTTGCTCATATCGCCGATCTACACTCATGATGCCGACCTCCTCACTCGCTCATGATGCCGACCTCAACTCGCCGACCTCCTCTCGCTCATGATGCCGACCTCAACTCGCCGACCTCTCTCGCTCATATTGCCGACCTCCTCTTTTGCTCATATCGCCGATCTACACTCATGATGCCGACCTCCTCACTCACTCATGATGCCGACCTCAACTCGCCGACCTCCTCTCGCTCATATCGTTGACCTCTTTTGCTCATATAGCCGATCTCCACTTGCCGATCTCTTCTCTGCTCGCAAGACCAACCTCTATCTCACTCCCAATCACACTAGAAACGAACTCATCAGATTGGTGCCGACCAGCCGCCTCACAAAGGAGAAAAGAACCGATCTCGATCTCTTTCATCGAAGCCAGCACCGCTCTCATCAAGATCGATGGCGACCTCACTGGAACTAGCCTTAAAACTGATATGCCGCCCTCCGGTTTATCCAACACTGCCAAGGGCGACCTTGCCATTGCCTACCTCTCTCCATCCTCCTCGACGTCACGGGATGAGACCAACTAAGGTGTTCGTCGACCGGTTGACCTTCAACAAGCCTATGTCGACCAGCGATCGACGATGGGCCTGGCCGACCAACTATTGACCAGTTCGTGGAAGGAAGCAACGATGAAGGCTGCGGCTAGGTCGACCAATGAAAAGAACATCCGAGCGAGCACCATGTTCCACGCTCTCCACAGAAGCTCAAGGCACATAACATCCAGACGAGCTCCATGCTTCACGCTCCGAACACCACATTGCATGCTCCGCGAGGACGCGCTCAGAGCACATAACATTCAAACAAGCTATGTGATCCACGACAACATATTCAGCGCATACAATATCTGGACGAGCTCCGTGCTTTATAAAAACTACTTTTTAAACATCTATACAAAGATGGATCTCCCTCGAGGCAGTTCTAAACGCTCAACGCCGAGCAGGCATATGAGTTGATTCAAAGTACGCCCGCCGATCATAAAAAGACCTCCGCTCGCCGGACTAAGGGGGGGACTGATATGGGCTATGCTCCCATATGCCTACTCGTCCCAACAAGGATTGACAGACAAACCAAGCTGGAATTCTAGCCCGACAAAAGGAAGAAAGCCCAACAAGCTAAATGGGCCGACCTCGGAGGGACAATCTCAGAAATTTGCGTTGGAGCCATAGAGAACCCTAGTTCTACAATCGCCTATAAATAACATCATACATTTATTGAAATGGGGATCCGGACTCCCGAAAAATACCCAGAGAGCAATACTTTGCGTCTAAAACCAATATCGTCTTTTGTGTAATTCATTTGAGCTTCCGAGCTCGTCATTATTGGCTGTGAACTGACGAGCTCAATCTTGACTCGTGTTAGTGACGACCTCACGTTTTCATCGTTAATAAAAGGACTAGCTCCATTCTTTCCCCGCAAAATCTTATTTATTAGTATTGTGCAATCCGCAGTACAAACATTCGTCATTTCATGCTCTGTGAATTATAAAATATTAAAATATAGTATACACATTGTGTAGCCAGTGTGTTCCCAAGTAAGACCGTTTCGTTTCATCGATAGGCTGATGACGAAGTTGCTACAGTAGCTTGTATCACACACCACACAAGTTTCATTCAATTACTAGTTCTCTTTCATGCATCGACAACATTTCGATATCCCATTTGGTTTAGGAAAATCAGATAGAGCCTTGGTTAAAAAGGCTTCGGAATCAGGATGGTTTTGGCAACTACGTGTGTTTCCTCTCCAGTATTTGAAGATTTTAGTAGAATATGTGAGCTGAATTCGCAAGATACTATGCTCTTAACAATTAAAAAAATTGAAAATAATATATCCATTTGAAGCATTCAAAATAAAAAGCATGGATAAAAAATGAACCAACAATAAAAATCATATCAAAACGCCAGGAAAAATAGGTAACTAGCTAGAAATCTCTAAAAATCAATTTTTTCTTCCAAATCTTAAACCAGTTGGCATAAAATTCTATAGTTCCGAGACATTGGACACAAATTAATGCATAGAAGGATCCATAACTTGACCAAGGAACAAAGTCAGTCCGCTTCTGTATTCTTTGACGAGGAATAGAAAAGGATGATCAGCCACGAAGTCATACTTCTTTGGGGCAGGACCGCAACAGCCAATTCTTCTTACTGCGGCAGCAGCTGCAGCTTTCGATCCCACTTCATCAACCTCGATGCAAGACTTGTGGACGATCGTAGACAATGGTACCTCCAAACCCAAAGCTTTGAGAGCTTCCGTGGCTTCGAAATCAAAATCAAATTTAAACCTTGGAATCTTGAGTTCTTTGATATCCGCCCAGTGGCTAGGAAGGACCTCGTTGTCCTTCAAGAATCCAGGGGTAGAAGCTAATCTCTCCAGCATTGCAGGCAAGCCATCTTTCTCATCAGGTAGATAGATTTGCATGGAGAAATAACGACCGTCTACGCGACTTGCTCCTCTGTACGGTAAATCGAGGACTTTGAAACCTTCGTAAACATCGAGAAAGAATCGGAAGGAGTCAGTGGTCATGAAGGGCACACGTACTTTGGTTCCATTAAGAAGGTGAAAGTCGAAATCTTTTGTTAGAGATGGATCGAATTGTTTATCCCATTTTCCATTGAAGAACAAGGCATTAGCAAATATGTGATCAGTCTGATCAGAAGCAGAGTTTGGAGGAAGAAGATTAGTGATGAGTCCATTTGTCTGCTCTTCAACCCATGAATTAACCTCTTTAGTCACTGCATCAGCCTGTCCAAAACAAACCAACAAAAATAGCTATCAACATCTGTGATTTGATTTCACAAAAGCCTTGTGTATACTTACTTTAGCAAATCTTAACATGGTAGTATAATCTCTAGTACTTTATATACAAGCACACATCTAGGCATGTCACGATGTTAGATCTAAGCATGTCACTATGTTATATCTAAGCATGTCACTATGTTACATACATCTAAGCATGTTAATATTAGTTTATTAATATTAAACTTCAATATAATCCCTAGTAAATTTATAAAAGAGTTAGGTCTATTTGGATCAAAGAGAGAGTACCTTGGTGCGAAAGTCAACTTGGTTAAAAGCAGCTTTGTACGAGTTCAGCAAGAGATCCTTGAAAGAAGGTTCCACAGGGAGTGACTTGTCGATCCAAACGCCATTGGCCGCCGATATCGTCGGGCCGCCAATCGCGGTGCTGTCCGCGAGGACAGTGGTGACGATCCCGGAGGAGACCGCGTTAAGCTCATCGGTTGAAGAAGCCCTGAGTAAAGAGACAATCTGGTCTGCGGTGGCTCCGGGAGATCTGGCGGCAATAAAACTGAGGATGACGTTGATTAACGCCGGCGAGAAGACGAGGTTGGAGGTTTTCCCGGCGGTAGTGGCGATCACGTGTTGAGTCAACCTCAGAGCAATGTCGTTTTGATTCCCTACTGATTCTTTCAGGTCCTTCTGGATTTCATATTGTTTCCTTATTGATTCTTCTCGGTCCATCTTTCTTACGGCGAGTTAATTTTTTGGGGATTTTCTTATACGACCTCTCTAGCTTCTTATATGTTTTGATCAAACCTCTTAACAAAATAACCCTATTTATAGAGTTATTATGATTATAGTTTTATTTATTTATTTACTAAATTTTATTTTCCTATTATCCCAAATTCGCTCATTCCTATTTTATTTACTTCCTTTTCTAAAAGATATATATATATATATATATATATATATAATTTCCTCTTCTTTTATATTTCCTTTTTTACTTATTTTCCTTTTATCTAACTTAGTAATTTACTAGTAGTACTGATAGATTTTAAACTTTTTATCCAAAGTTGTGTAATCGAATTACTTGTTGATCCAGAAAATTGTGAAATCGAATTTAATTGAATGGTTTTTGTTCTCTTAAGATTTGTGCTTGAGCTTAATGTTCATAACGATTCCTTCTTATATCATCATTAGATGCTAAGGCTCAAAGAGTTGTGATTAGACTTAGAGTTGCGTGTATTCTCTACTTCCAGTTGATACTTCTCAGTTCGTTCATTGGTTTAAGTCAACCATCATTCTCTCTGTTCTTTTGTAATCTGATTGCGTTTAATAAAGCTAAATTTGAATCTAAGATGCTTTGTTTTCTATGTAAAAGCCAAAAATTGGTTTCAAGCTACACTTGGCATGCATCTTGTTTTATGATCAGGATGGCATGGCAGGGAAGCATTGTCTCCAAGATCTATTTTGTTCTGTTAAGGAACAAAGATCGATCTCTTTATTCCTTACAATAGATTGAGAGCATCACCCTCACCAGTTCCACATCCGGAACTTCGTACAACATCAAGCTTAAGCAAACATAGAGCATCCCTAGATGCCGTAGCTTGCATCACAAGCCACACAAGTTTCATTTAATTTCTAGTTCCCTTTCCTGTATCGATTACATTTCCATATCCCATTTGGTTAATAAACAGAAATTATGAGCAGACCCTTGGTTTTAAAGGCTTGAAGCTGAAGCAGAACTAGACTTTGTGATTCAAGAGGGTTTTGCAACTACTTTGAGTGTGTTCGTTACAATTAAAGTCTTTTGATATGTTTTCTCAAGTGTATTATTTTTCTTTTTCCACTCCATTTGAAGGTTATATAGAGTAGAATATGTGACAGCTAAATTCGCATGATACTATGCGCTGCTAACAAATAAATTTGAAAATAAACGCATGGGCTAAAATGAACAAATAAATAAAGGCATATAAAGCTCATGTCATCGTCAGGAAAATTACATAGCTATATATATCAAAACGCCGAGAACTAGCTAACTACAAATCTCTAAAACTCAATTTTTCGATTCAGTTTTCATTCTGATTTCCTTCCAAATTTCAGAAGATGGACAAAATTAACTCTGAATTTTGTGTATACCTTTTTTGTTGTGTTAAAGAAGATTAAATTATTGGGCTCTTTTGATTTCCTCTTAGAGGTATTGTGTTTGTATCCTGTCTCTGTTCTGCTCCCACCATGTCTTGGCATGCACTTCACCAAACCGTTCCCGACTGCAACATACACCCGGTTCGATTTAGTTTTTGAGTAAACTAAAAACAGATTTTCGTATGTTCGGTATAGTTTGGTTTACCTGAATCTGACGCGGCGTAATTCTCTGGTTCCATCTGGTAACTGTCTGATGGTAATGTAGACGCCAGGCTCGTCCTCTTCAACCCACTCAGCTTGCATTTCACTAGCATTACTCATGGAAGGCGGTTCGTCCCTCGATGAGGTGGTGATTCGTGCTGCGTCCATTGGTGGTCCATAAAAGTGATGTGGGACACTTCCGCCTGGTGGTCTGAAGTTGTTGTCTCTTTGTGTCCAGTCTCTGCTTTCTCTTGCTGAATCAATTCTTGTGTACGTTGAATCTCTCTGCGACTGTATTAAGAAAACAAGCACAAGTTGAAAGATAAGATAACTCATAAATAAACCTTCTCTTAAGTTGTAATCCAAAGAGTGATGTTGTTTCTTACCTGATCTTCGGATCTACCAGGGGTTTGAAGAGCTTGTCGGTTAAATCTTTGAACATTGTAAAGCTCAACTATTCTGTCATAGTTCTCACCCCACCATCTCTGAGCCTGCCACTTGTCGAATACCTCCCGGCTACAACAAATATGTAAATGTCATTAAATCATTGTATTCTTTAGTGAAATTTATTCTTGAAAATGGTATGGATGTCATGTACCTAAAACGTATGCGTTTAAGATCATTTCCTCCACTGGGAAGTGAGACGAATGTGATATGAACACCGGGCTCTACTTGAGCCATCCACTCCTTTGGCTCGTCATCTTCTAGTACCACATCACAAGACTGAGCAGAGATGGATTCACGTTCACCACCATACATTGATGTGAATGGCCGTCCAGATTGATGGTAGGAGGATCTTGGTAAGTCCCAAGCCGGAGTGGAGCTAGTGCTTCCACCCGGATAAGGGTATGGAACACTTTCTGATGCAGTGTCAAAATCCGGAAACTTTCTCTGCTCTTTCCTCAAATTGCTACTCGAGGAGCCCGGAGTTGGCTTGCTTGGTTTATGAGTACCGGAGAATTTCGACGCCATATCTTTGATCTGCATAGAGCATCCATGCCAAAAGAAAGCTGACAAAATTATTATCTTATACACACAACATAGTACTAGGTGATCATTGGACAGCATAATGTTGGACAGAACAGGTAACAAACAGTAAGCAAGTAATAAAAGTCTTCAGCCATGAAACAAAATGAGTCAAGAAATGGATGATTTTTCTTTTATCCCAACTAGGAAAAAAAGGAGTCTACTATCATCATTCATAAAGAGCATCAATAAAGCTAGAAGAAGATCTGATATAATTTGAAACATAAAATATAGTTCATCTTGTCTTCTCCGTGAATAGAACATAATCATAACTTCTTTTTTTGCTTCTTTTGATTTACTATATACATATATATACTTGCCCCACCACAAAATTCTTCTTTTTCTCATGTCTAAATAAGAATCCACTAGGGACTTATTCTAGGAAAGTATATATAGATCAATCTTCAATAACAAGCAAAAATCATGTTCAACACAAGGCGTGACTCCCATTAGCCTTTTTAACCTTTCGGGTTTCGGGTCGGGTATTTCGGATTTTCGGGTTTTCGGGTTTAGAAACATAAGACCCATTCGGATATTTTTAGATTTCGGGTCGGGTTCGGGTAAACACCCATCGGGTTTAAGTATCTTTGGGTTTCACCCAAAGTCTCAAATTATATTTCGAGTTCGGATCAGATTTGTAATTTTTTAATCCAAACCAAAGTAAAAGATCCCTAAATCAATCCAAATTCATTAAAAATGATTAAAATCATAAATAAATAAAAAAATCAAAGTTATCAAACCAAATTGAATTCATTAAAAGAAAAGGACAATTCTAAATAACAAAATATCAAATTCACAAGCCGATAATTTTTGACTTCTTACAACATCAAATTCAAAATTAAAACTATATAATCTATCTAAATTAACATATGAAATTGATATATTTAAAAATGAAAACTAATTTATCTAGTAAGTTGTAATAGTGATTATAAAATTATTTGCAAAACTTGTAAATTAACTCAACCTATTGTTAAATATATATAACTTTGGATAGTTTCGGGTATTTGTTCGGGTGTTCGGATATATCCAATCGGGTTCGGGTACCCATTTCATTTATAAAAAGCATCCAATTGGATATTTTTAAAGTTCGGATTCGGGTTCGGATCGGGTATTTTTAATCGGGTTCGGGTTAAATTTTCGGGTTCGGATATTTTGCCCAGCCCTAAACACACATATCATCAGCCACTAGTAATCCTAAAATTCAACGTGAAACAATATTTTGAAGGTTTTAATTATTTGTACTAATTGTTGCTCCAGTTAATGTCTAGTCACATAGAGGGGAGGGGAAAAAAAATAATCACTGACATAACCTATTAAAGATAGATTTGTAAGAGATTCCAATGAGGGAAGTGATGTTGCATCACCACCCGTAAGATCTTTTCTAAAAGATCCGAATTTTGTTTGTAACCTGCATGCAGCCTTAACTACAGTAACCCCCTCTATTACTTTTGTACTTGACAGCCAGATTTCAAAACTTTTATCATACAAAAAAAAACTGTTTATATAATTTTTTTTCACCACAATTGTTAAAACAGTTTCACAAAGGATCATTTGTCTCAATTTTGGGTTCTGTGGGTTTTGTTTGTTTCACGACCAAGGCAACTAGGAAAAAAAAAAAAAAAAAAAGCAACAAAATAAAGTGAAAAACAAAAAGAGGCTAAGGAATGAAACAAGGAAAGAATTGATCTTTCTTTAGGGAGAGAAAGAGACCTGTGTAGTTAGGCTTTTAACGGCTTCTTTAGTGTTGGGAGTGGTGCTCCCACGCGCTTCATCTTCTTCATCCTCACCTCTGTCTGCCATTTTCGTACAATTTATGCAAGTAAACATCTTTGCACTCTTTTTTATGCTCTCTGCCTTTTAAACACCCCTATATTAATAGCCATAAACACACTGTATTAAACATCACAACCAAGCCAACCACTACTCATCATTCATAAATAAAGATAGATATATCTAAACGAAACAAAAATGGTAAGTGGTGCTAGATTGCTAGAGATTAATTAATTCTAGCATTAGATAAGCAACTCAACTAATAAAAAGTTAGTAAAAACCCAATAAAATAAACATTTTGAACAAATGATCGTCTTCACTTCCTGAAACAAGTATATATAAAAGAATAAATTGTATATATAATAAACACATACAAATTAAAGAATCGTATTTTATGTCAACATTTCAAGAAATTAAGGAACTCACGAAACAAAGTGGAGAGAGGTACAAGTTTTTTTATAGTATATAATTAAAAAAAGCCACGCTATGAAGGTTCATAATTAGGGGCAATATCTTGATAAAGACAAAAGTGTTCAAAGATTAACTTGGGGATCAGAGAGGAGAGTAGAGGACCACAGAGAAAGAAAAGAAAAGAAAAAAAAACAATCTCAAACGATTGTCGAGGCACCTGAATAGATCAAATTATAGTCTTTCGAATAATAATAATAATATCTATCTGATGATATATGATCATGATAGAGACAAGCGATGATATTTTAAAAAAGAAAAGAAATATAATTATATATAAGTATTTGGTTCTTTTATTTTTATTTCTAATAAAGAAAGTGGTCTGAATAGAGAAGCCAAACTGAGTGTGTAAATGCTTTGTTGTGCAGCAATACCCAAAGTAAAAGACCCCATCTCCTCGTCACACACACACACAACACATAAATCAAAAGTTCAAAAGAATTATTTCCTCCGGCAAGCCGAAGTTTCTGACATTTAAATATTGGATATAAATATTTAGAGAGCATTATACAATTCTATATAAGTGCTAAAAAAACAAACAATATGTGTGTTTCTTCTCATCACTAGCTCGTATCCAAAATACTGTTTTAATCTAAAACTCAAAAAAAAAAAAATTAAGACACACTCGAATTTATTACAAACCAGAAGTAAAGAAAAGAACTTTGCAACAAAATGGAATCTTTAACAGTCACGTGTATGTAAAAAAGAGAGAGCTAAAACCAAGAAAGAAAGAAAGAAAGAGTTGGGTTCAAGTGATGATGATGGACCAAATCCAAATGCATGTCGGGAAAATGAATCGAATCCAAAGTATGTAAAATTATTTAATGTTTTTATGTATTTGTAAATAAAAAAATCTCAGGTATTACATTGAATAAGGAAGTATGGGGTGAGTTTATTATGATACCTTTGTAATGGATAGTATGTTTACTAAAGGGTTAAAAGCGTGTGTATGTCTGAGCTGAGGGTTGAGTAATTATTTCCTTATATAGCCCATCAAGGCTGCAGAGATTTAGCAGCAGCGTTACAGGGTCAGAGTAGTAATCAGAGTAAATGCTGGGGAAGCAAAAGGACGAAAAAAACGTAATTGATTATTTCTGAATCGCCTTTTTTTTTGTTTTTAATTTTAATTGGAGAAAAGAAAGAAAACACACAGTTTCTTCTTTCTTTATTTCTTTCTTGTCGAGTTAAAAAAAAAAAAAAAAAAAAAAAAAAAAAAAAAAAAAAAAGCAAAAGTAAAGTAGCAAAAACAGTAGTCAAGACCAGAGAAACTTTGATATGAAAGTAAAAAAATGAAGATTTCCAAGAAAGACTGAAAATTCTCCTTTTGCCTAGGAGTTGATCTGGTGGTCAGTAAAAATGGATAAAGATTTGGGAAAATGTGTTTGGTTTTGTTTGCCACTAATCAGAAGAACGACGATTTAAAACAATCAATCAAAGAGGTAATGAATGAAGTAGAATACTAGAATGCAACAGTTCAATCAGCAAAAATAATTTCAGAAATAAACCAAAAATTTTTTTGATATAAGGTTTGAAACTAAGTGACCAGCTAAGAAAGAAACCAAGGAATCTGTTCTGAGTCGTACCTGAACCACAACGTCTTATTGGACCGGAATCAAACTCTGAGAAACATCAACAATATCGTATTCGTCAAGAGGAGATTATAAAATACACAAAAAATATAAGAATCCGGGTGAAACGGTGTAGATGTTAGAGGGAGGTTCGGGTTATGGTTTAAAAAAGAAGGATGACGGAGAGAAAGAGAGAAGACATTTGGAGGACTCTGGCCGTGAGTTATTTATACTAATATGTTTGAGGAAACCAACAACAACAACAACAAAGAAAAGAAAGAAAAAGAAGATATTAAACGGCGTTACAATACTTACGACGTGAGTTGACGGAAGATACACTTTATTTTTTTTCTTTGAGTAAACGATGAAATATGGTCTCGAGAAGAGACGGCAACGAGGGCCCATTTGGTGTTTGCCGGTGACGGACCTCAAAGCAGACAGGGAGAGATATGTTACTTACGTGTGCAAGAAGTAGGCTACGTGGCGGTTTCTGATTGGCTGATTATAGTTTTAAACGGGTCGGTTCCTATGGTCACGATTCACCCCCATTTAAGTGTACCACAACGTTTTTTTCTTATTAGTTGTTGTTGCCTTTGGTCTCTCACTCTCTTTATTAAAGTTTTTTAGATAGAGAGGAGAATCATGTGTGTGTCAAATATTTGAATTTGTTCTTGTTGGGATAATTTGCAATCTTTTAATCGGTTCCAAATGCTTAATAGCTGAATTAATATGATCAAACTAATTTTAAAGAGTTTTCAGGTGATTGGTACTAATAATTAAGTTATTTAATGATCTACATCTTAATCAAGATATTTTGTAATCTTTCAAGTGTATCAAATGTAAATTATGAACTGCGTGATTTGTATTCGAATGAATCCATATATCTAAAGATTATGAGACTTATATTTATAGGTTGTCCAAATCAGGTTTTGCCTTATAATCCAAATCATGAACGGGCTAATCACAACTTCACTGACTATATTGATAACTAAGTAACCGTCTGCATTATGCGAGAGATAAATCGATTCAAACAAAATTATTATTTGGGATCTAAAATGTCAGAATAATAATTTTACTCATAATTTTTTTGTTTTATTCAAATTTGCATTAATTCTTTTTGTGAAATAGGGAAAAGAATTAAAACTTAGTAGAATTTTTTTTGATAAAATGTTATCAGTTATGGTAATCTATCTATTTGAGTTTTTAAAACTAAAATTCATATAATTTATCTTTCACATTATTCTCTACATCGATATGCCACTAAATAGATAATACAATGTTTTTAGACTAATCAATTAACTAATCCTAAGTTTAAAAAATACCATGAAAAAATGTACAAAAGTGGTAAATAATAATTAAAAAGTGTAGTAATGGTGAAAATTTATAGGAGAAAATGAATGTATGGAGTTTTCAAAAAATTCAATATCATGTTAAGATCATTAAATCACTATTTATTATTAAAAAGTTAATATCTTATTACTAAGATTATTGTGGTAGTTATTTTTTTGATAAAATTTTAAATATATTTGAATAGTCATTAGAATTTTTAATTAGGAGACAGATTTTTTTTTTCAAAAAGTTAAATTGGTGATAAATTTAAAATTGTTTACGTAATATTATTTATTTTAAGATTATTATGATAATTAATTATTAAAAGATACTTGAATAGTCATCAGCTTTTTTTTTAATCGGAGAATAAGTTTGCATTTTAAAAAGTTAAATAGATTCAAGTTGATTATTCAAAAAAATCAATATCATGTTAAGATCATTAAATCACTATTTATTATTAAAAAGTTAATATTATTACTAAGATTATTGTGGTAGTTATTTTTTGATAAAATTTTAAATATATTTGAATAGTCATTAGAATTTTTAAATAGGAGACAGATTTTTTTTTTTTTTCAAAAGATTAAATTAGTGATAAATTTAAAATTGTTTACGTAATATTATTTATTTTAAGATTATTGTGATAATTAATTATTAAAAGATACTTGAATAGTCATCAGCTTTTTTTTTTTTAAATCGGAGAATAAGTTTGAATTTCAAAAAGTTAAATAGATTCAAGTTGACTATTCAAAAAATTCAATATCATGTTAAGATCATTAAATCACTATTTATTACTAAAAAGTTAATATCTTATTACTAAGATTATTGTGGTAGTTATTTTTTGATAAAATTTTAAATTTATTTGAATAGTCATTAGAATTTTTAAATAGGAGACAGATTTTTTTTTTTCAAAAAGTTAAATTCGTGATAAATTTAAAATTATTTACGTAATATTATTTATTTTAAGATTATTATGATAATTAGTTATTAAAAGATACTTGAATAGTCATCAGTTTTTTTTTAATCGGAGAATAAGTTTGCATTTCAAAAAGTTAAATAGATTCACGTTGACTATTCAAAAAATTCAATATCATGTTAAGATCATTAAATCACTATTTATTATTAAAAAGTTAATATCTTATTACTAAGATTATTGTGGTAGTTATTTTTTGATAAAAATTCAAAAATATATTTTTGAATAGTCATTAGAATTTTTAAATAGGAGACAGATTTTTTTTTCAAAAAATTAAATTGGTGATAAATTAAAAATTGTCTACGTAATATTATTTATTTTAAGATTATTATGATAATTAATTATTAAAAGATACTTGAATAGTCATCAGCTTTTTTTTTGAATGGGAGAATAAGTTTGCATTTCAAAAAGTTAAAAAGATGAATAAGTTTTGTAATAGTTTGTGAAATGTAATTTACTTTTAATAATTAAATGTGTTATGAAAATGATAATTAAATAATTAACTATATTTTCTGGTTTTAATCGTTGATTAAGTCTTTTTTTTTATAAAACTAATAGAAAGAAACAACCTTATATATTTTAACTAGATAAGGACCCGCCTGGTATGCGGATTTAAAGTTTTGTAAATAAAATTAAATTTAGTAAAATATATTAAATTTTATTGTACATTATTTATATATATATATATTTTTGCTGTAATACAATGATTTATATCCATATACAAATCTTTTATATATGTTACTATTAAAAGTGTATTTTTTTACACTTAGGTATATTGTATGTTACAAATATACTATTTACCACCACCTAGAAAATATCTATATGAACAAATTAAGCCAACTATTATATGTCTCTTTACTTTCACTTTTGTATAGTTTCTTTAATCACTATAAATTGTTGGCTCAAAAAACATTTTGAATAAAAAATAAATTACATCACAATAGTGTATGACTAACTATGGAGGGAACCTCGGTTCTGCTCTCATCCCTTATGGATAGATACCTTGCGTCAAACATCCTCTACCATGAAGAGAACCTTCTCTCCGCCTTCCTCCTTGGAGTGATAACGTTGCGTCCAACCTCCCCACTTTCCAACATTAGGGAGATAACCTTGTGTCCAACCTCCTCCACCCTAAAGAGAACCTCGGCTCTGCCTGGAGAGAATATATTTACGTCTTTCAGCTATCTCAAAGTGGCTTGTTCCAACAACAAATGAAACTAAAAACTCTTTTCCAACGTCACAAAATCTTTTGATAGCAACTAATGTTAAATTTTCCAATGTATTTCATGAAAGTTTCATTGACACACCATGATGTAGCCTGTCTCTAAGCTTCTATGGATCTATCAACAACAATTTATGTTTTTCCAATCTATTTATGTTTTGATTATAAGAATTTTTGACATGTGTCAACATCTCATCAATATAATTGACACATGTCACGATCTGGTGAGTTACTAACTTTGAGAACCAAGCTTTATATAATAAGATGGCAGATTTATGTAAATAATAATGAAATATATTTTCCTTATATATTTTAATTGTACATTTAATAAGTCAAATAAATATTATTTTGTAAATATGTTTATCTTGAGATGTTTAACTAAAATTAAATCTCTAAATCTTTCTGGTGACGATACATCAACATTTTCAACAAAATGTTTCTCCATAGGGAATTAATCAGCCCATTAATATAGATAGGGGATTAATAAGCTAGGAATTTCTGTGTAATGTAACCTCCGACATTTCTCAATTAGTGTACTAGATATGTTCACCTAAACATTAACGGATTTGAGTACTTAACTAATAGAAAAAAAAAGATAAATTAGTTAACTAGAGGAGTGACCAAACAAATCCAAAATAGGCCCATAATCTTGGGTTGAAAGGCCCAAACTATGAAGATCCAAGCGCACCTCCATTAAACCATCAAAGGGCAGTGTCAGAGTCAGCGAGAGAGAGAGACTGAAGCGTTTTCATTTTCAAAGTCTGGGTTTGATCTAGGGTTTTAGACACACACCGAGAGAGAGAGCCCTCCCTTCCCAAATTCAAAAACACAGTGTAAAGAAGAAGAAAGAAGGAAATGGCAACAGTTTCGAGGGTTATTGGAGGTTGCAGGGTACTGATGGCGAAAGCCGCTTCTTCCTCCGGCGTTGTTGTTGAGAGCAGTCGTAAACAAATTAATGGCATTCAGAAGGCTGTTCCCATTTCGCAGCCGCTCGCTCAGTTTATCGGAGAAAACGAAGTCTCCCGTACAACCGCCGTCAAGAAAATCTGGGAGTACATCAAGCTTAATAATCTTCAGGTACTTAGGGCTCGATTTTGAGAGGGGAGATTGATTGATCTAGTAGAGCTTTTGTTGATTGATAGCTTAAAATTTAGGGATTCGTTGAAAACTTTGATTAGCATTTGTCTTAGAACAAGGTTTTGTGTGATTAGCATCATTTTAATCCAATAGTTAATCCTAGAACTAATCTGCTTATGATTTGATTTTTCAGTGAACATTTCGCAGCCTAAACTTTTTAAGCTATATGTATTTACGAGTTGTGTTAGCCTTAAGCTGATCTCTTTGAATTTGATTTTGATAGATTTCTGATTTGGTAACACTAACACATATTATTTGGTTTTTTTTTGGTAATGTTAGAATCCTGAGAACAAGAGAGAGATTCTATGCGATGAGAAACTGAAGACCATCTTCAGTGGGAAAGACACCGTCGGGTTCCTCGAGATTGCCAAGCAATTGTCTCAACATTTTCCCAAGTCTCGTTGATTTCTCTCTTATTATCAGTTATCCTTATTAAGACTGTTAATTAGCTTCTTCTATTCCTATTATCATCCAAGAAACGGTTCTCTCTTTTTTTTTTGGTATCTTCTTGTTGGTGATCTTTATTTGGTTATTAATGTAGACTATCGACCAGTTTCCATCTGTCTTGAGACATTATGTATCGATTGATGATGATCCAAGGTCAGTTTAGTTTATGGTTTGCGTCTTTAAAACTTGTTTCTCCACTGTAATCTTCTTCTCACAACTTCGAAATTGATCAGAAAATTGACCAACTATTATAACATGAAATCTACAGAGAAATTTTATTTAAAAAAAAAAAAAAAAAAAAAAAAAAGACAATTTCCTTTGTGTCTTGTTATAACATGATACATTGAGTAAAAAGACAGATAAGAAAGAGACAGTTTTACAGTAGTGTAGTATAAAAGGCTGGCCGTAAGAAAGAAAAGAAAAAAAAAAACTCCCTAAGTCTCCTTCTTGTGTCTCAAGAAAGAATGTAAGCTTCTTCCCGGTTAATGTTATCATAGAGGAGGATGATCTTCTTCTGGTGTCTGTGGAGGAACCGGTTTCCAACCAGGTTTCTCGTCCCAATATATATCGTAGTATATGTGTCCCGGAGTTTTGTTCTCCTCACAACACCATATTCCCACATATCTCTTTACCCGTTTTCTGAACTTCTCTTCTCGCCCCTGCGCACAAACCAGATTAAGTCAGATCAGATTTTTACATATTGTATCGACATGTATAAATTTGTTTCACGGTTCCAAAGGTCTACTTGCCTTGTCAGAGAATCCAGTGAAAGCATCTTCAACTGAAGAAAACTTGATCACTTTGACATCGTCGAAGAATGAGAATATTGACTTGAACTGCAGGTGGCACGAAACAAAGTGATTATAGGCCAAGCCGGAGATTACTTTGACATATATATATATATATATATTAATTAAGAGTGATACTGTGATAGATAGCTAAAGAAATCTTAGTTACCGTATCTTCATTGCTCCGCTTTGGGAACTTAAGAACCCGAGAGGGGCTTGTCTTATTTGATGCCTCACATTCATCTTTTCCGTCTTGACAAAGCTGGACATCTAGCCATGAATCTTTTACCTGAAAAATAATTTTGTATCTGAGGATGTTCTTCTGAAATGAATAATTAGAAATACAACAATATCTTCACAGCTTAATTTACTTGTTTCGGCAATGCAGGGTTATCTAGAAAAGAATACTCTCTGATACCAATCCCAGGGCCAAACTCATCCTCCGGAAGCTCCTTAAGCATGATATTGACCTGTAATTGAAATCCATCAGGGTGTTCTGTTATGAGACACTTGCAGAGAAAACATGCTTCAACATTATTACAAACACTACCTCAAAGACATGATCAAGAGGGCAGATGAAAGGTTGCCGTGTCATAGATCCCTGAAGTGTACCAGGATGCCCAAACCAAAGCCTATCTAACCTGCACCATATCGGTGGCATCACCTGAAAACATTGTAGAGACCAATCAGCTATAAGTAAAAATCAATCATTATCTCTAGGAAATATGCATATAAGCTGTTGAGTAGACTCACCAGTGTACGATTAAGAAGAGACGCAATGGCTAGAGCTGATCTGATCTGTTTCATCTGTAAATTGGACCAAAGATGGGTGTAATTTAGAAAGGTGGTCAAGTTGACATATAGTTCCAAGGGACCATCTTAGTTTAAGTAGACGTTACTTGGTGATTGACGAGGATAAAGTGTGATTCAATGGTGTGCTTCCCGTCAAGTAACAAGTTCTTTGGAATAGATGGTTTGAATGCCATGAAACCTCCTGCATAGTGTTGGAAATTACAATATTGATTTTGGCTTTTCCTATCATAAAGATTCATGTTGGATAATTTTAGCCAAAATTGATTTTACCTGGTGAATCGTAATATTCTGGTGGGTCATAGAAAACCATTCCCTCTCGAAGCCTGTGACGTTTTCCTTCAGTACCTGCATACTGGAATGTTGTATGCAAGGCGTATGGTTCTAGCCTGAGCTGTTGATACATAGCCTGCCACAGAAAACAGAAGTTACCTAATAGGCCATTCTTGAACACAAAAGAACCGCAAAAATAGGAAGCATGTAGAAAGGTACCTGAACAAAATAAGTATGTCCACTGCAAAATATGCTAGCGGGCAAAATTCCAACCTTGAGATTTCCATCATAAGCATAGAAAAGTCCACTATCCCCATCCACAGATGGACCTAGCTGCCTCCTAACAATCTCATTGAACCCATTTTGATCCCAAACCTTATCGTCTGCTAAGAGAATATCTTTCCATTCTTTTGCCAACTTTTTAGCAGATTCTGTTGGCCGCCAATGGAAAATTCCTATGTTGTAGGCAGCACCAACTTTCAAAGTCCAAGACAAAGAACGGTTGAGAAGACTGAGCAGATTAACTTCTTTTTCAGAATGATAAAGGACTTTAAATGGGAAAATAGGAAAATGCACATCTTTAGCTAAAATCTACCTTGTTGCCATATGTCCAAACTGTCATCTATGACAGTAGGCACAACTTGATCGCTTGATGTCAAAACATCAGCATCCGGGTATCGAGCCAAATAAGGCATAGGATCCTATCACATGGATATTATGTGAATAAATTCTATGAAGGAAGATAACAAGACGAGTTACAGCGTTAACTAGTGTTCTGTATTAGTACCTTAAGCCACACCATGTCAGTGTCACACATTAGTAGCTCGTAACCATAAGGCAAGACAGAATCAATGAGAATAACTTTTTCTCTTCCCATTTTGTGAAATGTTGGAGAACCCCACCCAACATCCACTGTGCTCATATGGCTTCCCATGTCAAATACCGGAACGCCTTTCCAGTACAAAGCCTCTAATAACTTAGTATCCATCGCACCTATAAAGCGCCATAGCATAAAGTTACATTACTTACAGAGAGAGAGCGAGTGAAATGGACAATAAGACATAGATATTAGAAGTGAAAACTTACCAACTAGAATATTGGAGAGATCTAAATCAGTCAAGTGTTTAACCCAAGTCAAGATGAAATCCATGAAAGCATAGTTCCCAAAGGTCACTATAATGACATTGTCCTTCACCCTTTCCCCAAACAATTCTTTCGTCAGTTTAAAGGTTTCAAGAGGTGGCATCTTCTTGTCCCGAGGAGGAGACACCCAAATTTTACCCAAGGATTTGCCTTGAGCCTCCTCCAAAACTGGCGGTGGCAGTGCCTGTAGTGGTGGTGGTGGTGCAACTGGTAACTCCAACGTCACATTTTCTTGTGGAAGACTGTGAATTCGACCAGCAGCTACAAAGAAAACTCATGAATAGATGGTACATAATAGGAAAACCAAAAAACTTTAAGCTTTCTTAGCGAGATTGATGTATACTCAAGCAAGCTCATCTAGCCTAATACAATTGAACTGAAATGTAGTGTCCAAGAGTAACACACTAGACATAAGAAAAATCAAAACTTTAACAGACACCTTGAGCAATCAAATGCAGATCCAAGTACATTAGTTAATCACTTAATCAGATTCAAAAGCAGAGATAAAAAAAAAAAAAAATCAACTAAAGTGATCAAAAAAGTCACAACCCATCTCAGGTTATAGCAAATCCAATGTGATCAAACAATAAAGAACTGATCTTTCAACGAAACACTGAGATTTTAAGGTCAACGGTGAGCTCTAATTAGAATCAGACAGAACTAAAGAACCTAACTTCCAAAATCACACCTTATAATAATTAGACATCAATAAGCTTACAGAATCAAACTCAGACCCGCAAATCCCAACTCTTCAGCAATGCGAAACAGAGATAAACCAAAACACACAATACATGCACAGGGAGTGAGAGAGAGAGGTTACTGGAGAGAGGAGGAGAAGAGAGAAAGGAGGATGAGCCATTGGTGGGAGAGTAAATAGCTGAGAAGACATAAAAGGAAGAGACGAGAACGCCGATGATCACCGTGGCGTAGATCGTCAAGAACAGAGGTTTCGAATTCGTGGCTTCGCGAAACCCATTTCGCCAACCCTCCACCATTATTTTAACCAATTTCAATCTTCGTCTTCCTCAAATCTCCATTACAGAAGAAAAGTTTTATTCTTTGGCTGTGTTTATTGGGGTTTTGTCTTCTTCGTCTTCTTCTTCTTTCTCTTGTTCGATTGATTCGATCGTTTGGTAGGTTTGGTCAACTTCGTTTTCAGCGTCTTCCCATAATCAGAAATTATAATTTTTTTTTGAAATTTTTTATTAAATTATTTTTGGGTTACATTATTAATTTGTCTCTTTATTAAATTCATCAATTGATGATTTTGATTCCCCAAAGTATAATGCAAAATAGTGGCATTTTAAAAACCATTTAAATATTTGTTTCGTTGTGTATATATATCTATTGCAATATATATTTTTCTTTCATTTTAAATTAGCTAAGTCATAATTGGAATCACAATTGGAAAATTTATAATTTAAAACTTTTTTAAAAAAGGATAAGATATGAATTAGAGAGAATAAAGGTAGTAATATTTTGTATCATATTTTGTAATCTAGTTAAGTAAAATTTATATGAATGAATTAGGTAAAAAAAAACAAAAAATAAAATACGCAAAGACAAAAAGACAGAGAGATCTTAATGGGTGGGTTAATGCAATGGCTCTCTCTACTAGTACTAGTTAGTTTGCTTTGACTTTGTTTTCTGGTTTCCTTAATCCCACGATGTCTGAACATGTCAACTCTCGTTGTTTTTTCAGAAAACGATGTGTTGTCGAGATATAATTTGTTCAAAAGCTAATTTGTAGATAATTAATCCAAACTGAAGTTGATTTTCGTATAGTTTAGGTGAGTTCTTGCAATGTTCGGAAGAGTTCTCTCTTTTTCTTTTGTCTTTATTTTTTTCGTTTTCTTTTAAACATTTACTCCTTTCTTAAACAAAATTAGAACATAATGCTATATACTTCTTTCTTTCTTAAATCTTGGGATTGCAGGATATCAAATGAGTTTGTGATGATTGAGAACTGGTCTGAACTCTAATTTGACTCAAATTTATAATCTAGAAACGTTTTCTTTAGTTGAAAAAGGGAAAGAAAACATCAACAAAAAAAAAAAATCAAAATATGCGAAGCTTGAAGTACTAAACTTTTTTTTTTTTTGAAAATATGTGAATTTTCATTTAGAAAATCTAATTGTATTGTTTACAATAGCTTGATATTTAAAGATAACCCTTGCCCCAAAAAATAAAAACAAAGGGATATATGTGAAAAGCCTAAATGGTTACACCTAAATGGTTTTTAGCCACACTTGCAGAAGCTTTTTGAAGTTTTTCTTGTGGGCCTTTGCAAGGATGGCATCACGTACTTGCCTGTCAATAGCCTTGAAAAAAACCTGCGCCGGAGTGGATACATTATTGTGTATCCTGTTGTTCCTTTCCATCCAAACAGAGTAAACAAGTGCCTGTGCAACCAGACGACGCAAGGTTTGCGGAGAGTTGGAGACTTTGATATCCATCCAGGCTGAGAAAGCACTCCAAGTGTGGAAGACAAATGGGGAATATCCTAGCCGCCTAGTTGCCTCTGACCATAAGAATTCGCTGAAACCGCAGTGAAGAAAGAGGTGGTCTCGCGTTTTCGGCTCAACACCGCATAGACAACACGTAGTGTCAAGATTCATGCCCCAACTTGCTAGCCTTGTTTTTGTTGGGAGCCTGTTGAGGTATGTTATCCACAACATGAAAGTGTGTCGCGGAATAGCACCTTTGTACCAGACCTGCTCTGTCCATGATGGAGGTTCCTGCCTTGGTCTCAGTACCTCCCAGGTTTTCTTTGTGCTGAAACAACAATGCTCTTCCTCTTCGGTCTTCCAAACATAATTGTCAATGTCAGTGGATAGACTCGGGAGAGGCACGGTGGTGAGATGGATTTGAAGAATCTCCGCTTGAGGAGAGCGAGCTGAGCGAATGAGCCAACCTGTCGGAGAGCAAGCTTGCGCAACCGTTGAGGAAATCGGGATACCCGTTTGCGATGGAACAGATTGTCCCATTAGGTGAATCAAAGGGCCAAAAGGAGTCCACCAGTCAAACCATAAGCTTGAGTCCTGACCATTCCCCACTTTACAACGCAGGAATCTAATTGCTATTGGGCGAAGCTGTAGGATCGTTTTCCATGTCCATGAAACCTGCTGATTCTCTGCTAACTGCCAGAAGCATCCATCTTTTATCTTATTATTCCGTAGCCACTCTGCCCACAGAGAATCCTTAGCAGTAAGCAATCTCCAGATCAGCTTTAGACAAAGCGTTCCACTGAACAAGACATTGAAAACCAAGGCCTCCCTCTGCTTTTGGTAGACATAGACTCTTCCAAGATACTTTGACCAGCGGTTTTTTCGTGATGTCACCACCCCAGAGAAATCTCGAACATAGACTTTCAATGCTTTTGATGCACCCTTTCGGTAAGATAAATGCAGAAGCCTAGAAATTATAGATCCCATATATAACTGAAGAAATGAGCTCCTGTCGACCAGCATACGAAAGTGCACGAGCCGCCCAGGTGGAAAGTTTGGCAGTGATGTTTTCAAGCAAAGGCCTATAGTCATTTATCTGCAGCTTCCTATGCATACGAGGTAACCCAAGATAACGAATGGGAAGTGAACCGAGATTGAAACCAAGTGCAATACACCCGGAGGTTTCAATCTGGTTCACCCCTGCCAGGAACAAATCAGTTTTGTTCTTATTCATTGTGAGTCCCGAGAGCATAGCAAATTCCTCCAAAATCTTTGTGATGTTTTCCAAGGAAACCTTTCTCCCATCAAAAAACACCATGATATCATCAGCGAAAGCTAAGTCGGATACTTGCGGTGATAGTCCTCCTGGATGGTGTCCTATGAGATTGTTGGTGTAGCTTTTGTTGAGCATTATGGTGATACTTCCATGGCCAGCGTGAAGAGGTGCGGAGAGATTGAGTCTCCTTGCCTGAGTCCTTTAGTGCTTTTGAAATAACCACATGACTCTCCATTAACTGAGACAGAGAATGTAGGCGTTGTTATGCATTCACTGATCATAGTGACAAAACATGGCGGAAATCCCATTGCCTTGAGGACATTGATGATGAATTCCCAATGAACATAGTCAAAGGCCTTTCGCAAATCCACCTTTAACATACCTCTTCCAGAGATGTTCTTTTGATTGTAACCCTGAACTAATTCTGTGGCCAAAAGCACATTTTCAACAAGCAACCTTCCTGGGATGAAAACTGATTGAGAATTTGCTATCAGATCTGGTAATACCGATTTAAGTCTGTTGGCAAGGAGCTTGGAGACCACTTTGTAAATCGAGTTACAGCATGCAATGGGCCTGAAGTCTATCATCGAAGTCGCATTCGTGGTTTTCGGGATGAGGGTAAGAAGAGTGGAGTTCCATTGCTTTAGCATCCGACCGGTATTGAAAAACTCTTGAACTGCAGCAACCAAATCGTGTCCAACTGTTTCCCAGTGGCAAGAGAAGAATTCTGTGCAATAACCCTCGGGGCCTGGGGCTTTATTCCTCGGTAGAGAGAGAAAAGCTTCCTTGATTTCAAGGGGGGTGACAGGGCGAGAGAGAGTTTGTAGAGCAGATGTGGAGCAACGCTGCGGTAACAGAGCCTCTAATTCTTCAACAGAGCGGGCGGAGGAGGAGGCAGGAGTATTTAGCAATTTTCGAAAAAAGTCCAATGCAAGCCTCTGTATCCCTTGCTTAGAGTCCACTATCTGACCATTATCATCAATAAGATAAAGGATTTGATTGTGCACCTGACGCGTAAGAATTGCCCTGTGAAAGAATTTGGAATTCTTATCACCCTCCTCGAGCCAGCAAATACGCGATTTCTGTCTTAGGTAAGACTCCTCAGCTCTAGCTAGAATACACCACTTTCGATGAGCTTCATTCTCCAGCAACATCTCTTGCTCTGAAGGCGAGTTGAGTAAAGCTTGTTGAGATGAGAGAAGGACTTCATAAGCCTCTGCAACTCGTTTCTCGAGTGTAGAGTAGTTTTCACGGCTGAAAGCTTTGATGTCACTCTTCAGTTCTTTTAATTTTTTGGACACTAGCAACATTTTAGAGCAATCAAACGTAAGAGTGTTCCACCAGAGCTTAGTCAAAGGTGCAAACTCTGGATTCTTGTTGAGAAGGGATAGGAACTTGAATGGCCTTTTAACCTTGATCGCTGAGTGATCCAAAAAAAGGCAGGAGGGACTGTGATCAGAGAAGCCAGGTTCACCGAAAACCCCTAGCGAATTTGGATAAGTTTGAAACCATTCGTCATTCCCGAGGATCCTGTCGAGCTTCTTGGCCACAACATTGTCATGCTGCTTGTTGGTCCACGTGAAAGTGTTTCCATATTAGGGGAGATCTTTTAAGTGAGCCAAGTTCAGACAATGACTGAGATCCCGCATACCTCTAGTGGAGTCTGATTTTGGTGATGAGTGCTCATGAGGAAACAATATCTGGTTGAAATCGCCAATTACTGTCCAGGGCTTGGCTACAAGCAAAGGTGAAACAGCTAGATCCTGGAGTTCTCTCCATAGTAGCCTTCTCTCCTCATTGCAGGTTGATGATGCATAGCAACTGAGACTACTACTTCTACAGGCTCAAAAGGTAACTTGACGATACACGATATCATTTGAAGCGATTTAGAGATGATAGTAACCTGTACAGTTGGGTGCCAAACCACCCATATCTTACCAAGCTCCGAAAATTCATAATTATCCGCATAACTCCAACCAGGAAGCAGACGTGAAAAAATAGCTGGTGCCTTCCCAGGTTGAATGTGGGTCTCAATGATCCCACCAAAAAAAGGTTTATGAACCTTTATCCACTTCTTAAAGCTTCTCCGTTTCATAGGGTCGTTAAAACCTCTTACGTTACGACAAAAATATCCATTAAAGGGATATAAAATTAGAGGATTGAAGGGCCATTAAAACCTCTTAAGTTAGGCCTCCAGCCCTAGCTCTTGTATCTTTCGTCTTAAGCATGGGTTTGGATATAACCTTCAGAAATCTATCTGACTCAGCTTCTGGGTTATCATCCTCAGCGGACATACTGACCTGGTCAGATTCTGATGCCTGGATGTCGCCAGCCTCCACATTGTGTGATAAGTGAGAGAATAAATTTGCAGTTAGGTCAACACAGAGCTTACCCTCATCTAGATGCAGGGCAGTTGCTGATGATGGAACCTTAGGGAGGGGCTTAGAGACAGATAAGGATGGTGGATCCACTGAGTTTACCACCCCTTTGCTTGTACTACCACGATTTGCAGGCTGCTTAGCAGATGTGGGGAGATGCCATACTTCGTCCCTTGTGATGATGTTTTCATTGCGGACCGGAGGCACATTCTCTGGACTAACATCAATAATTGGGAGTTGACTTGGAATGGGGAGCTTGCCGTTTCTCTTATCTTTCTTGGAGCGAGGGCATGAATCTGTGTTGTGTTTCACTGACCCACACACAGTACAGGTGGGAGGTGCTTTGGTGCATCGGGAGACAGTATGACCCACCGAGTTACAATGACTGCATAGAGCAGGAAGCCAGGGACTAGAAACTCTTATACGCTTGATCTGACCAGATTCAAATCTCGCATTGACAGCTTCAGGGAGGGGATTCGGGGATCTATTACCATGTAAACCTTGGCAACCTCAATGTTTGTGAGTTTCTCCGTTTGTGGGTGGAGGCATACTGGATGTCCTACCAAACAAGCAATGTGATCCAACCCTTCCCTGTTAAAGAACTCCAAGGGCACACCATGAAAATCAAGCCAAACAAGGACCATAGAGAGTTCCGGCTTCTTCGGGATGATATCAGGTGACCATTTTGCTACAAACATAGTTTGTCCATCCACTTGCCATAAACACTGACTCAGGATGCGACGTCTAGCGTTAGGACATGGAACCTTGAAGAGAAAGGAGTGACCCTCCATTTTGGATACCGTGATATCCCGGCATTGTCTACTCCAAATGCCATTTACGATGGCGTGAACGGCTCCACGATGTGGCGGTTCTTCATAAAATTGGCTGAGGATAAAGCAATCCCAAGCTTTCTTGTTCTTTTCTATTACCGAGTTGGGAATGGTTACGCAAGCTTCACCAGATTCAAGGACATACGGAGAACCTTTTTCTCTAGTTGGATAGTGTTACCTTTTACTAGAGCTTTCCAGGGGTGTTCCTCTGTCTGCTGGGGAGTCGTAGTCACAGCCAGGGGGTGTGTTGAAGCCTCCTGGGAGGGCTTGTTGGTGGTGTGGGCACCATTGAAAACGGGAGCTGCTAGAACTGGTACGGGATTGGAAAGAATCTCCGTAGCAGTTGTTTCCCCTGAAATTGTAGATCTAGGGTTTGCGATTGCTGCATCTGGGACCATCAAATCAGGTGACTTGCAGGAAACCGGTGAACAATTGTTGGCTGACATCTCTGAGGAAGCAGGTAACTCTTTCAAATAAGGTTGAGGAGGAACAGTCCCCACTGATTGAGGAGACTTTGACGGTGGACTTTTCGATTCGGATGAAGCAGAGGGGGTTGCGGATCCAGTGGGGATACCACGAGGAGGTTTTTTCTTGGCCTTTGATTAGCCCATGAGGGGCGGTGGGAGCCGACGCCGAGATCGGTGACGGTGAAAGGAGAAGGAAAGGGATCACGCTTTGGGAGAGAGAAATAGGAGAGAGAAAGAAGAGAGAGAGGGTCAAAAATCCCACTAGTTACTTTGAAGTACTAAACTTGTTGACAAATTCCTTTAAAAACTGAACCAACGACCTAGACATAACATGAGAAATGGAACAGTCAAGAGATGTTTCTCATGTCCGAAGAACCTACGAACAGAAATTTTTTAAAAATATATGAAGTGATTCTTTAGGGGAAAGCTTCTTTCGACGGGTATGTGTTTCGCAAGAGATGTTATTTCTTCATCAGTTTCTACAACATCTGTCGAACGTGATTTTAGCATGGGAGGTCAAATTTTAGATGAAACTCGTTCAAAAATGACTCCAGATTTCCTTGAAGCTCAAACGTGTGTAAGGGTATAGAGAAGCACAACACACTGATTCACACTTGGAACGCGCCAAGCCAACGCTTTTCTATTCAATCTTATTAACAAAATTTATCTTTTACAAGGATACAATTTTGTCTCGGCCCTTACTCAACCTATTCTACCCAATATGATTGAACCCGACTAAGAATGAATCTGACCCCTCTTCTCTTTTCTATCTAAACACACACCTGTGTAGATCTAAGAGAATAAACTCACCCTCTCTCTTTTTAGCTAAAAGATTAAAACTCACCCTCTCTCTTTTCTATTTAAACTCTCACCAGAGTAGACCTAAGAGAAAGAAAAAACAATTCTCTGCGCACTTAATCACCACCCTGATTAACGTCACAGAGAACTGGGAACACCCCTTCTAAGCCTTATTTTTGTGGCTTCGAAGTTTACAACTGTATCAATATTCTAGAGTGCTCAAATTGGCTCGTGGCCTACTCCTAGAATATTTATACACGACTTGAGAAACCCTAGAAGGCGAATCTCCAAGTGTCAAGGGATAAGGAAACTGCTTGCTCCTCAAGCTTATCCTTTCCTTATTTTTTGTAGAGAATATTCTTCATATCTCCAAGTGAAATCTCATCCATATCTTCAATGCCAAGTCAGCAAGCTTCCTCGACACACCATCACATCCACTCATGTCTTGCCACGTTAGCTCACGCATCCATGTCAGCAACTCAGGCGTCTGTGATCTGATGCAGCTTCCTGATTGGCACAACGACTTGTTCCTCACAGCGAGTTGTTCCAGAATCTGCATTTACAATCTCCCCCTTTTTGACTGAGTTTGATACTCAAGCATCTCTCTGGTTCAACCTGAAAAGACACTCCAACAAACACAAGCCAAAAACAGAACAAGCAACAACTAGACAAAACATCAGACATTATCTAGGAAAATTAATCAACAGCTTGTTCAAACAGAACTATGCATAAGAACCTAACAATCAGAAACCCCAGCGGGCTGCAGCGTAAACCATGTTCTTAATAGCTCTCTAATCATACTTAATCAATTGGCATATTCTCAATCATTAACAACCTAAGATCAATAACCACCACCAACCTAAGATCAACCAATTAATCAATTAAGTCTCCCCCATAAACAATGATTCTCCCCCTAAACCAAGTAGCTATAAGAATTCTCCCCCATAAGTACATAACTCCTTATCATTAGGCATTGAACAAAAAACCAGAACCAGAATCATTCTCCCCCAGCTTGAGTGATCAACTAAGTCAAAAACAGACATATGTATCACAACAATATACTGAGTTATGGGAATCACTTACCTGCTAACATTGCTTCTCATCCTTAAGCAATCTGATGATTAGTCTCGACACCTATTGGAACAGATTCATGTTTGTAGGCATTTTGACTCTCCTTGCAACCACAACTGGATATTGGGTAATAGGACACTGATAGTCGAGAATTCGAACAGCAAATAGCACTTTCATTGAATCACAGTAAATAGGTGACCATACACAAGCTTTACCAGAAAAACAATCTCTTGTGTATTATTTCAAACCTCTGCTTCACTGTAGATCTCCTTCATCCTTGCATTCAAATCAACTTCTTCGATTGATTCTACACAGAATCGTGTTGCCCTTATAAACAGATGAGCAAGGCATGTTCTACTTTCCGAATCAGTCATAAGTGAGACTTCATAAAATCCATGTTCTTTGAAAAGAACATTCACTGTCTTGATAAAACCCCTTGGCAGTTGACAGATTAGTGTAAGGATCTCATACAGCTTCTTTTAAACAAGTCTTCAACGTAGACACATTCCTGAGGACCTCAACTGTTGCATGCAGCATCATTAAGAGCAAACACAATCGTCTGTTCTTTAACACAACATCGTCCAAACATGAATGTATGATAATGATCAGAGCATCACATCTCTGTTGTCCCTGTAGACATCTAAACCAAAAATCTCATACACAGTTTTCAGAAGGCCAACAGCTTCAAACATACTCATACGCAGTTTTCAAAAGCCCAACAGCTTCAACCATCCTCACACATCATCAGTGGAACCAAACACAAACGTTCGTTCTTCAATGGATGTATCACGATCCTAACAACAGAGTATCACACCTCTATTTTTCATTGCAGATAACATGTCTCATCACAATCATATGCACCTGCAGATCATCAAGGGTCAAGTGATCCCTGTCACTCTTTTGTTGACTCCACGACACTGAAGCATCAACACACCTCTGCAGATTCTCTCTTAACTCAAGAAGACATCTTCTCTAGATTCACTTATAGAAGATAAAACTGACCATTGCTTTGGACGTAGTGACCCATGGTGAAACAGAATTTGGAGCATATATACCGGCGATACAGACGATAATGCACACATCAAACAGCTGGTAGGACATAGACACTTGCCTCTGAGCATAATCCATCTTCTGGTAACAGTCCCTTGCATCAAATACTTTGATCAAAGATGGAACTCAAATGAACGACCACTTGTTGTACTGACATGATAACAACTTGCGAGCACAATCTTCTGTCTAGCAACACTCATCAGCCTCTGGAAGAGGTAGCTCCATTTCTTCGTATCATGGAACTGACACTATACTCATTGTATCGATACAAACTGAGTATCAGTCTTTCGAATCATCCTCAGATGCATGATGACTCAACAACAATCCTCTGAAGCTCTTTCACAACTTGAACCAGGTTGCAGTAACAGCTACTTCCAACACTTCAATACTCATGGGACACTTATTTTCACCCAAATAATTTGATGAAAACGCAGCTCTTTGATCTTACTTCCATGATCAATCCATCACTCAAGATGTTTGACCCTTGATCCATTGCTGCTCTCTGTAGTTTAACTCTTAAAGAGTCATGATCATTCCTATGAGCTGAAACAAAGAAGCTTAAACCTAAAACACTTAACACACACATCAGTGCACACTTGTTGAAAACATACAAACATTTCTTATCAACAATATTTACAATTAGCCTCGTGTTTCAACAATCAATCATATGAATTTAACTACAAAACATTGATTTTACAACACATTTTTCTTTTCAGCCTTTTATACACAACCTCAGACATCCAAAACATAGTTAATCACAGGAAGTGAGGGAACCAGAAAAGCAATAGACCATCAAGAGCACTTGTATATTAATTTTACTTCTTAAAGTAAGCGGCTTTCATACCTTGAAATCTGTTATGTGATGTGTGCCAACCACTTGTTTAGGACTTCACCAGAAACTACCACAACCTTTTGTGAATCTTCAAAGAACAACTCTATGATCAGTGGCTAGTCTTTCGCTCTGGCATGCCTTTGATTCTCATGGTTCACCATCAACGTGAAGTAGGCAGCTGGAATTTCCTTTGGAGAGTGCATTGACAGGAGTGTATCAAGTCTTTTTTTTTTTTTTTTTTTTTTTTTTTTTTTTTTTACTTTTCATGATACACTATCTTAGAGCTTAGATCCAACAGGCATGAATGATCTTCACAGTTTGATGATATGAACTATCTTCTGCTGAATCTCCTGATTTCTATCAGCGATATCACTTGACTTCTCAACCGCGGATATTTGTGCATTCCCTTGTTATTATTCTTCAGGACTCTGTTGCAGATGTACCAGCCACATAACTCCGTTTATTTTTTTTAAAGTTACAAACAACTGGTACTTCTTTCAGAATGGAATGCATAATAATGCCTCTCCTCAGCTCTTTGACCTCCTTCTTCACGACAACTTTTTACGAGATTCCCCATATGAATTGGCATGACAGGCAGCTGTTTTCCACTGACTCTTCGTTTAGACAGAGTGTTGCTCTTTTATACATTCTAGGAATTCCATGGCCTGTTCTGATGCATGTCCCTGTATCTGATCAACACAACTCACATAACATATTAGATCCCACAAACACCAGTGACTTTTCTCAGAATCATGTGTTGATCCAAGTCCAATGGTTTTGTAAACAAATCAGCAATTTACGAATCAGTACTCTGATGTTCTATTACTATCAGTTTCTCCACAACTAATCTGTGAATAAACTTATATTCAGGATCCTATAATTGTAATTTTAGTATGTGACACATGATCTACAACAATATTAACAAACAAACGATTATCACACAACATTGATGCAAGGTCTAAGAATGTACCGTATGTTGTTCTCAATTGTTTGATTCTCATAAGGTGATGAAAAGAGGTTCCCAAGGCATTAACCTCATATTTAAAAATTGAAAGAGATACCTTGACAAGCTTCTGAGCGTAGCAGAAGAACAGATTTGTTCTCAGAAGGCAACAGCCACCAGATTCTTCACGGTGATTCAGAGACTGAGATCTCTTCAAGTTTCTGCTAGCTCCTTTCGTCAACACCAACCCTATGTTGGATATGCCTTTAAAATACTTGGCACTCCTTTCAGCAGCTCGCATGTGTGATACTTTACGATTGTCACATAAACACTCACATCTTGCAAGTACATAACAACTGTCTGATTTGCTGGTACAACACATCTTCAGAACACTGATCAGCCAACTGTACTAGTTACCATTCACACAATTTCTTGATACATCTTCTAAGATAGACCATGTCCAACTCTCATGGGTGTGGCTTAATCTTCACTTCTCTGTAACTCACATGCACTGATCAAACTTTTGGCATATTCGCACTGGTATATGAATACTTCATCATCTGTCTGACGAATGTTTAATTGCAGATTAAGATCCTCAGAACCTTAAGGTTGCTCCAAGTAAACAGTCTTCTGAAAGAAGCCATTTCTAGCAATCCTCATGTTGAAGTGAAGGTGTTGTGTCAAGCAAACTCTCCTTAGAGCTTTGTACGACCAAACGATTCTTGTTCACCAATTCTTGTTCACCACAACTTGTCCAACTTGTCCAACTTCTGTTTTCCACAATCATGACTCACAGACAACCAGCAGCCAATCGCTGACCTGCAACAACATCTACAGACCTAGTAGCCACCTCTGTAGCTTCGCCCTCGCCCATCTAATATATCAAGGTGTTTTAACTTAACTCTATTTGCAAGGCTCTTACATGCATCACCACTAACTGCATCCGAACAACTCTGTGTAATAGCATTAGAAACAACAATTATGCCCTCCTGAATCCTTCCAGCAGCTTCTTGATGGAAGTGATTCTCATAGTTTTCTGAGTGCTACAGCTTACACGTGACAACAGCTAGTTAATACACTCCTTCTCAGATCATGTCTCTGATCATGTCTCTTTTGCTTGTGGATTGGACAACTTTGATATATTAGCCATTATCAGAGCGTTGACCTTGGATTCAAATATTTTTGCGCTCATCAACTGCCTGACATCTTTCCTTGGTGAAGGCAACATCTAAACCCTCGTCACACAACTGACTGATGCTAACCAGATTGGCTTTTAGACCATCGACAAGGTAGACACCATAGTGGGCTGATCTTTACCCCCAGATGCACTTTTGCCTTTGATTTTACCTTCAGCTTCATCTCCAAAAGTGACCATGTTAGCTAAGCCTTCTTCAAAGTTGTGTAGCCTTCCTTGATTCACAGTCATGTACCTTGAACAACCACAGTGCTTCAATACAACAGTTTGTTGATCATCAACAGAGTGTGTAACTAACAGTTCATGTCACGCTTCTTGATGTTTATGCCTGTATCTTCGAACATCTTTGTGACACTCCTTCAGATGCGTGAGTGGTATAGTGTAATCCAGACACTTGAAACATGCAGCTTTGTGGAGGCTCTGACTTACATACTAACAGCGACATGTTCTTTTGTTCAGATCTCCGACACTCCACATTCTTGCCTCAACTTTTGATTTTGTCCTTTCTTTCATCGATTTGAGGTGTAAACCATTGAAGACTCGAAGATCCAGTATAACGATACATATCATTCTTCCTAATGAAGACTCGAGTGCCTCTTCTTCTAACCTTGTGGAACTTCTTCTGGTGTGTGAGTTGACTTACACGATTCTTAAGTCTGCAGCAATCAACATTAGTATGACCAACCACACCACAATACCAACAACGACCCAATTTCTCTCTCAGGTTGTTCACAACAATCATTTGATTAGTCTTCTACAGGATGAACTCATACGCTTCTTTGATAGCACCACCTCTGTTTTGCAGCACTATTGACTCATTCACTGCACTTGTGCCACCACTTGAGTTTCTTCCGTGGTTCTTCATACCACAGTTTGCAATCATAGTAGCCTTGTGGGTGACCAGCCGCTTGTCCAGATCTTTTGCTCCTTTACTCAGCCTCTTGTTAATCTTTAGCTGATCCTCAAGACGTTGTCTCAACAGAGACGTAATAACTTTCTCCTCAGACAACAATTTCTCAAGAGTGAAGACTCTATAGAGCAACTCTTTCTTCTCAGACATCATATCATAATTCTCCTTCTTCTGCAGAATCAGATCCTTAGACAGAGCGATGACTTGTTTTTCAACAGATAAGCCAGCAACTTCATCCTTAGGCTTCAAAATAGACTTCAGATTCTTACCATCTTCTTTGGCTGAATCAGTATCACTCCATGTCAAACAAGATTTCGTATGAACACAGCCTTGACAGTTGTAACACTTCAACATGCTTCTTCTTTTAAGTCTAGAACATTCTGATTGGAAGTGTCCATAGCCCTGATATTCAGAACTCTAAGATTCTTTCTCTACATCAGATCTGGATGATGAAGATTTATGCTGACGTCGCACACCCTTCAGACTTCTGAACTGCTTCTTGATCAGTACTCCCTCATTACTTTGAACAGACATCTGAGTTTCTACAGTCTTCAGAGTGAATGATTCCTCAGCCTTCTGATCATCAGAGCTTAGAGCACCTTTACCATCAGATTTGTGAGAAAGATAATCATGTGATAAGCTTCTGAGAAATTCCTTGACAAACCTCTTATCCTTATATACCTTCTTTAGCACTACAACTTCCTGACACGGCGAGCTTAGTTGACTGTTGAAATAACAGGATGATGATACATCAGATTATTCCTTCTTCACCCTTCTGGTTTCCTCAAAGAAGGCTTCCAAAATATCCCAAGCTTCTTTCGCCGACATATACTCTTGTACCATCGTGAACAGATCCATCGGCAAGCAACTGAAAATAGTAGATAATGCTTCAGCGTTCTGTTTTCCCTTTAAATTCTCCTCAGCCGTCCACAGCTTACAGGGCTTTACTACAGTTTCACCTCTCATGTTCGTAAGTGTTGGAAATGACCATCCATCTTCAACAGCAAACCAGGCTTCCATATCACGACTCTGAATCATCTGTCTGATTTGTGCTTTCCAATCATCATAATGCTCAGCGTCAGGCATCAGCGGATTGTTCTCATCAACGAACTGTTGTGGATTCTCCATACCTCGTCTCAAGATCTCACCTGTTGAAAAGATAAGCAATTCTTTTATCAGGCGTCTGCTCTGATACCAATTGTAAGGGTATAGAGAAGCACAACACACTGATTCACACTTGGAACGCGCCAAGCCAACACTTTTCTATTCAATTTTATTAACAAAATTTATCTTTTACAAGGATACAATTTTGTCTCGGCCCTTACTCAACCTATTCTACCCAATAGGATTGAACCCGACTAAGAATGAATCTGACCCCTCTTCTCTTTTCTATCTAAGCACACACCTGTGTAGATCTAAGAGAATAAACTCACCCTCTCTCTTTTTAGCTAAAAGATTAAAACTCACCCTCTCTCTTTTCTATCTAAACTCTCACCAGAGTAGACCTAAGAGAAAGAAAAAACAATTCTCTGCGCACTTAATCACCACCCTGATTAACGTCACAGAGAACTGGGAACACCCCTTCTAAGCCTTATTTTTGTGGCTTCGAAGTTTACAACTGTATCAATATTCTAGAGTGCTCAAATTGGCTTGTGGCCTACTCCTAGAATATTTATACACGACTTGAGAAACCCTAGAAGGCGAATCTCCAAGTATCAAGGGATAAGGAAACTGCTTACTCCTCAAGCTTATCCTTTCTTTATTTTTTGTAGAGAATATTCTTCATATCTCCAAGTGAAATCTCATCCATATCTTCAATGCCAAGTCAGCAAGCTTCCTCGACACACCATCACATCCACTCATGTCTTGCCACGTCAGCTCACGTATCCATGTCAGCAACTCAGGCGTCTGTGATCTGATGCAGCTTCCTGATTGGCACAACGACTTGTTTCTTACAGCGAGTTGTTCCAGAATCTGCATTTACAACGTGTCTTGATGATTGGACTAGAGCCGTATATAAACAACAAGAATACATGCGAGACAACAAAGAAGAGTTAGAAGACATTGATAGTGATGTATCTTCAATCCGATCATAAGATAGTGACTAATATATATTTTTTATTATTATTGTAATCAGCATAATAAATATGCTTGCATGTATGTTTTTACGTATTCATTTTTTTTACGTACTCATGTTCTTTACAGAAATACAATAATATATAGTTATTTCATTCCAAATTTCCAACCATGACTTAACTAGTTTAGTGTGTCCATTCACTCCACTAAGACCATTACCCTTAAATAACCGCCCTTTTTTTGTTAATCAACTCATTCTTTTAGTTTATAAACTTAGTATATGTAATGGTTTCTTACCAAATTTTTTTTCCAATAGTCTAAAATATCATTTTTTTGGGTGATTTTTGGACTTTCTGTTATTGTTTGGAGTCATTGCGACAGAATGACATTAATTATAATCATTGCACTACAAATATTTTATATATCTATAAAATTAACAAAACTCATTGTAATGACCAAATGCTGTTTTCATTGTGACAAGAAAGAAAAAAAACTTAAATTTTGTTTGACTATATGACTATTAATATGATTATTAATATATATATATATATAGTAAAATTAATTTTTTAATAATTACATTAAAATTTCTAATCCCAGATCAGGGGTAATAGGCCAGGGCTCCGAAAGGACTCTCAGTCCTTTTAAATTTTAACTGTATCATAATAATTAGAAACTGTAACCAAGTATTTACCGTAACCATTTAACCGCAACCGTATTTAACCGTAACCATTTTAACCGTATATTAAATTACTAACCGTAACCGTATACAAAATTTCTAACTATAACCGATGGTTAATCAACCTTAAACGTAATAACCATAACCGTGATCATATCCTCCTATTATATTGGGTCGTTGAATTAAGCTCATTGTATTACATTCAATAATCGGCCCATTCGGGCACAATTATTTTCTTTTTTCTTTTTTCTTTTGTTGGACATATAGAGTAATGCGTATCGTTTGCAACTCTTCAAGAATAAAACACTGATCGTTCGACAATGAACTGAGAAGAGCGGTTAGTGAAAAATGTAACCCGCCAAAAAAAAAAGAGTCATACGGTCGCAACCTTTCAAATACGTATATATAGAAACTAGAAACCGTCTTCGCTTCCTCACCCCGGATTACCACTACAAGAAAATCTGGCTAAAGCCACAAAATATTTTGTAACCATGCTTCATATTTCTTGGCTATATTGCTTATATCCTCGAAAAACCACAACAAAAATTTGTGGTTATAGGGTTGTAGCTATTTTGTTTCGTGTCTATTTGCGGAAATATAGACACAAAATTGCTACAACAGGTTTTGTAGCTAATAGCTACAAATTTGCAACAAATTTGATCATGTCTAATTGTTCCGATTAGACACAAATAACCATAAAATTTGTTGTGGCAATTTCAATTTTTTATTTAAAAAAAATACCAAAATAATTTATTTTAAAAATTAAATTAAAAATAAATACAAAAAACAAATTAAAATTTCAAATATTTACAAATATCTTCTCAGTTATTCTCCTCCTCCACCGTCACCTCTCCTCCTCCACCACCACCACCTCTTTTAATGAGTCCGCTCACAAAATCAGCTTCTTCACTGTCTCCTCTTCATTCTTCTCCACTACCACCCCATCTTCTCCACCACCTCCTCCGCCTGGAAAAACCTCCTCCGTCTGGAAAAAGATAAGAACAAGCTTAGTAAAAAATCTGACTTTAAACAAAAACAAGTCTCAGATCCAAATAAAAAATTCAAACAAAACTTGAAATCAAATTCGAAGAAGAAAGAACTAAAAAATTTCCAACGGATTACCAAAAAACAAGTCTCAGATCCAAATAAAAAAACTTATGTGAAACCCAAAATCAAACTAACTGAAAACTAAAAACCCAGATGTAGATATGAAAACAGAACCTTCGAGATTAGATTTGAATATGGATAAAGGCCAGAGCTGTAAGGAGATACGTAGAGTCACATTTGCAGCGGTTCTTCAATAATAAGAAAAATGAGAAAGAAAAAATAGGGTAGATTGGAGTTGAATCTCGCCTATTTTCAGATCTACTTCTTTATTTTGTACAGCCGAGATATATTTGAGAGAGAGGCAAGTAAAATAGAAGGGAATCTAGGGTATTCATATTTTTATTTGTGTAGCCACGAAATATTTTGTGACTCTATGTGGCTATATCATTTAATTTGTTTCACCAAAAGTTTACCGAGAACATAATCTTTTCTTTTTTTCCAGTTAGCTACGAACAAATTTGTGGCTATCCGAAGCTATTACAGATTCTTTTAAAAATAAATCATAGTGTTTGTGTTTAGAAATTCATATATTCTTTAACTAGGTGCTTCCCCACGCAACGCGTGGGTTGTGGTGTAGTTGGCACTTTCTTGTTTTTTTTGGTCGTTTTCGTTTTCTCTTTTGTATTATTTTGTTTTAATTAGGCATATACAGGCTTTGCCGTCACTTTTATTTATACACTATATGTTTATAGCATTTCGTTCAGATGTGTATAATTGTGGCGTTTATTTTTTATGAATTATGAAGATGTTGTTTCTTGCTTTTGAGGATCCAATCTTATATTGACTGATATTGTTTCTAATACATTTATTATATTATAGATTTTCTAATTAACTGCTTATGTAAACCCTTCATACGTTAATGTTGCAATAATAAGTTATTTTTTTTTTAAATATCTTCTGTGTAAGTGATTATGTTTGTATGCCCATGTTTTGGTCTAATATCAATAAGATCGTTTCTGTTTTTCTTTAGTTGGCTTTGAAACCAATATTGAGTTAAGCAAATAATGGGTCGAATTATGGTGTTAATAAGTAATATAAATTCTTATGTATATATATTGTATATATGTGACTATAAATTTAGCTAACTAAAAAATTATGTAATATTTAAATACAATCTTGAACATATATATATTTTTTTATTTGTGGGAGGAATGTATGAAATTATTGGATAGAAGTTATTTTTGAGTTAAATGACCATTAATGTCTTTAAAGTGAGTTAAATATTAATAAATTTTTATATGTGTCTTGACTTTTTTTAAAAGGAATACCAAGTGTTTCCTTCCAAATTTGAAGTGATATAGTATTTTAGTTTTCTTATATGATTTTATGAACTTCAATGTAAAAGTTTTCAAAATAATAAGTACACTCACTGATTGAATTATAAAATTTGGAGAAATATTTATTTCGTTTAATCATCTGCTCTTTTAAATAAATTAAATAAGTATGTTGTTATTCCTACAAATAGGATAACATATATTATAGTTTAACAATGGAGTTAAGCAATGGAAATGGAACTTGTGATTGCAAGACAAAATGCTTATATGTTACACATTGATCGTTTAAAAATGAATAAGAACATCTAATTCTCAAATAAAGTTGATTGTTTTGTTAAAACCAACATATGTGAATTTAAATTTAACTATGCAAATTTAAAAAATAAATATGAATAGATTAGAAAGGCAAGAAATATAAAAGAAATATTTTTTATATAAATAAAATAAAAATTGAAAACAATGTTAAATATATATAATACTTTCTACATTAAAATATAGAATCAAACTCTTACAAGTTATAACACATATGAGATATAACAACATTTGATATTGGTAGGAGAAGAGGAGAGAATGTTTACTATAAGATGGTAATCCAAATTAGATAATGGAGATGAATCTTTAAAAAATAGAACAATTTAATATCTATATATATATAATACTTTCTAAAGCTATGCTCAGTTACTGTGATCTCAATATTAGATATATTATTCATATTAATCAGAAACAAAGAAGTCACGTTCAGAGGTTTTGGTGGAGGAGTTAACCAAATCTGAATTCTGGATAACCGAAATTAATATATCTAATACTCAATGATCAATCTCGATTGCACACTCTCTCGCATATTGAGATCAATGCAGCGTCCAAAGTCTAACATATGTCTCTGTTTCAAATCCAAGTATTTAGCCAACCAAAATATGAATATAAGTTTAGCCAACCAAAATAAATTAAAAATATTAAAATTTAACCAAAAATAATTTCTCTTTTCAAGATAATAAGTTAGTAGGAGGAATGAATTAATGTACAATTATTTTATAGGAGTTATATTTGAGTTAAATGGAGTTACATGTCTTTAATTATAAATAAATATTTTCATTTTTTATAACCTAAAATAAAAGGAATACCAAGTGGCTGAATCAAAATTCACATGGTTTGGTTATTTGTTGATATAAACTCAACACTTACACATAATATTTCAAAATAAAAAATATTACTTTTTAAGTGACAAACTAAATTAGTTTTCTTATAAAATTATATGAATTCTTCAATCTCAATAATTTTTAAAATCCCAAGGATAACCTATATTTTTTTGGTTTTCACTCATCAATTTAATTTATAGTGCTAGATTTCATACTAATGGTTTCATCTTTAGAGATTTAGTGAAATGATATTTTAAAAATTATATTTTATTTTTATATTTAAGTTCCAGTTGAATATGTTTTGTTTTTTGGATCATTTTTTATTTTGATTAAAGACACAAAAAACCAATTGTTTAATTATGTTCTTTTTGTTTTCAAAAACCTCAAATCATAAAAAAATATATATATTATATTGATCTCTGCAGATTTATCAATTGAATCACAAAACAAAATAGTCTTTATAAATGGATAAATGGATAATTATATTGATCTATAAATATTATATTGATCTTTATAAATTATTAAAAATGATACATGAATATGTGAGATAACCAGAGACATAATAGATAATTACATATGGATCATTTGAACTTTATGATCTTATTGTGTGGTGAATATTGTAAGGAAGTATGAAAATAATGACTTATAAGATGTTAATATAAAATAGAAAATGGAGATAAACATTTTAAAAGATTAAAATAAATATATAAGATATACATATCATACAAACTCTAAAACTAAGCTTTTACAATGATATTTGATTTGATTTTTTATAACCCATACAACAACAATAACAATAACAAAAAAATACAAAACAAAACAAAACAAAACAAAAAAGAGATTTGAGAGTAGTGGAAGAAGATGAGAGAATGAAAGAGTGATAGACTAAGAGAATAAGATAATGAGTATTTATAGGAAGATAAATGATGAAAAATTACATTTAGAAAAATAAGAGTTACAATTCTAATTTATTGTTTTTTTAAATACAATTGATTAATAGAACTTAGTGGAGAAATAAAGTTAATGCATAATTTATAGGGAGAAGCTATAAAGATTTCAGTTTTATATTATGTGAGTTAAATGTGAAAATTAATTGTTTATAAATGGATAAATGGATAATTATATTGATCTTTAAATATTATATTGATCTTTATAAATTATTAAAAATGATACATGAATATGTGAGATAACCAGAGACATAATAGATAATTACATATGGATCATTTCAACTTTATGATCTTATTGTGTGGTGAATATTGTAAGGAAGTATGAAAATAATGACTTATAAGATGTTAATATAAAATAGAAAATGGAGATTAAAATTTTAAAAGATTAAAATAAATATATAAGATATACATATCATACAAACTCTAAAACTAAGCTTTTACAATGATATTTGATTTGATTTTTTATAACCCATACAACAACAATAACAATAACAAAAAAATACAAAACAAAACAAAACAAAAAAGAGATTTGAGAGTAGTGGAAGAAGATGAGAGAATGAAAGAGTGATAGACTAAGAGAATAAGATAATGAGTATTTATAGGAAGAGAAATGATGAAAAATTACGTTTAGGAAAATGAGAGTTACAATTCTAATTTATTGTTTTGTTTTAATACAATTGATTAATACAACTTAGTGGAGAAATAAAGTTAATGCATAATTTATAGGGAGAAGCTATAAAGATTTCAGTTTTATATTATGTGAGTTAAATATGAAAATTAATTGTTTATAAATGGATAAATGGATAATTATATTGATCTTTAAATATTATATTGATCTTTATAAATTATTAAAAATGATACATGAATATGTGAGATAACCAGAGACATAATAGATAATTATATATGGATCATTTCAACTTTATGATCTTATTGTATGGTGAATATTGTAAGGAAGTATGAAAATAATGACTTATAAGATGTTAATATAAAATAGAAAATGGAGATTAACATTTTAAAAGATTAAAATAAATATATAAGATATACATATCATACAAACTCTAAAACTAAGCTTTTACAATGATATTTGATTTGATTTTTTATAACCCATACAACAACAATAACAATAAAAAAAAATACAGAACAAAACAAAAAAGAGATTTGAGAGTAGTGGAAAAAGATGAGAGAATGAAAAAGTGATAGACTAAGAGAATAAGATAATGAGTATTTATAGGAAGAGAAATGATGAAAAATTACATTTAGAAAAATGAGAGTTACAATTCTAATTTATTGTTTTGTTTTAATACAATTGATTAATACAATTTAGTGGAGAAATAAAGTTAATGCATAATTTATAGGAAGAAACTATAAAGATTTCAGTTTTATATTATGTGAGTTAAATGTGAAAATTAATTGTTTTTAAATTTGTGTTTTAATATAATTTTTTTTTTGTTAAAATTGCATTGCCAAGTGGACCAATAAGGAGAGACTGAAACTCTACTTTTATATATATGATTAGAATATAAAAGTTAGAAAATGATTATTTTGTTCTTTTATTCTTGTATTAGATTAGTACCCGTGCTAAAACACGGGTTGAAATTCATTTTATTTATATTATAATTTTAGAATAAAATATGATTCTGAAGATCACGATTAATGGTAGATTGGCATCTTACAAAATTTTAAAATCAATCATATAAATTATATTTATTCTAAAATTATAATATAATTAAAAAGAATTTTAACCCGTGCTCTAGCACGGTCCTAATCTAGCATTAAAGTTTAATTTTTAATTTATGAATACGTTTACGAATATCACAATTAATCTTGTTAAATTAGCGAGATTTGATTTTTTTTTTTTATGATTGAAAGTATATTTTTATCCCTTTAATAATTTTTAATTGATGTAGTTTATCAATAAAATCTGTGAAAAATAAATTGGTAGTATTGTGATTCTAGATATTTGGAACCATATACGTGATCTTCTGAAAATAAAGTTTATCAATTTGGAATAATCCGTTTAAGATTTTCTGTTATAATTAATATTTTATTTGTTACAGTTAATATATTGATTAATTTATAATCTATGTATAACCTATTTGTAACCGTTTATTAAAATTATAAAGTCTACCAAAACAATGTTGTGTACTTCCGTTTTATTATAAAGGGGATTGTAATTGGTGATAGATTTTGATATATATTTTGGTACATATGTATATATAATATTTAAATATTCCATAGTATAAAGTTTTTACATGTTTATCTGTATATGGTTTATTTATAATTAAACATTAATTAGATTTGGAAATTTTATTTTTGTTATAAGTGTTGGATTTATTGTTTATATTTGTTTACATGTTTAAAAGTTTAAAGTTTAGTGGTTGTATTTTTAGGATTTCAATTTGAGGTTTAGAGTGAAAAAAGCCACATAGTAATCACAAATAAACTACAACTAACAAGAAATACAGTATTTATCAAATTAGCCATGATAAATTTATAGCTTTGATCGTAGCTAAATAGCCACATATTATTCTCTTGCTAATTTGTAGCTAATTAGTTGCAACTAGCTATAAACTGTTGTTTGTGGCTAATTAGCCACAAATTTGCTACAACTTAGCTACGAATTAGCGACAACGTTATTTTGTGTCTGGTGTGTGGCTAATATACTATGGCTACAAAAAAATTGTGGCTGATTTGTGGCTATAACTAGTTTTTCTTGTAGTGTACAGCAAACTCTTACTAGCAAAAAAAACACAGCAAATCACTTCTTTGATTCCATTTATCTTTCTTAAGATCGTTCACAATGGTGTCAGGAAATCCACTTGACATTATCTCGACTCTGACTGACGTGCTCCTTTTGCTCATCATTTCCAAATTGACGTTCAAGGATGCTCTCAAGACCAGCGTTTTGTCTACACGCTGGAGAAACCTTTGCCGCGAGACGAGAAATGTCACATTTGATGAGGCTGTGATTACTGAAACCTATCCGGAGGGGCTTGACGAAGATGAGAAACGAGCGGAGTTCGTAAATTATTCATCGATTGAAAAATTTAAGAAAATTACATTTATTTTTTTTATTTTGATTCTCATAATTTACTTATATTATGTTAATTACTAATTTTAACACATCAAATTTGTATATTTTAATCACTTTTCTGTATAAATTTCTTTTTACTATATGTTTATAACAAATAATAATTGCAATTAAACTACATATATTTTTCTTATTAATTGCACATATTTTTCTTATTAATTGCACATATTTTTCTTATTAATTGCACATATTTTTCTTATTAATTGCACATATTTTTCTTATTAATTGCATATTTTTCTATTAAAATTAGTAATTTAATAGAGAAATTTCCTATTAGATTTAATTTAATTATATAATAGGTTACTTTTGGTTTTACATATTTTACAAAAATATTAATTATAATCTTTTTATTTTTAGGATTTTTTAACTTTTTCTATAAGTTTAAAAACCACATGTGTCAGAATATTCTCGATATACTTGACACATGTCGCAATTATATGAATTACTAACTTAAAAAGTTAAGTTTTATATAATAAGATTATTTTCCATTAGTATTATTGTTATTAGATTTAGAGTATAAAACATGTGTAGAAATTTCCTTATATATTAGATTTATTAATATTGTCATGGGCTACTCAAACCAAAAAAACCCACTTTACATACACATTTATCTTATCAATTTAAATACATAAGCCTAGATAGAAAAAAAAAATGTGGCCTAACAACATTTTTAATATTTGGTGGCTTAGGGCAATTGCCCTTTCCTCTTGCTTGTAAGCACGGCACTGGTTGAACCCCTGTCCAAATGGAGAGAATAGAGATCGTTGCAAACGAATTTTGGTTGGACGCAATTCTTCACCCCTGTTTGAAGAACACACTGAAATATGTAGAAGTTTGGAACTTCTGTGGACGATTGCATGAGAAGCAGCTCCTGAGGAATCTGATCCGCATGTCTCGTGTGCTGGAAAGGGTGGATTTATATAAACCCATTGGACTTGGCGCTGAGTACCTCAACCAAATCCAGGTAGAAGGCGACGATGTGGCTACGTTCAGGGCTAGCTCGGTGAATCTAGAGGTATATCTGTACTAAGAGAATCTTGAAGGATTTCAAGACTGAATAATTCGGGTATGTGACATGATGTATTGTTGTTTTCCATATTTCTAAACTAAATAATTCGGGTGTGTGACCTGATGTATTGTTGTTTTCCATATTTCTAAACTAAATAATTCGGGTGTGTGACCTGATGTATTGTTGTGTATACTTCTAAACTAAATAATTCGGATGGGTAACCTGATGTATTGGGGTTTCAATGTTTGTAATCTCACATTTGCAAGTTATCAATATAAAACTCTGGAAAAAAAAATGTGTTATTTACATTTATTTCCATTTCTTTATGTCAATTCCTTTTCTAAATTATATCTTTATTAAACAAACTAAAAAAAAACCGATAATATAAATGAAAGTTATTCACTTTGATTACTAAAAATAAGTTAGGCGCCCTGATATGTTTTTGTAATTCTTAAACTATATAATTCAAATGTGTGAGACCTACTATAGTATTATTTTCATTTTTTTTTATTTCCATTCCTCATTGTTTTACTTCTTGTTTAGTGAGAGTTTAGAAATTAGAGTTCTTTGAATTTCAGAACTTAAGGTTCTTGAAAATCTGTTTATGTCTCTGTTCCTAGGCATGATTGTAATTAGTGTTAATGAAATTAGCCATGATCGAAGACGATTTTAGGCATAGATTGTTTGTCCATTGTTTGATTCATACATTTTGTCTGAGTGTGGCTATTAGATATCATGTATTCATGGTCTGAGTTTAATCATGAATTGATAAACCTAATCTTGAAAACATTACAATTTTATTATTCTATTAGATTATCTGTAAGGAAAAGTATCAACCATGTAAATTTTGACATATACTTTCTGTTTTTAAGTCTTGTTTGGTTCTGATTTTACTTGTTTGCTCCTTGTTTGGTGTCTTGTTCTGGTTTTAAGTCTTGTTTTTAATGTCTTGTTTGGTTCTGGTTTTAAGTCTTGTTGTGATTTTAAATCTTGTTTGGTCCTTGTTTGGTGTCTTGTTCCGATTTTTTAAAGTCTTGTTTGGTTCTAATTTTAAGTATTGTTCTTGTCTTAAATCACCCCCTCAGGATATATTGCTGAAACTGCAACAAGAGCACACTTTAAAGGAAGCATCTGAAGCAAGATCAATGTTTGTATTTAAGCTAGGTCTGGCGAAATTGAAGTGTTCCTTTTTGATGAATGGCCTTGTCTTTGATTCTGTTGAGGTACTTTTCTGCATCTCTTTTAATTTGTTGAGATTCTCAGATTTTGGTAGCTTATTTGCAAGCATGTGTCCGGTTCAATATTATAATCATACATGCAAACCATTTTTTGACTTTTTAATCTGCATCAACTGTCACATCTGCATAGTAAGAGCTTTTAATATTCTACGGCTGTGATTTTCTTAAGTTTATTGAAAATTGGTTCATGAAGCTAGCTTTGTCTTTCCATGAAGAAACTCTTTTAAATGCCATGAATGATGAGCTTCCTAAGATACAAGAACAAGTTTATTACGGCCAGATAGAATCCCATACTAATGTTTTGGACAAATTGCTTTCGAAAAGTGGTCTTACCCGTTATAATCCACAGGTATGGAAGTATACTGTATATGCCTCTCGTAATTGCATTGTTTGTAGATTATTAGTGGATGAAAGAACAAACATGTCAATGGCTTCATCTACTAGGAAAGGGGAATCTATGTTGAATGATGTTACCTACTTGCATTCACCTGAAAGTAACAACAAATTTATATAGTCAACAGCTTCTGTCCATACTCGAAATGTATTATCTTCTTAGGAAAACTCATTTGATATATATCTTTATGAGTTATAACAGTTCTAGCTTCAGATGATGTCAAATGTAATGATTTCTATTTTTATAAAATCTAAAATGTTTAGACATTTAAACTAGTTATGTTCTATTTAAAATACTTTTATTTTGAAAATAGAATTATATCAAAAATAAGAACTCCAATTAGAGTTTTACCATTGGAGGAGATAATTTTAATTAACTTTCTAAAAGTTCTTATTTTTAAAAAGTACACAATTTTATGTTAAAAAATAATAAGAGTCTCAAAATAATAACCTCCCAATGGACTTGCTCTTATAACATAAGCCTTGTGCTAATGAGGTCTGCATTGGTTTTTTTTTTTTTTTTAGACAATAAGAGCATGGTCATTCCACAACCTCAAATGAGTGTCAATAACTTTTAATAATATTAAAAATAATATTACTCTAAGTTTAGATCTTCACATCCTTGGTTTTATTTTTTGTCCTCCCATTAGTCATCCTTGGGTGTCAAATTTTTTTAAAAAATCAGAGAACTTGTTTTACAAGCAACAATCAAACAAACCAATACCATTTTTCATCTAACTCTCAAACATCCTCGCATTGCACAACAATCACAAACCAAAACCAGTTTCAACAATTCAAACCATTGTATAGTTTCAGACATTGACCATAAAGAAACAAATCTGCATAACAAAACACGACCACATATAAAACGCCACCTGAGCAATTAAACATGTCTGCAAAACTTCAACAGAGAAACAAGGAATGAAATAAACACTAATTACTTACGAAGCACAGAAAGAATCCCTTAGCGACACATTAAACAAGAAAAATAAATCAATATAGATGATTTACCCCTATTAGCTCAAGCGCCACCTGAGCAAGTTTCTTGCTTCCTGCATAACAAAACATAAACAATAAGACCACACACATGTTTTGTTTCACAAAAAACAAATAAACAAACCTGCATAACAAAACACGACCACACACATGTTTGTTTCACAAACACGACGACAGACATAGGATTAGAGTCACAAGACACAAACAATAAGAAACATGAAGTTCCAACTATACCGATTTTTTGGTCTAGTGAAGCAACCCTGCGGTTGCGTTGAAGTGAAAGCTTGTTTAACTAAGCTTTGTACAATGTACAAAAAAACAGGATCAAGTTCTTGAAGAAAACTGGATATGCAGAATATGACATACCAAAGCGTTTCTATCCCAAACAAAGTAGCCAACATTACTAAATAATTGGAAGCAAACTAGCCATTTCATATACTACTGTTAGAGACAAGAACTTCATTTTCTGATCAATGGTCAATGACAGTCATGGAGCAATGTTAATACCTTTCTACGGGCACAAGCAGAAAGAGTAATCAAACACAAAGTAGAAAGGAACAAAGTCACTAACCTTGCCCGCTTTGGAGAAGAACTCATAAACATCTCTCTCACTAGCTTTAAGAGCCATCTAGCTCGATCATTAGAAAACCAGATTAAACAAGCTTAATCAGTTAACTTAGCAGTGTCGATAATTTCCCCCTTCCCTCATATAAAACCCAATGCTCAAGAACATACCTGGTATGCAAAAACGGTTGATTTTCTTATCTCTGCTGCTCCTATGCCACTACTTCTCCCCACGATCCCTCTTCCCACTGCAAGTGATTTTATAGCTCAAGCTCTGGTTATTAAACAACTCCTCCAACAATTTTGTTAGTGATAAATCTGGCTCGCTGGTACCATCTTGAAATTGGAATCCAATCTCATCATAACCGAAATCACCAGCATATGTGGAATCCATACGCGTTGGTAAAGCCCTTTGATCTTCAAGGTCACAAGATAACCATAGATTCTCTTCACGTACCTATGAACACAACAACCTCAACAAAATCAGATTTGTTTCAATTGAATCAGAACAAAAAAAAAAAAACAAAAAAGTCGAATAATCTGAGAATAAAAGAAACAAATTTTGTGAGAGTAAAAAAAAAGAGACTCACCAAAAGAAAAATCGATTGGGTTGTTCTACTGGATTTTGGAAAATCATTCATGCTCTCTTGGTTTCGTCGAAAGAGATAGAGAGAAACAAACGCAGAGAAGAGAAAAAAAAAAAAACAAAACGAAACCAATCAACTTTTGACACTTTAGGTGTCTCTCAGTATCTAAAAGGATCTGGGCAGAGACACAGGTCTCTGATTTATCCCATTAAAACTTTTTTTCTTTTTTTATTATTATTAAAAAATTAAAACACATCCCCACGGGATGACCGATGGGAGTGCTCTAAGGTCTGCATTGGTTTTTTAAAACTGTTTACAATTGGGCAAAATATGGAGGAGTCCAAACCTACTCGTAGTATGTTAGACAGGAGAGGGTTTTAGAAATATCCATCAAAAAGTACTAAGGAGCCTCTCACTATGTTTGAGAAAATTCAAACATTTTGACTGTCCAATCATTCGCCTTCTCTGTTTAGGAAGGAATTCAATCCTTCACAATTCAAACATGTTGCAAGATAGAAGTGGAACTTTTTTTTTTTAAGGTAAGGATGTGGAAGTGTTTTTTTATCGTCAGAAATCTCAAGTTACATGGTTGGCGGAGGATTGATGTCAATACATCCTTTTTTTAATCAGTTCTAGCTAATAAAAACCCCGTAAATGTATCAAAAAAATTTGTGATGATCAACGAGTTACTATCAAAGATTATTTCATGTTATGGGATAAATTTGGTTAGATTCAGATAATTTGGCTTGGTTCAGTCCGATGAAAATTAGTTTATAAAACAGCCTAATTGTGATCTATCCAGTCATTCAAAAAAATCGGTTTTACTGAGAATCGAGCAGAACCAAAAATGCTTGTTCGGTTAACTAATCTCTTTCCGATTCTTATTATTATTATTTTTTCCCATTTCTTCATTTCCAGGCTGACAGACCGATCACAGTGCTTGTGGATTTGGAGGAGTGTAGAATACCCAAAGTGGATTTGGTCGTGGTTCCTATGACGTCGGTTATCTAATCCCTTTCTTTTCGGGATTTTGTTCGGAGATTTAGACATAGGTTTAGAGGAGGATTTGTATTTGTGGCCAACGACAATAGTGTTAACTAGTATTCCGGCCTAAGTGTGTAAAATAAAAAATGACGGTTGTTTTTGTTTTTGTTTCGTAAGTGTGAGATTTTGTCGCTTGATCTAGCTCCCAAGTCAAGGAATGGAACCACAACCACCACAAATATGTTTAATTTAATTTGGGAAAATTATAAAAAAGCATAAATTTTTAAATTTGGGACGAAAAAATCATGAGCTTTCAAAATGTCATTTAAATCCAAAGTTTTGTTTGACTTTTAGAAAATAGTGAAGTTTCGTTGACTTGACCATTTTAGGCATGATGTTAAGTTTAGTTTAACCTAAAATGTAAAAATAATAGCTATTATATTTTGGAAAATAACATAAATTAAGATGTTGTTATTATTTTATTTTTTCGGTATATGTCAAAATTTAAAAACTATGTAGTATGAGTTTAAATCAACTAACAAAATCATTTTTTTTACGATAATATATTTGATGCAATTAAGTTCTATTTTAACTTACACGGCATATATTTGTGTAGTTGTAATCACATTTCAAAATCATGGTGATACATATTTTTAATAAATTTTCTTTTTGGTGTTAGTTATGCATTATTTTTATTCATTTATGGTGATAGCTTAAATAAATTTAAAATGTATGATTTGGAATATATTAAAAATATGTATTTGGAATTTGTAGGAAGCTGTAGGTTGGTACCATTTTGGAATTTACTTAAGGGAACTTACTTAATTTGCACTTTATTTAATTATTACCATTTTAGTTAATATGAGAATAGGGAACTTACTTAATCTTATAATGTTAAAGTCTTTTGCTATAAGTATGTGTTATTGTGTATATTTGACTAATGGGAGATTACAGATCAGTATAATTAAAAAGACTAAACAAGGCCTCAATAAACAGAGTCCACATAGCCCATTACAAAAACCCATGAGAGCTGAAAACGAGAACCTCCTACGGTATATACTTTCGATAGGATTTCTCTGGCCGTCGAGACCAGTACTTTAGCCAATTATGAGTGGCATAAGAATTACAAATTTTGAAAAACACCTTTATATGCTAAAGAGGGTTTAACTTCCACCTTCAAAACGAAACCTAAATTTAAGCTATTGCTTAATCTTAACAGTTTGTTTATGATAACAATAATTATTGTTTTAAATACAATAATTTTAGGCCACATCAAAATACTAAATATTACTTTAATATATAAGTCAAATCCAACAACAGTAATTAGTATAAAGTTTTTCACAAACAAAACTTAAAAGCAAATCCGAGCTGGATCACTTGAATCCAAACACATACAATATCATACTAATGAAAGATTTTCAAACCCAACATTAGGTTTAATTAACAATGTATTTTAGTCTAAACTTTTGAAAATTTTGTGTGATTTTATACAAATACTACAAATTTGTTCGAATCCGTGTTCATTTCCCACGCCCCTATTTCTAATTATTTTGTGGTTCTTTAATATTTATAATATAGTCTCTTCCATAGGAAAGCCGAAAACACACACCCCCACATGTCTACATATAATAAAGAACCAACGCACAAGCCATACTAATTATCTTTTTACAACTCGAATATTTAACCTAAGAAAAGTTATTCGGAATCTTAATGTGTTGATGATAGACCTGTTGAGTATATTATATGAATATATAGTTGTTTTACTGCTGATCAAAATATTATAAAGCTTCGCACCAACTTGTTATAACCTAGTACAAGTTCCATTTTTGTATCACATCATTACTACACCTTTTCCTAAATCCAACTTCAAAGAAAAAGCGTTAGGTCACTAACGTGTCCACGATCGTTAATCTAAAATATCTTTTCTTCCTTTTTCACTCTAAAATTATATTTTCTATTTCCTTGTATTTGACACAAGGTACTAAATGGTACTAAAGAAGTTGGCATTTTAAATGTCAAGGGACGACAAAGTTGGTGTTTATTAATAATTGAGCGGACTAGTTTTTTTCCTCTCCATCTTTTGTTTTTTGTAGACTGATGGTACATTCGCATTTATGTATTATTTTATATTTTTTATATGCTTGTTGTATAACCATGATATTAATGTTTATACAAGTATCTACCAAACATCTTACACGAACACTAGCTATATTTATAGAAGAAACAGCTCAATTTTGTCGAGAATATTACCTTTTATAATAAAACATGTTCTCGTAATAACTCTTTTTAAGACACCTTCTTTTAACTATAATATTCGATCGAATATGAGCTCCCTGCATTTAGATAGAGCTACTTGGGGATATTGATGATATAACAAGGTTAAACTTATCAGATTTTATTAAGTTTACTCAAAACGTATTATTTAAAATGCATTATTAAGTATTTTACTCAAAACATATCCTTTTGTATGTAACCATTTTTTTGTTCTTCTGATAATCTAGTAAACAACCTCATTGATTGAATTCTTCGTGAAAACATCTTTGGACTTTTTTTTTTTTTTTTTTTTTTTTGAAAAATAAACATCTTCGAACTTAACGTTAATAACTATAAGGTCTATGACAAATAAAATTAGTAGTATAATCGAATAAAATAAGATGAACCATAACAAATAAATGATCAAATGGATTACCTAGCTACCCAATGAAACTTTTAAAAACTTCTATGTATGATCGAAAATATACATATTCATATTTTTCATTTTCATTATTAACACAAAATTTAAATAAAATTGAGTTTTGATAATTTTAAAAGATTCTGCCATCACTCATTAACTTTATTTTTAACCGAGAAAAAAACTAAATCTAATAAAAAAGAATGAACATCTCAGTTTCAACGTTGAACAAAAAAACACAAATACAAAAAAAAAACAAAAAAAACAAAAACTATAAGCAATCCAAGAGATGTCTTCATAGCCTTTCGTAAAGGACGAAGTATATATCACTCTGGAAAAAAAAACAAATCTTAGCTCATCTTCTTGATCGATTCACGTTCATGTCCTCTCCTCAAGAAACTGTTATGAAACTTCTTCCCCTTCTTCTTCTTCTTTTTTCCTTTTCTTTTCTTTTAACCAACGTAAAGACAACACACAACAGAGATCGAAAAGCAGACGAACGCTGCGCGATAAAGCAGTAAGTAACCAACTGGTATTTTAAGAAGCACCTGGAGGGTTCTTGTGTCCGATACCTTGACTGGGGCCTTGGTGGGTTGGCCGGAATGCGTCTTGTTCTATGTTCTTGAAGCGGTTGATCTTGTGGTACCACACAAAATCATCCTTAGGCGGCTCAGGTGGTGACCAAGAAATAGCCGGTGCGTGTCGAGCTGCCGTTGTACAGTCAAAGTGTAGCTGTATCACCAGAAGAGCTATAAGAAAGCGAGACAAAACCGTGATTGAACAACCACGAGTCGCCATCATTGAAAACTTTTGTGTTTAGTGAGGATATTAACCCTTAAAGCCTTTAAACCCTTTAAAGAGTATGTTTAAAGTGAATGGTTTCTTCTCACAAAAACAAGAGAGAAGTGTGCAATTTAAGAAGAGTCGGAGGGTAGAGGACCCCACAAAACCGTATGACTCGATGCTCAAGACTATTGTTAGAACATGGACACTAAAACTAGCTAGTTCATAAAGTAACAGTATATACTTAAGGTGAAGGTGCGCGAGAGGTGTAAATGCACTTAAGGCTTTAACCTTATATTTATATCGATCCTCTGCCTAGGGTCCTTAATTAAACAAATTCTATTATTTTTTCGGATTGCACTTAAAAATAACATATGTTATAGTGTATACACAAAATGAAGTTATGACAACCACAAAAAAGAAGACACGTAGCTTTTCTTTAAAGACTAAACCTGGTTTTGGATATTCGTAATAGACTCTAAAATTTCTTATGTGTATTTATTTATTTTAGTACGGATTATATAATTGTATATTATGATATAGGTCAGTTTAGATTGAGGGACATAACTAGCCCCTAATATAATTATCTTAAACTGATCAATGTGTATAATTTACACATTGATAAATGTTGCCCGTGGTATTTTACTTTGTCAGCTTTAGTTTCTGGCTTGAAATATAAAAGAGTACTTACACACGAATATTTACCAAAAAAGGAAAGTTCTATATATATCGAACGCATCTTTTCTTAGCCATTCATCAAAAGAAACGGAGGCTTTGTTCTTGATAAGACAACCCTATATTATAATTTTTATTTTCTAATATTTAAATTGATCAACTATAATTAAATTTTGAAGTTTCCATAAAACTCAGGTGTTGTTACTAAATAATTCCACAAGTCTCCGTATACTGCGAGATTAAAAATGATTCTGTGGAATTTTAGAATTTAGAATTGTCCTGATAAATTTATAATTTACGGTCTCCATACCTAGGCAATTATTATGACTAAAATTTAGCTGAGTTTGAAAAATTACAAGCTCAGTTGGGAACTTTGCTTCGTGCATGATGCATGACAAACAGTTGTTTCTTTGAGAAACTTGTGAATGTCTGGTGTCGATTATCTAGATGAACTCATCAGTGAATAAACAGCACTGGATTGAATTAAGAGACCAAATGCATGCATGTTATTATGTTAATATGTTATAGGAAGTTATTTTTCACTTTCACCACAAATACACAGTATACACTATCGAACATATAGTTTTCCAAGAATCGCATTTTTTTTTTTTTTTTTGACAAAGATGCTTAGAGCTAGTTACGTTATACATAGTCTAGCTTTTATCTTCACTTTGAGAATTGAAAGTAATATTTTTCTAGTATTTAGAGAAAAGGGCCGAAATATATAGAAAGTAAAGGCAGTGTATATTAACAAAGAAACAAAAAAGAAGAAGAAGAAGAAAAAGACAACATCATGCGAACTTTGAATTCCAGCCAGTCAGAATATATAGAAAAAAGAATTCGAAGCAGTCACCATCACTAAGATCAATTTCTTTTTCTGTTAAGGAAACCCTTACCGCAAATGGTCTAGTTCAAGGATTCGCACACACAAAAGCTAAGAACAAAAGCTAAGAACTTAGTCGCAATACATACATATCGACCGATTTATTCGATTTCATGTACCCCTTTTTTTTAATTCATGCATGAAAAGACTACTTAATTAGCTTATATTATTTCGAATATCACAAAATCAGACCGTTACTATATTAGTTTTTTTCTCTTGCAATGTAAACCATAATTTTGTTTCACATGTTATGATGTTATGGAAAGAAAAGGATAACAAAAGTCATATTCTTATCTTTTTTCGAAAAATTGGATTGTACAACCTTTGAAACAATTTTTTTTTTCTGAAAAGTTGATTTGGAAATCCAGGCAAAATAATATCTTATAAGATCATGATTGATTCAATTGTGTTTACTAATTAAATCCCCCATGCTAATCGTTTAAATATAAGTTAAATAATCTTTGAAGTCTGAATTTTGTAACCATAAAAATAATAATTAAAAAGAGAATAATAAATTAATCCTCATAATCATATATATAAAAGTAAGGTTGTGGCCTCTCTTTATTGGTTGATTTTCATTTAATATATATATATATTTTTTAATTTGCTTTCTAATTGTTTAATTGCTTTAAATAATATTTAAGACCCAATTAACACAATACATTTAATTCATACATTAAAATAAAATTATAACTTAAATAAATAAATTATGCATTAATCATATTCCACCACTCAATTTTATTCAAACACAATAAATAATATTTGTAACTCCAATAATTCTAAATACAATCTCCATCAATTCTTATCATATAAATAAGCATTGCCTCATTCTCTCATATTGACATTTTCCACAATATCTCAAATCATTTTTTGTTTTTTGTTTTTCTTTTATGTTTTCAGTTTCTTATTTTTGTTGTATGGATTACAAAAAAAACAAATGAAATTGTAAAATTTTAGTGCTAAATTTTATTTTTAGAGACTACATGATATATATATATATTTTAGATTGTTTTATATTTAAAGATTCATCTCCATTATCTAATTTGGATTATCATCTTATAAGTAATCATTCTCTCCTCTTCTCTCACCAATATCAAATGTTGTTATATCTAATATGTGTTGTAAGAGTTTGATTCTATATTTTAATTTAGAAAGTATTATATATAATTAACATTTTTTTCAATTTTTATTTTAATTATATAAAAATAACATATTTCTTTTATATTTCTTGCCTTTCTAATCTATTCATATTTATTTTTAAAATTTTCATAGCTAAATTTAAATTCACATATGTTGGTTTTAACAAAAAATCAACTTTATTTGAGAATCTGATTTAAAAGGTTTATCTTCATTATCTATTTTAGATTAGCATCTTATAAGTCATTATTTTTCTTACTCTTACAATATCCACCACACAATAATGTCATGAAGTTGAAAAGATCCATCTCTAATTCTCTATTTTTTTTCCACAAATGATAAATATATTGATTAAGAGGAATCATTACAAAGAGTTTGAAACAGCCAATCTGGCACAAATACAGAATTTGAGTAATATTGTTTATCAGTACAACCAAATCTAGCTAAAACATGTGCTGCCCTATTACTTTCTCTCTTAGTGAAATGAAATGATATTTGATGGAATTTGGAAGACCAAGATCTAATGTCATTGAGGAGATTAAATACAGATACATCTAATATTTCTCCAGAAATCAATTTGATCAAGACTTGACAATCCCCTTCAAAAATGACTGATTGATAACCTCTTATCCAGGCTTGCTGCATAGCAATTACTAGACTCTTTGATTCGGCTTCTAAAGGTGATTCAGCATGACTTAGATTTGTTGCACCCCATTTTTTACTTCTCCTTCATGGTTCCTAAAGATCCATCCGCTTGTTGCCTGATGAGTATTAGACTCATAACTAGCATCAAAATTACATTTGAGATACGGGTGTAGTGGAGGTGACCAACGATTGTTGGTTGTTACTGACGTGGTTTGTCTATTCTCCGGAGGTTTTAGATTTGTTATCCATTCCTTGGTATCTGATTTTGATTGTAATACTGTTTTAGACGGACTCTCATGGTAGTCATTAAACACCTGGTTATTCCTTGCTTTCCAGATTCGCCAGAGTAGAATAAAAGGCATGATAGAATCAAAAGTATTTATAGTCTGTGAATAATGGGAGACAAGTTGAGTGATAATGTCTTCAACAGATTCCGGTAAGTCATTGATGTTTATAACATTAGTGTTTGAAAATCTCCAGGCCATCTTTGCAAAGGAACAAGAGAACAGTGCATGGTGAATAGTTTCCTCCGATTGGTGACATCTTGAACACATCGGATCAATGTTCATGCCCCTAGTCCGTAGTCTTGTTTTTGTTGGTACAGCTTGTGAAACAATGCGCCAGAGGAAGTGTTTTATTTTGGGGAGAAGTTTGAGTTTCCAAATTTTATTTTTAAGTTCAACAGAGCCATGTGGAATGTTAGGTACGACGCCTGGATCAAAGGAACAGTGTGTGGTAAACCAGTAACCAGTTTTGACAGTATATTCTCCCGAACGCGAATAGTTCCAAATAAATTTGTCAGGTTGCTCTTCTTGAGAAAGATAAATGTGTTTGATTCTGTCTACCTCTGTTTGATCAACAAATGATGATAATCGTTGTGTGTCCCATGATTGAAAACCGTTATCATTGGAAATTACATTTCCAGTAACATGTTTGATTGTGGTGGTATAGTTTGGATTGTTCTCGAAGGATGGGTGTCAAGGAAATTATCAACCCCTAAACGTATGTACTCTGGTTATGTACCCCTAATTCTCTATTATGTACTCTGGTTATCTCACATATTCATGTATCATTTTTAATAATTTAGAATGATCAATATAATTATTCATTTATAAAGTCTATATTATTTTGTAAAGTCTATTTTGTTTTGTGATCCAATAGATAAATATGTAAAGATCAATACAATATTTATATTATTTAAGATTTGAGATTTTTGAAAACAAAAAGAACTTAATTATAAAAAAAAATTGATTTTCTTGATTTATGCAAAATGAAAAAATGATTCCAAAAAGAAATCATGTTTAACTAGAAGTGAAATATAGAAAATAATATAATTATTAAAATACCATTAAATAAATCCTCTAAAGATGAAACCAATAGTATGAATTCTAGCACTATAAATTAAAGGAAAAAAGATGGCTAGCTACACGAAGTATCCCAGAAAGCATGGTCACACATGCCAAGTATATTATTGTATACTCAACTACACGAAGTATATGTATTACATGACCACATGCATGAACTATATGACGTTATGCGGTCAGCACCATAGACATATAATCCAGTACACCGGTCAACTGACTCCGGCGAAGACCGACGTTGACTCCGGCGTTGACCAATATGACAAAAAAATATTCTAATTTTTTAAACATTTTGTTTTAAAAATAATAAATTATTATACTCTAATATATTTATGATATATTTATATATTGTACTCTAATATATTTATGGTATAAATTATTATACTCTAATAATAAATATATTTTTAAAAAATAATAAAATCATTTATGGTTTTTCATGATTAAAAGACATATTCTATTCAATATCTAAATATTTTTATATATCTCTAATATATTCATTCTTTTTGGTAAAATATATTCATTCTTATAGTTAGTTACTTTTTATTTTTCAAGCTAAAGTAAATAGTTAAATAAAAATTATATATAATTATTTTCAAGATATAAAATCATTGATAATGATTTTCAAGATATAAAAATCATTTATAATTATTTTCAAGATATAAAAATCATTTATAATTATTTTCAAGATATATATATATATAAAGCTCTGATAATCAGATTATTGAAATATTACAAAATCAATAAAATCAAATTCAACTTTTTTCATTAGAGAATAATATGCAAAAGATTGAGTATATGATTCTTTACTCTAAATTTCGCATGGTAAATGTTATACAAAATTTATTTTTATATTTTTAAAAAATTGTTTGGGATTTAGGATTTATTCTTTTCAATAATTTCAATACCCGCACATCATGCGTGCCCTTATCTAGTATATATATAAAGCTCTGATAATCAGATTACTGAAATATTACAAAATCAATGAAATCAAAATAACATATAAACAATGTAACATCCGTGAACCGGAATTCCGGTTTAGGGTATGCATCGATCGATGCTGACTCAATTATGTGCGTTTTAACTTATGTCAAACGCTGCGTTTTGGGGAGAAGAAAAGGGGAAAACCCTTAAGTCGTGCCTTTTGTCTCATTAGACGTATTCAGCCGTTTTTGAGAAACAAAAGAGAAAGAGAAGTGTTCTTGAGAGTTCTTGGTGATTTCTTGGAGATTTGGGGCGTTCCTGTAGAGATCTGTAGCTGGGATCGTTGTAGGAGCTTCCTGGGAGCGTGTTCTTGATTGTTTAAGGTTTAGTTCTCCTGTGGCAAAGGTAAGTGCAGGACCATGGCTTATCTAAGCTAGAGAATTCAGTGATTTGCTTGTTGATTGTTGTTAGACGCATTAGGTTGTTGTTATGGACGTTAGGAAGCTTTCTTGTGGCTTGGGATTGAGTTTCTGTGGTTGTAGGAACGAGATCCGGCGAGAAACTTCGGAGAAATCACGGTGCTCGACGTTGCGTCGATCGATGCATAGCTTGCATCGGTCGATGCAAGTGCGAGGACGGCGCGATGGACTTTAGGGTTTTTCGTGTGCGTCGAGCATGCGTCGGTCGATGCAGATTGGGTATCGGTCGATGCAGCTTCTGTATCGATCGATGCTTCTCCTGTTGGCATCGATCGATGCAGTTGTGGCATCGGTCGATGCTACGTCCTGTTTTGTTATTGTCTGTTGATTGTTGTGTGTTGATTACTGATACTCTATTGCTTGTGTGTATAGCCCAATAGATGGGAGGATTGCCTTACTGAGTGTTTGTAAAATACTCATGCATTGCAATATGTGTTTGTGGTGCAGGTAAAGACAAAGTGTGACCGTGGGATCCAGGCAGTGAAGAGGAGGATGTTCTAGGGACTCGGTTGATTGTTGATCTGGCATTGTTAGGTTGCTAGAGTTGAGTCTTAGAGCATGGTTTAGGTTGCTGGTTACTTGTTTTCATGATGTTTTGGATCATTAGTTAAGGATGGAATTATATTGGATATTTATATTATTGGATTGATATTTATTGGTTATTATTATTATTATTTTCCGCTGTTGGTTGTGTTTGAGGTTAGGTGACTAGTGGGTATGGGACCACTAGTTGTAGTTTATTATTATATTATATTATATATTTATTATTTATTATTTAAAAAAAAAGAAAAAAAGGTTGGTCGTTTCAAACAACAACAAAAAAAATTCACAATTTACTTTTAATATATAAAAGATAAAGATACAAAAAATCCATTTTAGCAAAACAATATATTTGATCTAAGAGTATGTTTGCAAAAGGGTATAGAATAAGAGTATTTTTGCAAATGCCTTTATATTATACCTTGAAAAGAATAAAAGTAGTAATGAAAGTAAAGAGTCATATACTAAATCTTTTGCATATTATTTTTTAATGAAAGTAGTTGAATTTGATTTTATTGATTTTGTAATATTTCAAGAATCTGATTTTAAGAGCTTTATATATATATCTTGAAAATAATTATAAATGATTTTTATATCTTGAAAATCATTATCAATGATTTTATATCTTGAAAATAATTATATATAATTTTTATTTAACTATTTACTTTAGCTTGAAAAATAAAAAGTAACTAACTATAAGAATGAATATATTTTACCAAAAAAGAATGAATATATTAGAGATATATAAAAAATATTTAGATATTGAATAGAATATGTCTTTTAATCATGAAAAACCATAAATGATTTTATTATTTTTTAAAAATATATTTATTATTAGAGTATAATAATTTATACCATAAATATATTAGAGTACAATATATGAATATATCATAAATATATTAGAGTATAATAATTTATTATTTTTAAAACAAAATTTTTAAAAAATTAGAATATTTTTTTGTCATGTTGGTCAACGCCGGAGTCAACGTCGGTCTTCGCCGGAGTCAGTTGACCGGTGTACTGGATTATATGTCTATGGTGCTGACCGCATAACGTCATATAGTTCATGCATGTGGTCATGTAATACATATACTTCGTGTAGTTGAGTATACAATAATATACTTGGCATGTGTGACCATGATTTCTGGGATACTTCGTGTAGCTAGCCATCTTTTTTCCTAAATTAAATTGATGAGTGAAAAAAAAAGGATTGAAGTTATTCTTGGGGTTTTAAAAAAATCTGGAGAATTTGTTAAAAATACCCCTTTTGATATACCCCTTTTCAAAAATACCCTCTTTTCTGGTAATTTTTATTTTTGCCCTCCTTTAATTTTTAATGACCATTTTACCCTTAAATGAAAAATATTTTATTCAATAAAAAGAAAAACAAAATTTTCCCGCCAAAAAATTTTCGAAAAAATTTTTCCGCCAAAAATTTACAAGGTTTTTAAAAAGTTTTATAAGGTAGAAAAAACCTTATAAACACCTTTTAAACGCTTTTACAAGATTTTTAAAAGAGTTTTAAAAGGTTATAATAGGTTTTTAAAAGGTTTTTTAAACATCTCGTAAACGCTTTTACAAGGTTTTTAAAAGGTTTTCAAAATGTTTTTTAAAAAGGTTTTTAAACACCTTGTAAATGCTTTTAAAATGTTTTTATAAGGTTTTTAAAAGGTTTTTAAACACCTTGTAAACGCTTTTAAAAAGTTTAAACACATTGTAAACGCTTTTAAAAGGTTTTTAAACACCTTGTAAACGCTTTTAAAAGGTTTTTAAACACCTTGTAAAAGTGTTTACAAGGTTTTGCAAGGTGTTTAAAAGGATTTACAATGTTTTTATAAGGTATAAATTTCAATTTTTTGGCGGGAAAATTTTTCGATTTTGGCGGGAATTTTTTTTTTTTGGCGGAAAATTTTTTTTTTTGACGGGAAATTTTTTTTTGATTTTGGTGACTGTACATTCTTGTTGTCATTTAAAGAAAGGGTAATTTGGTCATTTTGTTCAAAAAGAGGAAGAGTTTTAAAAATGGTCAACATGGAAGGGTATTTTTAAAAAAGGAATTGAAAAAGGGGTATTTTTGAGAATGCCCAAAAAATCTTTAGATTGAAGTTCATATAATTAAAAAAAAAAATTAATTTAGTTTGTCACTTCAAAAGTATTATTTTCAATTTGGAATATTATGTGTGAGTGTTGAGTTTATATCAACAAAACAATCAAAAGTGTAAGTTTAAATTTTGATTGAGCCACTTGGTATTCATTTTCTTTTAAGTCAAAAATAAATTAAAATATTTCTTTATAATTAACCCATTTTTAAAGGCATTTAACTCCATTTAACTCTACATTTAACTCAAATGTAACTCCTACCCAATAATTTTACATTCATTCCTCCAACTAATATATTAAAAAATGTTTTTGGTAAAATTTTAATATTTTTTAATTATCTTAATTGCTTTAAACTTTGAAATGGGGAATATTCTATATACAATAATTTTATACGTAGTTACAAATTTTTTTGATAATTTTATTTGATTCAATTTTACTATATTACAGTCTTATGTTTGCAATGTCATTAAGAAAAATCTTTAAATCAATGTTTAACCTCTATAAAACATTATCATAAACATAGATTCTCTCATATTAGAAAAATGTTTAAATTTATATATTATTATTTATATTAATATAACTAATCAATTTGTAATAATTTTTTTTGTAGTATTGGTTAATTTTTGAATTATAGAAAAGTTTATATATTTTAAATTTTGTAAATAAATAACCATACCAAAAAATGTTGACAGGAGTGTTATATTGAGAAAATGCTATAAACTTTTTGAGACTCATACATTAGTATAATTTTTTTGAGATTATACATTAGTAAAACAATATTTTAGTTTAAAAAAATTTAAAAAATATAATCAAAACTATTACTATGCATACAACTATGCATTGCGTGGACTAATTACCTAGTTAAATACAAAGTAGGCGCAGTGTCCATATTTCATTCATTAATTACAAAGAGATATCTGTGTTTTTGCTTGACAAAAAAAAAATTACAAAGATATACTCCCTCCGTTTCAAAATATAAGATGTTTTGGAGAAGTTTGTTGTTTCATAATATAGGATGTTTTCAAATTTCAATGCAATTTTTAGATTAATTTAGTATTTTATATTATGCAGTATTGTTTCTGATTGGTTAAACTTGTTAAAAGTAAAGATTTCTTAATCTGCGTGCTTTGTTTAAAACATCCTATATTTTGAAACGGAGAGAGTATATTTTTACACGATTGGGCTAACTATTATGGGTCTCTTCCTTTATGAAAGCCCAATTGATTATCATTGTCAATTTTGAGTTCGATCTGCTGCTTTTAGTAAAAAATCCACGATAAGATCTGGTTTTTACCTTTATTAGTATTTGCTTACACAGATTATAAAGTTAAAAGCAGCAATCTCTCTGTAGATTGCAGAAGTGGAAAGCAAAGTCTCTATCTTGAAAGCAGCAATCTACAGACAAATGTTTTTGGTAAAATTTTAATATTTTTTAATTATCTTAATTGCTTTAAACTTTGAAATGAGGAATATTCTATATACAATAATTTTAGACCTAGTTATAAAATTTTTTGATAATTTTATTTGATTTAATTTTACTTTGCAAGAGAGACTTGGTTTTCCATGTGACACTCTTGGGATTGCTGCTTTCAACTGAGATAAAGCACGCTTCCTTTATCTCAGTTGCCCTTTATCTCAGTTGAAAGCAGCAATCTCTCTGTAGATTGCAGAAGTGGACTTGGTAATACTTCCTTTGATCCTCTAATAGTATTAGTACCTTATAAACCGGATTAGCAATGTTTTCTTCCCTTCCTTGGCTTTTAGGCGAGGCAGAGTTATTGTGCTTATTGTTTTGCCCTTTATTGGTTGGAAAAAAACAGCAGATGTATGATACTCATGGACATATTATGCAAATGTCAAACCTTTTGAAGACTCTTTCATGTTTACACTTAATTAAGGATCCATTGTCCATACATTATATATGGAATTGAAACAATAATGAGACTTTTCAGGCATAATATATATACAGACAAGAAGTAGCTAGCGTCTTTTTTGTCTGTGTTTGTAATTTGAGAGGTTTAGAAATAGAATCAATGTGCACAGAAACTATACCGACTCAAGTCATCCAGATAATAAACACGGTCCTAAGTCTGCTGCAGTTTTGTGATGCAATGTCAAATCCAAATCAGCCTTGTTTCCCTTGGAGGGTTAAGGGCTCAGCCTGAGATCACAAGTTGGTAGCTTAGCTAGTTACCTTTTGGAAGATTTGCATATGTGAATGACTTCATTATATACCTTCATTAGGAAGAAGAACCCCCTTTCTCACTTATCTTTGGTTTGTTAGTTAAAAAGAGTTTATTGGTACTTGATCAATACAACAATATGAGAGTTTGAAGAAAACAATGTGGAGTGGAGGGACACACTTGACAAGTCTTAATGGTGGGTTCCATGATTTGAAGTTCCACCACATGGAGTTGCTATCTAATCTCATTTTTCAACATTTCCTTTTTGTAATTCTTGGAGGAAAGCAGCATTTTTTAGAGCAAGTATCTTTGGCTTTATATTTATCGAAAATTCAACGATTCCTTGGAACTTTTGTTGGTTTCTGTCATTACTTTTATATGGGAGCTACCTTAATTTGCATACAAAATTATCTATTTGACAAGTCTCTTTCTTTATGCTCCCACTTGGTAAGGGAGACAAGAAGATGATTGTGTGCGAAGGTGGAATTCTTTGTAGTCATTGTCTGAATGGGTCCTCTTAGGTGATGCCTAATTCTAGAACGATATCTTTTTCTATTTGTGGTGGTACCACTTTCTGATAATGTAAAACAAAAACAAAAAACACTAGAGGGTTCATATGATATATATAGCACAAGAAGCTTAATTGTTGACATCTGTTCATCTCTGCAATTATAATTTAAGGGCTCATACTAGGTGTGAGTTTTTAGTTCTGACCATAAATATTTTATATATATGCGTGTAAGAGCATATATATAGTTCAAATTGTAACAGTTTCAAGCAAAAGTCAGGAAGCCTGCTAAGCTTGTCAATATTTTTCTGGTTTTATTTTCAGGAATGATGACTTATGATGGCTTAGAAACTTGCATCATCAACAATCAATATTTAGTAGAAGAAGATTGTGAAACAAGCCGCGGTGATGAGTGCCTAACTGATTCATTAGATGATGATGCATTTTCAAGCTGTTCATCAAGCAGAGATGTGTCCGAGTCATTGTCATCAAAATCGTTACCTAGGAAGACTAGTTCTGATGATTGGAACTTTGAGAGAAGTCCTAAACACTTGTATGGTAAGGAGAAGCCTGGTTATGCACTCGGCTGTTCCGATGTTTCTGACATGAAGGAGAAGTTTTCAAAGCTATTGCTCGGTGAAGATGTCACGGGAGGATGCAACGGTGTGCAAACCGCTTTGGCTTTATCAAACGCTATAACACATCTTGCTAGTATGTTTTCAAGTCTACAAAAGCGAATAATGGTATTTTTGAATTCATCATTTGATAATACATTTTGGTAAAATCATTACTTGGATATATATATGCAGCCTCAATCTTTGGAGAGCTATGGAAGTTGGAGCCTTTGTCAGAAGACAAAAAGCAGAGATGGAGAAGAGAAATGGATTGGTTACTCTCTCCAACTAACTACATGATTGAGCTAGTTCCATCTAAGCAAGATGGTGAAAACGGAAGATCACTTGAGGTGTGTAAGTGTAACTAAGTTGGCTTTTTTATATGAATCATATATACTCCACATTTCACTAAACTGGTTTAATGTTAACGTTTGATCAGATTATGACTCCAAAAGCCCGTCCAGACATTCATATGAATCTCCCAGCTCTCCGGAAATTAGACTCCATGCTAATTGTATGTGAATGTGATTCTTCTTTTTCTTTATTTTGATATCTGCTAATACAAGAATGCGCAGGAGACACTGGACTCCGCGGTAAAGACAGAGTTTTGGTATTCTGAAGAAGTGGGTCGTAAGGCAGAAGGAAAGAACAAGATTACAAGAGAGAGCAAAAGATGGTGGCTTCCTTCGCCTAAGGTTCCCAAACCGGGACTCTCTAGTTCAGGAAGAATAAAACTGGTTGAGAAAGGCAATGTTGTTTATCAAATCTTCAAAGCTGCGAAATCAATAAACCAGAACGTGCTTCTTGAAATGCCAATACCTACCATTATTAAGGATGCATTACACAAGGTATGCTTAGCTTTAGTCAAATAGATAATTCCATAAGCTTCCATGTAATGTATTTTGTTTTCCATTGGTTTTATTTTACAGTCTGGAAAGACAAGCCTTGGGGATGACTTGTACAAGATGTTGGCTTCAGAGTCTGCCTCGGTAGATGAAATTTTTGTGTCTCTTAGGCTTGTTACCGAGCATGCTACTCTTGAGATAGTTAATAGGTTAGAAGCAGCTATCTATGCATGGAAAGAGAGGATTACAGAACAAGCAAGCAGTGGTAAACCGGAGATTAGTCGCATTGAGTTGCTCATAAACAGGGCAGAGAGGCTTAATGATCATGTTAAATCCAAGTTCTCTAATCTCCCTCAGTCGTTTCTTGATGCCACAAAGATTCAATATGGGAAGGTGAGGGGAAGTTTCATGAACATTACTTATACTTACAAACAATTTTTGTTTCTTAAGAGCATTGTTTCATGAAGGAAAAGTTTTCCTCTGATTTCAGGATATTGGCCATGCAATTCTTGAGGCATATTCTCGGATTCTTGCAAACTTGGCGTTCCGCATTCTAAACAAGATTGAAGAAATCTTGCAAGAAGATGCTCTGAGCAACCCCAGTTCTCCTGGCTCCAACGAACTATCAAGAATCCCTGACTGGCTCATCATTTACAACATAAACAAAGCCAATAATGGTACAAGGACTCCTAAAGCCAACAACAGTGTCTCTCTGATATAAGAAGGTTTCATAGTTCGATGCGTGCCACCTGAAGCTTCTCCTTTGTTCGAAAGAGTTTCCTCGTCAATCCTGCTATCTTTGACGTGTATAAAACAATAAACTATTCATCATTTTGAAATCAGCAGGCATTTTGTTCATAGTCTAGTCAATCCTGCTATCATGATTATACGTAGAAATTATTATATCTTGTAGTGTACATATAATCCCACAAAACATACTCTTAAAATCATAAATATCCTAACCTTCCAAGTTCCAGTTTTTAAAATGTAGATATTGACTCTCCCACATTCCCACTAAACTCAAATTAAATTAGCACACTTATTGAGAAATTAAAGCTAGCTAATGCATGTCAAACTTTCACCTCCCCACTCACGTAGCTTTATCTCCTTACCGTTTCAAATCTCTTCACTTGCTCAGTTTTGTTGTGTATAAAAACTCTTCTGCTCCACTTCACTCTTACCACCACGACATTTCTAAAATCAATCAACAATATGGCAACCCCAGTTATATTATGTTTCTTCATCTTCTTCTCCGTGACTCTCTCTTCATCATCAACTCACCCAAAAAACTTCACCATTGAGCTGATCCACCGTGACTCTCCCCTTTCCCCACTCTACAACCCACTAAACACTGTCACTGACCGCCTCAATGCTGCTTTCCACCGCTCCATCTCTCGTTCCCGCCGCTTCAACCATCAGCTATCCAAAACCGATCTCCAATCTGGTTTAATCGGAGCAGACGGCGAGTTCTTCATGAGTATCACAATCGGTACTCCACCAGTGAAGGTACTCGGGATCGCTGATACAGGAAGTGACCTTACCTGGATCCAATGCAAACCTTGTCAACAATGTTACAAAGAGAACGGTCTAATCTTCGACAAGAAGAAATCGTCTACTTACAAGAACGAGCCTTGTGACTCACGTAACTGTCACGCCTTGTCGACTAGTGAACGTGGATGCGACGAATCCAAAAATGTATGCAAGTACCGTTACTCATACGGAGACCAGTCATTCAGCAAAGGAGACGTTGCCACAGAAACCATCTCTATTGACTCTGCTTCAGGGTCCCCTGTTTCTTTCCCCGGTACTGTTTTCGGTTGCGGTTACAATAACGGTGGTACCTTCGACGAGACTGGTTCTGGGATCATCGGTCTAGGTGGCGGTCAGTTATCACTAATCTCCCAGCTCAGCTCGTCTATTTCGAAGAAATTCTCTTATTGCTTGTCACACAAGTCATCTACCACGAATGGTACAAGCGTCATAAACCTAGGTGCCAACTCGATTCATTCAAGTCTAAGCAAAGACTCCGGCGTGGTATCAACTCCGTTAGTCGATAAAGAGCCTCTTACTTACTACTACTTGACGCTAGAAGCCATCTCCGTCGGGAAGAAAAAGATTCCGTACACCGGAAGCACGTATAACCCAAACGACGACGTTGGAATATTCTCGGAGACGTCGGGAAACATCATCATCGACTCTGGGACGACGCTGACACTCCTAGACTCTGGTTTCTTTGACAAATTTGGCGCGGCCGTGGAGGAATCAGTGACCGGAGCCAAGCGCTTGAGTGATCCACAGGGGGGTTTGTCACACTGCTTCAAATCCGGAAGTGCAGAGATAGGGTTGCCGGAGATAACGGTGCACTTTACGGGAGCCGATGTGAAGCTGAGTCCTATCAACGCGTTCGTGAAAGTGAGTGAAGATATGGTTTGCCTTAGCATGATTCCTACCACTGACGTTGCCATCTACGGGAACTTTGCTCAAATGGATTTTCTTGTTGGGTATGACTTGGAGACGAGGACTGTCTCGTTTCAACGCATGGATTGCTCTGCCAAGTTGTGATTTGTCGTATCGAGCTTAATTTTACACTATCCATAATTTTATGTGTTGTGGAGAGATTAAATCAGAATCTAAGTATAAATAAATCCCACCTTTTCTACATTGATACTTTATGATTAGATCAACAAGTACAACATGGAGAAGAAGCAAACAAAAAAAAGCCTCTACATATTGATATAACAGAGAAATTATTGACAACAGTGGATGGTCATTTACATTTCAATTTCATGTTCAGATCAATTGAGGGTTTCACCAATCACGGAAACATTCTAACAATTCAAAGCCAAAAAAAAAATACAAAAAGAAGAGAAAAGAGGTACCGAAAATGAATGGCTCGAATTTTGTAGTGTAAAACTGGAATTGAAATAAGAAGGGCACAGAGTCTTTGTGAATGTGAGATCATTCAGAGCTGGAATCGTAGAAGTCACTGGGGCAAGGAGTCATAACTTCGGATTCAAGTAACTGGACGACCCTGTGCATTGTTGGCCGTTCATCTGGACTTGAAGACACACACTGCGTTGCTATTGACAGAAGAGCATCAAGACTCTCTCTCTCCACTCCTTCACAGCTTAGATCAACAATCTCCTTTGCCCGGTTTTCGCTGATTAAGAAGTTTAGCTGCAAGATTATAAAAAAGCGAAATTAAAGCGTTTACTAGTCAAATATTATCATACAAAGCTGGACCTCGTTATGCTTACCCAACCAACAATGTTAAAGCCTTTCTCGATGAAGGAGGCATCCGTGGGAAGTTTACCACTCAAGACTTCAAGAACCAAAACCCCAAAACTGTAAACATCGGTTTTCTCAGTCGCTCTACCGCTTTGCATATACTCTGCAAGCAATACTCATCATAATTTCACGGATTTAGGTCCTACTACAGAGAGTAACAACAATTAAAGAGCATTGTTAATACTGTGCAATTGAGTACCTGGAGCCAAGTAACCGAACGTGCCTGCAACAATGGTTGTTATATGAGATTCTTCGTCCTCTAACAACTTGGCAAGCCCAAAGTCTGATACTCGAGCCTCGAGATTTCCATCAAGTAAAATGTTGCTCGATTTTATATCACGGTGTATAATCCTCGGAGAACAATCATGATGCAAGTATGCCAACCCTTTTGCCGCTCCTATTATGATATTTACTCGCGAATCCCAATCCAGTTGCTCGCCTCTCTCTACACATTCAAAGATTTCACTTAATAGAATCAAAATTTTCAGTTAAGGAAACCCGTAATTATGAAGTTGAGGACTTACTATGTAGAGCTTCATCAAGGCTACCACCAGGAAGGTAATCATATAGCAGAAGCTTTGATGTGGGTGAATTGCAGTATCCACGTAGATTCACAAGGTAACGATGTTTGATGCTCCCTAGAATCTCAAGCTCCCTTTCAAAAAACCGATCAAAACCTTCATTTAACTTTACAATTCTTTTTAGCGCAAAAACATTGCCATCATCCATTGATAGCTTGTACACTGTTCCAAAGCCTCCACAGCCTATTATGTGCTCTTCATTAAGAGTTTCCAGTTTCTTGATAATGTCTTTGGAAGCGTAGGGCAAATCTCCATGGAACATCACTATAGACGCACCTGGATAGGTAAAATCGTCTCTCATGATTATCAAGTTTTGAGAGAAATATATTTTTTATGGAGATTATCTACAGTAAGAGTCAGCATGGCTCACCTCCACCGACTTCTATCGCAAGGCTTTGACTCTCAACCCTACCAAGCTTTTTATAGAGAAAGCATCCCCAGAAACACATGAGCGCCACTAGGAGCAGCCCACCCACAGTTGCTGAAGCACTTATAAGCAGCCTTTTAGGGTTATTACCTCCTTGGCCTATAATATGGGAGAAACCAAAAAGCAAACTCATTTCATGCCAAATAATGTACTACAATTTTTTCAAAAACTAAGCTATATTTAATCCATACATTCTGACCAAAAAATTGATGAAGACACAGTTGCTATACCTGTTGGAGACCCGGTAGCTGTAGAATTTCCAGTGTCATTGCACACAACATCGATTTGTTTTCCACACAAATTAAGATTTCCGTTGAAGCTGCAAGAGTGATGCATTAGTTTTAGACTTGTTTTTTTTTAACTGGTGCAAAGCTAGCAACAGGGTGCTATTGTCCATAACGTCACAAAAAACTTATAACTGCTTTGCCCAATCAACCGTAGAAAGATTTATCAACCTACATTTACAAAAATCTGGTTGGGGAAAGCCGGAAAGGGGAAAAGATGAATTATACTTACGAGTCCCTCGAAAGTCGAGCTAGTAGGCCATCAGAAGGTATTTCTCCCACCAGGAAATTGTTTGAGACATTGCTTCAAAAGAAGATCAACCTAGTTAGCAACATTGAGACTCAAATATACACAGGACTGCAACATAAAACACACAAGGTAGAGTTTACAACTCACAATTTAGTAAGCTTTTTCAACTGCCCAAGTGAAGCAGGGATAGCTCCCTTGATGGAGTTGCTTGAGATGTCCCTTTATGAATGAGAGTCAAGAATAACTTAGTAGTTCAGAAGAATCTAGATGATATGCCCATTTGATATGAAAGAAGCCCTAACATAGATTTACAACTCTCATCATCATATTTTTGAGTTTTATACCCAGCAAATAGAACACAATACGTGTGTTGGATATAAGTTATGTCAAATTTCCTGTAGTTTTCAAGGTTCAACACGACCTAGAGAGATATATATGTTTGAAAAACATTATGCTGCATTGGAGGTCAGAAAGAACCTCTTATGGTTCACTATATAGTTATAGAGGATATTAAATGGTGAGAGTAGCTAGCCGAACAACAAATAACAGATCCTACAGAGGCTAGGAAAACAAATCCACTTAGAAGAAGGAGGAGATAAATCACGTACAGGTTTTTCAGCGCGGAGAGGTTTCCTAATTCACTTGGGATTGTCCCACCAATGTAATTATTCTGCAAGTATCTGCAAGGAATAGAGGGCAAATAAATAAAAATAACAACGATTCTTGTAAACCAGCTAAACTTTTGACTTTAAAACCATTGATTTATCATCACTCACAAGACACATCAATATTATGCACCAACTATATAGAAGCAGATGTAAAAAAACATTAGCAATTGTCAGAAAAATTATATAAACTCGGAAAAAGATAACATGGGAAATGAAGTGTAAATACTAATCAGCAAATGTATTTTGGGAAAACAAACACTTACATTCCCTCTAATGCCGTGCAATTTCCCAATGCGGCAGGTATTGGGTCATATAAAAAATTGTTGTGAAGCATTCTGCGTTGACATGGGAATACACATATATTGAGCAGTAGAATGTATGCTAGACAGGAATAAAATTAATGAAAGGTTAGGAGAACGTACAAAAGCCTTAACTGATCCAGCTTTCCAAGCTCAGGGGGTAAAGGTCCCCTTAATTTGTGATGAGTAAGACTCCTGTACACAAGAAACCTCAGGAACCGTCAAAAGATGCAGCAAATACTGAAGAAAATAAAGAATTTAAACTAAAGAAAGTTCAAACTTACAAGGCTATAACTCTTTTTGATTGCGCATCACAGGTCACTCCCTTCCAGTTACATGGATCAGGATCCTCTGGTCTCCACTGGCCAATGACACCATCAGAACCCAAAACTCCATTTCTAAAACTCAAAAGCGCCTCACCTGGAGAAAAAAGGATTTAAACCCTTCAGCAGTCTGGCGGGAGTGGCAAAATATGGAAGATTTAAGGGAGACAGATCACTGTACCATCGGGACTAATCGCTTCATTTTCATAGGTTAGTGCACAAAGCAATGAGATCAAAAGAAGCAATGAGCAGCAGCGCTTCATCAGACAGATGCCCATTATGGCACCTTTCAAGCATAATATAGTTACTGCCGATCATCTGAAAGAACAGCCACCAGAATGTAACACATCCGTAGCATATACTCAGCTGCTTTGTGACACCCTTTTTCTATCTTCAAGAAACAAAAAGCAACTCCTGAAGATAAAAGAAAGTAATGTCATTAAATTGTTTAACAAAAACAGCAAACCCCTCATTTAAAAATCTCTATCAAGATAAAGAATTTGTATGAAGCAACACTGAACTATGAGCTTCCAGATTTCAAAATACCCACCAAGTCTACAAATCCAAAGATATCGATCTTCAGATAAATTCGATACCTAGAACTCTATGAATTCAAGAAACATTTTGCATAACAGGAAGTAAGCAAATGCACTTAGAAAACTGGAACCAGACCCTCAACTCAATCTCACAATAATACGCCTCGTGTACATTTGACTACCAAATCCTCAATTACAAATCAAGCGTGCCATTACATTGATGCACAGCCATTGCATGGTCTCATTTACAATTGCATCACACAGAACAGTGAGATCGTCTAAAAACGGATCAAATCCAACTCCAAATTTGCAAAATCGGAAAGCGAAATTGAAAATATTCCCCAATAAACCCCAACTCATTCTTTAAACGAGGACCTCGGGCAGCTAAATTTAAAACTGAGAATCACGAAATTAGGAAGACACCATTGCAATCACAGCACAAGAAGAGCTAAAGAGTCAAAAAAAAAACATTCAATAATCTAAAAAAAATTCGAAATCGAAACGAGTCGCCGGTTTAAATCAGACCAAAATCTCACTTTTCCCCAACCCCTAAAGAGAAATGAAAAAGGAATTGGGAATTACACGAACCTCAAAATGGATCCGCGAGGGAGGAAGATGAAGAAAGAATAGGACAGAGGAAGAAGACGCAATTGAGCTGTAAAGCAAAAAAGTCTTTTTTTTTCTTTTTGTTGGGTGTGTGATTTTATGAGAGAGAGTGAAGAGAGAGAAAGTAGAGTACTGTGTGCAGTAAACTCAACACACACACAAAAAAAAAAGATGAGATACTTTGGAGAAAGGAATCGGGGCTTGGTTTACGAGTTAACGACCAATGAGAGAGGAGAAGTGGTGATCACACGTGCCGATCTTGACTTCCCGCACGTGTCGACCGACGCAAATATGATTAAATGCTAGGAACGGGACAAGGGCTTTTGTGTTGGGTTTAGTTAAACATCGTTATGGGCCTAATTAAGCCCATAATTGATTTCGAAGCGTACCACTACTATTCACCTAATGAAACAACTAGTGTGTACCATTGATTGATAATCATTTGCTTAATTGCTTTCACAATAGAACTGGACATCTACTATATTTAAAAAGTGATTAAATTTTTTTATGGGTAACACTTTTAGTGTGATGATATATTTTATACAAGACATATCATTAGATTTTTATGAAGTAACCAGAAGAATTGTAGAGAAAGGAACGTTGGAGAGAATGTTGTTGCTTTTGTATGTGAAAGGATCATGATGGCTTAAATTTTGAGTTGTTGTTTCATGTGCTAGCCCATTGAAAAAGATATCTGGGGATGGAGAGTTCAATCACGTAAGACATGAGGATGGAGTTGGAAAAGGTGTGTGTGCTGGTGTGGCTTATGGAACCCATAAATATTATTCTACACTTCTACTAATCAAACAAAATAACAAAGTTTATTTTTGAGATTTGAGCATTTATACTTTGAATTGGAAAAGATATTTAAATATATTAAATTTTAAGAAAAAATCAAATTATTGCTTAAAATTTTAAGATAATAATAAATAACAGTTGATTATAATTAGTATTTAATATCATAAAAATAAATAACACATGATTTAAGTACCAATTTTAAGATCAATAATTCAATAACTTATGATTTACTTTTTCAATAAATTAAAATCTACAAACTAATCAATTCATATTAGTTTATGTGTCTAATCACTAATGGTTCTTTGTTTGTATTTTAAAGGAGAAAAGATTAGCCAAGAAACCATGATATTTTTTCTTTTGATAAAAATAACCATATTTTTTGTAAATTTTTTAAAAAGTTATTAAATGTAGATTTAAATTAATTTCTCTTTTTTTTTTTTAAATCAATTTTTATTTATTTCTTAGAAAATAGGTTATTAACGTATATATATGATACAACACAAATAGGAAAATATTGTTTTTTTTTTGTTTTACTAGAAAAGCTAAAAGCCTAAAAACAGTTTGAAAATGCATAACTCTGGTCTCAAGCCTCAACACGTGTCAAAAGAGAAACAAAAACGCTCGTTATAAAATTTGAAATAATAGCGCGTGGAGACACTTGCGCGTGAAGGGTTTTAACACCAAAAAAAAAAAAAAAAAAAAGGAAAATTACACCACCGATTTAAACGTAGAAACCAAAATTCCCCCACTCTCTCTCTCTCTCTCTCTGATTACGCTCCACCCTACTCTTCTCTTCTTTTGTCTTTCTCTCTCTCTCTCTTGCCGGCACACGAAGAAATTTTTTTGAAAAGAGAGAGAAAGTTTCAAGAGACCACCGTACAAAGAAGAAAAAAAAAAAACTTGGGTTGTATAGATCGATTAAGATCGATAGCGTCGGAGATATAGTTTCGTGGAGAAAATGTCGGCGGAGGACGAGAAGTTATTGAAGGAGGCGAAGAAACTTCCTTGGGAGGATCGCCTTGGCCATAAGAATTGGAAAGTTCGAAACGAGGCTAACGTCGATTTAGCTTCTGTTTGTGATTCCATTACTGATCCTAAGGATTCTCGTCTTCGCGATTTTGGTGATTTCCTCTATACCTTGTGATTTTTTAGGGTTTTTTTTTTTTTTTGAGGCTCAGATCTGATTGGGGTGGTTTATCTCGCTGTGGATCTGGTTTGAATTTGGATTCTGGAGCGGGAATGTGATTCTTCCTAGGGTTTTATTTGCTTTACTCTTGATTGGATTTCTGATTTCTTTTTTTTTTTTTTTTTAATTTGCAGGTCACTTGTTTAGGAAGACGGTGGCGGATTCTAATGCCCCCGTGCAAGAGAAAGCCCTTGATGCATTGATTGCGTTTTTGCGAGCAGCTGACTCAGACGCCGGAAGGTTTGGTGTTGTTTTGTTTTTATTGCGTTTGTAATGGGGCAGACTGTTAGTAGTGTGTTTGCATGTGAATACTTAGCTTTTTTCTGATTTTTGAAGGTATGCAAAGGAAGTTTGTGATGCTATTGCGGCTAAATGTCTCACGGGTCGGAAGAATACTGTCGACAAGGCTCAAGCTGCTTTCTTGCTTTGGGTAGAATTAGAGGCTGTCGATGTTTTCTTGGTATGCTATTCGTTTCTACGTTCTTGCAACTCTGCAATGGTTATTTAGCCTCATAAACTTAACCCTTGCACTCTGATGTATGTATAGCTTCACCATCTAGTTATAGAGTTGCTTGCTAGACTGATGTACCATTAACTAGATAAGTGAGCTGACATAGCAACGAAAGTGCTTTATAATCCAGAATGCAACCATATACCCAGTGCGGTAAAATATAGCTTTCTAGTGTTATGCTAGGTTTCTAGTGTAAAAGAGCATTTAAAATAACTATGACTGACACTCCCCTTGAGCATCCTGTGTTCAAGGTCAAGGAATGGAATTTTCTGTGGTCTGTTCCAGTAACCAACATTTCCAGTTTTGAGTTATTGTACCCTGTCTCATTCTGTTAGACTTCTGCTATTAATAATACATTTTTCCTGAAGGAGAAAAGAGTCTTGATACCTGTGACATGTTGTTTTGAAGATGTCTGCTATAGGGTCTTGTTCAAAACATCATTTGTCATCCGGTATAAGGCGATAATGACTCCACTTGATATGCATTGTTTCAATCGTTTAAGTTTCAATTGCCCAGAAGATATATATTGGGAGTTGTATAGTTGATAGGAGAATTTCGTCTCTATAGATTTAACAGATTTGGCATGATTGTAGGATACGATGGAGAAAGCTATAAAGAATAAAGTTGCAAAGGCTGTGGTACCTGCAGTAGACGTTATGTTTCAAGCTCTAAGGTCTGTTTTCAAGTCCTTGTTAGTTTTCTCCACTGGTTCATGAAACCTTTTTCTGAAATAATGACCCTAGTTTGTTTCTACCTTAGTGAATTTGGATCAAAGGTTATTCCACCCAAACGGATTTTAAAGATGCTTCCTGAACTTTTCGACCATCAAGATCAGAATGTCCGTGCATCTGCCAAAGGGGTGACTCTTGAGCTATGCCGTTGGATTGGAAAAGACCCTGTAAAGTCTATATTGTTTGAGAAAATGAGGGATACAATGGTAAGATTTCTGTTGATCCGTACATTTGCATTAGCTATGTTGCCAAGGATGAACTGGATCAATTCCTCTTGCTTTTTCTTGGAGTTGGAAAACTGAAATAGAGGTTTCTAATTCTAGTCATAACTGATTGAAGATAAAACCCAGCGCCAATAAGAACCACGCTCTTAGTTGTCCCATGATTTGAGATTTTTCCTATTAAGTTATATTAGAAAAACAGTGGAAGAAGTTCTATTTATACTTTGAATTATTCTCTTGTGCTCTTTGCAAACACTAATATTTTATTTCATTGTTACTCTGTAAGAAAAAAGAGCTGGACGCTGAGCTTGCCAATGTTTCAGGGGGTGCCAAGCCTACTCGAAAGATAAGGTAACTACTAAATACGATAACAATTGTTTTTTTCCTATGTTACACCTTTATTTATTCATTGGAACTTCCATTAATATTTTTGATTTCACCGTAATCTAGCCTATGCTCTGTGAATACTCAATGTGCTTTTGTCAGGTTTTTGAATAATTGAATTAGTATGCATGAGGATTTATTTTTGGTTTCAAGACATTTTCGTCGCCTGCGTGAATTTTAAAGTGAAAAAGTCCTAACATGATTTTAAAAAGCTGCAATGTGATTATATCTGTATTTTAATTTTGAAGATCTGAGCAAGACAAGGAGCCAGAGGCAGAAGCTAGTTCCGATGTTGTGGGCGATAGGCCCAGTGAAGAAGCTGTTGCTGATGGTAAGTAGCTTGTACGTCAATAAATTGTTTCTTCATCAAGCAATCTTGAGAAGTCTGCTTACTTTGATTCTATTTTATCTACTCTTTACTATCAGCCCCCCAGGAAATAGATGAGTATGATCTTATGGATCCTGTGGATATTTTGACTCCTTTGGAGAAGTCTGGTTTCTGGGACGGAGTGGTGAGTTTTGGATTCTTAATGCCTTATTTTAATTTATTATGTTTTATTTCTTGTGGTTGTCCTTCACTGAGATAACTTTTTATACTATACCACTTACTTCCCATATTGATAGCATTTGACACATTACACGAACTAACGATGTATCCCTTTTAGAAAGCTACAAAGTGGTCAGAACGTAAAGAGGCTGTTGCAGAGCTAACAAAGCTTGCTTCGACTAAAAAGATAGCTCCTGGTGATTTTTCAGAGATTTGTCGAACCTTAAAGAAGGTATTTAACTTTTCATGATAAGAAGTTTAGGCAGCATTGCTGATATTTACATGTTAACATCTTAAAATCCTTTGTATGCTTTAGCTCTGTAAGTGCAGCATTATCTAATTGGTGATGAAGCCGCGCAAATATCTATGCTTATTGATTAATTTGAAGTTCATTCGTTTTAAAATGTTTTCTGGTTGCAATAATAGCATCAGCGCTGCTGTTGTTCAGGATTCAATGCTGCATAATTACTTTTACTTTCAGTTTGATAATATTTGTTAATATTTCCGATTGCAGCTTATCACGGATGTGAACTTAGCTGTTGCAGTTGAAGCTATTCAAGCCATTGGAAATCTTGCACGTGGTTTAAGAACACATTTCTCTGCTAGTTCACGGTTTATGCTGCCTGTTTTGCTTGTGAGTCATGAGGCATCTTTGATTCATAATTATTATTACAAGAAGATGCTTCAAGTCTTTTGAGTATTGATACTCTTTTCTTAGATAAACCTGGGCTTTGGTTGCTGATACAAAACTTGGTGGCTGTTTGTTCCTTGAACAGGAAAAATTGAAAGAGAAAAAGCAATCACTCGCAGACCCACTTACACAAACGTTACAAACAATGTACAAAGCTGGGTGTTTGAATCTTGTTGACGTTATAGAAGGCAAGAGTCATGTTATCTTGGATTTTTTTTATGAAGCTCTATTGATTTGCTTATGATTGTCTTGTTTAGATGTTTGGCGACCAATTTGTTTAAGCATCCGTCTTTCATCAGTATTTCAACCAACTTTGCTCTCTTTTGCAGATGTTAAGACAGCAGTAAAAAACAAAGTTCCACTTGTCCGTTCTGCAACTTTGAACTGGTTGACATCCTGTCTTGAAACAAGTAACAAGGCTCTTATTCTCAAGGCACACAAAGAATATGTCCCTTTATGTATGGAGGTTAGTATTTTTTGTTCCCGATGGCTCCTTATTATACTTTGACTGTACAGGAAAACATGGCACTGTTACGTAGTAGTTGCTTAATAATGCAAGCATAGATATATGCAAAAAGTGTTTGCCCAAAAACAAAAAAGATACATGCAATAAGTTAGTGCTAAAAGGACAGTTAACATATGTAATGTTGCAGTATTATGATTAGTTGTTGTAGCAATAGCATTGAGTTGACTTTTGATCGCAGTTACCACTTCTAAGTTTGAAATTTATCAATGATTTGAACTTACAACTTAATTGGATGCCTGGAATTTGTAATGATGTAGTGTCTCAACGATGGAACTCCTGAAGTGAGGGATGCAGCATTTTCGGCTTTGGCTGCAATAGCTAAGGTATTAGTTTTATATTGTGCTTTTTAGTAACATATTTCCGTTGTCGTCTGTTGTATGCTGTACATATGTTAGAATATGTGGATAAATGACTCTTTTACTTCATGTTTTCCTATTCCCCATATGTTTATTATCTTTTGGTTATTTTAGTCTGTAGGTATGAGACCTTTGGAAAGGTCGTTGGAAAAACTTGATGATGTTAGAAAAAAGAAACTTTCAGAATTGATTGCAGCCTCTGGTGGTGGTGACTCAGCTGGTACAGGCTCAGGTTTGTGTGCTTTATTTCACACAGTCGTTATCTGAACATCAAGTTTTGTTTGCGGGCTTTTTCCCATTCTAATAGGATGCTCTTTTCATATAAAAGTGACAGTTCAATCTTCAGTTGGGAGCACGGCCGCAGGGGTATGCTTCTATCCGTATCTTCAGTGTCAAATAACATTCAGTTCTTTAAAAAAAAAAAATTTCCCTTTGATGGGAGATGGGTAGGTTATCTGGGATGTGGAGATGGGATGTTTGATATAGTTGGTATTAGATGCCTTGTCTTTTCTCATCTCGTTGTCTAAGAGGTTGAATGGGTTTCATGTCTCGTATCTGTTGACCTGGTAGTTCTTTTAACATTTTTATCCACACAATAGTTATACCACTTCAAAATTATGCAGAACTCAGAAGCTTCCTTTGTAAGGAAATCAGCAGCAAGCATGTTGAGCGGCAAAAGACCTGCTCCTTCTGCTGTGAGTTTTCTCTTTCATTTTATTTTTTCTTTTTCTTTCTCAATTCCACTATGATTTGAACATCACATTAAATGCTAACATTTTATAGCCTGCAAGCAAGAAGGTTGGGACTGGTAAACCGGGTGGAGGCAAAAAAGATGGTTCTGTACGGAATGAAGGTTCAAAATCTGTTGAACCACCTGAAGATGTCGAGGTACATGTATATAAAATTAGTATTTGTTATGTGATTGACTTCTTGCCGACTTTTATGGTGTTAATGCTTTGTTTTTATTTTCATTTTTAGCCTGCCGAGATGGGTCTTGAAGAGATTGAAAACAGATTAGGTTCTCTTGTAAAACCAGAAACTATATCTCAGCTAAAGAGCTCTGTATGGAAAGAAAGACTTGAAGGTTTGTTAAAGGCCTGGAGAACTCTTTTATTCTCAAATGCTTTTATCTTCATCATTAGTGCTTCTTTCTATGTTTAATTTTTTTCCGTTTTGCTTGGGTGGTTAATCTCATTTTGAAGTGGTTCTTCATCAAATTTCATCACTATGCATAGTATAAATGTGTTGTGCAAAGTTCCTGAATTAATATCGAAGCTCTATTTCATGTTGCCTCTTATTGATTTTAGATCAAAGCTGCATTAGCACATGTCACATCATCTCGTTTCTAGCCCTTCTGTTTTTAAGTATTTATCAGCTTGCCAATTTTTTCATTATATTGCCGTGCAGCAACTTTGGCTTTGAAAGAAGAGATAGAAGGTCTACAAGAACTAGACAAGTCAGTGGAAATCTTGGTCCGGTTGTTGTGTGCGGTTCCTGGTTGGAATGAGAAAAATGTGCAGGTATGCTTGTTATTCTATCTTAATTCTTCTTATTTGTAATTTTTAGAATTAACACTCCTCCACCCAGATTTCTTATTTAAGTGCATGAGCTTATTACATGGAAATGCAGGTTCAGCAACAGGTCATCGAAATCATCACTCACATATCTTCGACTGCGGCGAAGTTTCCTAAGAAATGTGTCGTACTTTGTATAACAGGTTAGTATCAGATGAAGAAAAAGCTACCTTCAGTTGATGAAAGCTGAATCCTGACGCCAGTTTTAATTTTTTCTTAAGAATTAGTTCTAAGCTAATTTGCGTGAGTTTTTCTATTAATTCACTAGGCACTAGTGAACGAGTTGCAGATATAAAGACACGAGCTTCTGCTATGAAGTGCCTTACAGCTTTCTGCGAGGCAGTTGGTCCTGGATTTGTTTTCGAGAGAGTAAGTTCTGGGTCGGTCAACTTTCTTTACCTTTCTTTTTAATATGATCATAATGACAATATATGGCTTTTGTTTGTAGCTTTTCAAAATTATGAAAGAGCACAAGAATCCAAAGGTTCTTAGTGAAGGCTTGTTATGGATGGTTTCTGCAGTTGATGACTTTGGTGTCTCACTTTTGAAACTTAAGGTTCTGAAGTTTTTTCCTCTTCGAAATTCCCAGCTCCTGAAATCCCTGTTTATTAAACTGCAGTATCTAGGTATTTTACATTATGACCTAATGAGATTTTTCTGTCCATTTGGCAGGATTTGATAGATTTTTGTAAGGATGTTGGGCTGCAATCTAGTACAGCTGCCACCAGAAATGCTACAATTAAACTCTTGGGTGCTTTACACAAGTTTGTTGGTCCAGGTAGCTACGAATTCATTTAAGTTGTTTATCTTTGTCTAACTTGTGTTTTGGAGAATAACATATCTTAACACTGAATCAAACTATGTTAATTCTGTTTGCAGACATTAAAGGGTTTCTTAATGATGTCAAACCTGCGCTACTAAGTGCACTTGACACCGAATATGAGAAAAACCCTTTCGAGGTATACATTTGTGTGGATTGCCTTGATTTTTGGATTTCTTGTTTTTCTTGCTGTACTTATATTCTGTTCATCAGGGGACTGCGGCTCCGAAGAGAGTTGTTAAGACGTCAGTTTCAACATCAACATCTGCTGGAGGGCTGGATGGCTTACCTAGAGAAGATATCAGTAGCAAGATTACCCCTAATCTTCTTAAGGGCTTTGAGAGTCCTGATTGGAAGGTGCTCTTGAAATTGGAAGTCTTCTTTTGTTGTCTAAACCTAACAATTCTTCTGTGGAAACTTATTTTAAGCGGTAGAGTTAAAATTGAGTCGTTTAAAATTTTGTAGATGCGTTTAGAGTCAATTGAAGGTGTCAATAAAATTCTGGAAGAGGCTAATAAACGTATCCAACCAACTGGAACTGGTATGAAGTCAGAATTTTTCCAATAATTCTCTGTTATTTTAGATTTGTCATACCAAAACGAAGTCATGATTCCTTATTGTTATATGTATATTTTTTGTCACATATATAGGAGAATTATTTGGTGGTCTAAGAGGACGCCTGTTGGATAGTAACAAAAATCTTGTTATGCAAACATTGACTACCATTGGAGGTGTTGCTGCAGCTATGGGGCCAGCTGTTGAGAAGGCGAGCAAGGTTGGTGATACATGTCAAGCATTGAAAATAATTTGTACACTGATCACTGCTTGCCAGTTTTACCAAATACTTGAGTTATCTACTTCAGGGAATTCTGTCTGATGTTCTGAAATGTCTCGGTGACAACAAGAAGCACATGAGGGAATGCACCTTGGCTGCTCTTGATTCGTGGCTTGGTGCTGTGCATCTTGACAAAATGGTTGGTGATAATCTTTTTGAGGCTTGTCTCTTGCTTGTTGCTATAATTTAGTCAACTAAAACATATTTTCTGTTAATGCAGATTCCTTACATTATAATAGCCCTAACAGATGGGAAAATGGGAGCAGAAGGACGTAAAGATATTTTTGATTGGTTGACAAAACAGCTTACTGGATTAAGTGACTTTGTGGATGCTATACATTTACTGAAACCTGCAAGCACCGCAATGACGGTGACTCATCTAAAATTGTTATACCGCCTCATCAGCTTTAAACAGTGATTACGACTGTTTATATTGACTTCAGTTTGTTATGCTTCAATGAATCTTTCCAGGACAAATCAGCAGATGTGCGAAAAGCAGCCGAAGGATGCATTTCTGAGATCTTGAGAGTCAGTGGACAAGAAACTGTAGGTATCTTGGGTTAGCTTGTTCTATTCAGGGATACAACTCAATTTCTGATTAGATGTTTGCATTTTATTCAGATTGAAAAGCATCTCAAAGATATCCAAGGCCCAGCTCTAGCTCTTGTGCTTGAAAAAGTAAGACCAGGATTTGTTCAAGGTACCTCTCCATGATCTGGTTGTCTGATTATCATGTTTCTCTTCTTCATTCGCTTTTTTTTTCTCTGTTCAAGCTAATGGTGTTGTTTTCAGAACCATTTGAATCATCAAAAGCTATGGGGGGGCCAGTGTCTAAAGGTGTTTCAAAGATTTCAAAATCAACTTCTAATGGTACCTTGAAGCAAGGAAACAGATCAGTAAGTTTCTATCTCTTAACCTATATAATTTTGTACACAATTTATAATATCTGACTAGTTTTGTGTTTCTGAAGAGAGCCGTACCTACAAAGGGCTCAAGTCTTATTACGTCTGTCCATGATATAGCTATCCAGTCACAGGCTTTGCTAAATACTAAGGACTCCAATAAGGTTGGATAAGTTTTCCAAAGAATTTGTAAATATTTCCATAGGTATTGTGTAGGATTACAAAAGGTTGATATAGATATATTTTTGTGTGTTTAAATTGCAGGAGGACAGGGAGAGGGTGGTGGTTCGTAGAATAAAATTTGAGGAGCTGCGACCAGAACAGATTCAGGATCTTGAGGTTTGATTTCTAGAGGATTTAAATGAGGTCTGCATTAGGATCATGTTATAACTAAAGTTGGGTGGTTGGTGCAGAATGATATGATGAAGTTTTTTAGGGAAGACTTGCAAAAACGATTGTTGAGCCCCGACTTCAAGAAACAAGTAGATGGGCTGGAAATCCTACAGAAGGTAGCAGTTATCTTATGTTAGAATGCGGATATCTTGTGTTAGAATCTTATTCATCTGCTAGATCTTATTATTATTTATTTTTCTTTAAAGTAATCTTCCTTCCATCTCGCCGCAGGCACTTCCATCTGTTTCAAAGGAGATAATAGAAGTATTAGATATACTTCTCAGGTGGTTTGTATTGCAATTCTGTAAATCCAACACAACCTGTCTGCTAAAGGTAAATTGTAATGTTTATTCTGCTATTAGAGTTCATGTTTGACACTATTTTTCATGCAATAATAATGAAATTTCATTTGCTCTGGGTAAGAATAGGTGCTTGAGTTTCTTCCGGAACTTTTCAACACATTGAGGGATGAAGAATACTGCATGACGGAAGCAGAGGCTGCAATATTTCTGCCCTGTTTGGCGGAGAAGGTTAGCCATCGGATAATAATCCAATTTCCCTTGGTGTTGGCCTCTTTATAAAATTCCTGTTTATCTTATGCTTTTAGAAAAAAATTGGTGCTTCAGTAACTTTATATTCAACTCCCTTTCCTTGGTGCAGTTGGGGCATAACATTGAAAAAGTAAGAGAAAAAATGCGGGAGCTGATGAAGCAGATTATCCAAGCATATTCTGTGGCAAAGACATATCCCTATATTTTAGAAGGTTTACGTTCCAAAAACAACCGAACGAGGATAGAGTGTACTGATCTCATAGGATATCTACTCGAGACTTGTGGTACCGAGGTAGTAGCAAAACTTGACAAATTATATGACATTTCTGTTCTGTTTGAATTCTAATATACCTGTCTAAGCAGATAAGTGGACTACTGAAATACTTAAATATGGTTGCAAGCTTGACGGCCGAAAGAGATGGTGAACTCAGGAAAGCTGCTTTGAACACCATGGCCACTGGTTATAAGATTCTTGGTAGGGGATAAATTCATCAGCTTTTGTGAAGTTATAGTGGAAAATTTTTTAAACATGCCATGTCTCGCAGTGATTAGTGCTCAATTTTGGCTTGTCTATGTTTCATAAAAATGTGGAACCTAATAATCATGATTCTGAATCGAATTTCGCATTTGGTTGTCCATTCCCTTGAGATACTTTTGGGACTCGTTTCTCATTGTGTGGCTTGTTATTGCAGGTGATGATATCTGGAAATATGTTGGGAAGCTTACAGATGCTCAAAAGAGTATGATTGATGATAGATTCAAGTGGAAAGTAAGCTCAAATATGAACGTTTTTATGCTTCAGACTTGTATCTGTGAGTTTTATTTTTCATAGTTTGGCCATCAGATCAAGGAAATGGAGAAAAGAAGAGAAGGGAGACCTGGGGAGGCACGGGCAGCATTAAAGCGTTCTGTTAGAGACAACGGGTGCGTGACATTTTGGTAGCGACTTTTTTGTACTTAGCATCAGCAATAAGCTAAAGTGGAAGCCAAAAAGATAATCACATAAGTCAAAGGCCTAATAATGCATTTTAGAATCACAAATTTATTTTGATGTTGGTTTTCTTAGTGATCGGGAACAGAAAGCATTCTAAGGCGTATTTAGTGTCTATAATGATTTTCTGTTTGTTTACAGACCGGAAGTGGCAGAGCAAAGTGGTGACCTTTCTCAAATAGTCCCTGGTTCTTTATTTCCAAGGTAGACATATATATAAGTTTCTGGTGTCCATGCGGCTTCTATGCACAACTTAATCTTTTTTCTCTTCCAGGCAAAGCTATGGTATTTCGGAACAAATTCTGGAGAGGAACCCAGTACCTCGGACAATTGCTGGAGTTAATGGCCCTACAGACTGGAATGAGGCTTTGGACATCATTATGTTTGGTTCTCCGGAGCAGGTTTCTGGCTTCTGTGATCCGATCTTCATATTATTTGTTTGGTCTGTTATGGAGTAGCTTTTTCTGTTTTAGGGTATTAGCATAAATTATTACTTGATGTTATTATTATAGTAACTCAATTATCTAGTACAAAGACTTAATAAAGGTCCATAGAATACATGTATGTTTGATTTGGTTGTGAAGTGACGTTGACCAATATTATTCACCTACAGTTTTGTCATTTCGAAACTGAGGTGATGCATATTTGAAGATCCTGTAAGTGTTGATTTAATTTTTTTTTTCCTCTTTTCTTATGTGTTGCAGTCGGTTGAAGGGATGAAAGTTGTGTGTCATGAGTTGGCACAGGCTTCTAATGATCCTGAAGAGAGTGCAATTGATGAACTTGTGAAGGATGCTGATGGACTTGTTTCATGCTTAGCAAATAAGGTCTGCCTGATAAACTTTCTTTGTTCATTTGTCTTGCAGAACTCCAATAAAAGTTTTTGCTGACCACCACTCAATTATGTTTTATATTCTGTTAGGTTGCCAAAACATTTGATGTTAGCTTAATGGGAGCTTCATCGAGGTCATGTAAATATGTTTTGAACACACTTATGCAGGTAACTCCGTTTGAATTTGTAATGCTGCTTTTCTTCATTAGTTTGTTAGCTCAATTAGGTTTGTTTGTGAAGCTTATTACTCACAAGTATGTATTGTTGCAGACATTCCAAAATAAGAAGCTTGCCCATGCAGTCAAAGAAGGGACTCTTGAAAGCCTTATAACAGAGCTCTTGCTTTGGCTGCTGGATGAAAGAGTCCCACGTATGGAAGATGGCAGCCAACTTCTGAAAGCTCTGAACGTTTTGATGCTTAAGATCCTGGTTAGATATTCCTCCCATGCTAAAGGTTTTCATCATATGACTTCCTAAACGTTCTCTGACTTCGTCTCCTTCTTTGTTTTTTTTTAAATTAAATTCAGGATAATGCAGATCGGACATCATCGTTTGTGGTCCTTATTAGCTTGCTACGTCCTCTTGATCCATCTAGATGGCCTTCACCTGCTACGGCTGAAGTTTATGCTGTCCGGAATCAGAAATTCTCTGATTTGGTAGTTAAATGCCTTATTAAACTTACAAAGGTATGATTTCTACTAAATGATTTTTAGGAGAATCATTGTTCGAATAACTTAAGTAGTTGTTAGATACCAGCCCTGTTGTTTTTTTTTTTTTTTGACGTGCCTTTCCTACTTGCTACGATCTAAGTGTCAAAAAAATTTGTATTGTATATCTGATTATTGCTTGTCGTTGTTTAGCTCCTCCAAAGCACCATATATGAAGTTGATCTTGATAGGCTTCTTCAGAGTATCCATGTATATCTGCAAGAGCTGGGAATGGAAGAGATACGTAGGAGGTGCATCTCCTTAAATGCACTTATAAATTTTACAAATATTAGTCTGTTTATTTTTTGGAGATTTTCCTACTTGCCATTACTAATTCATTCTCGTTTTGTTATTGGTTGGGATTTTTTCCAATGAGAAGAGCTGGGGCAGATGATAAACCTCTGAGGATGGTGAAAACTGTTCTACATGAACTTGTTAAGCTCCGGGGAGCCGCAATTAAGGGTCACTTGTCTCTTGTCCCTATTGACATGAGGCCACAACCCATTATTCTCGCTTACATCGACCTGAACCTTGAGGTGAGATCTTAGTCTTATAACTTTCTCTCCAGAAATCTTGACAAATTGCTGAAGCTGAGGGTTTGATCAAAGAGCGCATCCAAACCATTTGGTGTACTACTACCTCTCATGATAATTAACTTGAAAAATCATATGTACTAAATTACTTGGTCGAATAATATATCTGAAAAAGTTACTTACATTTTGCAAGAGAAATTCAGACGTCATTGGTAGTAACTATTTAAATACTTGCAGACTTTAGCTGCAGCAAGAATGTTAACAGCAACAGGTCCTGTGGGTCAAACCCATTGGACAGATTCAACAGCCAACAATCCTTCACCTCCCGCAAATTCTGCTGATGTTCAGTTGAAGCAAGAGCTTGGGGCGATTTTTAAGAAAATTGGGGACAAACAAACTTCCACAATTGGTCTTTACGACCTCTACCACATCACTAAGTCATATCCAAAGGTAAAAGATATGATTTTGGATTTCAAGTATCTGTGTATCCTATTCTGAATCAACACACGGCCATTCGAGCCAAATTGTATGTACCTACAAACTGATTTCAATGCTTGTAGGTTGATATCTTTTCCCAACTTCAAAACGCTAGTGAGGCGTTTCGTACTTACATAAGAGACGGTTTGGCCCAGGTTTGTAACAAATCTCCTGGTTTCTACTATCATTGCCCTCATAGTTTCAGTGTTTTGAGTCTTTAAGCTTTGCAATCGATTTTTAGGTTGAGAAGAATGCAGCTTTGGGAAGAACACCTTCAAGCCTACCGTTGTCAACTCCTCCCCCTTCTTCCTTGGCTCTCCCATCTCCTGATATTCCTTCCTTGTCCTCTTTAGATGTGAAGCCTCTGATGAACCCTAAATCTGAGTCATACACCGACGACATCCGAGCCAGTAACATGAATCCTGGAGGTACTTTCCTAGATCCTGATCCTTCTGTCTTTCTTCCTTGCGGTGTTTTATTCATATCTGTTAGAAAAAAATCTATGACAGTGATGACTGGGACGCTAGATGCAATCAGAGAAAGGATGAAGAACATGCAACTGGCTTCATCAGGAACCCTCGAGCCAGTAAGCAAACCGCTGATGCCAACAAACGAGAACTTATCAATGAACCACCAGACCATTCCCCAGAGCCAAATGGGACCAGAGAGTCCGCACTCACACCCAGTAGTTCTCCCAATGGATGAGAAAGCATTGTCCGGTCTTCAAGCTAGAATGGAGAGGCTCAAAGGTGGATCACTGGAACATATGTAGAAACTAGAGACCCCAAGCTTTGGAGTCTAAAGTTACAAAACAAGAGCGCCATTTTTGTTACTTCTCTCGAATTAATGTAGTGCTAGTAGACTAGTAGTAGTAGTAAAGCACTCTTTTTAAATATATATATATATATATATATATACATACATGTAAGAGGAGAAATATTTATGGCGAAGATGGTACTGCGGCTAGTAGATTTCCATGGGAGTTAGGTGTGTATAGTGGTTGGAGAAGATAACGAGTGTGTGAAAGATTCTTTCTAAGATGAGAGACAACAAATATTATTCTTTCTATGTTTACAGTTCTATTTTCATTCGGGAGTGATTTATATAGATCTTTTCACAACCACCCCTAAAACATATTGCAATAGAGATTCCTGATGATATGATATCCCTCGAATTTGTTTAGATTATACGATTCTTATGTGTAGTTGGCATATCTTGTGTAATCTCAAATCTGTATTGTGCAGCATTTGTTTTATATATCGGAATAATGTTTGGTCCTACTTCCCAATCCCCATCTATTCAAATCATCTATGATCCTTAAACCGAGGATTTAAAAGACTAAACCGAAAAGTGGTTAAATAAATTTTAATAAAACGAAGACATTGGGCTCAATTAAGTCAAAACCGATTATTAAAAAAGGAGAAGTTGGCGTAGTCTAAACGCTGACCGTCTTTGCCAGTGGGGATATATATATATAAACCCAGGCAGCAGCATCACGCACTAAGAATCCGAGAGAGAAGAAGAAGAGAGCCTAAAGAAGAAGATTTAAGAAGAAAACAAAGAGATGCAGATCTTCGTCAAAACCCTCACCGGAAAAACTATAACCCTAGAGGTCGAGAGCAGCGACACCATCGACAATGTCAAAGCCAAAATCCAGGTTTATTTTTTAGGGTTTCCTTATCCCCTCAATCAATCTACTGTTTTCTACTTCCTCTTACTCGAATTATGTGTCTTTGAGTGTTTGTTCGATAAGCGATCTGATTATATTCTCCGCCGATCGAAGATAAAAACCCTAGGATTGTTTCGAGTAGTAGTAATCTTGATGTGAATTGTTTTGTGAACGATCTTTATTTAGGTCTATGCTTAGTTTAAGTGATGATGAAGCTGAGCTCCGCTTTTTTTGTTTGTTAAATCTTGTTTTGGGTGTTTACAGGACAAAGAGGGTATACCACCGGATCAACAAAGGCTGATATTTGCTGGTAAGCAACTCGAAGATGGCCGGACTTTAGCTGACTACAACATCCAGAAAGAGTCTACTCTTCATCTTGTCTTGAGGCTCAGAGGTGGAACCATGATCAAGGTCAAGACTCTCACTGGCAAAGAAATCGAGATTGATATTGAACCTACCGACACTATTGATCGCATCAAGGAACGTGTTGAAGAGAAAGAAGGCATCCCTCCTGTTCAACAAAGGTATATATAACAATCACTTAAAGTCTTTTGTTATACAGCCTTGTGCATTCATGTTGATCTAGCTGACTTGATTGCTCACACCACAACTGGTTACAGTTTAGTATATTGCATATGTTACCATGTTGTTATACACTTCTTAAGGTATTATACAACTCTGGTCCTCATATCTTACTTAGTTGGATTATATCTCATTGTTGTGGTTATGTTTTTCAGGCTCATCTATGCGGGAAAACAGCTTGCTGATGACAAAACGGCAAAAGATTACAACATAGAGGGTGGCTCTGTTCTTCATTTGGTTCTTGCTCTTAGGGGTGGTCTTTTCTGAGATCTGAATAAATATGATTCGACAAACATCTTCTTTTTCTCTCTCTCTCTCTATTATCCTGCTAATGTGGATTTCATGACATAAGAATGGATATGGAAATTGGAATGTTATGATATGATATTCTCTCTGCTTGTGTTTTGGATCATATTGCTTCTGTTTTTTTACTCTCTCTGATACAAAACACTTATGCGTCGGTGAACCTACTTTGTTATGGTTCTTTGTTAGATTTATAACTAAGTTGATTGATTTGAAAAATTGCCACTTGTTCTACTTTTCCTTTAATCAAATCCCTTTTGTTAATTGAGTGTTCGATTTTGAAATTGTTGTCTAGGCTTTACTTCCGTTTACTTGTACCAGTCACTCAGTATAGATCCTAAGATTCACAAACAGACTAGAAACATATAAATAAGAAAGGTAAATGGGGAAAAAGGTGTTGTTTACTTGTTAATAAGAAGCATCGCTTCTACTAGTATTACTTTTCTCTTTTCTCATTCATTATTGCAAGCACTGTCTTTTCGAACTTTGTGACAATTTTAGTACTACAAAACAAAAGATTTTGACCGGTCTTGGCTCTCATCCTTTTCTTCTCCCCCTTTCTCAAACACTTGTTTATTTCTCTCTCTAGTTCTTGAAAATTTCAAGATTCAAAGCCACACGTATGGCTACCTCTTGGTAAATCCATAAAAAGACAAACATATGGCTGAACCATCAGGTTGTGGAGTCAGAGAGATGGTTATGAGAGAGTATAGGAAAGGAAACTGGACGGTGAGTGAGACCTTGGTGCTCATAGAAGCCAAGAAGATGGAAGAAGAGAGACGTATACGGCGGTCGGAGAAAAAACCGGAAAACAGGAACAAATCTACGGAGCTCAGGTGGAAGTGGATAGAAGAGTATTGTTGGAGAAGAGGATGTCAGAGGAACCAGAACCAGTGCAACGATAAGTGGGACAATCTCATGAGGGGTTACAAGAAGATCAGAGAGTACGAGAGATCAAGAACAGACTCTTCTTTTAACACCGGCTCTTCTTCCTCTCAGCCGGCGTCATACTGGAAGATGGAGAAGAGCGAGAGGAAAGAGAGGAGCTTGCCGAGTAATATGTTGTCTCGTATATACGACGCGTTGGCTGAGCTTGTCGAGAAAAAGACTCTTCCATACGGTAACGGTGGCCAGATCCTAAGAGTGTGCCAAGGATTTGTAGCTCCGATGATGACTCAGCCGATGCATCAAATCCCGACTACTATTGTATTATCTCTTCAGTCACCGCCTCCGCAACAACCACTAGTCTTATCACATCCTCCACCGCCTCAACCTCCACGGTTCACATTTCACGCTGAGCCTATACAGCCCACAGTAGGTGGTACCCTTCCGTTTTATCTCTCTTCTTAACTCAAAACAATGAAGTAGTACGAGTGAGTATTCACACTAATACAAGTGAGTATTCAGACACATCAGGGAGGAAGCGAAGGAGAACAACAACGCCGGGAGAAACGACGACCGCGCAAGGAGAGAGTGAGGACGCGGAGGTTATGGTTGGAGCGGCAATATCGAGAAGCGCATTGGTGATCGCACAAGTGATAAAAGAGAGTGAAGAGAGACAAGAGATGAGGCATAAGGAAGTGATGAGACTGCAAGAGAGGAGGCTAAAGATGGAGGAATCTAAAGCTGATATAAACGGAAAAAGTATGAGAGGTTTGGTGAACGCCATTAATCAACTAGCAACTTCCATTCTTGCTTTGGCTTCTTCTTCGTCTTTGCCATAACAATCACAATCATCAAGGAGGTCCACTATGATAATTATATATATTGGCTAGCTAGATTTTTAATGTAAGTTGACGATGATAAGTTTGCTTAATTAGGATGTACATCCATGTAGACATGTAATTAAATATATGGATCTTGATTTGTAACTTTTATGGTAGCATATTAAGTATATATCGACCTATCAACCATGCAAGATATGATGTTCTTCAGTTCTTGTCATGGAGTAATTAATGAATCATTTAATCATGCAGTTAAAAAGTTGTATTTAACGTTGATGATGGAATGTGGAGTTTGGAAGTGCACGCGTTAGTAAGTCTAGTGGTCAAAGGATTATAGTGGTCAAAGAGAGGTCGAAGGGAAATAGTATTATTGGTGGGTTAAGTGTTTTTCTTTCTTTTTCATCTCTGTTCTCACATTTTACTTACAAAAGCTTCTGTGTGTCACAAGGACCCTGCCCTTATGGGTGGGTAGGGTAGGCTTTCTTTAGAATAGAACGTGAATATGAATCGAATATTATTGTCTCTATTGCTCTTTCACCGTTTTCCATAACCGGAAAACTAAACTGAAGATCACTTAAAACCAAAATGCTCACCGTTTCCTGCATTTAGAGACAATAATATTCGATTTCTAATGTAAATCTTTTAGAATGTATAAAACAAATTCATTGATCTCAATATGAAAAATATGATGTATGAAAAAATATATAACTCACTACATGAAAAACAATCTCTTTTCCTTTTTAGTCTGACAACACTAAAATTGTAACTAGCTAAAAAGGTTTACAAGTCTAGTTAGTTCTTTGCCAAGATCACAAATGTGAGTGCTTTAAATGATTCTTTCAACAATGAATTTTCAATACACTTATTTTCTTACTATTCTTTTGTGGTTAACAATTTTCTATTATTCAAAAAAAAAAAAACAAAGTGTGGATTATATATTTGGTTTATACCAAAAAAATCAAAAAAAAGCCTCATGAATACAAAGGTTTCGAATCCGAAAATTATCTTCCATAGATATTGTTTTCAAAGGATTGGTAGGTCTATCTGACATATATAGAGAGATACGAAAATAAAAAAAATTATTGTGTATTAATTTTTTTTTTTTTTTTTGCAATAGATTACAAGATTGAATCAAATCAGCCAATCCAAAAGAATATTATTTACATAGGTAACTAAGCGTAGAACCGTCCGTTTTACCATTCTGAGCTCGTGGGGACGTAAACTAACGAGAAATGAGCAAACTCCTCCTTGTCTACATGTATGTCCTCCAAATAAGACATAAAAGCTGGCTCCTCTGCAGGCGAAGACACCATCTTCACTAAGTCGGAGCAGTCAGTGAGAAAGATGACGGATTGATTATCCGCCCCAATCATACAGCGCATACCCCAGACAAGGACTTCGAATTTGGCATGAAAAGGGGAAAGACTACGGCGAAGATTAGCTGCTCCCATAGTAGGGGCGTCCCCCCCCCCCCCAGGAAGATGTACAAAACCATCCTCTACCTGCATAGCAATCCATTTCTTTCCTGGAACCATCAACAAAATAAATATAACTCGAGAGAGATCTAGGAACCCCTAGTTCCGCCGAGAACACCTGCACCTGGATTTTCTGGTATTAATACCATGTCCTTTGACTGAGCCAGAGCCCATGTTTATTTTGTACTAGCAATTGATCCGCGCTACGCGCGGGAATTAGATAAAGGTATATTTGGGAATTTTGTTGTGTATATTTGTTTTGGTTATGTAAATTCATTTTTTATGTCTGTTTTTGTATTTGATTTGGATTCTTATTTTTTTATTTGCATTTTTTAAAAAATAAAAATAGTTTTGCAGTAAGTATAATTTAGTTTGTTTTTTTCTTTTCAAAATTTTAGATCATCTTCTGTTTTTTTTTTAAATCTTTTTTAAAATAATTATCATCATAAGTTAACATTGTGTACTTAAGGTTGTTGATTTGTTGTAGTTGTTTGTTTTGATTATTTTATTTTTATTTGTCATTTTGTTAAAGTGTTTTGTTATTTTCTCTTTATATCTTGGTTGCTTTTTTTTGTTTTTTTTAAAAATGGTCATTTTGACTTTCTTCCTTGTTTTTTTTGCATTAAGTATAATATACTGTGTAGTTTTACATTTTTCTTTTATATTAGTTGTGTTTATTTTAAAATTTGGTTTTGTTTTCAGTTATTTAAATTGCATATTTGTAGATTATGATATATAAGTTGATTTGTGGATGTAAGTTATTTTTGCATGGTTTTTTTTCCCCTGTTATCCGTTTGTTTTTGTTGTCATTGTGTTACAAATTTGTAAGTTATTAATTTTTATAAGGTATTTAATTTTCTTACATTCGAGTGTTTATATATATATATATATATTTTGTTTCTTATATTGATTGGGTCGAAATATCTGTTTAAGCCTTTAAAGGTAATGGTGTTTTGGGTATGGATTGGGTCTTATCGATTTGAGATGTATTTGTCTTTTAGTTGTGTTTTTTCTTCTTTGTCGTATATCGGTTGTTGGTCGGAATGGTGTATCAATATTTCGATCTAAAGGATAGTAGTTGGGTTGTAGATCTAATTTTGATGGGCGTTCTTCGTTTTGAAGCATTCATTGCGTTGATACAGAAAACTTCAATTTTTTGGCTCATTTGGGAAGGTTTTGTCTTGCCCTCGATTCGGTGGTGGATAATTGGGGTTCTCATGGTTAGTTCGTTGACCTTCTCTGTTAATTGGTTCTCCCATGTGTACATTTCATTCTCTAATTTAGTAATCGATACTTGTGCACCATCTCATTATTTCGGTGGTTTTACTCTATTTTCTGATTTGCTCTTCTTGAATTTTTTCGTTTTTTTTTTGTGGATTTCTGTTTGCATATGTATTGATTCTGTTATTCTACTGCTTCTGCTGCTTTTGCTACTTTTCCGGAGCTTTGGCTTTGCCTTGATTTCATTTACTAATCTTTTGTGCGTGTCTCTTTTGCGGGTTGCCAGTGTCTGCATCTTTTACTTTTTTTTTTAGTTTGGTGATAGATGTGTTAACATGTGCCAAATTAGGTTTACTTTGTTTTAGTTTCGTTACCTTCATCCTGGTTTTTTTTTTCTTGATTCCCCTGTTTTGATTGGTCTTTCCTTTTGTACTTTTGCGACCTTGGTTTTGTTTACTGTATTTTTCTTTGAAGTTGTTCTTCGTGCATAACTATTTATATCTTATATGTAAACACCATTTTGCTAATATCTTTATCTTCGTGTTCATTTTTGTTCGTAATAATTGTTGACTTATGTTGGCATGCTGCGCTATTGTTTGTAATAAGTTGTTTCCTTTTTTCTTGTTGACTTATCTCGGTTTGGTTCGGTTCGGTTTTTTGGATTTCGGTTTTTTTGCCCACCCCTAGTATTTTCAATTGTTTTAGATTGGACACATTGACATAACATTTGAATAAAAGAACTTGTAAAGAACTCTTTCATTGGAAATATTGGTCATTATTAAAGGATGATAACATTCATAAACCATATTGTCGATCGTTTAGCTAAAAGAAGTAGACAAATTTCACCATTTGTTTGTAGTAGTAGCAATGAAGGCATCTATTTTCCATGTCAGTGAGGCTACAGATGATGGTTGGTTGAACTTCTCTCAATGTAGTGAAGTAGCATTGTAGTTTTTGCACATTGATTTTGTGTAAGGACTTCTTGTTATTTTTCCAGCATTGATCAGCCTTTGCTTTGTTTTCTTTCCAGCCTAGTTTATCCAGTCACAATTGGCCTTCCTCGGTGTCACTCCTACACAATTTCACAATCCCGTAAAAGCAAATACCGTTTGCATAATTTACCTTCTGCTGCCTTTTTTAAGTGTTCCAACCCTTCTTCTGTGTTGTTGTTGTGAAAATACTCCTGGATTCCTTTGATGTAGTGTGCCTCCACATTTCCACTTGCAATGCTTTTTTCCATTAGATCTTGGTACTTGCTTATTGCTGCTAGTGGATGCATTGCTAGTGGTCTTAAGTTGATATTCTTGTAAACTCAATGATCTTGGGCTGCCTTTTCAAGGTCTGGTGATGCTAGCATAATATGCCTGACCGTTTTTCGTGAAATCCGAGCAGCTCTTGAGATGATATCTCCGAGCACGTCATTTGGTAGTTCGTCAAGTGAGTAGGGTGTGTTTCGTAGCATTTTTTGGAAATTGGAGAGTAAGCCCTGTTCATTTCAGTGTCGCAGTGACACTTTCCAGCGATGGAAATTACACTGACATCAATGGATTTTTTCTTCTTTGCTATCGCTGGTTTTCCATTTTCTGTCGCTGCTTTCCTTTCTGCTCAAAATAACTGATGTCGTTGTCCGTAGCTGAATTTTTCAGCGTCTCATTTAACGGAAAAAGTGTCACTGTTTTATTTTTGTTATAAGATGCTTTATTGTTGGGTCAAAAATAAATGAATCAAATTAGTGTTATTTTGGTGTCGCTAAAAGGTGTCGCAACTCTGGAAACGAACAGGGCTATCCTTGGTTTCAATCTCAGTTGTGAGTCTACAGATTATGTGTATACATTAAGCGTTTGGATCTCCACTTTTTTAAGCCATGGGGAGTTTCCTTGAGTAAACAACATACATAGGATCAGAACTCCTTGGATTTGGAGATATATCAACGGCCTGGATTGATCACAAGTTGGAAGGAGTTCATCATCAGCAAGGGTAAAAAACACTCTTAAGAAGGATTCTAATATAAGGTGTGTTGATGAAATAAACAGAAATACCTGTGGAGATTCGAATCCTCCAGCGTAGTGAAAGTATGATCCGACAATGAGAGCATGATTTGCATCACCAGTTGATGTCCATATCGATATTGTTTTAGTAAAGAAGAAACGGTTTGAAAAGCTGCAAAGAAAGATAAGAGGAGTGAGCGGTTTGAAACCATGCAGGATATGTATAATATTACTGTGTCACAAGACTTGACAGGTTTATGTTTTGAGAACCTCATTAGAGCTAGTCCCCCGGGCTTGAGGATTCTGTTCATTTCCGTGAAAACTTCAAGTGGCTTTGTAAGATAATCCACACTTACCTGTTTAGATACCAAGAAACATACAAATTTGTAAGAACTTGAGATACAAATGAAGAAGTGCAAGTTTTAGAGATAAAAAGGAAAGTTTGGTCTTACCACATTGGTAATAACTTGGAAAATTGTCTTCAAAAGGCAGCTTAGGATTGAGATTTAAGTCTTGGACTATGTAATCGGTGAGAACCTAAAAGAGAGTATTAGATCCTATGATCATATGATGATCCATGAAAGAGAGTATTAGATCCTATGATCATATGATGATCCATCTCTTCTTTGAAAGAGAGTAAATACGTAATATTGAATCTTCTTTACCGGATTGCGCTTAAGCTCCTCTTCGTTCAAACCCATTCCAACTATTCTCTCTTGCTTATATCTGGCTGGATAATGACTGACCTATGTAACATCATAACAGCCAACAATCTAACTTCAGAGGATTCTCAATAAAAAAAAAATTTAACATAACACACACACAAGACTGGATATGCAATTTTTTACATACCCAACTGCTACACATATCGAGTATGTTCACTCCAGGAGTATCGCTCTGAGGTAAAACCTAATACTTTGTCAATTCAGCTATGGCTGGATCTCCAATGTGTGTCACAAACCTTGGAGCTTCATACAACGTTGAATCAGACGACCTTAGGACAAGTTTAGTAGACAAGGCAACAAGATTTTAGTATATCTCAAAACAAAACTATAGCTCAACTATGAATTACAGAGACCAAAACAGAGTAACTAAGACTATAACAAAAGCTTGGAATTGTAATCTCTTACTCATCGTATCGTTGGAAATCTTCTTCTTTGAATGGGAAAGTCTCGGGCCAATCCACCTTATTCAACGCCTATAACCAAGCAAATGGGTTCAAATTTTCATAAAGCTACAAACTTTGAACAACCAAATTCCCAGTGTCACTGACTCACTGATAAACCCAAATTCCTAGAAGCTACAAACTTTGAACAATTTAGCTGTAGAATCGAAACCCTGACTGAAGCAAAAGGGAGTAAAGACCTGTTCGACGGGAGAAGGATTCGTCTGCCTCGCGGAAGCAATGAAAGATTTACCGGACATGTTATTGTTCAGAAGCACCGACAAAACCACCGAGAACTAACCGGCGACGTGAAGAAGCGCGGATCCAACGGTGGAAAGGTTTTGAAACAGTCGTCAGGAGATTGAGAGCAGATGAAGCTCGGAGGAAACGGGAATTTCCGGCGGAGGACAGAAACGGAGGCAGAGGATTAGATCTGAGGCTGAGAAAGTTACAAGTTTTGGACATTGTTTAATGAATTTTTGGGGTTTGTCTGATTTGCCAAATCGTTTTTCATGACGAAGACGAATATATGAAGCATGAAATTGGAGAAGAAGAAATTATATAGATACACGAATTAAAGATAGCGTAGTGGGTCTTCAATTGAAATAACGAGCATTGAAGGGGATGAATTACAGTAAGAGAAAGGCAATGGGCTTACGAAATAAAGAGGTATGCTGACGTGGCAGCACCAGGAGTGAGTAAAAGACAACTTTATATATATAGATTAGATTATTACATAGTTTTGAGAATGTTTTTTTTACAAGTCTACAAAAAAAAAATATATGAAAGATGTATTTATTGCTTGTCATTTATGTCAAAGAGTGTAATGTCGTGTCTACAGTTTTCCAACGTGGTTCGCGTTAGGTAGTTATCAGTTTTTTTGGCAATAACCATAATGTTGATGGATACCACACCACAGCCAACGAATATTTGTAACAAATAATTTAAAGAGATGAAGAAGAAAACAAAAGAATTTGAGAATAATTTATACAATAAAATAAAAAAATGACAACGAAGAGCTTCTTAGCTTAGCCCCCACTTATTAATTGGCCTATTGTAAAATATCCAGTTGGACTCCTAAAGAGAGAGAGAAGAGAACAGAGACGACGAGAGCTTTTATCGACCACGAAGCAAAAGACTATTCGTGGAAGAGACTGACTCACTTGTTGAAAGAGAGAGAGAGATCATACTCCCCCCAATGTCTCTTCACCGTCTTCTTCCTCACGACACGTTCTCCTCCTCTTTTGGCTCACTGGTTCGTTCGCTCCCTCTCATTGACGAATGTTGCATTTTGCTTGTTACCTACGACTGTTTTTGATTCTCTCTTATTTTTTACCATTTTTTTAATCTGGGTTTCTTGCGATTGACTTCAATTTGGACTTTTCTTTACTAGAGGATTCATTTTTATTTTTGGGTTACTGTTGATTTTGACTAATTTGTGAAAAAACCCATTTCGTCTCTCTTGTTTCTTTGCCTACTACATTGCTTTAGATCTGACCCAATCCATGTTGTTCTAAATACCAAATCTTTCATCTTGTTTGTCCTTTTTACTTCTCCTATATTTGCGGATTCAAGAATTTATGTTTTTTTGTTTTGTTTTAATTGTCTTCTCTTTTACTTTTGATTGAAGTCTCAAGTTGGAAGTTCTAAAGCATCAGTGGCATTACTCAATGCCGTCAAATCTTTTCCTACTTTTGGAGATATCATTGCTCGAATTGGACTATGGTGGGACCAAATAAGAGCTGTTGTTGTTGTACCTGTCTTCAAGTTCCTTGTGGCTTTATGCTTGATCATGTCTGTCATGCTCTTTGTTGAGGTTATGTACATGGGCATTGTTGTACTGTATGTCAAGTTGTTCAAGAGAAAACCTGAGAAGATTTACAAATGGGAAGCTATGGAGGATGATGTTGAGTGTGGTAGTGCTAGCTACCCTATGGTTCTTGTGCAAATGCCTATGTACAATGAAAAAGAGGTAACACATCTAAAGCAGCAAGCCAGCAACTATTTTTTTTTCTAGTGATTGGTTTTGTGAATCGAACTCATTTGGTGGGATGTTGCTGTGTTTGGTAGGTTTGTGAACAATCAATTGCAGCTGCTTGCAAAATCTCGTGGCCATCGAATCGTTTGATAATTCAAGTGCTTGATGATTCTACAGATCCAGCCAGTAAGGTCCTTGTAAACCTCTATCGACACTTGTCCTTTTTCATCTCAGGCTTTGTGTTTTTGGCCTTATGATTTTGTGTTGCGACATAGTAAATTCCTTAACATTTGGTTATGTGGCAATGATGGAAGGAAACAGGAATTGGTGAAAAAGGAGTGTGAGAGATGGTCTAAAGAAGGCGTCAATATAACGTTTGAGATTAGGGACAACAGGAACGGATACAAAGCTGGTGCATTGAGAGAAGGAATGAAGCATAGCTATGTGAAGCAGTGTGACTATGTTGCTATCTTTGATGCTGATTTCCAGCCTGATCCTGACTTCCTCCACCGCACTGTTCCTTTCTTAATTCACAATCCCAAGTTAGCACTTGTACAAGGCCGGTGGGAGTTTGGTAACATTCCTTAAGACACCTTTCTCTTCTTCTTTTTTTTTTCACAAATCTATAATTGATAAATAAGATTTTACTTTTGCTAATAATCTCAGTGAATGCGGACCAGTGTATGATGACGAGATTGCAGGAGATGTCTCTAAGTTACCACTTTACAGTAGAGCAGCAAGTTGGATCTTCAACATTTGCTTTCTTTGGGTTCAACGGTATTATGGCATTCTTATTTTGCTTTTCTTTTTTTTTTTTTTTTTTCTCAGTGAAGCTTCTTTTTAAAATTGTCTGAAACTATTACAGGAACAGCTGGCGTCTGGAGAATCTCAGCGCTGATTGAGTCGGGGGGATGGAATGACCAGACAACAGTAGAAGACATGGACTTAGCTGTACGAGCTACACTGAGAGGCTGGAAGTTGCTATATATCGATGACCTCACGGTACATAGAGGATTCCTCTCCTTTGTTGGCATCTTGGGTTATGCGTTTTAATTTTGAAACATTTTTAGATTGCATAATCTGTAGGTAAAAAGTGAGTTACCTTGCTCCTTCAACGCCTTGCGTAGCCAGCAACATCGATGGACTTGTGGCCCTGCGAATCTATTCAGGAAAATGGCTGGACAAATACTAAGAAGCGAAAATGTTTCTCTGTGGAAGAAGTTGTATATGTTGTACAGCTTCTTCTTCATCCGGAAGATCGTGGCTCACGTCCTCACATTCTGCTTCTACTGTGTTATCTTGCCAGCAACTGTTTTGTTCCCAGAAGTCACAGTTCCGAAATGGGCTGCGTTTTATCTTCCTTCTTTGATCACTCTCTTTATCGCAATCGGTAGACTAAGGTGTCCTCTTTTATTCTTTCTATATAACCTATCGTCTTTCCTCTCTCTTGTTGCATTATTAATCCTTTATGTTGTTAACAGATCAATCCACCTATTGGCATTTTGGGTTCTGTTCGAGAATTCAATGTCCCTAGTTCGGACAAAGGCTCTGGTCATGGGGCTGTTAGAAACAGGAAGAGTACAAGAATGGGTCGTGACAGAGAAATCAGGTGATGCTCTCAAGACGAAGCTGATCCCACAAGTACCTAACGTCAGATTCAGAGAGAGGTAACTAAACAAACATTTCTTTCAAAGTGAAGCCTTAACCGAGTCCGAGCGTAAGCTGATGGATATTATAATAATCTGTTGCAATCAGGGTGCACTTGATGGAGCTACTGGTTGGAGCTTACCTGTTGTCCTGCGGAATCTACGACATCATCTACGGGAAGAACACACTATATGTGTACCTTCTGTTTCAGTCATTAGCCTTCTTCGTTGTTGGTTTTGGTTATGTTGGCAAATATGTTCCTGCTTCCTCCTCTTAACATAGATAGGAATCAAAGAGTCTCACTCAATATGTTTTAGAATTTTTTTTGTTGATATCATATTGAGAACAAAGCCTATATATATGGTACTAGGCCAATATGGACAAAATATGTCACTTGCGTTTTTTTTTTTCCGTTGTTGTAAAGAACGAAGCTCAAATGTGACCAATACATATGCCCCTCAAAATATTTGTTTGAGTCGTGGCTTCATAATGACTACAGATTAGAAAGTTTGAAGTCTACACTATTTATGGCTGAGGTTCAATTGAATAAGCATATCCATTTGTCCTCTTCTTGAAACCCCCGGCCATGGCTATGTCCCTTCTGCTTCCGAGCTATCCTCTCAAATCCTTGGGCAAAAGCAACAGATGGTTTCCGGTTGGAACTAGATCAAAAGCGGTTTGTTTAGCACTGACCAGAGCTCAAACAAGCGGTGGTGACCAAGAGGAGAATGTAGTGATTGTCGGCGCCGGAATTGGTGGACTTGCCACCGCCGTTTCACTTCACCGGTAAGTACGAATTATAAAATTTGTTCTTTGAATTTTCTTGAAAGTCAAGAGCCACTGAACTGGAGACTTTGTTGACGGGGTTAGGCTAGGAATCCGGTCGGTCGTGCTGGAGCAGGCAGAGTCGCTTCGGACGGGAGGAACATCGTTGACGCTATTCAAGAATGGTTGGCGCGTTCTTGATGCCATCTCTGTTGGGCCTCAACTCCGAACACAGTTTCTTGAAATCGAAGGGTACAGTTCTTTTCTGCCCATACTGATGAAACCATAATTATGATTCGGTCTTCTGAATATGTAACAACAGTCATCCAATAAGTGAAATTTTGTTCTTGGTTTTACTTTTACGGTTTTACCTGAGTGTGTTGGTATGATCAGCTGAGCAGGATGGTAGTGAAGAAGGAAGATGGAAGTGAGCTTCGTTCTTTCAAATTCAAAGACGAAGATCAAAGGTAGCTACTTCACAACTTGTTGGTTAAAGAGAATTCCACTTGATTCCTGTGTGTATAACCAACCAAAGCATATGTCTTGTATAGCCAAGAAGTTCGGGCAGTGGAGAGGCGAGTACTCTTGGAGACACTTGCAAGCCAGCTTCCTCCACAAGCCATTCGGTTTTCCTCAAAACTGGAAAGTATACAAAGCAATGCCAATGGTGACACTCTCCTTCAACTTGGCGATGGAACCCGGTTGCTTGCAAAGGTATTGTTCCCTGAGCTCTTCTCTTAGGCTCCGAGCATAGAATTATGTGTTTATATAAGTACATCAGACATCACTATGCACTAAGCTATTATGATAACCAGAAGATTGCTGATTTGATGATGTATGTCTTTGAATAGATTGTAATTGGTTGTGACGGTACCCGGTCTAAAGTTGCAACTTGGATGGGGTTCAGTGAGCCGAAATATGTTGGTCATTGTGCTTTCCGTGGCCTCGGGTACTATCCAAATGGACAGCCATTTAAGAAAAGGGTGAATTACATATACGGTAGAGGGCTTCGAGCTGGATATGTACCTGTATCTGCAACAAAAGTATACTGGTTCATCTGTTTCAACAGCCCATCTCTAGGTAGATTTTTACACCACTCCACAAAGATAACTCCTTCTTTCTTTCATTCCTACATCATTAATCTTGAGACATCCATGCAGGGCCAAAAATTACAGATCCAGCTATCCTAAAAAAACAAGCCAAAGAAATGGTTAGTACCTGGCCTGAGGATCTACAAAACCTCATCGATCTAACACCTGATGAAACAATCAGCAGAACTCCTCTAGTAGACAGGTGGCTATGGCCTGGAATTGCCCCACCAGCATCAAAAGGCAGAGTGGTTCTTGTTGGAGATGCTTGGCACCCAATGACTCCAAATCTTGGACAAGGTGCTTGCTGCGCCTTGGAAGATTCAGTTGTTCTAGCTAATAAACTTGCCAGTGCAATCAACGGAGGGAGTGAATCAGTTGAAGCGGCAATGGAATCATACGGGAGTGAGAGATGGTCTCGAGCATTCCCGTTGACAGTACGTGCAAACTTAGTCGGAGCACTTCTGCAATGGGACAATCCTCTAGTGTGTTCCATTAGAAACAATATCGTCATACCAAAGTTAGTCAAGCTTGGACCAATGCTTGAACACACAAACTTTGAATGTGAACCTCTCTATGATAGTTCAAAAATCTGATCTTGTCTGTATAGTAAGATCTAAAACCATATGGTTCCATTGGATAGAAGATAATATATAAAACTCTGTGATTTAATGTTAAAAGAATAATACAATGTTTGTGTAATTGTCTAAACAAGAACAGAGTAATCAAACCAAAAAAAAAGGAAACGTAAATTACAAGAGAGACTATACTATAGGGTTAGGTTTCATTAATCGAAATTGGATTAGAAAACAGCCAAAGTATGACGGCGCAGAGGATGAGTACGATCGGAATGAAGTGGATAGCGTTCTCGGCGGATCTGAGTCGCGATTTGTTCTTCTTCTTCTTCCCTGGATGAGAGTTTGGATCGTACCTAGGCAGAAGAAGCTGATCGTCATCGGAATCTTCAGCGGATTGAATTCGTGGCGGTGACGGTGACGGTGACGGAGAACTCGCTGAGAGTTGGTCGGAAACTATGGAGGCGCTCGCCGATCGACGCATCTTCTTCTTTTCACACACACACACTTTACGCGCTTCACAAGGAGGAAAACTTCTATATATAGAATGATTATGATTATGGAATTGACATTTTTATCCTTTGAAAGTCAAACCTTACGCGCTCTTCCCGGTAAAATCTTACCAATTGTGTTTTTTGTTAATTTGGTATATAATTAACTTTTTTAAAACAATGAAACGTTTTGTAATACAATGTGTAATTACACACACTCTTTTGAAATCTTTACTTGCCAACAAATGGCGGGAACTGGATGACATTTTATAATGGTTGTAATTGGAGCAAATTCACAATGTTTGAACATTCTTTACCTCCTGCCATTAGTCTTCGTTTCTTGTGTAGAAGTATTATCGGGATTGGCAAGATTATTTCGACAAGATCAAAAGATATGGATTTCGTTTCAAAGTCATAAAGTAAGGTATAACTATATATATATTTCCGTTAGTATGTATTTGAAAGATTTGTTGATACTAGCTACTACTCATCATTATGCTATTTTGGCTCTTTTAGATTTTCTTGGATTTTGGATTCTTCTCTTGTATAGATTTATCTTCTTGTTTTATATTGAAATTACAGATATCCTTCCATTTTATGTGATTTTATAAAACTTTTTTCTTTTGTCAGCCTAACACTTATATTGAAATGATTTTAAGATAGTTATCAAAACCGAAGGAAAAAAGTTTACAAACGAAACGATTTTATTGGACTTTTATTGGGCCAAATTATTTTCATAATTACGAAGTTTAACAATATTAAAGTCCAATCATATATTATTTTAGGGTTTTCCGGATATTATTCTATATAAATATATTATAAAGATTTTGCAGAAAACACGCCGCCAACACCAGAAACGAAGCTTCTAGCTACGAAAAGAGAATCCCTCCGATACTAACAAAGTTTTGCGTAAAAGGGATTGAGGCGCTTCACATAAGTTGTTCTTCACTCCGCTGCGAAACAAAAAAGTAAATCCAAAATCTCTCCTTCATAATTTTGTTTTAAAATAGATGATATCGTTGTAGATTAAATTTGCATTGTAAGATTTAGTAGATGGTTATGGTTTATGAACATGAACAAATATCAGCAAATATGTATCTTCTTGTTTTTTCCTCTATTTTTTCCTTCGTCGTTTAAATTTTTTTTTGTTTACGAAATTTAAAGTTTTATCCATCTCAAAATGTGGTTCTGACTTGTGAAGTTGCATATAAGTTTTATGATAAAGTTCTATCCATCTCAAAATCTGGTTGTGAAGTTGCATATATACTTATGTGATGAAGCACAACTAATGAGAGAAGAAGAGTTAACATCAAAAGATGAGACTTCTTCGGAATCTGTCTTTTCGTAGTCATATTAGCGGACATATATTATATGTTTACATATATACCATTTTTCTAAAAGTATTTTCACCTTCAACCTATTTTTTTTTAATTGTTTTGGAAATATTGCCTGTCTCGAAAATTGATTTCAATAATAATAAGATGTATTTTGTGTAGATAAGTTTTTTTTTTTTTTTTTTTTTTTTTTTTTGAATTTATGAAGTTCTGTAAACCAAAGATGCATGGTTAGATGATATTCTCGGTCGGAGTTTCGCCTATGATCTACAACATGTTTCATTGATCTTTTTGATATTTCTGCTAACTACATTGCGTCGATAACACTCTAAATTAATATTTATGGTCATGGCATGCTCGTAGATTAATCAAACAGATGGCTAGTACGTCCCAACCGGAGAAGGAAGTGGTAGTGATTTCTTCTGATGACGATGATGATGACAATGATCCAAATATCACTAAATATATCAAACCTGTCTCAGTATACAAAGAACTTGAAACTCGCTCAAAGAAGAACGTATGCATTCTCCTTTTAATTTATTTCTCAAATATTTTGTCATATTTATATATTTCTAGCTCAGAACAACTTTAATCTGTTGAACTGTGCTAACAATTGTTCTTCACTTTTCATGTGTAAATTAGTTGATTACCTTTTACTAATTAGAAAATAGTAGTATGATTTACAGGAAAACTATTTTTATTTTGTAGTTGTATCCACATTTACTGTTTTTGTTATTAATGAATTTTTCTTTGTTTATGCAGCCATATCTACGTCGAAGGAGTTTGAGCTACATAATCAAAGGGAAGAAAAAAAAGAAGTATGAATTTCTTCATTGATTTTAGTTTGTCATTTTTCTATGCTTTCAGAAGTGAATTTTATTTCAAAACAAAATTAACTTCTCAAAAATACCATATTTTATGTTTTGTTCTCTAAAATACCTTCATAAACTAGTGTTTGGAACGAAATTATGTATTTTTTGTGGTATTTTAATAGGATATTTATCTTCTCTTTTCTAGTACATGAATAACTTCTTCTCTGCTCATGCTACTACACTTATATATTTTGCTTAGGTCAAATTCAAGAGTGGCTATAAGATTCAACTATAGGGATGCGAGAAACAAAAAAACACTAAAAGCTGAAGGTGAGTCTCTTTAATTGGTTGTTTCCTTTCAGAATCTGTTGTCTGTCGTTATGTTTCATCTGAAAATGATAAATTTATCGCTACTGATCTATACATTTCTGTATCACAATGCAGATGTGGAAAAATTCTCCTGCCCATTTTGCATGATGCCATGTGGAGACCACGAGGTCGGGCACTAACTAGTTAGAATGATATCTTTCATTTCTAACAATGCGTATTCATTCAAATGTTTCAATGCTCATTCTGTTTCAGTCTATAATATCTTTGCTAACATACAATGTCTTATGTCTGTGCACAGGGCCTGGGACTTCATTTGAAGTCATCACATGACGCCTTTAACTATGACTTTTATGTATGTTTTTGCTTTTTAGTGATCCAGATTTTTATGTGTTTTTGTCATGAAATTATAAGTAACAAAGAGTACTCTCTTTTACCTATATTGTAGCGGCAAGAAGAAGATCATGGCCCGGAAGTTGATGTCTGTTTGAAACCGGAAACATTACAATTTGGGGTTAGTAAGAAACTTGATACATACGCAACATATTCACGTGGTTCAGATACATTAGTCATAATATTGAACTCACCATGATGTTTTTTTTTTTTTTTTTTGGTATCAGGTGCTAAAAAATGATTTGGGAGATCCACAGCACAACACTTTTATGTTTGTGTAAAGTTCCTAACGCCTTACTCTATTTTTTTAGCTATGTATTATTCAGTATCATCTCCTTAACGCCAAACCCTAAACTATGCAGCTCAAAACGTCGTAAGGGAAGAAGAGAAAGAGATATGCTGAGGCGACTTAAACCAAAATTTTTGAAGTTGCCTTTAGACGAGTTAGCTCGTAGCACAGAAAATGATGAACTTAGTCATATGAACGAGGATATTGTCGCATCGCCACCAAGAGCTCACTCTCCGGAGAAGACTAGCGACGTTTTAACTACGACTCAACCAGAAATAGCTGAGCCTTCTGAACCTGTGGTGCCTCCTGTTAGTGAGAGAACAGAGTTGTTTGCTGAGTCTTCGGAGAAGGCTAACGAAATGTCAACTACGACTCAACCAGCAATAGCTGAGCCTTCTGAACTTGTGGTGCCTCCTGTTAGTGACAGAGCAGAGTTGTTTGCTGAGTCTTCGGAGAAGGCTAACGACATTTTAACTACGACTCAACCAGCAATAGCTGAGCCTTCTGCACCTGTGGTGCCTCCTGTTAGTGAGAGAACAGAGTTGTTTGCTGAGTCTTCGGAGAAGACTAACGACATTTTAACTACGACTCAGCCAGCAATAGCTGAGTCCTCTGAACCTGTGGTGCCTCTTGTTAGTGGGAGAAAGGAGTTAGTTGCTGAGCCTTCTGAACCTGTGGTGCCTCGTGTAAGTGGTAGAAAGAAGTCATTAGCTGAGTGTTCTGAACCTGTGGGGCCTCCTGTAAGTGGGAGAAATAAGTCAGTAGCTGAGTGTTCTGAACCTGTGGTGCCTCCTGTAAGTGGGAGAAAGAAGTCAATAGCTGAGTGTTCTAAACCTGTGGTGCCTCCTGTAAGTGGGAGAATGGAGTTAATTGTTGATCTTTCTGAACCTATGGTGCCTCGTGTTAGTGGGAGAAAGAAGTTAACTGCTGAGCCTTCTGAACCTATGGTGCCTCGTGTTAGTGGGAGAAAAAAGTTAACAGCTGAGTCTTCGGAACCTGTAGTGCCTCGTGTAAGTGGGAGAAAAAAAACAATTGCTGAGTGTTCTGAACCTCTGTCGCCTCGTTTAAGTGGGATAAAAAAGTTACTTGCTGAATGTTCTGAACCTGAGGTGCCTCCTGTAAGTGGGAGAAATAAGTCAATAGCTGAGTGTTCTGAACCTGTGGTGCCTCCTGTAAGTGGGAGAAAGAAGTCAATAGCTGAGTGTTCTGAACCTGTGGTGCCTCGTGTAAGTGGGAGAAAAAAAACAATTGCTGAGTGTTCTGAACCTCTGTTGCCTCGTGTAAGTGGGAGAAAAAAGTTACTTGCTGAGTGTTCTGAACCTCTGGTGCCTCCGGTAGGTGAAAGAAGAAAGTTATTTGCTGAGTCTTCTTCTGAACTTGTGGTGCCTCCTGTTAGTAGGAGAAAAAAACAAGTTGCTGAGTCTTCTTCTGAACCTCTGGCACCTCCTGTTAAAGGGAGAAAGAAACTAGCTGCTGAGTCTTCTGAAACTGTGGTGCCTCCTGTTAAAGGGAAAAATAAACAAGTTGCTGAGTCTTCTGAACCTGTTAGAGGGAAAAAAAAACAAGTTTCTGAGTCTTCTGAACCTGATAGAGGGAAAAAGAAACAAGTTGCTGAGTCTTCTGAACCTGATAGAGGGAAAAAGAAACAAGTTGCTGAGTCTTCTGAACCTGTGGTGTCTCCTGTTAGTGGGAGAAAACATTTACCTGCTGAGTCTTCTGAACCTAATAGGAGAAAAAAGTTACCTGCAGAGCCATCCGAGGATAAAGGGTTATTATGTTCTTGTGATTTATCTGTTCTTATTTTTACATAATCTTCTTCTTACTTTTATTAACCAACAGATTCTTACTTGTTTCCAGACATGAGCGTCTTAGGAGTCGGCAGTTCTATCACTCCCACACATTTCAGGTGGTTTGATGTCTTTGATTTACGTAGCAAATGCTGTCTCTTGTTTTATTTCACTAACCAAAGCTGCATTTTTTTTTAAGCCAATGACCTTTGAGGAAGTAATGTCTAATGACGATAGCGATAATGAAGATGATGATAATGTTTTAGATCTTCAAGAACGCCTGGTAATTTTTTATTCACTTTCTTGATTTACTGTTACGAATATACACCGAAAGCTCTTTTAATGATTTCTTGAAAACATACACAGAGGTTTGAACGTGTTATGGGTTTGAGGAGAGAGCAAAACCGATACATGTTTATGTGGAACCTATTTGTAAGAAAGCAAAGGTAGCTATTTACCTTCTATCTTACATATATTACCTCATCATGCCATTGGATGGGTATTAGCTTTGTTAAATATGATTCTTGGGACCAGGGTGATCGCGGATGGACATCTCCCTTGGGCATGTGAAGCGTTTACAAAACTTCACAAGGAAGAGTTGAAACGTTCTGAGTCTTTCGATTGGTAATAATATATAGTCTTCTATATACTCATCATGTGATCCAAAAGTGTGTTTGGGAGGATCATCACATTTTGTTTTAACTTTGTTTTGATGTTTGAGCGCAGGTGGTGGAGAACGTTTAGGGTTCGCCTGTGGAATCAAGGCCTAATCTGCTCCAAAACCTTCGACAATTGCACAAAAATCATGATCCACCAAAATTTCATGATCCAGAAGAAGCCGGATGAGGCAGGTCCATCAACCTCTCACCAACCAGCTGCTGCTAATGCCAACACAGAACAATCCATGGAAATTGATGCGTAACAACAGTGACCATATGGAGACATTCATATCTTTCTTTTATATGTAGTAGTGATAAAGACTGCGATTTCTATCCGGTTTTTATTTCGTTTCTTTTAAAAAACCACATTTTCGTGTAACCCTCTTACTTGTTCGTAAATCTGTGACATTCAGATCTTTCTTTTATATGTAGTAGTGATAAAGACTGCCATTTTCTATCCGGTTTTCATTTCGATTCTTTAAAAACTGCATTGTCGTTTAACCCTTCTTACTTGTTTGTAAATCTGTGACATTCAGATAAATATGGTTAAACTTGAAAATTTAGGATACTTGAGAAGGAGACGAGGTAAATGATCAGGGACGAGGTAGTATTTTAACTACAATACCAAGACGACAAAACCAAGTATTTTAATCTTGCCTTTTTTTATTTATTTATAGACTTCTTTTTTTTTTACTGGAGAGAAACAGTGAAAAAGGCATATTCACTCGCTCGCCAGCAGACTCACCTGCATCATCATCATCATTCATCATCGACGCTTATACCTCCCATGGAAAGCTTATGGTCCTCACGCAAGCCTAGCCATCAAACACCACCACATTACCAGAACAAACCTGCTTCTTATTTCTCGGGATCAAAGCTGAAGTTGCATCAGTTAGGCAACTCTGAGTATTCAGCACTTTGACATGGTAGTACTCAAGAACGTCGATCTGTTCTATTCTATATGGAACGTCAATCTGTTCTATTCTATAACGAATGATTATTTTATTAATTAAAGGTAATTGATCCGGCACATGTTAGTAACCCTTCGTTTTTTCTTTTATATGTACTGTTCGTAGTCGGCTTCTCTTGGTTACCAACAGATAGAGAGCCGGCAGAGTAAAGACCGAGAGCTTGGGCTTGTAACTTCATCTTCCTCAAATTGCCTCAAAATTGTAATGCGTGGATTTGGGTTTTTTTTTTTTTCTGTGGTTATTTGGGTTTGTCAAATTCGTTACTTAGATGTTTAATCTTCAGAATTGTAATGCGTTGCAGATTTTCCAGGGTCCGAAAATCCGAGAGCGGAAGTTGTCTTTCCTAAGGTAACATTTCTTTGCTGGCTGAGGTGAATTATGCTGTGAAGGATTTACTAGAGATTTGATATGTGAAGGTTTTTATGCATGTTTGAGCTACCGAATTCTTTCTATAAAATGAATTGTCAATTGTGTATTGATTCAGGAAATACTTATGACTTATCCACTCTATATATATATATAGTGTAAATCGTGTCTTAGTATATTGGGATCTATATGAGTGAGGTGTTGGTGTTTTGTGATTAAATAAACAAACAAAGTAGATTTACTCTCCGATTAAAAAACAAGTTGGGAAACGATTCTTTTAAAAACTTGATTCTTTATTGATAGGATTAGATTCTATATGTCCCATGGGGCTACATTATTTATAGATTTAATAGCAAGATGAATGAATCTCTAGGGACCTCTTCTTTCTTGGGACTTTCTTCATTCATATATGTAACTGAAAGTTTTATCAATTTTTTTTTTTCCAGATGGCTCAGTTAGGATTGCCAGAACGGCTGTTTAAGACTGGATGTGAACCACAAGGGCGGAAGAAAATAAATGGCTACTTCAACCTCCACTGGATAAAAACTATAAATAAAGCATTAAAGGACGACCCAGAGAAGCGGCTATTGGCAGAGTCCCAATTTAGTAACATAATGCAAATGGGGGAACACAAGTTCTCCGTCCAGTTTTTGCATTACTTGTTGACACTGCAGTTGAAAACAACCAGGAAATCTGAGTTGTGGTGGACCTTTGCTGGGAAGCCAATAAGATATGCCATTGAAGACTTTTCTCTAGTTACCGGTTTGAACTGCAAACCAGCAACCAAGCTAAACAGCAAATGCAAAGGGGAAGTGTGGGATTCCTTATTTGGAGATTGGAAGAAGGCACCAACACCTAAACTGATTGTAGACAAGCTAAACAGCAAATGCAAAAGTTCTTTGGAACGGTTTAGGCTAGCGCTTCTACTAATTGTTGAAGGGATATTGTGTCCCACTTGTGCTAGTACTTTGATAAGACCTGAGGTCGTAGAGATGCTCGGGGATATTGAAGAGTTCATGAAGTACCCATGGGGACGGGAATCATTTACACTAACCGTTAAAAGTGTAACAGAAAAGCATCCTTTCCACTACGCTGCACAAGAATCACTTGCGGTGCAAGGGTTTGCTCATGCTATGGTACTTGTAACCATTTACAGTTGTCCCTCTATAATACATCTTCCTATTTTAGTAAGAGAAGGTATGGCAGAAGAAGAAGAGGTATCAGTAGAAGAAGTATTACATAGTGCTCTGGCTAAGAAGTTGATCATCAATGTACCAATTGCAAAAAATCTTAACAAGAGAGGACAGGTACCTTTTGTGTGTGTTGTACTATTTTCTTGTACTCCGAGTATGTTGCTTGATGTCTCTTACTAATATACTCTTTGTATGAACAGGCGAAGGTGAAGGCATTGTTAGTTAAAGACCGATGGGAGGAGTCACTTAGGTTCAAGGAGAGGCCAGATCTTGCAGTTGATAATATGCTTGCTTTGATTGCAGAGGACTACCCGTTTGAACTAAACACATGGACTGGTGGGGTCACCGAAGATGAGGCAAAGTTACAGAACCCGAGAAATGCCGACTTGTCAGACAGAATTGATGAGACAATAACTGAAGAAAGAACAGACGATATCAATGAACCTGTTAGGACACGACGTAGTGCCAACAAGACAGTTGAAAATTTGGACATTCCAGTTCTTCTTCGTCAGATGGCTACCGTATATGAGGAGAAGTTACTATCGATGTTTGAAGGGAACCTGAGGAGCTTGAAAGAACTTTTTGGAGACCTGAAGGGCGAGATAAGGGACCTGAAGGGCGAGATAAGGAGCATGCAAAGCAAGGGGATGTATAACGTAAGTGGTGGATGGTCTTTTATATATATTTCTAGCTCAGAACCACTCCAATCTATTGAACTGTGCTAACAATTGTTTTTCCCTTTTACTAATTAGAAATTTACAGGAAATCTATATTTTGATTTTGTATTTAATGATCCAGATAATTCATTTTCTTATGTGTTTTGTCATGAAATCATGAGTAACAAGAATACTCTCTGTACCTATTGTAGCGGGAAGAAGAAGATCATGGCCCGGAAGTTGATGTTTGTTTGAAACCGGATACATTAAAATTTGGGGTTAGTACGTAAGAAATTGTTACATACGAAACATTTTCAGGTGGTTCAGATACAAATTTATGTTAGTCATAATATTGAACTTACCATGATGTTTTTTTTTTTTTCTTTCTGGTATCTCAGGTGCTAAAAAATGAGTTGCAAAATCCCCAGCTGTTGGATTTAGATGACTTACCTCGTGGCACAGAAAATGATGAACTTAATCATGTGAACGAGGATATTGTCTCATCGCCACCAAGATTTCACCCTTCGGAAAAGACTAGCGACGTTTTATTAACTACGACTCAACCAGAAACAGCTGAGCCTTCTGCACCTGTGGCGTCTACTGTTAGTGAGAGAACAGAGGTGTTTGCTGAGTCTCCTGTTAGTGAGACAACAGAGTTAATAGCTGAGTCTCCTGTTAGTGAGAGAACAGAGGTGTTTGCTGAGTCTCCTGTTAGTGAGACAACAGAGTTAATAGCTGAGTCTCCTGTTAGTGAGACAACAGAGTTGTTTGCTGAGTCTCCTGTTAGTGAGACAAGAGAGTTAATAGCTGAGTCTCCTGTTAGTGAGACAACAGAGTTAATAGCTGAGTCTCCTGTTAGTGAGACAACAGAGATAATAGCTGACTCTCCTGTTAGTGAGACAACAGGGTTGTTTGCTGAGTCTCCTGTTAGTGAGACAACAGAGTTAATAGCTGAGTCTTGGGAGAAGACTAGTGACATTTTGACTACGACTCAACCAGAAATAGCTGAGCCTTCTGCACCTGTGGTGCCTCGTGAGAGATCAGAGTTATTTGCTGAGTCTTCGGAGAAGACTAGCGACATTTTAACTAGGACTCAATCATCAATAGCTGAGTCTTCTGAACCTGTGGTGCCTCGTATTAATGGGAGAAAGAAGTTAATTGCTGAGCCTTCTCAACCTATGGTGCGTCGTGTAAGTGGAAGAAAAAAAATATTTGCTAAGCCTTCTGGACCTGTGTTGCCTCGTCTAAGTGGGAGAAAAAAACTCGCTGCTGAGTCTTCTGAGCCTACGGTGCCTTCTCTTAGTAAGAGAAAAAAGTTATCTGCAGAGCAATCCGAGGCTAAAGGGTTATTATGTTCTTGTGATTTGTCTGTTCCTATTTTTACATAATCTTCTTCTTACTTTTATTAATCAAGATTCTTACTTGTTTCCAGACATGAGCGTCTTAGGATTCGGCAGCTCTATCACTCCCAGACATTGCAGGTGATTTGATGTCTTTGATTTATGTAGCAAATGCTGTCTCTTGTTTTATTTCACTAACCAAAGCTGCATTTTTTAAGCCAATGACCTTTCAGGAATTAATGTCTAACGAGGATAGCGAGAATGAAAGTGATGATGTTACTTTAGATCTTCAAGAACGCCTGGTAATTTTTATTCACTTTCTTGATTTTCGTTTAAACTGTTACGAATACACACCGAAAGCTCTTTTAATAATTTCTTGAAAACATACTCAGAGATGTGAACGTGTTACGGGTTTGAGGAGAGAGCAAAACCGATACATGTATCTTTGGAACATATTTATAAGAAGGCAAAGGTAGCTATTTACATCATATTTTACATATTACCTCATCATGCCATACACCTCTCATGACATATCCACCAGTATTGTTGCAAGTTGCCATATTGTTGGATTGGTTTTAGCTTTGTTAAATGTGCTTCTTTGGGACCAGGGTAATCGCAGACGGACATGTTCCCTTGGCATGTGAAGAGTTTACAAAACTTTACAAGGAAGAGTTGAAACGTTCTGAGTCTTTCGATTGGTATTAGTCTTCCATAGACATCAAAACTTATATTTACTCTACTCATCATCTGATCCTAAAATGTGTTGGAGGATCATCACATTTTGTTCAACTTTGTTTTGATGCTTGAGCGCTTCGTGAGCAGGTGGTGGAGAATGTTTAGGATTCGCCTGTGGAATCAAGGCCTTATCTGCGCCAAAACCTTCAACAATTGCACAACTATCATGCTCCAGAACTCGGACGAAGCAGGACCATCCACCTCTCACCATCCTGCTAATGCCAACACACAACAATCCATGGAAGTTGATGCATAACAACAGTTTTATATGTAGTAGTGATAAAGACTGCAATCGCTGTCCGGTTTAATTCAGTTTCTTTAAAATCTATCGTGTCGTTTAATCCTCTTACAGTTTTACTAGTTTGTAAATCTGTGACAATTCTGATAAATATGATTTAACTTGAAATTTAAGATAGTTGAGAAAGAGACTACTAATTCACGTTCTTACTCATCAAAGGCAAATGAGGGACGAGATAGTATTTAATTACAATACCCAGACGACAAAACCAAGTATCTTTTCTCCCCAAATTTACAAACCCTTGCTTACTTCTATACCTAATTTGACCCCTTTTTTTATTTATAGACTTCTTTTTTTACCGGAGAGAAACAGTGAAAAAGGCATATTCACTCGCTCGCCAGCAGACTCACCTGCATCATCATCATCATCAGTAGACAGAAATGTCGACGCTTATACCTCCCATGGAAAGATTTTTTCCAGAAAGCTTGTGGTCCTCACGCAAGCCCAGCCATAGACATGAGATCCTGGCCAACGCAGCCTGCCCCACCACTTTCACCCGGTACACCATGCTAAGATCTGCAGCTGCTGCCCATAACTCATTCCCAGCAACATTCACCGACCTCTGTGAGTCATCATCATAGCCCTCTATATCCGAGTGCGTCACTACCACCATCGACCCATCATCAAACACCACCACATTCCCAGAACAAACCTGCTTCACATTTCTCGGGATCAGAGCTGAAGTTGCATCAGTTAGGCAACTCTGAGTATTCAGCACCTTGACATGGTAGTACTCAAGAACGGCCTGAAAACACACCATAAATCATAAGAACAAAAGAAGAAGAAAGAATAAAGGAATTAACTCTGATTCATCGATAATGAAGAATGTGGCCCCTGTCATATACCTTCCATTGGGTGGCTGCTAAAAGAACCCTGGGCCTGATCGACCTCACATAGGCATATGCTGCTTCAGGTGTCATATGTTTGTGTTGAACCTGCATTGCAAAGATATGATCAGAGAAGCGAAAAAGGTGTTTTTGATCAAATTATATTGGGGATGAATTGAAATACAAACCAAGTAGCATATGACAATAGTTGTGCTGCGACCCCGACCCGCCTTGCAGTGAACATAAGTCGTCTTTCCAAGTGAAGCATTTCCTTCAACGAGGCAAAACAGAATTTTGAGATCAAATGAACACAGGCTTGGGACAACAGTAAGATTCATAACAATAGTCAGTGGCGAAAAACGTAAGAGAATAAAAATGAGAAGGTACACTTACTATGGATAAATTCTACAGCTTGGCATATTGCTTCCATGGAAGGAGCAAAACAATAATCTCTTGTGGCAATCACCAGGTGGTCAATGCAGTAAGACTTCCATAAGAGTAAAGAAAATCAAATGAGGTTAGCAAACAAGAGGAAACCAAAAGACAAGGAAATAGTTATATATTGTCATATTGACGAGGGTAAAAGATGGAAAAAAAGAACAAACTTTGTAGAGAGATGATGGAACCAAAGTTTCATATGGCTCATTCAGTGTGATCACTCCACAAACACCGAGCTCTTTCAGCTGTGGAACATCAGAAGGGAATGGAACAGCTCCCAGTAATATAAACTATAGAAACAAGATTATGAGAAACAAAGTATTAGCATAACCAAATCCATATAACATACTTTAAACAAGAGACCCAACATAAACCAGCTCAAAAAAAATCAATAAAAAGTTATATACCTCAGCGACACGATCCCACCAACGAAACTCAGTCTCGAGCTTATTCCTAACAACGTTGTAAACCAGAGTAGGATAGAACAAGGCACGAGCACCAACACCAACCAGTGCCCTCTTCGTAGTCAACACAACCACGTTTCCTCTGCTCACCAATATCGCCTTATCTCCGTTATCCTCAACCGATCTCTCCTCCCCCTTCGTCTCATCATCCCTTTCCGTCAGTTCTTCGATATACATAATTCCTCAAGTCAAAGATCTAGAGATCAAGCACACACAAATCTATTCTCCTCCCAAACCGATAATTAAAAACCCTAAATTGACCAGTCTTTTATATATACACAAAGACAATTTATTCACAAGACCATTCAAAACACAGAAACAAAGAGAAAAAGCCCTAAAATTTCAAAGGATTCGAAGACAAAGCCAAGGAGAAAGTCTACACGTAATCGAAATCGCGATAAAGTCAAGAGGAAGCAATCTGAGAAATCTTGAATTCAAAATCTTCAGGGAGATCACCACCATATTTCGCCTGAAACCAAAACGGATGATCCGATCAGACGCCGGTAACGACGCGACGGAGATGATGACTCTGATTATATAAAAAAACCCGATCACTAATTGAATCGCCAATGATCGAATGAGAGGAATCGAGGGTAAACCCTAAAAACAAGTTTTGTGATTTGGGGATCGAGAATTTTGCCTAATCTCTACTCAACCTTTTTAGGTTTGCTCTTAAAGAGAGGAGAATCGAAAGAGAAAAAAAAAAGGGAGTAATCTCAGTGTTTTCAAAGAGAGGTGGTTTTGCTAAGGTGACAAGCGTTTCACCCCTATAATTGGGTTTAAATGAAAGTCAATAACTATCTGACACGTGTTGTAACGATAGATGGAGGAAGAGTCATGCATCGCACAAGGGCCGGATAACATTGGGCTTATCCATTCTTTTATTCTTTTTTATTTGTTTATTACTTGTGGATAAAGATTCTTTGTTTAATCTTAAAACAAATATTTTGACAAAATTTGATTTACCATAATTTTTTTGAAAGTCAAAATCAATTTACCCATTTTTAAATGACAGAAGTCGATGTTCACATATGTGGACATCTCAATTCTCATGTCTACTTTTAAAACCAAAATTAAATTATTTTATGGAGATTTGTAAATTTTTTAGTGTGTTCATTTTCAAAAAGTCTTTTTTTATTTATTCATTTTTAAAAGTATATATTTTTTAAGAAAATTAAATTATAAAGTTTTGTAAGGTGTATAAAAAGTTTATCTAATAATTACTACTCATAGATTTAATCCAAATAAATATAAAGTTTTATAAGATTTTAAACTGTATTTATTTATATGGTACTTATAATAGTATATATAAAATTTTACACACATAAAAAATTAATTTAGGTATATATATCTTTATAATTTTATACACATATTCAGATAAATATTAGTATATATTTTTATCAATCGAACATTAATTAAACTCCAAGATTGGTAACATAAACTAGTTTTTTAAATCTTAACTCTTAAGTAAACTCTAACCCAAACTAGAAAAAGAATTGTCTTAATGCTAAGAGTAAACAACTCATTATTTTATTATTTTTGAAAAATGGTATTAAAATGATATTTTTGAAATTCTTCCATTATTTTATTATTTTGAATGTATAAGTCTTTTTTAGGCAATATTTTTTTGGTATTGTCTGTAGTTAATATTTAACATCGAAAAAATATATAAAGCAGAATAACAAAATGAATGAAAAACAAAAAATTAGACAATTTAGTCTAGAAAAGCTACTTCCAAGATAAGAAACCAACCATTTGAACGATCTTAATAAGTTAGAAATAAATAGATCAAACTAATAAACAATACTATACAGTATATAAGAAAACTTAATTAAGAGACAATTATTAAAAGCATCTCTTACTTAACCGTCGTCCCAAAAACCTTAATACTTAACGTTCAATCCTATAGTGTCATGAGTGCAATCTAATTAACCGGAAACTTTTGCAAAAAAAACCTTAATCACTGTGATCCTAAAATTCTTTAGAACAGAAAAAAATGAATGTACATCTTTTTTAAGGGAAAAGAATACCCCTCAACTAAACAACGTATAATGGAGTTGGATTTTTTTTTCCTTTTACCATAAATGAGGTATTTATATTGTAGTGATTTTCAAGTTAACAAGAACAAAAAAAAACTCAAAACTTCAAAAGTAGTTGAGCAGTTTAATTATCGACCGCGCACGAGAGTAGTAAAGTCGGTAAATAATGACAATATGATGATGTGTAGGTGACCTAAATCCTAATCACTTTTATTATCTCTCCTCCTCTGTTCTACTAAAATCCTAAAGATAGAAAAAAATCCTCTGTTTCATTTATCTTTTTGATGTAACCGGTTCTTTCCTATGGAATCGCCATAACTAGTGCAGCTTTTTTTACTTGTGTCTTAAAAAAACTAAAAAACAAAAACATTGGCTTCTCTCTTTTGAATCTGACAAGTGACAAAACAGAGAGAGTGAGAGACAACAATGGATGGAGGAGTTGATCACCTCGCCGATGAGAGGAACAAAGCAGAGTTCCACGTCGACGATATGAAGCTCGTCTGGGCCGGTTCCCGCCACGCTTTCGATGTTTCTAATCGCGTTTCCCGCCTCGTCGCCTCTGATCCCGTGAGTGACCTTCTTCTCTACCTACCTTCCTTCATAATTTTCTCTGTTTTTTAATTACCGGTGTGAATTTTTGCATCTTTCTTTAAGGTCTTTGAGAAAAGTAACAGAGCTGTAATGAGTAGGAAAGAGTTGTTCAAGAACACGTTGAGAAAAAGCGTTCACGCTTGGAAGATGATCAACGAGCTTCGTCTTTCTGATGAGGAAGCCATCAAACTGAGGTCTTTCATGGATCAACCAGGCTTCATGGATCTCCATTGGGTAATACACACTCAAAATATTGTTTTGTGATTTCTTATAATATTGATGTTGAATTGGTTTTGGTTGGGGTTGATATATAGGGAATGTTTGTGCCTGCGATTAAAGGACAAGGCACAGAGGAACAGCAGAAAAAGTGGTTGTCTTTAGCTAATAAGATGCAGATAATTGGATGTTATGCTCAAACTGAGCTTGGTCATGGCTCTAACGTTCAAGGCCTTGAGACAACCGCCACTTTTGATCCAAAGACCGATCAGTTTATCATTCACAGTCCAACTCAGACATCATCCAAAGTGAGAGAAGAACAAGTATCTGTGTTTGATCTTTGAGTCTTTAAGTTTGTGTCTTAGTTTTGTTTTGTTTGGTAATATAGTGGTGGCCTGGTGGCTTAGGAAAAGTTTCTACTCATGCTGTGGTTTATGCTCGTCTCCTAACGAATGGCAAAGACCATGGTGTTCATGGTAAGCACCAAGAGGAGTTAATTAATTGCTCTTTTTTTCTTTTTCTTCATCAGTATTGATTGACTAGTAGTTTTTCTACTTTTCAGGATTCATTGTGCAGCTACGAAGTTTGGATGATCATACTCCACTTCCGGGTATAACCATCGGTGATATCGGAATGAAGTTTGGAAACGGGGCATATAACTCAATGGACAATGGTTTTCTTATGTTTGATCATTTTCACATTCCTAGAGATCAAATGCTCATGAGGTCCACTCTCTCTCTTTGGCCTCATGTGGATAAGCATTTCACCTATATATATATCCCTAAAGAAACCAAATTTATGGTTCAGCACATTTCTTCTTATATATAGACTGTCAAAAGTTACAAGAGAAGGAAAATATGTAGCATCAGATGTTCCAAGGCAATTGGTTTATGGTACTATGGTGTATGTGAGACAGTCTATTGTGTCAAATGCTTCCACTGCGCTGGCTCGGGCAGTATGCATTGCTACAAGGTATAGTGCAGTTCGAAGGCAGTTTGGTTCACAGAATGGTGGAATTGAAACACAGGTACCCTCTGGAAATCTCACTATACATAATAACCATGGTACAAACATGTATTTGGATTCTTAACTAGAGTTATAGAAACTACTTATTGATGTTGTTATAAATGGCAGGTGATTGATTATAAAACTCAGCAAAACAGATTGTTTCCTCTGCTAGCATCTGCATATGCATTTCGGTTTGTAGGGGAGTGGCTGAAATGGCTCTACACTGATGTAACACAAAGACTAGAGGCCAGTGATTTTGCAACATTGCCTGAAGCTCATGCATGCACTGCAGGATTAAAGTCAATGACTACCTCAGCCACCTCAGTATGCTGCTTTCCAAGCTAAACTTATTATAATAAGTTCCAAATCAGCTAAATTGGTTTTTCTTTTTGTTGATTAAAGGATGGTATAGAAGAATGTCGTAAGTTATGTGGTGGACATGGATATTTGTGGTGTAGTGGCCTTCCTGAGTTGTTTGCTGTATATGTTCCTGCTTGCACATACGAAGGAGACAATGTTGTGTTGCAATTACAGGTATTCTTCTAGAACAACACTTTTAGAGTCATTTAAAACCCCTACTCTTAATATTGGCATATGAAATGGTACTAAATTTTGTTATATGTTTCAAAACAATGAGACTTCAGGTAGCTAGATTTCTGATGAAGACAGTTTCACAGTTGAGTTCTGAAAAGGTTCCTTCAGGGACAACTGCTTATATGCGCAGAGCAAAACACCTTATGCAATGCAGTTCCGGTGTTCAAAAGGGTGATTTTTTCACAGATATAAATATTTATTTTCTTTATGTCGAATTGTTTTCTGAATTATAGTTATATATGTGTTGAGCATGCAGCTGAAGATTGGTTAAACCCTGATATGGTGTTGGAAGCTTTTGAAGCAAGGGCTTTGAGAATGGCTGTTACATGTGCTAACAATCTAAGCAAGTTTGAGAATCAAGAACAAGGATTCTCAGAACTCTTAGCTGATCTTGTTGAGGCTGCTATTGCTCATTGCCAGCTGATTGTTGTTTCTAAGTAAGTAAATAAGCTTCTGTCACCAAATTTTACAAACTTATCAAAACGGACTAAAATTTATATTTGTACTTGAACATTCACAGGTTTATAGCCAAAGTAGAGGGAAAGACTGAAGGAAAAGGAGTGAAGAAACAACTCAAGAACTTGTGCTACATCTACGCACTCTATCTTCTTCACAAACACCTTGGTGATTTCCTCAGAACTAAGTCTGTTACTCCCGAACAAGCTGCACTCGCGAACGACCAGCTTCGGTCACTCTACTCCCAACTCCGACCAAACGCAGTAGCCTTAGTGGATGCCTTTGACTACACGGATCACTATCTAGGCTCTGTGCTGGGACGCTACGACGGAAACGTGTACCCAAAGTTGTTTGAGGAAGCATTAAAGGATCCACTCAATGACTCGGTGGTTCCTGATGGCTACCGTGAATACATCCGACCGTTGATTAAGCAAGACTTCCGCTCTGCCAAACTCTAACTCCTTCTTTGTGCGCCTAAAAAAAGGGACAACTTTATTTTTGGTCATTTCATATGTTTAATTCACCTTTGTTAACAATTACTACGACTAGGTTTGACAAATGAACTAACTCTTTGGATGTCACTCATGTCAGAACCTCGTGGTATGATTATGATCGAATAACAAATCAGAACATGATAAGTTGTCTCTTCAAGTTAAAGGCTCATCGCATATCTGATTTAACGATCATACTGTATTAATTAAGTTTACGTGTTGCCTTTTGCTTTGCTAATCAATTGGCTTTTTCGATCCATAAAGTTGCGTTGCGTTTTTAGTTATTAATTGAGCAATTAATAACCGAATTAGTTAGTTGAATATGTATTTATCATCATATCGCATACAGTATATTATTTGACAATTTGTGGTTGTACATTGCTATAGCCAACTGTTGTCTTCGATTCTATCTAAATCCTCCAACATTGAAAAAACCAATTTATAATAATAGTACTATACATTTGTTAGTTGGTTAGTAGTGAAAGTAGTTAAGACACCCTCGTAAAAATTAATTTTGACAGCTTATGTCTTTAATCTTGTTTAACCCAAGAGCTAGTCCAAATTAAAGACGAAAACCAAGTTTGACTGACTCTTTCGGTATACGCATGCATAAATATATGTATGCTTAATGCTTCTATATATATATGGTCGTATGGGTATGATTAAAATATGTATGTACGAAGCCTATGATATAATAAAATTGTCTTTGTAACAATCGTCAACTGTCTTTGATTGTTTGTAAGTACCTTAAGCTTGTACCAACGTGTACTGATGCGGTTTCTTACATGTGCGTGATATGACCAATGTTTGTATTCAAATTGTTCACTTCTTAATAACACATTTTTCAATCAATTCTTAATAGCACATTTGCAAACCTAACTTACTATTATACTCTTTTTCTGTATATACTAAATACGTACAACAGCTTTCACTAAGATTCATCCAAATGGCGACCTTTTTATCATTTGCGAATCAACACAAATATTATTTTGGCTTTTATTTGCCTTTCTTTGCTTACCAACAGATCCGTGATAGGTAAATCTACTTTTTGAAACTCTAATGGAAATCGTCTACCTTTTTTTTTTTTTTTCAAACCCTACTTTATTCACTAGCTAAAAAAGAACACTTCAGTAACTCTTAAGCTATGTATTCACTAGTAGTATTATACTATAGTCACCACCATCAGTGTATAAAAGAGCGGCTCGACTGTAGAAACTCGACAAAATCGAATAAAGGTTTACCCCAAATATGGATACGGATGCTTTGTAATTAATATTGAGTGAGTCAATTAGACTCATAGAACGAGGATAATGGGTTATCTTCTTTTAACCCATTAATTTTGTTGGTGCCCAATAAATGTAAAACGCCGAGCTGTGAGGGTAATGGAATCACCAAAAAATGATGGCTGAATTCACCCTTCTCACTGTAACTTCTAATGCTAGGATTTATCTTGATTTGTATCAGTATGCTATACATTTTTCTATGAAGACTGTTATACACATTGAATTCTCCACATTTAAAGAAAGATGTGTACATATGATCTGTCTAAATACATAATACTAGTACCCAGTGCACGCATCGAATTTAATTAATTATTTTTCATTGTATTTCGTATTGTTGTCTAGTGTTTTTACCGTTACGTGTGACTACTTGGTTTCTACCACCTATAATAAAATATCTCCAAACATATGAATTTTTTTTTTTGACGATCAAACCCCATATATTAAGTTATCGGAGATGATTCTCTTCGAGAGAGAGCCAATTAGGTACCGACGAGCTTACATGGGAAAAACAGAAACTGCGTGCTCTTGCACATTTCGCAAGTTTATCGGCACGGATATTATCCTCTCGGGGAATATATCTAATACTAAAATTAGCAAATCTATCTCTGAAATGAATAAAATCCTTCAATTCTGATGAAAAGGTCGGCCAATCCTCGATATTAGACGTCATGCTTAGGAGATCTGAACAATCCGTAGCAAAAAGAGCTTTATCCAAGTCCAACGCTAGTAAGCACTCCATAGCCCAAATAAGGGTATCTAACTCTGCATGTAATGGGGATAAGCTTCTGCACGATCCTTTTAGCCCCATGTGCAGGATTCTATCACCGATAGACGCAATCCAGCCATGCCCACTCCTATCTACCTCTGTATGCCAAGATCCATCTATAAAGCATACAAGAGATTCTTGAAGAATTGGAATCGAACTCTATATACGAATTTATAAACTCTATATACGAGAAAGAGATAGATTATTTTTATCATTTTTTTTTTGGCGAACCAAGACCGAGAGAGAGAGTATAAATACATACAAACATTGGAAACCCATATGGGCTATATATGGTATGGTACGTATTAAATACTAACACGTATATTTTAGGTATAGCCTACAAAAGAAAGTCCGCATTCTAATTTTTGGATGTATATAATAACAACACACCGACCTCTTCCCTTCCTCAATCCTCTTTTCTAACTCTTCACACTAAAACGGAGTAAAACCCAAACACACACACACACAAGTACCAAATTTTTATTTTCTTTTCTTCTCTCAAAATCTTCCGACCAAATCAAAGTCTTTCTTTTACACTTAGCCCACCTCGTCTATACAAATTTCCAAGAAAATGGAACGTGACGAAGACTGCCGGAGATTTCAAGATTCGCCGGCGCAGAAGACGGAGAGAAGAGTGAAAAATTATCCAAAGAAGAAAAGATCAGTCAAAGATGATGATGAAAAAGTTGTTGTTTCAAAGCATCCAACGTTTCGAGGTGTGAGAATGAGACAATGGGGGAAATGGGTTTCTGAGATCAGAGAGCCAAAGAAGAAATCAAGAATCTGGCTCGGCACTTTCTCCACGGCGGAGATGGCGGCGCGTGCTCACGACGTTGCTGCTTTAGCCATCAAAGGCGGTTCTGCTCATCTCAACTTCCCGGAGCTCGCTTACCACCTCCCTAGACCAGCTAGTGCTGACCCTAAAGACATCCAAGCCGCAGCCGCAGCAGCTGCAGCCGCGGTAGCTATTGACATGGAAGTAGAGACGTCTTCACCGTCTCCGTCTCCCACTGTGACCGAAACGTCATCTCCGGGTATGACTGCGATATCAGACGACGCGTTCTCCGATCTTCCTGATCTCTTGCTCGACGTGAACCGCAAAATCGACGGCTTCTGGGAGTCTTTTCCTGACGACGAAGAACCCTTCCTCTCTCAAAGTTACTAGGAAACTCAAAACGGTGTCGTTTCTTTGTATGTATTTTTGTCGTGTTGAAAAAATTTTGACGTTGAAAAAATCACCCGGATAATCCAAATTGTATTGACAAAGAAAAAGGAAAAAAGACAACAAAAAAAAAAACAAAATTGTATGATTGATTAATCGTTTTAAGATATTCTCAAAGTGAAAATGTGTGATATAAGAAAAAAACGTTACTATTTGTTTTCTGTCAAAACATGAGTCAGTGACAATTGACAAAAGTCCCATGTTTGTTTCTAGCCCTGTTTTTTTTCCCCTACAGATTTATGTTTCTGACCACTACATTTACTTTTAGGTCTGACACAGATATTTATTACTATATTTTCTCCAATAAAGCTGGCATATAATAATAGGATTATATAGATAGATATTTTTTCTTTCTCTGTAACATTAATGTAGTATATGTTATTTTTTTATCTTATTTATAAAATATAAGGTCGAGCATTTTATGTAACAAACAACCTCGGCTCGACCAAGTTCCCTTTTCTTTTTAATCATGAAATGGCCTCACATTTTTGTATTAGAGAAGATACAATAATATGAGAAGAAGAAAGTAATTAAAAAAAAAAAAAGGGTGAGGAATGGCACGAGAGACAAATTTTATTTAAGTTTTCAGTTGAAATTTGTGTGTATATTTTGGTTCTGTTGTTGTCCAGTTTCCTATTTTATGGCTACTCTCCTTTTTGCCGTGAGCTTATTGGCCCTAATAAAGTTGGGAAATGAAAAGACCCGTTGGCCCATTTTATTTAATGAGTGTGCTGTATTTAATGTGCTTTTTGTTGGGACTGATTTTCAATTTTTTTCATTGATATGCTATTTTTTTGTTGTTTCTATTTGTCTCTTCCTTTTCTTTTCTTTTTTTTTTTTTTTTTTTTTTTTTTTTTTTTTTAATTCGGAGGATTTTGGACCAATTCATATATATGAAAAAACTAGGTGTGTTGTTATTTATGGTGAGAATAGAAATCAAACATAGTTGTTTTAAAAAAAAAAAATCTACAGGTTAAAACATTTGAGCCATTTGACTATTGTTTGTTTTTTAGGTTTCTATTAAGCCACAACAAAAAGTTCTATAAATATTATTTTCTTCATTTCATGAAAATTATATTTTATTTGATAACAGAGATACATAATATATATATATATATATTTTGAACAAAAAAATGAATTTATCTACCATCAAAAAGAAAATAATGATTCAACTTAACAAATTATCATAACCCAACATTTATATCCCAACAACTGATAATATCCTCATAACAAGCGATAGTTAGATTGGTCTAAGTTGGAAAAACCTTACAAAGAAAAAGGAGGATGGGGTTTAAGAATTGCTTTAACGTTATTAAATATCATTAATTAATGATGCTTTATGGGCAAAACAAGCGATGAATTATTGAATTGTATATAACTCTTTGAGTCTTTCTTACAGTAATGGAGGGCAATAATTCTTCAGATGGATGACGACTAATTCTTTTGGCAGGTCAAAAATCTCTTACGCAAAGTTGTAAGAAATTTCTTAGGACTTCTATCTTTTAGTGGCAAGTTCTCTCTAGCTGCCATATTGTCCATGAGCCGCAAAGAGATCTAAAAGTGATCTCTATACAAATTAGATTATGATCACTCTGATGAATTGATCTCGTTAAAATTAAAGCATACCAGACCTACAAAATCACGTACGTTAAATTATTGAAAGAATTACTCAAATGTTATCCAAAAGTTGGTTTATTACTCATATCTATAAATCTTTTGAAAATTACTAGAATGTTTAGTGTCCTGGGTGTAATTACAATTTACCCCTTGAATTTTGTTACTCGAAATTGAGTAAAAAATTAAAAAAAAAATACACATCAGCAAATTAAAATACACATCAGATATGATTTAACACAGTCATTAAGCAATTTTTTTTAGATCGCAGTTTTTTTTAGATCCACAGTTTTGTTTTCTTGTTTATATCAAAGAGAGGGAAAGTGAATAGGTTTTAACTGTTCACAACCGCGAAAAAGAAAATATCGAAACTCTCGTTCTCTCTTGTCGCCGGCGATACTCTGTTGTTGTCTACTCTCTTGCCGTCAATCTCCCGCCGTCATCTCTCACCGTCATCTCTCGCCGTCATCTCTCACCGTCTTTACTCGTTCTCTCTATCTTCGTCGTCGCACTCTCTTTCTTCGTCGTCGCTCTCTCTTTCTCTTTGTCTTCTTCGTCTTCGTCTATCCGGTATGTGTCGACTGATTAGTTTCGAGTTTTCCGGCTGAATGTGGGGTTTTTCGATGATTTACCGCTGATTGTCGCCGTTGTTAATGACGGCTGATTTGTTAGATCTATTCGATTCGATGGCTGATTTACTTTTTGTTTTATGTTGCGGCTCAGTTATTTTAGGTTTTATGGCTGATTTGTTAGATTTATTCGATTCGATGGCTGATTTACTGTTTGTTTTATTTTGCGGACGGATGAGTTGTGACTGAGATATTTTGTGCTTTAGATCTGAGTTATGTGTTTGTGGCTGAGTTATGTTATGCTTTATGTATGAGTTTGTTTTATGTTATGGGTGATTTATGTTATGATTTACTTATGAACTATAACAGATGTCGATGGTGATTATTTCTTCCGAAGAACAAGCAAGGGATTACCCCCCAAGACTATACGCTAAAATAGAGTCTAGAGATATAAACACCAATTTCAGGATGAAAGAATTCCCTCAGATTAGGGAATCAATAGGACTGGATGCATGGGATGAAACGAAGAAAGTACCAATTGGAATAATCTCTAAGCTAGTTGATAGCCAATTCGTCTGGTCTGGTAAGGTTGTTCATTTCCTACTATGTAACCAGTTAAGGGTACATAAGAAGGAGCTTTGGTTTGTGGTCGGCGGTCAACCTATCAGGTTTGGGTTGAATGAATTTCATTATCTGACGGGGTTAAACATAGACCCAATGCCTACTGAACAGTTTGAACTTGAAGAGGAACACAAAAAGTTCTTCCGACTTTTGAAAGTGCCTGGTGGGGCAGGTCCAACGCTACTTGAACTCAGGGAAGCATTAAAAGTGTGCCGGGGATGGGTTAACCTTGATCATCGTAAATGGCTAGGGCTGTTGCTTCTTCAACACATTGGACTTTATGGTTTGCATCATAACTCTAGAATTCCATATGAAAGTGCCAAAAGAGTTTTTGATGATGAAGCAATGAAGACATATCCGTGGGGTCGGTCAGCATTTGAAGCTCTTGTCGATTCCATAAAGATGCTGAACCCTACGGGAAAGTCGTACACCCTCAGTGGGTTTACACCCGTGTTACAGGCTTGGGCGTATGAGTCCATCAAATGCTTTGGAGAACGGTTTGGGAATGCATCAGCTAATGATGGTGGCATACCGATGCTTCAATGGGGTGGAAACCGTACACGTTCATCGCTGGAAACCGCAATTGCTGAAGAGATCAAAGCGCTTGGTGAGGTAAGGTTTATAACTGGTTGAGTGATTGTTTAGTAATGGATGAGTATGATTAGTTATGGATGAGTTATTGTTTAGTAACGGCTGAGTTATGTTTTAGTAATGGCTGATTTATGATTTAGTGTTGGCTGAGTTATGTTTTAGTAATGACTGATTTATGCTTTAGTCTTGTCTGAGTTAAAACATACTGATGGGTTTCATAATCTCTTATCTTACAGCTGCGTGTGATTAATATGGTTATGAAGGAAAATGGCTGCGAGCTATTTCATTCGTGGCCAGACGAAGAAGACGACCCAGCAATCGATCGCCTGATCGAAGACATACATCTGAATACGTTTGTTAAAGGTTTTTGGGATGTTAAGGGGAGTGATAAGAAGAAAAAGAAAAAGAAAGCTGAAGCAGTTGTTGAGTCTGAATCTCCTCCCGCAAAGAAGCGGAAAGTTCAGAAGATGAAAGTTTCCAACAGTCAGGAAACTAGTGAAGGAGTTGCACAGGAGAGGAAGAAGAAAGGAAAAAGGTAAGTGAGGAGGAAGATGTTGAGAAAGATGTTGGGGCAGATGATCTCTACGAATTGATCTCTAAGTTATACACAAGGTTTGACGCCGTTGATAGGAACATTGAAAATGTATCGGCGAATCTGGAGAAGAAGATGGATGAAAGGATTGAATCCAGGCTTGGATCTTTTGAGACGGAGCTCAAACATATGAAAGAGCTCGTGCTTCCAAAGAGCACGACTGACCAGACTTTAAAAATGGGACAGGAACTAAATAACCTGGGACATGGACAGGAACTTCAGACATCAAAAGGTCCACCAAAAGTTTCGGTAATGTCTGGTTTATCTTTGTTTTATGGCTGATGTTTCAGAATGTTTAGGCTGAGTTATTATAATTTTAATTGTCTTCGCTATGATATACAGGAAAAGAACTCTTTGACTTCTCCTAAGAAGTCTCCAGCTGCTAAGAAACCAGCTGATACGAAAACAAGGCCTTCCACGAGGAGAAATGCCAAAGAGTTAGAGGCGTCAGAGAAGGCCAAAGAGTTAGAGGCGGGAGAGAAGGTAATGTCTGGTTTATCTTTGTTTTATGGCTGATTTTTCAGAATGTTTAGGCTAAGTTATTATAATGTCTGATTTATCTTTTTTATGACTGATTTTTCAGAATATTTAGGCTGAGTTATTATAATTTTAATATACAGGAAAAGAACTATTTGACTTCTCCAGATGCTAAGAAGTCTGCAGCTACTAAGAGACCAGCTGATACGAAAACACGGCCTTCCACGAGGAGAAATGTTAAAGAGTTAGAGGCGGCAGAGGAGGCCAAAGAGTTAGAGGCGGCAGAGAAGGCCAAAGAAGTAGCTGCGTTAAAGAAGCCCAAAGAAGTAGCTGCGGCAAAGCAGGCTAAAGAAGTAGCTGCGGCAAAGCAGCCCAAAGAAGTAGCTGCGGCAAAGCAGGCTAAAGAAGTAGCTGCGGCAAAGCAGGCTAAAGAAGTAGCTGCGGCAAAGCAGGCTAAAGAAGTAGCTGCGGCAAAGCAGGATAAAGAAGTAGCTGCGGCTGGAGGTAGAGGTGGAGGTGGAGGTAGAGGTAGAGGTAGAGGTAGAGGTAGAGGTAGAGGTAGAGGTAGAGGTAGAGGTTCATAAGCTACTGCTGCTGTTGTGGCTGCTGTTGTTAAGCCGTTGAAATTTGTACTACCTGGAGGTTCAGAAGCTGGTGCAGAAGATATTACAGACGAGTATTTTGCTGAAGCCGACTCACTTGAACCTGAATCTGAGGATGATGAGGAGGAAAAGATTAGGCTTGATAGAATTAAAGCTTTAAGGCTGGAGAGTGTTAAGCTGTCCCCGGATGGAAGTTCATTGAATACACAACAAGATCATCCAAGCTGGATTTTCCCTAATATTGGAGACAACGGACTGACTTGCATGAGGAAGAACTGTTCACCTGGACCTGGAATATATGATCCTCTGGCACCTGTTGATCCGGTCAAGGTTCAGAAACTTTTGGAGTACCTAAAGAAAGCCGAGTATGACCCTTTAGACCCTTTTGCTTAACAAGTTAATAACAGCTTGTTAACATTATATTAACTTGTGTTTATTTGTTTGTTAGGAATATCCCGTTAGGCGAAGGCGGAATGGAAATTGAATTCTATAGGGTGCTAATCACCGAACGAAAGGACTGGCCAGTGAGGCCAGAAAAATATGGTAAATATGGGTGGTGTACTGATGAAGTAAGTTTATCTTAATGTCTTAGTTATTGTTGTCGTTGTCTGACTTATATTACATTATGGCTGCGTTGTTGTTTACTACTCAGTTTTCTGTTGTACAGCACTTGGCCGCGTTTATGAGAGTCCTTAGGTGTAGGTACAAACGAGATCCCTTCCCATTCCACAACAAACGCATTGCGTTTATAGACCCGTGGTTCACCAGTGAAATGGTTCACCGTCATTATCCGGTGTTCAAGTCCGAACCCAAGTTTTTTACAATGACTTGCAATTGTTATGAAGAATTAGTTAAAGGTTTGATTCCATCAGATGAACAAACTAATTTGAAGTGGATAGAAGATGTGGATCACCTGTATATTGCTCCACAAATTGGAGGCGATCACTGGGTGGCGCTGCACGTGGATCTCAACAGAAGGCATATTGATTGCTATGATAGCATCGTGGGACAAGTAACCGAAGAGAGTGAGCTTAGAATGCTGAATGCTTGTAGGGCGTTTACGCGGATGATTCCAGCAATGATGAACGCGAACGTTCCTCACGAAATTCTTACACCTAATTACAAACAGTTTACATTCAGGAGGAGGACAGTCTCCAAGGTCCCGCAAAACGTACAGATTGGTGACTGTGGCGTGTACGCTTTAAAGTTTATAGAATGTCTAGCGCTTGGTGTGTCTTTCGATGGAATCTGTGATCAAAACATCCAGGGCATACGTGTTAAAATGGCTGCAGAAATCTTCGATGAGTCACCTGATTTTATGAATCAGTTCACGTAAAAAACATTTGTATTTCTTTTGGTTAGGACTTGCACTTTGGATATGTAAAAACCTTTGGATTTCTTTTGGTAGGAATTGTACTTGGATATGTAAAAACATCTGGATTTCTTTTGGTAGGAATTGTACTTGGATATTGGAAAAATTTGGATTTCTTTTGGTAGGAATTGTACTTGGATTAGAAAGTCCTTTGTTTAGTATCTTTTCAATGTTACGGCTGAGTTATGTACTTCACACGGCTGAGTTATAATTAAATTTTGAATAAACATATATGTTACGGCTGAGTTATATATTTCGAACGGCTGAGTTATCTACTTCGTACGGATGAGTGAGTTATGGCTGAGTTATGTACTTGGTACGGCTTCGTTTAGTCTTTCGTGCCGTGCCTCGATATTACTAAAAGTGTTGTTGGGGAACCCCAAACAATAATTCTGTGCCTGCTCAGATCCACACGCGTAATCAATTTATAAAGTTATTTTTTCACATTATATTATACAATATAATTAAAAAATTGAACTCAAAATTCGAATAAAAAATTTTGAAATTCCGACAAACTGACTAAGTGATGGCTGAGTTATTGACTTACACGGCTGACTTATAAAATATTTGTAAATTAACATTATTATAACTCAACATTTAAACGTAAAATTGAATTATGAATATTACAATTATTATAACCAATAAAAAGTAATAATTATAGAGAGAGATTGATTTTTACACATTCTCACCAAGGATGTGTAAAACATACAACACATGAAGTTTAGGGGTTAGGGTTAGGGTTAGGGTTAGGGTTAGGGTTAGGGTTGGGGTTTAGGGTTTGAGATGTAGGGTTCAGATTATTTGATTTTTGGATTTGGTTCTAATGTGTTTTAATGTGTATGGTTTAAGGTTGTAATATGGATATAATAATATTATTACCATTTGAATATTTTTTTAAAAAATCAAAAAATCAAAAAAATTTTTGGTTATTTCCGGTTATGGGTCGGTTATATTAATATCTAACAATAAATAACCCAAAATATATTGTAATTAAGTAGATTAGCCTAATATAACAGAAATTAAGCCGAATATATCCGAAATTAATTAAACATACCAATTCAAAAATATCAAATTGAAAAATTTATTTTATCGGTCGGTTCGGTTTAGTCGGTTATTTAGTCATTCTAATAAATAACCCAAAATATATTGTAATAAAGTAGATTAGCCTAATATAACCGAAATTAAGCCGAATATATCCGAAATAAACCAAACATACCAATTCAAAAATATCAAATTGGAAAATTTATTTTATCGGTCGGTTCAGTTAAGTCGGTTATTTAGTCATTCTATTTTGAGGGTTGACTGAGATATCATCTATGACGGCTGAGTTATAATTAATGCTAGAACGAAACTAGCAAAGATGCCAGTGACTACCCGATCTGCATGGTTGAAACGGGCCCGAGAACTGACAGCCGCTGGAACTAGCCCCCTCAAGAGCCGCTGTAATGCGTCGGATAATGCCCCCCCTCAAGAGTCTCCGTCTCGATCCCGTTACTTTAATCCTTTGCAAAGGGAACTCCGGATGTACCGAGCTCGCCGCAAGAGACTTGGCGCTTATATTAAAGCATTTCGTCTTAAATACGAGCAAGTCTTTCGGCTCTGCCGATTGGAAGGGACTATCCGAGTCCTGGATGAGCTCATCGACGAAGGTTTTTTTCTGGCGAAGTGGCGCATAACTCGTCTACTTGCTGAGCATGCCTCTTGCGTAGAACAGGTCTCCCGTATGGTGGTGCCCAACTTACCCGAAGGTGATTACGAACCTTTGGGAAATACTGACTTCCCGCACAACACGAAAGTCTTGGCATACCGAGCTTGCTGGAGAGGCTGAGGCGGTACATCAACCACTTGGAGTCAACGGACCATTTCTTCCGCGAAAGCCATGACGTAGAAGGTCCATGTGCCTTCTTGGAGGAGATGGTGTCCAAGGGCTCCGAAGTGCCGATGGAAAGGCTTGAATCCTTAAGGCGGGATTGTCAAATCTGGCGATCTGAACTGAGCAAGCTGGTGGTGGAAGAACCGTTGGAGTCCGATCTATCCGGTCCGCTCCCATCTTGAGACTTCAGGACCGTCCAGAATGCTAGAGACGATAGCCTTCCCATGGGAACTAGTTCGCTAATATGATGCTTGTCGCATTTATTTTTTTCTTATTTTTATTTTTTGGCGAATTGCAGAACTGAATGTAGTCATGTTGCATTTTTAATGCTCTGTGCATGTGAGACTTCACGGCTGAGTTATAATATTTACGGGATAACGAAAGGCCATGTGACGGCTGATTTATATTGATTGATGGCTGAGTTATCACAAGTAACAATTTGAAAGTAAATGAGTAATATATATGACTTCACGGCTGAGTTATAATATTTACGGGAAAACGAAAGGTCATGTGACGGCTGAGTAATGGCTGAGTAATGGTTGAGTTATCACAAGAAACAATTTGAAAGTAAATGAGTAATATATATGACTTCACGGCTGAGTTATAATATTTACGGGAAAACGAAAGGTCATGTGACGGCTGAGTAATGGCTGAGTAATGGCTGAGTTATAGCCACCAGGCTTGTAAAACCGTAATTGATTGAAGGCGTAATACGCGAAGCGTCGCTTTAGTTCGGTTATAATTACGCGTTGAAGGGGTAAGAATTATGTATTTATGAAGCCGAAGGGGTACTTAAACCAAAGCGATGCTTCGCATATTATAAATATTTTTGCTCTCCAGTTACACATCAAACCTTTGTCTCACGAAAACTCCTAAATCATCTCTCAGATCCGAAAAATCTGTTTACCTTCTTCCTTCAATCCGTCAGAAATGGCCCGTCGTCCTCCTTCAAACTATATAAGGACTGATTTGAAATATCTGAACAGGAATCTTTCGCCAAACGTCACAGCAGGTAAACACATACATCTTCAGATTAGTTTTGTTTTACTGTTAATGATAAAAGAGATTGAGTGTTTGCCTTTTTATTAGTAACTGTTGATGACGACATTTTCCGTTGGGAGGCCACTCTAATCGGTCCGGCGAACACCCCTTATGAAGGAGGAGTGTTTAAAATGAGGCTTAATTTTCCACCTGATTACCCACGAAGTCCCCCCAAGGTATCTATTTTTTATTATACTCCTTTTTATTTTAGCAAGCATGTTTATTAGGACTCCTCTTTTTGCAGCAACTAAATAGTTTTTTAAATAAAATTTCTTGATAATGCAGGTTGTTTTCATCACAAGAATTTGCCACCCAAATGTATCAGATAGTGGAGGCATTTACCTAAAAGTTTTGAGGGCCGACCGTTGGATTCCCACTGCCTTGCCGATTGTTACGATTTTCAAGGGAATAGTGGAGAAATTGATTGAACCAGAGGTCAATGATGAGGAACAGACCATTGAATATCTTGCCAACCTCTACAAATCTGATAAGAGAAGGTTTGAAGCCATGGCTAGAGAGATGACAATTCAATACGCTGGGAGAGGAAACTGAAATAGTTCATATCTATTTTTAAGAACTCTTGAATAATTTATCTTGTTTTGTTCTTTTTAATAAAATATTTCAAGTCTCTGCTCTTGTAAACCCTATAATATTTACGGGAAAACGAAAAGTCATGTGACGGCTGAGTTATAGTAAGTTATGGCTGAGGTATCACAAGAAACAATTTGAAAGTAGATGAGTGATATAAATGACTTGACGGCTGAGTTAAAATAGTTACGGGAAAACGAAAAGTCATGTGACAGCTGAGCTATAGTAAGTTATGGATGAGTTATAGTAAATATATGGCTGAGTTAGTAAAAGAGATTGATAAAACATCACTAACAACAACATTAGTTTGCTTGAAATCCATAACCATTAACAACAACATTATGGAAATATAATCCCATCATACACTATCACAAGAAACAATTTGAAAGTAAATGAGTGATATAAATAACTTGACGGGCTGAGTTATTATATTTACGGGAAAACGAAAAGTCATGTGACGGCTGAGTTATAGTGAGTTATGGATGAGTTATAGTAAATATATGGCTGAGTTAGTAAAAGAGATTGATAAAACATCACTAACAACAACATTAGTTTGCTGGGAATCCATAACCATTAACAACAACATTATGGAAACATAATCCCATCATAGACTATCTTAAATAGACCAAACATGATTATATAACCAAAAACTATTACAACTATCATAACCTTCATCCTTGCTTTCAATTCTGATTTTGCATCTTCAACCCTCTCAAATAGCTCCTTCCCAAGCTCCATTTGTAGTTTTTCAGTTTGAACAGAGAGAGACTCTACCTCATCCAACAGTGCCTCATCGACCCACTTGAAGACGTGGTCATCATTCATAAGCTATCAAGGTGATGGAGACAACAATTGGAACAAGAACAGATTCAACATAAACCAACAAGAACAGATTCAACATAACCAAGAACAGACTCTACCTTCTTCGCAGCTGCATACCCACAACGGAAGTATCTACGACAAGGATTTGACTCCGATTTCGAATTTTTGGCCACGATTGCTTCTCCACACCAACATCTCTTAGGTACGCCAACAACTGTACCTCGTCCTCTCTCTCGGACAGTTGATGCACAACTCGAATCTCCAGATACATTGCTCATGGTTTACGAGAATTTGGTTTTTTAGGGTTTAAGCATTCGACATTTGGGGATTTTCGTTTTTAAGAAGAAGAACATCATTCGACAATTGAATATTAATATTATTAGGTTAACTTATGGTTTCCCGCCAACAACTGGATTTTAAAATTATTAGGTTAACTTATGGTTTCCCGCCAAAATATCGCTTTACGGCTGAGTTATAACCATTATTGGAAAACGAAAGGTCACTTAACGGCTGAGTTATAGTGACTAATGGCTGAGTTATCACAAGAAAAAATTTGAAAGTAAATGAATGATATATATGATTTGACGGCTGAGATATCATATTTACGGGAATTCGAGATGTCGCACCGATTCATGTTACGGCTGAGTTAGAGTGAGTATGGCTGAGTTACCTCAAGAAACTTTATGAAAATAAATGGCTGATATATATGCCTTAGCGGCTGAGTTACAATATTTATGGGAAAACGAAAAGTCTCAACGATTCATGTGACGGCTGATTTATAAATCTTTAGTAGCTGATTTATCATAATACCGGCTGAGTTATATTAATATGAAACATTACAAAAAGAAATAAAAATAAAACAAGTTTAGGGTTCATAAAGAAGAAGAGACGACATTACAATGGAATTCACTTCTAAAAACCGATTAAGAGGAGGAGGAACCATGAGCTTCTAAAACCAATCAAGAGGAGGAGGAACCACACACTGGTCGGCATCGGCCTCCGCAATCTCTCTCATCTCCTCTAACTTCTTGTGCTCTGTGGCTAAGTCGACAAGTTCTCCACCCAAGATTTGATTCAGTTGGTTTAGTTGAGCGTCGATTAGATCCAGTTGATGCCCGAGGACGGTCTTCTTCCTTCTTCTTCATATGCTCATCCATCATACGCAGAATTTTTGTGTAGCGACTCTTTGACTCCGCCTCGACCGCGGCTCTTGTCTGAGAAAAGGCTTCGGACACGGCCAATAGTGATTCCTCTTCCCACTCGTAATCTCGGACTCTTGCTGACGATAATGCTTCGTCTGCCTTGCGTTTTTGACGTCTACTGGAACCCTCTCCGTCCATAGCTTGACAAATCAAAATAAAAACAACCGTCACCAACTGATAGGTGCAATGATCGGAAAATATGCAATAGATTGAGAGGGGATGGAGTGGAGACTTAAGTATGCAATGATCGAAGGATATATTGATATTGGTTGTAGAGGAGATTTGTAGGTGCAATATATTGTGAGCGGAGAAGAAGGAAACGATACAATGAATTAAGAGAATATAAAGGAAAACAATAGGTTAACTTATGGAAAAACGAAAGGTCACGTCGATTATTAGGTTAACTTATGGTTTCCCGCCAAAATATTGCTTTACGGCTGATTTATAAATTTACGGATTCATGTGATGGCTGAGTTATAGTTATCAAAAGACAGGTCGCGTCTATTATTAGGTTAACTAACGGTTTCCCGCCAAAATATCGCTTAATGGCTTAGTTATAGTTTTACGGATTCATGTGATGGCTGAGTTATAGTTATCAAAAGACAGGTCGCGTCTATTAATAGGTTAACTTACGGTTTCCCGCCAAAATATCGCTTAACGGCTGAGTTATAGTTTTACGGGAAAGGTCTCGTATATTCATGTTATGGCTGAGTTATATATATATATATATAACTTGACGGCTGAGTTATCACTAGGATTATTAGTCTATTACATGAATAACTTATGGTTTCCCGCCAAAATACGATACAATGAATTAAGAGAATATAAAGGAAAAACAATAGGAAAACGAAAGGTCACGTTGATTATTAGTCTACAAATAGAACCAAGTGTCTGAGTTATAATATTCTCGTTTTTAGTCTATTACCTCTCAACTACAAACTAGAATAAAATTATTTTTTTCAACAATCTGTCCGCTCGAGCACCCAAGATGCCGGATCTCCCCGACGATGTTTTCATCAAAATCGTTTCCCTTGTTGCACAAAATGCTGTAGAATATGGTGGATGGACCGCACTTGGTTTTATTTTAAGGGCTGGTCGTAGGGGGAAAAAGGCAGTATACAGTGATGAAGTTCTAAAGACAGCTGCTATATATTGGCTTTGTACTGATCCAGCAGAAATCAACACATCCAATGCCCCTGATGGTGGCCTCCAAAATGAAGGGCGGCACAGGCCTTTCTTCGTCAGATGCTTTGAGGCCGGCAACCCCATTGCCATTTACTACGAAGGGCTACGGGTTGTGGCTGAGGATAGAGATATCCAGCGTGGGATTGATATTCTCAGTCGTATTGTACCGGCCGATGGTTATGCCACCTTAGCATGTGGGGTACTAAGTATTTGTCAAGGGAATGAGGATATGGCCGTCCATTATCTCCAGCTGTTTGATGCAAATCATTATCCTCTGATGTCTTCGGATGCCATTGTAAGCGGTAATTATTTTCTGGATGATTTATCTCGTTTTGATACGGCCCGGAAAAAGTCATACTCAGCTTCCCATCGCTACCCTGACAGCCCGCCACTCCCTTCACCCACTTGTGCTGTGATGTGTTCCCGTTCTCTCTGCTTCGGAGACTTTGAAATCAAGTGCAAAAACTGTTACCTTTGGTGGTTGTCCCTCAAAGTCTCTAAGATCCTTTAGGGTTTCTAGCAGTGATTTCCAGTTTTACCTTATCAATTTGTGACTCTAATTTCTGTTTATTTTAAAATAATTGTTTTCTATTTATTCGTATAGTTTCCCATCTTTTCATGTATTAAACGTCCCTTTTTTTCTTCGGCTAATTCTATGTATCCACCTTTCATGCTTCCACATTTTAGTATCTACTCTCATGTATTGGCTGAGTTATAGTTTTACGGGAACACGAAAGGTCACGTCGATTCATGTGACGGCTGAGTTATAGTGAATAACGGATGTGTTATCAAAATGAACAATCTATATGGCTGAGTTATCAAAAGAAAGGTCGCGTCTATTATTAGGTTAACTTGCCAAAATATTGCTTAACGGCCGAGTTATAGTGAGTTATGACTGAGTTATAGGAACAATCTATACGGCTGAGTTACAGGTCATGTGACGGCTGAGTTATAGAGAATGATGACTGAGTTATCATTATAAACAATTTGAAGAAATGACCTTCGTTTCTAATGATAACTCAGCCATAATTCTCATCGATCCATGTATTGACTGAGTTCTAGTTAGTAATGGCTGAATTATCAGTTGGAATAATCTGTAAAGGTCTCGTCGATGCGTCTATTACAGGAATAACTTATGGTTTCCCGCCAAAATATTGCTTACCAATAAATTAAGTTAACTTGCAATAATTTTATTGTTTAGTTTCCCGCCAAAATATTACTTAACGGCTGAGTTATAGTTTTACGGGAAAGCGAAAGGTCACGTCCATTCATTTTATGGCTGAGTTATAGTTTTAACTTATAGTTTTAACCCTAAAATCATTAGTCTATTTATTACCTCTCAACTACAAATAGAACCAAGTGTCTGAGTTATAATATTCCCGTTTTTAGTCTATTACCTCTCAACTACAAACTAGAATAAAATTATTTTTTACAACACTATGTCCGCGCTAGCACCCAAGATACCGGATCTCCCGACGACGTTTTCATCAAAATCGTTTCCCTTGTTGCACAAAATGCTGCAGAATATGGTGGATGGACCGCACTTGGTTCTATTTTAAGGGCTTGTCGTAGGGGGAAAAAGGCAGTATACAGTAAAGAAGTTCTAAAGACAGCTGCTATATATCGCCTTTGTACTGATCCCTCATCAGAAATCAACACATCCAATGCCCCTGATGGTGGCCTCCAAAATGAAGGGCGGAACAGGCCTTTCTTCGTCAAATGCTTTGAGGCCGGCAACCCCATTGCCATTTACTACGAAGGGCTACGGGTTGTGGCTGAGGATAGAGATATCCAGCGTGGGATTGATATTCTCAGTCGTATTGTACCGGCCGATGCTTATGCCACCTTAGCATGTGGGGTACTAAGTATTTGTCAAGGGAATGAGGATATGGCCGTCCATTACCTCCAGCTGTTTGATGCAAATCATTATCCTCTGAAGTCTTCGGATGCCATTGTAACCGGTAATTATTTTCTGGATGATTTATCTCGTTATAAGACGGCCCGGAAAAACTCATACTCAGCCTCCCTTCGCTATCCTGACAGCCCGTCACTCCCTAAACCCGTTTGTGCTGTGATGTGTTGTTTGTATTATGGTTTCCATTCTCTCCGCTATGGAGACTATGAAATCATGTGCGAAAACTGTTACCTTCTGTGGTTGTCCCTCAAAGTCTCGGAGATCCTTTAGGGTTTCCAGCAGTGATTTTTAGTTTTACCTTATCAATTCGTGACTCTAATTTCTGTTTATTTTAAACGTCCCTTTTTCATGTATTAAACGTCCCTTTTTTTCTTCGGCTAATTCTATGTATCCACCTTTCATGCTTCCACATTTTAGTGTCTACTCTCATGTATTGGCTGAGTTATAGTTTTACGGGAACACGAAAGGTCACGTCGATTCATGTGACGGCTGAGTTATAGTGAATAACGGATGAGTTATCAAAATGAACAATCTATATGGCTGAGTTATCAAAAGAAAGGTCGCGTCTATTATTAGGTTAACTTGCCAAAATATTGCTTAACGGCTGAGTTATAGCTTTACGGGAAAACGAAAGACGCATTTCATTAAATGTGTTGCACGGTCTTTTATAGTTATTCTCGCGACACAGCGGAATTTTCGCTGCAGTCTGATTGGTGGACTCAGCGGCGGTTACATCCCATGACTCTATATAAATAGGGATGAAGGTTGGGGGAATAAATCATTCTAACTTCCACCAGCGTAAGAAATAGAAGGATGCCAGCAAGAACTCGATCCGCATTGCTGAGACAGGCCCGGAAAGGATAGCCGCCGCATCCGGCAATCGGGAGCCGGAAAATCCCATTCCACAGGAGGTAGGAGAGACGTCCCGATCTCGTGAGGTCGCTCCGAACTCAAATACTGTCGAACCCGGTGTGTCTCCCCTTCAGCTAGAACTCCGAGAGTACCGAGCTCGGCGAAAGAGGATGGGCGCGTATATTCGGGCGCTTCGGCTGAAACTTGACCAGCTCCATCGTTTTTACCGTTTAGAGGGAACCATTCTAGTCCTGGAAGACCTTATCGTCGAAGGTTACTTCTTGGCACACTGGCGAATGGTCCGTCTACTTGATGAGCACAAGGCGTGCAAAGAACTCGTCGATCAGATGGATGTACCCGATCTCCCGAAAGGCGATCGCGAACCCCTGAGGGAAACCGCCTTCCCGTTCGTGACGGATGTCTGGGCCTATCGAGCTTGCTTGGCTAGGTTAATCCGATATGTTAATTTCCTGGAGTCGTCGGGTGAAGCCTTCCGCGAGCGCCATCTTCTTGAAGGCCCATGTGCCTTTATAGAGGACATGATGTCCAGAGGCTCTGGATTGCCAATCGAAAGGCTAGAGGCCTTACAACGGGTACGAGATTTCTGTCGAATTGCGGTGAACGAACTCGCAGTGGAGGAACCATTGGAGACTGACATATCTGGCCCAGCTCCCGTTCTGCGATTGCAGGACCGTCCAGAACGCTAGAGGGTTGGTGGCGAAACTTTTCGATCGGGCTCCCCGACCGTTTAGTCGTTGTTATTATATATATTTTTTGTTGTTGTTTGGATGAAGTGTAATGGAAACTAATCAAAACGATTTTAGCGAAGTTTAATGTCATGGATGAGTTATAAAATTTACGGCTGAGTTATAGCTTTTACGGGAAAACGAAATATATAGTCGATTCATGTCATGACTGAGTTATCAAAGAAACAATATGAAAACAAACGACTGATTTATACGACTGATTATATGGCTGAGTTATAGTTTATTACGACTGAGTTATCATGATACAGGACGAAATATAACTCGATTCATGTGATGGCTGAGTTATAGTGTGTTATGGCTGAGTTATACTACTTGAAAGATGAGTAATACCACAAAATAAAGTAATAATACTTTGACAGATGAGTAACTATAGAGCACAAGTTTTCGCATTGTGCCCAACTTGCTTACATCGCGAACATGCGTGTTGCTTCCTAGGGCGTTTATTTTCAGTGGCAACTTCCAAAGATGATTTAATCCTACGCTTCTTTGGTCTTCCTGGCTGGTTCACAACAATCGGAGGCAAGCACTTCTGATTATCCACAACTTCAGGAGCAGGGAATGATTCATCTGGAGGCATGATTGAACCAGCCCATCCGTTAACCAAATCGACACTCCTAAATTTCGTATCGCACATGGATATACGAGACACATCCATATGCTCTGCAGCTGCGATTGCATGGATGCATGGTATTTTCTCGTGGTCGAAACGACGGCATGTGCAACTTTTTATTTCTAAATTTACAACATGCAAAGATGATCCATATTTCACTTCAACACGTACAACATCAATCGTTTGTACCTCCATAAGTCTTGCTCCGGTGACACGGTCCTACAAGGGAGTAGAACAAAAAACAAAAACGCTTTAGGCTGAGTTATGAAAACAATTATGGCTGAGTTATTGAAACAATGGCTGAGTTATGGAAACAACGGCTGAGTTATGGAAACTATAATGGTAATGGCTGAGATAAGGAAACAATTACGGCAGCGATATGGTAACTGTTACGGCTGAGTTATCAACATTGACGACTGACTTATGTAAAATTACCTGTAATAGTTTCTCAACACCTCGAGTGAGCGTTGTTTGCTGCGATTTCGCATCATCTCTCCGTTCAGAAAACCATCTGGTCATCATATCCCGTATCGATTCTAGAAGTTGAACTATGGGAAGACTTCTAGCATTTGACAGTGCATGGTTCATTGATTCTGCAATATTCGTTGTCATTAAATTGTACCTTTCACCCGGAAATGAACACGCGCCCACATTCGGACACCAGCTCGTTGGAGGTATCCATGTAGTTCGGGATGACGTGCTTCAATCTCATTGAAAGCCTCATTAAAATCAGTTAGCCTAAAACACTTTGCCGCTTTTTTCACCAGAGGGAACAAATGTTTTCCTTTGAACTTCACCAATATGTTCTTATACAAATGGTAAGTGCAAATTCCACGTGAAGCCAACGGATACACTTGACGAATCACTTTCCCTATTGACTGATGTCTGTCGGAGATTATCGCAAGATCCTTTTCGTCTGGAATGGCAACTTTGAGTTGTGTAAAGAACCAACGCCAAGACTCATCATTTTCAGTGTCAACAACAGCGAAAGCTAATGGGAAAATTTGAAAGTTACCATCCTGAGCTAGGGCTGTTAGAAGTGTCCCTTTGTAACTACCATGGAGAAACGTTCCGTCGACAACAACAACTTTGCGCATGAAAGCAAACCCAGCAATACTCGCACTAAAAGCAATAAAAACATATTTGAATCTATCTTCATCACCTATTTGAAGACGCGTGACTGTACCCGGATTTTCCCTTTTTAACTTGAATATGTAAGAAGGCAACTCGCTAAAACTTTCCTCAGGAGTTCCCTGATGGATATGCCTTGCATTCAGCAGCGTTCGATATGCCTTCCAATAACCCATCTGTCGACACCAACAAATTAATAAATCAGCCATAATATATAAATAACGCAGCCGATACATTCGAATAAGTCAGCCTTAAATAATCAATAAATGAGCCGTAAAATGTAAATAACTCAGCCTATACATACCTATAACTCAGCCATTGTTATCAATAATTAACTCAGCCTATACATACCTATAACTCAACCATTATTATCAATAAGTCAGTCGAAACATAGTAATTACCTTTAGACTAAATTGCTTATTGAAAATGACTCCGACACTTTTAGGTTTAACATCCGGACCAAGATCACCAAGATAGTCCCTGTAAAGACCTGCCAGTACATCAGCTGTTGATTGACGGCATCTAGTAGAACGTTCCGTCACAGAACATGTGTGTTCCGAATCGTATACACGAACATGAAAATCCGGGTCATCCCCTTGTACAGATGCACGAACTCTCCAAAGACATCCTTTAACCCAACACCTAAAAACCACTTGTCTCGGATTTGAGACTGGTACATTAAAATCAAATCCATCCCTAACCGAAATAAGTTTCACGTGATTCCTGAACTGCTTTTGCTACTGTATCGTTGTCCTACAGCAATTTTTAGCGTTGACACCTCCAACCTAATAGCCTCCGGATTCATCTTCGATCCGGCAAAGTTATCATCTCTATGAGCTTTCTTCTGAGGAGGCGGAGTAGGTGGGTCTTCCACTGTACTCTAAGGCTCGCCCAATACAGAAAACTTCTCGTCATCAGACGACTCACCATCGGAGTCGTCGAAAACATCAAATCGGGTTGAAAATTCATCGTCTTCTTCTTCGTCGATGCTACTTCGACAGCTTCTTCTTCGTTTTCTTTGTCAACGATCTTACCATAATCAAAACAAGTGCCTTCAAATCCCCCACACACTTCGTATGTAGATGCTGCTTTCGAGTCTCTGCTTCGCCGAATCATACTTCCTCTAGCTCCACTAGTTTCTATAGACTCTTTCGCCGAAAACTCTACACAGAGACGTAGCTGATCGGTTTTCCATAGACCCAAAAACATTGCAACTGTTGATCATTGGAGACAAAAACTGGTGGAGTATCATGTGCCATATGTTTCATTGCCTTGTTCGAGAACATGTAGCTCAGCTTTAGCTCATGTCTAAACGAGTCCAATCCGTAGTCTTCAAGAACAAGCTTAACAAGCTTGTCGTATGTTGTGCCTCCATCTATCTGCACAACTATACACCCTCTCTCGTCGGAGTTAAATACATATCTCTGTGTCTTTATCCAATTACCGGACACAACTAGTACCGGTACTGGATCCATGAAATATAATGAAGAACAAGGTGGAGAAGAACAAAAGTAGAAGAACAAGGTGTGAAGAAGAAAGTGAAGAAGAAGTAGAAGAACAAGGTGAATAAGAAGGTAAATAGTTCACTTATTAACCAGTTGAAGAACCAGAATCGAACGACGTTTCGTATTTCCGGAGAAAAAGATGATGACATGGAATGCTGACATGGATGCTGCATCCGACGTGGCAAATCAGCCATGAAACAATACCATAACTCAGCCTAACTAAAACTCAGCCACAACACGAAAAACATTACAGTAATTAAAAAGCAAAAAAAATTGCTGCCAAACTCAGCCGCTTCATGAACTGAAAATATGTAACTCAGCCGTATCGTTTGATAAGTCAGCCGTAACTAAAAAAACATTCTAGTAATTAATCTTTTGTCAATAAGTCAGCCGTAAAACAGCTGACTTGTCGATAAGTCAGCCTTTGACGGCTGAGTTATTGTTTTTTTACCATAACTCAGCCGTAACTACATCTCATAAGTCAGCCGTTTTTCATAACTCAGCCAGTCGGAAAATGGCAACTCAGCCGTGTCGTTGTGATAACTCAGTCAAAATTTTGACAACTCAACCGTGTCGTAGCGATAACTCAGCCAAAATCTTGACAACTCAACCATCAGTTGACAACTCAGCCATTACTACAGCTGATAACTCAGCCAAATTTAATAAGTCAGTCATAACGCTTAGCTGACTTATGAAGATAACTCAGCCAGATTTTCATAAGTCAGCCGTCCGATCTTACTCAAATATTTTTCCGATAACTCAGCCGCAACATACCAATAACTCAGCCGCAACATACTCTGTCTCGCGTTACGGCTGAGTTATGGTACACGTCAGCGATTTCTGACGTGGCGTCTGACGTGGCAATGGCATTTTTGTAATAACGTTTTTTCCGGTAACATAAAACAGGGGCACGCTGGGTATTTTGAAAATACCCGAAACATTCTAGTAATAAAAAAGTTTTTTGTAGATTCTGGTAATATTACCTAAAATGAGTAACATTTGAGTAATTCACCCTAAATTATTTTTCCAAATCATCTCATAACTGGATCAATTGGGCTGGAATTAACTAAATTAAAATATGGTTTTAATAACATTGTTGAGATTGAGATAGTAGACAAGATAGAAAAAATCGTACTCCAATGCAACCATATTGCATATATGTCTTTACTTCGCTTTGGAATCGGTTTCATAACCATATATAATTGACTCAATGTCTTCTTCGTAATATAAATCTTAGTTGGAGCAGAATACCATCTTTTCAGTCTACATGCAATATGGACCACTCTGGACTTGAAAGTGTTTCATCAAGATAAAATTCATAGAGTAAGTTATCATCAAGTATTACATAGATTTGAAACTAAACACACACACACACACTATATATATTACACACACATATATATATATATATATATATATATATATATATATATAACTTTTGTTATAATTAACCTTATGTGTTTATTTCTAAACTATCATCAAAATGCTAAAAGAAAAAATTATTTTGAAACTTTCTACATTATGATATTGTGGAAAAGAAGAAATGGTTATTTTCTTAAATTGTCCCTATATATAGGAGGGGGTACGTAACGTGCCTATGTGTTTAAATGTGAGCCGTATATGTTGCATCGACATCATGGGGCCAAATCAACATCAATACATCATCGTCAAATAATGGGTATACAATGTTTAAGAAGATTATTGAAGTTCCATTCTACTTTTTTTTGTTTTAATATATTGACTAGACCATTAATTGTGTTAAATTTTAATAATACTAGGACTTAGACTCTCGCAATGTCGAGGGGAAATATTTTTAAAAAAAATAATTTAAACTTAAAATTTAAAATTATACATTATGAAATTATTTGAATGTAAAAGAATAGTTGAATACATAAACTATTAATAAAAACACAATCATCAAAATGAAAACTTATAACAAAAAATATTATGTAGAATAGATGCAACTTTGCAAAACATATTGTTTAAAGTATTATAAATATAAGATAAATTTATGAAGAATTATGGTAAATAGCTAAATTTTTTTTAAAAAAGTATTACGACAAAGTGATCTTTACTGAAAATATTGAACTAATGGTTATAATGAGTAATATAATTTTCTATTAAATAACTATAATTAAAATTATATTTAATAATGAGTGAAACATTATCAACGGAAATTAAAATTAAAATACACAACTCTTAAGAACAAAATAAAATAAATTTTAAATATTAAAATAGTTTTTTAACAAAAAGTTACGATAAATAGACGCAACTGTAAATTATATATTAAGTTTTATTAAAATTTTTTATTACTATAATCATTTCAAAAATTTAAGTTAGATGATAGAATAACATTGAATATTTGATATAAAAAAATAAAAAATAATATTCAAATTATTTCTATTTAACGTAAAATGAAAAGTTTGTAACAATGATTTGTTAGTTATTGATGAAGAGATAAATATATAGAGAGTTCAAAAGATATGACTATTTAAATAGACACACCTATTAGAACGAAAAGTTGTGATGAAAAGATATGAATAAAATATAGTGAAAAGACACAACTCTACAATGAACAAATATAACTGTTTGAGTTTTTAAAAAAGAACAAATAAGATCAATTTTTTTTTATAAAAATGTATTACGAAAAATCGCAACTGTTGTTCTCATTTATTCAGATTGTTATTATTATTTTTTAATATTGAATTTTTTTTTTAACGGAAAGTTAAGATAAATATACACAACTGTAAATTCAATATTTTTTTTTTACGCAACAAGTATTGTATTGCTTAACAAGAATCATTACAAAGTGGTTCAGTGAGCCAAACAGGCTATATTACAGATTCAACAAAGTAGGGAGAATTTTGACAACCAAATTTAGCAAGATTATGAGCAGGTACATTACATGACCTTTTGGTATAATTACAGATAAAATGAAGAAATTTTGTTTTCCAAAATTGAATATCCTTGATTACATTTATGATAGAAGCATCTCGTTGTTGGCCATTAACAATGTTAACAAGAATTTCACAATCCCCTTCAAATATTATTGATTTATAACCTCGGCTCCATGCGTGTTGTAACGATGAAAGTAATGCCTTCGCTTCCGCTTCTACAGCCGATTGAGACTTTGATAAGACCATTGCTTCCCAAACTAATGATGTCCCATGATGATCTCTGACTATCCATCCTCCTGTAGTTGTGTGGTTTTGAAGATTAAAACCTGCATCAAAGTTACATTTAACCATAGGAGCAATTGGTTTTGTCCATGTTGCGATAGTTGTATCAGCATTTCGTTGAGAAAACAGAGTATCAAGTTTTTGTGCCGTAATCCACTCATTTGTTTCAGCGACAGCTTTCAGGACAATGGCTGAAGGTCCTTCGCGAATACCATCAAAAACTTGTGTGTTTCTTGCCTTCCATATGCGCCAAATTAACCAAAATGGTAAATATGAGTTCTGAATATTATCTCGGTGGCTTTTTAAAGTGAGCAGAGATTCAATAGCAGACTCGGTTATCTGTGAAAACTTGCGTATTTTGATAACTCGATATGTTTGACATTTTCCAGACCATACTCGCAAAAGGGCACATAAATAAGGCATGTAAGATTGTTTCATCCTCCTGTTTACATCTTGGACACAGAGCATCTATATTCATTCCTCTAGTACGAAGTCGTGTGGTTGTAGGCAAAGCTTTAGATAGGACCCGCCATAAAAAATGTTTTATTTTTGGTAAGATCTTGAGTTTCCATATCTTGTTTTTGAGCTCCACTGAACCATGAGGGATTGGTGGGAAAGGGTGATCATCATGGGGGTCATGAGTGAGTAGCCAGTATCCTGATTTAACAGTATAGTCCCCATTTCTTGTATAATGCCATATCAATTTGTCTGGTGCTTCAATCTGAGATTGATATAGACTTTTGATGTCTTCTTGATCTTCCATTACAGGTATATCCGCTACTTGATGTACATCCCAAGAACGAAAGTTCCTTCTTTCTTGAAACAAAGTATCTAATGTTTTACTATGGTCATGATCATTAGAAGTTGTTATTGATCGAGGAGGATGTCCTGGTAGGACATTATCAACATTGAGGCGTATAGACTTACCATCTCCAACTATAAATCGAGTGCCCCTTTTGATCAGTTTCAGTCCAATCAGTAGAGAAGACCATCCGTAAGATTGATTCTTTCGTTCTGTTGCATCTAGTAAACTATCTTCCCGATAATATCGAGCTTTCATGACTTTTGCAAATAATGAATTAGGATTGTTGAACAACCTCCAAGCTTGCTTTGCAAGAAGTGCATCATTAAACTTTTCAATATCTTTGAAACCTAATCCACCTTCCTTTTTTGAATGTTTAAGTCGAGACCATGCTATCCATGGGATGCCATTTTGTTGTGAGTTACGTTCCCACCATAAATTTCTTAATACAAATTCAATATCTGATGTAACACCCTTTGGAAGTTTAAGACACGACATCGCGTAAACAGGCATCGAAACTGCAACTGATTTGAGCATAATTTCTTTTCCAACTGGTGATAAAGTTCTTGAACTCCAATGAGAAGTTCTAGCTTTCACTCGGTCAATTATATTGGTAAACATCTCCTTTTTCTTTCGACCGAATTGTTCTGGGAGTCCTAAGTATTTGCCACCTCCACCGTGATTTGGTATATTTAAAATAGCCTTCAGTCTGTTCTGTAAATTCAATATTAAGTTGTATAAAATTTCTCTAGTGCTATAATCATTTCTAAAATTTTAGTTAGATTATAGAATATATTCAATTATCTAGACTCAACATTTTCCTTGGGTTTGTTTTCCTTGGGTTTGTTTTTTATTTGGCAGGTAACAAGTGTAAGTAAAGAAGACTGTGTATCCAAACTTCTTCAGTCGAAGAAAAATATTTGTATGAATGCTATACACGTTAATTACATTGAACTACCAACTAAAATAACATGTTTCCGAATGAATTAACTAACTCTAGATTTATCTGAAGTGGCTTAAGAACTTATAGAAGAAGATTTTCATATTGAACTTTCAGTATGTGCATAGCAGTGTATGTAAGTACCTCACGCTCTCTATATTTTTTTACTAGGTGTTTCAGTTCAAATGATTTACCATTTGAAAAATAAATTGACAATTGTTCAATATCTATCCTTATATATGATTTTTTACTGCAACTTCAAGGACAATGGACAAATTATGTGAATAGGAAAAGATCACGGACATAAAATTTAGTTTAGTTTTTATTAATAATCAAAATACAATTATAAAATATTAAATACTAAACAAAACAAATAAAATTAACAAATAAATATATCTTAAAAAATTGTCATGCGGTATACCGCATATTAAAAGTATTAAGATAGAGAGGGAGTAATATTTCTATTGAAATGAAGTATATAAGTAGATTTCATATATACTAACAAAATTATAAGTATTGTAATGATTATGAAATTAAATAATTATGCATTGAGTTAAATAGTGATTGCATAAATCTCTCATAGGTATGGCACTCCACCTCTTCTTTGGTTGTTAGTACTCATCAAAGGTGTGGCCCTCTTTTTTCACTCACCCTGACATCTCTCCTCATACATTGTTCGAGGATCATTTGGGTTAGGTCGGCATCTAACATTAGCAAACTCATGGCAATATGCACACTATAGATTTACATGTTATTGTCTTTGGAGATAAAAGAATTCAAGTATCCCCTCTTGTAGCACAAAATCAGCTCATGTTATTATCAAGGAAACTCCGCTCATATTCATCTAATTTGAATGCTTTGTCTTATCGTTTCTTTGATCACCCTCCTATTTTTTAATCTAAACTTTCAAAGGATTCTTAAAAAAAGAGAAAATAAAAAAAGTTCTCTCACAATTAGAATTTTGTGCTTGTATATATTAATCTAAATTTACGAGAAAGAAAAACCTATCCTGTCGTATTTTTACTTTATTTTGTGGATTAAATATGTTGATGTGATATATCCAACGGTGACATATACAAAGCCGGAGAATCCTAGGTGACTAGATCCTCACACTTCAATTTCCAAAACTAGATTATTTTCATCTTTCCGTTTTCGGCCAGATCATTATATTCTTCAACTCAACCTGCGCTCATAATAAGTGAGATAATATTCATCTTTATTTTTTTTCCTAATCTTATAAATAAATAAAAATGGATTTACTGGAAACATTATTCTTATCTTCTCGTAGAATTGTAGAATGATTTCAAATGGTAATTCACAATCAAATGCTTTAAAAATTGGACTGGAAGCGTTCACGTAAGCAAATTAGATGCTATAGGTTGAGTTTGATTTGATTTGATTTGATTTGATCTGTTCCGCGTGAGTCTTGACTTTTTTTTTTTGTTCTATGATAAACAAGTAAGTAATAGACAAGCATTTTGATGTTCTGAGACATGTATGTTAGAGCATGTTTATTGGTGGGTTTGAGTAAGAGGAGTTCTTAAATTTTTTATGAATTAATTATGTACTGTTTGGAATATAATAACCCATGATCTCTTAGATAAGTTTTTCTCTTTTATTGGTAGTTTCTTATTTTGGGTATCTTATTTTTGAAAATATTGTTTTTTAAAATTTAAAATTTTAAATAGAATAGAAGTGGTATAAATGTGTAAACATTTAAGATTTTATAAAATTAGAAAATATTGTATTTTAAGTAATTTTCAAACATACAAAACATAATAAAAACATTAATACATATTGCAATAGAAGTGCAATTTATAAATGGAGAGAATAACTAATTTTAATACTGATTTGCTCCAAATTTTGCCCAAATATTCTCAACCAAATCATCTTGCAAGCATTTATTTTTTTATAGCGTCACACGAAGGCCTGGGTGGAAGCGTGTAGTCACATAAGTTATACTAGAATTGAACCCGCGGTACACCGCGAGACTAAACTTTAGTTATAGTATATTGAAAAATAATTTTTAATTATTTGGTTTATATAGTTTACAACTTAAAAATGTGCTTATTTTTTTGATTGAGTTTTGTTGGATAATATATGATCTTTAAATTTGTTTTGTTTGATAGGGTTATATAGAGTTATATGGTAGGTTAGTGCATTTTTGTTTGTTTGATGTATAAACAAATGAAGTATTTTTTGAATTTATCAAATCAAAATTAGTTGTTTAAAAGTAAGAAGAAAAAATTATTTAATAGTTTTAATGTTGGATTAATAGTGCAAACCCGCCACGCTAAACCCGTTTCAGAGCGGGTAAAATTTTTTTATTATCTGTAAATCATCTTTTTTTTTTTTTACAAATTTATTTATATTATGATGTATTCCAATCCAACAAAACTGTGTAAAAGTTTAATCTTTGCTTTTTTACTTTGAGTGCAAGCAACTTCAAATATAAAAAGAAGGATTGAAAACTTTCTTTTATACATGAATATTCGGTATATTGCTCAAAACACAGAAAGATTTCAAGTAGAGAAACCAAAATTTTATGTCCCTATGGGTTCCTACTCACACCATTTAAGTTTATATTTGAAACAGCCCATTGAAAACCAATTATAAGGTTGAGAGTTTGGTACAAAAGAAAGAAAAAAAGTAAGGTGGAGAGTATTTTTTGCTTCTTCTTCTTCTTCTTCTTCCACTTTACCGCGATGACCTGTTTCAATTTCTCTAGATTTTTAGTGCTTCTTCCATCACACTGGCTCAAGCTTTGGCGGAGGGTTACAAAGTACTGGTTGTCCCTGAGGTTGCAAAAGAAAAAGAAACTTCTTCTTCCACTTTACCATGATGACCTGTTTCAATTTCTCTAGATTTTTAGTGTTTCTTCCATCACACTGGCTCAAGCTTTGGCGGAGGGTTACAAAGTACTGGTTGTCCCTGAGGTTGCAAAAGATAAAGAAATTCATAGGAGAATGGAGTCGTGAGTCGTCTATTTATTCCTCACTTATTAGTCACTCACTTGAATTGGTAAGAGCACATGAAACGCCTAGTAGATAAATTTAGAGATAACATGAGTTACTTACGTTGCTATGGAAATCTCAGATTTTGATCTGAAAATCTTCTCATCATAAGTTCTCAAGCCACTTCTTATAAGTCTAGAGCAAGACAATGCATTCCAAAACATGCTATTATAATCTGGGGACCATGTACGTCTATAGCATTCAAACAAAATCGATACAAATAGATTAATGTTAGTAATTGATACAAAGACATGAATCTTTACTACTAAATCATGAGCTCCAAGTTTTGAAACCACTTCTGTAACTACCAAATGTGTATCCTCTCATCCAATCGATCTTCTGATCCTTCATCAGATGTGTATCCGAAATAGTGAGGAAACAATCTTGTTAAAAGACTGTTTACACACAAAACAAACAGTCATTAGTGTTGTATCAAAGATATAAGTTAAGAAGCTACAATGGATTACGGTTAACACTCAAACAAAATTCTGCAAATACATTCACACTCAAACATGAACCATGATACTTAAACAATCAAATTCAATATTCTTTCTATATTAAAATGCATCAAGCCGTCAAGAGACTTACACCCATGATCCAAACTGAACAATAAAAAGAAGAAAAGGAAGAAGTTAGCAGAGAGGAAACATTTCTGTTCAACTATGATTACTTTAGAAACACCAGTTTAATTTCCTAGCATCGTCACTCACAACAACGGTATATGTTTCCGTAAACGATATATGTGAAAGGTCGATCACCCACCTGCTCATAAACACCCAATCACATAAACATATTATTTATTGAATTTGAGTTCGTTATGCCTTTTTGGTGTGTGTTTTGTAAATGCTTGCAAGAAACTTACAGTTCCATCGAGGTTATCGATGATGATGTTACAATCTTCGACATTGCTCATCGTTACAAAGGCGAATCCACGACTATGTCCTGTGTATCTATTGTAAAGAACCTCAACAAGCTCAGGGTTAGCGAAATCTTGAATGATTTGAGCCAGAGTTGCACTGTCAACATTGTAGGCAAGTTCCAAAGTAGAGCTTAGTGTTAACGGCTACAAGAGTGTTTGGTTAGATGAGTAGTTGCAGCCATGGAGGAGATTGGGTTGATGATGGAGTTTGAAGCAAGGAAATGGTACCGTTGATGCTGCCATTTTCCCTCTGGAGAGAGAGAAACATAGATTGGTGATATGTCTGTATTTTGCATCTCCTTAGCCTGTATTTGTCATACATTTAGCTAGGACAACTACTTGTTTTGCATTATTTTAGAACCTCTTTCGTACATTTTGCATGTTTAGCAAGTTTCTGCATCATCCTTGCATACATTGCGCATTTTGGAGTTTTTCAGGTGTTTAGGAGACGTTGGAAGCGCACACAATCGAGCTGCTCCTCACTTCCGCAATCGAGCGCTCCTCACTTCCTAAATCGAGCGCTCCTCACTTCCACAGTCGAGCCATGCTCCTCACTTCCACAATCGAGCGCTCCTCACTTCCTAAACCGAGCCATGCTCCTCACTTCCTAAACCGAGCCATGCTCCTCACTTCCTAAACCGAGCCATGCTCCTCACTTCCTAAACCGAGCCATGCTCCTCACTTCCACAATCGAGCGCTCCTCACTTCCACAATCGAGTGCTCCTCACTTCCTAAGCCGAGCCCTCCTCACTTCCTAAACCGAGCCATGCTCCTCACTTCTGCAATCGAGCCCTCCTCACTTCCACAGTCAAGCCGCGCTCCTCACTTCCACAATCGATCCATCACTCGAGCCACCGGTCTAGGGATTCAGCTTTTGACGTCTTCATGAAAGTTGTAGAGAATTGAGTCATCTTTCCAATGCCGTTTATTTCAAGCCAATCGGAAGTGTGGTTCAAGAGTTATCATCGTTTTAGTGGATGTGTATACACCCAGCTCGAGCCACTTTCACAGACCATGCTCGAGCCATTTTCACTCACACCACTGGAGCCACTCCTACTCATTCCACTCGACCTCACCCTAGGGAGAGATGACACACGACTCGACCGCACATGTCAGGAAGACGTTCCGTCTTATGCGCTTCAGGAGATTCCCAAACCGACGCTTCACCTTGTCGTTTTAAGTTTTAGGGATTTACATGTTTTTACTATAAATACATTTTGTTAAGTCTTGGCTGAGGACATCTTAGTTTTTATCTCGTTTTCTTTTGGTTCTTAAGGTTTTACCTACCCTCCAAAAACGTTCTCAGACTTGTATTTCCGATATCTTTGAGATTATTGAGATTTTGCATTTGATTCCTTTTACAAAGTTGTTCACCTTATTTTTATCCACCTAATGATGCTTGATTCAATGATTTCTATGTTTGCATGCTTGATGATGAATTTCGGATCTGAGTAGTGTAGTAGTTCTTGAAGATGGGATAGATTAGGTGGAGGATCTTAGGATGTAGAGTGTTTAAGCTTTGATTGTATGATTCCCTTCTGGACTAGAATTAGAAATACTAGTTTCTCTCTGATCAATTGGAACTAGGTTTTAGACATCTCCGCACCCAAAATGTGTTCGATGAAATGTCTGACCAACTAGTGCCAGAGACTTACGTTCCTAGCCTAAGAGATTAGTTGTCTAGGATGTTTGTTGACGTGAATGAACTTGTTTTTCATGCCATGCTTGATCATGTTTCTCTAGCGAGAGCTAGGTTTGGAAGTGGTTGAGTTTGAGTAGCTTTTGTCAAGAGATTGGATTAGCTAAGAAGTGATGTTCATTGTTTAGGGATGGTTTGCTTGTGACATGTTAAACACGCTATAGACTAGGATACTCCACCGACATCAGTTACTCCCATCCTTAGGACTTCTTTCTTTCTGATTTTTATTACATTCCTGGAACTGTTTCGTTTGTTCATGCTTAGAATCGTTTTCAGTTTCTCTCATTCTTGCTTGCTTCTTGTCATACATTTTCGTTTCTGTTTCTGTAATTCATTTCCATTTTGTATTTTGAACATTCTAGGATTGTTAGACAAAAACTCTCTCTTGAATTGGCTTAACTTGTGATTGCTTGATTGCATCTTGATTGTTAGCAACATCCCATTTGGATTGACACCTTAAGTACTACAACACATAAGGTTAATTGAGACCTACTAGGAGACACAAAAATCCTAGTATCAATTTGGCGCCGTTGCCATTTGGGAATCGTTTTGTTACATTTGAGATTTCAAGTTTTGCAAGATTAAGTTCTGTTACACTTATCATTCTGAGTACTGACTTGTTTTGGTTGTTTGCTTGTTTGTTTTGCATCTCAGGAACCTATTGATTGCAGTTGATTGCAGCATTGCATGCACACCATATCAAGAGGACATCAGAATCTCCTCCCTGCTATCGACGACATCAATCGGTTACAAAGACCACGACAAGCTCGTCCACCTACTGATCATACCGTACACGTCACTATGGAACAACAACATGAACCACATCAGGGACCGCGAAACATTGGTGCTGGGGATGCACCGAACACTCATACTCAACGTGCTGGAATCGTCCCTCCCGCCGTGCAGAACAACAACTTCGAGATCAAAAGTGGTCTGATCACCATGATCCAAGGAAACAAGTTTCACGGGTTGCCTATGGAGGATCCACTCGACCACTTGGACGAGTTCAACCGTCTTTGTAGTCTCACCAAGATCAACGGCGTGAGTGAGGATGGTTTCAAGTTGCGCCTCTTCCCATTCTCCCTGGGAGACAAGGCTCATCAATGGGAGAAAAACCTTCCCAAGGGATCCATCACCACCTGGGATGGTTGCAAGAAAGCGTTCTTGGCGAAGTTCTTCTCCAACTCCAGAACAGCACGTCTCAGGAATGAGATTTCTAGCTTTACTCAAAAGAGCTCAGAATCATTCTGTGAAGCCTGGGAGCGTTTCAAGGGTTACCACAGCCAGTGTCCACACCATGGTTTCAGCAACGAGTCACTGCTGAGCACTCTCTACCGTGGTGGACTACCAAAGATACGTATGCTGCTTGACACTGCTTCCAACGGTAATTTCTTGAACAAAGAGGTTGAGGAAGGATGGCAACTGGTTGAGAATCTCGCCCAGTCTGACGGTAACTACAATGAAGACTACGACCGCACGGTTCGAGGTGACACTGGGTCTGAGGAGAAGTACAAGAGGGACCTTAAGATTGTCAATGACAAGCTTGACCGCCTCTTGCTAAGTCAGCAGCAGACTGTCCATTTCGTATCTGAGGATGACCCTTTTCAAGTTCAGGATGGGAAGGGTGAGCAGTCTGAAGCAATCAACTACGTCCAGAATCAAGGTGGATATAACAAGGGTTATAACCCCTACAAGACGAACCCTAATTTGTCTTACCGGAGCACCAATGTTGCAAATCCACAAGATCAGGTGTACCCTCCTCAGCAGCAACAACAAGGTCTGCAAAAACCTTTTCTTTACTACAATCAAGGATTCGTGCCTAAGCAACAGTTTCAGCAAAGTTCTCACGCTCATTCCGGACCACCACCAGGATTTTTACCTCAACAAGTTCAACCTACTCAGGCTCCAGATCAAGAAATGAAGCACATGCTGCAACAACTTCTTCAAGGTCAAGCTAGTGGTTCCCTGGATACTGCTAAGAAGTTTGCTGAACTCAGTCAGCGGATGGAATGTTCTTACAATGATTTGAATGTCAAGTTTGAAGCTCTTAACTCCAAGATGAAGTATATGGAAGGCAAGACTGTTTCTACTTCTACCCCAACAACTGCCCAACTCCCTGGAAAAGCAGTTCAAAACCCCAAGGACTATGCTACTATGCATGCCATTACCACCCAAGCTGTAGATGTACGGCTAACTGAGGACACTGAGGGTTTAGATGGGGAGGAATTTCTACAACATGAAGTTCATATAAAGGATCCTGTCGAGGTGCTCAAGAATCCAATTAAGTCAGCAAAGCAATCTGATCCTGAAGCTACTAAAGAACCCACTGCTCCCAAGGATAAACCTGTGAGATTCATTCCTCCACCATACAAGCCACCTCTACCATTTCCAGTGAGGTTTAAGAAGCAGCTTACTGAGAACTATAAAGCTCTGTTCGAAAACCAAGTCAAGGAGATTGAACTTAGGATGCCTTTGCTTGATGCATTTGCACTTGTGCCTCAATATCAAAAGTTTTTAACTGATTTGGTAACAGAAAGGACCAAAGAGAAGGAGGAGATAGCTAAAAGAGCTCAAGCTAAGGTTTTGGAAGATGAGAGGGTAGTGCATGACATAGGTGGGGTTATTCATGAATGCAAAGCTGTTATTCAGAAGATGATTATCCCAAAAAAGCTAGAGGATCCTGGTTCTTTCACCTTGCCTTGTTCTCTAGGTCCATTGACATTCAAAAAGTTCCTATGTGACCTTGGTGCTTCAGTAAGCCTCATGCCACTCTCTGTAGTTCAGAGGCTAGGATTCAATGAATACAAGTCATGCAACCTCCGCTTAATATTGGCTGATAGGACTACTAGATTGCCTCATGGTCTATTAGAGAACCTGCCCATAAAAATTGGACAAGCTGAGATTCCTACTGACTTTGTGGTGCTAGGAATGGATGAAGAGCCTAAAGATCCACTAATCCTGGGAAGGCCTTTCTTAGCTACAGTTGGAGCAGTCATTGATGTAAAGAAGGGGATGATTGATCTCAATCTGGGTAAAAATTTCAAGATGAAGTTTGATATCAAGGATTCTAAGAAGAAACCAACTATTGATGGACAGACCTTCGTGATTGAAGAGAAAGATCAGAAATCTGGGTTTGGCATCTTTGAGGATGTGAATAAGGCAGAAACAGAGGTTTTGGTAACCAAAGAGAAAACTCAAAGTGTCACTCGACCATTCTCCAACTCGAGTGCAGTCGTTACCCTCCCTAAGCATCGAGACCTACTTCCTAATCACCAACCCCAAGAGACAAGTCCTCCCGCGCTTGACAGTTTGTCTGAACCCCAAACAACCAAGATTTTAAGGGATACAGTGTCAGAGTTAACAGCCATGTTGGAGGAGATGAGAGGGCAAATCATGCAGCTCCAGGATAAAGTTAAAATTTCTTCTCCAGGAAAAGCAAGACAGAGGTTGGGGATAATGAAGAAGAGAAGATCTTTTCTTATTGAACCTGGGCAGAATGCTAAAGAGTATATGGTTAGACAAGACATTCTAGAGGGGTCTATAAAACTCGACTCGACCGACACCGGCACATCACGCTCGCGACTCGACCTTCCCGACTACCTCACTCGAGCCGCTGTTCTCGCTGTTCCGAACCAACGAATCGAGCCGACATTCCCAACTCCCTCAATCGAGCCACATTCCGACTTCCTCTCTCGAGCCACTCACGACACCCGCTCGACCCCGCATCTGGGTATGCACGGAGTTGAGCAGCAAATCAAACATCAAGGGGATTATCAGCCTACGGATGTGGTAGTATTAGTCTCGGACCATGGCGAATCCAGAGTCGACGACATGCAGTGCGACGAGCAGCCAAACACTTATCAGAACACGCAAGCGGTTGAGCATCAAGTCGACCAACCAGGTGAGACCACTACTGCGGATCCCGAACACGGTGAAGGACAGAGTCAGTTTCACGCTCCTCCTTGGGCGAGCACAGACTCGTTCTTCTACTACTGAGGTACTCCGACCCTCCCTTTGTACATACCATTTCATTCCTGCATTGTTTCTCTTGTGATTCTTAAATCCTCCTGCAAAATTTTCTTACACAGGAGACTGTGTAATTTAAGTTTGGGGGAGGGTTTGAGATGATGTATCTGATGTTGTGTTCTGTGATTCTTATTTTAATTTTTGCATCATATCATGTTTGAGTTTGCATCCATCTATTGCATAAAAAAAAAAAAAAAAAAAAAAAAAAAAAAAAAAAAAAAAAAAAAAACAAAAATCTCCACAAAAACAGAGTGTTCATGTAGTTTGCACTTGCATTTTAGGATTGAGTCTAGTGTTGTGCATGTAGGGTTGTTGCATTTAGCATAGGGGTTGATGATGATTGTAACCTTGTTAGCATGTTGGATTCAATAGGATAGGATCAAGACCCTTGTTATTAGTTCTTTGATGCTTGTTGATTGAACTTGAAGATGTAAGATTGAAGCATGTTTTGAATTGATATCATTCCCTATCTACCTGAACCTAATCTTGACTTGCAATTATCATGTGATGCATTGAAGTTGAACTCATGGATACCATACACATACTTGGATTGTCTTTCACATTTTTACCACCCTTGTCAATCCAAGTAGCTGATTCCCATCTTTGGAACAGTTCCCCGCACCCTTAACCAACCGTTCTTTCAAGCCAATTGTATTCTTGAGTGTGAGGCCTTTTCCGAGTTGAGCTTGTTAGAAAGTGTTAGGTTCTAGCCGACAAGAGTAGGATCCTGTGTAGTTCTAGTTCGCGTTATCCGGACTAGTAGGACTAGGTGAGAACTCGATTTTGGGTATTGGGTATGGACTTTTGTAGGAAAGTAAAGAGGTAGAAAGTCTTTAGGGGGATGTGTTTACATAGTTTGCAAGTCTAGTAAAGGATTTGGGTTGAGCAAAGTAAAAAGAGTTATTGGTTCTGGGCATAAAATAAAAAGATTAGACAAAGCAAAGAAAAGAAAACGAACCATAGTGATAATAAAGATTTCCCAATCCGCTAGAATGAAAAGAAGTGAACTCCTCCTAAGACTAAGTGTAGAAAATTTGAGATGAAGTTTCTGATGAAGGGTAGAGTTAGGACCAACTTCGGTTTGGAGTGTTCTTTGGGTAGACAGGACACTGCTCTTGTATGTATCAGTTGGTTTCAACCTTTAGCCTTCTCTTAAGCTCAACTCCTTTTCGTGAGAGAACCTTGTTCTGTATTGATAAAACCACGTGATGAGGAGACCATCTATGTCTCAAACCTTTACCCTAGCCAAATGATTTTAATGACATTGCTTAGCTTGATTCACGGTTCTCTGTTAATGAATGTTAAAGGGGATGATTGATAGGATAACATGTGTAGATTTGAAATAAAGTTCCTTCACCATGCATCATAGAACTAAAAACAAGGACCTTGATTCTAACTACTCTATTCAGCATGTTTTAGGTTCTGAGACCCCATCTTCACACCTCTCTTCCATACTTTGTTCTTGATAGTTTGCTTGAGGGCAAGCAAAGAATAAGTTTGGGGGAGTTGATATGTCTGTATTTTGCATCTCCTTAGCCTGTATTTGTCATACATTTAGCTAGGACAACTACTTGTTTTGCATCATTTTAGAACCTCTTTCGTACATTTTGCATGTTTAGCAAGTTTCTGCATCATCCTTGCATACATTGCGCATTTCGGAGTTTTTCAGGTGTTTAGGAGACGTTGGAAGCGCACACAATCGAGCTGCTCCTCACTTCCGCAATCGAGCGCTCCTCACTTCCTAAATCGAGCGCTCCTCACTTCCACAGTCGAGCCATGCTCCTCACTTCCACAATCGAGCGCTCCTCACTTCCTAAACCGAGCCATGCTCCTCACTTCCTAAACCGAGCCATGCTCCTCACTTTCTAAACCGAGCCATGCTCCTCACTTCCACAATCGAGCGCTCCTCACTTCTACAATCGAGTGCTCCTCACTTCCTAAACCGAGCCCTCCTCACTTCCTAAACCGAGCCATGCTCCTCACTTCTGCAATCGAGCGCTCCTCACTTCCACAGTCAAGCCGCGCTCCTCACTTCCACAATCGATCCATCACTCGAGCCACCGGTCTAGGGATTCAGCTTTTGACGTCTTCATGAAAGTTGTAGAGAATTGAGTCATCTTTCCAATACCGTTTATTTCAAGCCAATCGGAAGTGTGGTTCAAGAGTTATCATCGTTTTAGTGGATGCGTATACACCCAGCTCGAGCCACTTTCACAGACCATGCTCGAGCCATTTTCACTCACACCACTGGAGCCACTCCTACTCATTCCACTCGACCTCACCCTAGGGAGAGATGACACACGACTCGACCGCACATGTCAGGAAGACGTTCCGTCTTATGCGCTTCAGGAGATTCCCAAACCGACGCTTCACCTTGTCGTTTTAAGTTTTAGGGATTTACATGTTTTTACTATAAATACATTTTGTTAAGTCTTGGCTGAGGACATCTTAGTTTTTATCTCGTTTTCTTTTGGTTCTTAAGGTTTTACCTACCCTCCAAAAACGTTCTCAGACTTGTATTTCCGATATCTTTGAGATTATTGAGATTTTGCATTTGATTCCTTTTACAAAGTTGTTCACCTTATTTTTATCCACCTAATGATGCTTGATTCAATGATTTCTATGTTTGCATGCTTGATGATGAATTTCGGATCTGAGTAGTGTAGTAGTTCTTGAGGATGGGATAGATTAGGTGGAGGATCTTAGGATGTAGAGTGTTTAAGCTTTGATTGTATGATTCCCTTTTGGACTAGAATTAGAAATACTAGTTTCTCTCTGATCAATTGGAACTAGGTTTTAGACATCTCCGCACCCAAAAGGTGTTCGATGAAATGTCTGACCAACTAGTGCCAGAGACTTACGTTCCTAGCCTAAGAGATTAGTTGTCTAGGATGTTTGTTGACGTGAATGAACTTGTTTTTCATGCCATGCTTGATCATGTTTCTCTAGCGAGAGCTAGGTTTGGAAGTGGTTGAGTTTGAGTAGCTTTTGTCAAGAGATTGGATTAGCTAAGAAGTGATGTTCATTGTTTAGGGATGGTTTGCTTGTGACATGTTAAACACGCTATAGACTAGGATACTCCACCGACATCAGTTACTCCCATCCTTAGGACTTCTTTCTTTCTGATTTTTATTACATTCCTGGAACTGTTTCGGTTGTTCATGCTTAGAATCGTTTTCAGTTTCTCTCATTCTTGCTTGCTTCTTGTCATACATTTTCGTTTCTGTTTCTGTAATTCATTTCCATTTTGTATTTTGAACATTCTAGGATTGTTAGACAAAAACTCTCTCTTGAATTGGCTTAACTTGTGATTGCTTGATTGCATCTTGATTGTTAGCAACATCCCATTTGGATTGACACCTTAAGTACTACAACACATAAGGTTAATTGAGACCTACTAGGAGACACAAAAATCCTAGTATCAATTGGCCTAAGACAGAGTCTGTCCACAGAAAGATTTTGGATAAGGCCAAAATAGTGATTGGCCTATCATATCACAACATACATCACTATGCATACCCATGAAACATTTCACCAGCAGTCCTACTTATAACATTAATCTTCTTCTCTCTTGAAGCTTTGTAGACTGTTTCCAACTTTTTAGCAAACTGGTCCAACGTTTCCTGCAGTCTAAACCCATTGCAACACACACACAAAAAAAAAAGTCAATACACCGATCACTCAATGTTTACGCCAAAGCCTCAATCAAACTCAAAGAGATATCTTTTTTGAAACCTGTTGCTTTGCCGGAAATCATAACAAAAACCAAAAAGGGTTTTCCCTTCTTCGAATCCCCACCCAAGCATCTCAACAATCATTTTACCTGTTTCCAAATACAAATAAGAGATTAACAAAGTAAAAGCTGATGACTTTCTCAAAACAAAACACAGGGAAATCAAAAGTATGAAGTGTTTATATATGTATGTATATATAAAACTCAACTATGATTCGCCTCTAACAATATCGGTCAAACAGTTAAGGATTCGCCTCTAACAATATAAAAAAGGATCATACCAGAACACATAATCTCCGCTGAGTCAATCGCCTTCGCTACTCATCTCCAAATCCTTCGATTCCAAACCCTTCTCCTGATTCCAAATCCATCGATTACATATCACACGGCGTTTCGGGAATTTGATCGCGAGAGAGAGAAAGAGAGAAGAAAAGAAATAAAATCGAGTTTCTCAGTTTTTTTTCCCTTGTATTATTCTTTCGACCAACCGAAACCCGACACGTATCGTCTCTTAAACCACAATCGGGTATACTATATTAGAGGCGCTCTTCAATTTTTTATTTTGTTCTGATTTATTTTTTTGAGTCAAAACACTAAGAACTCATGTATGATACTACCGATAAACAAGGTCTTAGGTTTTAAATTTTTAATCTGCCGTATACCGCGTGACAATTTTTTAAAATATATTTATTTATTAATTTTATTTGTTTTGTTTAGTATTTAAGATTTTATAATTGTATTTTGATTATTAATAAAAACTAAACTAAATTTTATGTCCGTGATCTTTTCCTATTCACATAATTTGTCCATTGTTCTTGAAGTTGCAGTAAAAAATCATATAAGGATAGATATTGAACAATCGTCAATTTATTTTTCAAATGGTAAATCATTTGAACTGAAACACCTAGTAAAAAAATATAGAGAGTGTGAGGTACTTACATACATTGCTATGCACATACTGAAAGTTCAATATGAAAATCTTCTTCTATAAGTTCTTAAGCCACTTCGGATAAATCTAGAGTTAGTTAATTCATTCGGAAACATGTTATTTTAGTTGGTAGTTCAATGTAATTAACGTGTATAGCATTCATACAAATATTTTTCTTTGACTGAAGAAGTTAGGATACACAGTCTTCTTTACTTACACTTGTTACCTGCCAAATAAAAAACAAACCCAAGGAAAATTTAAAATCAGTACTAATCAAAAAGAAATAAACAAAGAAAATTTTAGATCACATTTGCATCAACAAAATCTCAAAAAAAAAACCAATCCATCCTCTAATCCTCCAATCACATGTGTATGGATAATAAATTTAAATAACTGTTTACACACCCAAAAAAGAAACAACCATTAGTGTCTTGCACCAAAGATATAAATGAAGAAGCTACAATGGATTATGGCTATATTCTCTTGATTAATCTTTCAAACATTTACCTTACATCGAGGATGATCTCATACAAAATCTGAGGCCAAAAAAACCATGCAAATATATGCACACCCAACATAAAACATGAACCACCATAATAAAAGAATCAAAACCATAACCATTCCCCCACAAAGCCAAAACCTGTAGATTAAATTAACATAGAAAGAAGGAACCGTTTTTGAATCCACTGGAGAAGCTGCAAAATCTAGCGTACAATCAAACTTATGTAAAGCTATAGAAAAATGAAAGTGATTCATTCAACTGAGAAAAGTAAGGGAAGAGCCTTATAGAGGAATTGCATCAGTGATGCCCACTGATTTGGCTACTAAAAATAACCGAAGTATTTAGAGAGAATATATAGTTCCATTAATTTTATGTAAATTAATCTTTAAAATTTTAGATTTTAATGGTTCAATGTTAGCATTAAACACAAATATTTTTCATCATAATCAATAGAAATCTAACCAATTTTGGGTTATTTGATTGCAAGCAACCAAGCACAATAAATCTTTTTTTTTTCCACAAATCATACTTTCAATAAATTCAAAAGATCCTTACAAAGACGTTGTACAGAATTACTGTAACACAATTATTACATACGCAGATGTATGCGCCATACACTAAGAAAAATACAGCAAGAGGGAGATTGAAGATGCTTTTCGAAGAGTAGTCTTACTCGCTAACCGTTCACATGATCGGTTATTGTCCAACTTCATATTTGATTTTTCTTTGTTACGATTTGCATGCAGCATCTTGTGGCTGAACTTTTTACTAAACCATAACTTTAAACCCGATGTGTCCAAACTAGCTCTGGAATATAGACATAATGGTACCAATGCTTCCGTACCAAAGTCTTTGTGACATATCTCGACTTTGTAAGATTCTTCTACATATTGACATATAGTATCTCCACTATAACAACCTTTGAGAAAATCTTCTGGATAAAATTCAACAAAACTCTAAAATTCACCGAGAAAGGTCCCAATACTTTGTGTAGTCTCATACTTCGACCAGCAACAACCCTCAAAAAGTGATGGATTTGAATTAGTCCAGTCGGACATTTTTGACTCTGCAAATGTAAAACCATTGTCGTGGGAATAAACACAATCGTCCCCATCTCTTGACCAAACTCATTCAAAAATGTAACATGAGCATCATCAAATCCAACACTAATTTCTGGTAGCCCTATCATGACAATAAAGTTCCATCTAAGTTTTGTTAAAACATTCTCCAACCTCCATATCTGACCATTGCCAATGATATAATGTCGCCTATATGTGATCAAACCCTCATTCAATTTCAAGACGACAACACAACAATAGTCTAAACGATGAAGTCCTAAACTCATCACCAAAACAATGGAATCACCAATAGTCAATCCCGGATCCCAAACCTTAGTCTGATCTTTGTTCTTTATGTAGTGAATATACAAATTAGAGTAAAGAGGAGATATGAGGGATGAATCAAAAACCATCAATCAGAGATGGAAAGAGACTGACACAATTACTTTTGGGCTTAGATTTGAGTAAGGTCAGAAAAACACTCTTCCAGAAAAAGAGAATATAAACGCGAATCTGGAAACAATTTCAATCGCGACAGAGACGACGAGACGACAAAACACTTTTACGCCTTAAATGCAAGACACTCGGTGAGTTTTGAGTGTGATGAAACACCATACAAGTTGAGAATGGTACCAGTAAAGATGATTGACTCAGATCTGTCCACACCATCTTGTCAAAGGAGTAAAGGATGGGGAATTAGAGAAGTGGATTTGCCGAAATAATTATCTAAAAACTATACAGAATAATAAATCAAAGGACTGGAAATAAAGAGAAAAGGACCGACCGAAGCCGGAGAAACCAGCGCCGGTCGGAATCTATGGAGATCGAAGGCGGTTACTGTACCATCGCTTTGGGAGAGAAGAGAGAGAGAGAAAGAGAGAGAGAGAGAGGAAAAAAATCATTACTGTTTATATGAACACGCAAACTATAGCATGATGAAGGCAAGGAATATTCCTTAAATTAAGATTTGAATACGCTTTTATTGTTTAACATCCGTACTGAATTATAGTAATCAAGGGGAATATAACAGATTTTAGGCTATTAAATAGGATTCATATTACATAATAAAAGATTATATTTACTGAAAAACTTCAAATGCCATACTATACTTTGATAATTAGTTTCGATTTTGATTTTCATATTTAACTTATTGTTTTTTTTTTTTTTTACAATTTTTAAAGATTAACTTTGTAAATTATTATAATTTAAAGGGTAGAACCCAAAATGTATTTTTATATAGATTCCACGTATTAATCATTGTACAAAAAAGCGTTGAAAGGCCTCCAATCTCTTTGTTAAAAGTTAAAACTATGTTCATTTCTAAACCACCTAAACACTACAAAATAATTAAAATAAAGTAAAGAATAAAAACTCACTAAAAACAAAGAAAAACTCTCGTTCTTCTTCATGCATACAAAAAAAAAAAGAGAAGATATAAGAGGTCATCATAGGTTTCTCGCAAGTCTTGATGAGTAACGGTTTAGCTACAAACGCTCTCTATATAAGTGTAATCCGAGTCTTCATATGAACAATTTTTTATCCTCGTGTGATTCGTGAAGAATTCACATCAGTCGCTCAAAGGAAGTTAAGTCAGTAGGCTTCACACGGTTCAATAATATATTTGGTTACTAGAACTTGAGCGAAGAATAGAAAAAAAAAAAAAAAAAAAAAAAAAAAAAAACCACTAACAGCTACAAGGATATCGTTACATGTATAACGTAATCATTAGTTTGAAACTTAAGGGGTACGCAAGAACAAATTGGAGTGAAGATGTTGTCCTTAGAATTGTTTCTTCTTACGGTAAAAAAGAAAAAGTGATTAAAAATATATACAAAAACGTACGTAAAAAGAAGAAGGAACATACAGAATTGTTCAGAGAATCTACAGATGACGTTGGAAATGGTGGGCTGAGGCGCACGTGCTAGGCTATGTCCGTACTGGCGCCATTGTACGAACGAGACGAAAGTGGAATTTGTATCTTCTGATAACATTGTTGCCTTCCCAAAGGCCAAGCTACTTTTTACAAATTACAAATCTTTTACAATTTTTCCATTATTTGTGGACTATAAAACGTAAGAGAATAATTTTCTTTTACTATATAAATGAAAAGGGACCCCAAGAAACATCAGTAAGGCTGAGGCGATGTTTTATGTACTGCCACGCATTGGTGTTTTATTGTCTTCATCTTATATATTATCGATGAAAACAAGTGTAATAATGTATGGGTTTCATTTTTTAGTGTTAATTTGGCATATGCCAGTCCCACTGGAAAAGATGCTAGTTTAGTGTATACTATCTTTTAAATATTTAATGTATTTTTTTAATAATAAATTACATTTGATATTTTGGTGAATGATCGATTAACATGTAATCGATAGATTCCTCACATGTTCACATGATAAGATTATATGGTTCAATGGTTGAATACTTGAATGTATGACATTAATATAGATAAACTTATTCCGATAGCTTTGCTATGTGTTGTGATGAAATTAAACGTTAGTGAATTAGTACTTATTGAATGCAGGCACCTAGCTACTACACATATCAACTCTAGGGATAAGGCAGCACGATGTTCTTCACAATCAACTTCAAATATTTTTCCTATATCTTTTTTTCCACAAAAGAGTCCAGATTTTAGAAGAAATTATCATACTCTAAGAAGCTTTAGTTTAGTTTTTTTGTATTTTGCATGATAACCCTCTCATGAGACGGGTCTCGGGTGACCAAAAAAAATAGTAAAAAAAAAAAAATTATGAAGAAAAGAAACAGATTTTTACTAATGTTTCGAAACTATCCAACAAATTACTCACAAAACTTTATAATTATACAGTAATTTAATTCAATAACACGTGATTGAGGAATAAACCCAAACAATCTATGGATTAGCTAGGGCCTAGGTGTAATCGCTGATGGGTAGCCCAATAGGTGATCATAAGGCCGAAAACAATGCGCCGTCTTAATGTATAGTGTTCGCCGCTAATTATTTTTTCTTGGCGTTAACCTAATACTCTGTTCGCAAGTTGTGCGGTGGTCATCGTAACTTGAAGAATGGGTAAGCATTTGCTGTTATTTGCTGTTAATAATACTCTTCGTCTAGAGTTTTTATAAATGATTCGTTATTTTGTTTAAACAATTCATGTTATGAGTAGGTGCCTACAAGTATGTGTCGGAGCTATGGAGGAAGAAGCAATCGGATGTTATGAGGCATTTGCAACGCGTGAGGTGCTGGAATTACAGACAACAACCTTCCATCGTCCGTCTGACTCGACCAACTCGTCCAGACAAAGCTCGTCGTTTGGGCTTCAAGGCCAAGCAGGTGACTTGTTGGAACTTGTTTCCCCCTCAGCTTTCGAGTTTTTGGTTCTGAGTTTAGAGGTTTAGGGTTTAACGTAAGGTGTTTCAGTTCTTACATGATCTTGTTTGGCTTTGTCATGTCAGGGATTTGTGGTGTATAGAGTAAGAGTGAGACGAGGTGGAAGGAAGAGGCCAGTTCCAAAGGGGATTGTGTATGGTAAGCCAACGAACCAAGGAGTGACACAACTCAAGTTCCAGCGAAGCAAGAGGTCTGTTGCGGAGGAACGTGCTGGGAGGAAGCTAGGCGGTCTGAGAGTTCTCAACTCTTACTGGATCAACGAGGACTCCACGTACAAATACTACGAGATCATCCTTGTGGATCCGGCTCACAACGCAGTGAGTAACGACCCGAGGATCAACTGGATTTGTAACCCTGTTCACAAGCATCGTGAGCTTAGAGGTCTCACATCAGAAGGAAAGAAGAACAGAGGTTTGCGTGGAAAGGGTCATAACAACCACAAGAATCGACCCTCACGTAGAGCTACTTGGAAGAATAGCAATACTATCTCCCTCCTTCGTTACCGTTGATTCTCTTGTTCCATTTTTGCTCTTTTTTTTTCTTGTCACTTTGGTTTTTTCCGTTCTTAAAGTCTGTAGACGTACGCTCAAGTGATTTGACGGATGGACTATAACATTTCAATCAAACTGAGAGTATTATATATGATGCACATACACAAGTCAAGTAAGCAAGTTATTAATTAGTCCAAGTGAGTCTATTCTGGTCTCTACTTGTATAGTCTATATAGTCTACATCACAGCTTGACCTAATTAAATAGCCAAACGATTAGATGAAGCTAACATCATAGTCAAAGAACTCGGCGGGATTCCACAGATACGGAAAGTCATAGTCTTCATTCGTCAGAGGAGGAAGAATCGGTGTACTTTGCTGTGGTTGTTGCTGTTGAGTAATGACACCATGCTCTTCCACATTACTGAATAATATAGCATCACTGTCTTGGTCCGTCGTCACATTCCCGGACGTTGAATCTTGACCTTGAGGAGGAGGAGGAGGAAGCTCTTGTTGTTGGTGCTGAGTATTGACACCATGTTGTTGTTCCTCCATATTTTTTAGCCATGCATCGATCATGTCAAATAAGTCGTCATCCTTAGACGTATCCAACACGTCTTCTTGGGTCATCACCATCCCCGATCTTGAATCTTGACCTTGCGGAGGAGGAGGAGGAGGAGGAGGAGCAAGAATCGGCTGCTGTTGGTGAACGCCAACATTTTCTTCCTCTAGCGTTCTTATAAGTTGCTGATACGCAAAATCATCATAAGGCTGCAGTTGGTGTGAATCTGGCCGGGCTGCCCAAAACTGCAATTGATGAGGTCGGTAAGAATCTAGCGGGCCTGGCCAAAACTGCTGCTGCTGCTGTTGATATGCCAAATCACGAGGCTGTGGTTGATAAGAATCCAGCGGGGCTGGCTGAAACAGAAGTTGTTGTTGATACGCAATATCATGATGAGGCTGCGGTTGGTAAGAATCCAAAGGGGCATGCGGAAACTGCTGCGGTTGATGATACTCGACAGTAGGAGGCTGCTGCTGCTCATTCTCTGCTTCCTCTGCTTTCTTCTTCTTATTTATTGCTTGTGTACTCCGATAGATCTTGCACAAAGAATAGTCCTACACGCACCATTGCACCAACCAAAATAAAACTCACAATAAAATCAAAATAAAACTTAATAACTTGGGAATCAAGAAACGCATACATACCTTCACGTCATCATCAGCAGAAGGCGGACACTGATCAATCCAGTATTCATGCATCAACCAACTAGATTTTACGCCATTAGGTTGTTTCCCAACGTAGTATGATAGTGCGGTTTTGTAACCAACGAGGCCTTCCCCAGCGTCAATCTTCTTGGAAGCAACTTTTCCGTGCCAGTATCCGCCTTTGTCGACACGTTTCTGCCTTTTTCCACCTTTACCTATCTTGTTCCTCTTCGATATAAAGAACCAATCTGTATCATTACTCTTCTTGAAGTTTTCTACGTACAAATTTCAAAAACAAACATAAGTAAACGTTTGCCCAAAGAGAAAGAAGAGATAAAGTTGATAAAAATAACAAGTAATTAATTTGTTCTACAAGGAGACGACAAACCTGAGAGCTGTTCTGGATTGGACTCGTAGATGTTCACGAGATGTATAGAAAGGGTGTCCAATAAGTCTCTGTTTCCGCCCAAGTAGTCTTGTTTCCGTCCAAGTAGCGAGATGACCTCCAAGTCGTTTGGTCTATAGTTGACACCTGGCGGAAAGCAAGGTCTCACCGAAGGAGAAGAAGAAGGAACCTCTGACGGTTCCGGTTCCTGCAAGGATCTTTCTTTACGCTTGTTTCTTCCAGGCATTGACATCGAGTAACTTTAGACAATCAGTTATGATTTTTTGTAAGAGATTCAACGTAGGTTATGTATCTTTATTTATAAGGCTTGTAATAAGTCGGTGGCCATATATATGGATTTTATCAAAAAAAAATTGAAAAGATATATATGTAACTGGATTCGAATAAGATTTGATATTATCTTTGTTCATCAAAATATATTTTAAACTTTTTATATATCTTTGTTATTCAAAAATAAGAGAAAAAAAAAAAAAAAAGAATTGACCGATGCTAGGACATTTGTGGAGAGCTAAGGTTTGCGTTGAGATGACTCATTCTTCTGTGTAAACCTTCACCCTAGCTAGATTGGATTGAGAGCTTGCATCTGAGAGTTATTTTGCAGAGATTGACATTCGTTTACCAAAATGTGTATCAATTATCAAAAGCTTTCAGTCGGAAAATAATTGTAAGGGATGATATGGTTCGATTTCATCACTTCTCATGCAACGAGACCTATAAGGATTAAGGAGTCTAGGGGGGGCTTTTGTAACTAGAGAGGAGCAATCAAAGAGGGACACAACTAAGAACAGAGAGAAACAGAGTGTTCTGTACTTTGCTCAATTGTTTGCATCTTAAAATTTTCATGCTCTAATTCTTCATTTCTTTGTGTAAAAGAGAGTGAGTTAAACAAGACCAAACACAAGGTTTACTCTATTAGAAGAATGTAGAGTTGTGAAATCATGGTAACCTGAAGTGATTAGGTAAAAGCAATAAGGTTAGGGTGAGCTGATATAAATGATAATGTGAATGAAACAATAATAATCTTTTTATATACAGAAACAATATGTCAAATGAAAAAAACGAATCCTAATACAGTTTGCTGAAGCCTGAAGTGATCCCTGAGTCTCCCAATCGCGGAAACAACACCTCTTTCTCAATCAAAACCTGGAGGTGAGAAGTTATCTTGCGGAACGAAACCCACACAAAAGGTGCGCAACAAAATGCGTATGCGAAAACCGACAAGGCTCTGACCACTCCATCAGGGTACCAAGGGAAGGCCATGACGAGAAGCGTCCCGAGAATGCCGAGCCACGGAGTTAGAACAGGTAACGTTGGAAGGAGGAGAGTGTTGATTGGAATAGAGGAAAGAGCAAAAGAAGCCATCAAGTAAAGCGACCAGCCGATGAGTGGGTGGATGGTGTGAGGGATGGTGAAGAATGGGAAGATGTAGGCTGCAACTACAGAGAGAAGTGCGATGAACTTGAAACCTGCTTGGATCACTATTAAGTTGCGGTCAGAACGGCGATAACATAGCTTGGTTATATTAGGGCGAGCTAGTCGTGTGACCAGTATGATTCCAAGGTAGAACACTGCCTGGATTATGGCCAAAGGCATCTCTGCTGAGTACCTGTTACAAGATCACACACAGTATTAGTTATTTATATTAGCCATTATATTATGGAGATTGAGAGGGAGTTATCATCTTTTAAAATTTGAAATTACCCTAGAGTAGTGCGGCGCTGCTCGTGCCATGAGAGTCCTAGTGGAAGAACAGGCCATGACCACCAGTACCATGGCTTTAACCAAACAGCTCCTGGGAATGTAATCACACTGTTTGGTCCACAAGGTATGTTCCATCTTAGCTTAAGATCTGAGAGTACCAAAATAGAGAATTAGAGATCATGTTATTACATTATCCAAAATGTGTATTATTATAGACAAGATTAGAAAAAGAGACTTACAGAAATAAGAAGCGTCCATTTGGTAGCCAAGGGGAAGTCTCAAGTGGCCACTAAGTACAGATCCGTTACTGGGAGGACGAAAGAGAGGCTGGTCAAGAAGATCAGAGAAGTAACTAACAAGAAAGCCTTGATCAGCTCCATCCGGATTCTTTCTCCCAACTTGTAGCTCATGGAGCATGTCCTTGAACACCTCCACCGATGGCTGCAACACGAAGAGACCAGTATGGAAGATACAAGGATTTATGAAGACCGCACAGAACCGTCCGCACTGGAACAGCTCATCGGTTTTCTTGAGGAAGAGGTTGTCCGCATCTAGCATGACCACACGGTCGTAATCAGATAAAGCCCAAGCGTAGAGCTTGTTCAGAGTAAGCTTGAATCTACTGTTGAAGTTGGTCTGTCTCCTGTACGGATTGTCCACATTTTCAACTCTCACTACTTTGGCTCCATCTTCCTCTTCCCTACTCACACACATACGTTCGTTAGTATCTTTATTCGGTACCAACATCTAATCTATGCGTGCATGTTTTCGTGAGCATATATATTCTTACGTATATGCATGTGTAAGTCCAAGTGTTGCTAGAAATTATTATAGGTTTGTTTTAATCATCGGAAGTGTCCCAAGGGACAAACAAATAATTATAGGTAATGAGGTTGAGATGTAGACGTTATGGCATGATCTGTACAGCAGATTGGCCGGTCATAAAATAATAATGTTGACAAAAACAGCTCTTTCATGTTTCCAAAAGGTTTTCATTTGTCATTCAAAGCGTTAAAGTCAAACAACTCTCCTTAAGTTATATGCTTTGCATTCAATTGTAATACTAAGATTTTATTGTTTTCGATCGCATTCCCATTCTCTTTATTCTACGCATGTTCTAACTTTATTTGGGTGAATTGTTGACTAAGGTTTTACCAAGCTCATAAGGTTTATTGATTGTTTTGGTGGTTAAATATTTAATACCATTCGGACCCCTATGTTTAATCCAAATCTGTCTATAGAAAGTCAAATGTTTGATAAACCTACGCGTGTATTATCTTATCATAAAAAAGATATGATATAAAAACTTATCATAATACTATTAATTAAAAACTTATGAAAAAAAAAACAAAAGAAACATTTTTTTCAAAACTAGACGACACCTAACGAGTATTGGAGCATTCATTTTCTTAAACAAAGATAATTTCTATACAGATAGGCGCGTTGTCATATATGAGAAGATATAAATGGGTAGTTGAATGGGTAAATCTCAACTACATACATATCTACTCTAAACCTTTGATTCTCCCCAAACTTTTACTTATACAGAAATGGCACAGGAGTCTCTAAAGTTTCTTTTGAATCCGTGAAGCCAATCAGAAGAAAGAAAAGAGTCGAAGTTATAAGGAATACTATGCAAACCTCCTAAATCTATATATTTGTGGTGTGTGGTCAGTGGTCACGATACTTTCTATGAATAAGGTGGTCGTTTTCTCATTGGGACAATTTTCTAAGCTTACTTCAATTTCTAAGAAAATAAATGTATCAAGAGTGTCCTACAAGATGGAACTCGTGTTTAGAGAGTTTAGGGCATCTCCACTGGTGAGATCTCTCAAGGTTACTCAGTTTTATGGGGCCCAAAAACCCAAAAAAAAACAATTTATCGGTCCATTAACGAGAGTATCGTTACCATGGGAAGCCATCTGAGTAACCCATGAAGAACGATACGTGGCACATTCTCATTCGTCAAAGAAATAAATATAAAAGGGAATTTTCTTTTTTTTTTCCCCATTTTTTCTTCTTTCTTCCCCGATGTTGTCACTCTCTTCTCTCTCGATTCCAAAGGCGATTGAAACTTGCGATTCATCCTTTAGCCGGAAAAATCAATCCAATCAATCGAATCCTTTGATTTTTCTGGCTAAAACTCGAAGCTTGTTGGTGTATGAAGGTGCTTCGGTTCTGACAACCAACGACGGCGGAGGGTTTAGGGTTAACCCTAAGATCTGACGGTTCGTTTATCACGACCAACGAGAGCGGAGGTCAGTCTTTTCATCTCCGATTATTGCATGTTGTTGTTTCATCTCCTGTGGCCTTTAAATGTTAGGTTTAATTCGATTGATTGTGAGAATGGTTACTGAGTAGGGTAGATTTTTAGATTTGTTTGATGTTCAATTGATTTTGAGTTTTGTTTGGAGGGTTTAATTTGATTGATTGTATGATAGATGAATGTTTTTCATTGTGTTTTGCGAGGTGTTCATGTAATGGAAGGAGCGGATGTATGGTGGAGAAGAAAACTTTAATCTTTTTGGTAATTGAAAAGGTATGAATGAGTAGCTTTGTTTGCCTTTGTGTTCTTGTTAGCTTATGTTCTTGTTAAAGCGTGATTAATGTGGCTCTTTTGTTTTTGTGCTCTATGAATTCGTTTGCCTTTGTGTTCAATATGATTGCTTTTGTGTTCTTACCTTTGGTAAACGGAATCCTGATTTTGTTTGATATGGCTCTCTTTTGTGGAACCCAGAATTTCACTACGATGAGAAAGTGTTAGGCTTCATCAAGGGATATAAACGTGTCTTTGATCTTGGTAATTAGTGTTCTTTTGTTTAGATAACAATTTGTCTCATGTAGAACTCAAAGACTATTTTTTCTGCTACCAAATCTAAGCTTCATATGTAACTCTGTTTTTTTTTGTTTTCTTGACTTTTGGTTCTGCAGGTTTCAAGGAATATTGATCTAGTCTATGGAGGTGGGAGCATCGGATTGATGGGTTTGGTTTCACAAGCGGTTCATGATGGTGGTCGTCATGTTATTGGGTATATATACTAAAACTCTCTTTTTTTAATCTCTTCTCTTAACAACTTTGTGAATCTTTTTCATACAAAAGAAAACAGTGTTTTGAGTTTCTGATTGAACACAATTTGTATAATATGTTTAATATTTTTTATTTTAAATTTATGTTTAATATTCCTAAATTTGTAATATTTTATTGTTTTATATTTTATGTAAAAAATTATTATTTAAATGATTGAGTAACCTAAGTGAGTTTTTCTAGTGGAGGATTAATTTTGTTTAAGTTTCTAATTGAGTTACTTTAATTAGTTTATAATTAAATATATAATTAATTAAGATTTGAGTAACCCATATGGGTTACTCGAGTAAAGATGGTCTTAGTAAAGTTAATTTTGAAAAATATCCCATTTTGTTTATGAGAAAAAAACAAAATAAAAACTATAAAAAATAAAATGAAGATTGTATATTCCAAAGTGAGTAATATTTGGCAATTGGAAACGGACAGCGTTTTATATAATGGTCGGAAGAGAGACTTACAAGGTTTGAACCCATCGGAGAGGGACGTCGAGAGAAGCGATGACGACAAGATCAGCTTCCACGTTGAGACTTCTCAACGATCTGATCAATACACGAGTCGCCACGTAGAACTCGTAGTCTCTTGGCGTACCCATGTACATCATCGTTGCGTAGGCGTTCTTATGCTCAGGCCGCCGCGTCTTTAAACCACGATCTTGAACCGTTATGACCGCGTTTGAGGTATCTACAGCCGTTTCTTGCGGTTGCGGCAGCAGCAGCTGTCTCTCTCGATACGCTGTCGTTTCGATTATCAAAACAGACAGAACCAAACACAATATCATCAATATGCCTCTCTGCAAACCCATTCTTGATTTCTCTGTACAATGTCTGAATTGCTAAAACAAATAAAAAGAATTATGAAGAATCTGATTTTTTATTTGTTTAAGGAATTTGTAAGCGCAGACGCGTATATATATAATGAATGTATCAAAGAGGGGGGAGTTTCTGGGAGACTGTGAAGGGTCAAAAAGGTCTAATGGATGATTGGCCAGTGACAAAAGTTATTATACTAATCAAAACAAATACTTATGGTTGAGCATATATTCCTAAGTTGCTCTCATTTACCTAAAATAAGTTTAATTGCTAATTACTTGAAATTAAAAAATACTATTAATGTTCATTATGGTAATTTCTGTACTTTCCATTTTCCGAGACAAATCTATCACCGTTCATACACCTTTCTGTATTGATCGAATTCCATTCGTCATGTAACGAGTATTCGTTTTCAAAAGAAAATTTCGAAATCTTTATAGTAATTGAAAATTTAAAAATATTTAAGAGATTTTGATTCCAGGTTTTAAGGGTTCAACTTCATAAGACAAACTAGCTGGCACATAGTAGTACTATACTACTATCTCTTTAGTCACATTTTTTGGACCAAGGGAGATGTGTAACGCTCTGTTTAGTCTGTAACGCACAAGAAGATGATGAATTAAGGTTTTGCTTAGTTTTAAAAGTACATAAAATTAAGAGGTGGTGAGTTATGAAAGTAACCGTATTTTTTAATTTTAATGTATTTTGTTGGCAGCTAATAATAATATTATGGAAATGGTCAATATAGAGGACCATGTGACTGAGCCGTTGTCCTCTTGGCAAGTGGTGTGCAACTGCAAGTCTCATCCTAGTTCATTATATTTTATTTCCACTACATAATTCAATGTTCAAAGTCAATTCTGTCAAGAAACATATAAATAGCCAACCCAACCCATTTTGATTTCTCTGTGTGAAAAAAGGTAAAAATATATGGTGTAGGTAATTGATGTAAAAATGGTGGAAATGAGAGGAACTGATATAGAAAAATTATTTCAATAATTAGAGTAAATTAAGGAGGACTTTTTCTCCAATTGTTTGTTCCTCTTTTTGGACAAAGAATAGAGAGGATGAGAATAAAAATGTTCCTACTGATCTTTCTCCTATAGAATAGAAATGTTGTCAAGACCCTACACACCCGTAAGACAATGACGGTAAACAGTAAACACGATTGTATACAGTGGAAAAATGGACTCACAATTACTTAGCAATATACAAAGTAAAATGCACTTAACCACATGAACAGTTATCGTCATTCTATATATTTTTGTTTTTGTTTTATTTTGGCACTTTGCATTTGCTTGTTCGATCATTTCCATCTATCTTGCGATAGTTACCATGAAAAAAACTATTGTACTTTTTAGGTTGTGACCACAATAACCATTCCATCTTGTATATTTATAAGTTACACATGGATATTACTTGTAATATAGCACAAGATTAAGTCAATTTACGCTTTTTAAACGATCTGTAAGACTAATTTTCACGGGTTCGCCCTATTGTTCTCTCCCAAGTCCAGCCGCCGCCGAGAAAAAGAAGAACTCTTCGATTTGCCCTCTCCGGCCACCAGACTCCATGCCGGAGCTGTGGGAGGGCGTAGTTCATTCGTCTTGCTTCCTAGTCTATGTTCTCTTTGGTTTAGATCTGTTATTTTCGGTGTAGTAGCTGTTGTCACAATCCCCCTTTGAAGCGAAGTTCGAATGAAGAAGAGGAAGCCTTCGCCGGCGAGATCTGGTTGTGGTAGAGACGTTTCTGTGTGTTAACGGGATAGTCTTGGTTGGGGCTTGGTTCTGGTGGTTCTCTAGCGGCAGGTGGTGTGAAGGAGACGATCGCTCGTTTCCTGGTCTGGTATGGTATCTCTTTTGATATTTTCTTCTTTGGATTGCGGGTTTTTCAACTAGGCTGTGTTGTTGGTGTTAGTATGGCTTCAATCGTTGGTTTCAAGTTGCAAAGAGAAGTTTGTGGTTTGTGTCTTCTCTCAGACTTACATTCTCTGTTGGTTTGTACTGAATCCTTAGTTCTTCTGCTCTTTTTGGTCTTCTGGCTAGTCAGTGTTTGCGCTATATGCTAGGTTTCGTTCCTTCTGCTTGTCATCCAGATGGTAATTTGTTGCTAGCCATCTACTAGCTCTCTTCTGCGGATCTTTTGAACTGCGGTTTTGGGTTTTAGGCATAGTAGTGGATTCGTCTTTCAGCTGTTCTCTTGCGAGGAGGTCACCAGTTTTGATTCTGTAGATGGTTAAAGCTGGGTCGACGAGGGTCCGCATGTAAGAGCTGTTAGTCCTCCTTGGCTTGTCTCAGGTCGAATCTCAAGGTTATCTTCCTTGTCCCTAGTTTGGCTCGCTTTCTTCCGACTGGTTTTGTGCGACAGGATGGTTGTGGTTTCTGTTTCTCTGATATCGTTCGAGCTTGCTTTCGTTCCTGCCGGTGCTGATGATGGTTTGTCGACGGTGTGCTATCAAGGTTTATAGCACTTCCGGTCTTATTGGTACTCTCCGGCTCTTACAGGTTCTATGGGAAAGCTTGTGAGCTTCTTTCTGATTCAGCTGGGCAGTTTTAGATTTTTGGTTTTTGTTTATTCCTTAGTGACCTGTTTTTCTAGGTTGTTTAGCTTTTGTATCTTTGTTTCTGGAAGTGTGTAACTTGCTGGCTTAAGCTTCCCTTGTTTGGGCTTAGTGCTTCCCTTGTTTGGGATTAGTCTTAGGTGGTTTCTTTGTTTTCACCTTTTTGTATTCAACAGATGTAATCTGTTCAATGATAATATAAAACTAGATAACAAAAAAAAAAATAGCACAAGATTAAGTCTATTATATATTTTTTTTTAACCGTGGGGATCCTAAAAGCTTTCTAAGCCCAAAGACTAATCCCACAAGGCCCACGAGAAATCCACGTTTTTTTACCACTTAAGGCGTCTCCAGGTGGCCAAGGGGATTTGAACCCAGGGCGGAAACTCGAGCTGGAGCCTCTTTACCACTAGGCCAAAAGGCACTTGGTTAAGTCTATTATATTGGCGGAAAATTCTTTAACAAACACAAAAAAAAATGGGGAAAAAAGTAGATTAAAAGGGACAGAGGAAGGAAATGGAAGAGTAACGTTGACTGATTTACGAACAATGTGACATGACACGGTTCCTCTTCTTTGTGTTGTTGAAACCGCGTCGGTCCATATTGTTGTCTGAGATGAAATGGTCTCCGAGATGCTTACCTTTACCAAAGTGTCTCTTTATTCTCTTGACTTGTACTTGATTAACTCTTACAATAATGTCCGCCATATGCACCTTTTCCTAATCACAGTCTTGTTAAATTTGTCATCTCTTTAAATTCAAAAAAAAAAAAAAATTGTCATCTCTTTGAAATCGATTGTTTTGTGGGTCTAGATTAATTACTAGCTTTAGCCAAGGCCTTTTGGACATTTTAGGCCCATTAACATAGGAAAACTGGGTAGAATCAAACAGTTCATAAATTAAGGTGTGAAAACTAAAATTTATAGAAATATTAGGGGTGGAATAAGGAAAGAAGAATGGACTTGGGATTCAAGCAAGGGGGGGTCAAAGAGTCAAAGCGAGCTTAAGCCGAGAGAGAGAGAGAGAGCAGCGGTGTCAAAAACCTCATCCGCCGCAAAAAAAACCCACTAAAACCCTCCGGCGCCGGGAACTTCTCTTTCTTATAAACCTTTCCTTTGATTCTATTCATTCACCGAAGCAATTGAATCATACAGCAATGATGGGTGGGGAAGCAGCACCGACCGGACCACCCAACAGAGAGCTCTACGCTCTCCTAAATTTGTCACCGGAGGCCTCCGACGAAGAAATCAGAAAAGCTTATCGTCAATGGGCTCAAGTTTATCACCCTGACAAGATCCAATCCCCTCAGGTTTGCTTCAATCGATTAGCTCAATCAGTTTCCAATTCGATTCTGATGTTCTTTGTTTGTTATCAATTTGGCTAATTTAAGATAAAGGAATTAGCTTTACTTAGTGGGCTGATTTCAAATTTTTGTGGTTAGATGAAAGAAGCAGCTACAGAGAACTTCCAACGCATATGTGAAGCATATGAGATACTGTCGGATGAGACTAAGAGGCTTATATATGACTTATATGGTATGGAAGGCTTGACTTCAGGATTAGAGCTTGGTCCTAGGCTGAGTAAACCTGACGAGATCAGAGAAGAGCTTGAAAGGATTAAGAGAAGAAACGAGGAAGCTAAGCAGATGGCACATTTTCAACCTACTGGTTCTATCATCTTCAATTTGTCTGTCCCACATTTTTTAGGCGGTGATGGTATCATGAGAGGGTACTTATTCTGTCCTTTTCAAGTTTTGATGTCTTATTTCGTGGTAGCATGGTTCTTGATTTGGGAGAGACTTACTAAGTCTGGATTTTTATATAGCTAATAGTTTTTGAGAACTTAGATGATCTCTTTCTCATATATTATGTAGCTGTGTGTATCAATTATTTTGTGTGCTCAACTCTAGTCTTGACTACTTTGTTTCTTTGGATGTAAATTTTGGTTTTTGATACCTTTTTCTTTTCTTTTGTGATTGCATCGGTACTGTCAGAATGGTTATGGCTAGTCAAGTGCAGTCTCAGTTGTCAAAAGATGATGCTATTGCCATTGGTGGAAATTTGGCGGCCAATGAAAAGTCTGGTGGTGGAATTGCTTCTGCTATTCTGAGACGTCAGTTGTCTCCAGTGTCATCCATTGAGTTTGTCGCTTCAACGGGTTTGCAGTCGCTTATTGGAATGCAGACAACACGGTAGGACTTATGAGTTTTCCAGTTAAATTTATTTTTTCTGCGCATCTTTAACGGTTTATATGACTATATGGGTTTCTTGTCGGGGCAGTCAGTTAACCATACATTCAACTGCGACTATCAATATCTCGAAGTCTTTGAGTGACGGTTCCATTAATCTTACAAACACGTGGACTCGTCAGCTTTCAGAAACTTCAAGCGGAAATGTATGTTCACTCGGTTATGGTTTTGTTTCGACTTTTTAAGAGGGCGAGACAGCAGTTTACTCTAATTTCATGTATTTTTTTTTTCCTTTAGATTGAATTGGCACTGGGTATGCAATCAGCAATTACAGTCGGATGGAAGAAGAGAGATGAGAATATATCTGCTGCTGGTGACTTTAAGGTACGCTGACTGCCAACTTGCATTCCAACTGTTACACCTCAACCATCTCTCTTACTTTCTCTAGTATGATCTTGCTTTTACTAGATTGAATCTGGTGGACTTGGAGCATCAGCGCGTTATACTCGTAAACTATCGGCCAAATCTCACGGTCGCATTGTAGGTAGAATTGGAAGGTATGTTTTACTTGTTTTACTGACGCATGATCCTGAATAACCTAATGTATGATATGCAGTATGGAAATCCTTTTTAAAATAGTTTTTACATGTGTGGCAAAATTAATGTTCAGTACCTTAACTTTTTCAGCAATGCTCTTGAGATTGAGGTTGGTGGCGGAAGGAAGATTTCCGAGTTCAGTACCGTAAGAATGATGTATACAATAGGAATCAAGGTAACTATTCTTTGAACCTTTAGAGCCATCTTAGTTATTATGCAATCTGATTATTTCTGGTACTCTTATACTTTTGTTGTAGGGTATTTTTTGGAAACTAGAGCTACACCGTGGAAATCAAAAGCTGATCGTTCCCGTGAGTGTTAATTTCTTCCTTTTATTTTTCTTGTGGTGGTATCTCTACTGTTCCTCAGATAAGATTGGAACAGAGTGTGTTTTAATCTCTAGAGTAGAATATATTAAAAAGCTATAAACCAACAGAACATAAGAACAATCCAAAAATCCTAGGGATGGAATGTACAGAACCATCCTTAACTCTCCTAAACCCCTAAACCCATCTCTATTGTGTACAAGAACCGACATCCGTGTTCTTCTGTGGAAGTCTGTCACTTTTGACACCTTGACATATCTATGATGATTATCTTAAAAACGTGCAGATTCTGCTCTCCGCTCATTTAGCTCCAGTATTTGCAACTGGAGCATTTATTATTCCAACATCTCTTTACTTTTTGTTAAAGGTGAGTGATTGAACCCTATGAGTACAATTTAACTTTTGCTGTCTTGTTATAAGGTGTTTGCCTGATTAAACATTTTTCATTGTTCCACACAGAAATTTGTGGTGAAGCCATATTTGAGTAAAAGGGAGAAACAAAAGGCCTTGGAAAATATGGAGAAAACTTGGGGCCAGGTGATGGTTACTTACGAGTTTGGCAGCCAAGCAAGATTCATTTTGATCTTATTATGAATTTTTAAAATTTAAATTGTGGGTTTTTAGGTTGGGCAAGCAAGGGCAGCGGCTGAGAAAGCCCAGCAGTTGCTACAAACCGTAGCCACAAGGAAGAGAAACCGGCAAGTTGAAACAGATGGGCTAATAGTAACGAAAGCGTTGTATGGTGACCCAAAAGCGATAGAGAGAAGACACGAAGTAGTAGTGGAAGGAGTGGATTCGGGAGTCATTGACGTGACAGTGCCCATGAACTTCCTTGTGAGTGACTCAGGGCAGCTCAAGCTCCATGAGGGAGTGAAGAAATCAGGGATCATGGGCTTCTGCGATCCCTGTCCGGGACAACCTAAGGAGTTATACATTGCCTATACTTGGCATTCTCAGACATTTGAGGTATCAGTTGGTGACTACGATGAGCTGAGTATACCACGAGAAGGGCAGTGAGTATGAACGGTACTCTCCAGTCTCCACTTTGTTGTTTTATTAATAGAAAAAGACTTCTTACGGGGATTTGTAATCTAACCTCAAATTTTACATTCATTTCTTTCTCAATAAATTAAAGCATTCTTGTTTGCCATAAGCTTTGATAATTAATCTTGTAGTTGTTATTTGGGTATCCTTTTTCTACTACATATGATTTGTTGTCGCGTGAAACTTATGATATCACACAAATCTCAGGATATAGTACTTTTTGTACGTTTATAAATTAGTGTAATGCATTTTGTGGCAAGTTAGAGAACTTTATAATGTGCTTGGATGTAAACAAAGAGAGAAAATGGAGCGAAAGAAGAGGTTTAGAGGTCGCAAAAGGCGTTTGGCGTTTTGAGAAGGAGTAGTTTGAGAGAGAACGTCCTTGACTTGTTGATGAGAAAGAGAAACCAAACGTGGCCTGAAGTCACCTCGTGCCATGACCATCTTCTTCTTTAAATCAACCACGTATTCGTCGATTCCTGCCAAATCCCATTTTATTTTCTATGGTCAAATACATGCGCAAGTATTTTGGTCAAATGATTAAGACATATAGGGTTTTAAACAAAAAGATCGTGGATGGTTTCTTACTTCTTAAGGGTGAAAAAGGAGGATGCGAAACAGAAGGTAGCAGCCACGAAATTCTTATAATTCAAAGATATATTTAAAAGAGAAAGTAGCTAATTTATGAAAACATCTTTGGTAGTGGTAAGTACGTAGAAGAGAGCTCACCGGTCATCTTGGAAACAATCAGAGAGACTCTGTCTTGACAACGGACACATCCCACATCTGCGTTTATCACTATAACTTGAAACTGATGATATCGGGACTCCAAAGTTAATGAATGATCGAACAAGAAGTCAACAACGATTTGGTTTTTCATCCATCACAATTTTACAGAGATTAATGCAACCAACTGTTTCCTTACTTATTATCTTTCGATTTAAAAAGAACAAGAAGACAACTAGGAAATTTGAAAAAGAAGATGCATGAAATGAAAGGATTGATTAAAAACTAAGAAAGAAAGATAAGAGAAACGTATATAGCAACTTAGCAAGCTGTATGATGAACAAGTGTATAAATAACATACCGATGGAAGTGAGAGTTGCTCGCAGAACATGAGGGTGCGCCGCCGCACCATCGTCTCCTTCAGATGATGGCCAGGACCTGACTTGCTGTATATATGTATGGACTATATATTATTATTATTTTATATTTGTTGAGGTTAAGGGTTGATCAGACATGGAGGCTTTGATAATTGAAGAAGGGAATGTATGTTTTTGTATGTATTCAAAAAAGATTCAACTTGTTTGTACTATCTTATTGAGAGAAAGTCCCATCATTACACGATTCACCCACAATCTGTATATAATAATGCAATGAACTTAAAAAGGTTGGTGCTAAAATAAGAGCAAGTAGTTTTTTTCTTTTTAGAAATTCACTTAAACAATACTAGTAAGTAGAAGAAACATTTACATCGAGGTAAAATGCTCATGAGATGGACCGAGTCAGATGTTAATTTTAAAATTTAGAGAATACGATTAAGAGATATTGGTAAGAAAAGAGAAAAAAAAAAAAAAAGTCAATACATGTTAAAAGCCACCATTGAACTTTTTGGTATAGATAGACGACTACACTAGTTTAATATCATCCAAATATTGTTGTATGAATAGTATACCAAAACCCTCTAGATGAACAAGATAGTTTCCTCTTGAAAGATTGTAAAAGAACAAAGCAAATTCTGATTCTGATCCACTGGAATAATGCTACAGATTCAAACTTGAGTAAAAGAAGAAGAAGAAGAAGAGTATAAAATGACCATTCAATCATCTATAAGGTAACAAAGATGTTATTGTTGGCTGGGATGGAAGTTATTATCATTATATCATCTTTATACATTAATGATGAATTTAGTAAAATCTCGTAATTGTCAGTAATCAAAACAAGAATGAAAGCAACACCAGTAAGCGGCCTCTGAGGACTACTACTTCCATGGGATCCTAGTGAAATCAAATCTATGCTCAGCACCAACACCAACACCACCTCCACATTCTTATCTCTACAGCTCACCTTCAAATTTAAATCCTTCAATACATTAAAGACACAATAAGAGAGAGATCCATTAACAGTTGAAACTGATGTTGAGTCACAGAGACACAAACATTCCTATAGACCCCAAAGCCCTTTGCATTATTAATCTCGAATCTACAAAGAATGAGACTTCTAAATCAATGCAATAACTGAAAAATTTCCGATCACAAACTCTAATTCGAAATAAGATCCCAAAAATTCAATAAGCCAAAAATAGAATGATCAAACGATTATTCAATTCCCCCAAATCGATATAAACCCTAAGAAGAGTCTCCACAAATTAGAAGAAAAAAAAAACGAAAGATTGGTGAGTGAGTGAGTAGTACTTAGGACGAAATCAAAATCATTAGGGATCGTCTTTTTTGGGTTTGCGGTAGTTCTCTTCGACGTGTTTGGCGACAACGATACCAGTGTTTGTGAGCTTCCGGATATTAGGAACGTTGTAGTTCTGTGCCAAGTATACCCCAAAAGCTGATCCCACCATGAACGAGAAGCAGCTCTTTATTATCCCCATTCGATCGATCTCTCTTACCTTCTCCCTTCTCAGCAAGTTTCAGGTCAACAACAAAAGAACCAAAGACAATCTCTCAGGGTTTACTTTTTTTTTTTTTTTTTTTTTTTTTTTTTGGGAATTTTTCATACGACGCCGTTTTGTAGTTTCTTATAGTATCCTTTTTGTACAGTTATGTTTATTCGAATTTTCGGATTTTTTGAAAACTAAATATATATTTTCTCAGTTTGTTTATATATTTTTTTTATCATGATATAAAGTAATATAAAATTTTAATCTCAACGGTTGGTACAACTTTCTAATTTATTCTCTAACATTCATTCTTCTAAAAGTAAACAAATTCTTCAAATTCTTGATTTAACAAAAGATTTTTGGAATGATAAATCTAATTTATAACTTTTAGTTAATTTTAAATATAAAAATTTAGTAAAAATACCTAGAGCTTTTTCCAAAAATTAGATGGATTATATAGTGAATTTTCGGATTTGACTTTTGAATATGGTAATATAGAAAACTTCTATTTAAAAGCACTTTATATAGGTTGCATACATCGGAATTTGGATGATGTATTAACATTACTACGAAGTCCAGATACGAAAATATATCCTCAAGCTATATGACTATCTTGTATATTTTTTATTTATGTTGGATGTTTTAATTGTTGAAGTAAACGTGAACTGAATCGTTTTAAATAGTATTTTTTCTAGATAAAATTTTAACTATTAGAAGAAAAACAATGATTCTGATTGTCATTTCAGTATAAAAAGAAAACTTTTTTGTTAAGTAATTTTTTATTAATTTTTTAAAAATATACAGTTGCATCTATTCATTGTACAGTTGTGTCTTTTACCATAAAATATCTATACAATATATTTATTTTGAAAATGAATCATACAGTTACGTCTATTTATTGTAGAGTTTTGTCTTTTACAATAAAAATCTATATAGTAATAACATTATGAAAAAGGCCAGTAACAGTTGCGATTTTTTCTCTACCTTCTCGTTAAATAATTTATATATATATATATACGGTTGCGTCTGTTCATTGTAAAGTTATATCTTTTACCATAAAAGAAAATCATATGGTTGTTTATGTTCATTGTAGAGTTATGTATTTTCACCATATTTTATTTACAACTTTTCGTTCTAATAGTTATGTTTATCTAAATATTTATGTATTTTGAACTCTCTCTATATATATATTTTTCTCTTCTTAGATAACTAACAAATTAATGAATCATTGTCCGCTAACACAAATTTTCTGTTTCATGCTAAATCTAAATAATATAAATTTTAATATAAAATATCCAACATTATTCTATAATCTAACTAAAGATTTTAGAAATGATTATAGTAATCTAGAAATTTAATCAAATTTAATTATGTAACTTACAGTTGCGTTTATTTATCTAACTTTCGTAAAATATGTGTTTTTTAAGATTTAACTATTGCATTTTTTATTTTTAGAAGTTGTGTAATTTTATTATAATTATTGGTTGATAGATTTTCACACAAGTTAAATTTTTTTTTTTATTTTTCAAATTATTTTATCAGCAAATTGCATTTACTAACTATAATCATTCGTTTGATATTTTTTTTTTTTTTTTTTGACAACAGCATACATGATTCACTCAAACAAGCCGTTTGATATTCTCTCTTAGGACCACTTCGTCATAATATTTATGAGTAATTTAAAAATAAAAAAAATATTATGATGTTTGTTAACTTTTACAATAATTTTTTATACAATATCTTATATTTACAATAAATACAAATTATAATTAGAATTGTCTCGATTCATTATGACTTTACATTTAGTAATTTTTGAATCTTTTTACTGTATTATTTTTTATTATAATTTTTTATTTTAATGGTTGTGTTTTTTAAATTCACAGCTATATATTTTTAATTTTTATGATGTTTTTATCCTACTTATTATTTTTTGCTTTTGATATAATTTTTAAATTTTATTACTTAGCATCAATTTTCAAATAATTTTATAATATATAATTCTAAATTTAATATTTAATTTAACTTTTTTTTTTTTGAAATACTTCCCGAGCTACATTGCTGGGTCTAAGTCCTAATTTTGGCTTCCGAGAAATTCAATGAATATTGTGGAGCATATATGATTTTGTCGGTAGCAACATTTTCCACACTACAATATACTTTTCCACACCACAATATACTGTGCCAACAGTGTCGACGCGGTCTGTAAATCACACAAATTGTTTCAACTCCAAAAAAAAAATCTTCTCTGAAGCAAAACAAAAGGCAAATCCGAGATCAATCTTTGAAGTTTTCTCGTCATTTCTTGCATCGGTGAGATTTTTCATGTCCCGATTAGTCTCTTGCTCCCTCACTCTCTCAACTAAATTCCAACGAGTTTTAAGTTTTACTTAGGCTTCTTTTTTTTTTTTTTTTTTTTTTTTTTTTTTTTTTCTGATAAAAATCGAATTGATTGGACTGGTTTATTTGTTTTGAGCCATTTCTTGATTATGTGTGTCTATTTTTCTTTCGCCTAATTGTGGGGAAATTAAAATGATTGTTGCAGTGTGAATCTTCTTGGTTCATCAATGGGTTCTGTAATGAGCTTGAGCTGTTCCAAAAGGAAAGCTACGAGTCAGGATGTAGAATCCGAATCTGTTAAAAGACGAAAGATTTGCTCAAGGAACGATCATGAGAATTCCAGATTGATTCCAAGTCCTCCGGATGAGTCATCTTGGAGTTTATGTGCCAATAGAGTCGTCAATGGTCTGTACCCCATTCACACAACGCAAAGACCTCTCTTTTTAGTTAAATATTGATCCTCTCTTTTCTTTTTTTTCCTTGCCTTTCAGTCACAACTGCTGTTTTTACGAAATTCAGATTCCAACAAGAAGACAACGTAAATACTAAATCTTCTGCTTTACCGGTTCGATCTCCTCCAACTACTTTGTCTCAAAACTGTAAACACCATGTCTTCCCAAGCTTCCACGGACCAGATGTCCGAAGAACCTTTCTTAGTCACATCCTTGTAGTCTTCAGGGGAAAGGGTATCAGCCCATTCATTGATAATCATATACCGAGGAGCAAGTCGATCGGTCCTGAGCTCATAGATGCTATTAGAGGATCAAAGATCGCGATCGTCTTACTTTCCAAGAACTATGCTTCTTCTTCGTGGTGTCTTGATGAGTTGGCAGAGATCATGAATTGCAGGCAAGTGTCGGGTCAGATTGTCATGACCATATTCTATGAAGTGGATCCAACTGACATAAAGAAACAGACCGGTGATTTTGGGAAAGCCTTCAGAAAAAGTTGTAAAGGTAAAACAAATGAGCGTACTGAGAGATGGAGAAAAGCTTTGGAGGATGTGGCTACCATTGCCGGTGAGCATTCTCACAAATGGTATGTCCTCTTGATTTTATACTCTCCTTAATTCATATTTACTTAAGACTTCAAACTATGTTTATTTGTGGCGTTTAAAACATATAAAGACATATAAAACACATATCTTTAGGATCTCTATATGTATGACCAGACTATTTGATGGATGGATATATATGTTAATAATATCCTCCAATGTTAGGGTCGATGAAGCGGCCATGATCGAAAAAATAGCCACTGATGTTTCAAACATGTTGAATAGCTCCACACCATCAAGAGATTTCGATGGTTTAGTAGGGATGAGAGCTCATATGGAAATGTTGAAGCCGTTGTTAAGCCTAGATTTGGATGAAGTAAGGATGATCGGGATTTGGGGGCCGCCTGGGATTGGTAAGACAACCATCGCAAGAGTTCTGTTTAACCAAGTCTCCAACAGATTCCAACTTGCCGCAATCATGGTTAATATCAAAGGATGCTATCCAAGACCTTGTTTGGATGAGTATAGTGCACAATTGCAGCTACAAAGCCAATTGTTGTCTCAGATTATCAATCAGAAAGATCTTATGATTTCTCATTTAGGAGTGGCACAAGAACGATTGAAAGACAAGAAAGTGTTTGTTGTTCTTGATGAAGTGGATCAATTGGGACAACTAGATGCCTTGGCGAAAGAAACTCGATGGTTTGGTCCTGGAAGTCGGATTATAATCACAACAGAAGATCTAAGAGTTTTGAAAGCTCATGGGATCAATCATATTTACAAAGTGAAATTCCCATCAAGTGATGAGGCTTTTCAAATCTTTTGTATGCATGCCTTTGGTCACAAGCAGCCAGATGATGGTTTCGTTGAGCTTGCTTGGGAAGTTACGAATCTTGCTGGTGAACTCCCTTTGGGATTGAAGATTCTAGGACCCGCTTTGAAAGGAATGCCCAAGCAGGAGTGGAAAAGGATACTACCAATGTTACAAACCAGCCTTAATGGAGAAATAGGGAGCATTATAAAGTTCAGCTATGATGCCTTATGTGATGAATATAAAGATTTATTTCTTTATGTAGCCTGCTTTTTCAATGGCGTAGATGCTCATGACCTGGAAAAGTTTCTTTCAAAGAAGTTGTTACATGTGACGCATGCTGGTATTCATGTCTTAGCTGAGAAATCTCTCATATCTATTGACGAAACCGGATGTATAGATATGCATACTCTGCTTAAGCACTTCGGAAGAGAAACTTCTCGTAAGGAATTCCTTCATAATCGGCTTCTGAAATGTCAGCTTTTGGTTGATGGAAGAGATATTTGTGAAGTGCTCGGTAATGATACAAGAGTAAGTCTTTTTGGCCTTACAAATTGAGTTTATTTTGATACCTAACTCTGTTATCTACTTATATAATTTGTATGGTTCTTTTCCAGGATAATAGATGTTTTATAGGGATTTATTTTAAGTTATCTGAGATTGAGGAAGAATTGAATATAAGTGAGAAAGCACTTGAAAGAATGTCTGATCTCGAAATCGTAATAATCGAGGGTAAGGAGGATCTTGCTCAGCCTGAGAGACTGAACTCACTGCTATATCATGCACAAAAGATTAGATTACTGTATTGGAATTATTTCCAGAATATATGTTTGCCTTCTACTTTTAATCCCGAGTTTCTTGTTTCCCTAAGTATGCATTCCAGCAAGCTCCTAAAGCTATGGGATGGAGTAAATGTAAGTAATTTTGATTAAAAAAAAACTTTCACTTTTCAGATATATAAGATTTGTTTCCGTAAAAGTTTCTAGTGTAGTTGACAATTTTTTTATTTGTCAAATGCAGCAACTTAAAAATCTCAGGTGGATGGATTTGAGTGGTTCTAAAGATCTGAAAGAGCTTCCCGATCTTTCAACTGCCACTAATCTTGAAGAGTTAGATCTCAATAATTGCTCAAGTTTAGTGGAGTTTCCCTCTATTGGGAATGCAACTAAACTTGAGATATTGAATCTTTCTAATTGCTCAAGTTTAGTGGAGGTTCCTTCTTCTTCTATTGAGAATTTGACCAATCTCCGGGAATTAGATCTATCTGGTTACTCAAATCTTGTGGAGTTTCCCTCTATTGGGAATGCAACTAAACTTGAGATATTGAATCTTTCTAACTGCTCAAGTTTAGTGGAGGCTCCTTCTTCTATTGAGAATTTGACCAATCTCCGGGAATTAGATCTATCTGGTTACTCAAATCTTGTGGAGCTTCCCTCTATTGGGAATGCAACTAAACTTGAGAAACTGAATCTTCGTAATTGCTCAAGGCTTGAGAAATTCTCCTCTTCTATCAATGCCACGAATCTCCGGGAATTGTGTCTAACGAATTGTTCACGTGTCATGGAGCTCCCATCTATGGAGAATGCGACTAATCTCCGGTTATTGGATCTCCACAATTGCTCAAGTCTACTAGAGCTCCCTCCTTCTATTGGATCTGCCACAAATCTGAAGCAGTTGATAATGAGCAGATGCTCAAGTATCGTGAATCTCCCAACCTCTATTGGAGATTGCACTAATCTCGATCATTTTGAGCTAGATAACTGCTCAAATCTGGTGGAGCTTCCTTCCTCTATAGGCAAACTTCAGCGATTGTCTACGTTGACAATGTGTGGGTGCTCAAAGCTAGAGGCTCTTCCAACCAACATTAACTTGAAATCTCTCCGTAGACTTGATCTCACAGATTGCTTGCAGTTGAAAAGTTTTCCTGAGATCTCCACAAGCATTAGGCATCTCATTCTCACAGGAACAGCAATAAAAGAAGTTCCTTTGTCGATCATGTCGTGGTCTCGTCTTTTTGTCTTTCGTATGTCATATTTTGAAAGCCTCAAGGAATTCCCGCATGCTCTTGAAATCATCACGGAGCTGCATTTGGTTAACGAAGATATACAAGAAGTTCCTCCATGGGTCAAGGGAATGTCTTGTTTAGAGACGCTTATACTCAAGAACTGCAATAATCTGGTATCACTCCCACAACTTCAATATTTCCTATTAAGCATAGTTGTAGACAACTGTCAGTCCCTTGAGAGATTGGACTGTTCTTTTAACAATCTGAAGTTCACCAACTGCTTCAAACTGAAGCAAGAAGCCAGAGATCTCATCATGCACACATCGACTTCTGGATATGCGATTTTACCGGGTACACAAGTGCCTGCCTGCTTCAATCACCGAGCTGCTGCTGGAGGTTTATTGACAATCAAGTTGAATGAGTTGTCTTTTCCTACATTTTTGAGATTTAAGGCTTGTGTCATGCTCGTTAAGGAAGAAACGGATGCTGATCATGGTTACATGTTTCTATATACTAACATCAAGGACAAACAGAATGATCTCAAGGTTCGGTGTACACGAGGCAGCCGTCTAATAGATCCACTTTTAACAGAGCATATCTACATATTTGAAGTTGAAGCAGAGGAGACGGTGATTTCCACCGAGCTTGTCTTTGAGTTCACAACAGACAGTAGAAAGTGGAAGATCGGAGGATGCGGGGTATATCAAATCTTGAAGGTTAGTGTTAATGAAGATGATGAGAGCTTTAGAGATGGGCATCGATGGAGGAGGGTTAAAAAAATTTATGCCATTTTCGTCTTCTTTAAAATTTTATATAAGATTGTGTAACGATTATGTTTAATTGAATTTTTAATCGCAGAATGCAGATAAAGGAGATATATACAAACAGAGACAACGAAAATAGAGACGAGAAGGAGAAGAAGGAAGAATCAATTAAAGTCATGAGTGAGTACAAATCCAATACTGGGAAGCTGTAGAGACATTGGAATTCGTGTTTGATTTGAACAATTAGTGAACGATGATGTTTTTGGGATTTTGGTTTTAGGGTTTTGGTCCGAGTGAAGAGCTGTTGATTCTTTGAAACTCATGTTTCCGAATCAGTTTTGATTTGTGAGAACTGCTTCAACATTACACAGGAATTGTGTGGTTTGATTAGTATCTCTGACAAACGATTTTGTAAATTTGAGATGTGCTGCTTAGTCGTCGTTGGAGAGCTGAACAACTCTTTCACATCTTTGGTGAAGATTCTTCTTGAACAATTCTTTCACATCTCTCTCTCTCTCTCTCTTTCCCTAATAACAATTTGCTTTATCCTCAGATGTTATGGGCTTTGTTTGGCTTATTTGATTGTTTGTTTAGGAATCATGGGTTTGTTTCTATAGAAAATTGTGGTTTTAGGTGGATGTATCTGCAAATTCTCATGCCATCTAATTGTGTCCCATTTACAACAATCTCCTATATAGATGCTGCCCTGTACATTATTAGTATTGCTATATGTTTCTGAATTTTACTTTAATTTTTCTAATGATAAAACAGCTTACTCACTCGTGTTCAAGAGATGGGAAAGGAGCCTTCTTTGGATGAAGAACCAATTAAAGGTTACCACTTTATCTACTTTCTACAGACATGATGAGTTCTGATATGTCGCAAAAATGCTGACTTGTGACCTCTTTTGCTCGCAAAATAGGTAAATATTTCTACTTTGTATCACTAGAGGCTCTATATATTCTATTCCTTGTTAGGAAATTGAACAGGCGGGTAACTAACTTAACTGAATTAAGGATCTTTCATTGATAAGAGAAAAACATATATGGACTTTTAAATCAAACAAAAAGTATGACAAAAAGCTTGTGAAAGAATTGAGTGAGGTTGGTAATGTGATCTATGTAAATCAAACTATATACAGGTCTGTCTCTCATTAGACCATTCCGAGTCTGCAGCTTTTAATCAGCAGACCGAAAACAATATCAAATGACAAACTAAGAAAATTTTCTATGTGTTGTTTGTTTGTTTTTGCTTTGCTTTGCAGCCACAACTGCTTAAGGCATTTCCACTTCACTAGGCTTAGTCGCCGGCCGCAACAAACTAGGCCTAAACCCTCCTTCCAGCAACTTCTCCACTTCCTCAAACTGAAGCCCTTTGGTCTCAGGCACAAACAGCCAGATGAAGAACAGCCCTATTGTTGAGGACCCCGCAAAGAGAAGGAATGTTCCTGATGACCCGACTGCTTGCGTCAGCGTCAGGAACGTCTCACTCACTATGAGATTTGACGTCCAGTTTGAGACTGCAGCTATTCCTCCCGCGAGCCCTCTGTATCGAAGAGGATATATCTCGGAGTTGACAATCCATGGGACTGTACCCATACCTGGTGCATACACAATGATGTATAGGCCTAGGAAGACGATGGCCAAGTACCCGACCTTGCTGGGACAGCCGTCTTTGAAGTAGGTTCGGCCTTTAGAGTGGCACAATGCCTTCATATCACCAGACAGAACAACGCATGCTCCTGGTGCGTACTGTGACAAACACACATATGAACCCAACATGAATCTTATTCATCTAGCTAAATGCTAATGTACTATATTTGTGTGTGTGTTTTGAGTAAAGAGACTTCCTTACCTCTTGTGCAGAGTTGGAGCAGAATCCGCAATCGTATCTAAGACATTGCATACAGTTCCAGTTGGAGGGAGGAGCATGGGAGGCTGTAAAAGGGGCAAACGCAGGACAAGTAGCGTTTGGAGCAAACATTCTCGAGTCCCTTGTATCGATCTTGGGAGCCTGGTTTGAGGCTTCATTGAAGACGACAGCCAAACTGATAAGACAAGATATGATCCCAAACATGGAAATGATCATAAGCTTGCGCCTACCGTAACGGTCCACAAACATCATGCTTACTACCGACCCTACCGCATTGAGACCAGAGGTTATGAGAGCAAGAGCCATGGCTGTCTTGTTTGACGCATAACCTGCAAACTGCAGAATAGTGGGACTGTAGTACATGACCGTGTTGATTCCCACAAACTGCTGCGCGACCTGGACGGTAACACCTGCGGCAAGGCCATGGCGAACGACTGGATTCGAGAGAGCGCCTCTGAGTTTAGCGGAATAACTATGGCCGATAATATCCTCGTCAGCCGTCTCTGCCAGGACAGACTCCTTGAGTGCAGCTATCTCTGCTTCAACTTTCTCTGCAGGGTATATTCTCTCGAGTATGTCTCTTGACTCAGCTTTCCTATCGTTTCTGTAAAGCCACCGTGGAGACTCAGGCAGCGATAGCATGAGACAGAACTGAATGATTGCTGGAATCGCCGAGACTCCCAACATCCACCTCCATGTACCCGGTGTCTGTATTTTGTGATCAGTAAGTTAGAAGACTTTTCAAATATTACAAAAGAAGAAAATACATTTTTGTGAGTTAGTTGGTTGGTTACATGTACGAAGGCCAGGTTGATGAGATAAGACAGAAACTGTCCTCCGGTAATGAGAAGTCCGTTTGTGCTGACTAAAGCACCTCTGATTCTTGCAGGAGACATCTCTGATATGTAAAGCGGTGAGGTCATGGAAGCCATACCAACTCCAAAACCCACCAAGAGTCTGCCGAAGATAATGACCCAAGGCGCATGAGCAGCCACCATCACTATGGCACCCAGTATGAAGAGCACATCCGCAATAAGAACAGATATCCTCCTACCAAACTTGTCGTTGTACCATCCTCCTATAGCTGCTCCAACAATGGCTCCAGCTGCAGTCATACTTACAATGATCTCTTGAAGCCATGTCTTTTGATCTACGTCACCAAAATCCTCTTTTATGTAGAGAAGCGCCCCTGAGATGACTCCCGTGTTGTACCCAAAGAGAAGTCCTCCAATACCGGCTGAGAGAGCCAGACGCATAATGTAAGGTGTCTCCCATGTCGTTTGCCACACCTCTGTGAGCTTTACCGCCTCTGTTTTCGCTACTCCTTCCACCATCTTCTCTAACTTGAACAAAAAGCTCTAATTATGTTTCTCAAAACGTTGAGCTGATTGATAAAATGTTAAGTTCAGAAGAATGAGGGTAAAGAGCATTGATCAAAAACATATATATAGGAACCTGATGGATTGAGAATAAAACTACCAAGAATAGGAAAAATGAAGAGTTTGAATACAACAAATCAGGTTTCATCTTCAGTTTTAAGGATTTAGCTTGAGTTACAGGTGTAATACAAATTGCGTCTGTTGACTTGTAAAACTTTTGTTGCCAGTGTTCAATCTGAATTCAACTGGTCAAAAAACTTTATCTCCAACTGTTTTCTACAACTGTTACCGAACTATTTTTGGAACATACACAAAAAAATAACAAATCAATCAAAAAAAACAACCTACATTTCTTATATCATCATTACCAAAGGGGGAATTCAAAAGGCAATTGGGGATATCTCATTGATTATTGTTGATCGTACACCTTCTCTGCTCTTGACGTGAACGAAGACTAAGATCTCTCTGTTCCTACCTTATGATCGATATATCATATATGTATACAATGTTAATTTAACTATAATGAAGAAGGTTGAAGACCAAAATGTTTTATCATAAAAAGCTGGTTTGTCTTGATTTCCATAATGCAAGAAACATCTCAATTAACTTGAAATATCATAATAAAACTAACTGATTTTGATTGAAAAATTAAGCAATCCAGGTTACAAACTAGAAAATTTGCCAAAAACAAGATTTCATATTAGCTATAACAGATTACAGATTGTGAAATTGTACAAATTCATAACTAAAACAAAAATCGGAGCCTTATAAGGCTACAAGAAATTCAACTACAGAATCATCCTCAACTGTGAAGATAAAGTGACTAATACAGAACACTTTAGCCATCGGACATTGATATTGAATCTTCAGGATCTTCAAAGCACCTTAGCCATCGGACAATGTCTCAACACCTCAGCATCAGATACAAGTGAGGCAATACAGCTTCAATCGACATATTAAATCCATTATAGAACTGCCATCAACCTTATGTATTAATCGTAACAAATCATCAAAGCCAACCGTATGAACAATTTGTAGAAGCGTCAACACAAACAAAGTCAACCATAAAGGCATTAGAATACAGTAATGCGGACCAAATCTTCCTCAAAAGAATACAAATGTAACAATAAAGGCTCAGATAAAATATGGGTTAGAGATAGTTATCAGCACTAGAATCAGAGTGGTGCATGACATTCTCGTTCGTCACTGCCTCTATTACTTCTAAATCAAAACCAAACATATAAGCAAACAAAAATCAAGAAAGCCTCAGAACTGCAGAAGTATCAACAAGACTTCAAAAAGAAGTCAATCAGTCCCGAAAGATGGTGTTCTTTTATAATCTGATATCCTCATAGGCAAATTAAAAGCCCTAACAAAACCCTAATTGAAGAAAATTGAAACACAAGAAAGAGAGAAATATAGAACTCATGGCCGGTCCCAAACGGTAAAAGCAGCGACGCCGCTCCGCAAGGCAATGGAATATGAGCGCCATAGACAAAATACAATAAGACGGAGAAGCCCTAAAGCTCCATCAACATCATAACGGCTTGCACCTATTGCTTTGTGACGTATACTATTGGATTATGCAACCACAATTTTCAGATTGCTCCATTTTTTTGGTATTAGATCTCTTGGAGAGAGATCACGTCACGTAACTAAATTCTAACAAAACCCTAAATAAACCCTAATAAGAGAGAATTGAGATACAAGAAACAGAGAGAAATATAGCCTCTCATGGCAAGTCCCAAACGGTAAAAGCAGCAACGCCGCTCCGCAAGGCAATGGAATATGAGAGCTACCAGCAAATACCTAAAACGGAGAAGCCCTAAGGCTCCTTCAACGTCATTTAAGGCTTTGCCTTATTGCTTTGTGACGTATACTATTGGATTATGCAATCACAATAATCAGATTGCTCCATCTTTTTAGTATTAGATTTCTTGGAGAGAAATCTCGTCACGTAACTAAGATCAAACAGAGACAAAACATCAAATACACCAATGACAAAAAATGAATACTCCTCAAACAATGGGAAGAATAGATCAGGAGGAGGAAAAGAAGATGAGAAGGAAGGAGGAGGCGTGGTGTGTATATATATTATTAGGGCATCGGAAGCCCTAGAGAATCACACCGCATTGGCAAGAAATATTCTGACGGTCCAAATATGGAAATATACTATTTAAATTATCAAACAGCTACAACATTAGCTATTTAATTAAGTGGTTTAGTTGTGTTTCTATTTTATTTTAAGGAACCAAAGTGAAATTTATCGAGCAAAACCGAGATATAACTTGGTTCTATTCTAAGACGTATTTTCTTGTAATTGAATATCGTGATCAACCGAACCAAATTACCACACGTCCACCTTTACTGACTAGTGACATGTTTAACAGTAAGTTCATTGTTACATAGTCAACCGTCTAGACTAATAGTCTAGTGATGGATGCGAGGAGGAAGAACAGTCCATCACATGTTCTATCAGAGTGTGTGTATCTTCCACTTGTTTTCTGAATTGCTTAAAATATGCCATGTTTTATTTTACAGACGACTGATGGATGTGGTCTTAGTTTAGGAGAGCCTAGCTACCTTCGGATTGTATGGTTTATATGGAAAAGCCTTGATTGACAAGTTTGTACGCAATATAAATGTGGAGGATCTGACTTCTGGGTCTTCTTCTCCCATTGTGTCTCGGAGGTTTGTGGTCTCAAATGCTATCTTGGCTCTTGGAAAGATATTGAGGCTTGGGCTTCTAGAGTCTGTCTTGATGATGTTGTGTTTTTGTTCCGAGCATTATTAAATTATGTCGACCAATTTATAGTGATCCGTTTACAAGATGCATTTGAACAATTTCATGATGATATGCAAATGCAAGAAACTTTTATACTGCAATGCAAGAAACTTTTCTCATGATTTGGATTTGGGTAGGTTCCGATACAACATGATTTTTGGGTTTATGATTCATAACTTACAATGAAGTTGAAAAAAGTTATCACACTGTGAGGAACTTTGTCAAAACATGTCAGTTTCAAGTCCCTGAAAACTATATTTATTCTTGGTACTAAGTGATATATTGATCGATACGAAAGTACATGTTATACAGGGTTATTCAACTTTTCTAATGGACAATATGGAACCTTGGGCAAAATACAAAGTAATATAGAAATCAAAGTCGATAATCATATTATTGAAGTAAGAAGATTACAATATTTCATTGATATAATGTACACTAAGACAAGAAGAGGAGAAACATCTACACAATGGTAAATTATAGATACCGAACACCTAACAGTAAGACCACCAGTTAAGACTTTGAATGTAATCTTCAAATCAAAATAATCCGGCAAAACAAGCTTCCATATGAATCCGGTCCCTCAGACATAACATCAGATACAATTCCGACCGAATAGCCTCGTACATTGGCCGACCAAACATCTGAACAAGGATCTGTATAAATATCAAAACAAAGACAATCCAAGGCAATATAAGACAATTAAGGATAAATGAATAACCATCAGGAACCATAAGTAATCATCAAAAGCAATAAAGCTATACAGTCCGCATCAAGGTCAAGTCTAAAGACCATCATTTGGTTATTCTGATCACCCTTTCCAACCTCAACAAAACCAAAAAAAAAAACACAATTTCAAAACAAAGAGGCTCAGATAAAATATGGGTTAGAGATGGTTATCAGCACTAGTATCAGAGTGGTGCATGACATTCTCGTTCATCACTGCCTCAAAAATCAAAAACACAAACAAACAAAATCAAAGAAAAGCCTCAGAATTGCAGAAGTATCAACAAGACTTTATAAAAGTCAATCAGTCCCGAAAGATGGTGTTCTTTTATAATCTGATATCCTCATCGGCTAAACCCTAACAAAACCCTAATTTGATAAATTGAAATATAGAACTCATGGCCGGTCCCAAACGGTAAAAGCAGCGACGCCGCTCCGCAAGGCAATGGAATATGAGCGCCATAGGCAAAATACCATAAGACGGAGAAGCCCTAAAGCTCCATCAACATCATAACGGCTTGCCCCTATTGCTTTGTGACGTATACTATTGGATTATGCAATCACAATTTTCAGATTGCTCCATTTTTTTTGGTATCAGATCTCTTGGAGAGAGATCTCGTCACGTAACTAATTTCTAACTTAGATCAAACACAGTAAAACTATTAAAACAGAACAATAGACATGATAATCTAGGAGATGATTCTTAAGGAATCGTAAGCTTCTGCTATGAGGAAGGTGTTGAAGAAGATGAGATGAGAAGGAAGGAGGTGCGTGTTATCCTATTTATACCAGTGACATTAGGGTTTCGGAAGCCCTAGAGATGCCGCCTTCACATCACAGGCCTTTTGTCAGTTTAAAAAAGCCCATAATAAATGCAAAAAAGCCCAGATTATAGCCCGAAAGTTTCTACTTGTTTTGCATCAGGACCAATTCGAATTTTTTTGTATGTTTGGGTCTTGTGTTATGTAATGTGTGGGTCTCAAGCAGTTTCACCCATGCGTATAAAATGTGTGATCAGCACATTGTTAATATATATATATTTTTTTTTGTTAAAAACACATTGTTAATATTGATGTGAACCAAATCACCAATACTTAAAAGCAGTGCCGTGCTTACAGGCAAGAGGAAAGGCCATTTGCCCTCAGCCACCAAAAATTGAAAATTTGGTAGGCCATATTTTTTTTCTATCTAGACTTATGTAATTAATTCAAAAGATAAATGTGTATGTAAAGTGGATTTTTTTTTGAGAAGCCAATGACAATATTAATTATAGAAAGCAGAAAAATGGAGGCTGAAGTAAAGAGAAACAAGCAAACAGATGATGAAACAAATAAAGAAAGAAGAAAGAAATAAAATTAGAGAAAAAAGAAAAATGGAGACTGAAGTAAAGGGAAACAAGCAAACAGATGATGAAAACAAATAAAGAAAGAAGAAAGAAATAAAATGCATTATAATTACAGTCCTCTGAAGGTGTCGCTGAGACTCACAAACGAACAAGGAATATGTCTAAAAGAAATAAGGTTATTAATTTGATAAATTTTGATTTATTGATTTTGGAAATATAAATATGTAAACATATTCATTAATATAAATATGTAAACATTTTCATTTATAAAAACAAATAAAGAAAGAAGAAATAAATAAAATTAGCGAAATAAGAAAAAATGGAGACCGAAGTAAAGAGAAACAAGCAAACAGATGATGAAAACAAATAAAGAAAGATGAAAGAAATAAAATTAGAGAAAATGGAGACTGAAGTAAAGAGAAACAAACAAACAGATGATGAAAACAAATAAAGAAAGAAGAAAGAAATAAAATTAGAAAAAATGGAGACTGAAGTAAAAAGAAACAAGCAAACAAATGATGAAATCAAATAAAGAAAGAAGAAATAAATAAAATTAGAGAAAACAGAAAAAAATAGAGACTGAAGTAAAGAGAAACAAACAAACAGATGATGAAAACAAATAAAAAAAGAAGAAAGAAATAAAATTAGAGAAAAAAGAAAAATGGAGACTGAAGTAAAAAGAGAAACAAGCAAACAGATGATGAAACAAATAAAGAAAGAAGAAAGAAATAAAATTAGAGAAAAAAAAAAGAAAAATGGCGACTGAAGTAAAGACAAACAAGCAAACAGATGATAACAAAAAAATAAAGAAAAAAGAAAGAAATAAAATTACAGAAAGCAGAAAAATGGAGACTGAAGTAAAGAGAAACAAGCAAACAGATGATGAAAACAAATAAAGAAAGAAGAAAAAAATAAAATTAGAGAAAAAAGAAAAATGGAGAGTGGAGACTGAGAAACTAGCAAAACAGATGATGAAAACAAATAAAGAAAGAAGAAAGAAATAAAATTAGAGAAAACAGAAAAAATGGAGACTGAAGTAAAGAGAAACAAGCAAACAGATGAAGAAAACAAATAAAGAAAGAAGAAAGAAATAAAATTATAGAAAGCAGAAAATTGGAGACTAAAGTAAAAAGAAACAAGCAAACAGATGATGAAAACAAATAAAGAAAGAAGAAAGAAATAAAATTAGAGAAAAAAGAAAAATGGAGAGTGGAGACTGAAGTAAAGAGAAACAAGCAAACAGATGATGAAAACAAATAAAGAAAGAAGAAAGAAATAAAATTATAGAAAGCAGAAAAATGGAGACTGAAGTAAAAAGAAACAAGGAAACAGATGATGAAAACAAATAAAGAAAGAAGAAAGAAAGAAAATTATAGAAAGCAGAAAAATGGAAACTGGAGTAAAGAGAAACTAGCAAAACAGATGATGAAAACAAATAAAGAAAGAAGAAAGAAATAAAATTACAGAAAAAAGAAAAATGGAGAGTGGAGACTGAAGTAAAGAGAAACAAGCAAACAGATGATGAAAACAAATAAAGAAAGAAGAAAGAAATAAAATTATAGAAAGCAGAAATTTGGAGACTAAAGTAAAAAGAAACAGATGATGAAAACAAATAAAGAAAGAAGAAAGAAATAAAATTAGAGAAAAAAGAAAAATGGAGAGTGGAGACTGAAATAAAGAGAAACAAGCAAACAGATGATGAAAACAAATAAAGAAAGAAGAAAGAAATAAAATTATAGAAAGCAGAAAAATGGAGACTGAAGTAAAGAGAAACAAGCAAACAGATGATGAAAACAAATAAAGAAAGAAGAAAGAAATAAAATTAGAGAAAAAAAGAAAAATGGAGAGTGGAGACTGAAGTAAAGAGAAACAAGCAAACAGATGATGAAAACAAATAAAGAAAGAAGAAAGAAATAAAATTATAGAAAGCAGAAAAATGGAGACTGAAGTAAAGAGAAACTAGCAAACAGATGATGAAAACAAATAAAGAAAGAAGGAAGAAATAAAATTAGAGAAAACAGAAAAAATGGAGATTGAAGTAAAGAGAAACAAACAAACAGATGATGAAAACAAATAAAGAAAGAAGAAAGAAATAAAATTATAGAAAGCAGAAAAATGGAGACTTAAGTAAAGAGAAACAAGAAAACAAATGATGAAAACAAATAAAGAAAGAAGAAAGAAATAATATTGATGTGAACCAAATCACCAATACTTAAAAGCAGTCCCGTGCTTATAGGCAAGAGGAAAGGTCATTTGCCCTCAGCCACCAAAAATTAAAAATTTGGTAGGCCATATTTTTTTCTATCTAGACTTATGTAATTAATTCAAAAGATAAATGTGTATGTAAAGTGGATTTTTTTTTGAGAAGCCAATGACAATATTAATTATAGAAAGCAGAAAAATGGAGGCTGAAGTAAAGAGAAACAAGCAAACAGATGATGAAACAAATAAAGAAAGAAGAAAGAAATAAAATTAGAGAAAAAAGAAAAATGGAGACTGAAGTAAAGAGAAACAAGCAAACAGATGATGAAATCAAATAAAGAAAGAAGAAAGAAATAAAATGCATTATAATTACAGTCCTCTGAAGGTGTCGCTGAGACTCACAAACGAACAAGGAATATGTCTAAAAGAAATAAGGTTATTAATTTGATAAATTTTGATTTATTGATTTTGGAAATATAAATATGTAAACATATTCATTAATATAAATATGTAAACATTTTCATTTATAAAAACAAATAAAGAAAGAAGAAATAAATAAAATTAGCGAAATAAGAAAAAATGGAGACCGAAGTAAAGAGAAACAAGCAAACAGATGATGAAAACAAATAAAGAAAGATGAAAGAAATAAAATTATAGAAAGCAGAAAAATGGAGACTGAAGTAAAAAGAAACAAGGAAACAGATGATGAAAACAAATAAAGAAAGAAGAAAGAAATAAAATTATAGAAAGCAGAAAAATGGAAACTGGAGTAAAGAGAAACTAGCAAAACAGATGATGAAAACAAATAAAGAAAGAAGAAAGAAATAAAATTACAGAAAAAAGAAAAATGGAGAGTGGAGACTGAAGTAAAGAGAAACAAGCAAACAGATGATGAAAACAAATAAAGAAAGAAGAAAGAAATAAAATTATAGAAAGCAGAAATTTGGAGACTAAAGTAAAAAGAAACAGATGATGAAAACAAATAAAGAAAGAAGAAAGAAATAAAATTAGAGAAAAAAGAAAAATGGAGAGTGGAGACTGAAGTAAAGAGAAACAAGCAAACAGATGATGAAAACAAATAAAGAAAGAAATAAAATTATAGAAAGCAGAAAAATGGAGACTGAAGTAAAGAGAAACAAGCAAACAGATGATGAAAACAAATAAAGAAAGAAGAAAGAAATAAAATTATAGAAAGCAGAAAATTGGAGACTAAAGTAAAAAGAAACAAGCAAACAGATGATGAAAACAAATAAAGAAAGAAGAAAGAAATAAAATTAGAGAAAAAAGAAAAATGGAGAGTGGAGACTGAAGTAAAGAGAAACAAGCAAACAGATGATGAAAACAAATAAAGAAAGAAGAAATAAATAAAATTATAGAAAGCAGAAAAATGGAGACTAAAGTAAAAAGAAACAGATGATGAAAACAAATAAAGAAAGAAGAAAGAAATAAAATTAGAGAAAAAAGAAAAATGGAGAGTGGAGACTGAAGTAAAGAGAAACAAGCAAACAGATGATGAAAACAAATAAAGAAAGAAGAAAGAAATAAAATTATAGAAAGCAGAAAAATGGAGACTGAAGTAAAGAGAAACAAGCAAACAGATGATGAAAACAAATAAAGAAAGAAGAAAGAAATAAAATTAGAGAAAAAAAGAAAAATGGAGACTGAAGTAAAGAGAAACTAGCAAACAGATGATGAAAACAAATAAAGAAAGAAGGAAGAAATAAAATTAGAGAAAACAGAAAAAATGGAGATTGAAGTAAAAAGAAACAAACAAACTGATGATGAAAAAAAATAAAGAAAGAAGAAAGAAATAAAATTATAGAAAGCAGAAAATTGGAGACTGAAGTAAAGAGAAACAAGGAAAAAATGATGAAAACAAATAAAGAAAGAAGAAAGAAATAAAATTACAGAAAAAAAGAAAAATGGAGAGTGGAGACTGAAGTAAAGAGAAACAAGCAAACAGATGATGAAAACAAATAAAGAACGAAGAAAGAAATAAAATTAGAGAAAAAAGAAAAATGGAGAGTGGAGACTGAAGTAAAGAGAAACAAGCAAACAGATGATGAAAACAAATAAAGAAAGAAGAAAGAAATAAAATTATAGAAAGCAGAAAATTGGAGGCTAAAGTAAAAAGAAACAAACAAATAGATGATGAAAACAAATAAAGAAAGAAGAAAGAAATAAAATTAGAGAAAAAGAAAAATGGAGACTGAAGTAAAGAGAAACAAGCAAACAGATGATGACAAAAAAATAAAGAAAGAAGAAAGAAATAAAATTATAGAAAGCAGAAAAATAGAGACTGAAGTAAAGAGAAACTAACAAACAGATGATGAAAACAAATAAAGAAAGAAGAAAGAAATAAAATTAGAGAAAACAGAAAAAATGGAGACTGAAGTAAAGAGAAACTAGCAAAAAGATGATGAAAACAAATAAAGAAAGAAGAAAGAAATAAAATTAGAGAAAACAGAAAAAATGGAGACTGAAGTAAAGAGAAACAAACAAACAGATGATGAAAACAAATATAGAAAGAAGAAAGAAATAAAATTAGAGAAAAAAAAAAATGGAGAGTGGAGACTGAAGTAAAGAGAAACAAGCAAACTGATGATGAAAACAAATAAAGAAAGAAGAAAGAAATAAAATTATAGAAAGCAGAAAAATGGAGACTGAAGTAAAGAGAAACTAGCAAACAGATGATGAAAACAAATAAAAGAAGAAGAAAGAAATAAAATTAGAGAAAACAGAAAAAATGGAGACTGAAGTAAAGAGAAACAAGCAAACAGATGATGAAAACAAATAAAGAAAGAAGAAAGAAATAAAATTATAGAAAAATGGAGACTGAAGTAAAGAGAAACTAGCAAAGAGATGATGAAAACAAGTAAAGAAAGAAGAAAGAAATAAAATTTGAGGAAAAAAAAAATAGAGACTGAAGTAAAGAGAAACAAGCAAACAGATGATGACAAAAAAATAAAGAAAGAAGAAAGAAATAAAATTACAGAAAGCAGAAAAATAGAGACTGAAGTAAAGAGAAACTAACAAACAGATGATGAAAACAAATAAAGAAAGAAGAAAGAAATAAAATTAGAGAAAACAGAAAAATGGAGACTGAAGTAAAGAGAAACTAGCAAACAGATGATGAAAACAAATAAAGAAAGAAAAAAGAAATAAAATTAGAGAAAACAGAAAAATGGGAGACTGAAGTAAAGAGAAACAAACAAACAGATGATGAAAACAAATAAAGAAAGAAGAAAGAAATAAAATTAGAGAAAAAAGAAAAATGGAGAGTGGAGACTGAAGTAAAGAAAAACAAGCAAACAGATGATGAAAACAAATAAAGAAAGAAGAAAGAAATAAAATTATAGAAAGCAGAAAAATGGAGACTGAAGTAAAGAGAAACTAGCAAACAAATGATGAAAACAAATAAAAGAAGAAGAAAGAAATAAAATTAGAGAAAACAGAAAAAATGGAGACTGAAGTAAAGAGAAACAACCAAACAGATGATGAAAACAAATAAAGAAAGAAGAAAGAAATAAAATTAGAGAAAATAGAAAAAATGGAGACTGAAGTAAAGAAAAACAAGCAAACAGATGATGACAAAAAAATAAAGAAAGAAGAAAGAAATAAAATTATAGAAAGCAGAAAAATGGAGACTGAAGTAAATAGAAACAAGCAAATAGGTGATGAAAACAAATAAAGAAAGAAGAAAGAAATAAAATTAGAGAAAACATAAAAAATGGAGACTGAAGTAAAGAGAAACAAACAAACAGATGATGAAAACAAATAAAGAAAGAAGAAAGAAATAAAATTAGAGAAAACAGAAAAAATGGAGATTGAAGTAAAGAGAAACAAGCAAACAGATGATGAAAACAAATAAAGAAAAAAGAAAGAAATAAAATTGGAGAAAACAGAAAAAATGGAGACTGAAGTAAAGAAAAACAAGCAAACAAATAAAGAAAGAAGAAAGAAATAATATTATAGAAATGCAAGGACCGACCTTTTTTTTAATAATAAATATATAAATATAATATAATAAATAAACTACAACTAGTGGTCCCATATCCACTAGTTACCTAACCACAACCACAACCAACAGCGGAAATAATAAACCAATAACCAATATCAATTAAACCGTAATAATTCCAAAATCATAAGCTAAAGATCCAATCAATATAAACCATAGAACCAGCAATCCTAAACAACATTCTAGGACTCAACTCTAGCAACCTAACAAAAGCCAGAAAACAACCAAACGAGCCACTAGAACATTCTCCTCTTCATTGCCATGATCCCACAGTCACACTTTGCCTCTACCTGCATCACAAGCACAATGAGATGCGTGAGTATTACCAGAAATACTCAGTGAGGCGATACTCCCATCTACGAGCTATACACACAAGCAAATCAAGAGTACAACTACAAATAAAATATAACAAACCAACCATTTAAACAGAACAACCAATAACACTTTCACCACACCTACACATCATCACACAAAACAAGTCATACAACTCAATCACTTAGATAAGCTCATGGTCACGCACTCACCTTAACAAGTGATTCACAAAAATAACTACAACCAAATGAGAGGCTCTCCAATATCCAAGAACAACCAAACTCGCTCCTACAACCAATCACAACAGCAAACAAACATTGAAAACAAACTGATAGAAAAAAAAAATCAGAAAAGAATAATCTCACAAGTGAAACTACGAAATCAAAACGAACCGTTAACTTTCTAATCCCTCCGGTGAAAAGCAAGTTCTATACGTCCAGAAGCTTCCCACAAAATTTCAGCACGATCAGATAACATATGAAACCGCAATCGTCCCCGTAACATCCGCTGATCTCAATCCGCGAATGAGAAGAAACGCCCCACCAAATTGCCAATATCTCCTAGAATAATAATTCAAATTCACTTACTGTAAAACGCAGAGTGTACGAAAATCTCTTAGCTACAATCCTACCAAATATCAGTACCTTTCGAAACGATTAGACCATTCGGATCCTCCTTCTCTCAAACCGTGACAGTTCTGTTTCTCTCTTAACTCTAAGGAAAAAGCTTGATCTCCTTCTCTTTCTCCTTTACATCCAATAACCAAGAATTATGTTTCTTTCTCTCCCTCTCTCTGATGAAAATGTCGACAAAAGCACCAAAAGGAGAGAGGAGGCATCGACAATTAGAAGGAGAAATAAGGGTTTTTGGTTTAATTTGATTAAACCAATATTTAATTAAACCAAAAATTAATTAAAACACACTCCTTTGGTTTACTCAACACATTCCAAACTATATTCCCGGAACACGGATTCTCCCCCACCAACCTAGATTCGTCCTCGAATCTCGAACAACCATCAGCCAAGGACTCCTGCGCAGCCGTCTCCACGGCCCGCACTCCTCCGACCGATCTACAGAAGGTCACCTCTAGGCGATAGACTCACGCTCCAGGCGTCATTTGCTCTTGACATTTTGGACTTTCCTTTACTCATAGGCCTAAACCTTGAGTTTTATTGGCTTCTCATCAGACCTAAGTCTGCATGCCAAATGTTGGCTCCTCATTAGGCTGAAGCCCGCATGCCATAATTTAAAAGGTAAAGTCCAAACTCGTCTCTCGGGTTGCCACCCTACAGCGCGCCCCCGGATCGTCATCCAAAGTCGATATACCAACCATACCCCCGAGCCACAAAGTCTCTGAATATGGCAGTACTAGGAGAACCTATGTCCCCCAAGAGTCGCGAGCAAACGATTCTGAACACGTCTGAGTCCTATCCCTATCCAGGTTTCCTTCCCGTGGCTCGCGTAAGACATCTCAATGTCCTACCAACCACATATCCCCTCACCGGGATACCCCATGACCACACAAGGATCATATACACGCCACAAGGGCCGCCACAAAGGCCAACAAAATGTCCTAACGAGGACCGCCACCAAGGCCAAAACAAATGTCCTAAAGAGGACCGCCACCAAGGCCACTCATCCCGAAGGACCGTCACAAAGACCATCTGTCCCGAAGGACCATCACAAAGACCATCCGTCCCGAAGGACCGTCACAAAGACCATCTATCCCGAAGGACCGTCACCAAGACCATCCGTCCCGAAGGACCGTCACAAGGACACTCTGGCTAAACAGCCCACCAGAAAGGCCAACAATTGGCTAAAAGCCCGCCACAAAGACCACACAATCTCTAAAAAGACCGCCACACACAGGCACACTGACTCAAAAGTCCGCCACAAAGGCCACAAAAGCCCCTCCAAGGCTTCCCACCGCTAAAATGGACAAATTCTAATTCCCGTAAAACTTTCCATATTTAGCACTTTCCATTTTTGGAAACTTTGCACTTTTGGAAACTTCTCCTTCAGGAAACTTTCCTTCACAACCCTGCCTCACAGAAACTTTGTACCCCAACACCACCTCATCTTGTTACTGAGTCGCACAACCAACCCTCCCAAGCGACCGAGTAACAAGAGAGATGGGCTGGAATACTCCATTCTCGCTCCAGCCACGGATTATAGATGGGACCAGGCTAAACAAGCTCAAGTCGCGGCTTGCTTCTCATACCACTACTTGAACCTTGCCTTCATCTTTGCCTCAGGCTCCCAAGTCTGCTCCTCAACACCATCACAGTCCCACAGGACTCTCATCAAAGGAATCTTCTTCTTCTGAAGTTCTTTGATCCTCCTCTCGAGAACCCTCACTGGTCTCGCCTCCAAAGTCATGTTAGGCTGAAGATCCTCAAGAATCTTAGCCAACACCTGCTCACCCTCACGGAGACACTTCCGCAACATAGACACATGGAAAACCTTATGGAATGCACGCATAACCTCAGGTAACTCCAGTCTATATGCCACTGGTCCAACCCGCTCAATCACTCTGAATGGACCCATATACCTCGGACTCAACTTAGTCTCTGACAATGACCTGTTCGGACCCCGCAACATGGCCATCTTGAGGTACACTCTGTCTCCTACCTGAAACTCAAGATCTCTCCTCCTCCTATCAGCATAACTCCTCTGTCTATCCTGAGCCTCCTTCATGTTCAGCTTGAGAACCTGAATCTTCTCTGAGGTCTCCTGAACAAAACTAGCACCAAACATGCTCCTCTCCCCCACCTGAATCCAGCATAATGGTGTACGACATGGCCTCCCTTACAAAGCCTCATAAGGAGCCATCTTAATACTCGCCTGATAACTGTTGTTGTAAGCAAACTCTACCAGGTTCAGGTGATCTGCCCAATGGCCACCCCAATCCAACACACACATCCTCAGCAAATCCTCCAGCGTCTGAATCGTCCTCTCAGACTGTCCGTCAGTCTGGGGATGATAAGCTGTACTCATATGCACCTTAGTGCCCATCTCTGCCTGAAATGCCTTCCAGAACACTGAAGTGAACTTAGAATCCCTATCAGACACAATGCTCGCTGGCACCCCATGCAATCTGACTATCTCTCTCACATACTTCTTAGCCAAGACCGCTGCTCCATCAGTCTTCTTAATGGCCAAAAAATGCGCTGACTTAGTCAACCGGTCCACAATAACCCAAATAGCATCAAAAGTCCGTGACACTGGCAATCCTACCACGAAATCCATGGTGATCATATCCCACTTCCACTCAGGAATGGGTAAACTCTTCATTAACCCGCCAGGAACCTGATGCTCAACCTTCACTAGCTGACACACATCACACCTTGAAACCCAACCTGCTACATCCTTCTTCATCCCGACGCAATGATAATACCTCTTGAGGTCACGGTACATCTTAGTCGCTCCTAGATGAATAGACAACTTGCTCGCATGAGCCTCTCTCAGAATCTCATGCCTCAACTCCTCATCCTTGGGCACACACACACGACCGTGCACCAAGATAGTACCATTATCTGAGACCTGATACTCTGAATCCACATCCTTAGAGGCATTCACCAGCCCCAAATCCTTCTCCTGAGCCAACCGTACTCTACTCAGAAGATCTGCTCTATCTACTGCTTCCAACCCAATGGTTCTTGAGAAACTGCACATAAGCTCAACGCACTGATCTCTCCTACCAGAGACTTCATCTCCTAGTCCTTTAGTAACCTGCCAAACCAAGGAAACTCCTTATCTCAGTGACATTCTGTAGTCCAGGCTAATCCCTGATAGCCTGAATCTTCTCCGGATCTACAGAAACTCACTATGCAGAAACAATGTGACCCAGAGAAACCATCTCACGCTGCCAAAAACTACACTTGTTCAACTTAGCTAACAACTTCTGCTCCCGCAGCTTCTCCGTAACTGCCCTCAAATGCACTGCATGGTCCTCAGGACTCTTAGAATAAACCAGGATATCGTCGATGAAAATGATGACAGACACATCCAGAAACTCCTGAAACACACTGTTCATCAATCTCATAAACGCTGCTAGTGCGTTAGTCAACCCAAAAGGCATCACCATAAACTCCCAATGCCCATACCTCGTCCTGAAAGCAGTCTTCCTCACATCTGCCTCATCTATTGGTATCCGATGATAACCCGACGCCAGATCTACCTTAGAGAACCAAGTAGCACCCCTCAACTGATCCAACAACTCATCAATCCTGGGAAGAGGGTACTTGTTCTTCATAGTAACCCGGTTCAAACCCCATTAGTCTATACACAAACGGAGACTTCCGTCCTTCTTTTTAACAAACAACACCGGTGCTCTCCACTATGATACACTAGAACGTATGAATCACTTGCTCCATAAATCCTCTAGTTACTTCCTCAACTCACCTAAACAAATACTCAAGTATACCGACATCAACTCGCCGCCACCTGAATATCAACCCTCTTGTTCGTCCAAGAACCTCTAGTAGCTTGCTTAGGAAAACTTCCACAAGATAGCTTATTCCAAAAGCTTTCCACTTGGCAATTCTCCACGACAAATCATCAATACGAGCGTAATAAAACAAACAAGTACCATACGTTCACATATTCTGATTCACCGCTTCAAATGCTTTACAGACCGCTAACTGAAACCACTTGACTTATTCCCTCCAACAAGCTTACCAAATCCTTGAATCTAGCAACCCTGTCCATCTCCAATGAACTTCATCCACCATCGTCGCAACAATTAATTGATCCTGCCATGAAGGCTTCTTGTGAATCTTATGTATCTGGCAAACATGCCTTTTCCGGCTCATACCTGCTGCAACTCCCCTTTCCGGGACTCCGCCACCACTGGCCACACAATCCCGGCACATCAGCCACACATTCTTGACCGCACCGGTCATAAAACCCTGGCCCACCGGCCAACATAATCCTAAAATCCAAGATTAAACCACCATCACTCTCAAGGCCTACATTCCGTCGTTATGTTTACACTCACGTTCTATACATTGCTTGCTCCCAACTCTTCCACTCTTAGGTCGCAACCTTCGAGTTATACCGATCTCACTCTCAGACCAGCGTCTTCGAGTTATACCGTCTCACTCTTGGATCATAATCCTCAAGATCTCGATATCAGGGGAACTACTCATCCCTCAGGAGAACAACAACCCCTCGAGCTATCGGTTTTCAGGGGAATAACCATCCCCTCGGGAGCAACAATCCTTAACGAATATAAACATCTCTCGACACAAGTACCTCCTGTGGTCCAAGTATAACATTGCAATGTTACACCTGCCCACTCAACTTATAATATCCAACTGGATTAACCACCAAGCAGAGAAATATCTCCTCCAACTGTATATGTCCACCTATCCGCCTCTCTATGTCCGATACCTCTTGAGAATAATCTCATACCGGTCATCTACAACCGCTCCATCCTCTTAACATAAGGTGGAAAGTCCTCAACATCTGCAGCCCTCGGCTGCACCCCGCCACATGCGACACAACTGGAGCCTACACTGGTACCCCTCTCGGTAACTGCTCCAACAGCACGCCAACAGATCCGCCAAGCGATCATCTCGACCCTGGGCTCCACCCGCTGCAACCCCAAAACTGGGTTCCCAGCACCCCCGGCACACTCACCGGCTAACACTCTGGTCCTTCCTGATACGCTTGCGACCCTCTGACGTACCTCCCCGTGGAACTCTGGACCACACACTCACTGGCCTCGGGACTCACCCAACCATGACCACGACCACGTCCCCGTCCACGACCAACAACTCAAACACCTTAACCACTGATCTTCCAAGAACAGAGGCTAACAAGCATAAAACAAAGCAATACCACACAAAGAAACGTAACAATAACTCACCGTGGAATCTCATTGAAGGCTCGAAGAGGATGTTCTAGGACTCCATGCCACACACAATTGACTAACTCACATAATCAATGAAGACAAGCAATCCCAAACATCACAACAGAAACCTAGCGAACCCAAACCTAGAACCGTAAGGGCTCTGATACCAAAATGAAAGGACCGACCTTTTTTTTTAATAATAAATATATAAATATAATATAATAAATAAACTACGACTAGTGGTCCCATATCCACTAGTCACCTAACCACAACCACAACCAACAGCGGAAATAATAAACCAATAAACTAATAACCAATATCAATTAAACCGTAATAATTCCAAAATCATAAGCTAAAGATCCAATCAATATAAACCATAGAACCAGCAATCCTAAACAACATTCTAGGACTCAACTCTAGCAACCTAACAAAAGCCAGAAAACAACCAAACGAGCCACTAGAACATCCTCCTCTTCATTGCCATGATCCCACAGTCACACTTTGCCTCTACCTGCACCACAAACACAATGAGATGCGTGAGTATTACCAGAAATACTCAGTGAGGCGATCCTCCCATCTACGAGCTATACACACAAGCAAATCAAGAGTACAACTACAAATAAAATATAACAAACCAACCATTTAAACAGAACAACCAATAACACTTTCACCACACCTACACATCATCACACAAAACAAGTCATACAACTCAATCGCTTAGATAAGCTCATGGTCACGCACTCACCTTAACAAGTGATTCACAAAAATAACTACAACCAAATGAGAGGCTCTCCAATATCCAAAAACAACCAAACTCGCTCCTACAATCAATCACAACAGCAAACAAACATTGAAAACAAACTGATAGAAAAAAAAATCAGAAAAGAACAATCTCACAAGTGAAACTACGAAATCACAACGAACCGTTAACTTTCTAATTCCTCCGGTAAAAAGCAAGTTCTATACGTCCAGAAGCTTCCCACAAAATTTCAGCACGATCAGATAACATATGAAACCGCAATCGTCCCCGTAACATCCGCTGATCTCAATCCGCGAATGAGAAGAAACACCCCACCAAATTGCCAATATCTCCTAGAATAATAATTCAAATTCACTTCTGTAAAAAGCAAAGTGTACGAAAATCTCTTAGCTACAATCCTACTAAATATCAGTACCTTTCGAAATGATTAGACCATTCGGATCCTCCTTCTCTCAAACCGTGACAGTTCTGTTTCTCTCTTAACTCGAAGGAAAAAGCTTGATCTCCTTCTCTTTCTCCTTTACATCCAATAACCAAGAATTATGTCTCTTTCTCTCCCTCTCTCTGATGAAAATGTCGACAAAAGCACCAAAAGGAGAGAGGAGGCATCGACAATTAGAAGGAGAAATAAGGGTTTTTGGTTTAATTTGATTAAACCAGGATTTAATTAAACCAAAAATCAATTAAAACACACTCCTTTGGTTTACTCAACACATTCCAAACTATATTCCCGGAACACGGATGTTACAATTCTCCCCCACCAACCTAGATTCGTCCTCGAATCTCGAACAACCATCAGCCAAGGACTCCTGCGCAGCCGTCTCCACGGCCCGCACTCCTCCGACCGATGTACAGAAGGTCACCTCTAAGCGATAGACTCACGCTCCAGGCGTCATTTGCTCTTGACTTTTTCGACTTTCCTTTACTCATAGGCCTAAACCTTGAGTTTTAAAGAGAAACAAGCAAACAGATGATGAAATCAAATAAAGAAAGAAGAAAGAAATAAAATTAGAGAAAAAAAAGAAAAATGGCGACTGAAGTAAAGAGAAACAAGCAAACAGATGATGACAAAAAAATAAAGAAAGAAGAAAGAAATAGAATTATAGAAAGCAGAAAAAAATGGAGACTGGAGTAAAAAGAAACAAGCAAACAAATGATGAAATCAAATAAAGAAAGAAGAAAGAAATAAAATTAGAAAAAACAGTAAAAATGGAGACTGAAGTAAAAAGAATCAAGCAAACAAATGATGAAATCAAATAAAAAAAGAAGAAAGAAATAAAATTAGAGAAAACAGAAAAAATGGAGACTGAAGTAAACAGAAACAAGCAAATAAATAAAGAAAGAAGAAAGAAATAAAATTAGAGAAAAAAAAATGGAGACTGAAGTAAAGAGAAAGAAACAAACAGATGATGAAAACAAATAAAGAGAGAAGAAATAAATAAAATTAGAAAAAACAGAAAAAATGGAGACTGAAGTAAAAAGAAACAAGCAAACAAATGATGAAATCAAATAAAGAAAGAAGAAAGAAATAAAATTAGAGAAAACAGAAAAAATGGAGACTGAAGTAAACAGAAACAAGCAAACAGATTTTGAAAACAAATAAGGAAAGAAGAAAGAAATAAAATTAGAGAAAAAAGAAACATGGAGACTGAAGTAAAGAGAAACAAGAAAACAGATGATGAAAACAAATAAAAAAATAAAATTAGAGAAAAAAGAAAAATGGAGATTGAAGTAAAGAGAAACAAGCAAACAGATGATGAAATCAAATAAAGAAAGAAGAGAGAAATAAAATTAGAGAAAAAAAGAAAAATGGGGACTGAAGTAAAGAGAAACAAGCAAACAGATGATGACAAAAAAATAAAGAAAGAAAAAAGAAATAAAATTATAGAAAGCAGAAAAATGGAGACTGAAGTAAAGAGAAACAAGCAAAGAGATGGTGAAAACAAATAAAGGAAGATGAAAGAAATAAAATTATAGAAAGCAGAAAATTGGAGACTGAAGTAAAGAGAAACAAGCAAACAGATGATGAAAACAAATAAACAAAGAAGAAATAAATAAAATTATAGAAAGCAGAAAAATGGAGACTGAAGTAAAGAGAAACAAGCAAAAAGATGATGAAAACAAATAAAGAAAGAAAAAAGAAATAAAATTAGAGAAAAAAGAAAAATGGAGAGTGGAGACTGAAGTAAAGAGAAACAAGCAAACAGATGATGAAAACAAATAAAGAAAGAAGAAAGAAATAAAATTATAGAAAACAGAAAAATGGAGACTGAAGTAAAGAGAAACTAGCAAACAGATGATGAAAACAAAAAAAGAAAGAAGAAAGAAATAAAATTACAGAAAACAGAAAAAATGGAGACTGAAGTAAAGAGAAACAAGCAAACAGATGATGAAAACAAATAAAGAAGGAAGAAATAAATAAAATTATAGAAAGCAGAAAAATGAAGACTGAAGTAAAGAGAAACTAGCAAACAGATGATGAAAACAAATAAAGAAAGAAGAAAGAAATAAAATTATAGAAAGCAGAAAAATGGAGACTGAAGTAAAGAGAAACTAGCAAATAGATGATGAAAACAAATAAAGAAAGAAGAAAGAAATAAAATTTGAGGAAAAACACAATAGAGACTGAAGTAAAGAGAAACAAGCAGACAGATGATGACAAAAAAATAAAGAAACAAGAAAGAAATAAAATTATAGAAAGCAGAAAAATGGAGACTGAAGTAAAGAGAAACAAGCAAATAGGTGATGAAAACAAATAAAGAAAGAAGAAAGAAATAAAATTAGAGAAAACATAAAAAATGGAGACTGAAGTAAAGAGAAACAAACAAACAGATGATGAAAACAAATAAAGAAAGAAGAAAGAAATAAAATTAGAGAGAAGAGAAAAAATGGAGACTGAAGTAAAGAAAAACAAACAAACCGATGATGAAAACGAATAAAGAAAAAAGAAAGAAATAATATAAGAGAAAACAGAAAAAATGGAGATAAAGTAAAGAAAAACAAGCAAACAGATGATGAAAACAAATAAAGAAAGAACAAAGAAATAAAATTACAGCAAAAAGAAAAATGGAGACTGAAGTAAAGAGAAACAAGCAAACAGATGATGAAAACAAATAAAGAAAGAAGAAAGAAATAAAATTAGAGAAAACAGAAAAAATGGAGACTGAAGTAAAGAGAAACAAGCAAACAGATGATGAAAACAAATAAAGAAAGAAGAAAAAAATAAAATTTGAGAAAAAAGAAAAATGGAGACTGAAGTAAAGAGAAACAAGCAAACAGATGATGAAAACAAATAAAGAAAAAAGAAAGAAATAAAATTAGAGCAAACAGAAAAAATGGAGACTGAAGTAACGAGAAACAAGCAAACAGATGATGAAAACAAATAAAGAAAGAAGAAATAAATAAAATTAGAAAAAACAGAAAAAATAGAGACTGAAGTAAAGATAAACAAGCAAACAGATGATGAAAACAAATAAAGAAAGAAGAAAGAAATAAAATTAGAGAAAACAGAAAAAATGGAGACTGAAGTAAAGATAAACAAACAAAAAGATGATGAAAACAAATAAAGAAAGAAGAAAGAAATAAAATTATAGAAAACAGAAAATTGGAGACTGAAGTAAAGAGAAACAAACAAACAGATGATGAAAACAAATAAAGAAAGAAGAAAGAAATAAAATTAGAGAAAAAAGAATAATAGAGACTGAAGTAAAGAGAAACAAGCAAACAGATGATCAAAACAAAATAAAGAAAGAAGAAAGAAATAAATTATAGAAAACAGAAAAAATAGAGACTGAAGTAAAGAGAAACAAGCAAACAAATGATGAAAACAAATAAAGAAAGAAGAAAGAAATAAAATTAGAGCAAAAAGAAAAATAGAGACTGAAGTAAACAGAAACAAGCAAACAGATGATGAAATCAAATAAAGAAAGAAGAAAAAAATAAAATTATAAAAAGCATAAAAATGGAGACTAAAGTAAAAAGAAACACATAAACAGATGATGAAAACAAATAAAGAAAGAAATAAAATTAGAGAAAAAAAGAAAAATGGTGACTAAAATAAAGAGAAACAAGCAAACAGATGACCACAAAAAAATAACGAAACAAGAAAGAAATAAAATTATAGAAAGCAGAAAAATGGAGACTGAAGTAAAGAGAAACAAGCAAATAGGTGATGAAAACAAATAAAGAAAGAAGAAAGAAATAAAATTAGAGAAAACATAAAAAATGGAGACTGAAATAAAGAGAAACAAGCAAACAGATGATGAAAACAAATAAAGGAAGATGAAAGAAATTAAATTATAGAAAGCAGAAAATTGGAGACTGAAGTAAAGAGAAACAAGCAAACAGATGATGAAAACAAATAAACAAAGAAGAAATAAATAAAATTATAGAAAGCGGAAAAATGGAGACTGGAGTAAAGAGAAACAAGCAAAAAGATGATGAAAACAAATAAAGAAAGAAGAAAGAAATAAAATTAGAGAAAAAAGAAAAATGGAGAGTGGAGACTGAAGTAAAGAGAAACAAGCAAACAGATGATGAAAACAAATAAAGAAAGAAGAAAGAAATAAAATTATAGAAAGCAGAAAAATGGAGACTAGAGTAAAGAGAAACTAGCAAACAGATGATGAAAACAAATAAAGAAAGAAGAAAGAAATAAAATTAAAGAAAACAGAAAAAATGGAGACTGAAGTAAAGAGAAACAAGCAAACAGATGATGAAAACAAATAAAGAAAGAAGAAAGAAATAAAACTATAGAAAGCAGAAAAATGGAGACTGAAGTAAAGAGAAACTAGCAAACAGATGATGAAAACAAATAAAGAAAGAAGAAAGAAACAAAAATTAGAGGAAAAAAGAAAAATAGAGACTGAAGTAAAGAGAAACAAGCAAACAGATGATGACAAAAAAATAAAGAAAGAAGAAAGAAATAAAATTATAGAAAGCAGAAAAATAGAGACTGAAGTAAAGAGAAACTAACAAGAGATGATGAAAACAAATAAAGAAAGAAATAAAATTAGAGAAAACAGAAAAAATGGAGACTGAAGTAAAGAGAAACTAGCAAACAGATGATGAAAACAAATAAAGAAAGAAGAAAGAAACAAAAATTAGAGGAAAAAAGAAAAATAGAGACTGAAGTAAAGAGAAACAAGCAAACAGATGATGACAAAAAAATAAAGAAAGAAGAAAGAAATAAAATTATAGAAAGCAGAAAAATAGAGACTGAAGTAAAGAGAAACTAACAACAGATGATGAAAACAAATAAAGAAAGAAATAAAATTAGAGAAAACAGAAAAAATGGAGACTGAAGTAAAGAGAAACTAGCAAACAGATGATGAAAACAAATAAAGAAAGAAGAAAGAAATAAAATTAGAGAAAACAGAAAAAATGGAGACTGAAGTAAAGAGAAAAAAGCAAACAGATGATGAAAACAAATAAAGAAAGAAGAAAGAAATAAAATTATAGAAAGCAGAAAAATGGAGACTGAAGTAAAGAGAAACTAGCAAATGGATGATGAAAACAAATAAAGAAAGAAGAAAGAAATAAAATTTGAGGAAAAAAAATAGAGACTGAAGTAAAGAGAAACAAGCAGACAGATGATGACAAAAAAATAAAGAAACAAGAAAGAAATAAAATTATAGAAAGCAGAAAAATGGAGACTGAAGTAAAGAGAAACAAGCAAATAGGTGATGAAAACAAATAAAGAAAGAAGAAAGAAATAAAATTAGAGAAAACATAAAAAATGGAGACTGAAGTAAAGAGAAACAAACAAACAGATGATGAAAACAAATAAAGAAAGAAGAAAGAAATAAAATTAGAGAGAACAGAAAAAATGGAGACTGAAGTAAAGAAAAACAAACAAACCGATGATGAAAACAAATAAAGAAAAAAGAAAGAAATAATATAAGAGAAAACAGAAAAAATGGAGATAAAGTAAAGAAAAACAAGCAAACAGATGATGAAAACAAATAAAGAAAGAAGAAAGAAATAAAATTAAAGAAAACAGAAAAAATGGAGACTGAAGTAAAGAGAAACAAGCAAACAGATGATGAAAACAAATAAAGAAGGAAGAAATAAATAAAATTATAGAAAGCAGAAAAATGGAGACTGAAGTAAAGAGAAACAAGCAAACAGATGATGAAAACAAATAAAGAAAGAAGAAAGAAATAAAATTAAAGAAAACAGAAAAAATGGAGACTGAAGTAAAGAGAAACAAGCAAACAGATGAAGAAAACAAATAAAGAAAGAAGAAAGAAATAAAATTAGAGAAAACAGAAAAAATAGAGACTGAAGTAAAGATAAACAAGCAAACAGATGATGAAAACAAATAAAGAAAGAAGAAAGAAATAAAATTAGAGAAAACAGAAAAAAATGGAGACTGAAGTAAAGATAAACAAACAAAACGATGATGAAAACAAATAAAGAAAGAAGAAAGAAATAAAATTATAGAAAGCCGAAAATTGGAGACTGAAGTAAAGAGAAACAAACAAACAGATGATGAAAACAAATAAAGAAAGAAGAAAGAAATAAAATTAGAGAAAAAAGAATAATAGAGACTGAAGTAAAGAGAAACAAGCAAACAGATGATAAAAAAAAATAAAGAAAGAAGAAAGAAATAAAATTATAGAAAACAGAAAAAATAGAGACTGAAGTAAAGAGAAACAAGCAAATAGATGATGAAAACAAATAAAGAAAGAAGAAAGAAATAAAATTAGAGCAAAAAGAAAAATGGAGACTCAAGTAAACAGAAACATGTAAACAGATGATGAAAACAAATAAAGAAAGAAATAAAATTAGATAAAAGAAAAAAGAAAAATGGTGACTGAAGTAAAGAGAAACAAGCAAACAGATGACCACAAAAAAATAACGAAACAAGAAAGAAATAAAATTATAGAAAGCAGAAAAATGGAGACTGAAGTAAAGAGAAACAAGCAAATAGGTGATGAAAACAAATAAAGAAAGAAGAAAGAAATAAAATTAGAGAAAACATAAAAAATGGAGACTTAAGTAAAGAAAAGCAAGCAAACAGATGATGAAAACAAATAAAGAACGAAGAAAGAAATAAAATTATAGAAAGCAGAAAAAATGGAGACTGAAGTAAAAAGAAACACGCAAACAGATGATGAAAACAAATAAACAAAGAAGAAATAAATAAAATTATAGAAAGCAGAATAATGGGGACTGAAGTAAAGAGAAACAAGCAAACAGATGATGAAAACAAATAAAGAAAGAAGAAAGAAATAAAATTAGAGAAAAAAGAAAAATGGAGAGTGGAGACTGAAGTAAAGAGAAACAAGCAAACAGATGATGAAAACAAATAAAGAAAGAAGAAAGAAATAAAATTATAGAAAGCAGAAAAATGGAGACTGAAGTAAAGAGAAACTAACAAACAGATGATGAAAACAAATAAAGAAAGAAGAAAGAAATAAAATTAAAGAAAACAGAAAAAATGGAGACTGAAGTAAAGAGAAACAAGCAAACAGATGAAGAAAACAAATAAAGAAAGAAGAAAGAAATAAAATTAGAGGAAAAAAGAAAAATAGAGACTGAAGTAAAGAGAAACAAGCAAACAGATGGTTAAAACAAATAAAGAAAGAAGAAAGAAATAAAATTAGAGAAAACAGAAAAATGGATACTGAAGTAAAGAGAAACAAGCAAACAGATTATGAAAAAAAGTAAAGAAAGAAGAATGAAATAAAATTAGAGAAAACAGAAAAAATGGAGACTGAAGTAAAGAAAAACAACCAAACAGATGATGACAAAAAAAATAAAGAAAGAAGAAAGAAATAAAATTAGAGAAAAAAGAAAAATGGAGACTGAAGTAAAGAGAAACAAGCAAACAGATGATGAAAACAAATAAAGAAAGAAGAAAGAAAAAAAATTAAAGAAAGCAGAAAATTGGAGACTGAAGTACAGAGAAACAAGAAAGAAATCAAATTAGAGAAAACAGAAAAAATGGAGACTGAAGTAAAGAGAAACAAACAAATAGATGATGAAAACAAATAAAGAAATAATAAAGAAATAAAATTAGAGAAAACAGAAAAAATGGAGACTGGAGTAAAGAGAAACAAACAAACAGATGATGAAAACAAATAAAGAAAGAAGAAAGAAATAAAATTAGAGAAAACAGAAAATTGGAGACTGAAGTAAAGAGAAACAAGCAAACAGATGATGAAAACAAATAAAGAAAGGAGAAAGAAATAAAATTAGAGAAAAAAGAAAAATGGAGACTGATGTAAAGAGAAACAAGCAAATAGATGAAGACAAAAAAATAGAGAAAGAAGAAAGAAATAAAATTATAGAAAGCTGAAAAATGGAGACTGAAGTAAAGAGAAAGAAGGAAAGAGATGATGAAAACAAATAAAGAAATAAGAAATAAATAAAATTAGAGAAAACAGGAAAAATGGAGACTGAAGTAAAGAGAAACAAGCAAAGAGATGATGAAAACAAATGAAGAAAGAAGAAAAAAAATAAAATTAGAGAAAAAAGAAAAATGGAGACTGAAGTAAAGAGAAACAAGCAAACAGATGATGAAAACTGTAACATCCGTGAACCGAAATCCCGGTTTGGGAGTTGCATCGGTCGATGCAAGGTCGAGTTCCTGCGTTTTGATTTTAGTCAAACGCTGCGTTTTGGGTAAAGGAAAACCCTTAAGCTCGTGTTTTGTCTCATTATGCGTGTTTAGCCGCTTTTGAGAGAAACGAAAGAGAAATAGAAGTGTTCTTGGTGTTCTTGGTGATTTCTGGAGATTTGAGGCTGTTCCTGTAGAGATTTGTAGCTGGGATTGTTGTAGGAGCTTCCTAGAGGCGTTTTCTTGTGTTTAGGTTCAGATTCGTCTTGGCAAAGGTAAGTGCAGGACCATGGCTGATCTAAGCTAGAGAACTCTTTAATATGCTTGTTGTGTGATGTTAGACTTGTTAGATTGTTGCTATGGACGTTTGGAAGCTTTCTTGTGGTTTGGGATCGAGTTTTGTGGTTGTAGGAACGAAGATCTGGCGAGAAGCTTCGGGGAAAACAAAATGCTCGGCATTGCGTCGGTCGATGCATATCTTGCGTTGGTCGATGCAAGTGCGAGGACGGCGCGTAAAACTATAGGGTTTCCGTGTTATGTCGAGCATACGTCGGTCGATGCAGATTGGGCGGTCGATGCAGCTTCTGTGTCAGTCGATGCATCCCCATTTGGTATTGAAACGACCGACCCTTTTTTTAAAATAATAAATAATAATATAATATAATAAATAAACTACAACTAGTGGTCCTATACCCACTAGCCACCTAACCACAATCACAATCAACAGCTGAATAACAACACCAATGTCCAATAAATAATATCCAATAAATATAATAACCAATAGAACAATATCCAGTATTAATTCCAATCATAAACTAATGATCCAAACAACATAAGCCAGTGAACCAGCAATCCTAAGCAACATTCTATGACTCAACTCTAGCAACCTAACAGAAGCTAGACAACCAAGCGAACCACTAGAACATCCTCCTCTTCATTGCCTTGATTCCACGATCACACTTTGCCTTTACCTGCACCACAAACACATATTGCAATGCATGAGTATTTTATAAACAATCAATAAGGCAATCCTCCCATCTACTGGGCTATACACACAAGCAATAGAGTATCAATAACCAACACACAACAATCAACAAACGACAAATAACAAACCAGGACTCGGCATCGACCGACGCCAACATGGATCGACCGATGCCAAATGGGGAAGCATCGATCGACACAGAAGCTGCATCGATCGACACAGAAGCTGCATCGACCGATGCAAGTGTAACTTGCGTCGACCGATACCCAATCCGCATCGACCGACGCATGCTCGACGTAACACGAAAACCCTAAAGTTTTACGCGCCGTCCTCGCACTTGCATCGACCGACGCAAGATATGCATTGATCGACACAACGTCGAGCACCATGTTTTCCCGAAGCTTCTCGCCGGATCTTCGTTCCTACAACCACAAAACTCGATCCCAAGCCACAAGAAAGCTTCCTAACGTCCATAGCAACGATCTAACAAGTCTAACATCACACAACAAACAGATTAAAGAGTCCTCTAGCTTAGATAAGCCATGGTCATGCACTTACCTTTGCCACAGAAGAATCTAAACCTCAAACAACCAAGAACAAGCTCCTAGGAAGCTCCTACAACGATCCCATCTACAGATCTCACCAAGAAACGCCACAAATCTCCAGAAATCACCAAAAACTCTCAATAACTTTTTCTCTCTTTTTGTTTCTCTCAAAAACGGCCACAACCCACGAATGAGACAGAAACTCGCGTTAAGGGTTTTTCCTTCACCCAAAATGCAGCGTTTGACTTAAGTCAAAACGCAGATAATTGAGTCAGCATCGACCGATGCTCCAACTGCATCGATCGATGCACACCCTAAACCGGGATTCCGGTTCGCGGGTGTTACAGGTATCGATCGATGCGTGTTGGTGACGGTCGATGCAGAGTCCTGGTTTGTTATTTGTTGTTTGTTGATTGTTGTTTGATGGTTAGAGATGACTCTATTGCTTGTGTGTATAGCCCAGTAGATGGGAGGATTGCCTTACTGAGTGTTTATAAAATACTCATGCATTGCAATATGTGTTTGTGGCTAGAATTTCTAATAACAAAAGCCACATTTTTCTTCCCATAAAACTTCATTGTAATGTTTGTGCCTAATTTTTGATTGAGATACATTGTATGGTCTGCTTTTTAACCATGAACTATTACGCTTATTTCTTTGATAACTGATGACCTTCCTTCTATGTTGTTATGCGTACCCAAAATATCCAGATAGGTTCAAGATCTGTTCTCAAGTATTTATATATGTGTAATCTACACGATACTTCTAGGATTTTTAGTTCTTTCCCAATGACTCTACATATTGAATACTGTTAATGTTTCAGCAGCCAGCAGGCTATCGCATGGAGATGTTTAGAACTACATGAAAGAGAACTATGATGACCAAAATTCATTGTCGGGTGTAAAGGTACATACGTACGCCCTTGGCTTTTGGTTCTTTGCTCAAAACTTGAACCTTATTCCCTTACTAAGAGATTTATTTAATTAATCTCATTGCTTTTGCATGGTACAAAGAGACACTTCAAGAGAGTGATGTACTTCCCAATGCGCTCAATGATAATATCTCAAAGTTTTGCAATTGGCTTATAACGCTTTCAGCAAAGTTCTATGGTGCTAAAGAAACAAAAGCCCAAAAATTTGAAACACATATGTTTGATTGAAATAGGTATGAATAAAAAAACACAAAGAGGTTGTATCAAAGAAATATGCTTGCCTTTTTTTGCAAGCTTACAGTCAGTATTTTGGATATTCCTTTAAAGAAAAACTATAATTCTAAACTAAAAACTTAACAAAAATGGATAGGTAAATGTTGTTAAATTACAAGAACATTTAACAAAAATAGATATGAAACCTTTTAAAAGTCTCAGGACGCTCAATTTCTCGTCAAAACACATATTGTTGGCGTTTACAAAGAAATGGTTGGTCATACCGTTCATGTAGAGGTTCTGAGCTGAAGTTGAACAAAAGAACAATACTATTACAGTGCAACCTGTGTTTCGGCAAATGTGGAGGGAGTTGTAAGCTACACAGATAATATTTATTTTCCATTGTTCAAATGAGTACACCACTAATTTAGAAAAACATTTACAAGTATTAGTAGATTTATCTTGCTAACAATATACTTGACTCTCAGAAGTACCGGGTGGAGGTTGCAGTTCATGATGGACAGAAACCAGCCACATTTGTCGTTACGGACAAACAAATGAGGAAAGTTATTAACAAACGAGCATCCACACTCATTGAAGAGAACGTATGTACAAATTAAACCATAGCTTAATTGAAGAGAACGTATGTACAAATCCACACTCATGAATTTGCAAATACTACTCATTTCAGCAATAAACTTCTACACATTGTGTGACAACGGAGCTACCAACAATATCTTACAACCTTCATAAGTGACCTTGCTGGCAAGAATTTAATTTTACAAAATAAGATTTACCCCCATGAACTATACCCCCCAAGCATCGGGCTTTTACGATTTCAAACATAACTTACGATGACACACATGTCAAACCATGGATCAAATGTAATTGCAAAATACATGGATATTTATATAAAAAAAACACACTAAAACACAACTATTACTTTAAGGGAGGGAGCACATTAGAAGAACCAAATTTCGCCATGACACAAGCAACAAATTCTAACGTCACCTGGATAGACTGGTAACAAAACTCCAAAACACCCGCGTCTATAGTCATTTCCAACCGAAGAAACCTTATTCCCTTAATAGTTTTCAATTTGTTGATATTTGCTTCTTCTCATTACCTTAACTGGTGTTATTATAAAAGGAGAGATGCACTTTTTTTTTTCTTGTACTGAAATGTTATATTAATTTAACCAACCAAAGAAAGAAAAATATTCAATCGTTAAAACAAAAAGTTTGGAAACAAAGGCTTAGACATTTTCAATAAAAACCAGAGGATAGAGTCACTAAGTCCTTCAGACTGCAGAGAGAAGACTCCAGCGGCGGCTGAAGAGTGTAGAGTCGTCCTCTGTCCCAACTGAAGTGCGAGAGATGCTTCCCTTCACATAATAAAGAGAATTATTAAGTTATTTTATTTCAATATTAATAAATAAGTTTATCATTGAAAAGTTTACATACTTGCATTTTGTAGGTACCAAAAAAAAAAAAGTCTATTGGATTACATCATGATTAGAAACTATTTTACATAGTTAGATGAAAAGTCAATCAATAAAAATTTTAGAAACTATTTTACATAGTTAGATAAAAATCAATCAATAAAATTTAGAAACTGTTTTACATATTTAGATCAAAAATGTAAATTAGCTAAACATCAGTGAGTATATTAAGTAGTAAAATCTGAAGTAAAAATAATTGGTAAAAAACATACACATTGCTATGTTTAGGGAAAAACATAAAGCTTAGGTTACACACATATTTTGGTAGGTCTCAAAAACAACAGAAAAAATATTGACACGAAAATTAAAGATATCAACGGTAATCAAGTACCAAAGTTCAGAATTGAACTTTACTTGCACCATTTGATCAAAAAAAAAAAAAAAAAAGAACTTTACTTGCACCAATAGATCATTCTTTGGCTGATTCTTCTCCAATGGTAGGAAGGAAAATAAAATTAGAGAAAAAAGAAAAATGGAGACTGAAGTAAAGAGAAACAAGCAAACAGATGATGAAAATTGTAACATCCGTGAACCGAAATCCCGGTTTGGGAGTTGCATCGGTCGATGCAAGGTCGAGTTCCTGCGTTTTGATTTTAGTCAAACGCTGTGTTTTGGGTAAAGGAAAACCCTTAAGCTCGTGTTTTGTCTCATTATGCGTGTTTAGCCGCTTTTGAGAGAAACGAAAGAGAAATAGAAGTGTTCTTGGTGTTCTTGGTGATTTCTGGAGATTTGAGGCTGTTCCTGTAGAGATTTGTAGCTGGGATTGTTGTAGGAGCTTCCTAGAGGCGTTTTCTTCTTGTGTTTAGGTTCAGATTCGTCTTGGCAAAGGTAAGTGCAGGACCATGGCTGATCTAAGCTAGAGAACTCTTTAATATGCTTGTTGTGTGATGTTAGACTTGTTAGATTGTTGCTATGGACGTTTGGAAGCTTTCTTGTGGTTTGGGATCGAGTTTTGTGGTTGTAGGAACGAAGATCTGGCGAGAAGCTTCGGGGAAAACAAAATGCTCGGCATTGCGTCGGTCGATGCATATCTTGCGTTGGTCGATCCAAGTGCGAGGACGGCGCGTAAAACTATAGGGTTTCCGTGTTATGTCGAGCATACGTCGGTCGATGCAGATTGGGCGGTCGATGCAGCTTCTGTGTCAGTCGATGCATCCCCATTTGGTATTGAAACGACCGACCCTTTTTTTAAAATAATAAATAATAATATAATATAATAAATAAACTGCAACTAGTGGTCCTATACCCACTAGCCACCTAACCACAATCACAATCAACAGCTGAATAACAACACCAATGTCCAATAAATAATATCCAATAAATATAATAACCAATAGAACAATATCCAGTATTAATTCCAATCATAAACTAATGATCCAAACAACATAAGCCAGTGAACCAGCAATCCTAAGCAACATTCTATGACTCAACTCTAGCAACCTAACAGAAGCTAGACAACCAAGCGAACCACTAGAACATCCTCCTCTTCATTGCCTTGATTCCACGATCACACTTTGCCTTTACCTGCACCACAAACACATATTGCAATGCATGAGTATTTTATAAACAATCAATAAGGCAATCCTCCCATCTACTGGGCTATACACACAAGCAATAGAGTATCAATAACCAACACACAACAATCAACAAACGACAAATAACAAACCAGGACTCGGCATCGACCGACGCCAACATGGATCGACCGATGCCAAATGGGAAGCATCGATCGACACAGAAGCTGCATCGATCGACACAGAAGCTGCATCGACCGATGCAAGTGTAACTTGCGTCGACCGATACCCAATCCGCATCGACCGACGCATGCTCGACGTAACACGAAAACCCTAAAGTTTTACGCGCCGTCCTCGCACTTGCATCGACCGACGCAAGATATGCATTGATCGACACAACGTCGAGCACCATGTTTTCCCGAAGCTTCTCGCCGGATCTTCGTTCCTACAACCACAAAACTCGATCCCAAGCCACAAGAAAGCTTCCTAACGTCCATAGCAACGATCTAACAAGTCTAACATCACACAACAAACAGATTAAAGAGTCCTCTAGCTTAGATAAGCCATGGTCATGCACTTACCTTTGCCACAGAAGAATCTAAACCTCAAACAACCAAGAACAAGCTCCTAGGAAGCTCCTACAACGATCCCATCTACAGATCTCACCAAGAAACGCCACAAATCTCTAGAAATCACCAAAAACTCTCAATAACTTTTTCTCTCTTTTTGTTTCTCTCAAAAACGGCCACAACCCACGAATGAGACAGAAACTCGCGTTAAGGGTTTTTCCTTCACCCAAAATGCAGCGTTTGACTTAAGTCAAAACGCAGAGAATTGAGTCATCATCGACCGATGCTCCAACTGCATCGATCGATGCACACCCTAAACCGGGATTCCGGTTCGCGGGTGTTACAGGTATCGATCGATGCGTGTTGGTGACGGTCGATGCAGAGTCCTGGTTTGTTATTTGTTGTTTGTTGATTGTTGTTTGATGGTTAGAGATGACTCTATTGCTTGTGTGTATAGCCCAGTAGATGGGAGGATTGCCTTACTGAGTGTTTATAAAATACTCATGCATTGCAATATGTGTTTGTGGCTAGAATTTCTAATAACAAAAGCCACATTTTTCTTACCGGCCCTAAGCCACAATTCGCCACGACACTGCTTAAAAGCCATTATACGAATCATACTAATGTGATTGGTTTCGACGCATTATAAATTGTTGAACCTTTGATGATCCTAAATTAATAACGATAATGAGATTTACTGTTTAAAAGTCTTGGTTGTTCTTGCTCACCGATTTAGTAAAGGGTTACGGTGGAAACAGAGAACCATGATTACACAATTAAAAAAGGACTTTTAACCAACCCCGTGCATTATGCACCGCACCACACCACTTCCATAGTTCACCAACCCCACTATTGGATACACCGTCTCAGTAGTCACAGCAAAGCCCCATTTTTCTAAATCTCTTTAAAGTTTTCATTTTTACATGGCTTTTGTAAGAAAATTCTATTCTCCTCAATGTGACACATGGAAGTTGTTTAGTTCTAGACTCTAAACTAAGTGATGGTAAATCAGTGATCATTAGTTTTGTTGTTTTTGTCTAACTAATAAGTTATGGTAAATTGAGTTTTCCCTACACGTATCATCTCTTTACCCACTACATACCTTACTAGCAAATGTTATATTGATCATCCTAAGTTCCTAACTCCTAAGAGTTATCATAAACTTCTCTGTATGAAAACTCTTAGAAATATGCAAATGGTGGTTCAAGAGTGCGTGGTGGAGGAATACTATAATAAATATTATAATTTCATTGGATATATGAATCTTTTTCTTCCTTACAACTTTCCTAAAAAATACATATAAATGTTGACGTAAACTTTCTGTTCACTCACTCTCGTATTTCACTTTCCATCTCTAAGTCTCCATCATACATTTAATTAACGTGTACCCTTAAATGCTCTAAAACCGACTACATATCCCACAACTTATCCCTTTAATATACTTCAAAAAATACACGTAGTGATGGGCAATGGTCCTGGTTTAGTGTGAGAGTTGTACGAACATACATCGTCCACGCCATCTAACTAGTGACCACCATAGTTTGATCTTTAAATATTTATCATAATCATATCGAGATTTTGTGTTTATTCAAATAACTATCTATGCTAATGATTAACCAAATAGTAGCTTTTAGGGACAGAGAGTCACGGGTACCACTAATTTCTCTAGGTCCATGATTTCAACTCTACACCTTTAAACATCATAGTCTCTGAATTTTTTGTTTCTATTAGTTAATTACATTAATTACTCTTTTCTATTTAAGCCACTTGTTGCTTTTACACGGAGAGAGCTGTAGCAATACAAAAGCTGCTAGCCAACTAACAACGAACCAATGGTTTTGTTTTTATCCACAGTCTCTTCTGAATTCTCTCACTAAAAGTTTCCATCTTTTATAAATAAAAATCTGAATAAGGGACAAAGTTGAGTTCTTTGGGAGCTGGAATCAGTCCCGGAAGTACAAAACAATGAAGCTGATCGATCGAAAAGTGAGAGTAACAGAGTTAATTCTGAGGTGTTCTGTTTTCGCCCTCGCTCTCCTCGCTGCGATTCTCATTGTTACAGACGTTCAAGTGAAAGAGATTTTCATGATCAAGAAGAAAGCCAAATTCACCAACATGAAGGCACTTGTGTAAGTGTTTGCTCATGGCAAAAACGAAACCACTCAGTTCTTTTGTATAAAGTTTAAAGCTTTTAGCGATAATATTTCTCCGTGTTTTCAGGTTTATGGTGGCCGTTAACGGGATAGCCGCGGGTTATTCTTTGGTTCAGGCGGTTCGTTGCGTGGTGGGTTTGATGAAAGGAAACGTTTTGTTAAGTAAGCCTCTGGCTTGGGCCATTTTCTCTGGCGATCAGGTGACTGTTTTTACCCTCTGTTTCTTATTTGCTCTGGTCGAAAGTGAAAATGTCCTAAGTTTTCTGTGACCTTTTGGGTCAGTGAATTTTTTTAAAAATCACCGTATGAGTTTCATTCGTTTGGTAGGGTACAAAAAAATTTATTGGATTTAGGTTGGAAGAATCTTTCATTAATGTCAATGATCAATGACTGATCAAGAATGTTGATAAAATCTCTGATGGTCCTGCGATATAAAAGCATTGAAATGGACCTGGTGTTTTGTATTCTAGTGCACATAGGTTTTTGTACAAGTGACATTGTTAATGACTCTTGTTATGTATGTATGAGGCAGGCGGTAGCGTACTTGTGTGTAGCGGGGACTGCAGCAGCGGCGCAGTCTGCGGCCTTTGCAAAGCTAGGTGAGCAAGAACTCCAGTGGATGAAGGTTTGCGATATGTATGGGAAGTTTTGTAACCAGGTAGGTGAAGGAATTGCCAGTGCCTTGTTTGCTTGCGTTGGAATGGTGTTGGTCTCTTGCATTTCGGCTTTTGGTGTCTTTCGTTTGTATGGTGGAAGCAAAACCCGGCAAAGCTCACGGTGGTGAAGGCATGGATTAGTTTTTGGACCTTACCTTGTTTAACTAAGGAACTTGTGTGTTAATGTTGTGATTTGTGTTCTCTTGTCTCAGTGTGTATACGGTCTATTACTACTATCACCAACTCAAGCTGCTCTATATATAAATACTAGAATAATTATTATATATAACTTTAACATATTTTAGATTTAATTAAATATTTAAAATTTTGTATTTTGTGTTTCGATAAATTATCTCATGTTTGTTTTTGTTTTGTTTTTAAATAAATATTATCAGTCACTTAAAATGAATGACTATTGATTAGTTAAGCATTAAACTGAAATTTTTTGTTAATATGAAAGGTTAATTTAAAATATTTAGTCTGTATCCCATAATATATAGAGCTCTTCATGTTTTGATGCACAATCAAGATGTACAAACATTTTACGTTGGGAAAAAGAACATTGATTACGTATAAAAATAAAATACGGCTACGCATGGACATTATGTGTTAGTTCGTCCGTTTTTAACACAATTTATAAAATATCAATATTTTCTAAGACCAGACAACTCCAAAAAGGGCGAGACAGTAGCTTGAATTTTTTAAATAACTTTTTCTTGAGCCGAAACTCATGCTCTTCCTTCATTCTGTGTAATTAATTTCATTAATTAGATAACTAAAGGTAACATAAATAATTGTGATATTTATATATTACCAGCATGCTTCACACATGCTTAAAAGTTTTATTATTATAATTTGAATGTTTTAGCAATAAAATATTTTAATCTTAATAAATTATACAAATGACTTCAAATGCATTTGTGTTCTAGAAGTAGAATTCTTTGTGTTTCTTGATTAATTGCATTTGGAAAAGAAAGTTCTCTGTTAGATATTTCTATATTTTTATCACGTACTTTATATCTATTGAACATACTAAATGCAAACTGAATTTTAGTTTAGAACTGAGTAAAAAAATGTTATTAATATATACTGATATATTATTATATCAAATAAAAATTGCTTTTTGTGTTACTTTTCTGTTTAAAAATTATATATATATATATATGTTGTATTATACTTCAAATGACCAGCTAAAAAAGAGTAAAAACATACCATTGTATTATCGAGTTACTTTTTTTAGTGTTAACTGCATAACCTAAGAGAACATAAAATAACTGTTCACCAGATAATCTTTTTTTCTATGTTTTTATTTCTAAAATCATGTGATGGATGGAAGAAGAGATAAATACTTCTCCAAGACATTGTCTCTCTCTAGAATGCAATTGGGATTAGCTTATGATGGTCTTTGGATCTTTAGACTTGCACACATGGTCATATCCCATTGCCTTGCTCTGCTTGCGGGTAAGAACTATCATGACATCATCAACAATCGATCATGGCTAGGAAAAATAATGGAACATATGAGAAGAGAACATAAGTGCATACATAGTATAACCAAAACAATAATGTTGTGAAAAGAAATTAGACGTTAATTATATTTTAAGAAAATAATTAAGACTAAATTGTGTAAGAAAATAAAAACTGAATTTGGAAGAATCACATGGCTTTGGAAACCCATATCATGACATATATGTCACTTAGACGTCCAAATCTTCTTCAACCCTAAACTTTAAACCATTGCAAAACCTTTCTCATCAGAAGTCATAACCTATAAATAAAATAAAGGACCATGGAAATGGTTATCGGAAAGAAAGTTAATAAATACATACAAACAAAGTTGTAACGATAAGGAACAAATTTAAAGTAATAGTATTCGAAACAGTTAATATTTGTTTGAACTCATTTTCAGGGGTAATAAATACAGACACACTTGTATAAAATATAGCATGGGTAATAAGTAGTATAAATATTGTGACTAAGATATAAAATCTATTATGGTTTATGAATTATGATATAAAACTAAAAATTTATCAATTTGATTAAAATAAAACATATTACAGTATTGATTTATAAAATAGGCATTTGAAACAACATTTACCAACATTTACAAGTGAGAATGTGTTATGTGCCTAAGACCTTCTTCATCTAAATATTTCTAATGAATAACCACATTTCACATGGTCACTTCTATATATGCTCCAAAATTTCGACTCAACTTATTTATTTCAAAACCTACAAATGTCACATAAAGAAAAAGTTAAATATTACAATATTTAGAAAATTATGTGAGAGGTAGAATATGATGTTGATGAAGACTTTGTCTAGCTATTTATAGATAAATTTGTAGTAGTATAAGAGGTTTTTCAGTTTTTTTTTGGTCAAACATCATAACATCATAGGAGTTATAGTTACATTTCAAAGAATAAATATACCATAGGTTTTATCTGTGTTTTTTTGTTTTTTTTTTTATAAAACACAAATTGTATTGCAGTTAATACATTAAAGTGTATTCATATGATGTAAGATTTGTTTTTAATTTTTTCCAAACATCATGGGAGTTACATGTTAAAGAATTAAAATGCAATAAATTGTGTTAATGATTACTATTAAAGAAAAATATAATATCATATTGTTTTATATCTTTAAATTATTTTAGAAAAATTGATTTGATCTTTTGGCACAAAAACTACAAATATTATGTTTTTTTTGTCAACAAATGATTATTACAATAATATTTTTATAGCTTGAAATTAGTAAAGAATTTCATAACCATCATATTATATTTTTCCAAAATTATGACATTAATATTAGATCTTTAAGTATTGGAAATTTATTTTTTCCAAAATTATAATATTAATATTTAGATCACTGCAAAATTATAATGTTATGGTAATTATATAAAAATTTGATAAATGATACATATTCATATGATGTAAGATTTGTTTTTGATTTTTTCCAAACATCATGGGAGTTAATATGCAATAAATTGTGTTAATGATTACTATTAAAAAAATATATAATATCATATTGTTTTATATCTTTAAATTATTTTAGAATAAATTGATTTGATCTTTTGGCACAAAAACTACAAATATTATATATTTTTTTCAACAAATGATGATTATAATAATATTTTTATAGCTTGAAATTAGTAAAGAATTTAATAACCATCATATTATATTTTTCCAAAATTATGACATTAATATTTAGATCTTTAAGTATTGGAAATTTATTTTTTTCCAAAATTATAATATTAATATTTAGATCACTACAAAATTATAATGTTATGGTAATTATATAAAAAATTGATAAATAATACCTATGCGAAATTATAATATGATGGTAATTATATAAATTATTGATAAATAATATCTCTATATAATTACTAAAAGGACATTGCATATATAAATGTCAATATATATTTAAGTACAGAAATATCATTTAAACTTAGTGAATATAAAAAATAATGTATGTAATTTTGAGAAAAATAATTTAAAAAAATTTAATAATTGAGAAGTGAAGACATGTGTCGAAAATATATGCTGCCAAATGTTGTCGTGTTATGCAAAGTTAGGAGAAAACCTTATCATATTATATAAGATAATCATCACAATTTGGTTGTTTAATGTGAATAACATGTGGCGTTTTAACCACAAGCAGTGACAACGTTTAGTCTATTTTGGGGGTTGAGTTGCTTAATAACCAAAAACAGGAACATTAACTCATCCTTTGATATAATGATGGATTACAACCCATCTTCTAAGTTAAAACTTAAACTTAATTTCATTTATCTCAATTTCATCAAAATAATCACCTCTGGCCAAAACTAATAGTTATATATAGTTGTGGCCAGGAAGATTAAGTTATATATAGACACTCATGGGAATGTTTGTTTTTTACATTTTGTTCTCTCGAGTAATCTATATAAGACACAAATTTTAGATAGGAGAAATATAAAAAGAAAGAAGTAGTAGAAGGATCGACGTTTGCAGAACGAATATGGAGAAGAAGGTGGCATTGGTGATGGCATTGATGCTGCTTATGTCTATGTTGGTTTCCGCCGAGGAAGCACCAACGGTTGGACAGCATATAGACTCAGCCACAAACGGCGTTACCACATTCTTCAATGACCATGCCCGTCCTGCCATCCACTCCGTCGCCAACGCCGTTGAATCCGTCACCTCCACCGTCAAATCCGTCTACGGCTGGTTTCATGATAGAGCTGCGTATGTATTCTAAATCTTTCTCCTACTTTCTGATTTTACATGGTACTTTAACGTTATGCAATGTAACTCTTCTGTTGCTGTTGTTGTTGTAACTTGTAACGTTACATGGTAATATTACCATAACTATGTTTTGTTTTGTTTATTTGTAGGGATTTGGGACTCTAAAGAACTGTTTATGAGCGGAGGAAGGGGTTCGGGAAACATTTTCAGCCAATACGTTTGATCTTCATGTACTACTTTATTTCAAATTAATATTATAAGAAAAAGAAAAAAATCTATATTTTTCTTCTAACAAATAAGAACTACACAAAAATGAAAGCACATAAACAATCAAACAAATGCCACCTATCAACACAACAAACATATAATGATGTTTACAAAATTTACGAAAGTGAAAGAAAAAAAATGTAATCAGTTAAGAGGAAGAAGAGGGAAGAGAGTGGTTGGCGAGGAAGTGGGTGAAGAGGAAAAGAGCGAGACGAGGCTGAGACAATGGCACCTCATGCCCCGCGTCTCTAACCGTCGCGTACGTTAGCAAGCCATCCTCGTAAACCTGACTCCAACCTCCTACTTGGCCGTGTGCATGGTACCATGGATACCACCTTTTGCTGCTTCTCAATCTCATAGCATTTATCGAATGCCTCGTCCCACTTAGAGGCAACACCGCGTCCGAGTTTCCACTAAAAAAAATATTTAAGGTTTAATATCAATATATTTGAGTTTGAATTGCTCGTTAACTTTAACATACAACAAAACATATACATTATAAAAAAACTATACCTGAAGATCCAAATGCGGAGATGAGCTTGTAGAAGATTCTTGATGATGGGAAGCATGGACTTGGGTGAGTCTTTCCAATTCTTTCTTATCACACGACTGCAAGGGGTCCAAAGTTTACTGCCGTTGAGGCGGGCATGGAAGGATTTTTGCACGTTGGGATCGTTCATATACTTACGTGTGTATCCCACAACACACTCATCGTTCCCTCTAAATCGCCATGCTTGCGTCCACTCATTTGATGATGATGATGATTGTGAGGGGCAGGCAGCTCTATTGATGTTGTAAGGGTCGATGTCACCAAACTCAGAAAAGGCTTGGTTCAAGGCAGCGTTGCAGTTGGGTTTGGGGAAGAGGATGGAGTCGTTGAAGCACCACTTGGTCAGGTCGTTGTAGCTTTCGTCCGATATGAGCCCGTGGTTCCACCAGTAGTCACGCTGCCCTTTGTTGTCATTGTAATTATCCACCAGAGGATTTCCCATCTTTCATTTAAAATAAATGATTTATTGAAGTATTCAGTAATTAATTCCTAAATGTGTGTATAAAATAGTATAAAATTCTTACAAGAATCCCTTTTAGATTGAGAATGGGGTTTTTGACACCCTTGTTCCGGTTGACGATCAACTGAGCTAGCTCCGGAATGTAATGTCCTAATTAATCACCAAATAATGTCGTTAATTAGTAACCATCATGCATATCACCCGTATGTGTATACTATTGTAGTTCCAATCGCTACGTCATAAAGCTACAATCTTCGTATTCATGTGGTGTCACTAGTCAAGAACTCAAGATTCGAGAAGACTTAGTTTGGTAAAGTCAATTGGGTTGTTGTTGAAGTTTTATTTTTGCCACAATTTGACAAAACCCATTATTTCTCTAAAATAGTATTTTTTTCCTAGGTTTTTCCTTTTTTCCATTTTAATGACATTTCCGTTGGTTCGTAATTGGAATAGTCAATGAATTAAAAGAAAAAATAATAAGGTTAGGAATATATCTTTAACTATGCACATGCATCGTGCATAGATATACATGTATGGACCGGAAGTACATATCGTGTCCAATGGGTAACAGTTATATCAAGTATTAAAATGATAAAATCAAGTCAACAACCATAACCATTTGGTTCAACTGCTTAATATTTGTAGAATCTCACATGACTAATCAATATATAAAAACAAAATTAGAAAGAACAAAAAATTTAACAGTACGTACCAGCGTAGCTCTCGCCGGCGATGTAAAAAGGCCTTTCCTTATACTCAGGGAACCTCTCCATCCATCTCACCAAGAATCTGTATGCATCCTCCCCTGTTTCCCACATCACATTTGGGTTATATATAATATATATATATATATTAATAATTATGTAACTCATTAATGTAACACTTTCATAATTATAATTATGAAATCTATATAGTACCTGTCCTCTTGTCTCCCACGGTTAATTCGTCTGACGAAGTGTTTGTGTAAGAGAAACCTACTCCCGCCGGTGAATCCAAAAACAGCACATTCGCCACTACATACATTATATTGATATGAATGATGAAAATTACCAACAAACTTGATAGTAAAAAAATTCCAAAATCAAATGAAAGATTTAATTATACCTTTGTTCCAAGCATAGATATTAAAACGAAGAGTCTTCCCGTCGGGATTAATCCGAAAGGGACCAATCTCCTCAGAAGCACCGTAAGCAATGGAAGAGCACCCTGGACCCCCATTGAGCCATAGGACTAATGGCTTCGTGTCGCTGGGCCTAGGTGCTTCGGTTAACCAATAAAAGAGTGCCCGTCCAGCCGTTGAATCAACAGTGACGTAGCCAGAGAATTGTGAGAAATTGAGGTTAGGAGGTTGGCCTGGCAAAGAGATGATCTTGTCTTTCATCTTTTGCTCCTTATTAGCATCATCGCTACTTTTGACTACGTCTACTAATGCAATCACCATGCATACTAATAACATACATTGACATAGTTTTTTGGTGATCATCATCATCATCAAAGAAAGAGACTGCTTCTTTTTTATTTGTTTTCTGTAGTTCTCTCATTTTCCACCTTGATGTTTTTATAGAATAATTTGGCAAACGAGGGTCGTTGTCAACATATGCTAATTTTACGTATTATATATGTGGTGTATTTAATATGTATATTTATATTATATAAAAACTGTTGATTATAATGCATATGGTCAAATTAGCTTACTTGTAGATCGAGTATATTGACCACTCTCTAGTTTCTTTACGCATTATTGTGTTTCTGATTCATTGGCATCTTGTACGCGTACGTATCTCATCTTGAAAGTTAAGTATTTTGTTTATTTTTATTTGTTGTTTTATCGTTACATGTATAGTCCTTGCCATAATAGTAAACTTCTCTGTTCAGTTTGGAGGTTTCATATACATAATTTGAAGTTTTTTAATTATATTTACTTAGCTTTGACTATATATAAAAGCTAGATATTGCTTGCTTGCACCGTAATTTAATTAGTCATGTATTTCACATGGAGAGGTGTAGACATGTATCGTCTCTGCAGGGATGAACTTTTAATGTAAAAGTGGGAATTTGCAAAGTCCTTATTAACGATATATCCATTTAAAAATACACTCATGACAAATGAATTAGTTAAATGAGTTGGTTTAATTGGTAAGCCGATTTAGTTTGACATTTTATGGCTTGTCCGTTCATATATTTTCACCTAATGCCGATCTTGCTTGGACCATAGCCTTTAATTTGGGTTCTTTTTGTCCTGCTTTTGTTGTTTGTACCCTTTATATAATTATGGGCAATTGTCATAAATACCACTAAAATAGGTTTTTATTCCAAAATACCACAATTTAGTTTTTTTTTTCCAAAACTACCACTAAAATGTATTTTTTTCCAAAAATACCACATAATTAAACTAAAGTTCTAATACTAAAAAATAATTCCTAAATTATAAATACTAAACCCTACCCCTAAAAACTAAACCCTAAAACTAAATTTGTCAACCCAAACATAAAAAAAATAATTCTACATTCTTAAAATTCAAATTTTTGTGTTAGTGGTAATTTTGGAAAAAAAAAACTTTTATGGTATTTTTGAAAAAAAAAAAACTAAAATGTGGTATTTTTGGAAAAAAAAAACTTTTTTAGTGGTATTTAAAAGAATTTTTCTATAATTATTGTCAACAAGTGTTTTTTAAATTCTTTTCTTTCACATCAATGGATAATAATTTAGTTTTACAAGGTGAGCAATTCCAAAGAGGATCATGTGCATCTAATTAAATGCATTCCCTAAAATTAGACATTCATTTATAAGTATTTACGTATTAATAAAAAAAATCTCTTACTCGTTTTCTTGTGTACCAAGAAAAGCAACGGAAAGCCTTAATTAAATATGTAGCAGTTAAGCAACACACACACACCGACAGACAGACAACACTCATTATTATTTTTATTTAATATCGGATCAACTAAAATTAATAATACTTACACAAAGCTTTCAGACAAAACAATGAACAAGAGAAGAGGACATGAAAGTGCAAATTATCATCAGCATTACTTACTTATTAGTGTCAATGAACTGGTAGCTGATAATGTGAAAAATAAAATGTCATTACTTCTTATTTATACACTTGCAGAGAAACTCTGTTCATAATCATATTACATAGTGTCTTAAATTTACATAGGCAATGGCTTGTTGTCGAGAAACGACTGGAAAAGAAGAAAACCTCGGCGAGGACGGTGAAGAGGTACTTCATGTCCTGCTCCATGTATTGTCACCAGAGTCAGTCCTTTGTAAACTTGGCTCCACCCACCAACCTGTTGTTTCACTGCTACATTAGTTCAATCCCACAGAAGAAGAAATGAAACAGAGTATTGAGTTGTTGTTATTTTCGACCTGTCCATTATCGTTCCAAGGATACCATTTGGAGAGTGGTTGTAACTTGAGGGCTCTAATGGAGTATCGTGTTCCAGTAATGGGAACCACTGAATCAGTGTCTCCGCTGCACCCAAATTTACAGAACAAGATGTCCAATGATGATACCAAACCGGGGTATAAAACAGTGATAAAAAAGATAATTAGCTACCTGAAAACCCATATCCTGAGGCCTGCAGCGATGAGTTCCTTGTAGATTGGAAGCATAGATAGAGGAGAATCTGCCCATTTCTCTCCAACAATGTCACTAAAAACACACAACTAAGTCACTACACATGGATGGAAACAAGAGAAAATTTCTTCTAATTCTGACAACTGATTAATGTGATATTACCTGCAACCTTTCCATGAATAAGCAAGTCCTGTTATATTAGCATGCATAGCCTTTTGAACCTCCGGAGAATTGAAATACATGCCGGAGTATCTCTCTGTGCAAGGGTCATATGCTCTCCACATCCATGGCTGAGTTCAATAAAAAACTTAGCAAAGATTAGAAATTTGTCAAATCTTGTTACCTATGGACTGTTCCTTTGTAGACTAACTTGGATCCATAGAAGCAGTCATAAAGCAAATCAACTAACAATAAATTGGCATCAAGTAGCAGAGAGAAAAGAGAGACAATCTGAAAATTCATTTGCAGTTCAGGTTTCATGAAATAGCCACTCTACTACCTACTTGGAGTACCCTAAGTATCTATTTATTGAAATGAGAAATAAGGTTCTTGTGAGGGTTATATATTGGTCATTTGAATCTGGTCTCAGAAAGAGAGGCTCTAATACCTAGCCAACTCCGCATAAGTTGGAACCTCTTAATGATCAAAACTACATTACTTGAGCTGGGAATAGTAGTTAAAGGAATACTCACATGACGAACCCTGGAGAAGCGAGACCTAAGAGCTGCAGCCTCCTTCTTACAAGTGATAGTGTAAATGCTATAGGGATCAATATGCCCTTGCTCCAAATCTGCAGCTTCCATGACCTTGCTGCATTCAGGGGACGGGTGCTCGGATGATCCAAATTCACATGTGATCCGTAAGTTGTGGTAAGTGAGATCAGATATCAACCCATGAGTCCACCAATACTCAAATAAACCCACGTAATCATGATAGTCATCAATCACAGCATTCCCCACCTAAATAAGAAGAAACTCACTTTGATCACAAACACACACAAAAACATGTTCTGTTCAATTTGGTATTTTTGTTTGCTTACAATGAAGCCTTTGAAGTTGATAAATGGATTGCGTTTCTCATAAAGAATTTGTGACAACTGAGGAACATAATGACCTAAGAAGAAAAAGTGAAAATGCTTAGCTAAGACAAACAAAAGCAAAAGGGCTTCCAATTGAATAGAGAACCAATGATACTAACCTGCATAGCTTTCTCCAGCAATGTAGAATTCTCTGTGCTTGTATTGAGGAAACCTCTCAAACCATTTCACAAGAAACACATACGCATCTTCAGCTGGAAAACAAAAATCATCAGATGTTTGAATATAAATCAAATAGAATCTAGAGAGAGAGAGAGAGAGATCAAAAGGTCAGAACTTTACCAGTTCTCTTGTCTCCGGCAGTGTACAAATCGGAAGTGGTATTAGAATACGAGAAACCAACACCAGCTGGAGATTCAAGAAACAGCAAATTCGCCACTGTGCCCATTCTCCAACAAAAAAGATTGTTACTTTAAGGTAGAAACAGAGAGATAGAGAGAGAAGGTTATATTACATTGGTTCCAAGAGTAAGGATTGTGGTAAAGGGTTTTGCCATCAGGATTGATTCGAAAAGGTCCGATTTCTTCAGCAGCGCCGTAAGCAAGGGAGGAGCAACCAGGGCCACCATTGAGCCAGAGGACGAGTGGCTTAGACTCGGGGTTTAGAGTCGGTGGTGACTCAGTGAGCCAGTAGAAGAGTGCTCTTCCTGCTGGCTCGTTGACGGTGATGTAACCAGAGAACTGAGAGAAAGAGACATCGTTTGGTTCACCGGGAAGGTGATGGATTCGGTCCTTTTCTTGTTCGTCTCTGCAACAAGAAGCGTAGTAAGGGAGTAGAGTTAGGAGGAAGAAGAAGAAGAGAAGGTATCGAGACATCATTGGTGAAGATTTCAATGTTTTTGATTACAGAGTCGTTTGTATAAAATAAAGGTAAAAAAAAATGTGGTTGGTGGTCCACAGAGAGAGAGATTGATTGATTTAGTAATGGCCGTTATATTTGTAGTTTCTTACAGCATTGACTTTTATTTAACTACTTCTTAACACGATGAGATGACCTTGCCAATGCCATGTCCGTATCATCATCCGTTTTACTAGGCTTCATCCAACTTTCATGTTTGTTAATTGTTACAATCTTTTGTTTGTCCTCTATTCTAAACTAGATTAGACCATAGAAATCAAATACGTGAACTGAGATATGGAGGAGATGGGTTTTATTTCAATAGAAGATACAAAGACAATAGAGGGATGGAAAAAAAGATTCATAAATACAATTGGGAAGTGGGAAGATAAAAAGTTCCTAAACAATATAGTAAACATTAAGAAGACACACCAGAAACATCTCCTTTCAATACATATTTATACACTATGGTTATCAAGATAGGATTGGGTTTCGCGTCTGAGGTCTTGTGGGAGGCGACGAAGAAGATCTTCTTCATCCGTGCCCCTGAAATGTTTCCATATGGTTTTCTCGTTTTCCTTAATGCGTTTCTTGAGCTTTTCTGGTAGTTTCCTAAAGCTCATCCATGTTTCTGTGTCTTTTTTTCTCTCCTCCATTTCGTCTGCTCTGACGGTACTTGATAGCAAGTATTTCTGTGATCACACATTCCAAAAGGAATCAGTTTTACAAAGACATCAGTGACTTTTACAAGCATATATACGTACCTGAACGTTTCCAATGAGTACAGCAACCAAGAATAAACCAGAGGCACAGATGATGATAGTAAAAAAGATATCTGTTGCAGAGTTGCCAGGCTTGAGGCTTTCGCCAAACGTACTGTAATCATTAAACACAACGTTAATAAAGCGTCTTTTAATTTCATCTCATTTTCTTCTTCTTCTCACAATTGAGAGAGAGAGTTTAGATATGTACAAACCTAAGGTTTCGGAGACCCCACCAAAAGCAGTAGAAGAACTTCTTTGGGAAATCCCTTAGATTAATACTTGCCACCTCAGACTCCACTACGTCACCGTACATACCAAAGTCGTATTGTGTTTTGTTTACGAGCCCGGCCAAAATTTCGGATGGCTTTATGATTTCGGCAGGGTCGATTACTGGGCATGAATTTTTCAGAAAAAGACTGTTGTTTTCACCACCTACTAAATGTGCACAATACAGATTCGTGAACCTAGTCGTCGTCTCATTCTCATGCATAGTCTTATTCCAAACGTCATGCCAGCATATGCTCTGCTTTTCTATTGCAGTAACGTACCAGAATGCCCCATACACCTGCCCAGCACAGCACATGCATTATATATATTTGTAACAACATTTCTGATTCACGCGCGTATAACAAAACATTAATAGCAAATTTAAGACTTACATAACTACACAACAGGAAGAGCGAAAGGTTTAAACCAGCTCCAATCCACTTTGATGTTGCTATTGTAACAGTGGTTTTTGTCACTGCTTTGTAAATCGGAAAGATGCGAATGATTCTTGGCATATACTGACCAACTATGATCCACTTGAGTATTCTCTTTGAAACCAGATCGTTAGACCATTCAGTACGGAGGGAGATAACCATTACCTACATGCATGATTTTGTATTGGAAAACATCTCTCTAAATAACATTTATATAAAAAAGAAAAAAGGAATGCACGACGTAGAAGTAGATGTCGTCACAAAGGTAGAGAGAAATATCATACCGCAGGAATGGGGAGAACAGAAACCAAGTCAATAATAATATAGAAGAGTCTTATTCTTCTGCTCATCTTGCCTCTCAAAGATGTTTGAAAACGGAAGATGATCAACGCATAGAATGCATCAGCCAAGAAACGAAGGACACAAACTAATGTTCTAAGCGTTTCGTCGAAACCGATGCATGATTTTTGATAATCAATTTCAGGAATAAAGAGAAACAAAGGATCAATAGCCAAAACAGCCACACAAAATGACAGAAAGTACTTCCTCCCGTTTTCAGGGGTGATTATCTTCTCGTAAAACTTCTTTAAGCATTCTTTAACACCAGTACCCGACCTGTATCAACAAGATATATATTACTAGTACACAACAAACTTTTAGATATATGTATGTAATAATGTATAAGTTATTTTAAACGACCTAGCTAGCTACCTTGCAGAACTACTCATCTGAATATTCATGTTCGTACGTCGTTTCTTTCCTGATCAGCTGCTCAATCTGCAATGTTTTTTTACCAGAGAGAAAATGAAGTCACACTCTCTAGTCGCAAAATATATTTTATAAACCAAACGGAGCTAAATATATAGTATTACGTACACAATGTAAGAAGTTGGCTGACTGGCTAACGAAAAACAGAATCCTAAGAGAAACTGAGAACCTCAACTCATTTTATATAATAAAGAGAGAAAACAATACATGACAGATATATTGTGGGAAGATTCAAAGTAAATGCAGACGATGAAAGACTATTCAACATCTACTACGGTTTAAGACATCTTTTAGCTCTTCTGTCCTTTCCCTGCAACTTACATTCATATTTAATCCAATTTTTACTTACAACTTGCCATTTTGGAATGTTGGTTCGGTTCGGAGAACCTTTCATCATTTTTAAATTTAATATGCCTATACAAATAGAAAAATAATTGCTAATATATAATTTTATGAAGAATAATTTTGGCTTATAGTCTCCGTTTACTTTTCTCCCTTCCCCTAAGCCAATTATTTTGACCATGTTACTAAAACTTTGGATGAAGGAACTCAAAGTGCTTGACGCCAAAGAGGCTGCTAGTGCTTAGAAATTGACATACAAGAATTGAGAAATGGAGGAGATGGGTTTTACTTTAGATAGAAAGGATACAAAGACAATATAGATATGGATGGAAAAAAGATTCATAAATACAAGGGAAGTGGGGAGATAGTATAAACATTAAACGAAGACACATTGTTCCATTATAATTCTGGTGCCATCCGGTATAACGGATTTAATGTCATCCGGTATAACGAATTATGCACAATGCTCATCAAGATAGGTTTGAGTTTCGCGTCTGAGGTCTTCTGGGAGGCGACGAAGAAGATCTTCTTCATCCGTGCCCCTGGAATTTTTCCATATGGTTTTCTCGTTTTCCTTAATGCGTTTCTTGAGCTCTTCTGGTAGTTGCCTATAGGTCGTCCATGTTTCTATGTCTTTCTTTCTCTCATTCATTTCGTCTGCTCTGACGGTACTTGATAGCAAGTATTTCTGTGATCATCACACCCCCAAAGGAATCAGTTTTACGACGAGATAAAAAATGTAGTCTCTGTACGTACGTGGTATGAGCATATCTATTACGTACCTGAACGTTTCCAATGAGTACAGCAACCAAGAATAAACCACAGGCACACATGAGGATAGCCAAAAAGATATCTGTTGCAGAGTTGCCTGGCTTGAGGTTTTCGCCAAAGGTACTGTAATCATTAAACACATGCAACGTTAAGCTATATATCATCTTTGTTTCTTCTTCTCACAATTTGAGAGAGAGTTTAGATGTAGTACAAACCTAAGATTTCCGAGAGCCCACCAAAAGCAGTAGAAGAACTTCTTTGGAAAATCCCTTGGATTAGCACTTCCCACCTGAGACTCCACTACGTCACGGTACATACCAAAGTCGTACTCGTATATTTTTTTGTGCCCGGCCAATTTTTTGTATGTTTTTCCGATTATGGCTGGGTCGATTACTGGGCATGAATCTTTCAGAAAACGAGTGTTGCTCTTAACATGTGCACAGTACAGCTCCGTGATATTGACTTGTTCCCACCTAGTGCCACTCCCAAAGTCATTCGTAGTCTGATTCCAATAGTCATGCCAGCATATGCTTTGCTTTTCTATTGCAGTAACGTACCAGAAAGCCCCAAACACCTGGCCAGCACACGCATATATCACATATATAAATATTGGTAACAATTCTCTTGATGTCGTATATAATTAACAAAGAAAAATAGTAAATTAAGACTTACATAACTGCACAACAGGAAGAGCAAAAGGTTTATAAGAGCTCCAATCCACTTTGATCTTACTACTGTAACACTGGTTTTTGTCGCTTCTTTGTAAATCGGAAAGATGCGATAGATTCTTGGTATATACTGACCAACTATGATCCACTTGAGCATTCTCTTTGACACCAGATAGTAAGACCGTTTATTACGGTAGAAGTGCCAAAGCATTGCCTACAAGATTTTGTATTGGAACATCTCTCAAAGTATAAGAATTTACAAAAAGTAGATGTCACAAATTAAAGGAAGAGAGAATAATATATAATACGTACCTGAGGAATGGGGAGAGCAGAGACAATGTCAACAATACCGTAGAAGAGTCTTTCTCTTACGCTCATCTTGCCTCTCAAATATGTGGTTAGAGAAAGAATGATGTAAAGTAGACAGAGTGCGTCAACATAGCTACGAAGGGCACCAACTGCATAACCAAGCTTTTCGTCGAAACCGATGCATGATTTTTGATAATCAATTTCAGGAACAAAGAGAAACAAAGGATCAATAGCCAAAGCCATCACACAGACGAACAGAAAGCAATTCCTCACGAATTCAGGGGTTTTTATCTTCTCGTAATAAAACTTCTTTAAGTATTCTTTAACGCAATTCCCAGTCCCCGACCTGTACCAACAAGATATCACTACAACAAATTTTCAAAACAAAATATATGTATGTATTATAAGTTTATTTTAAATTAGCTAGTAGCTACCTTGCAGAACTACTCATCTCAATATTCATGTTTGTATGCAGTTTCCTTTCTGATCAGCTGCTCAATCTGCAATGCTTTTTACCAGAGAGAAAATGAAGTCATTCTGTAGTACGCAAAATATATTAGAAACCAAACGGAGCTAATATAGTATTACGTACGTAGACAATGTAAGGTGTTGGCTGAACGAAAATCAGAATCCTAAGAGAAACTGAGAACCTCAATTCAATTTATATAAGAAATTAAGAGCGAAAACAAAAACATGACAGTGAGAGATTGTGGGACTATCGATATTCCCAAGCTTATCCGACTTTCTCATCAGAAGGAAGATTCAAAGTAAATGCAGAAGCTCAGTGCCGTGCCTACCACGTAATAAAAGGGCAATAGCCCTATAACCACAAGAAAAATATTATACATAAAAGGCGACATTTTTTATACAAATTATTTGTTTTTTTTAATATACGAATTATTTCCCAGAATGTAGGAGATGAATAATCCAATTTTTACAACTTGCCATTTTAAAAATATTAGTTCGGTTCCGACTTCCGAGAACCTTTCAATTCTAAAATTTAATATGCCTCTAATACATAAAAATGCAAAGATAATTAATTGCTAATATCCCTATATATTAAAAAATAAGCATTCTTTAAAAAAGCTGATTTGTTGTCAATAGAAAACTCTATTTCCAACTAATTATTTGTTCTTAATATTCCATAATATTATATCAAACTGTCATTGATATTCATTTTATTTATATACAAAATATTTTGCTCTTATAAATTCTAAAATTGGTAAATATTATTCAAAAATTGATAAATATTATCTCCAACATATTTTCAAAATTAAATTAATTTCACTATGTATTGTAATATAATATTATAACTATATTATAAGATGTAAAATATATATATTTAAAATCATATCATCAGAAATATAAATAGTTTTACTTTTCTAATAATTTTATAAAGCTCTAATGGTGAAAGAATAGAAGATCATTTGAAACTGGCTCAACGTTTATTCTTTTGTAAAAACAATACCTATATTTTCCCAAAAAAATGTATGATCACCAATTTTTATAGAAATATTAAAATTTAGAATATCCAGTCGAATAAAAATGATAAAAAGTAATAATATTATACCAATAGCTGAGAACCTGAGACAAATTTAATTAATTAATCCTCATTTTGATTTATTATTTTACAGCTAGATGCTATTGTGTTTTTAACAAAAAAACAAAAACAAATATGTTATTCATAAAAACTTTATTACATAATTTTATTAATATAAATTAATTTTAAGCTTTAAATATATTTTATATATGAAAAAATGATTCTAGTGGGTTAACCGCCGATCTCACGAATTCTAGAGGGACAGATGCAAATACATTTTGCGGCTCAAAATATTTAATCTCGTTGCTGGATGCCTTAGCGGACGGGTTTGACCGGGTTAACAATTTTATTTAAATAATTTGGTTCATAAAATTTTAGTTCATTTTGTGGTTTTTATCTGATTTGATAGTTCAAGATTTTGATAAAAATCTAATTGATCACTAATTCGGTCCATATTTGATCCAGATCCGCCATCATGTCAATCTAAAATTTATGGTGAAACAATTAACATTTTAAAATTTCATAAACTTGATGAATTCAAACCAATATAAGTTTGTATTATAGATGGTATACTAAATAAATATATTTACAAATGTAATATCTCAAACAAAAATTTCATGGATTATTACCTAGTATAATTTTATGGAGAATTTTGATTATTTGATTCAGCATTTTATTGCATGAACTAATTAAATTATATAAGTAAACTCTGCGAGTTTTTTTTAGTTCCATTAATTATAATTAATTTGGTTTATAATTTTTTTGTTTAAAATATCCAGACTTAGGTAAGAACTAAAATGATAAAACAAGTTGCGCCATATAACGAACCCTAATTAGATCAGATATGATTGCGATTCAACCGCTTGTCAAAAGGTTGTTCTAGGATTAGCTAGTTCTGGTTTCGTCATCTCTTGTTTTGCACCCTCTGGCTCAAGGTGGCAAGAAAAAAAAAACGATTGAAAATTTAAATATACTATCTTTAATTTCGACTAAACTTTTTTTTAATTAGCATCAACTAATGAAATTGTTCTTGGCTTGAAAGAAAGGGACTAAAAGTGCTTGACTCAAAGAGTCTGTTATAGTCTCCGTTTACTTTTCTGCCTGCCCCTATCCCAATTATTTCGACCATGTTATACTAAACTTTGGATGATGTGACTCAAATTGCTTGACTCAAAGAGTCTGCTTATAGTCTTCGCTTATTTTTCTCCCTGCCCTGGCCCTATATATCCTAACTATTTCGACCATGTTACTTAACTTGGATGAAGGGGACTCAAAGTGCTTGACTCCAAGAGAGTCTGCTTAGAGTTAGAGTGTAGCTGATAAGCTTCTTTACTAGTCAATTAAGTTACAATAATTTCGTTAGAATATATGTACCATGAAAACCCATATCATGAGGCATGCGACGATCAGTTCCTTGTAGATTGGAAGCATATAGATGGAAGAGAATCTGCCTATTTCTCTCCAACGATGTTACTAAACAACATAACTATGTGTCACTGCACATGGGCACAAGAGATTTTTTTTGTGAGGCTCATATGTGGGTCATATATTTTATGAGGCTCATATATGGATCATTTGAATCTGGTAGCACAAAGAGAGGCTCTGATACATAGTCAATCATATACATTAGTATTTTTTAAGTACACTTATGAAATAAATCTTTTTTTTTTTGAAAACAACTAAAAAGAATGTCATTGAGTTCCCCTTTAATAAATATATTTAAAAATCAATGAAAAATAGTTGAGAAAAATAAAAATGAAAAGTTTACGTTTGGGTCAATAATCTATATATACATTTTTAGAGACATTTATGAAATAAATCCTGAAGTTCAAACTTATTTACAAGCATGCCATTAGTATTAAATATTTTTAATTTTAATTTATAAAGATGGTTTGATTATATTTCTTTTTTTTACAAAGGCCCAAGCTCATTTCTCAAACTAATATTTTTTTTTTGGTATGACTCAAACTAATATTTTTAAAAATGACAAAAGATTTATCATATTTTATGTTTTTTGGATTGACAATTCCTATGTTATAAGCTTCCCGGTTTTTTTAAACAATTAATCCCCCCACCCCCGTCCCCAATCGTAACTTTCCTATCATTTTATTAACATAGTTACTAGTCATGTCTCCTTAGCTTACAAATAGTTGGTGCGCCTTATTTTGTTGTGCTTTAATGGTCACCTACGAATTAAAAGCATTTTATTTATGAGTCATTATCAATTTATCATGTTTATTTTATTTACAAATCAACCCCAATTTTAAAAATGTGGTTTTTTTTAAATGCAATCTTTGTTGCCAAATTCTTCTATTACAGAGTATATGAGACAAACAAAAAATTTCTAATACGAAGATACTCACATACCATTCTAATGAAACAAACATACCCCACGAATCCAATTCAACAAAACTGCAATAAACCCATAAATTAAAATAAGAATAGAAATACCCAAATCTGTAGAAAACAAAAAAGCCGAAACTTGAATCTTTAAATTGAAGAAAGTAATAGAAAATAGAGATGAAATTGAAGAAAAATCGAAAAAGGGTTGTTTATGGTCGAATTACAAGCAGTATTTTAAGCACGAAAATGGTGATGAAAATGGTGGGAGCCTGTGACTTAGACTGACTAGTAAGATCCAAGCGGTGTTAGACGTGTCAGAAAAAGGGTTGCTAGGAGTAGAAATCTAGACTTGCCGGGACTTCATCGGATTCGTCGGAGAGTCTCTTTGTTTAGGTCCAAAAAGGGATTACACGTTTTCTACTTTACCAAAACTAACAACTCTTCGTCTAATATTTTTTTACTGACATAACATAACTGTCGTCATATTACTTAAACAAACCAGAAATATGACTTTTTCATTACAAATTTACAATGATGCTCTTTATTTGCTAACTAAAATTTATTTTGGCGTTTAAAAATCATTTGCAAAATATTAAAATAATAGGTTAGAAATTACTTATATATGAACTTATGGATTAAAATTTTAAAATATAATAAATTAAATTATTTAACTTTGAGAATAAATAAAAATGTAACATGTAAAAGAAAAAATTATCTTATGGGTTACTAAAGTAATTTAAGTAAATACTAAACTAAATGCTTCTGCCAAATAATTGTTTTAGAATAATTTTAGTTTTAAATATCACATGTTATATAGCAGGACAGATTTGAGTTGATATATATATATATATATATATATATATTAGAATACTTTTAATTTGGTGTTTATTTATTATTTTTTATTAACACCATCAATATTACAATATTAAAAAATTTAATTAAATTACACTATCGTAAACAAAAATGTCATGCAATAAATCACAGATTAAATCCTAAAATTAACAATTACGATTTCAAACACTAAACAAAATCAACAAATAATTATAACTTAAAATTTAAAAGTTTAGATTGTTAATCTAGTGTAGAAGTGTTAGAGAACAAAACATGGAATCGAACACTAGACCACCAAAATCAACATTAACAATTGATAAAATTCGAACAACATAAACATAAACAATTATATCTAAAACCCTACAACACATTCACTTGTGGGGAAGGACCTGAATCCTGCAATCGAGCAGCAACAGAAACGGCGATGGGAAGATCAGCCCTGATTCACTTGATTCGCTCCCAATCACGACGTCTCTCTTCCTCGACCTTCACTACTAAAGGTTCTTTTTATCTCTCCACTATACATCTTGCCTCGATCATTGTTTTTAGGATGCGGCTTTAGAATTAGAGAAATGGCTGCTATTATTTCCTTCCTGGGTTTTGTATATCCAAATGCTAATACCCACTCTCTCGCGATTTGTGTTTTCCTTTTTCGATTTTACGGTGTAAGCATTGATCTGATCAAATCAAATATACTGAAGTTGATTTGAAATTGATTTTGAGTATTATTATATACCAGAGCTTCTCAAATTGATGAGAAATGGTCAGGCTAGGGTTTTGCCAGTTCACTTATGTATTTTGAGTCTTAGCAGTTGTTAAGGCAGTATATATAATATAGTCTGGGTCTGACCTCTTTGATAAAGTTCAACGGATTTGAAATTGGGGTTGAGCTTCATTTTGGTGATCAATGGCAAAAGCTAGGATTTTTCCAGTTTTATTGAAGCGTTTTGAGTCTTTGCTGTTGTTTTAGGCAATACTCTGGTTCCAATGCCATTGATATTTTCTTCTAGTGCTTGCTGTGTTTCTACCCTTCAATTGTCAGTAATGATCACGAGATCAGTTCTAGTCTAGATCTTTAACTGTTTTAGTCTCTAAAGCTCTACTTCACCTAAATCGAGTCTAACCATTTAGTCGAATTTCCAGTTTTGTTAGTGTCTTAGTAAGTAGAGGAATGACACAGGTTCGTTAAGCTTCATTTAGATGAGAAATGAAAAGGTAGGGCTGTTCCAATCCATTGAAGAGTTTCTGAGCCTTAGTTGTTGTTTAAGACTATAGTTGGAGTCCAATGCCATTAATAATGTCTTTATGTGGTTCTTTCTTCAAAAGTCAAAAGTGATCACAGGATCAGATCAAGCCTTAAATCATTTGTTTAGTGATATTGAGACTAACTATTTTGTGGAACTTTTGTGTTTGTTAGTGTCTTATGCTAAACGTAGACGAATGGCACTGATTCATTAAGTATGTTACTTTCAGGGTATCATCATCGGTCAATAGCAGGATCATGGTCATCATCATCAGTGATCCCAAAGGTCAGATTCCAGGTTCCATCTCTTAACCAGAGAAGCTGGGCATCATCTGGAGCAAAGGCTAGAGAAGATGATGATGATGAGCACAAGATCAGCATCGGACCTCAAGACAAGAAAGAAGAAAACGATGGAGGAGTTGTTTACTATGGCCAAATCTCATCCACGATCAAGAAAGTGAAACTCCTCTCACTCTCCACCTGCTGTCTCTCAGTATCTCTCGGCCCAGTCATCACATTCATGACTTCCCCTGGACTGAACGTGATCATGAAAGGTGCGGTTGCCTCCACTGTGATTTTCCTTAGTGCATCCACAACCGCTGCTCTCCACTGGTTCGTTAGTCCTTACGTGCACAAGCTGAGATGGCAGCCTGGTTCAGACACTTTTGAGGTTGAGATGATGACATGGCTCGGCACATTCACCCCCAAAACACTGAAGTTCTCAGACATACGTTATCCAGACACGCAAAGACCGTATGTGAGCTTCAAGGCTAACGGGGATTACTATTTTGTGGACGCAGATCATTGCCCTAACAAGGCATTGTTGGCCAGGCTCACTCCTCCAAAGGAACATGACTCTGCTTTCAAGAACTTGTAATCCAAAAATTCCATTTTCGTATACTTTGTCTCTTTTTGTGGGTGTGGATTTTGTTTGGGGGTTGTAGCTCTTTTGGATCATTTCTCATGGCTAACACCCGAATGATGCAAATAATAAAAGAGTTAAAATTGGTCACTCTAGTCTTTTAAGTTTAATCCAATTGGTAAATCTACTGAAAAATTAAAATAAAAAACCGGTTACGGAATCAATTAGACGAACCAGGATAACCGGTTGGTATAAAAACCGGTTTCGCACAAAGGCTTTGATTGAGTTTAGGTTTCATTTGGTTAACAGTACAGCCATCGGAGAGCTCTGGAGGCACCGGTGAGTCACCCACCAGTGACGGCTTTACAAAACCAACTCTGAGAAAGCGATTCCAAATCGATCTGTGGATGAAACGAAGAATCTCAGATTTCTGAATGGTAAATTTTGGAATACTACTCTCTCTTCCAGAAATTAGGGTTCATCCATTAGATTTAGATTTAGCCATCTGGTTTCATTTCATGAATTAGGATCCGTAGGTAATGTAATTACTGGTTAATCGTTTGTTTTCGATTCGATGTTGGAGAATCACTGGACATTAAGTCATATGATTCATTTGCAGTTTTGAAAATGAACATTCATGTTGATGATTTTGTAAATCTGGGTGGTGCTTCATAAAGTCTTGATTTTTATGCAACCTCTGTAATCTCCAATCATGCTCACCTTCGTTATGATTAGTCAAAGTGATAATGATTCTGAAGGATAATTTTCAAGTTAAATCGATGATTCTGTTAACATGGCTCTTCTCTTTTAAATTACAAGGAATTGACTAGTTGAGTCTTTCTACAGTGGTCTTGAAAGGGTTTGTGTTTGGGTTGAGTTCAGCTGCGGTAGAATTTAAGCTGGATAAGGTTTAAAAACTTGACCGCAATCTACTTCTTATAGCTCAAGCTTCTTTCATTGATGCACTAGTGTCCTAGTTCCCTCTGGATTCTCCTTGTTTGCTTACCTATTAAATCTTAATGTTGTGTGATTTATTGTAGCTTCTCCTTACTAGTCAGTCCTCTTTGCAAAAAAGTATATGATTATTGTACTCTCTCTTTATCAGTCAGTCCTCTTTGCAAAAAAGTATATGATTTGAATGCAAGTTGTGTCCATAGATGCGCATCCGATAAGTGAGTTTGATTTATTATTCCCTGTGAATTGGAGGATGATGATGATAAGAAGAATGAAGCATACAAATGTCTAATTTTAGGTTATGCGTTTTTTGGTATTAACAGGCGACACCATTTATAGCGGGGGTTGCAGTAGCTGCGACTGCACTTGCTGGTCGATATGGAATCCAAGCATGGCAAGCATTCAAGGCAAGGCCACCAAGACCCAGAATTAAGAAATTCTATGACGGCGGTTTCCAGCCTACAATGACGAAAAGGGAAGCTGCTCTTATTCTTGGCATCAGGTGAAGTAAACACACACAGAAAGAACTCTGTTTCTTTTTTGTCTTTAGTGTAACATTGTTTGAAATGTGGGGTTATGGGATTGATGAATAACAGGGAGAATGTAGCGGCAGAGAAGGTGAAGGAAGCACACAGGAAAGTAATGGTAGCAAACCATCCAGATGCAGGTGGTAGCCATTTCCTAGCTTCTAAGATCAATGAAGCTAAAGACATGATGCTAGGCAAAACTAAAAGCAGCGGATCCGCATTTTAAAATCTTAAGGAAAGAGGACTCTCTGTCTCTTCTATTTTGTTATAGAACTGCATTGTTAAATTGTAATGCTAAATTATACCAATAAGCTTTTGTGTGTGGTCTGTTTGTGACACTCAAAAAAATCTTTTCGTTTTCACTTGTTGTTGTGGTCGTTTCTGATAAGGGCGTTCGAGTCTTTGTTGGATAAATTAAAAAATCCAGTAATAGAAACTCTAGTACACGTGTCGGGTGGCTCCAGGAATGTCTTACGTCAACCTCTATCCATTCGTTCCCCTTATTAGCAACTCCCTCCACAAAACTTTTTTTTTTTTTTTTTTTAATATTTTTTGTGTTGGTAACAAAGACTATTTTATTTTTATTTTTCAAAATATTCTACAGTCTATTTTTTGTTTTTGCATAGTCGACTTCTAAACGCAAAGTCGACTTTTTTATTTACTTATTTTTTATTTCTTTTCCAAAATGTAATAGCTGAAAACTAAAAAAAGCCTAAAACTGGATTACGATGATTTTATGAGACCCGGTCATGATTTATCCATTACATGAAAATTCGTAAATATAGTATTTATTAAAATATTATCTGTTGTACATATCCATGTCTTTATCTTCATTTTATTTTATTTTTGTTTTAAAACCAAAAAAAAAAGAAAAAAAAAAAGAGAGAAGAGAAGAGAAGAAAGAAAGAAAGAAGAAGGGGAACTAAAAACTAAAAAGGCAAAAGAGGGGTCATCATCATTTCATGGTTACTACCTCCTCCTCTCTTCTCATTCTTACTCTCACCATATCTTGCTCTCTCTCTATCTCTCTGTTTTCAAGCTTTTAGCTCTCTCTCATTCTCATCTGCTTTTCGATTCTCAGTTATCTCACTCGCCTTTGCTTAACGCTCTGTGTCCTCCCCCCAATAATGACCAAAATCGATATCTGAATCGTCTTCGCTACGCTTCTCTTTCTTCTTCTTCTGATTTCTATCTTTTATTCCTTTCGTAGCAGTTTCTAGGGTTTCTTAGGGGGACTTTGGGTTTTCTTTGAGAACTTCGATTCGATTTGTTTCGTTTCTTAGGGTTCGATCTTTGTTTTTCTTTTTTGGGTATCTCTACCATTGAATGGTTTGTGTGGTGTAACAGAGTGACGCAAAATGGTGTCTAGTAATGATCCTATGGAGACTATATTCAATTCAATCCAAGTAGTAGTTAAAGATGCTCTTCTTCCGATTGAGCTCGGTGTTAAAAAGGCGGCAAGAGATATTGAAAACTGCTGGGTTACCAAAGAAAGGGATCTGGTTTTTGCTTTGAGATCATCTGGTAGAAACAGTAAGAAGAAGAAACGGATTTGTGCTACTCCTCCTGAATTTGACGACAATGCTAATACCAATGTTCACTGTGGTGTTGTTAGTGAAGAGAGAAAGAAAGGTTTGTCTATCAAGATCCCTGTGAAGTCACTCTTTGGTATGTTTTCTCCCAATTTAGCCAGTCGTAGTAGAAGTGAGGTTGGGTTGAAGAAGAAAGACAAGTCTTTGGAGAAAGATAATGATGATGATTCTTGTACCAATTGCTTCAAGTTTGCCATGACTTGGTCTTTGTTGGTTAGTGGCTTTGTTCATGCTTTTCCTATTCCTTTCAAGATTGGTAAAAAGAGGATTCACAAATTTGGGGATGATGATGATGACAACAGTCTTTTGCATTCACGTAAACACGTCCTTAAATCAAAGGCTGAATCTTTAGAAAAGGATGGGAACCCTTTTTCTATTGAATGTGCCATGGGTTTTGTTGTTGAAATGATGGCTCAGAATCTCCAGAAGCTTGACCAGTTCATACAGGATAATTTAGAGAATGAATCTTGCTGTTCCAAGGAAGCTACTCGTAATGATAGTCCACTTATCTTTAACATATGGGAGGCTAGAAAACTCGACGTTAATGGATTCCTCGGGAACCTGATGTTTGCCAGAGTTGGAGATGTGGCGTCAGGTATAGTTGGTCTGACATCTCCCATGAGTGGAGATGTTGATGAAAGTAATGTCAGTACTGCTGGTAAGGAGGAAAGTGCAGTTGATTCTCCACAGAGCCTTGCAAGTGGACTTCTCAGTATACCTTTGTCTAATGTAGAGCGCTTAAAATCCACGCTGTCCACCATTTCATTAACTGAGCTTATTGAGCTTTTACCGCAATTAGGACGACCTTCAAGAGACCACCCGGATAAGAAAAAACTTATTTCTGTTCAGGATTTTTTCAGATACACCGAGTCTGAAGGTATGTATGAATCCTTCTCTTTTTATTAGTACCCTAACATATTCTTGATAACTTTAGTGAGCATAGAGAGCCGTAGGCTTGCATTGCATATTTATTACTCATCTTGCCAAAGCTTGAAGTTGAGTGTTGAACGCATTTTTGTGTTGGTTGAAATCATTGAAAAGGAAGACCTGTTGTTGCTATGGCAAATTGGATATAGACATACTTTCTCATGTCTTCGCTTTTATTGTCTGCTCTTGTCAGCATCCTAAACTAATGTCCAATATAACTCTCTGTGGCTTCCAGGCAGGAGGTTCTTTGAAGAATTAGATAGAGATGGTGATGGTAAAGTAACTTTGGAAGATCTGGAAATTGCAATGAGGAGAAGAAAATTGCCAAGAAGATACGCCAAGGAATTTATGCGACGAGCTAGGAGTCATCTTTTCTCGAAATCGTTTGGTTGGAAGCAATTTTTGTCCTTGATGGAACAGAAGGAGCCAACCATCCTCCGTGCCTATACTTCTCTCTGTTTGACCAAGTCCGGTACTCTTCAGAAGAGTGAGATATTAGCATCACTAGATAACGCAGGACTTCCTGCTAATGAAGAGAATGCTATAGCCATGATGCGATTTTTGAAGGCTGATGCCGAGGAGTCTATATCATATGGACATTTCCGTAATTTCATGGTTTTGCTGCCATATGAGCGGTTACAAGATGATCCTCGGTAAGTATAATTCTTTGCTGTAGAACAAAATTGATGTTTTTATTTTGTAGCATTTTGTCTTTGAACTAATGAGTAAAATTGTTTGGATTGAACCGGACCAGTTCCCCCCTTGGTTTCCCTCATCTATTTCATGTTGATTTCCGTAGACACTTCAAACCTGTAATTTGTGTTGTCCTACCGATGGTGATGGTGCTATTTTTACTTGAATAGGAACATCTGGTTTGAAGCTGCGACTGTTGTTGCTGTTGCACCCCCTGTGGCGTTACCTGCTGGAGATGTTCTAAAATCTGCATTAGCGGGAGGGCTTGCCTCTGCTCTCTCCACTTCCTTACTGCATCCGATTGACACAATCAAGGTGAGTCCTCTTGTTGCTTTTGCAGCTGGATATAAGTTAATGCTCAATTTTCACAAGTTTAGGTGAGAATATGGCTACGTCGACGCTCAGCCTCCACCAGGACCTAATTGACATCTGCTTCTACGATATTAGCATGTTTAGATAGTTGTAGTATGCAAATATTTTCTCCTGGCTTATTTTTTCATACTGTTGGTTTGACGGATTTCATTATCACTTTCTTGCCAGACACGTGTGCAAGCATCAACGTTATCATTTCCTGAAGTAATAGCAAAGCTTCCAGATATTGGTGTACGGGGAGTATATAGGGGTTCTATTCCAGCAATTCTTGGACAATTTTCAAGGTCTTTTCAGTTGTTTCAAATCAAAGATACTTTTACAGTTCTACTTGTGAAATTCATTTCCATTTGGTTTAATCTCTTTCATCATTGTAGCCATGGCCTACGGACAGGAATATTCGAAGCAAGCAAACTAGTGTTGATCAATTTTGCCCCCAATCTCCCAGAAATTCAGGTGATGATCACTCTACTCACTGTTCTAATTTTTGTGCTTCAAGACTATGTATTATTATGGGTTCCTATAGATTTTGCGTTACTGAAGAAGCTTAGTATTAAATGACTTCAAAACTCCACTTGTCCTCGGGAAAACCCAACATTATAGCGTTTTCCTCGAACCTCACCACTGCTTTTGCCCTCTATAGTTCATGGCTATAATAATATATTCCTGATGCTGCTGGGGCTATAGGGTCTCCTAATCGGCTTTGGTTAACAGTTACATTCTCTGCATTTGGGCTTTCTGATCTTTGTGTTTTGTACTCAGTAAGCAATGTTGAGCATTTGTTGCAGGTTCAATCGATTGCATCATTCTGCAGCACGCTATTAGGCACAGCTGTGCGGATTCCATGTGAGGTGCTGAAGCAACGGTTGCAGGCTGGCATGTTTAATAATGTTGGGGAAGCTATTGTAGGGACGTGGAAGCAAGATGGTCCAAGGGGCTTTTTCCGTGGGACAGGCGCAACTCTTTGCCGTGAAGTTCCACTATACGTTGTTGGCATGGGACTGTACGCAGAGTCCAAAAAGGTAAGAAAACCGAAATGATGAGATTATCAAAAATGGTCAAAACTGTATATGTTGTATTGATTGGGGTTTTGTGTGGTGGGTATTGTAGATGGTGGCGCAAGCGCTGGGAAGAGAACTCGAGGCATGGGAAACAATAGCGGTTGGGGCGGTGTCAGGAGGTATAGCAGCAGTTGTAACAACCCCATTCGATGTGATGAAGACGAGAATGATGACTGCAACACCAGGGCAACCGATCTCAATGTCCATGGTTGTTGTCTCGATTCTGCGTAATGAAGGACCGCTTGGTTTGTTCAAAGGAGCAGTCCCGAGATTCTTCTGGGTGGCTCCTCTAGGTGCTATGAACTTTGCTGGCTACGAACTAGCCAAGAAAGCTATGCAGAAGAACGAGGAAGCTATGCTAGCGGATCAGCTTGGTCAGAAGAAGCTTTGCTAATGGGATATTACTTTGCTTTGCTGCTACGAAGTTTTTTTGGGGGCAGTTTAAGCCGGAGACTCCTCTTTTGTTAAATGCTACTTTGCAAATTTTTGACAAAGAAATAGTTCATTATTTTGTTGTGCATTGAGGACAGTTTCAAACTCTCTGGCTAAAAAAAGAAGTTATTTTTTGCGCTCCCTACAAGTTACAACTACTTCAATGGTATATAAAGTTTCCTCAAATCGCCATAATACAGAGTGTGAAGCTAAATTTGTTACTCCCTTTGTCACCAACATAACACACCTCAATCAATAAGCTTTTTTTCCTGATGGTAGATGTTGATTAAAGACAAAAAAAAAAAAACGTTGTGAATTTGCTAAACTCAAACCAAAGGAGTCTTATCAGTACAAAATCACTGCTTATTGTTATGACAAACTTCACAAATTCACAGTGAAGACAAAGTAGAGTGTCTTTTGGAAATAACGCTCTCAGTATCCCCAGTTGTCGTTGCGGATTTCATCATCAAACTTCTTTTTCAGCTCTGGATGCTTCTCAAAATACTCATCCGCTGTCATTGTGCTTAGCTTTTTCTGTGATCAACCCCAACAACACAAGCAGATATATGTATCATAGTTCTTCATCTTATCTTAGATCATAAATTTGTTTCAAATTAATTACTTACGCTAATCTCTTGGACATCAATGATTTCTTTCTCCAGTCGCTCAGATTCCTTTAGGGATTTCTGCTCTGCTTCTTTCAGTTCCACCAACTAATCATAGCATGAGACAAAGCCACTGTAAACTTGGTATGAAAAGCTTAAAAATTGAAATATGTTAACAACCTACTACTTTGTATTATGGTATTACTCACCAAAGCATCAAACTTGGGCTTGTATTCAGGAGTTACATTGTCCACATACTTGGGAATTTCAACGCCTGCAGCAATAAGAAGATTTAAACTTTAGTTCTTATATACATTTCTTCCTTCTATCCACACAATTTCACCAAATATAAAGCAAACAAAAACAGCAAAAGAATGCTTTAGTTTCGTCTGTCTATACCCAAAATTATATAACAATCACAAAAGGAAACACAAAAGTAAAAGAGCAGAGAGTAACAAGTGTAGTTACTGTCATAAGCTTCTTTGTACATGTCAACTATACCAGACCCAATCCCTTTTCTATAAAAATCCCAGTCAATTGGTTCCGGCTCCTGATCAAAACAATAACTTAGGTAAGGGATGATTCAAAATAGGATGATTTGAATATAAAAATAGATGGAGAGAAAGAAAAGGAAAGAGGAAGAGAGAGAGAGACCTGGCTGAATTTGGTCTGGAGCTGAGAGTTAACCTCATCGAAAGCAATACGAAGACTTGAGAACTCTTTGCGAGCCGCATCAGAGACCAGAACCTTAGCCATATCATCCCAATCTATCGTCCTCGAAGCTTTGAATGCCACATCCGCCACTTTCTTACCGGCTCCGCTCATTTTTTCTCCCCTCCAGTCCCCCACGAATGCTCTGTGATCTGACCAAAGACAACAACAAGACCAAGGAGCTCACAAAAGAAAGGAGAAGAAGTTATGGTCCCTTATTTTCCTAACAATTTTCACTTTTATCCCATACTTTTAAACTTTAACAATAAACCCCAAAAATTGGGTGTTTTCTGATTATTATATTAAAAACTTTGTTTGAGTATAAAATAAATAGCTCGGAATCTTGATTTTCTTGTGGAGGAAGGTCAACGATGGAGAAAGTGATGAATCTGATTCCGATCGAAGCTACTTCTGAGACATTCGCTGACTATGGTCAAATCATCGAAGCCTGTCGTGATGGTGACCATTTCGGTCCCAACGACGCTCAGTTGGATCTCTCCAGAGGAACCCCACGGTACTCTACTCTACTCTATACTCTGTCCCCCGATCCAAAATTAAATTCAAGATTTGCTTTTTGTAATCACATTTGTATACTGTGTGACAGGCTATATATTATGCCGCTACAAGATACATCCTTAGGATTTTCGAAGATCACTCATCACGCAAACGTGACACAGTGCATAGGATCAATAGGAGCTCGTGTTTGGTATGTCGGAGTGGCTAAGACGTCTCTTATTGAAGGTGATGATGATGATGATGCAAGGAGAGTAGTAGTAGTAGATACTACAACAGTTGTAGAATCAAAGTATGGTCACTTGTACGCTCCTCCATCGGTTGAAGAGGTGCGTGTCTTCAGGGTCTCAGGAACTAAGTTTGTTAAATACAACCGTGGTACTTGGCATGTTGGACCTCTCTTCAGTGATAGCTCCATGGACTTCTACAACCTTGAGCTCAGCGACACTGATGTGAGTTAGCTTCCTATTTAGTAATCAGTGATTCTTGTATTAATTAATTGATGATTGATATGTTCTCAGGTGGTGGATGAGACGACATATGATTTCAGGAAGAACAATGGAGTCATCTTCCGTTTTGAAGAACCCTAAGAGGAGGAGACATCATCATCCCTAGCTGAACCAATTGAACCGGAGACCACCAGTTCAACCTTGTCATTGTTTATATTTGTTTCAAGTTATAATAAGAGAAGAGAGTTTGGTCTTCCTAATGTTAAGGAACCACCTCTTCCACATTTCCACATTTCCACGTTTCTTGCTTGGCTCTGTTTCTGTTTCTGTTTCTGTTTGTCTATGTAAATGAATGTAAAAAAAGAATAAGCCCAAAATATAGGCAAATCTCAGTCAAATATGGCAAGCTTCTTTGTACATGTGAGGTGCTGAAGCAACGGTTGCAGCCTACCAAAGGATCCAAGGACGAACGAGAAAAGAAGATTAAAAAAAACAATCCAAAAAATACAAAACGAACCCTTTATTTTATCTCTTTTTCATTTTGATCTTATATGTTTTCAATTTACAGTAAAACCCAGATATATTTTTGGTGTTTTCTGATCGATTTTAAACTTTTTTTTTTTTTTTTTTTTTGAGTGGATAAAAAAACAGCTCAATCAGCTTCACTTTCAATTATTTTTTTGTCACAATTTACAATAATGGCGAAAGCACTTGTGGAAGTGAATCTGATCCCGATCGAAGCTACTTCTGAGAACTTCGCAGAGTATGGTCAAGTCATCGAAGTGTCTCGTGATGGTGAACGTTTCGGTCCCAACGACGCTCAATTGGATCTCTCCAACGGAACCCCACGGTACTCTCTCTACTCTACTCTCTCCCTAGATGATTCTAGAATCCGGGACTAATCTACCAGTCTATGTGATGTGACTTGTGTATGAGATTTTAGGTTTTCAGATTTGTTTGTTTCTTTGATCTCTCTCTCACTGTGGATTGTACTTGCACACACTTTGGGATTTTGGGGAACAGGTTCTATCTAATGACACTCAATGATGCACCCTTGAGATTTGGCAGCATCACTCATCACGCAAACGTGACACAGTGTCTAGGATCAATAGGTGGTCACGTTTGGTATCTCGGAGTAGCTAAGCCTTCTATTATTGAAAACGATGATGATGTTGGTAAGGGAGTAGATAATAAAGTCAAATCAAAGTCTGGTCATTGGTACGTTCCTCCTCCTGTTGAAGAGGTTCGTGTCTTCAGAATCTCGGGACCAAAGTATATCAAACTCAACCATGGTACTTGGCATGCTGGACCGCTCTTCAAAGACAGCTCCATGGACTTTTACAACTTAGAGCTCACCGACACAAATGTGAGTTAGAGGTTATATTTTTATAAATCTAAAAATAGTAATGAGTGATTCTTTGTAATTGTTGGTGGTTGTATCAATGATGTTTCAGGTGGTGGATCACACGACACATTATTTCAAGAAGGATGATGGAGTCATCTTCCGATTTGAACACCAAGAGGATCCATCTTCTTCCTAGCTCATATCCTTTATCTTATCAGTGTGTGCTTATGTTTGTTTTTGCTTGCTTCTGTTCTCATGTGTAATATATGTATGCAACAAAACACCAGTTTAAGTTTTTTTCCATTGCTCCTTTTTTCTCCTAAAATCCACCTGCTGGTGTAATAATTTCTTGAATTGGTTCTTTGAAAAAAAGGAAACCAAATCTTGAATATATTAATGAATAAATGTTTTGTTAACATCATTCATCATTCGATGTTTCTAGTAACGAATATTAAGTATAATAAAAAGGAATATACGTGTACATTTATTCGTATCCGTTGCCGGTTAGATATGTTACACGTGTAATCATCTTTTGGATCTCACAAACCAAAGGCCAAGAAGAGATCGTCGATCCGAATTTGAGGCACACACATAGATAACACATTCGTAACTGTGAGTGTTCATGTTCGTCTAATTCTGATCCGACGACATTCTCAAAATCAATAATGGAACGGCTAACATCACCACCTCGTCTCATGATTGTATCGGATCTTGATCATACTATGGTAAAAATCAAACCTTTACGCTTTTTTTTTACCTTATGATTGTTGTTTGATTCATTGATTTCATGTATGTGTGTATATGTGTAGGTGGATCATCATGATCCTGAGAATCTCTCTCTGTTAAGATTCAATTCATTGTGGGAACATGCTTATCGCCATGACTCGTTTCTTGTTTTCTCAACGGGGAGATCACCAACTTTGTATAAAGAGCTTCGAAAGGAGAAACCTTTGTTGACCCCTGATATTACAATTATGTCTGTTGGAACTGAGATTACTTATGGTAACTCTATGGTTCCTGATCATGGTTGGGTTGATACTTTGAACCATAAATGGGATTTGGGTATTGTCAAAGAAGAAGCTTCCAAGTTTTCTGAGTTGAAGCTTCAGGTAGGTACTCACTGTCACAATCTCTCTCTAGTGGTCTACTCAATGGTACAATGATGACAAGAGTGTGAATTGCTGATTGTAGGCTGAAACTGAGCAGAGGCCACACAAGGTTAGCTTTTATGTTGATAAGAGTAAGGCTCAGGAAGTTACTAAGGAGTTATCACAACGGTTTGAGAAACGTGGGGTGAGTTTTGCTTTGATAATGCTATCCGTAGCAGATGAGTTTTTGTGTTGTCTCTTTTGAGGTTTTGTTACTTTAACAGACTGTTTATGTTTGGTTGTTTTCAGTTGGATGTCAAAATCATTTACAGTGGAGGTATGGATTTGGATATTTTACCACAAGGTGCTGGAAAGGGACAAGCGCTTGCGTATCTGCTTAAGAAGCTGAAGACTGAAGGAAAGCTCCCTGTTAATACTCTTGCTTGTGGCGACTCTGGAAACGATGCTGAACTGTTTAGCATTCCTGATGTTTATGGCGTCATGGTTGGTTTTTTGTCTTCAAATCATGTTCAGCCATCTCCCTGCATTTCGTTTTCATATCGATGTTGAGATCTGTTAGTTTGTTCTCCCAGGTAAGCAATGCTCAAGAAGAGCTGTTGAAGTGGCATGCTGAAAATGCTAAAGACAACCCAAAGGTGATCCATGCTAAGGAGAGGTGTGCAAGTGGGATTATAGAAGCCATTGGTCATTTCAAGCTTGGTCCTAACCTTTCTCCAAGGGATGTCTCTGACTTCTTAGAGTGCAAGACAGAGAATGTGAACCCCGGTCACGAGGTTGTGAAGTTCTTTTTGTTCTATGAGAGATGGAGACGGGGTGAGGTTGAGAACTGTGAGGCGTACACTGCTAGCCTCAAAGCTTCATGTGTAAGTATTGTAACATAGTATAAAGTGATGTGTTTCAGTGGGGTAATATTGTAATAATATATCTGATTATTGTGTCCAACCACTTACAGCACCCGAGTGGTGTGTTTGTCCATCCATCTGGTGCTGAAAAATCTCTGAGAGATACCATTGATGAGCTGCGCAAGTACCATGGAGACAAACAAGGGAAGAAGTTTCGGGTTTGGGCAGATCAAGTCCTTGCAACAGATACTACTCCTGGGACATGGATAGTAAAGCTTGATAAATGGGAGCAAAGTGGTAAAAGCCTTATTTCCTAAAACTGCATCATCCTTAATATATAACCCATGAAAATGTAATCCTATTTTTTTCTCTTGCAGGTGAAGAACGCAGATGCTGCACAACAACTGTCAAATTCACCTCAAAGGTATGAGATTGAGTAAATAAGAGTTGGATCATGGAGGTTTGTTGGTTGATCGGTATTGTGGATTGTGCAGGAAGGAGAAGGGCTGGTGTGGGAACATGTACAGCAAACATGGTCGAAAGAATCAGAGGTGAAGGATGATAGCAGCTGGATCATCTGAGTCACCTCATCCCTCTGCAGCAGACTATGGCTTCTTCTCTTTCGCATCTTATCATCTTCTCTGCCATAAAACGCTGAACCTTCGGTATAAATATACACGAGATTCGATAAAACATTGTCTTTTCAATAAAACTTGGATCTCAAAACTCATTCTTATTTCTACATCAGTGATCTATATCTTCAAGTTAACTTTTACTTTTCTTTAACTACTACACTATACAAACAAATATATATGATAGTGTCCATTTGCATAAGACTCAGCAATTTTTTGAATTGGTAAAGTCAATTCATTAACATTGGATTGATGGATTCCATGGGTTGGCCAAAAAAAAAAAGAGTCTTTGAATGGTCAATTAGAATAGCTTCTGATTTTTGTTGTTTAAGAGGACAAATCAAATTCTTTCTTCACAAATAAAAATCAAACGATTTGGGAATAACTTTCTTCGTTCACTCCTCATAATTTTCTTGTTTCTTCACAAAGCTTTTTTACATAGTATATTTTTTTCCCCTTTTTTGGTTTTCCAAAAATTAATATTTTAGAAATTTTGTATTTACAGAAAAGAACCACACAGGATAGGCTGGTTTAGTTGGTTGCTACTGTTGTCTTTAAGAAAAAAAAAATAAGGGAAAAAAAAAAACAGAGATGTGTAGTCACTTAATGCCCACAAGCAACTATATAGCTTGTTTACAGTTGTTATGTGAGGTGATTATAAAATTTGTTACAATAGCCTAAAAAATCATTTGCATGTATCTTACTCGTTTGTTCAACTTTATAACTGACCAAAATGAACTTAACTCTATTTAGAAATTACTTTTTTCTGATATCTTGGAGTTTAGATTGTTTCATATAGGGAGGCTCTATGAAGAAAATATTACTTTTCCACTTGGACTTAGGAAAAAGATCATTCCTAATTGGATTAGGATTTACAAATCAGGGTAATCCTTTATAAAATAAGTTATTCACGTCTTAGAAAGATATAGCAAAAAAGAACGAAAATCCCAAACCCTAAGATCAAAGAAGTGATTGATTATCGTGCAACATATCCGAGAGCTAATTTTCGCAAGTCGCAACACAAGCGTTCCGCAGTTGAAGTAAGTAGTACACAACCTCAACTTGTTCTAAAGTTCGTCGATAAGTATTTAGTATCTACACTAGTCCAAAAAGAAAAAAAATTCCTGATTCATATTTAATTCTTACAAAGTCCACCTTCCATTTATTACCAAACCTTCCACTTCCATGCCTTTATTTATTTTTCTTTTGTTCTTTTTCAAGTTTTCAACTCTCTCTATTATAACTGTTTCGTAAGTTTGGAAAAGAAGAGAGTCATCATTAATGGAGAAAACTGTCAACACAATGCTTCCTTTCCTCGAAACTCAGATCATGTCACAGTATCCTCTGATATCTTACATCTCTCATTTAAATTAACAGCAACCAAATCTCATAAGATGGAGAGCTCAGTTGGGTTCATGACAGTCTTTGCTGTCTCCGGAAGCGTGGTGCTCCTTGCAGCTCAGCTTCACAAGCGTCTCCTATCTGATTACATGGACAAGCTGGAACCTCAACATCCTAGTAAGGAAAGCAAGAAAAAGAAGAAGAAAGTGAGCTTCGCAGAAGATATGGTGGAACCTTCAGGGAACAGCGAAGAGTATCGCCGGAGTTTTCGCAAATCAAAGTTGGAGGATCGATCCTGAAAGCAGAAGAAGAAGAATCCCACAAATAGAGTCAAGTTGTATAACAAGTCAACATTCAACACATTAATAGTTTTTTTGTATAAAATTTCTCTTTTATCTTTTTTTTTTCTTTCTAATTTGGTATTATTTCTACATCGCTACACATACCCATTCAATGTTTTTTTTTTCTTAAATGTCAAATTGTGTCAATGACATAGATGTGTTGTTAATGGTCTGAATTCGTATCCACTAGCTATTAATTGGTACCAGCCAGGCAGCCAAATATGCAACATTAGCTAAAAATTCGAAGTTGACAACAACCAGTTTTGTTTTCTCGCATTAAAAACAATATGGGCTTTCCGGACAAGCCCAATCGTATTTGGGACTTTCACAAAATCAGTCTTATCCCTGCCATTTATTTGTTTGTCGGTTTCTTTTTTCCTATTAGAAGTTCTCTTATGATTTAGTACAATTTTTGGATCGAACTCTAAAATCCTTAGAGTCCTGGTTCAAACTAACATTTAACAATTTCATAGTTTTAATTTGGACGGTAACACAACAAACAATGTCAATATAAATCATTAGATTACAAATTTCAATTGATGAATATAAATTTTTTGTCGATCAATCATTACTACTACAAATAATGCCACACCTAACATTTACCATTGAGTTTCCTCGATCTTTGTTTTCGTTCACCATTGATTTCGCCTCCATCAACCTAAACTAGATATATACATAAGTACATAACACTATATTGTAAGGTATGTAATGTGTATATACATAAGTACATTAACACAATAAATGGATATTCTAGTTAGGTAGCGGATTATTAATTATTGTGTAAACTAACTATACAACATATACAAATATAAATACGTAGTTTCACATTATATAATTGTCCTATCATTCTTTAAATTTGCAAGAATCGAATCAATGGTAAATTAATTGAAGGATTCTCTCTTTAATAACGTCATATTACAAGATCTTCGTAATATCTCGAATGGCCATACATCTCGCATCTACTCAAAAGTTTATGTACAATGCATTCTTTTGTCAATTATTGTCTAATTGATGTTCTTTTCTCTGATATAAAAATCCCTTAAAATCAATTGACTTTTCTTTTCTAAAACAATGTATCTCTCCTCTCCAATTGGTGTTTATAAAACAAAAAACATATATTGACACCTAATACAATCTAAAGCAAAAATGATTGGATGAAAAAAAAAAAAAACTTAATAGTGAAGAATTCGGTTCATGTTACGGGTGACTGGGTGAGGAGCTCTTTGGCCATATTTAATATCAAGAAAATGAATCCCAAAGCTGTTTTCTTTTTTCGTATTGTTAATTGAAGATTTGTGTGTCCTCTATAATGTTGGTGGGACTGACTCGGAACGGAGCTTCGAATCAAAGAAGGAGCAAAGCCAACTACCAAAGACAGTGTCGGTTCGAAGGCGATGGCAAATCTACCGGCAGGAGAAACGTCGCCGTTTCTGATCATTTATTAACAGCGATTTTATATATCAATCATACGTTACGACTTTGTCACTCGTTCGTTTTTCCACCACACGTACGCTAAAGCAAACCCTACTCTTCAATTATTTTTTTTATGGGCTTTGCGTAAGAAAAGTAAAAAAATATGATCTTCACATTTCCACGAGAGGACCTATTATGTTACATCAGTATATCTGTCTCACAAAACTTACTACTTAACCATATTCATTTATTGATCAAGTAAGATCCCTATCTCGAGATGTGTTTTATTTTCATTATCACGATATATTTATGTATAGGAGTAGATTATATTTATGTTGTATGGATTGGTCTTAAGTCTTATAAACAAAGATTCTTATTATTAAAATGACACATTGTTAGATCAAAAGTTTAAATCGATACATTAGGACGAAATACATCTTACCTTCCTTGGTAATTTTTTTTTTTTAGTTGGAGACTTGGAGTTCAATACATAGTAGCCTACATATAGTACAAATGTATTTCCTGCTATACGAAACTAATAATTATAGAAATTAACTCAACAATGCTAAAATCCATTGGATCAGTAATGTAAAATCTTACAATGCAGTATATCAACATAATATATGTAATTTTGAAAATATGTTGTGGTTACGTTCATTAAAATATAAATAATTGATATGACTACGTATATCACCAAGTATACTCTTTAGTTTTTTGTTGTTGTTGAGATCCATCAAAAGAAAAATTCTACATTAAAGAGTGTTTGAATAAAACAACTTAAGAAAGGATGACTTTAAAAGAAAGCAATTTTAGTGTCGCGAGAGCAGGACAAATCATAGAAAACAAGTTTTTGTGATGATTTTCATAATAGCTTAGCTATTCGATAAAATCTTGTAGGCTTTTGGAGTAATGAATGATGAGGAAAAAAAAAAGAGCACGTGGAAACCTAGAGACCATGACGCCATGAGAGTTACAAGTGATTCATTATGACCAATCGATAAATCTTTCAAATTTTACAAAGACTACACAATTCTTTGGTTTTGGAATAGTGAACGGACGGTCATGATCATGATCGGATCCACGTACAGTGGTGGCCGAGAGAGCCTTTATAAAAGTTTTTTTAGGTTATTACTTTTGCTAACAAACAAACCACCAAACGTTTTTACTTTTAAGACCAAAACAAGTTTCACGAGCTTACAAAAGAAATCGCTACGAGTCTACGACAGCATTGTATTAATGACGCATAATTTACTAACATAATAAAAAAATCATATTTAAACGTGACAATATATATATTGCCAAATAGTTAAATTAACCAATGTCAATAGTACACATTGGTGATTCGCAGCTAATTATTAGTTTTACAATTGTTGTTTGAGACGTACGTCATAGATTTTGCAGCCAAAACAATCTGATTTGTTCTTTATTTCTAGAAATACAAAGATGGAAAGTGTTTACTTCAAGTGAAGTTCAGATATGGACCGAGTCAGAATACGACACGAGGCTCCAAGACAGAGACCACAGTGCTGAGTTGTTTCAACAGAAGCAAGTAGGAACCTTTTGTCTGTAAGAGAGTCTCCGAGTTAGGCATCAGCTGACACGACCATACCTTTGCTTCTCAAGTAGACCCAACTTTTTTTTTACCCTCACCAAAAAAATATTAAAAACAAAGCCAAATAAAAAAGCCACCCACCCAAAAAATAAAATTTTTAATGAAAGAAAGAAGAAACTTCACATCAGCATCAGAATCTCTCTCTTTCTCTCTCTCTCTCTCTCCTTCTTCACAAGCAAAAACACCAAACCCAATTCTTCTTTCTTCATTTTGCCGACACTTCTTTCTTCTCTCTCTCTATCTCTCTCTCCACCGTCATGGATTCCTTCTATGGCGTCACAAAGCTTCTTCTCCTCCTCCTCTTAGCCGTCTCCATTGCTACCGCATTACCCGATAACAAACCCGTATCAGGTCAAATAAACTCAAACTCAGTCCTCGTAGCTCTCCTCGACTCTCACTACACAGAGCTAGCTGAACTAGTCGAAAAAGCCCTCCTTCTCCAAACCCTCGAAGAAGCAGTTGGCAAACACAACATCACAATCTTTGCACCACGCAACGAAGCCTTGGAACGGAACCTAGACCCACTCTTCAAATCTTTCTTGCTCGAACCAAGAAATCTCAAATCGTTACAGTCTTTATTAATGTTCCACATTCTCCCTAAACGAATCACTTCTCCTCAATGGCCTTCTCTCTCTCACCACCACCGTACTCTCTCCAACGACCATCTCCACCTCACCGTCGACGTCAACACGTTAAAAGTCGACTCGGCAGAGCTCGTCCGTCCTGATGACGTCATCAGACCCGATGGTATCATCCACGGTATCGAACGTCTTCTCATCCCTCGCTCTGTTCAAGAAGATTTCAACCGCCGTCGTAGTCTCCGCTCAATCTCCGCCGTCATACCAGAAGGAGCTCCTGAGGTTGACCCAAGAACCCACCGTCTCAAGAAACCAGCCCCCGCCGTCCCAGCCGGAGCTCCTCCTATTCTTCCAATCTACGACGCTATGTCACCAGGTCCTTCCCTAGCTCCGGCTCCAGCTCCCGGACCCGGGGGTCCACGTGGACACTTCAACGGCGAGGCTCAAGTCAAAGATTTCATCCACACTCTCTTGCATTACGGTGGATACAACGAGATGGCTGACATACTCGTCAATTTGACTTCTTTAGCCACAGAGATGGGTCGTCTCGTGTCAGAAGGATACGTTTTAACCGTTCTTGCTCCTAACGACGAAGCCATGGCTAAGCTCACAACGGACCAGCTAAGCGAGCCAGGTGCTCCTGAACAGATTATGTATTACCACATCATACCTGAGTACCAAACGGAAGAGAGTATGTACAACGCTGTACGGAGATATGGGAAAGTGAAGTACGACTCATTGAGATTCCCACATAAAGTGTTGGCTCAAGAAGCTGATGGATCTGTCAAATTTGGACACGGTGAAGGCTCTGCTTACTTGTTCGATCCTGATATTTACACCGACGGTCGGATTTCGGTTCAGGGTATCGACGGAGTCTTGTTTCCAGCGGAGGAAACTCCGGCGACGGAGATTAAACCCGCTTCTCCGGTCGTTAAAAAAGTTGCTAAATCAAGAAGAGGTAAAAATATAATTTTTACATTATTACCCTTTTGGTACGATTATTTTTAGATTCTAACTTTTTCGGTCCATAAATATTTGATTTTGACATCTAAACCCAAAATGCGTCATCTAAAAATTTCTTATTCAAAACATTACTAACTATACTGAACCTTTTTGTGTGGGAATGAAACATTAACCACATAAGAGTAGCAGCCATCGTCGTTTAATGATAGTAGAAGTAAGTGAACATGTGGGATTTGGAATAAAGTAGATACTTGTAAGAGAATGAAGACAAAAAAAACTCTCTTAACAAATTTTTGTTTTTGTTATTTATTCCAACATACTTTTTAATTCTATAACCCACCGACGAATAATCATTAAAATTAGGGGAAAACAATGTTTTTATTTTATGTATTCTTAAAGACAAGCTGTGTGAGTGAGACACATTGGTCGTTAACGACAGCTTGTCTAAATTTTCACTAAACCCCAAACCAAATCTTTTTTTTTTCTCTTTGTCTTTTGGTATTTTGGGTTTGTTTATAATCATATATTCATTGCACTTAAATGATTTGTAAATGTTACTGACGATAATTTATATGCAGGTAAATTGATGGAGGTAGCTTGTAGAATGATGGGTTCACGGTTTATTCCGTGTCAGTGATTTTACAGAAACAAATCCGAGCTTCCCACAATTTCTTTATTCTGTAAACATCTGGAGAGAAGAAAAAAAAAAAAAGAGAAAAAGAGTTGAAATATGTAAATGATATGATTTTTGGGGTTCGTTGCGATTTGCATGTTCTATTTGTAATATTTTTTATCATATAAAAATATATATATAAATACGTAGATTTTGATGAAGTTTGTTATTATTTGGGGGTGAGTAAAAAAAATGTCATAGGAGTTAGAGAAATCAATATATATGTAATACTACAAGCAAGTTTATACGAACTAAGGAATAATAAAAGGAAGGATCCATTTGTGTGCCTATTTATTTTTGATTCTCTATTCCATTTCTCTCTTACCAGTCCAACACATTATTGTCATCATTTTTGTATGATAAAAAAAATGTCTGTCAAATAATTTCTTTCATATATAAAAATGTGTGATTGGACATGGTAGTTGCAATGTACATGTAATGTATCAATCAACATATCTATGATATTATTTAATATTATACATGTATACACCTGGTCATGAAGTCAGCGTATTTGTTTATAGTTTTATGCAATACCCAAAATAATAGTACTATTTTTTTGTATGTCACCAAAATATATATACAGTAATAAATTGGTTATATATTACAGATAGTATACAGCAAAATCACATGATAAACTAGGGTTACAAACACTTAAACTCTATGTTGAACTATTTGCTTTTATAAAGCTATAAGAATAAAAAGAAGAAGTTTCCTACTCCTCTACTAGTATATGTTTTACAGCCAGATATTGAGAAAATCACAGCCTAGAACACGAATCTTTAAATGTTACTATTAAGACGGTGAGAAGGTATTAGGAGTAGTAAGTGGGCACTGGCCACGAGGGCAGGTGAGCTGTGTGTGGGGCTTTTGTCCTCTTGTTATCAAAGCCTCATTCTCTCTTAGTCTTTTGCTAATTAATACTATTACTATAAATTATTTATGTAGGAACTTTACAAGCATAATAATGCAATATCGAAAACCACAAGAACATTTGTTAAAAACATTATTAACCTCGCATCGTTTCGTTTTCATAGCTTCAATAACTAGTCTACCTATATAACAATGTAAGTACTAAGAAATCACTTTAACATTAGATCTTGTATGGTTATGGTATGTGAAGAATCAAAATCTTAGGAGTGAGTACTAGTACTAATTCATGTTCTTTTTTTTTGGGGGTTCAGATTTAAGCTTGTAAACTGTAGTTCATAGATTCAAAGCATAGTCTCATATCCACCACAAACATGTCCCGAATACGGAAGAGCCCACAAGGATATTTGTATCTGACCTTAATAAACATCAGCTGTAAAGGAAGACCCCACAAGCCTCTCCTTTGACATTTCTATTTGCACAACTCCACAACTCACCACTGGTCTTCTCTTCAAATTCACTCATATCACATCCTCATAATATATGTTTACAGTTTTGAGTTCAACACATTAGAGACCATCTTATTGGACTAAGTAAAATTTAACGAGAGTCATTTCACAAAAACTTCCTCATATAAGGAGAGATCTTGTTGGCTCACATGTTCTTCTCCCGCTTTTGTTATCTATTCGGTTTATTTCTTTCAACGTGGTGTGGCAACATAATCTAAAACTTCTAGACCCACAATACTTGAACTCCTAAAATATAACCCAAACCCGACCCAAATACTCTAACACCCAGACTTAAATATAGGTACGCAAACAATTTGGTAAAATAATAAAAGCGAAGAGTCGCGCATAGCGCAATTTTATTCTTACATAGTAGATAATAATGTCTACAAGCATATGTTATACATTTTTATTCTTAATTTTTGGATGAAGCTCTATTACAAAAGTTGGCCATTGATCCACCTTTTGAATAGGATCGAGGACTCTTCTGGTAGATACTCTGGCGTGTGTCCACATCCCTAAAGTCAAATGCCCAAAACAATTAGAATATTAAAGACGTTTCACTACAATGAGATGAAAATAAAAATGATGGGTTTAAATAGAAAACTTGCTTTGATAGTAGAAAATGTCATTTTATTTGCATAAGTTCTCGTGTATCTGTCGAAAAAATAATATTAAGTGAGTTTAATAAATTTATAAAACAATGAGAAATTAATTAACAAGAGTAACATAAACCAATAAGTACCCAGCGATTTGATCGTTTATCATCCAAGGCTTCCAATCATGAGTGATTGAATAATTGAGAGATTTTATCCAGGCTTCAGTTGCAATGGAAGGCAACACCATATCATGATCACCACTGTTCACCATAAACGGCACAAGTTTTATGAGTACGTATACAATCTTTAAATTTATAGGAAACTAAAAGTCTAAAACCATATGTTAACTTTTTTATTAAAGAAAATTTGTGCTTCATATCATTGTATTAAAAAATAAGAATATTTTGAAAAAAAACTGACAAAAGATAACTAGTTAGAGAAATAAAAATTCAAATTTATTTTTGTAAATTTTTTTTTTTTTTTATATGTCATAGTTTCATAAGTTATGATTTTACTTCATCTAAAACTAATTTTAAAATGAGTTGTTTTTTTCTAAGAAAACATAAATAAAAATACCAACACTCTCATCAAGTAATAAAAATTCATTCCTCTAAGCTCATTCTTTTTTAAATTTATATTGATTTACTTATGAATATATGCGTTATTTTTTTAAAAATAATTAAACTTAAGTATTACTCAAAAAACTCTCTAAGTCGTCAATTTTTACATCTTTACCCTCTATTTCCAGAAAATGTAAATAAAACAATTAAACCTAAAAGGTACAAAATATAAGTTTTCATGGTCATATACTTTATACAGTAAAACCTCTATAAATTAAGGGGCATTCTAAAAAATGCCCTTTTTTCCATACCCCTTTTTAAAAGTACTTTTTTATGTTAACCATTTTTAAAATTACCCCTCTTTGTATACAAAATGATCAAATTACCCTTTTTGAGTGATAGCAAGAATGTATAGTCATCAAAATCGAAAATATTTACCCGCCAAAAATAAAAAAATTTCTCGCCAAAATCGAAAATTTTTCCCGTTAAAATTTATTTTTTTCCCGCCAAAACAAAAATTTCCCGCCAAAAATATTAAAACTTATACCTTATAAAAACATTGTAGACACTTTTAAAAACCTTATAAAACCTCATAAAAACGTTTACAAGGTTTTTAAAAGGTTTTTAAAAGTTTTTAAAATGATTATTAAAAACATTGTAAAAGCGTTTACAAGGTGTTTAAAAACCTTTTAATAATCTTTTTAAAAACCATTTGAAAACCTTTTAAAAACCTTTTAAAAACATTGTAAAAGCGTTTACAAGGTGTTTAAAAAACCTTTTAAAAACTCTTTAAAAAACCTTTTAAAACTCTTTAAAAAATCATGGTAAAAGCCTTTACAAGGTGTTTATAAGGCTTTTATAAGGTAGAAACCTTATAAAACCCTTTAGAAACCTTGTAATTTTTTTTGGCGGGAAAAAATTTTTGTCGAAAATTTTTATCAAATTTTTTTGACAAAATTTTTTTTGGCGGGAAACTTTTTTCGAAAAATTTTTGGCGGGAAAATATGTCGGAATTTTTTTGGCGGGAAAATTTTGTTTTTCTTTTTATTGATTAAAATATTTTTCATTTAAGGGTAAAATGGTCATTGAAAATTAAAGGAGGGCAAAAATAAAAATGGCTAAAAAAGAGGGTATTTTGGAAAAGGGGTATATCAAAAAGGTTATTTTTAACAAATTCTCATAAATTAATAATGTTGGGACAAAGACATTTTATTAATTTATAGTGATATTAATTTATCTATAAATTAATAATTATTATTTTATAGTGTAAATTAATAATTAATTTACAGATATATTTTTAATAGTTTAAATTTTTAAAATTAAGAATTGAGACAACTTTAGCGAAATAAGATTAGACTTTCGGATTTTGTAAATTTTATGGTATTGGAATTGAATTTGTAATATATAGAAAATATTATTAACAATAAATTACAAATACAATAGACAAATTCATTTAAAAGTATGACATACATAAATTCAAATTTATGAATAATAATATCAATTGTTGTATTTTAATAGTCAATCAAACTATCAAAATATAAATGATGGATATCTAGAATTGAAAAATTAAAAAAAGTTTAGCAATTTTGTGACATGTTACAGAATATTTTATATTATTATAGTTTGAAAATACAACATAACAATTGTTTTATAGATATGAGCTTTAGGAGAAACATACATTATTGTATCAGCATATATATATATATATGTATATTTACGTGAATATTAATTTATGATATTATTGGGACCATATTTTACATGGGAATTTCAAAAAAATTATTATCTTATTATCTTATCGAAATTTATTATTTTTTACTCTGCCCCGATTTGGGACTAGCAAAATTTATTAATTTATGGTGTTTATTAATTTATAGTATTAATTTATAGAGGTTTTACTGTAGTTTTTAAAATTCTAAAAGTAAATTGGATTCCTAGTCGTGAAGGCTTTAATTTGATATTAATATTTTACAAACTTTACCATAAAAAAGAGAGGTTATATTGCATATTATTTTTGACTTCATATGATTGATTTACATTTTTTAAGATAAAAGGCTAAGTTGCTGAAATTGGTAACTTTCAATTTTTTTTTTTGTGCGTGTAGAAACGGCTAATATTTTCATCAATTCAAATTTTATTTTATTTTTTATAAAGTCAAGTAAAAAACTATATTATATTAATAACTTAAACTTTATCCAATTAAACTAATCTTAAAGTTCAAGTTTCAGTAGTGAATGGATTTGATATGATATGCAAGTTCAACCACTGGTTCATCAGGTTTAGCAGAGTTTCTATGGTTTTATTCGGGTGTTATATAGTCTGGATTTTAAGAAGAATTTCACCCGGTATGCTTGCCGGTTGACAATTCAACCGGTTTGATCTGCCGGTCTGGTCTGTGTTGGAAGACACTGGTTTGTTCTCTATATTTGTAAGGGTGTGTTGCAGTTTTAATACGTTTTGAGAAAGTAATGTATTTTTTAGTACATTAACTATTTACAATAGCAGAAATGGGTGTTTGTGTGTGGGTGAGAGTGTGTGATGTGTGGGGTCCGGTTGTGTGTGGTGTGTGAGTGTGAGAGAGTGTGAGAGAGTGAGAGAGTGTGAGAGAGGGTGAGAGTTAAATCGTGTGTGTTGTTGGTGTGAGAGTGAAGAAAAAAATTATTACTTTTATTTTTTTTTCTTTTCTAATCACATCCTCTCTTATTTTAGTTTCCCAAATATCTATTTATATAAATTATTTTCTTATTATCTTTTAAGATACAAAATGTTTATGTTTTTTTCTTTATATTTTAACATGCATTTTTTATATCAAGTATTTAAGTAACTAAATATGAGGAGGTATGATAAAAAAAAATTTATTATATTATATTTTTTTTTCCCTTTATCTCTCACTCTCACACTCTCACGTTTACTCCCTCTCACATGGGTCCTACACCTATTTCTATAATATCAAATAGTAAACGTACTAGTTCTTTAATTTTGTTTCTAAAACGTACTAAATGTTTTGCCCAGACGGCCACACCTACTTGTAGTTTATATTTGCAAAACATCAGTTCTTGGAAAGTATAGATTTAACTATTACCTGAAGATTAGAGACCGGTAGCCGTTAATGCTGTTATTCATATGGTATGGTACACTGCTTAGAATGTTTCTATCGTATGGTATCGTATGATTAAATCGCACCCATTCCGCTTTGCTTCCCTGTATTAATAGATTGTTCCAAAACATTATATAAAAATTCTTTATAAACCATAGATCATACAAAAAATTATTATAATATGGTAATTGATTAATGATCTTTAATTAAAGCTTGCAAAATACCTTATTGATTTGAAGAGCTTCGCGAACGCTCTCTTTGTTGGCCCAGCGTTCGAAAAGATAATACTTATAATACTGCATAATAAACCTTCTTCTTATTTGAAATATCATAAAACTGACTTCTTTTTTTTTTTTTTTTTGAAATATACATCTCAACTCATACTGTACACATGAGATTCGTTTATTTTAATTCGATTCCTAGTTTTAATAACTAAACTACAAGGATTGATTAACAACTCTAGGTACGATAGATACAGCAGTATATCACAATCTCACTAAACATTAAACTAACATGTTTACTTAGATATTAAGGACTTTGATCTTTGATCATGAAGTAATTGCAAAATATGGTAGAGTTTAATAATATAATTTTCATCATACTAGTTTCGTAAACGATCTTCGCTTTTATTTGTTTTTTTTTTTTCAGTTACTTTTCTATTAGCTACAAAAATTGGTAAAATACTTATAAAGCAATGAGCAAAGATGTGTTACTTACAAAGCAATCAGGAGCTATATTTTTTGTAATATTGCCACCACAATTTGGTATTAATATATGATGTATATTTATTTTGTCAATGCACTGTAAACACCAATAAAAATAAAACTGAATTAGTGATGAGATTTGTTACGGAGAGAAAAAAGTATCGACCAAATTTCAAAGTGTGTTACCTTATGGTATTCCTGAACAACTTTCAAACATTTTTTGTTACGTGGATCCACATTGTAATAATTTCCTTTGCAAAATCTCTTCAATGACTGTGAAAATAATATTTAGACTTCGAACATTGTTATATAATTTTAGGCTTTCAAACTTGGCAAGCTATAAGGTTTGTATAAAAACACAGAAATATATATATATATATATATATATATAAATAAAAACTCTAGTAACAAATTAAGCATGTCACATATTTAGTACCTCGTAGAGTTCATCAGATATTAATGACATTCCACGAGCATATGGAATACGATAGTTTAGTTCAATTTGATCTTGTGTAATCGGGTTTCCGAGCACATAACCCTGTTTTCGGCAAGAAAAATATAAGTGTTCTTGAAACTATATATGTACATATAAGGTAAGTAGAAATGATCAAATATCAATGACCTGTAGATTTATAGGAGGGTTGCAGCATATATAATTCCCTGCATCACAATATCTATATTGTTAAAACATGAGAGAAAAAAAACACTGGATTACTTAATAAAAGTGTATATGTTATACCTTTTGAGATTTCGTCAACAAGGGCCGGAACAATCATACCGGCATAAGAGTCTCCGGTGGCGTAAAATGGGTTAGAGAAAAATTGTGGATGTTTGCTTAACCACTTTGAAACAAAAAAAAAAGAAAAACACCTTAATCGATGAGCTACACGCTGGCTGAATACCACTTAAAAAATCAGAACGTGGAAAGCTTGAAATCACTTAGAAGGTAATGAGAAGCGTTGAACTTACACAAGAGCTTGAAAAATGTAAAAAAAAAGAAAAGAAAAAAGGTTTGTCGTATAACCTTTTGAAGAAACTCATGGATCATCTTAACTTCATTTGTGTCACTAGTTTTATCAAGTGGAGTTCTTGAATATGAGAAGCCAGCTCCAACAGGCTGGTCCAAGAATATTATGTTCGCTACCTACAAAATTTATGCCAAATTTAATTAGATCATTTATTGGGTTTGTGATCGACATATGAACATATATACTTCCCTTCCAGCTACCTTTGTCCATGAATATGTAGTAGAGAACATAGAAGGGACACTTCCATTGTAAACCTCGGACTTCAAAGCCACAGGACCTATATATATATATATTTTAACCCACTTTGAACAACCTTAGCTTTGAAAATAAAACCCTTAGAGCAAGAGGAAAAAAGTAAAGACTTACCAATCTCGGAAATAAGGCCAGTGAGAGAAGAACATCCTGGTCCTCCATTTAACCATAGAAGAAGAGGGTCTTCTTTTGGATTGTTCTCAGACTTGATGAAATAGTAAAACAGTTGGGCTTCCTCCTCCTCACCAATACCAATGTACCTTCATTTAGAAAAAAAAATGGCTGATTACTAAATCCAAACTCAAAACAAAATGTTTGCAAAAGGGAGATTTAACAAACCCGGTTTCGAGTTCAAAAGGAAGAGGGCCTTCAAAACCCGGGAGAAACTTGATGATAGAGCCAGAATAAGCATGATGAATCAAGAAAAATAGAAGCAGAAGCAGAAACTTTAGTATCAAACTCATCCTCTTGCTCTAAAGGTTATTTTCAAAGGCTTGCTAAGATAATCCTATTATAAACCATTTATAGCCATAAATTACCAACAAAACATGAAAAAAAAAAAAAAAAAAAAACTGAGTTGGCTAGGAATTTTTTTTTCCAAATTTTATCCAGTTTCATAAATATCTCTACCTAATACTTAATTCAAATATGATTCTCTTTTCACTATTATTTAATTTTATATTTAAATTATTTTGAATTATTTTATAATCAATTTACTTAATAAAATTTGTGATTCTTTTTTTTGCAATATGATGTGGTCAAATTTTTCTAAACAGACATATATTATTCAATCGATGAATAAATAAATGTGTATACAATGTTTTAAATCGCTTGGAAAGATAAGACAATTGTTAAAAATCATAATATATATAAAAAAAAAACAGAACTAAAATGATCCCTAATATGGATGCAATATCGAAAATAAGAACATTTGTTATCAGAAATTATTAACCTCGCATCATTTCGTTTTCAGATATTTATAAACTAATATACCTATATGTTCTTTAACATTTTGACCATTAGATCTTGTATGGTTATGGTTATGGTTATGGTTATGGTTATGGTTATGATATGTTAAGAATCAAAATCTTAGGAGTGAGTACTAATATTAACTCTTGTTCATCTTTTTTGGTTCAGATTTAAGTTTGCAAAATGTAGTTCCTAGATTTGAAGCATAATCTCATCTCATCTCATCTCCACCACAAACATATATGTTCCTACCAAACGGAATAGCCCACATGGGATAGTACTAGACCTTTGAAAGCTTTCATCATTTAGAATTCCATCTAAATGATATATTTAAATGATACATCTAAATGATTCATCTCAATGTCAAATGATCCAACAAACAAGATAAAGAAATAGTTTATTTGGATGGTCTATCAATGATTCCCCTGTTATTTTTAGATGAACATCTCCATCAAAATGGTCTAACTAGAATCATCCAAATGAGTTTTAAATTTTTGCCTAAAATTTTAAAACTCATTCAGATATCCATGTGAATAATGCTTTTTTTTTACAAAAACAACAATATTTGAATGGTTCATTTAGATAGTCCATCCAAATGAATAAACGACAAGGCCTAAAAAAAACCCCACAAGCCTCTCCATTGAGGGTTTGCCATTAATATTTGCACAACTCACCAATGTTGTACTCTTCAAATTCACACATATCACATCCTCATAATTTATATGTATTACATGTTTGAGTGTAACACATTAGATCATCTTAATTATGAAGCAATGGAGGCTTAATTTCCCAAAAAAAAATAAACTGAAGGAATGAAGTAAACTCTTAAAGTAAGAAAAAAAAAACTCGACGCAACAACTCTATTCACATTAATGCTTTAAGAAAAAAAGAAGAAGCAGACATTAGATATCGCTGCCAAACGCTCTCTTTGCTTCTCTGATCAAACTCCCACTGCAACCTCGCTTGTTATAATCTCGGCCTTCACTTGGACGTTGTTGGAGTTCGGTTTCTTCTCTTCTGGTTCTGCAGCCACAGAAGTTGCCTTCTCTTCATCTCCTCTCTTCTCTGCTTCTTCTTTCTTCCCTTCCTTTTTCTTTTCTTTGGCCTTCACTGTCTTCTCTTGAGTTTCAAGCTTTGGCTGAGATTTTGTTATGGGTTTCTTCAGTGTAGATGATGATGAGTCTTTTGGTTTTGTCACACGAGGAGCAGCTACAACTCCTGTTGCATCACTGCTACTCTTCCTGCGTCCTAGCTTAGGAGATTTAGGACGAGTAGTTGGTATCTGCAACAACAATTCATGGCCAACACGTCGATATAAGAAAAACAGTTACAGGACAAGTTTGATCACATAGGAACTGAAGAGAAAAGAAGCAAACCTTCTTCAATTCAACCTTAGGTGGAGGTTCTTTGTAGAAACTAGGCATAGGACCAGCCTTGAATGTCAAACTCTTCCTCAACCTTTTGATCTCTTCTTCCTGACTCTCCTAAACAAAACAAAATCCATTTGACCAAAAGATGAAAATGTCAGATCACAAAGAACAGTTTCTTCCATGATAGAAGAGTCCTCAAAAGTTAACCTGTGATTTCGCCTGCAAATTGGTCTTCTCCACTTCCTTTGCTTGGATCTTCTCTTCTAGTTTCATATAAAACTGAAAAGTAAATCAGAAAAAGTCAGGACAGAACTAAAGAAACCTGAAAATGAAAAAGTTGTAAGCATAGAGAATGAGCATAAGCAGTAACCTCCTTCCGTTTTTCAGCTCGTTCCTCCAACCTGAACGAGAATCCAGATGCTGACCCAACGCTGCTTCTCCGCCCACGAGGTGTAGAAGTTCTGTTAAACATCCAAAACATTATATATAGAGAGATACATATGTCATTAATAAACAAGGGAAACTACACGAAGAAAGTGCATACGAAGTGGTTGTTGAACGTGTGTCATCATCATCCTTGCTTGTTATTTCAGCTTTCGGCGATTTAGATACTTTCTCAGCAACGCTGTAAAATTAATAGATGCATGAACATTTACATATGTTTTTACTTACTTCCTCAAATGTATTGCCACATTCCTACATTTGAAACTAGTGGAAACATGCATGCTAAAACAAGGCAAATAAAAAACTTACAGATCAGTGGTTGTTCCGGCCTCCTCATTGTCCTTGCCTGTCGTTTCAGCTTTAATGGGTTTAGAACCTTCATCTCCCAATCTGCATAGCGGGAGAACAGTTTAGTTGCCTATTCAGATCATCACTTTCAGACAGTAGCTTAGTTGGCTTATACTATTCCACAGTTACGTGTTTCATATGTGCACTTACTTGGAAGTAGGGCCTTGAGCTGCATCCTTAGAAATGGATTTCACAGGCTGACACAGCACAAATAAAAATTGATAAATTAAGAACAGGAAAACTTCAAACAACTACCAAAACAGATTGCATTTTTGAAACAGTTACCATAGTTTGCTTTTTGAGGGGAACAGATACTAAACTGGTGCGCTTAGTGGAAAGACTACTGCTTGAAGATGGACTGGCCTTTGGTTTGGATCCACTTGCAACGACGGGTTTAAGACTAGGCTTTGATGGTGTTGCATCAATGCTCTTTCTAGTAATATCAGCATGAGGTCCTTTAGTTGGAAATGAAGAACTCTGAGAAAGGAATCTGGGGCTTCGAGAAAAGGTCCCTGACTTTCTCTTAACAGTTTTGTTATCCTTAGGTGTTTTACTCTTCACTGAAGTAGCAGGCTCAGGGAGGTCAGCTTCCTGCAGAGAGAACGACACAGAGGTGAGAATGTTAGACTAACTTAGCACGGTTCAAAACATGAGTCCAAGTCTTGTAATAAGCGTTATTAATACCTTAACCAACTTAGAAGCTTCATCTTTTGGAACATTCTCATTGACATTATCATCAGTTGTCACAGTAGATAAGTCAAGACTCTCAGGTCTGTTCATATCATTGGAATTATCAACATGAACATTCTCTTCTCCTTTCTTAGATTCCGCAACAACACTCAAGTCCTCAGACGCCATTCAGTTCAAAAAAACTTCCAAATCCACAACAAAGATGATGAAATATTCGAACTTAAAGCGCAGATCCAAATCCCTTAAAATCAAACTAAAGATGGAACTTCTTGTCTTGAGTAACCACCCATTGTTCCATCTGATCCTCTTAAAAGACTAAACATTGTAACATAGCAATGCTAAAGTCAAGAATCATTGAGAAAATCAAAATACCAATCAAAGTCTCTTCTTTTGTCTACACTTTGATGATTGATTAAAAGCATATACTAGATAATCACACCTAATCAAAAATCTTGTTTTTAAGCGGTGAAATCACAAAATTCACAACCATTATTATGAATGATCACCCAAGTTCATAAAAAAAAAAAAAAAACAGACCAAACCCATTAAACGTTAAAACAGAAAGCTTTGATTTTTTTTTTGAAAAGAGATTGAACCAAACACAAGTTCATCCTATGTATTCAAGACAGCTAAAAGAAACCCACGAGTGTAAGTGTAAATCAAAAAGTCTGAAACAAGAAGAAGAAGAAGAAGAAGATTCATACAAAAGTTGTATAACTAAGACAAAAAAAGTGAATGAGATAAAAGTACCTTATCAGTGGATTTAAGAAAGACAAAGCGTATATCCTAACTAAAAAGGGCTTCGGGTATGGCTTGAAAGCAAGAAACACACTTAGCCAAAGGAGAAAGAGAGAAGAAAAAAAGCGAAGAAGAAGAGATGTATGATGATGATGTATCTCTTTCTCTCTGTCTGTGTTGTGTGTGTGTGGGAATGAGCAAAAGATGGGGGCTTTTTCAACGTCAAAGGAGAGATGATGTAGACAAAAACGATGACCAAATTACGACAACACCCTTCTCTTTTTTTTTTTTTTTTGACTCTCTCACTAAATGAGTAAATGTCCAAATCCCATTAATTTAATTATAATTATAAGACAGCTAATTAGTAGATTTGCCTCACCCCCTATAATCAAATCACAGATTCTCAATAACACTTTTTAATAACTTTCCCATTGGTTAGGTTGATAAAATGTATATAGTATGTTGCAATCAAATAAAGGGAAGGTCAATAATGTTGGTCAAAAAGAGTGAGGCAGGGGTAGAATGGTAAATAGACAACAAATGATTGAGGAAAGAAGAGAGTGTTGGAGAACGTGGGGAGAGAGAGAGAGGGGGTCGTCGTCGTCTCCTCTTCTCCGTTACAGCGAACCCTCCCACGACATACCCGCCGTTTATAGACCCCACTACTTCCGTCCGTTATTGCTGACGTGTCACGACCGTTCCACATGATTCGTTTTTTTTTTTTTTTGTGGGTCCGCCAGCCGCGTGTGAGCTGTCGTCTCGACCATTTCCACGTAAGATTTTGTGTCTGAATGAATCCTCCACCGTCAGATTCTTTGTTTTGTACCCAAAGATTTTTAAATTTTTATGCTATTCATCTCCCAAAAATAGCATCCCGGACCAGAGTGTTTTCATTTCATATGTGTAATAATATTTACTCAAACATGTTGCAATCAATCATTCAGAAATCAGGATTTGTCTAAAATATCTTCAAATTGTGCAGCTGAGACATTTATCAACATCATCACCTTAGTTTAATTTAGTGTCTCCTTTTATCCCTTTCTACTACAACTTCTTCTATGTACAACAAAACACATCTCTTTCATTTCCTCTCTACCTGAACCTTCTTATAAAAACAAAATTAACAACTACACATCCGTTTTTTCTTCTTCTTTTCTGTCTTCTCCCATCCTTCTAGCCTCTTTTGTGTCTCTCTTCTCCTTTTGTTCTGCCTCTTCCTTGCAGCCCTTTTGTAGTTTCCGACAATCTTATGTAGAAATGAGAAGATTACATATTATAATTGTATACACTAACACTATAGATATATATTATTATCATTAGGAGACATGTATAAAACTGAAGAATATGAAGAAAAAAAGAGTGATGAATGCATCACGTTTTACTTACATTCGTCATCATCAGTTTTGAGTACTCGTTACACTTCTTTAAGACAACAGTATCTTTCACGCCAACTTCACTACACTTTTTCTGATGAATCTAAATGGTCCTTTGCTTCTTCGTCATGTGATTGTTTCAGTCTTACAATCGCCCTTATGAATTCCTCGTAGTCCACTGTGTCTTCCAAGTCCACATCCGTCTACAAAAAAAATGATCCCAATTTGTAAGATTATACTATGAAACAAACTTATATTCTGATCACTGAATCTTATATATTGAGACAGTACTAGTTGTATACTTACTGGCATTTGCATAAGACTATTGATGTCAGAGTTGTCAAGATTTGTGTTAAATCTCTCAAGACAGCTTTTGAGTTCTTTGCAGGTTACTCTCCCGCTCTTCTCACTGTCTATAGTCTTGAATCTTTCTCTAAGCTCATGAATCTCTTCTTCGGAAAGCCGTTCTGCAATCACCTGCCAAGTAAAACACTAATGATCACAGATGCTCTCATCAACACCATCTAAGGAACACAAATCCAAAGCTTTTATTGTATAAGGTATACCCCTAAAGCCATCTTCTTGAGTTTGTCTGTTGCTGAAAACTTCCTCAAGCGACTCAACACAGTTGTGTCAAGTGGTGTATCTGGTGCAGTTCCTTCATCCCTAATCCATGGATGGCCTGATAAAAAAATAAAAACAAGACTAAGTTCCCTATATCTGCTTCATCAAGTTATGGAGTTTCTTGATTCTATAGGGACTTACACAAGACTTGTTGAGCAGTGAGTCTATTTTTGGGGTTTCTTTCAAGCATCTTTCTAATCAAATCTTTTGCGCTATCAGAAACTTGTGGCCAAGGCTCTGATGACAAATCAAGCTCACCCTCCAGAACCTCATTGAAGATTTCTTCTTCCGTTTCTGCTTAAAGCAACAAACACACATGAGAACACCTCCAAAAACACACACATTTAGTTTGTGATCAAAGTAGCAAGCAATCTTACCTCCCCAAAACGGAGCTGAACCAGACAGCAGCACGTAAATCATCACACCCGCGCTCCATATATCTGCTTCTGGACCGTAATCTTTGTTCAGAACTTCAGGTGCAATGTAGTATGGACTCCCAACCACATCCGTAAAATTTTCCCCTGTAAACAACAATATAAATCTCAGCAAAACATCTATCTATATATATGAGAAGAAAACAAAATCTCTGTTTTGTAAGAAACATACCAGGCTTGAGGAACATGGATAACCCGAAATCAATAGCCTTAAGAGGCGAATCTTCGTGATCATTGACGAAGAGAAAGTTCTCAGGTTTAAGATCTCTGTGCATGACACCTAAAGAATGACAAGTCTGGACCACACCAAGTATGACTTTAGCCAAATGAGCAGCTTTTCTCTCAGAGTAATGCCCTCTTTCCACTATCCTATCAAACAGCTCACCTCCCCTGCACAGCTCCATCACCATGTGAACAGCCACAGCGTCCTCATAAGCTCCTTTGATAGAGATCACATTTGGTTGCCCCAAGAGATGTTTCATAATCTCAATCTCTCTTCTCACATCCTCCACGTCTTCTTCGTTCTCTAGCTTCCTCTTCGGGATTGACTTGCACGCGTATTCTATTCCTGTTCCTTTCTCCACGCAGGCGAAAGTCGTCCCAAACTGCCCGTGACCTAACTTGCTCCCCAAGTTATAGTATTCCTTTAAATTCCCTGTTTTGGTGTTCAACACTGAATCTGCTTGCAACCCTGCGCTCATCAGTCTCCTGACGTTGTGAGCTTTTCTTTTGCTGTTAGCACACGCGATCCCAACGGCTCGCTTCTTGTGCTCTTCTTCACTGCACTTCCTTGTTGTTTCACTCATCCTTCCTTCTTGTTCCTGACTCGTTTGCTTCAACGCATCAGCTTTAGCCTTCTCCTCGAGTAATTTAGGGTCTCCATGAGTGTCATTAAGCTTAGGTTTATTATCATCCTTGTACATTAGCATTGGCTGAGGAGGCTTGTCTTGGAGCTGTGGCTTCACGGGATTATCCATGATGAGATCCGTGGGACGAACCCATGAATTCGATTTCGTATCAACACAATTGCTGACCATATGGACACATATATTCCCCATTTCTAAAAATCTAAATCTCCAGATCAAACTTTACGCTATACAATAGTCTACAAAAGAAACGCAAAAAAAAAAAGAAGAGGAAAAAGATTAAAGAAACTCCCTTTTTCTTCCTTTTCACGCAAGAGAGAAAACCCTAAATCTGATCTCATAGAGACAAAGATCTCTCCTGTCTAACACCATAACCACTTCCATGAACAAACACAGATATAAATCTCCCAAATGTGAATTCAGATATAAGGGAGAAAGATCTCGAGGTCGGCTCAATAATTTAATCAAAACTACCACAAAATCCTAAGGATCATCTCACACAATACACAAACGAAAAACGAAGATATAAGAATAATGAAATGGGAATTGAGAAGGAATATGATTTTGACGAAAACGAATTGGGTCTCACGTCGTGACTGGAATTTTTTTTTGGGGGGATTTATTAGGGTTTTTGGCTTTTCTTAATTAAATTAACTTTATTTTGATTCTCTCCTCTCTAACCAAAATCTAACATATGATGACTCTGTGTGAGGCTGTGTTAAAAGATTATTTAGTGTGTCTGTGTGAATACATTCGTTAACAGTTCGGTCCTTTGAAATTTCCGAAGTTGTTTTAGAAATATATCTTCAACTAAATCGAAGACCGAAATAAATGTTTTTCATTCTAAATGACTCCATGCCACAAAAATGGTAACCAATCTTTCAGAAAACGTAAGGTTAGATTTCATATCTTTAATTCCACTCCATATAACTCTACTTTGACCTTTATTTAATGGAAAGTACGAATTTGTAGGCAAGATCTAATATATATAAATGGAAGATAACTTTTTGAGACAAAAGTGATAAAGTTATATATTTTGGTTGGTAAGATTAAAAAAATAAGACAAAACATAACACCAAGATAAGTAATATAGTATGATGATAGATAAAAAAAACGTGCAAGCCGCTAAGTCGCTAAACATTAGACCATCCACAATCCCACCCTACGCTTCTTCGAAAGTCACACATTACATTTTAAAGATTATACATGCTAAAGATAGAAGAAGAAGAAGCTGACGACCTTTTTTTCTCAAACGTCCTTGGCCAAGCCCGAGAGATCAATCTCTCCAGAGTGTGGCCGTCTAGGGGTATTATTATGGTCACTGCGGTGCTCTTCTACCTTGGGATGGTTTTCAATGGGTATCCCTCTCCTGGTACTTGGGTTATTATGGTGGCCTCCCATGATATCAAATAAGCTGCTTGTCATCTCATCAGCCGCTTCAAAGAAACTCTTCATTCCGCTAAAGAAATGGCGTTCGATGGCGTCAACATCGCTGCGGAGTCCAGGGAAGTTTAGTGGGTTTTTTTCCTCAAACAGATTCGGAAGAGCAGCGGATCTCTTCACCATCTGGTCTGTCACATCCTCTTCTGTGTGCTCTGTGTTGGATTGAACTACTTCAGATGGCCTAAAGCAGATACAAAAACCATGGAAAAAAATCAATTAAGTGATCATAATTCATAAAGGAGTGAAATGTACAGTACAAACAAGGCTTGAACATGTATGTGACTAGGCAAATCTCAAACTCAGACCATGAAAGCACCATTTCAAAGATAAGCTCAAATCTGAGGCAGAACGCCAAAAAAAAAATAGCACAAAAATGTAACAATTCCAAAGCATAAACGCAAACAATCCCAATTTAGCTCCAAGTTCCAACTCAGAGCCCATGAATCAACCAACACACTCACTCACTCATCCTGAATAAACAACTTACATCTAATTTGATCTTCATTACATTACATACGAATCCCTAATCCCTAATCCCTAAAAAAGTTCAATTCTCCCAAGAGCGAGAAAAAGATGTGAAAGACTCACTTGCCAAGGCAGTGGCGGAGAACCTCTTCGGTTTTATCGCATTTTCTGACGAACTTCCCAGGTTCGACCTCCTCCGTCTTGCACTGCGATCTTACCACCGTGGTGGTGGAGCAATTGCTATCGGCGGCGGTGGAATCTCCGAGTGGTTGATCGGTGAGATCTTTGCCGGCTTTTGATGCGGATGAATCGTCGACCCAGACCCAACCCATAGCTGATGATTTCGCGATGAGGTTCTTCTTCTTTGTGTGTATGGATTTTTCCTCAAGCAAAACTCGAAGCTTCCGATTGTGATTTTTTATAAGTCTCTCCTTTTTTTTTTTTTTTTTTATATTTTTTGGTTCGTGAAACCGACTTACCGGCGAACCAGAGCCCAGAGGTAAGAGTCGGCGTAACATCGTAACCAAATCAAACCAAACCATAATTGTCAAATTTATCAATCTGAACCGGAAACCGACTTAGCCTATTTTTATTTTTCTTTTAGACATTTCTTAGTATATTTACAATTGCAACTAAAATTTTGTATATTTTGATTGTTTACTATGGCTCAGGTATTTCTGATTTTTTTTTTTTTTTTTTTTGATATATATGGTAATCAATTTTGGTGGCTTTTGGGAATTGTTTTATCTTTTTTTCTCATATAAATTAATTAATTATTTATTTAAAATAAGAGTCAAGTTGCTATATTATAAAATAGAAGTACATTTAAATATTTATCCTTATGTTTGTGAAGAATATTATACACTAAATGGTATAATGTTTCTTTATCCTTAAAAGTTTATTTCTCTTGATCAACGTTTTTATATCTTTTTTTAACGTCCTCATAAAAGAGTCTATCTCATTTTAGCGTACGGTTATCAAATCAGACTAGGTAACAATCCGCACTACGTGTGGAATAAATCAATTTAAAGAAAATTATTATAAATAAAATTATTATCCTATAATCAATATCTGTTTGTATCAAATATAATATGTAACAAAATTTTTTATTTATTTCTTCAAATCTGCATTTTTTCATATAAAAAATACGTTTCATCCGTGAAATCTTTGAATGTGTAAGAGATTTTATGGTAGAGAAAATATTGATAAAATGTTACTATTTATTGCAAAATGTCTTTTGTGTGGTTTCAAAATTAAATTCATATCTTCTTATGTTTTATTTTGTAATCATAACAATGTTGCATGTTTCTTATGTTTTTTTTTTGTGTCAAATTTAGTATATGTTCTTAATTTTTATTAACTTTATATTAATTGATATGTTTTATAGCTATTTTAGAATATTGTACTTATATTGATTTTAAGTAAGTAAAATGATTTTTATATTGATCATATAACTTTGATTTGTATATTTGTAAGTAAATTAGTGTTCAAGAAAGCGGTCTAGGCGCTTAGTAGACGCCTAGACGACCGCTTAGACCGCCTAAAATCGCATAATATTATTTTAATTTATATTTTTTATTTTTAACTACATATATTTAAATTTTTAAGTTTTATATTCATATCCACATTTATAAATGTTCATATGTTATTAATCTAAATTAAATAAATATACTTTTACTAATTTTAGTTTATGATTTATTATTATTTATTTATTCTAACATATATTTTTACATAATTTTATATATAATATTTTGTATTGTAAACGTCTAAACCGCCTAAAAAAGCCTAATTCCCGACTAAGCGTTCTAGGCGCTAGGCACTAGGTCACCGCCCACATACCGCTTAGCGCTTTCTTGAATTTAGTGAAATTTTGCCTTCAAATAAAATGTAATTATTTAATTAGTTTTAATATATGATATTTAAATTTGTGTGACAAATGATGACATATCTAATTATTATTCAGTTGATTGTTATTTTTTGAAAATATAATAGTACTAGATGAGGACCCGCCCGATGTGCGGGTTTAAAGTTTTATAAATTAAATTAAATTTAATACAAATATATTAAATTTTGTTGTACGTTATTTATAAATTATATTTTTGCTATAATACACTGATTTATATCCATTTACAAATCTTTGATGTGTGTTACTATTAAAAGTGTATTTTTTACACCTAAATATACTTTATCTTACAAATATATTTTTTATCATCACCTAGAAACTGTCTATACGAACACATTAAGCCAACTATTTTACTTTCACTTCTGCATAGTTATTTAATTACTCAAATTGTCGGCTCAAAAAATATTTTGAATAAAATATATATTACATAATATACTAATCAATGATGTATCATCACAATAATGTATAACCACCATGGAGAAACCTCGGCTCCGCCCTCATCCCTTATGAAGAGAACCTTGCGTCCAACCTCCTCCACCGTGGTGAAAACCTTGGCTCCGCCTTCCTCCCTTGGGGAGATAACATTGCATCCAACCTCCTCCACCTTCCTCCCTTGGGGAAATAACCTTGCGTCTAATCTTCTCCACAATAGAGAGAACCTCAGCTCTGTCTTCTTTCTGTCTGGAGAGAACATGTTCACGTCTTTTTGCTATCTCAAAATGACTTGCTCCGACAACCAATTAAAGTAAAAAACCTTTTCTAACGTCACAAAATCTTTTGATAGTAACTAATGTTAAATTTCTCAATGTATTCGTAGAAGTATCTTTGACACACCATGATGTAGCCTCTGTTTCTGTAATGCCTCAACCGCCACCTTGCTTAGTGAGCCCATGTCCACTTTCAGTCCATGGGCCCACCTTCCTAAGTGGGCCCTACATCTATTCCCAGTCCATGGACCCACCCATATTCGATGGTCCGTTTGTTACGTCTGGGAGGCCTTAAAAACTTGTTTACAGACCCTACAAATCTACAAATGATATTTTCCTGTGTTTTGTCCTCACTCACACAGTTTCGACAATCACTTATAGGAAGATCACCCATCATGAAGTTCTCTCAGGACCCTTGACTGAAAAATAATTGCATTTTGGTGATATATGTGGCCAAATCAATTCTTTTAAACCTTTCCGCAAACCAGGGTGTCACAGTCTTTGAGCTCCTATGGATCTATCAACAACGATTTATGTTTGTCTAATCTATCTATCTATGTTTGTTGTAATCTTGTGTTTGATTAGCCTATTTTATCTATCCATTAGGTTGATGAGCTTCTACTCGTTATCTCCCATTGAGATTGAATGAGTGAATAATGGCAACAATTATGTTTGCAAAAAAAAAAAAAAAGGGTTTATAACCAACCATTGAAAAATTAGAAGAAAAGTGTCACAGTCTTTGAGCTCATATGGATCTATCAACAACGATTTATGTTTTTATAATCTATCCAACTATGTTTGTTGTAACCTTGTGTTTGATTAGTCTATTTTATCTATCCATTAGGTTGATGAGCTTCTACTCGTTATCTCCCGTTGGGATTGAATGAATGAATAATGACAACAATTATGTTTTGCAAAACAAAAAAAGGGTTTATATAACCAACCATTGAAAAATTAGAAGAAAATTAATTTGACAAAACTAAAGAAACAATAGAAAATTATAAGCACTGCAATATATGAATTCCAAATAATTTAAAGATAAAAATATAAATTAAATAAAATAATCTAAAAATACTACAATAAATTTTAAAATACAATATTAGGAAAAGAAAACGCATATATTAATTTTTCTTTTGGGTCAACATATTAATCTTACCTATTCCCAATTGAAAAAGTATAAAGTATGAGAAAATTTTGGTTTAAAAATAAGAAAATTTTACTTTCCCATTAAAAAACATTTCTCAATTAAACAAAGTTGAAAGCAGCGTTTTTGAATAAATTATTTAAATATGAGACGATCTATGTTTATATAGAAGTGAGTATTTACAAAATTTAAAATTAATAATTAACTGTATACTTTCCTTAATCCCTTTTTCTATTTTTTTTGTAGAATTAATAAATTAAATTAAAAATAAGTAAATAATATTATAATTTCAAATTTTATGAAATATATATATATAATCTCCTTATAATTATTTTTAAAAACTTTGTATTTTTTAATAAATTCTGTAATTTTTGATAATTATCTTTTTACATTATTAATTTTTTTAAAAAAATATTTTAATATTATTTCAAATTAATAATTAACTGTATATTTTCCTTAATCTCTTTTTCTTTTTTTGTAAAATTAATAACTTAAAATTAAAAATAAGTAAATATATTATAATTTCGAATTTTATGAAATATATATATATATAATCTCCTTATAATTATTTTTAAAAACATTGTATTTTTTAATAAATTCTTTAATTTTTGATAATTATCTTTTGACATTATTAAGTTTTTTTAAACAAAATATTTTAATATTATTTAAAATTAATAATTAACTGTATATTTTCCTTAATCCTTTTTCTATTTTTTTGTAGAATTAATGACTTAAAATTAAAAATAAGTAAATATATTATAATTTCGAATTTTATGAAATATATATATATATATAATCTCCTTACAACTATTTTTAAAAACTTTGTATTTTTTAATAAATTCTGTAATTTTTGATAATTATCTTTTTACATTATTAATTTTTTTTAAACAAAATCTTTTATATTTTTGTTGTAATCAAATTTCTTCTTTTAAATATTAACTTTTATACTTGTCAAAATCTGAGATTGATAACTTGACACATGTCAAATACTTTGTATTTTTTAATAAATTTTATAATTTTTGATAATTATCTTGTTACATTATTAATTTTTTTTAACAAAATATTTTATATTTTTGTTGTAATCAAATTTCTCCTTTTAAATATTAATTTTTACACTTGTCAAAATCTGAGATTGATAACTTAACACATGTCAAAATCTTGTTAATGGCTAACTTTCAAAACCCAACTTTATATAATACTAGTATTTGATCCGCGCTACGCGCGGAAGTTAGAGGAAAGTGTTTAATTTAGTTGTTTTGTTAATTTTTTTTTGGTTACGTATTTTTCATATTTCCGTCTGGTTATGTTGTTCGTATATTTTCCTTTACTCTTTTATTGATTTATTTTTTTCTGTATGTTTTTTCAGCTAGTAAAATGTAGTCAATTTTTTTATTTTTAATAAATTTAAATCATCATGAATTTTTTGTTTTCAATAAATATAGGTCTTGAATGGTGACGCTTAGAAAAGCGTATTTCAAGACTTTTGAAAAAGAATACGTGATGTTATCAATCACGCAAACAACTCAAAACTTGCGTAATTGTCAAAGAATAAAAGAAAGTACTGTTGTGTTTTTCTGAACCCATTATTTACACATTGACCGCAGTTCTATGACAAACGACCAATTATGCAGCGGTTTTTGTCAATAATGCTTTGGATAATGATATTATGATTTATTTAATTTATGATTAATAAAAGAAATAATAATCAACATAAGTTTTAACAAATGAGTTTATGCTAAAAACATATTTTAATTTAAGCTATTAAAGATTCTTATAAATAATTTATTTCTTAAATGTGTTGCTTTTGAAAAAAAATAACTTACTTTATTATTGTTTCACAAATTATACAGTAATCAATTTTAATACAAAAAATAACAGATTTGTAAAAAAAAAAAAATCTAAAGTCAACTTTATGATGAAACATCTTAAAATTTCTTATATATATATATATATATAAATATATTAATGGATTTAACAATTTCAAAAATATATTATAGGTTATAGTTTCTGTTATAGTGAGTTTATTTTTAAAATATGTATTTTCACTATTTTAATGAACAAATTTGCTTATTTACTTCAAAATAAATTTAAATAATAGATTAATATATTATTTCATTAAAAATAACAATTTAAATTTATAACTATATAATATATCTGTTTTTATTTATAATATTATAATATCTTAATAACTGCTTATTGTATAAAAATATTTATTTATTAATACAAAACAAATTAAAGTATATAATTATACCAATTATTAATAATATAATATGAAATCCGCACCGAAAATAATTTATCACCAATCAAACATTATTTTGTACCGCTAATTTTGGAATAACCGCACTTGTCCCACAAATATATTTGTCCCGCACGTACCGCAGTTGAACCGTACCGCACTAACAAATTTTTTGTTCCGCACTACTAAATCCGCCGTTACCATTCGGACCCATAGAATTACAAGTTAAGTTTGTATAGTAATAGTAGTTGTCTCGCTTCAGTTGTTAGTTGTGCTTAATTAAAATTATTTGTCATTTTGTCGTTAAATCGTTATTTGGTATTATTATATGTAGCTGTAGGTAATCTTTTAATAATTTTATTATTTAATTAGTAACTTGTGCGATATGTTTTTTGTCAATACTTTTGTATTTATAGTGATTAGTTAGTGGTTTTTATTAAAAATGTTTAAAAATCTCAATTACTTACAATTATGTTTTCATTGTTTTGCCGTTGGGCCTTATTTTCTGTAAGCCTTAAAATTGTGTTGGCTCATTGGGTCTTTAGTAGTATATCATTGATGTTGGAATGACTTTGTTCCCTTTAAAAATATAATGTCTCGTGAACGGATAGTAGAGAAGTCATTTTTGCGATCTACAAGACAGTAAGAGTTTTGAAACTATGTCTTTGATGCTTGTAATCCTTCTTCATTCTTCCCTTTCATCGATGCACAAATTTTTGGTTTTTTTTTTTTTGTGTATTTGGGTGTGTTCCTCTTCGCTTCGCATCTGTAGGGGGGTAATTGGTTCTCCCTTGATATTTTCGTTCCAGTTAGGTGTTAATTGGTGTGCAAGTCTGTTCTTTAAAATCAAAAATTCCTTTCATTTCCTAATTAATTTATCTATTGTTTTTGAGATCTTAGTTTTAAGTTTTGTTTCGGTTGGCCCCAGAGTGTGGTTTTCGATTGGATGTGAATTGTGTGTTGTAAAACTTAATTTTCGCTTCTATGATGCTTTAAAAAAAAACTATTTTGGGGTGTATATTTTTGTGGCCAGTTTAGTAAGTCATTCAATTTAAGTCTAATGTGAACAAAGTGTGGAACTCGAATTTTAGCATCTTTTTCTTCAACTAACGGTGTGTGTATCTCTTACATTTTCTTCTGTTTGGTGATGGTTTTGTAAATTGCTGAAAACTAATGTTAATTGAATTTTAGTTGTGTTTCCCTGATCCTCTATAAGTGTTTGTCTTTTTTTTTGTTTGAGTTTTTTTTTTCTCTTTTGATTTTTAAGTAGCCCTGTTTTTCGAAGCCGACAATTTTTATGATCTAGGTGTCCCTAAAGCTAAAGACTTTTTTCCATATGTCTATTTCCTGGTGGCCGTAATACTTTTAGACCTGTTTTTGAGATTGTTTGTGGGAAGTTTCTTCAATATATGTTGATCTTGTATGTTCTGTTTTTGTTGTCATTGTAAGTGATGGACTTTATTTTTTTTTACCCAATCGTTTGTATTCTTGATATACTTTCAGTTATCTTCTCTCGTTCTCTTGTTTAAATTCTTTTGAAAGCGTATGTAATATTTATGAAGGAGGAAAACAAATACTTTTATTTTGAATTTTGGAAATTTTTTGACGCTTCAAGTCGCACACCAGCGAACGGCAGAGTGAAGCTTCTTGGAGAAGGGTTTTGTTTCTACAGCATATAAAACATGTATACTAATGGATTGGATTTTTAAAGAAATATGAAACTGGACTTTTAAAAAAAAAAAAAACAAAAGAATAAAAATTGTTTAGTGAGTTATATAAAAAAAAATTGGGCTTATTAAATTAATGGAATGGCTGATGTGGCAGCACCAGGAGTGAGGAAAGATAACTTTATATATATAGAAGATGTTAATGTAATTAAATAAAATATTTAAGAATATTTTGCTAAAAGGTACAGAGAACTTTTTGGCAGCGACAAATCAGCGTTTTCAAAAGTATTTTTTTTTTTCAAAAGTGTTCTTTTCTATTAATACTAGATGAGGACCCGCCCGATGTGCGGGTTTAAAGTTTTATAATTTATATTAAAATTTGTTGTACGTTATTTATAAAATTTGATTTTTGTTATAATACACTGATTTATATCCATTTACAAATATTTTATGTATGTTACCATTAAAAGTAATTTTTTTTACCTATATACTCTATGTTACAAAAATATTCACCCACCTAGAAAATGTCTATATGGACACATTAAGCCAAATATTTTACTTTCACTTCTGCATAGTTTTTTGATTACTAAAATTGTTGGCTCAAAAAATATTTCGAATAAAAATTATATTATATAATATACTAATCAATGATGTATCATCACAATAGTGTATGACCACCATGGAGAAAACTTTGCCTCCGCCCTTATCTCTTATGCAGAGAACCTTGCGTCCAACCTCCTCCACCAAGGAGAGAACCTTGGCTCCATCTTCCTCACTTAGGGAGATAACATTGTGTCAAACCTCCTCCACCTTCCTCCGTTGGAGAGATAACCTTGTGTCAAACCTTCTACACCATAGAGAGAACCTCAGCTCTGTCATCCTCCTGTGTGGAGAGAACATGTTCACGTCTTTTTGTTATCTCAAAATGGCTTGCTCCAAAAACCAATGAAAGTAAAAACTTTTTTCTAACGTCACAAATTTTTTTTGATAGTAACTAATGTTAAATTTCTCAATGTATTCGTGGAAGTGTCTTTGACACACCATGATGTAGCCTCTGTCTCTGTAACGCCTCAACCGCCACCATACTTAGTGAGCCCATGTCCACTCTCAATCCATGGGCTCACCTTTCTAAGTGGGCCCTACATCTATTCCCGGCTCGTGGACCCACTCATATTTGATGGCCGGTTTGTTACGTCTGGGAGACTTTAAAAACTTGTTTATCGATCCTACAAAAACAACAAATGATATTTTTCTATGTTTTGTCTTCACTCGCACAGTTCCGACAATCACTTCCACGAAGATCACCCATCATCAAATTCTCTCAGGACCCTTGACCAAAAAAATAAGTGCATTTTGGTAACATATGTAACCAAAATCAATCCTATGAATCTATCAACAACGATTTATGTTTTCTTAATATATCTATGTATGTTGTAAGCTTGTGTTTTAATAACCTATTTTATCCATCCATTAGGTTGATGAGCTTCTACTTGTTATCTTCCTTTGAGATTGAATGAATAATGGTGACAATTATGTTAATTTGTAAAATAAAGAAGGGTTTATGACTAACCAATCAAGGTTGAGAAATTAGAAAAAAAATTAATTTGACATAATTAAAGAACCAATAGAAAATTATAACCACGGTAATATTTGAATCCCAAATAATTCAAAGATGAAAATATAAATTAAATAAAATAATCTAAAAATATTACAATAAATTTTAAAATACATTATTAAAAAAAGTAGACACATATATTTTTTTTTGGGTCAATATATTAATCTTACCTATTCCCAACTGAAAATGGAGAAAGTATGAGAAAATTTTGGTTTAAAAAATAAGAAAAATTTACATTCACATTAAAAAAAATTCCCAATTAAACAAAGTTGAAAGCAGTGTTTTTGAATAATTTAATATTTAAAATAAATTAAATAATAAAATAATTTCGAATTTTATGAAATTTCACATTAAAAAAATTCCCAATTAAACAAAGTTGAAAGCAGTGTTTTTGAATAATTTAAAATTTAAAATAATTAAATAATATAATAGTTTTGAATTTTATGAAATATATATATATATATAATCTTATTATAATTATTTAAAAAACTTTGTATTTTTTATAAATTCTGTAATTTTTGATAATTATCTTCTGACATTATTAATATTCTTTTAAACTAAATATTTTATTTTTATTGTAATCAATTTGCTTCTAATAAATATTAATTTTTACACATGTCAAAATCTGAGATTGATAACTTGACATATGTCAAAATCTTGTTAATGACTAATTTTCAAAACCCAACTTTATATAATAAGATATAGGGGAAGGGGATATGCACACTGTTAAGTATCTACGTAGTGCTTATGTTTTTGATTATGTATTTTAAATACGGACAAACAAGATTGCTAAATTATGTCCTTCTTAATAAACGATGATTGAAAAATATATTGTCAGAGTGATGATCAAACGCCTAATTGATTCAACTCCATTATAAGTTTCAACTTGTTCAGTTGTTCTCGACTCATTCTTTTTCTTTGACTTCTCAAATATTTAAATGACCAATACAAACAAGAAACATATTTCAAGCCTCGCTCTCGACTATATTCAAGACGACTTTATTTGTTCTTTCTTGGTACGTATGTAGTAGCAATAAACTCGTTCACGTTGCTAAAAGAAAAAAAAACTTACTAATCCAACAAAATTGTGAACTTTTAACCCATAATTCTCTACGGATCTTCGGCTTCGATGAATTATATTATATACAATATATGATCGATCAGTTAGTAACCAAAAAAATATTTTAAAAACTTTACAAGGAATTAATGGAGAATTAAAAGACTAGAGCTTAAGCCGGAGATTAGTCAGGATTACGATATTAAGAATTTTTTCGGTTATAAAATAAACAAATGATTAGAAGCTTAGAGCATCCTTGTGGAAGCGACGGAGGAGGCTAAGGGGACAACCTCGGCGAGGGGAGTGGAAAGAGGAGTCGGAAGCGGCGAAGTCCGACAAACGGGACACGTGGGATTGAGTCTAAGCCAAGTGTCAATACATTTGAGGTGAAAGAGATGTTTGCAATCTGGCAGCTGCCGCAGAATATGTTTTCCCTTGTAGTCTCCTAAACAAATGGCACAACACGACGCGGTCGTGGAGCCTTTCGCTTCCGAGTAGAGGATCTTCGGATAGCTCTGAATGGTGTCCTCGTCAAGACCGGGTACTACGTCGATGATGACATGGTGGTGATGGTGATGGATACGTGTTGAATCTTGATTGGTTCTTGAAGGTGAAGAAGAGAGCTGATTACGTGTGCAATAGTAAGAGGTGAGGGTGATGGTGGTGATGAGGAGGAGCACTCCTATGGAGACTCCGATTCCATATCTGAATCCTCCTATGTTGTCTGGACCTAGGAGGCCGTTGTAGTCAGGCATCCCCGGCGGTGGCGGTGGCGATGGTTGGAAGGTGTTCATGGCTGTTGCGGCTTGATATATGGTTTTGTTTAATTGGTTTTGGAGGAAGAGAAATAATGGAGATGTTTGGTCAGCCAATTTGATTTAAGACAATATAAACTGAAGCATCTTGGGGTTATTAAAAGTCAACGGTGAGAGAGAGAGAGAGAGACAAAGGGAGGAAATGCATGTGAATGAGGATAAGAAAGCTCTTTGTCAAAGCAAGAATGGTGTGACTTGTGGTTATTAATTTATCCATGTATCAAAAACTTGCTAAAACTTGTATTAGTAAATTGTATAACACATATATTGACCCATGATTAAAAACGCTCCTAGATTCACTCGTATAATTTATATTAGCATGGTTGGCTGGTTGCACAAGATTTGGTTTTGTTCATTTGTGTGTGGCCAATATAACGGAGAAATTAGTTAGTCATCAATCTATATATAACCGTCAATATTAATACAAAAGTCACATGGGTGTAATGACTCTGAAACCTTTACAATATTGACAAGTAATGTACTATTAAGATTTGATTTAGGAATGTAAGGATGGGTCAGTGGGTAAGATCACAGAAGTTTTACGCTGATTTAGTTTGAAGTCAACGTCTTCATCGCTACGCATGTTAATCTTTTGTTGTTTATGTACGTCTGATTATCATCTTTATTTAAGATTATTTAAGTCCAATCACTTACTTTGTCACCTAAGCAACGTTTAGTTTCGTTCATTTGTCTTCTAAGTCGCGTATGTATTTTATTTTAACAATATTAGTTTCTCCGGATTCAAAACTTTGAAATTTTATGAACTTTTCAAATTGACGGAAGACTTATCTCATGGATCAAGACCATGGATCGAGACATCGAGTTTACTTTACCATCTACAAAAATCGCTATAGTTCTTTCTGCCCATTGATTATATGCTAACAATATCTAATTTCACTTGGCGGTCGGCAATTACATCGGTCTCCAAGATTAATATACTTTTTTTTTTTTTTTTTACAACATGGACATTAGCATTTGTATTAGATTGCAAACTAGCTAAAATCAAAGATAAACTAGCTACAGATTAACTTCCTTTTTAAAACTTAACGGCCAAAAACAAGGAATCTTTGATAATGGAAAAACAATCTGTTGGACAGTTGTTTGTAATGAATAATGCGTCATTGCATGCTTGCATGATGTTTATTTTAATGTATACAGTATACTATGACAAGAAAGAATATTGAAAATACATGTACCGAAAACAGACAAAACGTATATCATACTTTATATGTATAATAATATCCAGATTCATTTGACGAAGAATTAACGCACCCCGTGAATTTTAAAGATTATATAATGAACAACCATTCAAATTAACAATGTTAAATTTAATTGACAACTGTTGCAACCAATTTTGTGTTGAAGAGTTTGTTTGCTTAATTCCCTCTTCCAAATTTTTTTTTCTTGGGTAATCAATAAGTTATGGGCCTTACGACCATATTTTTTGGACCGGATACTACAACATAAGCAATTAGTTTTCTTACAAGGCATGAAAACCTGATGAGGTAGCAAGGGAAAGAAAAAAACACACTTGGTTACATTGTTAGATTTACATGCTTGTTTTGAGTGTCAATGTCACAAATAGCAAAAAAAACTTAGAGTAGTTAAAAATATTGGTAACAAGTGGTAGTGTTAAGACGCAATGGTAAAAGCAATTGGAGAAACTAACTACAAAACATATCTGTGAGAACTGAGATTGAACTTCTCCTTCTAAAATGATTTGAATGTGGAGGAGTTTATCGCCGTAAAGTAGTTCATTTTCTGGAAAAAATGTTCGATCCTTTACAAGTGACCCCCCCTTACATATTTATACCGCCCAATTTATTACCCAATTAATGCGTAATCAATAGGGCGCGATTTGCACGGTCTAATTAATCCTCTTGAATGCGGGAATCTTTGACCGAGCTCGAGCTGCGAGCTGACCAGCACGAAGCATCTCCGTGCTCTCTTCCCTTTCTCGGGCCTGATGGGCCGACCAGCAATATTCTCTTGGCCCATTAAACAAGCCCGTCCTAGGCCCTCCTGCTTATTCCCCCTGACGACAGATCGTGGGTACAACAGTTGCCCCCCAAGTCTCCCGAGCTAAACAGCTCGGGGGACTTTTAACCTTTAAACGATCAATTTTGGGAAACTGAATATTCCCCATATCTCCACGATTTGATCGAGGTAATGATGGGATTTGCCTTCCCGAACAAGCCTCGGGGCCCACTAGGTGGCGTGTTAGCTATAAGAGAGAGAGAGAACGGTGCGAGACCTTTCACTTTCCCAGGTAATCATTGCTCCCTGGTTCCGTGTATAAAGGTAAACCCGACTTCTCTCCCTTTCACTCTTAATTCCCTACTGTGTTTGTGCTTTCCGTTTTCTGTTTATCTCTCTTTTTCTCTGTGAACTCCTTTACTTTCGCCGGAAAAACCCTTCACTCTTCCTTTATTTCATACTACTTTTATCAGAAAAGCATGTCTCCGCCGAAATCCTCATCGGGAAAAACTGCAAAACCCTTGATTCCGGGCGTTTTCGGCCCCCACCAGCCGTCGATTCTCTCTGCAGAGAACATCGCCGAGATCAGAGGGTCCACCGGGATTCCGTCTGAGGTCGAGATCAGATTCCTGGAGGCTCATGAGTCTCCGGAGAACCCCCCTCCAGGGTATTGCTGCCCGTTCGAGATTTTCTTCTCTGCGTGCGGTTTGTCTTTCCCCCTTCCCGAACTCATCACGAAGATGATGTTCGAGCTGGGCTTCGCTCTTCCTCAGATGTGTCCCAACTTTGTTCGGACTGTCTTATGCCTTCAAACTCTGGGGGAGGAGTTTAACTACCAGCTGTCATTGGCCGACTTCCTCCAAGTGTACACGGTGAAGACTGGTCGTACCAAGGGCACGTTTTACGTAAGCCCGCTGTCCGGGCTAAAGGTCTTTGACGACCTGCCCGAGAAGGATGAAAAGTGGCGGAAGTCCTACTTCTTTTTCCCGGTTAACGAGCTCACTTTCGGCCATCGCGTGAGTTCGCACGTATCGAAGTGGACTTCGAAAATCGGTAGAATGGAGTTCCTTGCTAGGCCTAAATTTAATGTTGCTTGACTTTCCGCCTTACCTTCTAACTGTTTTCTTTTCAGATCACTTCGAGCGCGGATTGCTTTGCCCCACATTCGCAGAGTTCTTCTCGAGGTTCTGCAGCCAAGGGCAGATCGCTTGGGATTCTTTTTCTTGCGAAAGGATCAGAGAGTCCACGGCGAGGCTCGGAAGACGTTCTCTCGTCTGTTCCACCCCCTTGAGCGTTTCGGAGATGAATTACCGGGAAGAAAAGGCGTACCGAGCTGCCGAGAAGGAGGCAAAGAAACAGATGGCGATGGCCCTCGCCGAAGGCAAAGCTTGTATTTCTAACAAGGATCCCTCTGAATCCTCCATTCCCGAGGCGAGCGGGACTTTTGCGCCTCCAACTGTTTCTCCCGAGCCTGGTACAGAATCAACCAGGGCTCAAGCTGGTCCGTTGACTCCCCCCGTGATTGTCATTGTTGATTCTAGCGATGAGCCACGGGAGGTCGCTACTTTCCCCCCAGCACCGAAGAAGACCTCTGCTGAGGCCTCCTCTCAGCAAACTGACTCGTCAAAGAAGAGGAAGGAACCTGAGACCGCCTCCACTTCTCGTGAAAAGGGGCGAGCCCGAACTGGCCCATCAAGGGATGAGCGGAGTAGATCTAGCTCGAAAAACAGGGGTCCCTCCTCAGAGGGGAGATCTAAGGAGGCCCCGCCACCTAAAGACTCCGGAAGAAACCTTCTGAAGGAACAACGTCCCTTCGCCCGAGGTAAAAAAATTTTCTGCGATGCTTTTACGTTTTTACCTTTGACTGTTCGATAATTGATGACTGAAATGACCTGCTCAAAAAATCCTTCAGTCCCCCCTGCATCCCCAGCTGATCTAATGAGGAGCTACATTCGACCCGGAGTTCGGATTCCGGCATTCGCAGACATGACCGAGGTCAATCGTGCGAACTTCTTTCGCTTCGCGGATAAAATCGGCGAGGTAAATATATATATTTATGTTTATTTTTTTATTATTTTTTTTTTGTCAAACCGTCGCTTAACAAGCTATCTTTTCCAGCTAATGATCGAGTTTAACTCCTCGGTTGCGTCCTATGAGGAGCAACTGTTCGCTTCCTCCTCGTCTTCCGAAGTGCACCTCCTTCAAGAAAGGATTGCCGACTTAGAGGCTCAGGTAAAGGAATATGCCCGACTGGAAGCCGAGAACGCTGACACCGTGGCGAAAGCCGAGCGGATCCGAGCTCAGATGAAGAAAGCTGAGGTAGAGGTGCTCGACCTCGGGGTTGCTAACGAGGACCTTCGCGACAAGCTGAAAAAGGCGGGGGACCTTTACTTCGAGGCGGCAGAAGATGCCAAGGCAGCAAAAAATAGATTGCACGAGATCGAGCTCCGCAATCAGTTACTCGAAGCTGGCAACAGCTGCGAGATTGAGAGAGTACGGAGGGAGGAAAGACAGGCGATGAGGCGAACTCTCCACCCCTTGGTTGAGGAGGTGAAGATCACCTTCGAAGAGAGGGAAAAGCTAGCCCAGCTCCAGATCCGAGCTGCCGAGATCCGGGCTAACCAGATGCTGGTAGAGGAGATATCCAGGGGCGAGATCCAAGACATGGAGGCCGAGCTCGGAATCCTGAAAGCTGACGAGGAGGAAGCCGATGAAAGGGTTTCAAAAGTAACTCCCCGTGATCTCGACCTCGCTGCATTCTCAGATCTTTTGGCGGACACTCCCGATCTCTTGTGTAACGAGCGCCCGCTTAGTGTCACAATCGACGAGTCTGGTACTAACTTCGGGCAAATCTCGAATCAGGGGATAGACGACTATCTAGCGAACACCAGGTCGGAAGGGGAGCTCGCAGAGATGGGCCTGGCCCTTTCCGAAGCGGCGTCGGATCCCACGCATTATTTTTTGGGGTTGTTTTGGCACGAGTTGCCCCCCTGTTTGTAATATTTATTTTCAGACTTCTTTGGAGTGTTTTGGTCTTGGTGACCACTCCAAAAAATATTTTGTTGTGCCACACGAACTAAATTTCCACAACCTTTTGTTAAAAAGATGACGAGCAGAAATGAACACGAAGTGAGAACTTCGGTTAAATAGTTCGAAAAATGGCACCCCAACTTTAATAAGTAAAGCTGAGTACGAAGTGAATACTTCGGTTTAAAAAGAAATTCGCGAAACTAAGCTTTGATTTTGAAGCGGAATACGAAGTAAGAACTTCGGTTTAGAGTTTTCGCAACATAAAGCTGAATACGAAGTGAAAACTTCGGTTTTAGGTTTGCGAAGTTAAACCTCGGCTTTAAATGATAGATGCGAAGTTAGACTTTGGTTTTTTTTTATTTGGAACCATTATTAACAATAAAGTTTAAGAAAACTTTAAATTTAATTAATATGGATAGCTGGACCCGAAGTGGGCTGCCTACGTACCCTTATCGGGATCAAGCTAAACCGTAGTTCGATACAAAAAGATTAACTGTAAAAGAGTTTAAGGTGTAAAGAATCCCAAGACCTCGGGACTGATTTTCCCTCTGAATCCTCGAGCTGATAGACTCCATTTCGGACTTCGCGAGTAATTATGTATGGTCCTTCCCAGTTAACTCCCAGCTTTCCTGCATTGAGCTCCTCGGTATTCTCATAAATTTTCCGGAGGACAAGGTCGCCCACTGCCAAAGGTCTGCCTCGGATTTTGGAGTTATAGTATCGAGCTACTGCGTTCTGGTAATTCTGGATCCGAAATAGCGCCTGGTCTCGACGCTCGTTGATTATATCGAGAGTATCCTGTAGGAACTCCTCATTTTCCTCAGCTTGGAGTGGGTTCAGTGAGGTACGGACTCCAGGGACCTCTACGTCAGCTGGGACTACGGCATCGACTCCGTAGACCAAGGAGAAAGGTGTTTCACTAGTGGCCCGGCGAGGTGTAGTTCGAATTGCCCGAAGAACGCCTTGCAGTTCGTTCGGCCAGCGCCCCTTACGAGCATCGAGCCGTTTCTTCAGGTTGGCGAGTATAACCTTATTCATTGCCTCGGCTTGCCCATTATCTTGCGGATAACGAGGAGTTGACTTGTTGAGTCGAATTTTCCACTTCGCACAGAACTCTTCGAACTTCGAGGAGATGAACTGTGGACCATTGTCCGTGATGATTTCACACGGGACACCGTAGCGATAAATTATGCTCTTGAGCACGAACTGTTCCACTTCGTCGCTTGTCACTTTCGCGTAGGCTGCCGCTTCTACCCACTTAGAAAAATAATCGGTAAGAGCGAGCACGTACTGAACTCCTCCTGGTCCTCGATGCAATGGACCGATGATATCCATAGACCACCTCATAAATGGGTAAGGTGTGGACACCGAAGACAGAAGCTCGGTAGGTTGATGAATCGACGGGGCGTGCTTCTGACACTTCTCACAAGTTCGAGAATATTTTTCGCAGTCCGTGACCATAGTAAGCTAGAAGTAACCTTGCCTTTTGATTTTGAAAGCCAGAGTCCGACCTCCGGAGTGATTGCCATTGGGACCATCGTGAACAGCTCGCATTAGCATCGCGGGCTCTCTACCCGCAACGCACGTTAGATAAGGACCAGCTACGCTCCGGCGTAGAAGTATTCTGTTGTGAATACAGTACCGTGCACTGACGACTTTGAGTTTCGTGGCTGCCCATTTGTCGGCTGGGAGTTCCCCTTTTTCCAAGTAAGCCCAGATCGGGCTCCGCCAGTCATCCGCCCCCCAGCTGTTAGAATTCGTGTCGCTCGAGGTAGCATGCGGTATAACAGCTTGATTGTCAACTGATGAGCTCGATGATTCCGGAGTTGGGGTTGTGTCTAGCTTGGCTAGAGGTGGGTGAACTTCCATCGGAGTAGGCATAACGGGGGCTGGATCTTCCGAAAGTAAAGAGTCCGCAGTCGCCTTACGAGCTGCTTCCTCAGCAGCCAACCGTGTCTTCATTGCCCGGGTAACGATGCTTGAGTTCTCTAACCGGATGCTGGGAAAGTGGATGACTTCGACGGGGATAATCCTTGTCATCGCGGGATCCGAAGTGGATGCCAGAGATGCTAGAGCGTCGGCAGCGGAGTTTTCACTCCGTGGGATCTTAGTGATTTCGAACTCTTTGAACTTAGTGGCCAACTCCCAAGCTGTGGACAAATGAGCCTCCATACGACCATCTTTGGTCTCGTACTCCCCCAAAAACTGGTTAGTGACTAGCTGGGAATCGCAAAAAGCTCGGAGTTTTTTGACACCAATCCCCACTGCGAGGCGTAAACCAGCAAGAAAAGATTCGTATTCGGCTTCATTGTTGGACGCGCTGAAAGCCAGGCGGAACGACTGATCGATCACTTCGCCGGTAGGAGAAGTAAGGCGGACCCCGATTCCCGCCCCCGACTTGGAAGAGGCGCCATCAACATACAAAGTCCATGGGGTCGCGACATTATCGCTAACCGAAGAGGCTAGTGGGAGTTCGATCAAAAAATCAGCCAACACTTGCGCCTTAGCACAGGTTCGAGTCTGAAACTCGATGTCGTATTCACTCAACTCGATAGACCACTTGGCAAGCCTTCCGGACTGGCTCGGACTATGTAGTACCGTTAGAAGTGGTTGCGTTGTCAGGATGACGATTGTATGGGACTGGAAGTAGAGCCGTAGCTTTCTTGCCGAAGTGACCACTGCTAGGGCCAATTTCTCCATCATAGGGTACTTAGACTCTGCCCCAGTAAATGACTTGCTGATATAGAAAATTGGCCGCTGCTCCCCCTTTCCTCACGAACCAAGACTCCGCTAACCGCACTGTCCAATACGGCTACGTAAAGAAAGAGCGGCTCACCGAACTCAGGTTTAGCCAAGACCGGCGGTTCAGATAGATAGGTTTTGAGCTGGGCGAACGCCTCCTCGCACTTCGCATCCCATAAGAAGTTTTTTCCCCCTTTCCGCAGCAGCTGGTAGAAAGGGAGGCATTTGTTCGTAGATTGGGAAATGAAGCAGTTGAGAGCCGCAATCCGTCCGTTAAGGCGTTGCACTTCGCGCAAGGTCCTAGGGGAACTCATAGACAGGAAAGCATTGATTTGCCTCGGGTTCGCTTCAATCCCTCTTTCTGTGATGATATACCCCAGAAATTCCCCTGATGGGACTGCAAATGTGCACTTCGTGGGGTTAAGTTTCATCCCAAACTGATTCAGGATGTCGAAGCAGACTTTCAGATCATCGAGATGCGAGCTGGCTTCCATGGTTTTCCCAAGTTGATGCTCGAACATTCGATTCACCAATATCTGGTAAGTTGCTCCCGCATTCTTTAACCCAAAAGGCATCACCTTGTAGCAGTAGATCTCGGGGTCCGTAATGAATGCAGTCTTCTCCTGGTCGTCCGGATTCATAAGGATTTGGTTGTAGCCGGAAAATGCATCCATGAAAGACATCAGCTCGTGACCCGAAGTGGACTCAACTAAACGGTCGATATGCGGAAGTGGAAAGCTGTCTTTGGGGCACGCCTTATTCAGGTCGGTAAAATCAACGCAGACTCGTGACTTTCCATTCATCTTTTTGACTACCACTGTGGTTGCGAGCCACTCAGGATATTTCACTTCGCGTATCTGTCCTGCCTTTAGTAAACGTTCAACCTCTTTGTTGACGATTTCAGCTCGCTCAGGACCCAGCTTCCTTCGCTTCTGCTTTACAAGTCGGAACGTAGGGTCCACATTCAGCTCGTGGGAGATAACTTCTGGACTAATGCCGGGCATCTCGTCTACGGATCATGCGAAGGTGGCCATGCTTTCTTTAAGGAAGGTTATCAGACTGGCGCGGAGCTCGCTATCCAACCCCACACCGATCTTGATTTCCTGATCCGGAAACTTGTCATTGATGAAAATGGACTCAGTGAGGTCACCTTTTAACTGCTTCCGAACTGGGTTCTTCGGGACCCCATGCTGTGGTTGCTATTGGATCAGGAGCTTGTGACTTGCGAGGTAACAGCTCCTTGCCGTCCTTTGACTTCCTAAAACCTCACGGACTCCTTGCGGGGTCGGAAATTTGACGCACTGATGGTACGTCGAAGCCACTGCTTTCATCTGGTAGAGCCAGGGAGTGCCCAAAATAATATTATAGGCCGCAGGTCGGTCAAAAACCGTGAACTCCACCATTTTAACCACTCCTTGAGTGGACACCGGTAATGTGATCGTACCCAAGGACATTGACGTCTCGCTAGTGAACGAGACCAAAGGTGAGGGCGGTCCTACAATGTGTTCTTTCCCGATGCCCATTCTAGCGAGCGTCTCGAGGAAAATCAAGTCTACCGAACTCCCAGTGTCAATTAAGATTCAGCAGACTTCGTGGTTCGCCACGTCAAGCGAGATGACGAGTGCGTCGTCGTGCGGAGTGTCCAGCCCCTCAGTTTCCTTCTCGGAGAAAGAAACTTCAGGTAGATCGCTTGCTACTACCTTAGCTCGCTTCACCTGGGGGCTAGTGAGCTTCTGCTGATGGTCTTTGATCGCAGTAATGGAGTTCCGAAAGAGACGCGATCCCCCCATTATCACGTCGATTCTTTTCTTGGGGGCTTCATTACCATAAGACTGCTTCAGCTTTTTCGAAGGTGGGATATCTTCGTCCACCTCGGGAGTTGGTTTCTGCTCTAACTCCTCGATTGTTACGTTTGGCATTTCTCCCGCCACATACTTTTCTGCGAGGAGGTGCATCAGCTTCTTACAGTCACGAGTAGAATGACTGTTGGTTTTATGGAGCTCGCAGTACGTATCTTCGTCTCGGACCCACTTGTTACTTGGGAGTATGCCACTCTTGGAACGCAGTGAGAATGGCGGTTTGGACGGTGAATTCTTTGGAGAATTCTTTTTGGGAGATTGAGTGACTGCGAATGTGCTCGGCCCGGACTTCGGTGTCGTAGGCGGAGTCTTTTTGGCGGGCGACTCGAACCGTGGTTTTCCTGCAGGCGGAACGTTTTGTTTTTGTGCAGCGGCGATTTTGTCTTCCTCCGCGGCTATCCAGTTCGAAGCCCGGTGTAATGCGTCCTGAATGGTTGGGAACCGATTCACGGACAGCTCTTCGCGGAAGCGAGATTCATGCCAGAGGCCATTTTTAAGCGCGGCCAGGGCCGTGGAGTCCGAGAGTCCGGGGATCTTGACTTGGATCTCCTTGAACTTTGTTATGTAAGACCGGAGAGACTCTCCAGCCTTTTGACTTAGGTTCCAAAGCTGAGCATCCGTCACCGCAGTTTCGATTAGGCTAGAATACTGCTTGACGAACGAGGTCGATAGCTCGGTAAAGTTTGCTACGGAGCCAGCTGCTAGAGATGCGAACCAAAGCAGTACTGGTCCACTAAACGTTTCTGCGAACAGCTTGCAGTACCCAGCGTCTGCTTCGTGGGGTTTGAGGTCCACCCGGCTAGCTGTTAGCAAGAAGGTCTTGAGATGATTGGTCGGATCTCCTTTTCCTTCGTAGCTCGAGAACTTAATTTTGCCAATATCTTTGATGCGGACTTGAGCTATTTGATCTGAGAAAGGAGTTCGTCTCGATTCCTTGATCACTCGAAAGATATCCGGAGCCGAAGTGGTTGCACTATGCATCACAGACCGCATGTCCCGGATTTCGCTCTGCATGCGGAAGATCTCGGGATTGATGACATGCCCCGGAGTCGAAATATTTCCATCTATAGGGAGAGGAAGACGAACTGGGACCTCAGAAGATCGGACGGCACTAGGCTGAACCGGGATGTGGCCATCGCCAGCCAGCGGTGGCACTGCTTGCGAGTTGGTCTGAGGTGGGAACGAGTCTCCCGGAGTGACATTTGTTGCTGCCACCTGCGAGGTAGAAGGTGGAGTCACACCGGAGAAATCTAAAGCACGTCGACGTGGGTTTTGGTCGGAGGACAAGAGGTCGACCCGATCGGCGTACGCGCGGTGGGAGGCTGAGAGGTCTGCTACGGACGTCGTTACTTCCTCCAAACGAGCGGAGATCTGGCCCTCCAAGCTGTCGAAACGTTTAGTAAGGGCGGCGGAGGCGGCTTGCTGACGGTCGGACTTCTCGGACAAGTCCTGTAGAAGCTTTTGGATCATCTCCAAGGATGCCTGATTGGGAGAGCTGGCTGCCATGGTGGTTGTGTGGAGTGTACTTACTTATGTATAAAACCAGAACTAGCGAGAGTCAGGCGATAACTTTCCCCTCCTTCTAGCGCCAAATGTGTGAACTGAGATTGAACTTCTCCTTCTAAAATGATTTGAATGTGGAGGAGTTTATCGCCGTAAAGTAGTTCCGAACTGAATTATTAGAGAGTTTTTGAGTATCTGAATTTGTATTCCTTTTCTGGAAAAAATGTTCGATCCTTTACAAGTGACCCCCCCCTTACATATTTATACCGCCCAATTTATTACCCAATTAATGCGTAATCAATAGGGCGCGATTTGCGCGGTCTAATTAATCCTCTTGAATGCGGGAATCTTTGACCGGGCCCGAGCTGCGAGCTGACCAGCACGAAGCATCTACGTGCTCTCTTCCCTTTCCCGGGCCTTATGGGCCGACCAGCACTATTCTCTTAGCCCATTAAACAAGCCCGTCCTAGGCCCTCTTGCTTATTGCCCCTGATGACAGATTGTGGGTACAATAATATCTTCTGAGTTCTGACTGCTGTTTTTTCTTCTAATGGTAAACAAGTGGCAGTGTTTTATTTTCTTCTATGAGATGATTACAAAAACAGCCACTTATTTAGTGGAAACTACAATTAGGTTTAAAATTGGGTTACTCATATGTGTATCTTGTACAGCGTGACACTCAATGACTAAAAAAAAAAAAAAAAAATCCAACAAGCGAAATTGTCAGTGCGATTGCAAACTATAAAAGTATATTTCTAACAGTTAGAAGAATTGATTACGACGAATGCAACAAGTAGTGTCGCTCTCCTCTTGTATCTCCACGCTTCGCTTCCTTGTTCCTTATTCTTCTTCTAATCTCTCTCCGCTTCGTCCTCTCTTCCATATCGCCGCCATGCCTCCTTACGGTCCTAATTCTCAAGGTGGTCGTCGTGGCGGAGGTTTTTCCTCCGGTCGCGGTGGTGCTCGTCGTGGTGGAGGACGCGGTGGCGGCGGCGGTCGTGGCGGTGGTGGTGGCGGCCGTGGAGAACAGCGATGGTGGGATCCGGTGTGGAGAGCTGAGCGTCTGCGCCAGCAACAAGTTGAGGTATTATAAAAGACATTGTTCGTATTCACTTCTCCATTCTAGCTCCTCGCTTGTTTCGTCCACTAGTGGAGAATCACAGATTGAGTTAGGTTTAGTTGAAGAGATGATAAAATCTGTGATTAGGAGGCTTAATTGGGATCAAATAATTTGTTGCAGATGGAAGTTTTTGATGAGAATGAATGGTGGAACAAGATTGAGCAATGGAAAACAGGAGGAGAACAAGAGATGCTAATTAAGCGTAATTTTAGCCGGGGAGATCAGCAAACACTTTCTGATATGGCTTATCAACTCGGTCTTCACTTGTAAGTCCATCTTCTTCTTTTCTAAGTTTTATCTTGTTTCTGTGATGGTTGTTGAGTGTTATATTTTTACATGATCTGGCTGTTGTGTTAACATTTGCTGTCTTCAAACTTTTCTATAAGCCATGCGTTTGTTTGTAAAAGTGATTGGTTTTTGTGGTGACAATATGTGATTGATTTGTTATTCTGTTTTGGAAAGGAAGCCATGCATACAATAAAGGGAAGGCTCTTGTAGTTAGCAAAGTTCCTTTACCTGATTATCGGGCTGATCTTGATGATCGGCATGGATCCACTCAGAAAGAGGTAGTAAAAATGGGACTATTACGAAAATTTTATACTTATGTGGTGGCTGCTGGGACGCTTGCTTATATACTCTTTTCTTGTAGATTACAATGTCCACAGAGACTGAGAGAAAACTTGGAAGTCTTTTGAAAACAACACAAGAATCAGGGTCTTCTAGTTCCTCTACTTCAGTAGTTCATGATCAACGCACAGCAACTCTTGGCTTGAAAAGACCTGATTCTGCTTCCAAATTGCCGGATTCTCTTGGGAAAGAAAAATTCAGTGCTGCACTCAAGGAAACGCAGGAAAAGCTTAAGGTGCATATATGGCTAAAGTAAACTGTATACATTACGGTATATGTGGAATCTGGACATAACGTCTATTTATAACGGTTTTAACACAGGCAACTGAGAGTGTAAAAGCACTTCAAGCTTTCAGAGAAAAGCTACCTGCTTTTAGAATGAAACAGGGGTTTCTTAAATCTGTTTCAGAAAATCAGGTAATCTTCTTCACTGTGTCCCATCGGCTATTTTCTCCTTCTCAAGATGTCTGTTTGAGCAGTGTTGATCTTGAAACTAATATCTGTGCCTTGTGTTTATTTTTCAGGTATTGGTAGTTTCAGGAGAGACCGGGTGTGGTAAAACAACACAACTTCCTCAATTTATATTGGAGGAAGAAATATCATCCCTAAGAGGTGCTGACTGCAACATAATTTGTACACAACCTCGACGTATTTCTGCCATATCAGTTGCTTCGCGTATATCTGCTGAAAGGGGTGAACCCATTGGTGAATCTGTGGGTTATCAGATTCGTCTAGAGTCAAAGCGTTCTGATCAAACACGATTGCTATTTTGCACTACTGGTGTCTTACTCCGGCGGCTGGTAAGATACACCTATTCTACATTTCTACTACTCATCCACTCATCACATTTAGTTGAACTATGATATTGTATAGTTTGTAAATTTGACATGATGATGTGTCGAATCAATTTTTGAAATGCAGATTGAGGATCCTAATCTAACTAATGTAAGCCATTTGCTTGTGGATGAGATTCACGAGAGAGGCATGAATGAGGATTTCCTACTAATCATACTACGTGATCTCCTTCCTCGACGCCCAGATTTGCGTCTTATTCTAATGAGTGCTACGATAAACGCTGACATGTTCTCAACATATTTCGGGAACGCTCCAACTACACACATCCCGGTATGACTAGTCATATAGCCAGTATCTTGTTTATGATCTGATACCTGGGACTAATCTCTTTCTAACTTATTTCCAGGGCTTCACATTCCCTGTGGCAGAGTTATTCCTAGAAGATGTGTTGGAGAAAAGTCGCTATAGTATTAAGTCGTCTGATTCAGGGAATTATCAAGGCAATTCGAGAGGTAGGAGAAGAGACTCAGAATCCAAGAAGGATGACCTGACTACTCTGTTTGAGGTACTACTATGCTTCCCAATGTTATCTGAGCTAAAGCATAGGGTGTCATTTGGGAATGTAGACTCATTGCATTCTGTTCATTAGTCTTATTAAACTAGCCTTAAGAATTGTTTTTCTTTTGACATCACACAAATGTAGACATTTGGTCTCAATGTACGTGGAAAGGTTAAACCTCAAGACCAAAATGCTAAATCCACGTGGTAGTTTATGTTTGTAGGTTCAGTGAATAAAAGTTGCTCTATAGTAGTTAAAAGAACCGCAGCAAGCTTGAACTTTCACACTTTTTTCATCTTCAAATGCTTAAGCATACATGAATATGTTTTACTTTGAATGCCTTACTAAGTGGTATTTTATTTTTTTAGGATATTGATATCAATCTTCACTATAAAAGTTATAGCTCAGCCACAAGACTTTCTCTCGAAGCATGGTCTGGTGCACAGATTGATGTGGATCTGGTATGAGTTTTGCTCTATCCTCTTGGTAACTTCCTGCTGATTTAGCTAAGAAATCAGCAGGAAGGTCATCATATATTGTTGGAGATTCTCGTTATGAACTGACGTGGAATATGTTGTAGGTGGAGGCTACACTTGAACATATTTGCCGTCATGAAGGTGATGGGGCGATTCTTGTCTTCCTAACTGGCTGGGATGAGATTTCGAAACTGCTTGAGAAAATCAACGGGAACAGACTGCTTGGAGATTCTAGCAAGTTCTTAATTCTTCCTCTGCATGGTTCAATGCCGACGGTTAATCAACGTGAAATTTTTGACCGTCCACCTCCTAATAAGCGGTTAGCCACATGAGCTATTGATTCTCCTTTTATCTGTATGCTTTGTAACAACTTTTTGAGCGTATGATCTGCTTTTGCAGGAAAATAGTTTTGGCTACAAACATTGCCGAGAGTAGTATTACAATTGATGATGTTGTATATGTTGTGGATTGTGGTAAAGCAAAGGAAACTAGCTATGATGCTTTGAACAAGGTGGCATGTCTCTTGCCATCATGGATTTCAAAGGCTTCAGCACACCAGGTATTCAGTTAACCATTAAATTTTCTATTATTGATCTAATTACTGCGCCCAATCCATAGATATGCTTGTAAGATCTTGAAACCCGTGCTTTTCTCTGGGGCTTTGGTAAAAATGCAGAGACGAGGTCGTGCTGGACGTGTCCAAGCTGGAGTTTGCTACAGGTTGTATCCAAAAGTCATCTATGATTCTTTCCCACAGTATCAGTTACCAGAAATCATACGGACTCCATTGCAAGAGTTATGCCTGCATATCAAAAGTTTGCAGGTTGGATCCATAGGATCATTCTTGGCCAAGGCATTGCAGCCACCAGATGCACTTGCTGTTGAGAATGCTATTGAACTTCTCAAAACAATTGGGGCTTTAGATGACATGGAAGATCTTACACCCCTTGGTGAGCAGAAAATTGGTCTTTATGATTGTAAGCTTTTATGTAATAATATATGTTATACTCAAAACCATTATGTTACAGGTCGGCATCTTTGCACTCTACCGGTAGACCCAAATATAGGAAAGATGCTTCTGATTGGAGCTATCTTCCAGTGCGTCAATCCTGCTTTGACAATTGCCGCTGCGCTGGCATATCGTAGCCCATTTGTCTTACCATTAAATAGGAAAGAAGAAGCTGATGATGCTAAAAGATATTTTGCTGGTGATTCCTGCAGGTATGACCTAGAGACAAATTACTTTATTTGTCACCCACTTAAGTCAATCAGGTCCCTGTGTTCTGCTTCTTACAAAAAAGAATGGCATTTCTGTGTTGTGCAGTGATCACATTGCTCTGCTTAAGGCATATGAGGGATATCGGGATGCAAAGCGTGGTGGAAACGAAAAAGATTTTTGTTGGCAAAACTTTCTTTCCCCTGTAACTCTAAGGATGATGGAGGATATGAGAAACCAGTTTCTTGATCTTTTATCAGATATAGGTTTCGTAGACAAATCAAGGCCAAGTGTAAGCGTCAAGAACCAGTCCTAATAGTGAAATTATATTGTGGAACGCTGATAGAATCTAAAATTACTGTGTTTTCAAATGCACATGGTGCTTTTCAGGCATACAACCAATACAGCCAAGACATGGAGATGGTAAGCGCGGTTTTGTGTGCGGGGCTGTACCCAAATGTTGTGCAATGCAAAAGAAGAGGGAAGCGCACTGCATTCTACACTAAAGAGTTGGGTAAAGTTGATATTCACCCTGGATCTGTCAACGCAAGAGTAAATCTCTTCTCGTTGCCGTACTTGGTCTACAGCGAAAAGGTGAAGACGACAAGTGTTTATATCCGAGACTCAACAAACATATCAGATTATGCACTCCTTATGTTTGGTGGTAATCTTATCCCAAGTAAAACCGGGGAAGGTATAGAGATGTTGGGAGGGTATCTCCATTTCTCTGCCTCAAAGAACGTCTTGGAACTGATACAGGTAAAGTTGTATTATCTCTGTCAAATCTCTCTTGTTCTTCATGTGTTTCTGTGATGTGAAGAGGATTACATGATTGTGCAGAGATTGCGGGGAGAGGTGGACAAGCTGCTGAATAAGAAGATAGAGGATCCGAGTTTGGACATAACTGTGGAGGGAAAAGGAGTTGTTTCAGCTGTGGTGGAGTTGTTGCGTAGCCGAAACATCAGGTATTAAACAAAATACTTTTGAGTCTTACCTTATTGTAGGAGGGAATAAAAACTTTGATTATTGGAAAACAAGGTCAATAGTTGGGACTCAGCTTAAATTTTAAAAGATTATACAAGTTGTAGTTTAGAGCTGTTGATTAGTGAGGATTTACAAAAATAGTTTGCTTTATTTGTCTTGGACAATGAATAGTTGTGCCTTACTTGTTTCGGCTAGGCCGAGTTTTGTAGTGTCATCTCATTTCCCATTTTTGCTATCTTTATTTGTGGTTAAAATGTTTGTTGAAAAGAAAATGAACATGTTATTGCTTCCTAGCAATGTGTCTCGTCTCATGCAATGGCTGGTAGAGGTCGAGTTTCGACTTGAGCGTTATTAGCTTATAGTTTCAAATGTCATATGAATGAGAAGTAAGCAGTAATACTCATGTCATCTGATCCTTATTGTCTTCTACCAGACCTTTGGCCATGAATTGATTTTAGGGAGTCGCTGAAAACTACAAGTTATTGGCACATTTGAGAGTTGATTGAACTCTGGTTTACATTTGAGACTTGATCCGAGAAATTAAAAATTTTAACTACAATAAGAAAGACCTTCAAATTAATGAGTATGAAATTGAATATCATTTTCATGACGCTTACCATGATCCATTCGTTCCGATTTCTAAACCATTGGTCATAGTCTAACTCTAGACCATTGGTTCTACTCTTGACGTTCTTCTTTATCTCTTTGCTATTTGGACTGGATCCACTCATTTTCAGCAGGCCCAATCTCATTCTTGTCTTATCCTTTTATTTTGTCTAGGTTATTTCGTTTCGTTTTCGCAAGAATCTAATTCGCTTGAAACTTTTATATGTGGTCAGAAATTTATGTTAGACACAGACATGCTTTGAGTTTTATCATTGAAGTATTGATAGGTTTATAATTTACGTACACGATAGTTTTAGTAATTTGTCAAACACTCTCAAAACCATAGGTTCAGTTTTTGAATACAAAATAGTGTGAGGCAGTGAGCAGGTCAATGGTTTTAAAACATATGTCGTAAAGTGGGACTTTACGTGTCTATATTACGTCCTTATATATATTAATTTATTTTGAAATCACATGTCATTCATTAAATTTTTAAGTTTAATTAAAACCCTACGTTGCAGAAATCAACTCTCTCGATCGCTCTCGGGGAAATAATAGTATGATACAACCAACGATGGAATATGAAAACGAGTCTTCTATTGCGGCGTCAAAATTGTTTGGTCCTTCACTTCCGGTCCACATCTTTATGATATATCTTTGCATTATAAATGCATGCTTAAACAAAATACATACCGGCGCGTGTGTTATATGGATCAAAACATAAAAGCATGGCAAAGTATATAAATTTGTGGAATGGGGCTTCTTCTTATCTACCAGAATGTATTTTGCAGATGCGAAAATTATTGTTTACGGGAACAGACGTTAATATACCATTTAATTTGGTGGTCGCAGTTACTACTCCAAGTCCCACGTAAAGGAATAACGATATACTATATGAATATTTTCAAAACTTCCACATCTAGAGACTAGAGCTTGAATATAAATATATATAATCCATTGAATTCTAGAGCATGAACTAAAAGGTATGAGTCAAGCAATTCCAAACAATAAAAAAGCTAGTATCATATAATGGTTGATCAAAGATTTAATGTTAATATATATATATATATATATACACTACTTATTCGATTCAAAGAATCCATTTTTTATAGAGTATAGATGTGAAGTTCCAAGATACCTTAAGTATAGTCGTTTGTTGTGATCTCATGTATTATTAAAAAATAGTCTATTGAAAATGTGATGTATACTAAAATTGTTTATTGTTAATATATGTATTGTCGGAAGAATTGCTCGTCATAAAGTTATCAGAGAATCGTTTATCGCGATCGCGTGTAGTTTCCTTTACAAATCAAATAATATTGTTCGATCTATGAATCATCATTTTATAATAGGATAAAATCAGATGTTTCTAATAGTACTGCAAAATACGGTAGTAATCATAAAATAAAATTAAAAACAACTAGGAATGTATTATTAATGGGTGAGACAACTGTTTTATTTATCAGGTCGAAGACTTTTACGTTTTATTTATTTATGAATTCTGAATCTGTCTGTGAACTGTTCATCTACAGCTATCAGTTGTGGTCCAGTCTGGACCCTCTTTTCGCACTTTTAAACTCAACTAAGATTTTTTAGAGCTGCTCGCAATATATGACCACTTCTCAAATTTTCTTAAGTAAAAACTGATCACTGTTTCTCTAAAGAACAAAACTACATACACCAATTAAAAACAATATATGGTCGTCATGCTTTTACTTATTTTAATTGTTTTACTATATTTTGTGTGAGATATGGTGGGTGGTGTGGTTTTATACTGAATTGAGATCCTCATTTTTCTTCTGTGTCAACTTCTTTGTTAATATTTCCTATTAGGTTACTCATTTTTTTTTTTTTTTTAAATCTTTGTCTTCACTCTCGACTGCGTCGACTTGTATTCTAATTTTTCGCTGGTCAATAAGGATTTGAGTCATTAGATGCGACGCAAATGTGTAACAAACTGATCTATACTTTATTTTATTTAAGAAATGTATTAATAATTTAATATATATTGGAAGAACGAAGTTTCAATCAGATGCGATCTGAAAGAAAACAAAAAGATTTTCTTTCTTATGTTTTGTTTTTAGTAAACCATCGTATAAAAGTTGTTCTTATAACATGTACCAAAGTACCAACAGTCCAACACCATGTGCCCCGATTGTTAAATACAAAGATTCTCGCAATAAAAAACGAGGTCCGTGCATTGGATTAGTTAAGAATTTGTAACATGTTGATCTGAATTTGAATGTTACAAAACTGATATATATGCATTTTCCCACTCCTAAGAAAATTATTATTGTGTTAAACCAAAAGAAATAAAATTCTTGTAGGCAAAAACTAATATATAGATTAATCATTTACTCGTTAAAAAAAAGATGATGAAAATGCCATGCTCCTTTAATCTGGATTATTATGGAAGTTAAAGGATACATAAATTAAGAAAGAAAAAAAAAGGTTGTCACAATAATTAAAATGCAAGTTGGAAATGAGAATAGCCATGTAACCTGTGATTTTCATTGATACCTTTGCAGTTTCCATATATAGAAAGAATATTTGATGAACATTTTCCTCTATTATCTACATTGTGAACATCAAAAGTATGAAAAAGAAACCTAATGAAAATAGGATAAATAATATGAATATGCCACTAGTGTTTTCAACAGCACCAATGAATAACTCTCATATAAGTGATTGTACTTATTGAGAATTGGACTCGTTTGTATGTCGTCTGTACGTTGTTTTCTTGGTTATCATCAGCAGGGATATGCAAGAACCATGTTCTTTGGGAGACAAGGCGAGTCCTTCCAAACCCTAGCGTGTAACTTAAGAAGCTCCTTCGCCTTCTCTTTAGTCTTGCCCCCACAGCTTACTTGAAGCACAAGACAAAGCTTTGCTACAACCCCTAACTGTAACATCTCGTTCAGCAAAGCAGGCGTCGCGCAGAACTTTCCCACTGACAACAAAACCCTAACCGCTCTATCGCTTGCCGTCTGCGAAACCCTAAGTATCTTCTTGCACACCACCGCTATGGCTGCTCCGTGTTTCAAGAACTCGGCTCGTCCCTCCGCACACTGACACAACAGATCAAGAACCACCATCGCCATCTCTGGACCTCTCCTATCTGATGAGAAGCTCTCGTCCATGAGAAGCTCGATTATCACAGGAATCACTCCAGCTTCAACAGCCTTGTGTCTGTTCCTTCCCCATGGACATACGTTCACCAATATATGCATCGCGGCTTTTGTCGCTTTGCGTGAGATCCGGTCGTCCAAGATCTCGACTACCTCAGTGAAAACCTCTGGCTTCAGAGTCATGATCTGCATTGGATCCGCTACCTCAAGAATGTTCTTGAGAAGCAACGTTGCATAGGCTCTTGATTCGTAGATCCCGCGCTGCATGATCTTCGTCAACGACTTTACGATATCGTTACCTTTCTTGTTGTTTAAAAGATTCTTGAGGACTGTCTCTGAGGTCTCGAGGTGGTAGAGTAAGTTGAGGCTTTCGTCGGTCAGACCCCCTAAAGATTGAAACCCATTTTCTGAGTCGTTGCTTACGATGTTGGCCAAGAACTCTGGTACTCCGGCGGCCTCCAAACACCGCTTGTTGGTCGCATTCTCCGACATAATTTGACGAAGTCGTTTGAGACACTTGACCTGGTTTTGATGCGAAGAGGCTGAATCTCTAATGAGCTTTTCGATCTCAGCTTTACAGATCGGAGGTCTCGGGGTAGGGATCCTCTCGATGCCGTATGAGGCGTTTAGGGTGCACCAAGATTGGATGAGACGGCGAAGAGTGTGGTTCGGGGTGAGATCGGCGTCGGTTATATCTTGTTTGGTGACCGGACACGAGTTCTTCTTGCCAGCAAAGAGCCATTTCTCAATGCTGTCTCTGTCGTAGGTTATTCCGGTAGAGACTATCACTGGATCTTTCATAATCTCTAGAGAGATGGGACAAAGGAAGAACGGAGGAATCTCGATTTCTTCATCCATTGATCCTCCGGACATATGATGAAGATGCTGTGAGATTTGATGAAAAACTAGATGAATATATTGAGCAAAGAAGCTAAGGAACAAAACCAAAATTTATATATTTTTTTTCTCTTGCTACAAGTTGTAGTAGTTGAGCTTGGGAGATGTGAATTGGTTTGAATATTAAGTTAGGAAGAAGAGAGAAAGGAGGTTGGGTTTATATATAAAGGAGATATCAAAAAATTAGTTCACAACTTTTTAAAAAGTCAAAACACGGAAAATACAAATACTATTAGACACTCTTTGTAAAGCTGTCCCTATTTAACTAAAAAAAGAAAAAATAACCTGCCCCTATTTAAAAAGATTATTAGTATTATTTTGTTAAAGATGGAACGAACGAGGAACATAGATTTGACCTTTTATTTTTCTCTGAATGATGAATGACTGATGAGTTGGGTGAAGAAAAAAGAACACGTGAGACGTATGAAAAGGTTTGACTTTTCAATGAGAGATCGTAACAAACGGATAAGAAAATTAGTGGTAAAGTATATAAAGAGAGAGCCATTGGGTCAGGTCGTGGCGGTGGTGAAGACAAGAGTGTCTTCTTTGTGTCTGTTCCTATTTTTTTATTTGCTCACATGCCATAATTGATTGATTCTTCATCTCTCTCTCTTTTTTTGCAAATTTTTGCCACCCATTTTGACTTTTGATATCCTTTTTGATGTGTCGTAAAAAAAATAACAGTAACTGTATACAAATTTTAGTACGACCTTGTTTTTTTTGTTTGAGATTATATATTAGTCAATATTTGCTAACTTTGTACTAAAGGATCTTTTTGGCTTTTTAGGATATACCAATATATTAGTATCAAAGTGAATTGTATCTATCGTGAATTGAAAATGGTGGAATTGGTTTATCATCCATAGTTATTGAAAAATCAGTGTTCCGACCATAATATAATCATATGATTTGCCACATAATTTTGTCACATATATTAATGCACGATAGGATATTAGGGTTAAATTGATTTTTAATTAGTGTCTCTTTGTTTAAAGTTTAAACTGAATTCTCCCTTGTCTAAAAAGCCAAACAATCAAATATGTTTATATTTTCCGTCGTCTCGCACAGCACATACTAAACACGACATGATGAATAACATATCTAGTAATAACATATATTTTTCGTCCACATGCTAACACAAAAATAAACAAACATTTCAATCAACATACAATCGAATCACATTATCTCACATTTATAGATACACAGGCAATATATGCTCATACTGTATGATTCATATATACATCAGCCCATCTTCCTTCTTATGCATCCATGTTTGCGGCCATCACACTTTCGAGTATCTTGCATGATATCTCCCGGTCAGGCGGTCACCAAGACCCTTGACTTGAACATATATTCATGAACCATTCCATTATTATAGATACCAGATTACCAGTGTCTACGTACAATCAAATCGTTTACCACATCTTGACACTAACCCAACCTCCACGGTTCTCGAGCACAAAACTTAAAGGTTTTCTATAATAACGAACGGCCATCGAATCAAATTATCAAAAAGACCTTCGAACCCGTGGTTTCAAAATGTAGTACTGTAGTTTGGTGACTCATGGCTTCTCGTCTTGATGAATTGGCATCTTGTTCGAGAATCATTATGTATAGTCATGTTAAAGATCCGCAGTCTTCCTTAATTTTCTTTTTGTTTCAAAATCTTTGGGTTTTGAAAACTAACTCTTTTATTTTCTTTTTAAATTAGACTTAATAGCACTTCGAAGGGAATATATTCTTAACTATATGTATGCATACACATTAGCATACATTTCTCTAATTAAATTATATTCCCTTGATATGATGAATCTTTGTACGTAGTTGCCGCCGTATCACTATCATCTATAATCTATCGTTGCCATGATTATATCGTTGCCGCCTCATCAGTATCAAATACATTGTTTCATGTAATCGTTACATTTGTTTTAACGTGAAAGCGGATAGACATAATTTGGAGGACTATTGATTTTCGAATCGTTAGGTGACATTTGTTTACGAGAAAAACCGAATAGACGTAATTTGAACAATATTTTTTTGGGAGTATTTAGGTGTGATGGTAATTTTTTGGAACAAATTATATAAATAAAAATAACTTAACAGTAGTATATATTTATTTATCTTTCCAAAATATTACTACTAAGTTATTTTTATCGGGGTCAAATTAAAATATTAAACATGATACAATTTAATATACATATCAACTTAAGATTTAATGTAGATGTATAATTTATCAAATATAGAAGTTTAATCTTTGATATTGGACTATAGTGTATATTTATTTATCTTTGATTTTCCCATAGGCCATAGCATGTTGTTTATCTATGTATCTATTCTATGCAATAAATTCATAGTTTTTGTATAATTTATTTTATGTATATATATTAGTATTAGTGGTAAACCCGGTGCTTTGCGCCGGAAATTATCATCAATGTATTATGTATCCTACTATATTAATTGAGAAGTACAAATATGAAACAAACCTTAAATGTGTAAAAAATTACATTCAATTGCCATTAGAAAACTTAATTAAAATTAATAAATTAATTCAATAAATATAATTAATTTAAAAAACGAAAATTGAGGATACTTTAAATAAAATAAATTGTAAAAAAGTAGCAAAAAAAATATTTTATAATCAAAACTAATCTGTATTAGAAAAAAAAATTTACAATTAAGATTTTAAAAATCTAATCAAAGAAAATCTACAACTACAAATTTTATCCTACTATACTAATTGAGAAGTACAAATATGAAACTAACCTTAAAATATGTAAAAATTACATTCAATTGCCATTAAAAACCTTAATTAAGATTAATTAATTAATTAAATAAATATAACTAATTAAAAATGAAAATCGGGGACACATCAAATAAAATAAATTGTAGAAAAGTAAAAAAAATATATCTGAATCAAAATTAATTCATACTTAAAAAATTAACAGGTAAGATTTTAAAAACCAAACCGAATAAAATATACAGCTACAAATTTTATCAAAAAAATATTCCACCACAGGTTAAAATTATTACAAACAAAAAAAGGAAGCCACATAAAATAAAAATTAATATTGGTTTCAAAGAGACATTTTAGAACTTTTACTAGCTATAATTAGTTGCTCTTTTTTACATGTTAGTAAGAATTGTGTTTAGTTGACAAAAGTTTAAACAATTTTATTTATTACATATAAATTTTTTATTGACAGGTTTTCAATAAACAATTTTAAAATACAAAAATTATAATATAAGCAAACCAAATTTTTAATCACAAACTATTATAAATAATATTATAATAAAATAAATTATTACAAACTTTTATTAAAAAAATGTTCAGCCCGCGGTTCTCCGCGGGTTAGTATCTAGTTATCAATTATACTACATTGTATCATAATTAAATATAACGATGGATATGTGAAACGTAATAATATTTGTTTACACATATACTTTGTCATTTAAATTCATTCGACCGAATAAAAAGAATATTAGGTTAAATGTCAACAAATTTCAAATTTATCATCTAAAGATTGTATCATGCCTCCCAGAATTAAATGTATTGTGCTTGTTAAAATTTTAAAACATTACAACAATTTCTCAGTTTGGGACACTATAACTAAGTTATTGTAATTTTCTAATTATTGTATAGTATTGAGTATTCTATTCACATTTTTTTAGTCAACACATCTCATTCACTTATATGATGAGATAGTTTTTAATTGCTCTGTTAATAAACATACAAAAAAATCATATGAATTACTAATTGATCAAGAGAATTATTGTATAGTATAGATAAAAAAAAAATCATAAAAAAAAATATATCCAAAGTAATGTACATAAATGTATTAATTTTGTTAGAAAAGCAAAACCATTGCTAAACAACTTAGCCCCCAAAAAAAAAAAACTAAACAAATAATAGTTGCTTTTATAATCAAGAGAATTTGTAACCTGGTGGAATCATCTTCTCTTTCGTGTATAGTCCTAGGAGCTTCTTTAGTTTTGGATGTGAAAACGTCTTCTTGGTGAACTTCTTTTTTTACTTTACACCATGAGTCTCTACATTCACACAAAAAGTAAGAAACACAATGTTAAGATCAAAGATGAACTAGTAGAAATCAATTTTTGTAATTGAACCTATGTTATTGTAAAAACAAATTGAGAGAACGTAGGGGTATTATACAAACACAAAAACTGGTTGCCCATGCTGAATAGGGAATGACAATGGCTGGAGACATGAGTCCAATGTTATTCATCAAGCTTTAATCGTGGAATTGGTGTGAAAGCAATGAACATTTTTTAGCCGATTGCAATAGTACCTAAAAACAACATAAAAGACAATTTAAATCAGCGATCTACAAAATTTTGGTGGTAAAAGATAATAACAAAACTACAAAAGAAAAACTCTTGATAGATGGAAAAAGAAACAGGGGAAATGAAAGAGGAATAATGAAAACAAACTAATATAAATATATTAGAGATAAAACTGTAACTTTTTTTTTTGTGTCAACGATAAAACTGTAATTCATAGTTGCAGAACGGAGATGAAGATCATGGGTGAACAGTTGGAAGAAAAGTAGGACCGTAAATTTTTTATTTTCATTTTTATAAAATAATAGGTGTAAAAAATAAAAGGTTTTGGACAGTTTTTTTGTTTTAACACCAAATTATCATAGATATCAGAATGAGTTTACAAAGCACAAAAAGCAAATCACATACAACCAATTATCACAAATAAAAGAACACAATTTCGATGAAAGAGTGGATTAATCCTGCTTTCCGGTCGGAAGCCTTACGGGCTAACAGATAACATCTGTTAAATTCCCCTCTCGCACACTTGTAAATGGCTATCATCTTTTTGATGAAACTCCAAAATGCACTTGGCATAACCTTGATTAATAAACTGAGACTGAATGTTGTTAGACTTGGTTCTGATCAAACTTGTCTCCTTCGTGATATCAAAATCAAATTTGTCTTATTCATCATCGCTACATCTTCACCCCTAGATTGTCTCTTTCTCCATGGTGGTTTCCATGGGTGTCTCTTCCAGAGCAAATCTGCTTGTTCCGATAACACCCCAAAAGAAACTCTAAATTTTTTACATCTTAAATTCGTTGGCTTACCCATTAAGAAGAATCGATCGGCCTCAGCGGAGAACAAAGAAAATACATCATATCGAATCATGGGCTTCGGTGTGGGGATAACTGCCAGAAAAAGAGAGAGATGTCCCACAAAACCCCTATCACCGGCGTAGAGAATAGCAACCATCACCGTAACGGTGAAGAGAAATCGAAGATGATAAAATTTTTAAAATGTAAACACAAAATAGGAAGGAAAAATGAAAAACTAAAATGAAAAGAGATGGCCGACCGACGCCGGAGAAGCCAGCGCCGGCCGAAAACAATTGCCGAAAGAAAGTTTTTTTTGCCGGAGAAGTGTATGAGTGATCGCGAAAGGGAGAGACGGAGAGCAGTTACCTGATTTTTAGTTAACTCGACCGTTTTCGACAGTTTATTTGAGATTTATTTTTTTGCTTGATTTCAATTTGTTTTTATGAAATATAAATTATGAAAAAGGAGTCTATGTGGTATGTTTTTATTGGGCAAGTGACTTGTGCTTTATAGAATAAAGGATTATACTAAATATTAACTATATAATCGTGCAAGAGAATGCCAAATGAACGTATATAATAAAACATCGTGTTAAAATATCACCAAGAAAATTAAATCAGAAATAGTACTACAAATATATATTTATATATGTATGTATGTATTATGTATATACTCTTTGATATTATAAATCACATCATTGCAATTTACGTAATTTCATTTTTTTTTTAATTATCCATTGACATCTACTAGATTGATTGTTCTTTTTAGATATGTATGAAAATGATAATTTTGGGGAAAAAAATGTTAAGACTGTTTAGACAAAAATCATCCACAAACCATTAAGTTACTTCAACGAGTAAAATCTTCTTGTGCTCCATAATCTCAAATTAACTAATAATCATCCACAAACCACCTACTTTGGTATTTTCTATTTGTTCTGTCGTAGATGATATTTATTATTTGCATTCCTAGTTGCTCGATCGCTAATTTTTGTTGGCCTTTGGGTTTATCGTATAGTAATTTTGTGTGATTTGAACTCCATTTAAATTTTGCGTCCTCCACGTCCTTTGCTTTTCGTTGCAAATGGTTTTTAATGGTTTCTATTGACAATCAATACAATAAAATCAACAGTCTTTAATTTTTGTTTGACATAAATTTGCATACGCTTGTTTGGTATTTAATGCATTGTTCTTGTTGTTTTGAGCAGAAATGAGCATGCCGACACGATTAAATTAATCTCTGTTATACAAATATACTATACATCATTCGGACCGACATCCTTGCACGAGAAAACCGGTTTTTGGGTTTTAATTCTTCATTTTTCTTGGTTAATCGTATGCGTTTGACTTTGATGATGATATGCTTTGTTACCAAAAAAAATATATATATATTATAAAGCAAAATGGGTGGGTGACCCGTTATTCAATTTCATCATCCTGCTCCTGCACGTCGCTTACGTTTTCCACGATGGCAGTTATATTATGGCTAACATATTACGTACTTCTTTCAAAAATGTTGTTCTTCGTTGATTATTTCTTCTTTTGATACCGACAAAACCTAATTAAGTGCCATAAACGGTCATGTCCCACCCAGACGAAGTTATAACTTATAACTATATAGTTACGTTCAACTTTTTTCTAGACGAAGATCTTCTACAATAATTTTGAATATTGACATTTCATTAAATCGTTTTTGTTATTTTTTCATACTTACTTTGACGACGTGGATCATGCATGATATAATTGTCAACTGCTGTCTATCTAGAAGTCAAAGTCTAATAATAAACGGGAGATTGTTTGACTATTATGAGAAACAACCTCTTCATATATATACGACGTAAATATATTAATTTGGGCATCGATCATTGTTAAATCGAGTCGTATTACTGATGGGTTCAAGACAGTGGTGTGGAGCTTCAACAACTTAAAGTCACCAATGTAAAAAAGAGTAACACGGTTTTAAAAGATATTACCACCACATATATGCAAGAATGGGCATGCGCGTATGAAACTTTCTGAAGATAGCAATATATTATATTTATAGAAAGTAGTTCACTAATTCATTTTGACCACACTCTTTTAGCAAATTTTAAACAATGTAATCTTTACTTTACGACTAACAACAATTTTAATTGCTAGGTACAATGCATCTAAAGCTTTTCTAGCAATTTTAAAATAGTTTCGAGAGCTATTCACGAAACGTCACAAAGCATTCCATGCCGTATCTTAATCAATTGACATGATTGTAGAATGCAACATCGTGTAGTGTAGTGTAGACAAAACCGATATATAATGTTCCGTTTATCTGATAAGTACCAAAGCTAATCTGGTTCAGGTATGAAAAACCCAAACCAATCCGGTTACAGCTGGCTTGATCGGTGTACAGATTTTTGACTGTAAGTAAGAACTAAGAAGGAAGGGCCCAAAAGGTATAAGAAACAAAATCGCATTAAAGTAAGGGAGTCGTTATATACTGTGTGGAAGTTACTGAATTGGACCAACTTCTGAACATTTATCTCGTGGACGTACTTGATAAATTCTTACCTAACCTTTTTGTTTATTATATGAGCATATTTTCATATAATAAATATATATAGATACAAATTTTTAAAGTTTTCCGGACGTAGCAAATCGACTGTCGGATATGAATGGACTCACGGGCCTAGTGAGAGAACGTGAAACCCATTAGAAAAAGTGGGCTTATGGACTCGGAATTGACATAGGGCCCACTAAAAAGTGGGGGGGGGGGGGGGAGGGGGTTGGGGCGTTAGAAGTGGTATCAGAGCACTATAACCAATACTGAAGATACCTATATTTGTTACTTAAGAAAAAAAGTATATCAACAATGAGCTAGAAGCATATTGGTGATGATTTTCAAATGGTGAATCTTGGTAAATATACCTAGACCAAATGAAATATGATTAGGAAAATGCAAAACATTTGGTCTTGAGCCTAATTGATGAGTAAACAACATATATCAACTTGAAGCTCCCAAGAAAGAAAATTATCCTGGGTTGGACATTGGTAGTGAGCAAACATCCAGGTTACAGTTATGTATGACTTAGTAATTACACGCTCGATCCAAATAAATGTGTGCCAAGCTCCCGTGTTGTAACACTTTAACAATGAAAAAACTGAGAGCCGTTGATGCAGTCTTATCTCGATATTTTTTTAAATCCTAAGTAAACTGAAAATTTTGGACCCCTTTTACAATAATTTTTTTTTTACCCTTTTGTTCAAGGGATTTTTTTGAATTTTCGAGTGGTCCGCTGGTTTTCGCCCCTCCCGCCGCCCGTTATGTTAGACCTATGTTGATGACATTGTGCAAGAGGTGCATTTGCATCATATTCACCCAAAATTCAATATTTTATCCTTTTTAACCCAAATTAATTTAACAAAATATGAACTAATAAGAAATGTGAGATATATGTATGAATACATACACCATTTAGTTTTGAGATTATGTAGTATAAAAACATAAATCATTTTATTCTTATGGTTTTTTGTTTTATATAATTATCATAAGTTACAATGATGTAAAAAAAACATTACAGAGAACTAATATGATCTATGACATATTAATAAATATTTTATCCTCATCATTTTTATTACATAACATTTTTAATCACCAATAGTCACATAATTAATATCCTGAACTTCAACAAGTAGGAAAAGGAATACCACAAAATCCTAAAGCAGCGTGAGCTTGCGGAGAGGTGACTAATTGCTTGAAAGCTGGATTTTTAATGAAATCACAAAAACATGGTTGTTGTGCTTTCAGTTTCCCGCAGCACTCTGCTGAGGGTGGAGTTCCAACAAGTATCGCTGGTACACATCCTGTGATCTCAATTTCAGTGCAAGGCGGTTTCACGGAATTTTCGACCAGAGATGATTTAGTTGTGGCTAGAGATGACATTAGGGCTACAACAAATGTAATGCATACTAGTGTTGTAAACTTCATTGTCTTCATTTTCTCTATGACTTCAATGCTCTTTTCTGTGTTTAAAGAGTGTATTTGGGATGTTTAGTTTCTGTTGTTAGTGGTAAAGGTGTAAACTTATTATATAAATATAGATGAGGAGGATCTGAAATGTGAGATTGTGAAATGAATGTGTGGATTATGAATATGTTTCCTGTCAACAAAATTAATTAGAAAATATCAAAATAGATAAGGAATACCATATAATGTGAGTCAATAGTCAATACCATATAATATGTGTCAATACCATATAATGTGAGTCAATGTTTGGTTTTTACTATAATATTGTTTTGTGTTTAAATTTAGTATAATAATTTATGTGTATGATATGAAAAGAACATATGATATATTCTTAATTACATGTGACACATGTCAGTTGTATCATTCAGATGTTGACACATGTCAATTCTAAATTTATTAAAGTTTTTTAAAAATAAAAATATAAAAAAATTCAATACCTACCATAAAAAGATCTTATTATATAAAGTTGGGTTTTGAAATTTACTCATTAACAAGATTATGACATGTGTCAAGTTATCAATCTCAGATTTTGACATGTGGAAAAGTTAATATTTAATATTAGTAATTTGATTACAACAAAATAAACTATTTTGTTTAAAAAATATTAATAATGTAAAAAGATAATTATCAAAAATTACAGAATTTATGAAAAATACAAAGGTTTTTAAAATAATTATAAGAAGATTATATATATATATATATATATATCATAAATTCGAAAATTATAATATTATTTAATTATTTTAATTTTAAGTTATGAAAAAATACTGCTTTCAACTTTGTTTAATTGGAATTTTTTTATAATGGGAAGGTAAATTTTTCTTATTTTTTTAAACTAAAACTTTCTCATACTTTCTCATTTTTCAGTTGGGAATATGTAAGATTCATATGTTGACCCAAAAAAAAATTACTATATGCGTCTACTTTCTTAATACCATTTTTTAAAATTTATTGTAATATTTTTAGATTACTAAACAAAGGGAGATAACGAGTAGAAGCTCATAAACCTAATGGGTGGATAAAATAAGCTAATCAAACACAAGCTTACGACAAACATAGATAGATAGATTGGAAAAACATAAATCGTTGTTAATAGATCCATATGAGCTCAAAGACTTTGACACCCTGGTTTGCGGAAAGGTTTAGAAGAATTGATTTTGGTTATATATGTTACCAAAATGCACTTATTTTTTGTAACAACCCGTCCTGCGGCCAGCTTGGGGTCTGTTGGGCCAGCTAGCAGTGGGCTAGTAGGGTCCACAGACGGTCCGTTGGGGCAGCTAGCGGTGGGCTAGTGGGTTTCGCGGGACGGGTTGTTACATTTTTTTGTCAAGGGTCCTGAGAGAATTTCATGATGGGTGACCTTCCTGGAAGTGATTGTCGGAACTATGCGAGTGAGGACAAAACACAGGAAACCGGCCATAAAATACAGGAAACACATGATAAAGCCTCCCAGACGTAACAAATTGCCCATAGAATATGGGTGGGTCCACAAGCCGGAAATAGATGTAGGCCCCACTTAGGAAGGTGAGCCCATGGGCTGAGAGTGGACATGGGATCACTAAGCAAGGTGGCGGTTGAAGCGTTACAGAGACAGAGGCTACATCATGGTGTGTTAAAGACACTTCCACGAATACATTAGGAAATTTAGCATTAGTTACTATCAAAAAAAAAAATTGTGACGTTAGAAAAAAGGTTTTTACTTTTATTGGTTATCGGAGCAAGCCATTTTGAGATAGCAAAAAGACGTGAACATGTTCTCTCCACACAGGAAGAGGGCAGAGCCGAGATTTTCTCTATGGTGTAGAAGGTTGGACACAAGGTTATATCCCCAAGAGAGGAAGGTGGAGGAGGTTTGACGGAAGGTGATCTCCCCAAGTGAAGAAGACGGAGTCAAGGTTCTCTCCATGGTGGAGGAGATTGGACGCAAGGTTCTCTGCATAAGAGATGAGGGCGGAGCCGAGATTTTCTCCATGGTGGTCATACACTATTGTGATGATACATCATTGATTAGTATATTATGTAATATATACTTTATTTGAAATGTTTTTGAGCCAACAATTTTAGTAATTAAAAAACTATGCAGAAGTGAAAGTAAAATAATTGGCTTAATGTGTTTATACAGACATTGTTTAGGTGAGTGAATATATTTGTAACATAGAGTTATTTATGTGACATTGTTTAGGTGAGTGAATATATTTGTAACATAGAGTTATTTATGTATAAAAATATATATTTTTATTGGTAACATACATAAAAGATTTGTAAATATATATAAATCAGTGTATTATAACAAAAATAAAATTTATAAATAATGTACAACAAATTTTAATATAATTTATAAAACTTTAAACCCGCACATCGGGCGGGTCCTCATCTAGTTTTATATAAAAGTAAAATAGAAAAAAGAAAACCTACTTTATTTTAAAAAATCTAAGCTTTAAATTTTAGAAAAGATAATTATAAAGAAATTATATATATATAATATATCTATATCATAAAATTCAAAATTTTAATATTGTTTACATATTTTAATTTTTAATTGCTAATTTTACAAGAAAGAATATTACACAAGATCGTGACACATGTCAATTGTATCATTCAGATGTTGACATATGTCAATTCTTAATTTATTAAAGTTTTTAAAAAATAAAATATAAAAATTCAAAACCTACCATAAAAATGTTTTATATAAAAGTAAAATAGAGAAAAAAAAAACCTACTTTATTTTAAAAAAATCAGCTTTAAAATTAAGAAAAGATCATTACAAAGAATTATAATTTTGTTTACTTATTTTAATTTTAAGTTGCTAATTTTACAAGAAAAATATTACTTTTTATATAAGATAAAAAATGATTGTGAAAATTATACAATCAATTACTGTTTCTAAAAAAATGTAAATACTCACCTATACACAAAAAAAAAAAAAAAAAAGATTGTTAAAAGAATAGATTGTCCCATATTTTTTTCACCTATCAAATAATTTATTCAAGAAGACTGCTATTGTAATATATAAGATAGAAGTATGTAAGATTAACGTACGCGTTTTTGTAACTATAAAAATGTTAAAGTGAAGAGATATATAATAGGTTATTTAATGTGTTCATGAAGACAATTTGTTGGTAGTAGTAAAGACAGTAAAATATGAAGAGATATATAATAGGTTATTTAATGTATATCTTAACAGTAAAATATATTTGTGTGTACAAATACACTTTTAGTGGTAATGTATATAGTAGATTTGTAAATGGATATACATTAGTGTATTATAGCAAAAAAGAAAACAGTTATTTTCTATAACTAAAAGTTTATTTTTTTACTTTTATTCATTGTTTTTACTTACGAAAATAATTAAATATATATTATTAGTTAAATTTAAATTTATTTTAATAACTTTGAACTCATCTATAATTATTTTCTTTAACTAAAAGTGTATTTATTTACCTTTTTGTTTTCTTTTCTTCAACCAAACAATAAATTAAAAGGAAGTTCCTCGATTAGTTGTCCAAGCCGGAGGGAAGGAGTTTACAAAAGAAACTTCAGAGATAAGAGAACATGAAGCACGGGCAAGAGAATCCACCTTTGTATTTGACGCACGTGGGATCTAAGAGATGGAGACTAGTGGGAAGGACTCTAGCGAGTTAAACTCATCAAGCAGGTTGGAGAAAGACGGTCAATCTTCAGGGGACTGCACCATAGTGAGTAACTCAGCACAGTCAGTCTCGAAGTGTTGACAAGTGATCCATGTAGCATGTATGAAACAACCCGACCCGTTTTTTAATGATAATATAATTAAATATCCCATACTATTTAACTAAAACCCAAACAATAAACCAACAACAAATCAACATGCACAGCGGAAGACAAACCATACCAACTCCTACTTAATATAAATACAATATCAATCATAACCAATATAAACCAGCAACCTAGCATACTTCTAACAAGGTTCCAACAACAAAATAGCATAAACACAACACAACAACCGAGATCCTAGATCATCCTCCTCCTCATTGTCATGATTCCATGCTACACATTCATTACCTGCACCACAAACACAATGAGATGCGTGAGTATTACCAAATATACCCAGTGAGGCGATCCTCCCATCTACAAACTATACACACAAGAAAATCAGGAGTACAACCACAAACAAAACGTAACAAACCAGTCATTGAACACCCAATAACACACTCACCACACCTACACATCATCACACAAAACAAGTCATATAACCCAATCGCTTAGATAAGCTCATGGTCCGGCACTCACCTTAACAAGTAATTCACGAAAATAACTACAGCCAAAAGAGAAGCTTTCAAATATCCAATAACAATCAAACTCGCCCCTACAACCAATCACAACAACAAACAAACATTGAAAACAAACTGCCAGAAAAATAAAAAAAGAACAACTTCACAAGTGAAACCACAAAATCAAAACGAACCGTTAACTTTCCAATCTCTGCGGTGAAAAGCAAGGTCTAGACGTCTAGACGCTTCCCACAAAATTTTAGCACGATCGTAACTCAGATAAACCGCAATCGATCCTGAAACACCCGCTGATCTCAATCCGTGACTGAGAAGAAACACCCTATGAAACTGCCGTTAACTCCTAGAATATTAACTCAAATTCATTTCTGTAAAAAGGAGAGTGTACGAATATCTCTTATATACAACCATACCAAAAATCTATACCTTTCAAAACGATTTGAGCAGTCGGATCCTCCTTCTCCCAAACCCTGATGATTCCATTCCTTCTCCTTCTCTCTAGGACAAAGCTTTTTTATCTCTTTCTCCTTCTCATTCACACCAAATCGACCAAGGCTCTCTCTCTCTCTTTTTCTGATGACAATGTCGACAAAAGCACAAAAGGAGTGAAGAGGACGGACTTTAAGAGGGAGATTAGGGGTTTTTGGTTTAATTAAACCAAAATTAATTAAAATCCACTCCTTTGATTTATTCAACACAACCCAAAATATAATTCCGGAACACGGATGTTACAATATATATCTTCTCCATGGCCCACAACAACGCTTCTAACTCGGAATGCAGGGAGGGAGAGGCTCCATCTTAGACACTTAGCCCCCAACAACAAGGTTCACTCCTCACGAATGCAACACCACCAGCCCAATCCTGAATGTACATTGGTTGCTTTCCAGGAATCATCAATCTGACAACGAGGCAAAGAAACATGTACGTCCGAAGACGGAGATGGAGCTGACATGACCACCGTAAAAGAGAGCGTTTCTTCCCATGCTAACTTATCGCCCAAAGCCTAAGCAATCATATCATTTGCCTCGATCTCTAAACCTTGAAAAACTTTTTATTTATGGCCTTCCAGATTGCCCATAAAATCCATGGTAATTGAAGAAGTTGATCAGGATCACCCTATTGAAAGGCATCTCTCCTAGAAACAAAATCCAAATTTGAGTACGCCGACCCATATGGAAAACCCTCTGACGAGACCGGAGTCGGAGATAAAACTTCACACGAGCGAGGGCAATCAAAAAAAAATGTGATTAATAGTCTCAACCACAGAATCGCACATTTACACCAAATATCACATTGGACACCTCGGTGTATCTATTTACTTTTATAGATAGGTTTTACTTACTAAAACTATTTATTTTATATTCTTTGTAATATTTTATTTTATTTAAAAAACTTCAAACTCGCACATTGGACGGATCCTAATCTAGCAAACAAAATTGTATAATAAGATATATGCTCAATTTCCTTACGGTGATAGGTGATAGGTAAATTTTCCTTTTTGCTTTTAGATTAGTTTCTTTTTGTTTGGTAAATATTTTTGTAACTTTTTTTTTAGCGATTAATTAGACATGAATCAAAATCTAAGATCGTTAATTTGACACATTTCGCGATCATGTTAAGCTGTAATTTGGATATATGTAAAAATCTGAAATATACAATTGACACGTATCACGATCTTGTTAATAAGTAATTTTAACATCAAATTTTATATAATAAGATATATATATATCCATTTTAATTTGAATTATAACAAAAATAAAGTTATTGATGTTGAAAGAAAAATAAAGTTATTGAGTTGGGCCTAAATGAAAGTAGTGATATTGGAGGGAGAATGTGTGCATGCCTAATCAAATCGGAACTTTGGTAGGGTTCTAGGCCTATAAAATTTTAATATGTTGAGTTCAAATTTCTTGTTGTTTAGGACTACAAATGGTTGTGCTGACTCAAAACATTGAGTTTTCCACTTAATGTGTCGGTTTCGGTAAAGATATTCTCTGTATTTGTATGACTAGCAGAGCCGTGGCTATGTGGTAAGAAAAGAAGCATTCGCTTCCGGCCCATTTTTTTGGAAAAAAATTAAAGGCCTTAATTTTCCCAAATAAGCCCAATAGTTAGACCCAATAAAAATGTTTTATGTGGTAAAAGGAAAAAGAAAGCAACGATGGTTCTAGAAAATTCGAGAAAGAGACTCATTGTTCTTACTTGTCCCTTCTTTTTGTTTTCTTCTCCATTCGAGAAAGCAACGATTATTTTGTTTTCAAGGCACTAAAACATTAACATATTCTTTTTGTTTTCTTCCTTCTTGGTTTGGCTGCCATCAACAATCAAACAAGTATGTTTTTATAATATTATAGTTCTTTTTTCATAAAGTATATAGAGATTTGATTTGGGTTTTCATTTCTATTAGGTTCTGAAAATCGTAATAGCAATGTTCAATGGAGAATATTATATAACTTGTGTTTTGAGAATCATAATCGTAATAGCAATGGTCAATGTTCTCGTTTTCGTTTCTATTTGGTTATGTAACTTGATTTGATTTGTGTTTTGACTCTTAAATTTCAGAAAAATGCCTCCAAAGAGCATGAAGAAAGAACCGGGTGGAGCAGAAAAATTAAAAAAGAAGAATCGAAGAGAAGCACTCGTGAAATCTCTAGAGAATGGTATATTCAGGTATTTCAAAAAATCTGAAACTTTTGATGAATCTGTAGGAAATAGTGATAAAGGAGAAGGAAATGATCATGTCAAAGATGATGGAGTGGATGAGAATATGGCTGAGTTTCAGAGAGAAGAAATAGTTGTTGAGACAGAGAATGTGAATGTAGTGAATGAGGAGGAATTGAATGAGGAGGGATTGAATGAGAAACAAGATGAGGATAAGACTAAGGATGAAAAGGGTGATGATCTGAGGGAGAATTTGGGATTTGTGGATATGTATGATCCTTGAAACTGGAAAGGCATAAAGAAAGGATGGAATGAATGGAGAGATTTTATGGTTGTACAAGGTCCGACACAAAGATTGCCAATGGATTTTCATTTTCCAAAAGATGGTCTTAAAAGGCATTTCTCGCATTGCTATTACACAAGAGAAATGAGTGATGGAAGAAAACAAGATCGACGTTGGCTAGTTTACTCAAAAAGCATCTAACAAAATATATTGTTTTTGTTGTAAATTGTTCAACCAGAGAGACAAAGTTCAACTGGCAACTACGGGATTCAGTGATTGGAGAAATATTTCGAAGAGGCTTAAAGAGCATGAATCTAGTAGGGAACACATTGTCTGCATGAATCAGTGGGTGGAATTAGAGTCGAGGCTGGAGAAAAATCAGACCATTGATAAATATGCTCAAGATGAAATGAAGAAAGAAAGAATTCATTGGAGACAAGTTTTGCTTAGGATAATTTATGTGGTTAAAACTCTTGCTAAACAGAATCTAGCATTTCGTGGGAGCAATGGAAAGATTGGAGACGATAATAATGGGAATTTTTTAAGTTTCATTGAGATGCTTGTTAATTTTGATCCGGTGATGATAGAACATCTTAGAAGATATAAAGATGGTGAAACTCATTGTCATTATCTCAGCAACAACATTCAAAATGAGTTGATAGCTTTGTTAGCTAATGAGATAAAAGGCAGGATTATCAAAAAAATCCAGGACGCTAAGTACTTCTCTGTGATCCTTGATTGCACTCCAGATATTAGTCATCACGAACAAATGACCGTCGTAATTCGTTGTGTAGATGTCTCAGCCACTTCAACTATGGTAGAAGAATTTTTCTTGACATTTTTGAAAGTTGATGACACATCTGGAGAAGGACTTTTCTGTGAGCTTCAAGATGTCTTGGCTGCTTTTGGGTTGAAAATTGATGATGCTAGGGGTCAAGGTTATGATAATGGCTCGAACATGAAGGGAAAACATAAAGGAGTGCAGAAAAGGTTACTTGAGATCAATCCAAGGGCGTTTTATACACCTTGTGGTTGCCACAGTCTTAATCTTGCACTTTGTGATATGGCAACCACTTCTCCAAAGGGAGTAGCATTTTTTGGAATCATTCAGAGAATTTATTGTTTCTTTACATCTTCAAATAAGCGATTGAAAATATTTGAGGATAAGGTGGGAGGTCTAACACTTAAGTCTTTGTCACATACTCGATGGGAGAGTCATGTTGAAAGTGTTAAGGCAATACGCTTTCAAGCTCCCAAAATCATGGATGCTTTATTTTACATTGCTGAGAATAGTGATGATCCGAAAGAACAAAGTGAAGCTGAATGTCTTGCAATAAGTGAAACACATGGAATTGGAAGCTTTCAGTTCTTGGTTTCCATGGTTATTTGGTATAATCTTCTTTCTGCTGTGAACATTGTTAGTAAGAGTTTGCAATCCGTGGATATGAACATAGATGTTGCTATCTCTCAGTTGAAAGGGTTGATTTCTTATTTTCAAAAGTACAGAGACTCAGGTTTTGAGAAAGCAAAGTTGGAAGCTAAAGAAATTGCAGATTTGATGGAGATTGAGGCAGTATTTCCCAAAAAAGCAAAGCGAGTCATTATAAGAAAAAGAATTTATGGTGAAGAATCAGAGAGAGTTGCAGGAAGTGTGGTTTTATCACCATAGGAGAGCTTCAGAGTTGATTACTTCATCCATATTATGGACCAAGCTTTATGCTCGCTTAAGACAAGATTTGAACAGTTTGAGAGGTATGAACAAATATTTGGCTTTTTATTTGATTTGAAGAAGTTGCAGTCAGCGAGCGATGAAAGTTTGATGGCATCTTGTATTAATCTTGAGAAGTTTCTCACTCATGGGAAACTTTCGGATATTGTTGGTAATGATTTGTTTTGTGAACTAAAGATTCTAAGAGAAGCTTTACCAGCAGGAACTAAGAGGCCAATTCAAGTGTTAGACTTCTTGAAACAGGTTGAAGATTGTTATCCTAATTCATGGATCGCGTATCGAATATTGATCACGATTCCAGTTTCAGTTGCATCTGCTGAGAGAAGCTTTTCAAAGCTGAAGTTGATAAAATCTTATCTTTGTTCCAGTATGTCACAAGAAAGACTAAGCGACTTGGCTATCTTTTCTATCGAAAGGGAGCTGGTTAAAACTGTTGACTTCGAGAGTTTGGTTAACGATTTTGTAGCACAGAAGGGAAGAAAAGTTATGTTTTCGAATTAAGATTTGGGTTCTACACTTGTTTATTTCCAGATTATGTTGGTTATTATTTAAAAAAAAAAAAAAATAGGCCTTTTTTTAGACATCGCTTCTGGTCCGTATAATCCTAGGCACGGTTCTGATGACTGGACATGATTAATTTGGCTCGATAGATAGAAGAACAAGACTCGCAACACATTTTCGTTTAATTTCATTAAATTTTTAATGTGTTGAGATTTTTGGGCCCAATATAAGAGGTGTTTGGACCCTTTTGATGGGCAAAAATAGCCTTATCCGAAATCAGTCACTACCCAAAGCTATAAAGGCAAAATATTACAACCACACAGATAACCTCACTTCTCATTGTCTCACCTCACTCATTGTCACCCATATAGGCTATAGCTTCAGTCTCCATATAAAAGACTTTGCTAATGTAAGTTTACCTCTCAGCAGGCGCAGCTAATTCCACTTTCGCATGATAACCTCAGTTCTCCACCGGTTTGTATATGTTAAATAACTTAAATTCTTCATCTATGGAGAATACTAATAAATATGAACGAAATTCATATTGGCATTTAAAAAACATATTCACAAAAGTCCTAAAAACATCTATAATATATTTCTAACCAATTCCTCTCTATATTATATGATTTGTTTAGGATTTTAGTTCGTTGTGTGTCTAATTGTGAAATGCAAGAAAAACCAATTTTGAATCTGAATTATGTTTTAGGATCGGAATAAAAGCGATTAGGATAGTGATGGAAGCTCATCTTTTGAATTGATAAAATCCTCGAAATAATTTGAATGTCTTCATTTTATTGAAAATACAATTTAACAGACTTTATGAACACTCTCTTTTACTATATGCAATATTTATAATCTGAATTATATTCAACAGTTCTTTTAATCGTTGAATTGGGAAAGATGAAAATGAAGTAGATATCTCTAGCTATTCTTGAGCATTGTACATACATGCTGGTATCTATGTATAACTGAATTTTTCCAACAAAAAAAGCATTTGAATTTCATATTTTTGAAAAAATCTTTTAAATTTGTATTAGAATTTTATTTGAGTATATAGGTCATTATATATTTCCAAGTTTTCTGCCACTTAGCTTGATCTGCATACGTATTCGGAATCTATATAGCTTAGATCTAATGTGTAATCATCATTAAATATTTGATGGATCAGTTCACTATCTTATTATTACATAGAAATAAAAGTAAAATATATTTTGGTATACACCCAAATTAAAGCAAGCTATTACACGTAACTATCCATATACATATATAACCCTATCCATCCCCCAATAAAACGAAAAAAAAAAATTACAAAATCGATATACAACCGTCGGCCATATATAACCAAAGACTAAAATTAAATTTTGTTCTTTGTTTTGGTTCAATGGTATAAGAAAAACTATATACTAATTAAAAACTAGAAACGTATAGTAACCTGTTTCGGTTTCTCCGTTTAGAGATAGGAGGGTTTACGCAACGAAGTCGGGCAATAACTGAGCAACATATCTCTTCTGGTTCTGTATGTTCATCCCATTGTAAGCAGCGGCTGCTGCGGCTGATGAATGTGCAGTTGTAGCTGATCCGCCACCGTTGATGGCGGCGGCTCCATATTCCTCTGTTTCTCCTATTTTCACTCTTCTCCCTATAGGAATGCCATGGTGGGTCTGCATGAAACCCTGATGGTGCGTGGACGACAAGCTATCACAATGAGGTAACCCTAACGTGAGAGACACGCCATTGTTGTTTCCTGAGTACCTTTGCGCCATGAGCTCCTGGTCTGAGACTACATCAAATCTTGACATCTCATCCATTTGGTATTGCCCGAAATTCCCCATGAAAGGGTAGCCACCGTCTGATCTTATCCCTTGCCGTTCTTCTAGAATTTTCATCGTGAGCTTCTCGTTGGAACTGAAATCCGCATTTATGGGCTGCATCATTGTCTCCTCGCTGGTTCTTAGTCTCTTTGGGCTTCCTTGCATTCCAGTGACGCCTTCTAGGTCACCGTTGTGATTGGGATTCATATGGTAAGTGTCGGCCATGGGGCTTTTCTCTTGGTTACTTGTTGACTTAGAAGCAGAATCTTCGTTGCTTTGATCCAAAGGATTCTTCTCCATGGATCCCATGTTCTTTCCCTGCTCCTTCATTTCTTCCATATACATTTCTTCCACCATCGGTTTCCATAACCGAACTCTCGCGTTTATAAACCAGTTAGATACCTAAAAAAAAAGAAAAATTATATATAAAGACCTTTCCTACGTTAACCCAATAACACAAAAAAAAAAAAAAAAAGAATTAGTTGAAAGGTACCTGGCTCCGAGTGAGTCCTGTTTGCTTGGCAAGCATATGCTTGTCTGAATCCTTAGGATATCTAGTCAAAACAAAGAAAATTTAAAGAAGATTAAGTTAGTGTTCAATTGATGAAAAGTAGTGGATGTCTATAGAGGGTTACTTACGGGTGAAGAAAGTGTTCGAAGAGCCAAGCACGAAGGACTGAAACAGCTCGTTCCGGGAGACCACGCTGAGGTCTCCAAGCATTGTTGGTAGGATGTTGAATCATTCCTAGCTGCTGAAGAGCTCTTTGCTGTCTCAAGTGATGGTCCACGAACTTGAGCCTCGACCCTTCAAACCTTCCAACACCAGACACCGAATCTTCCTCTCCAAGACTTTTGTTGGCGGCTTTTATCTGACCAGCGATCGCCTCTTTCAAGCACCGGAACTGTCTTGATATGGTCTTCAGTGCAAGGGACGTGTATGACTTCGCTGATCCTATCCCTGCCGCTTGCTCAAACGATGAGATCACCATCTGCATCTGTTGGTGGTACTGTCTATATCTCTGCTCCACCTTTTCATTTTCCAACCAACAACGTAACGTGAGTCTTATGAACGTAAGTGTACGGTCTACATAAATATAATCTATAAAAGTTGTGAGTATTTTACTAAGAGAGGGACAAAAGAAAAAAAGAGATTTCATCAATCTTTCTAAGATTGTCAATTTTAGAAATCAGAAAACATAAAGAAAAGGAAATAGTATAATATGAATTGTGAAAATGACTGAAAAAATTATCTTAGGGATATAGCTTTAAGTCCACTTCATGTGTTATATAAGAGAGAGCACTCAGTATAGGACGTTGATTGTATATAATACGTATTTGGTGTTGTTACCTCATGAAGCATGTTACTAAGCTTTGCTTTCTTCATCTGTATCTCTTGCCTCTCCGCCGTGCCTAGCTCCACCGTACGTTTCCCGGCAGCTTCTCCTCCGCCACCGGAACCTTCTCCTCCAGCGCCGGTAGAGGATTCTCCGACAGCCTTATCGTTTCCACTACTCCCCTTTTTGGAAGAGAATAGTTGGGACTTGACGTTGATGTCATCAGAATCAGCGTTGACTACTTCATCAAGAAGCTCTTGCGCTGCCTTCAAGTACTTGGAGCTTACAAGATTCGCTATTCCGTTTGTTACCCCCGATCCTGCAGAGCCAGACCCGACCCTGATGTCCTCTCCGGGTCCTGACCCGAACCCGACGTGGATAGGCTGGTGTTGTTGATGATGTTGCTGTTGCTGCTGCTGTTGAGACGAGAGGGTCAAAGAGAGGCCTTGCTGCGCGCGTGGCGTCTCACACGCGGGTTGCTGGTGAGTAGGATCCACTTGGTGGCTACCGTAAAGACTGTACTGCACGCGCGGAGGGTAACCGTGAAGTACGGAGATGTTGTCGGCGGCTGTAATGGAAGCAGCTTCGTGGCCAGAGAGTGGGATTCCGACGAACTGCTGGCTCGCGTTAGGCTGCGGCGCGTGGGAATCGAGGAAAACGAAACTGTTGTTGTTTGTGTTTGTGTTGTTGTTGTTGCTGTTGTTGTTATTATTGTTGTTGTTGTTGTTCGTGTCGTCGTCTTGTTGGGTGTATTGAACGTAAGTGGTTGGATTCATGAGGATCAACGTTTGTAGACCACCGTCGGATCCGGCTGAGATCTCCGGTGGGTTCCCGTGGAAGTAAGCAGCCATCTATAAATAATTAGTAGAGAATACTGTTTTTACTCACGAATGAAACGGTGACGTTTTCTTGATTCTCTGACAATTCTTGATCTTCTTCTTTCACCAAGCTATTGATCAAGAAACAAAAATAGAAAGACTTAAAGAAAGGAGGAAAAACAAAAACACTATAAGTTCATATAGAGACTGTATATATATCTAATCTATCTACAGAGTTTGAAGAAAAGAAAGAAAGAATTGTGATCACATCAAGAAGAAGAAGAAGAGAAGACCGACGAAATATGGATTATGAGAAAGAGAGATCATCGAAGGATATGGAAATTAAGAGTACATAATCATGATTGAAAATAAAATAATAAAATAATAGAAGAGTTATATATATTGAGAGGAGATTGAAAGAAAAAAGAAAAGAAAGAAATGAATATTATAAAATTAGAAAGAAAGATGAAGAACCTGGATTGATAGAGATCTGAGGATGCACGTGTTTCATGATCATCTCAAGCTGCAAAAGGAAAGTTACATTAGAGAATTTCTTATCAAAGAGAAAGAGGAAGACTAGGGAGAGAGACAGACACACACACGAATATACACTTATATATATATACATACCTGTGTTTGTGGAGATGTGTGTGATTGCTATGTGAGTTTGGTCTCTCTGTGTCAGACTCAAAGATCTCTGCAACTCTTTTCTTGCTCAAAGGGGAAATATAAAATACATAAAAAAAGCTGAGAAATAAGTTTTATATATATAAAAAGATGATATTGAGAGAGAGAGAGAGAGAGGATAAAGAAAGGAGAGATAAAAGATACCCATCTTTTCCTTCACTCATTAATCTCCCCACAGTCTTAGTACGCCACCATTTTTTCCTCACTTTCCTTTTCTTTTTCTTTTTTTAAATTAATTTTTGTGTTGTGGTCGGTATATCTTATAACCAAAATGGATTTTTATCTGTCCCAAATTTGTATAAGATGATTCTTGCTAAATTATACAAATGTTTAGGACATGAATTTTTGTGTGTTTGTTTACGTTCACCACCACCAGCTAATGTTATTTATGTTTTTATTTAATATACTAAATGGACACTCCAACCATGTTGGAATTTTATTTCAAAATTGAGAAATTAAATTTAGCTTTATAAAAGTTTAGTTTTAGAGATTATATTGACAATACTGGAGTCTGAATAGTCTTCACAATGCATTCTTCATAACATATTCTGAAAACCATATAACTGGATGTTTTAAAAAAGCTATATCCTACTCTACTTGGGAATAACAATTCATAACTATTATAGCTTGGTGATAACTGATAAGTAAGGTACGACGTACATCATAGTAAGATAGATCGGAGAGCTAAAATTAAGTTGAGGCATTTCAAATATTTGTGTACGTATAACTGTTTATTTCGGCATTCAGTACAAAATATATTATATTAAAGTTCAATTTTTATTATTATTTCGTATTCATATCATATGTATCTATATTACACAGTAATATTTATATGCTATATGATAAGAATCTATAATTGGTGTACTTAGCTTGCGAATGGGTCGAAAAACAGAGGAACTTGTATGATATGACTTTGGCCTTTTTATGTATTGACCAGGTAATGAACCCACATATCTTAACAACCAAACACTCTCTCTATTATTTAGTTATTTATACACTATATATAATTTTATAAAAGAAGTAAATGTTATCACATCAAGACATAGTGATATGTATGTCGTGTCCAATTTAGAATCATATCATTTTCTTATTAAAAATTATATTTTATATTTATATAATAAAAAGAAATCCCACACGCATCTCAATCCAAATCTTTCTTTATTTATATAACTACAATCCTGAACAAAAAGTATTTTTGTGATTACTATTCTTGCAGACTTTTATCATCCATTAAGTTCAGACTGTACACTAACAAATGGCAAAGAACTTTGTATTGTTTGTGATTTATGAGGTATAAAAACTCGTAATGTTTACGTTACCAATTCATATCATAATTTCCCTTAGTAAATTATCTAATCAATACACTTATATATATTCACCAATATTGTATCATGTACACTTGAAAAGTTAAAACGCAACAGCACTTTGATATTCTAGACATTGAAAAGATTTGTTTTACAAAGTCATCTGTCAGAACAAAAAAAACACAGGTTTTTTATTTTCTCGAAACACAAAATAGGTCAAGAATATAATATTCTAAATGTACATAATGGGATTAGAGAAAACTAAAATTTATACGAAAAAGTGAAGTGTGTCAGAAGATCCAAACAGCACAAAAACGAGGAAACGTCTCCTTCTGCAGAAAATCTAAAATATTTAATTACACAAAAATCTAAATTATTGAGAAAGAGAGGAAGAAAGAAGATGATAACGATAATGATAATGAAGCATGATGGAAAAGAGTGGCTCCCACTATATACATATTTATATATATTTACTTTTGATTCTTTATTACACACACATATATGTCCTCTATATTCTGTTGGTTAACCACGTATGTCTCTGTATTTTCTAAAGGGTATTTTGGTTAAGTATGTAATTTTCAAAATATAATTAGAAAGATGGTAGTTTTAGTATGTAATTGTACTGTGGCTCGGTTCTATAACAATCATCATTAAACCAATATCCGCCGTGTTCTAACGGTCTTTGAAATTTCATTGGGCGTGTTTAAGTTCTCCTAAAACATGTCCAGTCACGCATTAGTTATATATATACTCCAATATAAATCAATTTGGACGTTTTGTTGCCTTTTCACCCCGATCGTTTGGCATGTTATATGCCTTCGACTATCTTCTTTTCTTTTCTTTATGCCACTGTGTCTACTACAAATTTTATTTTTCAATATCCCCCATCAAGTTTTGTTATTTTTTCTTTTTGTTCAAAATTAACGAATATGATTAATTAATTTAGAGAAAGAAATCAAACAAATGGCTTAACCAAACTTCAGAATAAGTATTTTCTGAGTTTTGATAGTTTCAACAAGTGCAACTTTGGTAGATAACTATGACTTTTAAAAGAATAGAGAGAATAGCCTTGTGTCAGAATTCATTGGTAAATAACGTTTTGTGGAGTGGGAAAAATACTAAAATATCCCTATGCTATTTTGTTTTTACAAAACGAACATTTATCACTTATGAGATCTGATGTTTATGATTCTAAAAAATCACATGATATATTGACATAATAGTATAAAATTATTAAAATTCATGTGATTCTGTGATATAACATGATATATGGATAAAATATGTGTGTTGTTGTGTAGAATTGTTAAAACTCTTGTAATTATGTGAAATAACATGATATATGGACAAAAACATCATGTGATTTTGTTTCATAGAATGAAATTTTATACGTGTTTTGAATATCAGATCTCATTTTAAATGTTACATCGGTGAATGGCAGAAAACTCCGACGAGTGGAGAAAACAGAGAATCTATGATGAAAAAATGATAGATTTCCAAAAAAAAAAAAAAAAAAAAAAAGTCGTGGTAAAGAAATATGATGAAAGGGAGATAAGAAAAAAGGAAAAAAAAAAGATTAAATCTGAATGTAGTAGCGAAAAGATAAAAAATTAAGAGGAATTGAAAAAATTATGAATATGGTGGTGGTGGCTGGATGCTGGCGTGAGGGAGATGAATATGGTGGAGAGAAAGTGAATAAGAAAGAGAAACAGAGAGAAAGAAAGAGAAGAAAGAAAGAAGGAAGAAGTATACAGGAGGAGAGGAACATCATTTTAAATTACATAGAGTACATATGAACATGGATCATAGTTATTTTATGAATTAATTCTAAAAGTATAGTCATCTAGTATAAATACTCTTTCAACAATCCATCAGTTTACAATTTCTTTATATATTAGAACAACTATCGATATAAACGAGTTTGGACGTTACTTTCATGTTTTCTTCTCAAAAATATATATTGCATGAACTTGAGTGACTCCCCAAATCAGTCATAAATTGGCTAATCTTTTTCAGTTATGCTACTTCCTAGATTTATTCTTTTCTATATGTCAAATTATATATAATGTAATAAAAATATATGTTTTTGTCTGAATGAAACCAAAGTAAAAGCAAAATGGGTGGAAAAGTAGCTGTCACTTTTGTACATGCATTTGTTTTCATAGATTTATACTTAAATTCTGTCCCTACTATTTTAACGTTTCTCATAAATAATATAAATTAGATCGTCACTGCACATAAGTATAATTTCTAAATGAAGTGTGTTACTTTACCGTCTTTACCCATCTCTATTCAATTCAACTTCTGTCATTATGTAAAATCATACATATCTCACCAATTTCTTAATTAGTTTTGTTTACTTGTTTGTTGTCATGGGCTAGAGCCATGCAGCTTGGATGAAAATAAGCATGCAAGCTATATATAGTAATGGTAAATGCTTTTACTCTCTGAGTTTTTTTTTTTTCTTTTTTTTTGCATCATCATTTAATTAGTTACGAGTTAGAGATGTAAATACCCTAGTGATCCACTATCGCCAAGTGAAATTGCCACCTCATGAATGTTTTTTACGCACAAGAGTTCGACTATACCTCCCTACAAAAAAAAAAAAAAAAGAAAGATCGAGTAAAAAGGCTAAAATCAACCAATAATAGCTATACAAAATATTAGTTTTCAATAATAATTAAATTTATTTTATTTATCCTCCATCAAATAAAAAGTTATAATTTATTATCAGTTATAAATCAATCTTCGTCAGACTGTTAAGGAAAGTGTTCTTAATTTTTTGGTGAATGGTAAAGATTAAACTTTTTAAACCTTATTACATCACAATCAGTAAAAATAATTAAACATGAATGTTTTGAAACCCTCTTGAAGGTTTAAAAAACCCAGAACCTGAATGTTTAAAACACAAGAGTTCGTAGTTGCCTCTTGAAGGTTTTTCTTTTTTGCATCATTTTATGACGCTTAATACTTTTCATTATTTTCTCTTATTAATTAAATAATATTTTTCAACCTCATCAGACAACAAAAGAAAGAGAATTTATATAATTCTTAAACTTTATATATATAGTAGACAGAGGGAGTATATAATTTATGTAATATGTTTATTTTCCATCATATTATAAATGTATTGTATCAATTATCTTAATAAGTACTATATTATCACTTTAACACATTGGTATATCCAAATTATATTAATACCAATATATACACACATTTCTTTGATAAACTAGCACATTAAATTTTCAATCAAGAGTAACATAAGAATTTATCGAAAATTTTACATTAGTGGATAGTAATAAATTGCATCATTTTCATCAACTTGATTTCAATCTTTAACATAATTCTATTTCTTCTTCAAAATTTTCACTTGTTTTTCACTGCTTATCTGTCGGTATTTGCAAAAACTTTATGAGAGAATATAGTGATGTCTTGTTGTTACTTTTGCCACTATACTGCCATAATTATTTCTTTGTCACGGACTCAGAAGTTGTGACAATTAACTACTGGCCATTGGTCACTAACTAAGACGTCTTTTTCTTAATCCAAATTTGCAATAAATTGTGAAACAATAACAATGCGTCTCTCGGCCACTAATCAGCTAAATATAATATGTCACATAAGCACATGCTAACGAATTGCGTCAAATATCGAAATATATTCAAATAGAATTTTCCGATTAAACTGATGCAACAAATTTCAAAATTTTACACATCTATTTCTTTACCAAATATATATACTATATAATATTAATAAGACGAGGCGATACGATAAAGAAAATTATCTATCTGTTTTAAATGAAAAAATGGTTTCATGTCAATCACTAAAGACCAACGCACTGTCATATTCGTTCATATATCACGTTAGGCCAAGTCCAACAGGACGGTAAAACTGCATAATAACGTGAAAGTGATAATTTTTTGTTTCCAACCAGGCTATATATATTTTACACTATAATAGTGTGATTCCTTTTTGTTGCACAGTACACCACTATATTTGGTGTTTTACTGTAGTGACGCCAAACACTATAATATTGTTTTTTTAAGTGTTATTCTATTTAAAAATAACTTAGTTATAGTAGATTATATATAAGTTTAGTATTGTTATATAAGAATCTAGTTAAGTTTGTAATTAAAATTAATATACCAAAACAGTTTTGTAGTTTTTAATTTTCATAATATAAATTATTAATTAGTAGAAAATATTAAAATTAATTAGTAATTTGATTGATAATATATATAATAAAATTCAACTAACCATTAAAAATACAAAATAAATTCTAATTATTATATAATTCAAAAAATATTTATTTTAGTAATATAATAATATAGAGTAGTATTTTTAGTGTAATATTTGGTGTTGTAGTTGGAGATGAAATTTTTTTTAGTGTTAAAAATAAACCAAATATAGTGTTATTTTAGCACTAAAATAGTGTTGTGGTTGGAGATACCCTTAGTCCTTAGCAAGATAACTATAAGAATTAACTACAAAATCTTTTTTTTTTCTTTAGTTTTAGCTTTTACGTACAATTTTTCAGGCGAAATCAGAAATATTGTACTGCAAGTGAAAGCTCAGCCTCGGTGAAAGAAAATTCTTATTCCCCAGGTTAAAGCTGTACAACCTTTTGAATGACAAGGATTGTTATATGTCAATCACTACGCTTCATATGCATTTTGACTCTACCAAAACACTATCATATTCATTCATATATACCTTAGCAACTTAACTATAATTAAGTGATTATATATATATGACAAGTTATATTTTATTAACTTTTTTTTGTTGTCAACAACACTTTATGAACTAAAACCCGGATTAGTTACGATCGGGTTGAAGGTGAAGACGCAACACTAAAAACAGACAAGTCACAATCTAGTTCTGAACCATTTCAGAATTTGATTCCTAACCAAAATTTGAATTCTTCTAAAGTGTGAGTTACTATGTCCACAGAATTCCAAAAATCAATCTAGAAGAAAACCATTCGTCACGTAATTCAGACTATTCTTCCAAAGTTTCCTGACTATGACGCAAAATTCTCATAAACGAAATCAAGATCCAAAGAGAAAATCTAAGGCTAAATGACATTAATTAGAGGTAAATGTCCAACTTAAATTGTTGGTAGATTTAACGAAGTTGTGGTTTACTGCATGTTTCTTTCTTTATTTCACATTACGAATAAAACTTACCACATCAAATCATTGTTTAATTTGATGAGGCGATGATTAACAAAAAAAATAGCAAGCGAAAATAATGTTCAAGCTAAAACCAAATAAAATGTTCAGATTTTAACTGGTCAAGTTTTGATTTAAGATACTCAAATCTAAAAAAGTTTAAACTACTTTGACTCAAAAAAAAAACAAAACAAAAAAAAAGTTTAAACTAATTAATAACTTGGTTTGTATACTTTTGGACTTAGTATACATAGTAACAACACATATTTTATATTAGTACCAACCCTTATTTTAAAAATCCCCGCCTAGCACCGATTACTCCCCGCAAAATCGCTAGTCCCACCCTTTCCGTCTCGATTAATGACGAATTCCCGCCTAGCATCGATGATCCGATTACGCATGTCTAGTCCGATTATTTTCCGCTTAATTCCGCTTAATTTTGTGTATACCAATTTTTTTTAGAACCAAATAAAAATCAAACATAAATATTTTTGTTATTTAGGCAATTAAATTAAGAGATTATGATGTTTTACAATAACTAATGTATAACTTTTAACAAAAATCATAAAATTTTCTTTTAAAATGATGTTTTTATGTGTTTACCATAATTTTAAAGACAATACTATAGTTTTATATTTTATTTGATATTTTTCTTTTAACATATACATAATTATACATATATTTAGTACAATATATTTTTATTTTATTGTTAATTTAATAAAATAACTCTAAAACTAGTCCCCGATTAATCTCCGTTTAATCTCTAATTTTTTCGCTAAGTGTTAGGCCCACCTAAACCGCCCGACTAGCTCTAAAACAGGGGTACTAACATATACCATCATCGCTTCGAAATTTGTTTATTGCTAAAGTAGGGAATAGCGTCGTCCAATGTGTAATCATATTTCTAACTCAATATCTAAAATAAATATATCAAAATCTAACTTCAAAACCTTTGTCTCGTAAGAGATGTCATGCATGAAGGATGTGTGACATGTATTTAAATAAATCACCAATTTATATTATCTACTTCGTGAATACAATGACTCTGCGTGTCAGTTTTGTTGTTGTTTTGTTTGATGATGATTTAATATTCTTAGTCTGATTGTGAGACAGTAATTAGTCATTGGTTTAATCATTGATCATCTCCAATAAATTATTCAGTTTATGTACTTGTCACTATACCATATACAATAGAGTTGTCTCTCAAAGGACCGCAAACCTGTAGTCACATCCAGATATGTGAACGTACGATGTTAGTAATAATAAAAGTAACTTTTTCAAATATGAGAAAAACTATCAAAATATTATTAGTTCAGCTATTAATTGGAAGATCCATGGGGTATTTAAAATAAGTAAAATAACAAAGGATGATACTACCGTATGGTTTATGCTAAGCCACAATTTAATCTGATAAATTAAAAAAAAAAAAGTATAACTAATTAAGTGGCGGAAAAGTTGATTTGATTTTGATTTTTAATTAGACGAGTCAGTTTAACCTAATTGACACTTTAAGATTTTGGGTTGATGGGAGTTGTTAAATAGATAAGGTGTTATATCAATCAAGTAAATGACCTTTTAGTGATACCTAAATAAACAATAATTGCAATCTTTGTTTTCTGTTTATTTCCTTTATATTAATATTTAAATTAAAACTATAATTAAAAATGTTAATGATAAATTAATAATATTAAGATGTAAATTTAATAAAGATAATAGATGGAGATAAACGTTTGCCAATATAATATTATTAGTTACTTGATGAATATACAGAAAACATTTAGACTATTTCATAAGAACTTTTAATTCTTTTACTTTTTGTTTAAATTGATCCCTTGGATATCAATTTATGTGCATCAAAACAAATAAGCCCCTTTCTATCTAATTGATCTAATGCTGAATAAATTATATATTTGAATTTTTAACACTCATTGTAATTAGTTAAAATGAATAATGAAAAAAGTAATGCATAAAAACTTGAGAGCTCAATTTCGTAATAAAATTATATTCCACTAAAACACTAATAATGCATACAATTATTGCAAAAATAAAACTGAACTTAATTAGAGAAAACAAACAAAATTAACATAAATAACAAAATATAAGCAAAATATCAGCAAATCATACAAAAGTTAATAAGAAGATCAACAAACTGTAAGTAAAAAATTATAAAAGGGATAAGAAAATAAAGAACAATTCTAGAAATAGTATAACAATCAAACAAGACTTTTCGCGACTCAATTCAATTTTGTCAAAGAATATTCAAAACTTTCACTACACCAAAGTATCAAATAAAAGCCTAACAAGTTTTACAACCCCAAAAACCTCGATCACACATTTTTTTTCATTCTTATCGAATTAAGTTTGAAACGAATAATTTATTTTACTCTTATTTGTTCCTACGTACGAAAACTTATCCCCTTCTCCTAATGAAACTTCAAAAACAAAGAGAGAAGAAAGATAGAAACTGTGGAGTTGACGCGTGTACAGTGTTACATTAGACCCCACTCGTGTTGGCTCTTTCTCCTCCCTAATATTTCCAAAACACTTTCTTCAATTTTTATTTTTTATAAAACGGAGAAGATTCGTCTTCGAGCTGTGAACCCCACATCCCAATCACACACACACACACACACAGAGTAGAAGAAAAAAAAATCCTCTTTTATAGGGGTCGTGTAGTTCCACAAATAGCAGGACCCCATGTGTCCCCCTCTTAAGTCAAGAAAGCAGCCAATCCTATAATTGTTACAATTTTCCACGACTCTCTTTCTCACCTTTGTACATTTATTTTTCTCCATTTACTCCTCCTAGCAACTTCCAATTCTATAATCCTTCCTTCTATTTTTTTTTCTCCATCTTCAGAAAAAAAAAACATAATAATAAATTAGTCACGATAATAGTTTTAATAAAACATTGATTAGGCGATCGGGTTTGGTCCTTTTTTAAAATGCCAGAGATATGCGTGTATCTCCGACTTTTTGTCTTTGTCGGTTTGGTTTTTCTACGTGTCAATTCGTAGTACCATTCGACCTTTGTCCCGCATTTTTTCTTAACCAATGGTTCCAAGATCACTTGGTCCTACCTTATTTTCGATTTACGCTTCTAACCTTTTACTCTTATGAACCGTTGGTTTGGTTTTTGTTTTTTTGATCCGAAGGCTTACGTTCGACCGCGACACATGCGCGTGGAATATTGTTGTTTCTTTTTTTTCTCTTCTTGAAGCTGCCGTGTTAGGAGAGGGAAGTGGCGCGTGACGTAAGACCTACGCAGTTTTAAAGAGGACAAAAGAACATAGAGTGCTCACTGTGACATCACAGTACCATGACAAAAGAAAATAAGAAAAAACAATAAGCTTTGCATTAATTTTTTAATCTTGCATTAGTTATGAACTTATGATGAAGATAAGTTTTTAAAAAAGATTGCGAGAAAAAAAAAAAAAAAAAAAAAAAAAAAAAAAAAAAAAAGACTTTTCACAAAAGTGTGCCTAACATCATAATACGTGCGTTTACTAAAAACATGCAATATTTGAAGGAAAGCCCATAACTCGACCAAAGAGCCAGTGGGACTATTAAAACATTACAGGAACAGTCCAAATTTGCTATAATCAGGTAACCAATGAGTATGAGACACCTCAATGTCACATGAACCATGCTGATATAATGTTGTGAAAGAAAACCCCAATCATAGAGATGGAGGAGCTTTGAGGGTGTACGAGCAAGTGGCTACCTCTCCAGATTTATTAGATATTGCATTTAAGATTTAATATACTGGTAGGTCTATCCGCGAACCACAATTATTTATATTAGTATTTTTATTTTTTTGATAAATATAAACCCAACAAGAGTGGTTGGATATTTTAGGTCGCGAGAGATCTTCCAATTTTTTTTTTTTTTTTTTTTTGGTACAGCTTTGATATTATAACAGTAAGTTCAATAGATTTCTTAGTTATTTTTGCCTATATTCTGATGTTTTCCTTATATTTTGCTTTATTTTGTCAGTTGTTTCTAATTATTGTCATTCATTTCTTACCATCATATGTTGTTAATCAAATTCATATATTGTATATTTTAAAATTCTATTCTTGAAAAGAAACATTTTAAAAATTATAGTACAATTTATGTAATAACAATGGTATTGTTTTAAAGTTCTTATGAACAAATATATATACAAAAGCAGTGATCATCTAGTGAAATTTTAGCAATACTTTTGAGCGCTATATTATATATCACTACAAGAAAACCAAAGCAATTATAACGAAATTTCCAATGGATCCTCTTTATAATAAAACGGAAGTACACAACATTGTTTTGGTAGACTTTATAATTTTAATAAATGGTTACAAATAGGTTATACATAAATTATAAATTAATCCATATATATTATTTATAACAAATAAAACCTTAATTGTAACAGAAAAATCTTAAACGGGTTATTTCAAATTGATAGTTTATGTATATTCCAAACTTTATTTTCGGAAGATCACGTATATAGTTCCAAATATCTAGAATCACAATATTACCAATTTATTTTCTACAGATTTTATTGATAAACCACATCAATAAAAAAGTTATTAAGGGATAAAAATATACTCTTAATCATAAAAAAATGATTCAAATCTCGCTAATTTAACAAGATTAATCATGATCTTCGGGATCGTATTCAAAAATTAAAAATTAAACATTAATGCTAGATTAGGACCGTGTTAGAGCACGGGTTGAAATTCCTTTTATTTATGTTATAATTTTAGAATAAAATATAATTTATATGATTGAACTTAAAAGTTTTTAAAGTCCTAATCTAGCAATAATCGTGATCTTCGGAATCGTATTTTATTCTAAAATTATAATATAAATAAAAAGATTCAACCCGTGCTATAGCACGGGTCCTAATCTAGTTTATATTGAAGATGTGTGACGCGTGAATAAATTTGTAGGTGTGTAACATCGAAAAGGCAATACTCTGTGACTGTCCTACACCTATATGTATATGATATTTCTATGAACTTATATGTTGTTACAAAGTGGAAGGGCTATATATATGAAGAACCAGTGGTAATTATTTCGGCGGCTATATATATGGTAATGAGGCTTTGGTTCAAAAGCAAAAAGAAACAAAGAGATATGATCACATTTGTATAATTGTGCGGTCAAAGGGTGGGCAAAGCATGGCTTTTGATTATTGACTTCCATTTTAATGCAACCCAATCAATTGCACGAGGCCTACCTGCATCGGGGTAATGTATGAAAGTTAAAGAAAAAGAAATTGCCTAGGTTATTCATGATTTGAAAGTGACTGTAAATAATAGTTCTTTGAAGATGTCCAAAAAAAAAAAAACCCCTTTTGAAACAGTGTTAGGAGCGCTCGTATATCTAACCCTATAAGATAAAATAGGATAAGATAAAATAGTATCCTATTTGAAAGTCGTGAGTAAATGATATTTTCGTAAAGTTTTTTTTCTTTCAGTATTTCACTTGGAACGACGACAATAAAACTATTCCTCAAATTAAACACTTCCCGTAAATTAAGTTTGGCACTTACTAGGACCACTATATATGGAGGTCGAGTTATTGCAGCAAATTACTCGGTACAAGATTCCTGGATCGGAATATATAAAATTATTACTACAGATTCATATCGCTTCCTTGGTAGCGCGCGGCTAAGAAAAAAGTGCGTACGGCAAGTCGGTTTATAGTCATAGTGTATGATGTTGAATTATTGATACACATAAGCTGTTAAAAAATAGAGTCATGAAATTTCATATTTTAATAGTTGAGTAGTATATGCTTGCGAAAGTTTATAATTTTTCTTAAAAACAATCATACTAGTTTCGTAGGGACAGCATTGTATTCAATGATACAGAAATTTGGGTGAAAGACAAGGCTAGCATTGGCCCTTTAATAAATAGGTCAAGACTCAAAAAGGCTACACACCACAATAATTGCCTAACTCCAGTTTCATTTCTGATATTAATTTTTACGTTTTTGTCATTATCATATATTTATTCTGTTCTTTACTAATCCGAATTTTAGAAGAACAAAATATTTTTTTAAATTATACTTAAAAAAAGTTATGCATCTGTTATTGTAGTTATTTATGATGAATTGTAATCTTTAAGATAAATGACTGAATATTATTGGTTTAGAGTTAAAAACAAAATTAAAGAGTTAAAAACAATTGTAAATCACAAAAAATAACACATTTGTAATCAACATTTAATATTTTTTCTTAATATGTGTAAAAATTCTAAAAAGTTAGATTAGCAAGAAACAGAAGCACTATAAAATGTCTTATAATATTCATATTATGGATATACTGAAAATATAACAATTAATATTATTCATATATGTGAAAAGAAAAAATATTCATATATGTGAGAATGGTTATGGAATTTGTATGATGTGTATGCTGATACTCCCTCTGTATCATTTCAAGTGATGTTTTAGATTTTTTTTTTTTTTTTTTCATTTTAAGTGATATGTTGAACTTTTAATGCAGAAATTAAATATATGTAAGTGTTTTTTTTTTACCAATTATACATTGTAGTATGTTTTTTTATTGGTTGAATTCACTTTATTAAATATAAGTACAGTGATTTCTTAATTTGCGTACGAAAACTCTAAATATCACTTGAAACAAAACAGATGGTGTATAACTGTATATGTAGTCTTACGTTTTAGTATAAGAAAAACGGTTGTTCTTAGAAAACAAAAAACATGCATATTAAAGAGGGAAATATAAAGGTCTATGTTAGTGACCCTTATATAATCACAAAAAGTAAATGCATACATTTGGTAAGAAGTGAAAGTTAGATCGTTCTTGTTTGTTTAGTAATAGATATATATAGAATTCTTAGACCACAAATTTTAGTTATAACACAAAGAATGAAGCATGGAATCTGGTTCTATAGGGATTGAAGAGATAATATTGGGTCCCTAATAAAGCCGTATATATATGTGTGTGTATATATATATAGGATCAGGATGCATGTGTCTGTGTGCGTACATAACTACATATAAAATATGAATATTCACTTCACTATCAGAATCATTGTTATACATAACCCTCATGTCAATCTTTTGTTGTGTTTCATTTTGTCGAGCACAACACTTCTAAATAATACTTAAATTCATAAAGCTATAAGATATTGCAAACTGAACTTTTTAAAATCATTAGAAGGAGAGAAGAGAACTCAATAAATAATAGTAAATCTACTGAACAAAAGACAACTTATCTGATATTTCTAAAATTAACAGATTTCGTCGAATAAAACATGTGTAGTAATCATAGCGTTTTTCATGCGTATACATGAATAGTGCTATATATATCGAAGCAGTGAAATTACTTACTGCAGAGCCCATCCTAGAGTTCCTATATATGCAAAATGCTTCCATATTTGAAACTCCTTAAAATTACTCCTTTAAAACAGAATATAAAACATGGAACCAACTTTTTAGATATATAATGTGCGATCACGAGTCTAAGATTATTCTCATTCAGACTTAGGATTGGTTCTACTATATCTTTAAGTGGGATAAATATAATCAGGATAAAGAAGAATCCATTTAGGAAGCAATATGGTTCGACATATTCCAAGAGGAATATGGGGTTTTACCGAATTTATCTTTGAAGAGTAAAGCGGGTCTAGGCGTGATCTTGCCATCATCTCATAACAAAAAAAAAAAAATTATACATGAGTAGTTCCAAAGTTGTGTAACAAAAAAAAATATGTGATGGTGTTCTTTTATATGGAGGATAATAATTTTAATTAAGAAAACTAGAAAATGAAAACATGAATGGAGAATAGTAGGGATATGGGGCCTTTGCAATAACTTTTTTGAAGAGCTAAGCAAGTTGTAAGCTTTTTTTATTCTTGTTCAATAATGAGATTCCAACTTTCACATTGCTACACCATAGTGTGGTATCCTACATGTCTCTCTTTATTTCTTTTGTTTATCATTTTTTAACTAAATTCACATTAAAATAGAATGCAATATCAATTGCAATAAACATATGATCTTTTTTTTTTTTAATTATCCTTTTCTTCTATCTTTTCAGTTGATTGAGATTAAGGTTCATAGAAAACAACATGTGTCATGAGAAAGTGAGTAGCATTTACTAAAAAAATCAGACTATATACATATATAGATGAAACTAGAGTTGTATTCACATTGATGTAACTTGTGCTTCAGATATTCATAATCTGTAAATAGTCAAACTTCTTTAAGTCAGTTCCTGAGAAAAGTTTACATGTCGTACGAATCATAAATTCTAATGTATTGTGCCAAAAAAAGAATTTTGCTTGGAAGTTTGCTCTGTCAAAAGAGAATTTTGCGCTTTACCTAAGACTTGGTTTTTTTTTCCTTTGTATATACCGTTTATATTGACATGTTACATTATCATTATCGGATATCTAGTCGTGTCTTTTAGGCGAAACAAGCAGTATATAGAAAAGATGTGTCCAACAAAAGTGTTAATATGTTTTGGACTTGCTCCAACACATTAGAAATAAATGATTTGGATGTCATATACCTCACATCTGACGGGAAAATATCAGATTTAAGTTTATCGATTTAAAATTTAAACATTTTAGATTTAGACTTACCCTATCCCCCGAAAAGTCAGGTTGACAATTCAAAGATAAATTATGCTGATACATTGGGATACATTGGGCTTCATTGGGCTATTCTGGAACTGAGCTTCTTCTTTGTCAAGTAATGTGGAAATATCGCATATGAATGAGTTTAAACCAAATAAAGAAGAAGTGTGAGTGAATAACCATAACTAGTAATTAAGTAAAAGATTGCATGCATGCGTAACTCTAATTAAACACCGTGCATGCATAACAGTCATTAAATATGTCTTTGACATGAATTAATTGTATTCGGTTTCATGAAACTTTTAGAAACAAAAAAAAAAAAAGGTCCACCATCCAAAGTAGTATCTGACTCTCAAAAAAGGTTATAAACGTAGAATTTAACATAATATAAATGTAATTAATGGTTAGGTTTAAAAAGAATGTTGTGTCTCAACCCCAAGGCTAGATGTGTTATGTGTACATATAGCATTGGTAGGAAAGAAGTACATTTTGCCGGCTAGCTATAGAGAAGGTAAACAAAAACCACATGTCTGAAAAGACAAATAACAACATATCAGCTTTACGCCTTTGCCAAATATGAACATGCACTCTAGCAGTTTTGAAACAAGTAGTACTTCAACTTTGTAAGTACTTTTCTTCTAAAAATCTTCGCTCATAATTCCCACTAATTGTTCTTTGCAATCTACTACTACCTAATCTCTTATCACCACTTCACCAACCGTCATGTTAATCTAATCTAAGCCTAGATGATGATGCATACAAGTTTTTTTCACTTCCAACTACTGGTTACGTATCTTGAAGCTGGTAACCCTAGGTGAGATCCACCAAATCATCATGAACAAAATATGTTTGATCATTTTCCTAGACATTGTGCTTAGTACTACAGTTATTGAACTCCCGATTTCAATAAGCTTTTCAGAAATTATGCAGAAAACTAGCTAGCTTCATTTACATCGAGATTATGAAACAAATGTTAAATATGAAAATAGAAACATTTGGAATAATAATAGAGAGAGAGAGGTGGAGAATCTAAAGCCCATGAAACAAAACTAATCCATGCACCAACCAATCTACACTATGATCCTACAATGGTCTCAATGTGAGCCTAAGATGAGCCCATTTTGCACCCAAAAAGATTAACTACTAAAATTTCTATCTTTATTTAGTTTACTTTTCCGATGCAAATACATTTTCCTGTCCTCTTGAAAAGTTGGCACTTAGTATAATCTTTTTCATACATACACACATAAACACACTTCATTTTAGCCTTCAAAAAACGTGTTTCTTTTGTTGTAACCTTTCTAAAAAGTCAATTTATTACAGTAATAAAATTGTAAAGAGAGTCGAGGAAGGTGCACGGTAAGGGAAACATACACAAGCACACACTTAATAAAAATTATGAAACTACGAATAGGTAACAGTTCTGACACGTGTAGGCATCATAATTGGTGGCTGCATATGTCTGCGGCGGTTGCAGAGCTGATTTTAAAAACACTCCACTTCTCAATGCGTTTATTACACGCGCTAACGGTTCTGGTACTCAAAGATATCAGTATCTTTACGTGTCATTATATTATTGGATATTTGGTGCTTGAATGAGATAACGGGCGCGTGAGAGAGTGGATCACGTGACATTCGCAGTCACTACTCGCCTGATAACTGAAAAAAACAAACAAAATAAAAATGGATACTTACTTTGTTGTCTTTTAATGTGTAACGTCAAACCCACTCTTTAAAAATCAGAGCTTTATTTTTTTTTGCTTTCTCTCCAAGAGAGAGTCTTCAGTCTTTTGATTTTTTTCATGGAGAGAAGAAATCATCAGTTTCGTGTTGATTCGGGTTACATGGAAGAACTGAGGTTTCGTTCTCATCTGTTCGGAACGTCCGTCGAAGGATTCAACTCACTCAGCCGTAACCACCGTGATCATCCGTACGTTTCCGACGTCGTGGTGGATACACTCTCTGATCAGTTCTCGTCGCTCTCTCTTCTCCCTCCTCCTAAACAGGCTAAACTCAGACATGTTCCTACTTTACCCTCTACTCTCCAGGTCCTTCCTTTTTTTACACACTCTCTCTGTTTCACATTTTCGCAAGTTTCGTTATTTCCTCTGTTTCACATTTTCACAAGTTTTAGTTTTTTCCTCTGTTTCACAGTTTCGAAACTTTCATGATGTTGTTTTGGTGTGACTTTTTTTTTTCAGTGTTTAAGGTCTAATGGTCCAAAAGCTGATCAGAGATTGTACGGAGACAGGTCCATGCTTGAATCGTTTTATGAACTTCATCTTTCAAGGATCCGCAAGAACGAGGTAATATAATAAAGACAAAATCAAAACTTTGTCACTTTCTTTTGATGATCCACTCTGTCTCTATCTCTCTCCATCGTTTTTTTTTTGTTGAGCGGTGGTGGTGGTTGCAGTTACAGCAAGATAGAGCAAAGGTTTTACAGAAACAAGAGGCACGGTTGCACAGTATAGGTTTGGTTCATCGAAACAGCAACGTTTTGAAGGAATCTGTAGGAACCGGCGTTTTCCACCCTCTTCACCGTCCAACTACTACTACTCAGACTTTTAACTCCCTCAAGAAGCCTAGTAAGCGACTTCCCTTTTACTTTTTCTTCTCTACGTGTTTCCATAACTAAGCTTTTCGTTTACTCACTTTTAGTTTTAAAATGTCTTTGATTCGAGTCTGAGACTAAAGACTTGGTTCTTTGCTATGTTTTTGGTTGGTACAAAACAAAAAAGGACAAAATCTCTGACCTTTTGTTTTTTTGGTTTTTTACTTGGAGCCAAAGCAGAACAAAGGAAACGGACTCAAAGTGATAAGAATGAGTTATTGACCAAAGCAAGGAGAGGAGTAATGACTACTGAGAGTACAAGGCAGGAGGAGCAACAGAAGAAGGATGAGTGTCATTATCATTTGCCTCCAGGCATGGATTTCTCCAAGAACTGGACTTTCTGATGGACAAGTTCTGAGTAGTTACTACTAATAATTAGGAGGTCTTTTGGGTATTAGTTAGGAGATAAATAATAAATTAATAATCAGGACAAAGTTTTAAGATGACCAAGTAGAGAGACTAAGCGTGATTTCAAGGTTTAAACATCTTTTTAGTATGAACCAGTTCTTTTGGGTCAATCAGTATGTGTCTCAAATTCAGTATTGTACTTGATGGCGAAAAGTAGACAACTTTGATGATGTTTAAGTTTGCTTTCATTTATAAAATCGTACTGTTATTTACATTGCTTGCATCAAAATTCAAAACGTTAGTGATCTTTTGGTGTTGGGCTGATTCCAAAAATTCATTCTCAGTGCCTATTGGGCCAAAGATTTGCCTATATCCAAAAAATTTTGGAGATGTTTTTAGTGTTCAAAAGAAATTTTAATGGACAATTTGATTCAATGACAATACACATTTTAAGTAACGAATCCTATAAATACAAAGTTACTAAATTACAAAATTTTGACAAATTATACTAAATAAAAGTAGGAACTATAAGCTTCTTAAGACATCCACATAGGATTTTAAACCATTTATTAGGGTTCGACATGTCATTCATTAATATTATTTTAAATTTCTAGAATTTTCTATATTAAGAATTATGTTAAACAATCTAACATGATCTGATATGTCATTCATTAACATTTTTAAAATTTCCAAAATTTTTTAGAAACAGGAAAGTTTTAAATTTATGGGAATAAAAGAACTATGCACAATATCCCACATCGGCTAGAAAATTTTTAGACAATAGTTCAGAACCAGTATAAATAAGATTAATATGCTTCCAACAACAAATGAGCAGGAAAGCTTGATTTATCATACGTCCAAATTTAAAAGTTTTATTCGGTTTGATCCAGTTTTTTATTAGATCAAACTAAAAATTTAAAATATTATAAACTTTTGATCCAGTTTAAATATTATAAACGTTTCAATATTTATAATATTTTAAACTATTAAAATTTTAATGTAATATAAATATTGAAATTTCTAAAAGTCTTAGCTTTTAAAAGGTTTCAAAATATTATAATTTTTAAAATTTAAAATTTTCTTGACATTTAAAAGGTTTTTTAAAATTTTTAATTTATATATTTTGAAAATTTAAAATAAGATATAAATATTGAAACTTTTAAAATGTTCATATATAAAAAGTATTTAAACTTCATAGAATGTTTTAAAATATTACAATTACTTAACCTCCATAGAAATATCTATACTAATAAAAAGTTGAAGCTATAAACTCCTAAAGGTGTTCATATAGGATTTTAAAAAACCAATAGAATTAGATATTTACTAATAACATTTTTGGAAATATAGTAGTAATCTATATTATCATGATTTTTTAGAAAAAAGTAAAATCTATAGAAATAAAAGAAATATGTACAAAGTCCCACATCGGCTAGAAAATTTTAGACAATGTCTGAAAACCATTATAAATAAAACTAATATGTTTCTAACTATAAATTTACCAGGTTTGCTTGATTTATGCTTATTTATCAGGTTTCCAGATTAAAAATAATTATTTGATTTATTTTAGCAAATTAAATTTTTAAAGGTTTAAATATTTATTATAGAATGTTTAGAAATATTATAAATACCTCCATAAAAATGTTAAGATATTATAACTATTAATCTCTATAAAAAATTAAAGTGTCATTAATATTTAACTCTAAAAAATAAAATGTTACAAATATTTAAACTACATTTAAAGTTTGAAATATTTTAAATATTTAATCTCTATTAAAAATTTAAATTTTAAGAGTTACTAAATATTATATATCAAATTTTTTAATATCTTGAAAATATCTTACTTATCTCTGTTTGTGCTTTATATCTCTTACGAGCGGTAAAACATGTTTTCGTGTATGACTTTACATATGATTTGATACTTTTGCTTTTTTTTTTTAAGTCTAACAAAGAAGGATTGACGCGCAAAACCTTGATTTGATGTTATATGAGTTTAAAGAAGAAGGATCGACGAAAAGCACAAATATTGTTTTAACTATACATGTGTTCATATTACTTTCTCTGCAAGTAAGGATTTTGGTTTGAGAAACTTCAATACATGTGGATCTAAAACCGAATAAGTATATGGATGAAATTATCAATAATTGGGTGCATATGTTGACTATGCTGGCCTTCATAAATTGTACAATTTTTATGAGAAAAGAAATGATTTTGGTTTTGGAGTTTGATGGGTTAACAAGTTGTGTGATAGTCTAAAAAATAGGGTTTTCAGTGACAAAATGTGAAGAAGTTAACGAGGAAGAATAAGAAGAAGAGTATAACGAAGAACTGGACGGTAATAGTAATGATGACAACTACCATAAAATTTGACAATGAAAATGACAAAAAAAAAAATGAATAATAAGAAAACATTAAATAAAAAAACACGAAAACATAGGTGATAGTGATCAATTAAATATGAAAAATGAGATAAATTCATGATTATAAAATTGTTTTGTTTTTCTGGTGGTCAAAGAAATGGTTTAGGATATGTGAGGTCACCAGTTTGATCCACCTCGCGTGGACTTCGAGTATTTTTATCAGCTTTGATATTAAACCCCAACTGATTTTTATATTTTTTTATCTAAAATTTAATTTTTTCCTTAATAGTAATTTAAAATTTTCTATAAGATAATATTTCTATACTGTCACCAATCATATATAATTTTTATCAAAATATATCAAAATAAACCCACGTGTAGCGTGGGTTTACAACCAAGTTGTTTATAAGAACCAAAGAGCCAAATATGCGAAAAGATTTCTTTAGTTTTTTTTTTTGTTATCATCAACCATCCAAGTGGCTAGTGCAACCTATGTATAAACATTTGTCGGTCTCATTATATATCGTTTGAGTGTAATTTCAAATGCTGTTTTTGGACCCATCAATAATAATATCCGTATATCGAATGTTCTAATCTTTTTAATGTTCAAAATTTAATATTTCCTAACTCCAAAGACATAAGTCAAGAAAACAATCAATGGGCAATTGAAAATATATGGGTGGGTTAAAAGAAATAAGTATTGAACTTTAACACTTTAACAGGTTTCCGGGAAATGAGAAAAGCTGAACTTTACTGTTCTGCACCGGAAAAAGATCAGAGCACCTTTCTTTGGGTAGGCTAATTTCGTCCTTTTAAAAGCTCATCCTGCAATGTGGATATGTAAACATGAATTTCTTGCAATTATTAATTAATCAATTGTTTGCTTAGCTGATATAGTCATGGGGGAACCTTGCACGTATACCCTCTTAACAATAATGGTAGGGTAGATGAAGCCACACTAAAAGTTATATAGCATAAAGTCATAAACTTTAAGAATATCAATTTATGTCCACTCCTTCATTTCCCTACATTTTTTTCTATCCATAGATAAAAGATACATTTCTTACATTTACTTTTATCCATAGTTCGAGTTAAAATTTAAAAACACATTCACCCGTATACATTTACTTTTATCCACGTATCTTTTTGATTGCAAATTGTCACACTTCTTACCTAAAGACACAACATTCATTATTTTCTAAAGCCTAAGCTAAGTGTAAATTAGAAATAAAAAAGGTGAATAAAGTCACAAAACTATACCACTTCTAAATTACTAATATATATATATTAATCATAGCTAGTCTCGCTCTCACTCTCTCCATCACACATACATCTTCTCCATCCAACGAAGCCTAGTGGCAAACCCGTAAATATATAATACCAATGACTAAAGATTGCGGAAGCCACGGTGGTGGCGGAGGAGGAGCCGGCAGTAGAATCTGTGGAGCAATCATCGGCTTCATCATCATCGTCTTGATAACAATCTTCCTCGTTTGGGTAATCCTCCAACCAACAAAACCAAGATTCATCCTCCAAGACACCACCGTCTACGCTTTCAACCTCTCGCAGCCTAACCTCCTCACTTCAAACTTTCAGATCACAATATCTTCACGTAACCCAAACTCCAAAATCGGTATCTACTACGACCGTCTTCACGTCTACGTTACTTACCGTAGCCAACAAATCACTCTACGTACGGCCATACCTCCGACGTACCAAGGCCATAAAGAAGACAACGTTTGGTCTCCTTTCGTATACGGTAACGCTGTCCCCATCGCTCCGTTCAACGCCTTGGCTCTAGGCGACGAGGAGAACCGAGGGTTAGTCTCGTTGATTATACGCGCCGACGGGCGCGTGAGGTGGAAGGTTGGGACTCTTATCACTGGTAAGTATCATCTCCATGTCCGTTGTCAGGCTTATATGAATCTCGCTGATAAAGGCGCCGGAATTCATGTCGGCGAAAACGCGGTTAAGTACACGATGGCCAGTAGGTGCAGTGTCAACGTTTAGGGAAAAAGTGACACAACCTTGACGCTGTTGAAGTTTGCTTTTTCCTTTTTTTCAAAATTTCATCTACTTGGATAATGTTTTTGTTTCTATATCGTATAATTCGTCTACCCTTTTGTTTATGTTTGATCTTCACGTAAATTTATACTGTCAATGATACTATAGTTATATACAATGCTGTTGTTAGATTTTTAGAATTTGCCATTCGCCTATACTTTCATGTCACATGAAAATTTTGGAATGTGTATTTTGGTTAGTGGACTTAGGGCAACCCCAATGGGGAGATATATTTTAGGGGCTCTTAAATTGTTTATTCATATATTTTGTAGTTTGAAATGATTAAGAATTTTGGGTTTGTTAATTAAAAATTTCCCCCCAATGGTGGGTTCTTATTTAGAGTCTCTTAATTTTTTTTTTGAAAATAAAAAATTGAAATAAGTCATATATGTATGTTTATAAAACTTGATTGGAAATTTGGTCACAAAGTTGATTTAAGCATTCATCAATGGTGTCATCAAAACCTGTACTTGTTTGAGAGTGAGTTGGGATGAAAAAATATTTGAAACTTGAGAATAAAGCAGACTGAATATGAAGTGTGCTTACAATCAAGAGTAACCGATTCTAGTTTGCTATATATAAAAGTTTATTGAACAACAATTGTGGAAAGAAAAACACAAAAACGTGTTCACGGGAAGGAAAAACACAAAACCGTGTTCACGGGAAGGAAAAACACAAAGACTTATGTTCTCTTGTGCCGACATGAGATCACAAGGTTCACGGGAAGAGCAGAACGTAAACTTGCCGGGGATATGCAAACAACACATGAGATAAGAATTAAAAACAGAACAGAACCATGTTATAAGAACAGAACCATGTTATAAGAACATAACCATGTTGTAAAACGATTCACTAAACCATTCACAATAAGTGTTTAACTATTACAACTACCTACCAAGCATTTGTGTTTAAGTGTCACAAACGAAACTATAATAGAGCTGTTTCTCTCTTGCTTTATAAACATGGCCAAACTTTAATAGAGCTGAAGCCGATTACAAACACCAAACCACATACACAAGATCAACAAACACAAGAGAAGCCAATTACTGATTGTTAAAAGCATCATCGAAAACTTGAAATAACAAAAAAGACAAGTAAACATCAATGGTGTCATCAAGAATGAAGTGTTATAGGAATAGAGTTAAAAAGAGAAATCACTTACATTAATCTCTCGGTCCTCTGAATAGCAGCACCAAGCATCATCAAGCATAGCATCACCAAGCATCAGTCGATTCATCTCAGCGCCTCACCTTGTCGGATTAAGACAACACAACATGATAGTAAACCAAAACAGTTTTAAACTGCAAGAAACACATTCAAAAGAATAACCAAAACCTATCCAAGCAAAAGAACACACAATAAAACACATCAAGAGAATCTGAAAAACACATCACAAATACGATGGAACATGAGAAACCAACAGAGATCGAATAAACCCAAATCCCAAATTTACAAACAAAATCGAATAAACCCAAATCCCTACTAACTATTCGCGAATTCAACCTACTACACAGAGAAACCTACCCTTGCTTCCAATTGCTTCAACCTCATCTGAATGACTCGACTCCAAACTCAAATCAATATCATCCGATTCACCTCCGAGATTAAATCCCTTCCGCTTCCCCTTTCTTCTCCACATTCGCCTCTGATTCCATAGCTGTAACATATCCTTCTCCTTCCTTTTGTCAAGAATGGCCTTCGATCGAGAGAGAAACAGCGAGAGAGAGATCGAGAGAGAAAAAATTGTAATCGTCGAACAAATGTTGTTTTTTTTTTGGTCGGAGAAACAAATGTTTTTTTGGTTCTTCTATTTTTTTGTCCAGCCAACGAACACTCGACACGTACGAGCTCTTAAACCATAATCGAGTATGCAATATTAGAGCCTCTCTTACATTTTTTTCTTTATTCTGATTTATTTTTTTATTCCTTCTCCACTAAAACCCCTCTTAGAACCTTGCGTTGGGGATAACCTTAGATCTAAAATATGCGATATCAATTTCAAAAGTAAAAATGTGAGGAGGAGAATGATTGGAGGAGATAAGAAAAGGTTTCGACTTTTCCAATATCAGATTCGAAATAAATATATGAATTATATGGAGGGGACAATTAAATCAGCTTTATAGATGTTCTATTTGTCTTTTTATAGTGTTTTAGATATAGGTTGTCATTTAATGATCTTGGGAAGTCGGCAGGCACATTGTTAAAAAAGAAGGATCACATGCGAACAGAAGAACTATGGAGGGAGTTAGTTACAATATTAGAATCAACCCACGAGATATTACCACATCGTAACTTTTTTATATAGAGACAAAGTTCTTATTTAGTAACCGTTATGAAATAGAAAGGAGCTTGTCTTAATTATGAATTTGTTTTTGGTTTTCCTTTTTTTTTGTTGCTCTTTTCCATTTTTTATGCCATCTTCTATAAAAATCTTCCAAATTTTTAATCATTTTTCTTATGTAAAATACAAAATCCAATAAATATATTTACGTCAAAAGAGGAAAATGTAAAATCTCTCTCGCCTCTCTACTTAAACGTTAAAATTTAATCACTTTTTAAAACAATGAATAAAATAAAACTCAAACAATGAATAATACAAGCATTGACACTATGTATTTAAGATTTACGTCACTACCTGCTTGGCTGACAAACTATCTGTATTATCCTTTCACAAATTAATAAAATCAGATGTTAAAAAAAAAAAAAAAAAAAAAAACTATGTTGACACAGACGGCCATTTAGGTTCTAGAAACTAGAAAAGTATAATTAGAAACCAACGTACGACGAGAGATAACATATATGATCTTATATAAATACTCGTTATTGGAAGTTATGGGGCAACATCACAAGCCTACAATTGCATAATATTATGACTCTGGTCAAAATTCAACCCAATCCCGCGTAGCGTGACAATAACTTAATCTAATACATTGACCAACGCATAAGTGAAAAAGTGTATATAAGGAGGACTTACATCAACCTCTTATAGCCAGTACACCCATTCATTCCATCTCGATCTCCACAATATTACTAAAACATGGCTGAACAACCTCTCAACGGTGCCTTCTACGGTCCATCTGTCCCACCACCGGCTCCTAAAGGCTACTACCGACGTGGGCACGGTCGCGGCTGTGGCTGCTGCCTCCTCAGCTTCTTCGTCAAAGTCATAATATCCCTTATTGTCATCCTTGGTGTAGCCGCTCTCATCTTCTGGCTCATCGTCCGTCCTCGTGCCATCAAGTTCCACGTGACCGATGCGTCCCTTACCCGCTTTGACCATACTTCCCAGGACAATATTTTAAGGTATAACTTAGCCCTCACTGTCCCTGTACGCAACCCTAACAAGAGGATCGGATTCTACTACGACAGGATCGATGCTCATGCCTATTACGAGGGAAAGCGGTTTAGTTCCATCACGTTAACTCCTTTCTATCAAGGACACAAAAACACAACCGTTCTCACACCAACGTTCCAAGGCCAAAACCTTGTTATCTTTAACGCGGGACAGTCTCGGACTTTGAACATGGAGAGGGTCTCCGGTGTTTACAATATAGAGATCAAGTTCAGGCTTAGGGTTAGGTTTAAGCTTGGGGACTTGAAGTTTCGGAGGATTAAGCCTAAGGTTAATTGTGATGATCTAATGCTTCCTTTAAGTACCTCCAACGGAACTACAACTACAACCTCCTCCAGCGTTTTCCCGATTAAGTGCGACTTCGATTATTAAGTCTTAAGTTCTGTTCTAGTCCATCACATACATTGGTTCGTTTATTTTTTTTTTTTCCCGCAACATTTTGACTTATCTTCTGTAGTGCCTACTTGTATACATATGTTCATCTTCCCTTGTTTATATTGTTATATATGAAAATAAAATATGATTTTACGTAATTGACATTTACTAGTCCGCATGCTGACCAGAAAAATATATGGCGGTTTCAATTTTATAATGTCATCTATCAATTACGCGAGTTATTGCAAACTCTTTGACGAGTCTTTAACATTTGTTTTTCCTGGTTTGGTTGTACCCTCTGTTTTGGATGTCTCTATCTTTTAAAGTTGATTCAATATGAAACAAGAGAGTCAAACGAAATTGTTATCCCAGTTCAATCCGTCGATGTGACATTGTAACAAGATCTACGTCTGGGTATATATATATAAATGTAATATATATATTTTATAATACATTTAGTTTATAAAAATTGTGAATTTTTCCTGCATATGATGTAATACAAAATTTTTAAAACGGTCATATATTACTCAATAGATGAATAAAAAAATGTGGGTACAATATCCCACATCGTCTAAAAAATTGGGCAATGGTTCAGCGTCATACTATAATAGAGACCAAAATGATTCCCGAATACAAATGAGTAGAAAGCTTGATTTATCAAGCATTCAAACTTAAAAACTTTTATTTGGTTTATTCCGGTTCTTTATTTTAAATATTTTTAAAAGGTTAAATATGATAAATATTTAAAACTTTTAAAAAGTTAAATATGTTAAATATTATACTGTAGATACACAATAAATATTAAACGTTAAGATGATATAGTGTGAGTTAAAATATTTCGGAACGAGTTATATAGCGGGACGGTGATATTTATATAAATTAAAAAATATTATTATTCGGTGCTACACGGGTAAACTATCATTTCATTATTTTGTTAACATTGTCGGTATCAGAGAATAGACATATCTAATTAAATTTATTAAATAAATATTATGTAAAAATAAATTATATTGCGGTATTATATGGTTTAAACCATAAAATTAACAATTATTATATAATTATAACATATTTAACCAACATATACAACTTATAATTTAAATATTTTAATAATAAATAATTTTGCTCCACGATGTACCGCGGTCCTAATCCGCATAGCTTTTATTATAACAGTAGAAGAAGATAGACGAAACTCTAAGTCAATAAGAATCTTTTATTGTTCTCAGCCTTCTCGTAAACCTCCGTATCAGTCAGAGTTTCTGACCTAACTTCAAATAAACTAGTTGAAGTCTAAACCAGACCTCACCCACATATAACCAACACCAAATTCTTCTTAACCAAGAACATCAGGCATAGCTTGAAACGTGGAATTCGATCCTTACTTAGAAATGGTTACTAATCATTTTAATAAAATACTTATAAATCAAACTTAGACATAGCAATATATACATATCTGTGAATATCAAGTATAACTATATTAGAATTCGATCTCTTTGATGTTTGCTACAGAGTCTTCAACCTCAAACTTGATAGCAATTAGCTTTATAATTATTTCTATCAAATTTAGACCATCTTTACTCGAGAACAGGTAAGCGTTACTCAGAAAACAAAAAAAAAAATATTTTTATTATATATATTCCTTTTTTTATTTATTTATTAATATATATATATCACTTAATAATTGACAAATGTCCTTTTATACTGAGAAACGGTTTTTCCAGATTCTACCCCAAAGAACGTTTCTTCTTAATTTTTCTTCTCTTTCTTCCTTTTGTTATTTTTTAATAAAAGCAATTGCATGAGTACCCCTCAGTAATCATGCTCTTATAGCAATTTGCTACACATTGCTAGAAGGGGCGATTTTGCGACAAGTAAATAGTTACTATTTGTTGCGACGACATATCTGTCACAAATTTTTTTTGGCTACGGAAATCTGGTTATATCTACAAAATTTTCCGTAACTATACACATCTTTTTCCGTAACTATATAGTTGTTATGGTAATCAGTTTTTTTTTGGATTGTTGATACTAAAAGTTTTAACAGGTCGTAGAGGCTAACGAAGATATTAGCCTGTGTACTACGTAGTCTTTAACGGACCTATAGGCACCATGGTGTACTATTGACTATTTGTCATTGAAAATTTAGTTACAGGGTATGAAAGCAAAAGATTCTACAGATTTGCTGACTAAATAAGAAGTAAACTTATCTGATACAAAAAGATTCTACAGATTTGGTGACTAATAAGAAGTAAGCTTATCTGATACGCATAGTGACCGATTCTTCAATCAAAGATATGGTTTAGCTATTCATATATTTAACTAAAACATCTTAACAAAGCATTAACGGAATCGAATCCTGGATTCTTGTGAGACACTTGTCCGATTACGTACCTTGTGATCAGAGTCAAATTGCAATCTCAATGTCACAATTGCATAAATAGTTATATAAACAAAAACAGATTGAGTTTGGGTTATGAAAATCAATAAATAGAGGCATGCATATTAAGTATATACCAAAAACTTTATATACAAAAGTTAATTTTCTTTTTATTTCATTTTATTCTGAAAAAAAATTTATATTCGTGAAATGAATGCAAGTCCATAGTATACATTATATTTATAAGAGAATGTTATATCAATTTTAAGTCATAAGTATAAAATTCAGTGAATTATTTTTCTTACAAATAATATATCATCAACGTCATTCATAATTTTATGCATACAACATTACACTTTTAATATAATTTTCTATTTTTTAAAAAAAATTACGTGTTAAAATGTATTTAATATCTATTTATGTAGTTTCTTTTTTATGTTTTCCCATGGTAAGTTTAGTAGTAATAATTAATGACAATTGATTTATCATAATTATAAGAATATCTAGTTTGTAACTAAACTGTTTGGTAGATAAAATAGTAGATTTTAAGAAATAAAAATTAAAAAATGATGAGAAAAGAAATATGGGTTGGACATGTATGCAAAAATGACTCTGATTCATATTTTTTTATCTTAAAAATTTAATACACATTCTAAACTATGTTGTTAAGGAAAAAAAGCTGTCACAATTTGCGGGATCCAATTATAACATAAACTAACGCATTTAAATGTATACAACTATATATAAGTCAGATATAGCCAGCCTTACCTGGATCCTTAACCAAATCTGTATACTTCTTCTTTACATAGATATCTATTATCTTTTTTCTGTGCAAAACATAGATATCTATCTATAAATAAAAAGTTTAGAAAGTGACAGAACCCAAAAAAAAAAGGAAGGAAAACGACAGAAAGAGACAGAAGGAGAGAGATTATGGAAGAGACAAAATCAAGATTTAGGAGGATCTGTGTCTTCTGCGGAAGCAGTTCCGGCAACAAAACTACTTATCACGACGCTGCTCTCCAACTCGCCCACCAACTGGTTTCTCTCTATTTCCACACTTTTATTTACATCATTCGTCACTTTATGCTTATTTAAATAACTAATGAAGAGTTCTATTACGATAAACAGATTTTGGTTTTTACTAGATGAAATGATATGCCAAGTATTTTTCCAATACATTTAACCATTAGCTAAAAATAACTTAAGAGATATATAGATGAAGCATCAAGCTATGTGAGACATATGTGTATTATTTAAGTGCTCGATGTATAATGGATAATTAATTGTCATATATCACTGTGTAGTTTTATTATCGTTTAATCTTTAATATGCTTCGTGTTGTGAATTAAAAACCTAATGATACTTATAACTAGTAAATTTATACATATAAGATAAAATGTACTTGTTTAAAAGACTAATAAAACACACATATTGTGAAAGGTTGAGAGGAACATCGATTTGGTGTATGGAGGAGGAAGCGTGGGGCTAATGGGTCTCATTTCTCAGGCTGTTCATGATGGTGGTCGTCATGTTCTTGGGTATCTTATCTCTCTCTCTTTCTCTCTCTATACATTTTTAATATTAAAAGGTTATAAACAATATAAAATTAGAGGTGTCAATTTGTCTATACGTTCAAGGCGACACTGCATCATTCTTTTTTGTTCTTCCCATGTTCGTGTCCTGCCTTTCATATGGGTAACACTATCATAAATAGCAATTCGATTGCTCCGAGATATATGTATATACTTATAAAGTAATATGATAACAAACAAAAAATGCTCTGGATTCGCTTTTGTATATTATTATTTAGACAAAATCTATGGCCAATGAGTGAAAAGGCAGCTGCATGTCTTTAGTTCTACTTAAACATATACTAATAATTGAAGTTTAATGTTTCAAAGAAATTTGAACCTTAAACCGAAACAAAATAAAGAAAGGATAAAAAACTTTGACCATTACAAAGAAAGGTGACTAAACGAAATTAATGATTTAAGATATATGTGAGTGATAATTATTTACATTAGATGTTAATATTATGCGCAGGATCATTCCGAAGTCTCTAGCACCAAGAGAGGTAAATTACAAATCTACTCTACATTTTTTTTTAAATGTATATATATACAGCCGTCTTCATACATTAAAAGTTATTTACTCTACTATATTCTGTGTCGTCAAAAATGATGAGTTTTAGTAAAATATATGTGAATCAAAACGTAATTATATATATATATATATATGATGGATATGTGATAAAATGATGTTGTGTTTAGATAACGGGTGGATCAATCGGAGAAGTTATAACAGTATCGACTATGCACCAAAGGAAGGCTGAAATGGGTCGCCAAGCGGATGCCTTCATCGCACTTCCTGGTTTGATTCTTTCTTTATACTCTTTTTCAATTTATGTATTTAAAAATTAAAAGATGTCTATTAATTAGTCTATATATCTATGATCATGAAGATTGATAAATTAGTGTATGTGGTATTATTTGACAAACAATAAACAGGTGGATATGGGACATTTGAAGAGCTGTTGGAAGTCATCACCTGGTCTCAGCTTGGAATCCACACTAAACCGGTAATGTAGATTTGAATACATTACTTTGAGTTTTCGGCCGGTAATTACGGTTATCCGACAAAACATAGTTAAAGAAACTAGAGATGGAGTATGTTTTTATCGGCTATATATGTGTCATGCATGTGTCGGTACAGAATCTACGCATGTGGGTTGAAGTATATATATACACTAATACACATGGAATAATGTCTTAACTAAGGTTGTGGGATCTTTATTATAACGTCAATAATAAATTCATAATTAAAGAGTACTCCAACATCATATCGTACGTACGTACTAATCCGAATGCTAGCTTATAAAAATTGATTAAAACATGTAATAGTACTCATAAATTAAGACCCTTGTACTTGTACATAATGTGAAGTTAAAAAAAAATGTAGGTGGGACTATTGAACGTGGATGGATTCTACGATTCACTATTGACATTTATAGATAAGGCAGTGGACGAAGGCTTTGTCTCCTCCACCGCCCGTCGCATCATCGTCTCAGCTCCGAATGCTCATCAATTACTTCAACTTCTTGAGGTTTATTTTACGTCTTTCACTAAATTTTTATAGTTTATATATCAAGTAAATGCGGGGAAATTGCGAACAGAAGATAAATAAATTAACTGAAATTGCAGGAGTATGTTCCAAAGCACGACGATTTCGTGTCCAAAATGGTGTGGGACGATAATACTGACGCTTTCACTTCAGAAGGCGACTTCTCTTAGATTGTTCATTTGTATTTTAGTCTACTGTTTTTTTTTTAACCCTCGTGTTTCTTCTTGGTGATTATTCAAAAACTTGATTTGCGTATTGATCTATTTTTATGTGTACTATTCATGGAGACCTATAATATAACACATACATTACACACAAGTCTTTATAAAGTAACAGTGTAATTTTTTTTGGACAATTTCGTTCAACGTTATTGGATGCAAGACTGGTTCTAAATCCTTGAACAATTGACGAATTTTCATATATGTTTTCAAACTCGGCTTTCACTACAAATAATAAGATATTATATTACTTAAATTGCATCACACAAGTAAATGATGTATTTTTAAATTGTTTATTTACAAGTGAAGCAAATATATATGATGTACCATCAATTTAATATAAGTGATGTTATAATTATGTATTTTAACATCAATTATTTAAAATTGATTTACTTTTTATCAGATTATATATATTTTTAAAAAATAATATAAAATATAAATTAACATCATTGAGATAATTGATGTATTTATTTCTATTTTGGTAAAATTACTTTTTAAACGATTTAAATTTGACATCAATAAAAACTGATGTTAAAATAAATTAATTAAAAGAAGTAATATACAAAAAAATTCTCTTAATTTTGTGATCTAATTATTTTTTTTTATTTTGTGTGATTATCTCTTAGGTAGTTTACAACTAACTCTTACACACATATGTAAGCTATGCCAAACACCTTTATCTCTTAGGTTGTTACGAAGAAAAAGAAGATGAAGAATTCAAGAAAAGGTTGTTCGGAAGAATAAACAAACTCATTCTCATTTCTGGACCCGTTATGCCATCTTATTTACACCTCATTGGCTCTCTTATTTAAAATCATATTGACCTATGAAAAGGATGAAACAAATTGAAATCTGGTTTCACTAATCAATCAAACTAAGTAGAAGAAGAAGAGAAGTCATGGGGTGGAATTAGCCGGTAACGACAGTGGCTTTGGGTGCGGTAGTTAGGCAGAGGAAAGGGGAAGTCATGAGATGAAATTAGGGGAACTCAATAGATCGCAATTTTTAAAATAATGTGTTAAAGTTAAAAACACCCAATTATTAAAATAATGTTTTTTACATATTTTTTTTTAGTTATTAGAAGACACTTCCTTTAGAGCTTGGAGCACATTTGGTTCAGCTTAGCATGTGGAATCTTTGCAAGAATTTGGTGAATAAATGTTTTAATCAATGTCAATACTTTTTTTTTAACCTCTAGAATATTGAATAAACAAATAACTATATATGGTCGATAAAAAGAATCAAAAAATACCTCCTTTGTAGATGATGTACATAATAGTTTTATGGAATAATCTGGAATAATATATAATTAAATTGTGTATTGTAATTTTAGAAAGAAAGAAAAATAAATGAAATAGATAATCTAAGAATAGATAGAATTATGACTAGAATATTTTAGGTGGTTATAATTTTACACTCATCTAAGGATAGATAAAATTATGACTAGAATGTTTTCAGGTGGTTAATTCGATTTTATACGCAAATGCGCGGACTGTTGTATAATAAAATATATTAATTAATTTAAATTTATTTGATAATCATGAAAATTACTTAACAAATTAATTTAAATGTCATTAACATTTTTACACTTTTATTTTTTCAAATCATACAATATCAAAATATATAAATTATTTAAATATAATCATGCATATATTATACATATCCCATAATTTTTTTGTTTTTTATTGTTCAACTTTGATAATAATTTTTATTAGTATTTTTGAGCATTTAAGGTAATAAAATATTATTAATAATAAAAACGAAATTTTACTATGTGATTTAAATATATAATTTAAGGTTTTCTTATAAACTAACATATAACCTAAAGTATTTAATAATTAAAAACTAAACTATTTTGAAAGTAAAAAAAAAAACATATTTCCTATAAAATCATATGAAGTGCAATCAAACTTTTAAAATATGATTCCCAAAAATATAATTTTTTTTAAAAAACTTTTTTTTTATATTCCCCTTAGTTTAAGATATATTGCTAGGTTTAGTTATAATTTTTATCCTTGTAATAAAAGCTAGATAAAAAATTAAAAAAAAAATCAATTTTTTTTATATAGAAAAATCTTTAAAGTACATATTTGAATTAAATTAATAAAATAGTGATTTTTATATAATTATATGTTGATTCACAAACTGAATATAATGATTATTATTCTAAATAAATGTATTACAATTTTGTTGGATGTAAGCGAGAGTTAAGAAAAATTAATTTGATATTATATTTCAATTTTTTTTATATCCCCCTCAATTTAAGTTATATTGCTAGGCTTAGTTTTAATTTTTCATCCTTATAGTAAAAGCTAGAAAGAAAATAAATATCAAATTGGTTTTTTATATAGCAAAATCCTTAAAGTACAAATTTGAATTAAATTTAAAAATAATGATTTTCATATAATTATATGTTGAATCACAAACTAAATATAATGGTGAGTATTCTAAAATATATTTATTACAATTTTGTTGGAGGTAAGAGAGAGGTAAGAAAAATTGATTTGATAATTATATCCCAATAATTTATTTCATGAGAACATTTCAAATTTTAAGAATAAAATAAATATACATGAATTTGTAAGAACTAATCAAACATCTAAAGTAAAGAATTAAGATGTTTTCTTTAGCTTGGTTCCCTTATTATGAGATGGTTATAACCAAAATATTATTATGGTCATCAAAATTTTAGTATACATATTAGAATACACATGTATTTTAAATCAAAATAATATAAGAAAACAAAGAAGAAAAAGAAGAAGTATATAAAACAAAAAAAATAAAATTCTAAACAATGTAAAATATATAGTAAACAAAAAAAAAATCAAACTCTTAATTGGGTTTTCAACTTATGCAAGAACATTATAAAAAAAAAAAAATAATAATAATATTTAGGATTTAGGTTATGGTGGAGGAGGATGTGAGAATGGTTATTTATAGGATAAAAAGTGATGGAAGTTACAATTCTAAAATAATTAAATTAGCAGAGTTATAATTATAATTAATAGTGTGTTTAAATGAAAATGAATGGAGGAGAAAAAATCAATTTCACAATTTATGTAATTTCAGTTACAAGTTAGTGGTAAATAATGAATTTAAAGTATGCATTAATGTATATGATTAAATGTGTTGCTTAATTAAAAATAAATATTAAATTTTTAAAAATTAAATGTCAAATGGACCAATAAGAAGAGAATGAAACCTTACTTTTATGTATGAGAAAATGTGAAAATGAGAAAATAAAAAAATACCTATGTGAGAATGAGAGAATGATTATTTATATGATAGGAATTGATGAAAGTTACATTTAGAATTATTGGAGTTACAAATATTATTTATTGTGTTTGAATAAAATTGAGTGGTGGAATATGATTAATGTATAATTTATTTATTTTCAGTTATAAATTTATTTTAATGTATGAGTTAAATGTATTGTGTTAATTGGATCTTAAATATTGTTTAAAACAATTAAATAATTAAAAAGCAAATAAAAAATAAAAATATTAGAAAACATTAAATGAAAATCAACCAATAAGAAGAGACCAAAACCTTACTTTTATATATATGATTTACAAAACAATAGAACCGTGTATTTTTATTTTGTTTTTAATATCAAATATGCAATGAGAATTTTGATAAAGTGTAAATTTTGACCCTTTCTACTTTAAATTGATGGTGCTCATGTGTAAGATTGTAACGCCCGTGAACCAAAAATCCCGGTTTAGGTTCTGCATCGGTCGATGCAAGTTGTGCATCGGTCGATGCAAGGTCTAAATTCTGCGTTTTGACTTAAGTCAAACGCTGCGTTTTGAGTTAGGGGAAAAGGAAACCCTTAAAACGAGTTTTGGTTTCATTCGTGGTTTTTGGCCGTTTTTGAGAGAAAACGAAAGAGAGAAAAGTTCTTGAGAGTTTCTGGAGATTTCTTGGAGTTTTGGTGCGTTCCTGTAGAGATCTGTAGCTGGGATCGTTGTAGGAGCTTCCTAGAGGCTTGTTCTTGCTTGTTTCTTGTCAGATTCGTCTTGGCACAGGTAAGTGCATGACCATGGCTGATCTAAGCTAGAGGAACCTTTAACTTGCTTGTTTTAGGTGGTTAGACGTGTTAGATCGTAGTTAAGGACGTTAGGAAGCTTTCTTGTGGCTTGGGAATGCGTTCTGTGGTTGTAGGAACGAGATCCGGCGAGAAGCTTCGGGAAATCACGGTGCTCGACGTTGCGTCGATCGATGCATTGCTTGCATCGGTCGATGCAAGTGCGAGGACGGCGCGATAAACTTTAGGGTTTTCGTGTTGCGTCGAGCATGCGTCGGTCGATGCAGATTGGGTATCGGTCGATGCAAGTGCAACTTGCATCGGTCGATGCAGCTTCTGTATCGATCGATGCTTCCTCAGTTGGCATCGGTCGATGCATGTTGGCATCGGTCGATGCTGAGTCCTGGTTCGTTGATTGTTGTGTGTTGATTGTTGTGTGTGGTTATTGGTTACTCTATTGCTTGTGTGTATAGCCCAGTAGATGGGAGGATTGCCTTACTGAGTGTTTGTAAAATACTCATGCATTGCAATATGTGTTTGTGGTGCAGGTAAAGGCAAAGTGTGATCGTGGAATCAAGGCGATGAGGAAGGGATGTTCTAGAGGCTTGATTGATTGTGGTCTAGCTATTGTTAGGTTGCTAGATTAAGTCAATGGAACATTGTAGGATGTTAGCTTTTGGTTATTTTTCTTATTTGGATTATGTTGCTTCTGAGTATTGGTTTATTGTTGTTGGAATTCTTTGGTTTAATGGAATTGGTTTTTATTTGGTTATTCCGCGGTTAAAGAATGTTAATAGGATGTTAGTGGGTATGGGACCACTAGTAAATTAGGGTATAAAAAAAAAAAACGGGAAGGGTTGTTTCATTTTGGTATCAGAGCCCTTACGGTTCTAGGTCTAGGGTTCATTGTGCTTTTGTTGTTGTTGATGTTTAGGATTCCATGCTATGATTGATTGTGTGATTTGGTCAACTGTGTGTGTGGCATGAAGTCCTAGAACATCCCCTTCGAGCCTGTTTGTGATTCCACGGTGAGTTGTGTTTTTGTGTATTAGAATTATTGTTTGCTTAGCCTTCTGTTCTTGGATGGCACAGATGGTTAGAGGTGAGGTTGCTGCTGGTCGCGGGCGTGGTCGTGGTCGTGGTCGGGGTCGTGGACGTGGTCGTGGTCGTGGTCGGGGACGAGGTCAGGTTCCTGTGGCCAGTGAGAGTGTGACCCAGAGCATGGCCAGTGAGGAGGTAGCGGAGTCACAGGCTGATCCTATTGTGTCTGGAGACCAGGCTGGTTTGGGTGACGGTGTTGGTCACGGTGTTGCCCCGGGTGTGGGGGTTGCAGCGGGAGGTGCTCCGGGCAGGGAGGATGTCTTGATAGACTTGCTAGCTCAGGTAGCTCAGGCTTTGCAGCGACTTCCAGCAGCTGTGCCGCCAGTGGTTGGTGGGCAGGATCCAGTAGTGCCGCCAGTGGGTGGTGGACAGGTTCCAGTGGTGCAGCCTGCAGCGGGTTTGCAGGCAGGTGTGCAGCCGGGGACCGAGGTAGTGGATGCACAGTATGTGCGGATGATGGAGCAGCTGCGGCATGTGGGAGCAGGGTATTTCTCAGGGAGTACCGATCCGAGTGTAGCGGATGAGTGGAGAGAGCGGATGGAGGATATTTTCCTTTCGCTTAGGTGTCCCGACCGGTACAGGGTGGATCTGGCAGTGTTTTACTTGTCAGGAGATGCACGTGTGTGGTGGAGGTCGGTGACAGCACGGAGGGTGCAGCAGGGTATGTCTTGGGGAGATTTTGTGAGTGAGTTTAACTCCAAGTATTTTCCTCAGGAGGCTCTTGATCGCATGGAGGCACGGTTCTTGGGGTTGACTCAGGGAGACCGTACAGTGCGAGAGCTGGATGCAGAGTTCAGTCGGCTTGTGGGCTATGCAGGCAGGGCATGGGAGCCAGAGGCGGCTCAGGTGCGGAGGTTTTTGTTGGCTCTGCGGGATGATTTGAGGACTCGGTGCAGAGTGAGGAGTTATGCTACGAGAGCGGAGTTGGTTGAGGTTGCAGCTGGGATAGAGGATGACTTGAGGTCACAGGTGGTTGTGGTCAGTTCTTCAGTGCAGCCACAGCAGTCTCAGCCGTCTTCTGTTCCTAGCAAGGGCGGCAAGCCTGCGCAAGGGCAGAAGCGGAAGTTTGATGTCATGCAGAGATCGAGGCATGGGGGTGCGAGATGCTTTGGGTGTGGTAGCAGAGACCACAAGGTGACTAGCTGTCCACAGAGAGGTGAGCAGCGGGCAGTGACCGAGCAGCGGGTGGTGACGGAGCCGCGGGCAGATACTCGAGTGTGTTACTACTGCAGAGAGACGGGACATATCAAGCCTCGTTGTCCCAAGTTGCAGCAGAGGGCAGTAGCAGTGTTGCAGGCTGGAGCTCAGCCGGGGACGCAGCAGGTTGTGCAGCACGGTGTGCAGCCGGTGGGTTGGATCGAGCCGTCGTCTCAGGTGTATTCGACTCAGGAGCCCGGTGGCACTAGTGCAGGAGCGATCACAGGTATACCTTCTGAGATTCGAACTTGGTTAATTCAATAGTTCAGATTATATTTGTTTTTGCTTGTGGTCAAGTGTTAGGTTCTCAACACATAGGGTTTGTGTAGGGACCTTGTTGGTGGGCGGGTTTAAGTCCCATGTTATGTTTGATTCTGGAGCTTCTCATAGCTTCATTACTCCGGAGTGTGCCGAGAGTGCGGGGATCAGAGGGGATTCCGGAGAGCGTTCAGGAGTTGTCAGAGTTGCGGGAGGCAAGTTTCTAAGGGTTATTGGACGAGCTGGAGGAGTTGATATTCAGATCGCGGGAGAATCGTGGCCAGCGGATTTGCTTATCAGTCCAGTGGAGTTATATGATGTCATTCTTGGTATGGATTGGTTGCATCGGTACAAGGTGCATTTGGATTGCTACCGGGGTAGAGTGGAGTTTGAGCGTCAAGGAGGGAAGTTGGTTTTTCAGGGTATTAGACCGACTTCGGGGAGTCTCGTGATCTCAGCCGTACAGGCTGGGAAGATGATCGAGAAGGGCCGTGAGGCTTATCTGGTTACCATATCTATGCCAGAGTCAGTGGGGAAGTCTACGGTTAGCGGTATTCCGGTTGTGGAGGACTTTGAGGATGTGTTCCAGCCATTGCAGGGATTACCACCATCTCGGTCGGATCCTTTTACTATTGAGCTGGAACCGGGGACGATGCCGTTATCCAAGGCTCCTTACAGGATGGCTCCAGCAGAGATGGCAGAGCTGAAGAAGCAGCTTGAGGAATTGTTGGGCAAGGGTTTTATCCGTCCTAGTTGTTCACCGTGGGGAGCTCCGGTGTTGTTTGTTAAGAAGAAGGATGGGAGTTTTCGGTTGTGTATTGACTATCGGGGTCTGAACCGAGTTACTGTGAAGAACAAGTACCCTCTCCCGAGGATTGATGAGTTGTTGGATCAGCTGAGGGGTGCTACTTGGTTCTCCAAGATCGATTTGGCATCAGGATATCATCAGATTCCTATTCATGAGGCAGATGTGAGGAAGACAGCCTTCAGGACGAGGTATGGACACTACGAGTTTGTGGTGATGCCGTTTGGGTTGACAAACGCGCCAGCTGCGTTTATGAGATTGATGAACAGCGTGTTCCAGGAGTTTCGGACGTGTCAGTCATCATTTTCATCGACGACATCCTGGTATATTCTAAGAGTCCTGAGGAGCATGCAGTACACTTGAGAGCAGTGTTGGAGAAGCTGAGGGAGCAGAAGTTGTTTGCTAAGCTGAGCAAGTGCAGTTTCTGGCAGCGTGAGATGGGGTTCTTGGGTCACATTGTTTCTGCAGAGGGGTTTCAGTGGATCCAGAGAAGATTCAGTCCATCAGGGAGTGGCCGAGGCCGCAGAGTGCCACTGAGATCCGGAGTTTCCTGGGATTAGCAGGTTACTACAGGAGGTTTGTTCGGGGTTTTGCGAGTATGGCCCAGCCGATGACTAAGCTTACAGGGAAGGATGTCCCATTTGTGTGGTCACCGGAGTGTGAGGCGAGCTTTGCAAGTCTCAAGCAGATGTTGACTACCACGCCGGTGTTAGCACTGCCTGAGCAGGACGAGCCTTATGTTGTGTATACAGATGCTTCTAGAGTGGGGTTGGGTTGTGTACTTATGCAGCAGGGGAAGGTTATAGCCTATGCTTCGCGGCAGTTGCGGAAGCATGAAGCTAATTATCCTACTCATGATTTGGAGATGGCAGCAGTGATCTTTGCTCTTAAGATTTGGAGATCCTATCTGTATGGTGGGAAGGTGCAGGTGTTTACAGATCACAAGAGTCTGAAGTACATTTTTACTCAGCCTGAGCTGAATTTGAGGCAGAGGCGTTGGATGGAGTTAGTAGCAGATTATGATCTGGATATAGCTTACCATCCTGGTAAAGCTAATTTGGTTGCAGATGCCTTGAGTCGGAAGCGGGTGGCTTCGGCTCAGGAGCAGGATATGGAGGCATTGGTAGGTGAGATTAGTGCATTGAGTTTGTGTGCTATCTCACAGGAACCTTTGGGTTTGGAGGCAGCTGATATAGCGGATTTGTTGAGCAGAGTGAGGTTAGCTCAGGGGAGCGATGAGGGCTGATGAATGCCTCTAAGGCTGCGGGTGCAGAGTATCAGGTTTCTGCTAATGGTACTATCCTTGTGCATGGTCGGATTTGTGTGCCCAAGGGTGAGGATTTGAGGCAGGAGATCCTGAGAGAGGCTCATTCGAGCAAGTTCTCTATTCATCCGGGGCGACCAAGATGTACCGTGACCTCAAGCGGTATTATCACTGGGTCGGGATGAAGAAGGACGTAGCGGACTGGGTGGCGAAGTGTGATACTTGCCAGCTGGTGAAGGCAGAGCATCAGGTTCCTGGTGGTTTATTGCAGAGTTTGCCTATTCCAGTGGAAGTGGGATTTGATCACGATGGACTTCGTGGTAGGTTTGCCTGTGTCGAGAACGTTTGATGCTATTTGGGTCATTGTGGACCGTTTGACTAAGTCTGCACATTTTCTGGCCATCAAGAAAACTGATGGAGCAGCTGTTTTGGCCAAGAAGTATGTGAGGGAGATAGTCAGATTGCATGGTGTGCCTGCTAGTATTGTGTCTGATAGGGATTCCAAGTTCACTTCGGTGTTCTGGAGGGCATTTCAGGCAGAGATGGGCACGAAGGTGCATATGAGTACAGCCTATCATCCTCAGACGGACGGTCAGTCAGAGAGGACGATCCAGATTTTGGAGGATTTGTTGAGGATGTGTGTGCTGGATTGGGGTGGCCATTGGGCAGATCACTTGAGCTTGGTGGAGTTTGCTTATAACAACAGCTACCAGGCTAGTATTGGGATGGCTCCTTATGAGGCTTTGTATGGGAGGCCGTGTCGTACACCGTTGTGTTGGACTCAGGTGGGGGAGAGGAGCATATTTGGTGCAGATTTTGTTCAGGAGACCTCGGAGAAGATCCGGGTTTTGAGGCTGAACATGAAGGAAGCTCAGGATCGGCAGAAGAGCTATGCTGATAGGAGGAGAAAGGATCTTGAGTTTCAGGTTGGTGATAGAGTGTACCTCAAGATGGCCATGTTGCGGGGTCCGAACAGGTCATTGACAGAGACTAAGTTGAGTCCGAGGTACATGGGTCCGTTCAGGGTAGTTGAGCGGGTGGGGCCAGTGGCATATAGGCTGGAGTTGCCTGAGGTTATGTGTGCGTTCCACAAGGTGTTTCATGTGTCGATGCTGAGGAAGTGTCTTCACGAGGGTGATCAGTTGTTGGCTAAGATTCCTGAGGATCTTCAGCCTAACATGACTTTAGAGGCGAGACCATTGAGGGTGCTCGAGAGGAGAGTCAAGGAACTTCGGAAGAAGAAGATTCCTTTGATGAGAGTCCTGTGGGACTGTGACGGAGTAGAGGAGCAGACTTGGGAGCCCGAGGCGAGGATGAAGGCAAGGTTTAAGAAGTGGTTTGAGAAGCAGACCGCTTGAGCTTGTCTAGCCGGGTCCGAGTTGTAGTCCGTGGCTGGAGCGGGTACGGAGTATTCCAGCCCATCTCTCTTGATATTTGGTCGCTTAGGGGTGGTTGGTTGTGCGACTAAGTATCGGGATGAGGTGGTGCTCGGGATGCGGGTTGATGGCTTCAGTTGTTGTATTTTTGTTTCCTGATGTATTTTCGTTGAGTTGTAACGATTATGACAATTGAGATTAATAAGATGAGTATTTTTCTTATGTTTGACTGTTAATGTCATGGGAAAAGAGAAATAGTTCGGGTTTCTATTTTGGAAGTTTCCATAAATAGGAAGTTTCCACAAAAGGAAAGTTTCCAGAGTTAGAAAGTTTTCTAGGAAGGAAAGTTTTGTGGAAACGTTGAGGTAGATCTAGCCGGGAGATACTCGTTGGCATCAGTATTTGTTTTGCTCAAGGCCGTGTGGGCCCAACTCACGTGATACCGATAGCTCGATGGACTTTGTGGCCAGAGAGTGGGAGTGGTATGTTGCTTCGGATGACGATCCGAGAGCGCGCTTGAGGGTGACGACCCGAGAGCGGGATATGTGAGGCTCCCTGGATACCGTAGCTGTGAGCCGAGGCTCGGCAGTGAGCCGGTATGTCTCTAGGGTTGCGACCCGAGAGCGGGGGGAGTGTGTGTGAGTGACTTCCTGGATGCCGTAGCTTAAGGCGGTTGGCCTGATAGCGAGCCGGCATGATTCGTTGGTTGCGACCACGGACGGGGGAAGCACTGAGTTGTGAGCAAATAGTGTTATGATGCGAGTATATTGGCTAGAGGGAGACCTCGAGGGTCAGTCGGAGGTGTGCGGGCTGTTGCGACAGTGGCACGGGAAACCTTGGCTGATGGTATATAGTCCGGTCTGGGGACGTGCGGGCCGTGTTGACGGTGGCACGAGGGTCCTTGGAGGAGGATGGTGTTGCGGGATTCGGGGACGAATCCATATTGGTGGGGGAGAATTGTAACGCCCGTGAACCAAAAATCCCGGTTTAGGTTCTGCATCGGTCGATGCAAGTTGTGCATCGGTCGATGCAAGGTCTAAATTCTGCGTTTTGACTTAAGTCAAACGCTGCGTTTTGAGTTAGGGGAAAAAACCCTTAAAACGAGTTTTGGTTTCATTCGTGGTTTTTGGCCGTTTTTGAGAGAAAACGAAAGAGAGAAAAGTTCTTGAGAGTTTCTGGAGATTTCTTGGAGTTTTGGTGCGTTCCTGTAGAGATCTGTAGCTGGGATCGTTGTAGGAGCTTCCTAGAGGCTTGTTCTTGCTTGTTTCTTGTCAGATTCGTCTTGGCACAGGTAAGTGCATGACCATGGCTGATCTAAGCTAGAGGAACCTTTAACTTGCTTGTTTTAGGTGGTTAGACGTGTTAGATCGTAGTTAAGGACGTTAGGAAGCTTTCTTGTGGCTTGGGAATGCGTTTCTGTGGTTGTAGGAACGAGATCCGGCGAGAAGCTTCGGGGAAATCACGGTGCTCGACGTTGCGTCGATCGATGCATTGCTTGCATCGGTCGATGCAAGTGCGAGGACGGCGCGATAAACTTTAGGGTTTTCGTGTTGCGTCGAGCATGCGTCGGTCGATGCAGATTGGGTATCGGTCGATGCAAGTGCAACTTGCATCGGTCGATGCAGCTTCTGTATCGATCGATGCTTCCTCAGTTGGCATCGGTCGATGCATGTTGGCATCGGTCGATGCATGTTGGCATCGGTCGATGCTGAGTCCTGGTTCGTTGATTGTTGTGTGTTGATTGTTGTGTGTGGTTATTGGTTACTCTATTGCTTGTGTGTATAGCCCAGTAGATGGGAGGATTGGCTTACTGAGTGTTTGTAAAATACTCATGCATTGCAATATGTGTTTGTGGTGCAGGTAAAGGCAAAGTGTGATCGTGGAATCAAGGCGATGAGGAAGGGATGTTCTAGAGGCTTGATTGATTGTGGTCTAGCTATTGTTAGGTTGCTAGATTAAGTCAATGGAACATTGTAGGATTGTTAGCTTTTGGTTATTTTTCTTATTTGGATTATGTTGCTTCTGAGTATTGGTTTATTGTTGTTGGAATTCTTTGGTTTAATGGAATTGGTTTTTATTTGGTTATTCCGCGGTTAAAGAATGTTAATAGGATGTTAGTGGGTATGAGACCACTAGTAAATTAGGGTATAAAAAAAAAAACGGGAAGGGTTGTTTCAAAGATTCAATAGGGTATGTATTGTTCGGCTCTTAAGTAATATCTAAATTGCAAAACATGTATATTCACTAAACAATCAAAGATTATTTTAATATTTTTTTCCAAAAAAAATTAGAAAAAAAAACTTGTGAAATATATTAATACACACAAGCGTTTAGACGGCCCAGTGGGCTTTTATAAAAAGAAGGAAACCAGCTTCATCGAATCGAAAATTTGATTTGGAATAAACCGGTTAAAATTTTGATTTAAACCGGATCGGTTAAGGATATGCTATCCCCAATCTCTCCTTTCTCACCAAAAATCCCAATCTTCAAAATCAAAATCTCACACTCTGTTCCACTCTTATCCTTTCATCATCTCACAGAGCGAGCCAGAGACAGAGAGCTTCATCTTCATCTTCATCGAATCATCCATGTAGTAGTAGTGTGAGATGTCTCTTGAACAATGCAACAAGAAGCTCTCTCTTTCTTCTCTTCCTCTTTCTTCCCTTCCCTTCACCACAATCTCCCCACTCTTTCTCGCCTCCGCTTCCACCATTTTCCCGCACTTTCCTTCAAACCAAACACTTCTTCTTCATCTTCATCTTCATCACTCTTCAAATCCCCAGATTTCACCAATTTCACATCCACCGCCACAACAACAACCACCGAAACCCTAGAATCCTCAATCCACGAAAAACTCATATACCTCGATTCACTCGGAATCGATTTCTTAACCCTAATAAACCGTCACCCTCCTCTCCTCTCCACCGCTCTCTCCGCCGTTAAATCCGTCGTCGATTACATGACCACTCCACCAATCAACTTCACCTTACAGGACTTTCGCCGACTCGTCTCCATGTGCCCGGAGCTTCTCACTTCGCCGTTAAACTCACACACAATCCCAGTCATCACTTTCCTCCTCCGCGAAGTCGGCGTCGACTCAATCTTTGACCTCCGTCAAGCTTTACGCCGTCGTCCTCGTCTCCTCGCTTGTAGCGTCGATCACCAGCTCAGACCAACGCTTTACTTTCTCCAGAGAATCGGAATCTTAGATCCGCATAAACATACCTATCTGCTCTCTTGTAGCGTTGAGCAAAAACTCGTACCGCGGATCGATTACTTCGAGAAGCTAGGATTCTCTCGGCGTAGCGCCGCCGCAATGTTTAAGAGGTTCCCGCAGCTGTTTAATTACAGTATAGCTGAGAACTATGAGCCGAAGTTGAAGTATCTGATGGTGGAGATGGGGAGAGATGTGAGAGAGATACTTGAGTTTCCTCAGTATTTCTCGTTTAGTTTGGAGAACCGGATTAAACCGAGGCATCAGGCTTGTGCGGCGAAAGGAGTGAGGTTCCCGTTGCCGGTGATGTTGAAGACGAATGAAGCTGGGTTTCGGGATACATTGGAGGTATGTTGTGATTCTTCTCCGCCATTGAAGACCTCTCGCCTTGTTACTGTACAAAAGAGTCTTTGATTTATAGATGTTTTGTGCCTAGGGTAAGTGAGTGAGAGTTGTTTCTTGCTTTTTGTTTCTCTATATGGGTTTTGGAGAATTGGTGAGAATTCATGTGGGGTTTGCTTTTGTTTTTAGGTACTTTTTTTTGTATTGAATGATTCTGAAGAACTCGTAAGAATGAAGGAACCGGTCTCTCTGCTTACGTTTTGAGATACGAGAGAGAGAGAGATGGTAAGATTATATCTTTGATAAGAATGTAGATTCTTGGTAAGATTATACGTATTGTTGTGACCGAGAGTGATCAAAGTGTATGTAAGATCAGAAACCTTGTTTAGAGTTCCGATTTGCTCAGAATTTGTGGTTCTACAATTTGGAGAGACTGGACAAGATGATGAATATGCCAACAGGGTTAGCGTTATATGAGTTAGTAATGATTGGTCTTTAACAAGTCAATTGGGGGTGAATCTTTGATGATCTTTATGGTTTCCTAAAACTTGACATTGGTCTATGATCAGATTCTCTGTTTTAGATGTTTTGTTTTCGGGTTCCCCCTTAAAATTACGCTCGTGAGTCGTGACAAACAACTCAAAACCGAAAGGTACCAACGATACCTCACACGTTTGACTCTCCTATAAGCAATGCTTTTACTACATCCAACCAACCCTGAACGCCAACCTGGAGACCTCTTCCACCGTAACCAAAGTTAATATCGGGTTTAGTAATTTCATTTATGCAAATCGGTTTGTCTGTAAATCGATTTTGATAACAACTCTCGTCTCAAATGGGCTGTAACTTGATTAACAACATTACATTATCTCGTCTCAAACGGGTTCTTAACTTACGCTCGTAAAAGCATAAAACTACAAGTCTACAACACTGTCTCTAGGTGAAATTGTGATTAAACGGTTAGAGATGAACGCTTTTCTTGTGACCACCTTACGCTGGAGGACAAGAAAAAAAGCGGTACAAAAACTTTGCCACTTTAGGTCTTACCATTTTCTATTTTACTTTTTCTAACTCTTACCATTTTGTTGTTGTCGTCAAAACATTTTTACTCGTTTAGTCATACCCAAGAGTGACTTATCTACACTTTTTTTAATAAATCAGTAGTCCGCACTGTCATACAACAACAACCACAAATGAGTACAAAAGGATAAAAATAAATTTCAAAACTAGTAGGTTGTTTTGTATTATTAATATCAAAACGGAAACAGCAGCACATGTACTACCATAAACAAAAAAAAAAAATGATCACAATCAATATATTTGCAGATATCTGTTTACCGACTACACATTGAAAAATAATTCAATCAGAGATTCAAAATACAAGTTCGATCTAGATCACACCCTTAAAACAACAGTCACACACACACACACAGAAGACGAAACATAAAAAAAAAAATCTCAATATTCCCGTTAGAAAAAGGAAGAAAAAAGTAATAAACGTAAAGTAAGTAGGGTCAATCTAAAATCAAATACAAAACTCCGGGGCACAAAAAAAAATCAAAGTATAATATTAAATGTTTTTTTTTTCATTTATGGATGTTTATTAATTAATTGGGTGAAGGCTTTCTTTCCCTTCCCTCCACATCTATCCCAACATAAAATTCCCTCCTTCCCTCGTTTTCTGCTCTCTCTTTTTTTCTTTTCTTTTTTTCCTTCTTCATTCTTCTTCTTCTTCCTCTCTCTCTATCTCTATCTCTATCACTAAAAACCCTCGTTTCATTCAACCGCCGTCGTTTTCGTCATCATCGGAATCTAAACCAAATCAGACTCACGTTTTCATTACGATCCATGTCAGGTCTCGTACGATCTTCACCCGGTTCATCTCAGCCGCCACCGCCGCCGCCGCACCATCCGCCGTCATCTTCTTCGTCTCTCGTTACATCTACACCCGTTGTGCCACCTTTACGTCGTCACTTAGCTTTCGCCTCAACAAAACCTCCGTTTCATCCTTCCGATGATTACCACCGATTTACATCTTCTTCTTCGCTCACTCATAACACCGATAAGAGCTTAGTTAATAATAATGGCTTCGGTGTTGTAGATCGGGATGAGGATGCTGTCGTTGTTAGATCTCCTGTGAGTTTAATTTTTTTTCTGGGGTGCTTTCGATTTTGGGGGTTTTCGCCCTGTGAGATTGGTTTTTGGGATTCGATGATGTTTTCGGATTTCGATTGCTTATGAGTCTGATTTTAATGGTTCGCTGCGTTAGATTATTGTGGATTCATCCCAATTTTTAGCTTCGCGATGGTACATTTTGCCCACAAATTTGTCTGATAGTGTGTGGTTTCAATTTTACACCCAATTGACGCAAATCTGCAACGATTTCTTCAATTCCTATGTCATATGAGCTCTGATTGTGCAATTTTATTGCCTGGGGTGTTTGATTGTGTGTGAAATTGAACTTCAATTGCTCAATCTCCCTTCAGTAATCAGTAAATCTGTTAATGTCCCCTTACATTGTCATCTCTACCCAATTAATCTGTATGTATCCTATAAGTATACTCTTTAAGTTGATTCTTCACATAGTGTTGAGCATAAGCTAATTTGATATCAAAGTATTGGTGTTGGAAGCTTTAAAGCCTTTTGGATGATATTCTCTTTTGACCAACTTCTTTCAAGTTAATAACAAAGTTGATTTTTATTCTGCAGTCACGGAAGAGAAAGACGACAATGGATATGGTTGTTGCTCCATCTAATAATGGATTCACAAGTTCTGGTTCAAATAGCAGTCCCTGTAAAACTCCTACAAAGGGGGGCAGAGTCAACATCAAGTCAAAGGCCAAAGGAACTAAGTCAACTCCTCAAACACCCATCTCTACTAACGCTGGTAAGTAGGATTTGTAGGTTGCTGCCGGTTAACCTTCATGATGTTCTTTATCCTTGATTATTTTCTCGGGTTAACTTGCAGGTTCTCCTGTACCACTAACTCCTTGCCGCTATGACAGTTCCCTAGGTAATTTAGCAACTCTCTTTATATTCCGATACATGTTGTTGTAGTGTATGTGAAGATGCTGACATAAAGCTGGCCAGGTCTCCTTACAAAAAAGTTTGTCAATCTAATTAAACAAGCGAAAGATGGAATGCTGGACCTAAACAAAGCTGCAGAAACATTAGAGGTGCAGAAACGACGTATATATGATATTACCAACGTTTTGGAGGGGATAGATCTCATCGAAAAGCCTTTCAAGAATCGGATACTTTGGAAGTGAGGACTTGCTTTATAGTATGCTTTTGTAGTTCGTACCACCAAATTTTTCTGCGTATAACTACATATAAACTCACTTGATGATCAATAAACTTGCTTAGGGGCATTGATGCTTCGAGTCCTGACGATGTGGATGCTGACGTATCTGTAATACAGGTGTAGTGAAATAGCATACACTTAAACTTCATTTTGCATGTAAATCGTAAAATACCTTGCACTTGGATTCTCGCTTTGTTTGATTAATGATCTTGTTTTCTCCTTACAGGCAGAAATTGAAAACCTTTCCCTCGAGGAGCAAGCATTAGATAATCAAATCAGGTTTCATAGCATTCATTTAGAGCGTTTTGGTTAATCTACTCAACCAATGCTGACGCTTAACAACTTTTCTTCAGACAAACGGAGGAAAGATTAAGAGATTTGAGCGAAAATGAGAAGAATCAAAAGTAAAAGTCTCCGTCTGTCTATCGTTTTGTGTTTTGGCTAGTTTGTTTCTGCTATGAGATGGTGCTATTCTTATGATGTACACTTAACCAATCCGTTCACATTGTTCAGATGGCTATTTGTTACTGAAGAGGATATCAAAAGTTTACCAGGTTTCCAGGTCTGTCTTTCCTATTTCAAATGTTTAATACTTCGGGATTTATCAATTGATTGTATGTATGTCGATCCCAAGACTTACTTGTTCACTTATAGCTTAACTCTCTCTTTGTTGTTTCTGCAGAACCAGACTCTGATAGCCGTCAAAGCTCCTCATGGCACAACTTTGGAAGTGCCTGATCCAGATGAAGTTAGTCTCTTTCAGCGACTTTTCAAGACATCTGTTATTCTTCGTTAGATTCCAATACGATAATGTTTCTTCTCTACTTGACAGGCGGTTGACCACCCACAAAGGAGATACAGAATCATTCTTAGAAGTACAATGGGACCTATTGACGTATACCTCGTCAGGTATTTATGCCTTGGCTTCTCGTTTCTTCTATCTTTTCATAGTGTGTATACATATCAAAGCAGAATTTCGTTTTAAAATTGAATAATAGTCACCCATATTTAAACATAATCAAAGACAATGTCATAACATACAAAAGGTTTAGATTGGTGTTTACTTATAAGAATGGAGTAGCTGTTAAAAAAAATAATAGAAACTTTGTTATTGGCATTTCTGTTCATAGAATGTACTTTACTGATGGCGGTATACAGATAATTGAACATAGCAATACATAGATTTCTTCAGTTTGAAAATTGACTCTCCCGTTTACATGCTTTTATTCAGCGAATTTGAAGGGAAGTTCGAAGACACAAATGGGAGTGTTGCAGCACCACCAGCATGTTTGCCTATTGCTTCTAGCTCAGGATCTTCAGGACACCATGACATTGAAGCCTTAACTGTTGATAACACAGGAACTGCTATTGAGCATCAGGTGTCTCATGATCATGCTCATCCTCAACCCGGCGATACCTCTGATCTTAATTATTTGCAGGAGCAAGTAGGAGGAATGCTTAAGATTACTCCCTCTGACGTTGAAGTAAGTCATCTTCCTACTTCTATTAAGATACTCTAGAAGACTATAAAAAATGAAACAGAGAATTATGAAGTTGTGCACAAGAACTTATTAACATGACTCAAAATCTTTCTTGTAAATGTCATTTGATGTCGGTCTTATATTTTTGCAGAATGATGATTCGGACTACTGGCTTCTTTCAAATGCTGAAATTAGCATGACGGATATCTGGAAAACGGACTGTATCCTTTTGCAAATATGCAAATTGTTTCTCTCTTATAGTTCAATTTATCTATCTGCATATGATAATTTAAGCAATCCTTAACTATAGTAAAAGCTGGTATCGATTGGGATTATGGAATAGCCGACGTGGGTACTCCACCACCGGTAATGGGCGAAATAACGCCAACCGCTGTTGACTCAACCCCGAGATGATCCAATACCAAACACTCATCTCAACTTCTGATCCCACCTCACAACACTCCCAAAATCAAATCCAAGGAGAGGGAGCAAATACAGAACCTGTATGAACCAATGGCAGGTGCGTTCCATACAATGTACCATTAGATTATGATTCATTTATCGGTAGAGTAATGTTGTAGAGGGGCACCAGTTACGAGAAACTAATGTAAGTTTAACAGAGAATGCACTTCCATCGGCTGCATTGGTACATTATTTGAGTATAATTTTTGACCATCCAAATGCATCATTACATAACAAATGTTATTTACCCGAACCTGTATACTTATTGATCAACCTAGCCAGAGAAAGAAAGATTAAGCGAAACAAGCACACAAATGTTCTCGCTGTATTAATGCTTACTGCTTCAATTTACATAAACACAAGAAAAAAACAAAAATCAATCTGTATTGTATTTTTAAACAATTCAAAACTTTCATTTCACTTTTCTTTCCCTATATATCTTCAAACAAATTAAGGACTTCCGTCGAGTCACGTAAAATATGTACGTTACTATGCTGCGGACTGAGTTCTGGAGTTAGAACGTCGGAGCTTCGCTCGAGCATCAGTGAGGGGTGATCCCGGAATATTATCAGGAATGTTGACTCCTCCGTCTTCTCCGTTGAATGTTCCTGCTGAGTCTCGGCCTGGTGTTGGTGGTGGTGTTGGTGGCGGCCACTTCCTCCCTCTGCTCGATTGCTTCTCTAGCGATCGCAAGGCAGACAGAGATTTGTTCAGCGGTCTTGGAGCCCGCGGTGACTGTGGTTCATTGTCCATCTCTACCGGTGACTGCGCGCTCACGTTTACGTTCCGCTCCATCGGCTTTAGCAGGAACACAAGAAAAACAAAGTGTTAAAGCTGGAACTGTAATTATAACACACACATAACTGCGTTGACGCTAATTACCCAATTTGAATACTACTAGATATATGCATTTAATTATGGGCAAAACTAGAGTGATAGGTTGGTACATACCGGTGGGTTAGCTGCAGCGGCTGAGAACCGGACCGATTGGGCGAGTACGTACTGAAATCCCTGGATCAAGGTAGATTGACCAGCCTGTGCATTGATATTATATTAATATAGTTTATGTTATAATTTCGTATCAATTATAAAATTATGGAAAACAAAAAGGACCTGCGCAAAGTTGTGGAAGTAGAAGATGAAAAAATCCCAAGCTCGAGCTCGCAACTCCATTATCTTTCTGTCAATCTCTGTCTCATGTTGAGCCATGTATGGCTTCAACAATGTCTCATACACATGTCTCGTTCCCTTCATTCATTTTTTAAGTTATCGTTACTATCAGTACCATTATTTATTTACTAAACCAATTATATACATTATCCAACAGCAACATATGTCATTTTACCTTTGTTTTGGGGTACCATAGATATACGAAGAAGACTACTTTCATCTCTCCGTATAACGGTAACCTGCAAATAATAATGGCATATCAATAATTAAATTTGATGCATTTTATATGTGGGTTTAGGGCATGAATTAACTAATATTAAAACTACTTGTACTTACCATGAGATAAATATATCGCCAACCCTCTCAAATGATGAAATTAGCGCCAAGAGTATCCTAATTATTCAAATACACAAATGTTTAATAAATTAATATCTTCCAGTTCATACAAACAAATAACTATTATATTAAAAAAATCATTACGTGCATCACATACATTGAGATATCAATATTAATATAATTGTACCAGTAATTCCCAAACTATTAGAGACCAAAGACTTATAGGAAAGATTAAGGTTGCATCCAAAAAATAATTCCAACAGAAAAATCCAACTTCACAGAATTTTGTTGTCTTCTATCTTTTTATATCAAAAGAGAATATATATATAACAATTGAAAAAATAGAAGAAAAATATATATATAACAATTGAAACAAAGGGATATGAGAATATAAAACATACCAGTATTGGCACCAAAATCTGAGTTCCTCGATATCAACTTTGTTCTTCTCCACCGTTTTGAAGCATTCGAATGCAGGGTATGTGTACCCTAATATTAATCTGCCATTTCATTATCACCATTTCAATTAAACATATACATTGATCTAACTATCAATAGAGAATCAAAGAGATATATTTTTGAAGGAACATTAAATAAAAAAAGAGAAGAGAGATTATGGTAGGACGACATACACAAGGAGTCTGATGATGAAATCTCCCAACATCTTCGACCAAAATCAAAATTATTTCCTGATATACAAACACAACAAAACCGATCGGTCCAACAATCATATATAACCCGAATCGATCCATTTTTTATTTTCTTTTAATCACGCGTATGACAAGTGCAAACGAACCTATTGAAGAAGATCAAAGACGTTAGGGAAGATCTCGTCCTCGTAAGGATTCTTGAACGTATGAAGAAGACTGTTATGATCAGAGGGAACCCAGAAGGATCAAAACTACAAATGAGATCAAACTATGTTTATTAGTTTCCGATTTTGTATATCATAAGAAAAAGAAAGAAAAAAAATGTGTAAGTTGTTATAAACAAAAACAAACCTATATATAGGGAGAGGGTGTCTCTCCGATTTAAGCAAAGAAAAGAAAAAAAACAAAAACTTTGAATCTCAAAAATGATGAAAAAAAAAGAGAGAGAGGAAGATTATGAAGACGAATGAGTTCTATAATTGGAAATTACTTCAGGGTATAGAAGACATTTTTTAATATTTCTTTGGTAAAGTAAACGGTTTTAATTTTTCTTGCCACAAACGCTACTTGAATTTGTGGGTACGAGGAACGGGTTTATCGTTTGACCGTTATCTCCTATTCTTGTGATTTTTAACATTTTCATAGGAAATTTACAATAGACAAGTCCTTCAAGAATCAAAATTAGGTTTGATTGAGTCACACTAAATTAAATCTAATAAACAAATTATATTCTGCTGTCCTTAATTATAATTAAATTCTACTATTAAAAACGATAAATTTATTAACTAAAAAAATGAAATCCACTAGAAATTCCATCTAGACATCCTTATACGATAGATAATTTGAATCAAACCTAGTCTTCTTTTTTAAAAAAAGATATATTTTCAGGAAAACCTAGTCAAAATTGCAAAACTTAATGGGATAAGACATAGTCAACGCTTCAATGGGAGTATCCCGCGTTAAACTTGATGATTTACTTACTTTGATTTTATGCTAAGACTTTCACCGTAATCTAATTAAAATGGTGCAATCTGAAAGCAAAAGTAATGTAACTAATCAAAAATATATTTAACTCAAGTAAAAATCAATTGGTTAAAAATCCAGTGATCAGTAGTGACTGATTACTTATGTTACTTATAGTATCTCAAATAGAAAATCACATCGATGGACAACTTTGAATCTTTGATACATGATGTCTTTAGGCTAGATCGATCGAAGGGTGGTAGGAGGAGCTAATATGGCCTTTGGATTTTAAATCCGTCTTGAGTGACACATTTTATGAAGGCTCATTTAAAGGCGTTTTATAAAGCTCATGAAGGCCCAATACAAAATACATTTAAAACAAACTTTACTTGGACAGTAATGTTGAAAATCCAAAAGCTGTAATTTGACTAATTCTTATTCAACAACTTCTCTGAATTAGTCCTATATATTCTTTTTATAGAACCAGTGTAGTAAGTATATGTAAAATTAATGCTCATGCTGTCATGCATATAGACATTTACTTATGTTTTAAAAACGATCACAAAAATATTTAAAACATTTTACAAACTGTCGCCGTTGAACGTCAAATTAAATATTATTGCGAAGAGTTTACTTCTCATTAATCCATCTCAGTCACCACATGCACCCTTTAATACCAATCCAAGTAGACTCTCTCTCTCTCTCCCTCTCACTCACTCACTCTACCTCTCTCTCTCTCTCTAAAATACACCAGTTTCCTCTACACGGTAAATAACAAAGAGAGCAAGCTATGACGACCGGCAAAGGCAAGAAGAAGAAGATGGTTCTTAAGGCAGTCTCTGTTGTAGACATCGGCTGTAGTAACTGTAAGTTCCCAAACTTGTCTTCTTTTTTCAACCCTTCCCCTAAAAAGCCCCGTCACTACTCCTCTACTTACGGCCACTCCCACTCCTCCAACACCACGGCCTCCTCCTCCTCAGCCGTACCATCCACCTCCCACTGGTTCTCCGACACTTCTTCCTCCTCTGCGACACCCTCCACCGCTGCCGTGGCCGTCGAGAAAGACTCCGACGACCCTTACCTTGATTTCCGCCAGTCTATGCTTCAGATGATTCTCGAGAACGAGATTTACTCCAAAGACGACCTTAGAGAGCTTCTCCACTGCTTCCTCTCCCTCAACGAGCCTTACCACCACGGCATCATCATCCGCGCTTTCTCCGAAATCTGGGACGGAGTTTTCTCAGCCGCTGTTAGACGCCGTGGCGGCGTCCAAGAGTCTCCTCTCGTCCACCGTCATGGCTCACGTGCCTCACACCGTAACCACTACCACCGAAATATGTAACTTTTTTTTAACTAAGAAATTATGCCACTTCACCAATAATGTATTGACACGTTGACTATCCATTTTACCTACTACCCGACGTGTCAATATATTATTGGGTTTGTGCTTTTTTAACTTTCTTATCTGTAGCTTTGGGATTTTCTTCTCTGTCTTTTTTTAACCAAGTGTAGACGACAATGGTAGAAATATTTATAATAATATTGCTACATGTTTCTATGTTGATTTTTGTTGTTGTATTCGGCCAAAATCGAGAAAGAATAGAAGTTTTAAAGATCTGTTTTGTGCATGCCACTCGTGACTCTCATTAGGACGATCGATGACGTGAAGGTTCCCCAAAACAAGTCCACGTGAAAACTTTTTATTTATTTATTATTCACATGATATTATGCAGTCTATATATCACGTAAGATATTGTCAAATGTACGAAGTGGGCAGTACGATAATATTTTTATATAACCCAATATTTTTGAAATGTTAGGTTTATTTTTCTTTTCAGATATGAACCGTGCATGTTTAAATTATACTTGTGGACTGTATCTACATTATATTCGTCACTTTTTCCAATAGATAATAACTTATTTTGGTTTGGCCTTTATGTATTTATTTAGGAGTAAAAAAACTTTTTGCAATGACGAATTAGATAGAGATATGGATTACAATTTTTAGTAGTTTATGGGGACCAACATTGAGAAGAAAACTTATTATGGACTAAACTCCGAAGTACATACAGATCTTTACAATATGTGACGCGGTATATGTTGTTACTTAGCCTCATGTGCTAGCTAAAGATGTGTTGGTATGTTGAATACGGCTAATTAAGTTTGTCACTAGTTTAAAACCAATCGTTTGCCCGTGTGCTAGTATCTCGATCGAGTACCAGACCACTGATTTTACATCAGTCCAATGTTAACCCTTTATTGCCAATTTCGGACTGTATATCTACTTTGGAAGTGTGCCAGTACTGTATATAGTAAGCAAACTTCAGATTGTAAAACGTATGTCGGTGTGTTTAGTAGCAAGTCCAAAATATTTATCTACCATGGGGCATACATGGAACAATAGGCCCTCAAGATAATTTATTATGTAAATTGATTGAACATTGTTTAAAATGAAATATGTTACTGATTACTAAAGTAAAATCAAAAGAAATATAATTTATTACGAAAAAGAAGAGGCTTTTATAAGAGTCTCTGAAGATATAAAAAGAAAATAGTGATAATTAAGCTTAAGTAAAATCGAAAAATAAAGAGAAGATTAGTAAAAAGAAATATAAAAAATTCTGGTCGTTGAGGTCAGATCACTAATAAAAAAAAAAACTGGTTGTTAGATAGATGTAAATATCCATGGAAGAAAACTTCTGATGTCGAGAGTGTGATCATTACTTTTTTGAAAAAATCGTGATTATAATTAATGTGCAATTAATCATGCACGGTCAGATTAAGAAATACTAGTATATGATCAATTCAATGGGTGTGATCATGATCGGGTAATAGACGAATTAATAATCCTCGTGTGTAATGTTAAGATGGTTCGGTACGGCAAGTCTTAAATCATTGGGTAAGAATCGTTTGATTATAAAAAATTAAAAACGGCCGTATAAGCCAAGTCTTGATTGGCACATGTCAGATATCAAATTATGAAAAATGGACGATATAGCAAAACCATAACATATGAAGTATAAATATTAGATTGTTAATAAATCTCAATTTTTTTTTTTTATTTCACTGCTATTATTTTCAAAATGATCCAAAACAATTTTTTTCTTTTGTATGTTGGATCTCAAGATTAGAGTCTTGCATCATAATGTAATTTTCTTTAGTCCACTGCGACAACGTATAATGTATTTGTCATCATAATGATTCATTACTACCCTCATAATAACTCATAAGTTAAAGTCATAATGAATACAACAGTAATAGAAAAGTAGCGAACCTGTGGATTTTGGCGGTAAAAGACATGAGGGTGCATTGGGATTTGGTACTCGTAATAATTAGAAAGAGTGTGTACATAAAATAAATAGTGAGGCAGACATTTATCTATCTATACAGTTTTCTTACTTATTCTCCTGTGTATTTTATTGATGATGATACTTTGGACGAACCCTTCTTACAGTTTCCTCCTATATGATACATCCTTTAAAATATTTGCAATTTTTCTTGTTGCTAAACTAAGTAATTTTTACAAAATTATTAGTTTTTGTCTAGTGGTCCACTCAGGTCTACAGACATTTCAAGAAATTACATTTTCTAAAAGTTTTGTCGTAAGAGATTTAACTTTGGTCCCCAAGGTATTTAATTCTTCACTGACCCAGTAATTTCTAGTTCATCAAGGTATCTGTTTTAAAAGATACAGTTCTCTTTTCTTTTTTAAAATCGTAAATGGTATCAGCTTCAAGAAAAGTTAAGAACTTTTAACTAGTGAATACTGTTTGTGTAAGTACTATTAGGCAAAACTTAATCCCATAAAAGAGACACTTGGTGTTTTCTTTTTAAAACTAAAACTCATTCGGTCTCATTCATTTCACATACATTAAAAAAAAAAAGTTCATCTAATCGATTATTAAATTGTTTTTGACATTACATGAAACTCTTTTGAATTTATAAACTTCGTAATCTAAATTAACGGGATAACATAAAAGAAAGAGGACATCCATTATTTTATAAGAGAGAACAAAAATCTTTCAAAATCCACTTTGTTCGCTTGGACCATCTGGTGGGTGACTGAATGGGTGGTACCAATTGGTACGTAGTACCACTACAAAATCCAAAGTTCTTACGTACCACTACAAATCCAAAGTTTTTAAACTCAAAATAGAAAGTACTTTGTGTAATCAAGTCACTGATCAACACTTTAGACTGGTGTTGGTATGTGTGTGCTTGTGTGTCGCTCGAAAAATTGTGTGCGCGTGGAATTAAACCAAACGTTTAGTATCAGAGTTAGACCGACCTGACCGGGTGGTTCGATTCCATATTAGAAACTCATCACAAAAATCCAAAACCAAAATCGCATTTAAAATACACTAAGGATGGTGTATTGAAACAATGATTTTGGAGAATTCTATGGGATTTAGGAAATTTAGAATTTTGATAGATTTTAGGGAAGTTGATATGATTTATAGTAAGATTCTTTCAAATCCCACCTAAAACCATGAGATTTGGATTTCTGTATTTTTAACTAAACAAATCCTCTCAAATCCTCCAGAATCCCTAAAACTTATTAAAATCCAAATCCACAAACTGTTTTGAATAACAGTGGATTTTAAAGTAGATTTTTAAATCATCAGTACAATAACAGTGGATTTCAGAAGACTTTTTAAAATCCATGATTGAATAACATAGGATTTGTAACTTTTATATAAATCACCTAAAATGTCAAGTTGAATACACCCCCCTTAACTTCATCCAACTAAGCTATACTACTACTACTGGTAATATTTATGATTATAAATACACGCATTCATAATTAATGTTGAAAGAATAATCAATGGCTGCTATAAATATATGACCCAACTACCAAGTAGTAAATATGGTAATCAATATTGGAGTAAATTTCAGATTAGACTAAGCAGCAACTAGTAATTATGAGCTCAGACATCTGTGAATAAAAGAAGCATTAACGATAAGCAATAACGATTCTGTAAGATTCTCGTGGCTCCTCCATTAATGGCTTCAGAAGCAAAATTTCTCAAAACTTCTGAAATTTTGGCCTATACTATAGATTTGTAAAGTTCTTCGTTTGTAACCATATCTAATGAGTTTGTGTTTTCAATACTGGGATATTAGATGGAAATCGAGATTAATCTCTAGAATATATGAAATGCCTGAGTATGATTCAAATATCATAAACATGACTCGAACTCTAGTTCCCAAATTTCAAAAATTTAACTACCGATCATCAATAATTTATTATTAAAAAGTTTTATCTGTTATAAATAACATATACAGTATAAAAATAGATTGCATAAATTTTACTGTAATTTGTTAGTTATAAAATAATAGTAGAAATTATATTTGAATTACTCTATACAACTTTTTCTAATTTTTTACATTTCATTTACTTAGTTGTATATTATGATTTCAACCCATTTTCAATACATAATACAATGTTCAAATCCGTGAATTATATAAATTTGGTAAAATCCGGAATATAAATAAAAATCTGTACTGAAGAGGTTGTGTTTAAAAATCTCAATTTTGTTTATAGCTGTATATAATATATGGAATAAAATATAACATTTGTGATTTTTTTAGAGCAATACTTTGTTGATGTGGAATGCACGTCAGTTAAAAAAAAAAAAATATTGCAACATATGTGAATAAATTGTATTATTAATATAATAAAATAATATGAAAACCCAAGAAAATCTTAGAAAGATGAAAAGAAAGAATGAAATTGAAAAATGGTAATATAAATTTATCAATGAGTGATTTTAATTTTTTTTTTGGTTATATATGATAAATATTGGTTTCTAATTTTTTAATAAACAATAAATGTTTATCGTCTCTTTGTCAAAAAAAAAAAACAAAAAAAAAACAAAATGTCAATCGTCTTCACAAAAGGCCCATTAATATATGATAAGCCCATTAGACCTTAACCCCTAAATCTTTGTTCCATCTCTGCCACCGTAAATCTACCAATTTCGTCGAAACCTCGCCTCCGGGAAGCTCCGATGACGAAGAAGGAGAGCAAAGAAGCTAACGAAGATAAGACGACGATAGAAACCAAAAGCAAAAGCGTTTCTGGGAAATCTCAGAAACAGAAGAAATCAATTGAAAAGGAAGTAGAGAAAGAAGTAAAAAAATTTTACTCGCCGTAGGAACCAGATGGCTGTACGTTTCAGTGTTGTCTCCTACGGACAGCCGTCAACCATCAACCATCTGGTTCCTACGGACAGCCGTCAACCAGCCGTCAAACATTTGATTTTTTGCACTTGACAAGAAAATACAACTACAAAATGGAGTCGATGTTTTAAGGGCTTGAACAGTAGCATGGGCTGTTACGTTAGAGACCAGATGGTTCGGAGAGTAAACCAGTCGTCTAGACTTGTTCAAGTGATCAACGGTGTAAATTAAAAGTCAACATACTTGACGGCGATGCGTAAGTTCCCAGTTCAAGTCCACTACTAGAAACATGTATTCGATTACTGGAGCTTAGGACAAAGTAACAGACACACCTGCAGGCTTTTACTAGTCCAAATGTTTTAGAGAAACCCAATACATAATTCCTCACAAAAACAATTTAATTTGAGATTACAAAACCACCCATTAATTGTATCTCTCCATTTTCCTAGAATTTTAACTTACGTCAATAAACCCATAATTTATTTTAAACAAAGCCAAGAGAAATTATTGGTTAGATAAATCGTTTCGATTTGAGTGTTTTGAAAGTTGAAACACGGGTAGAAAAGCTGAGAGCTTAGCAGATAATAGTATTTGGAATCGGGACTGAACTAGTTATCTTCATAGGATTTGATTACAAGTCGGGTTAATGAAACCGGTTCGACAAAATAAACCACGATCCATATCACAAGTAAGCAACATTTACAGCTAAGTGAAAAGAACAGGGTCAGTGGGTCACTACAGTAACTTGTAACAATTTAATGCCATGAAGATGACCGTTGTGAAGACTTCTGAAAGTAAATAACTAAATTGATGGAAATGAGATAACGCAAATAAGTTGGTATAACGAACCACATTGCATTTAGTTAAGCTAAAAACGATATACCACAAGAAGCAGATAGAACACCAATGAGGGTAATTAGGAGCTTAAGTTGAAATCTGTGACTTGAGATTTGGTCTTTCTAATAAATGAGAACTTTGAATCTCAAGAGAGCAAAACACGGCCTAAAATTTTGGACTTTATCCGTTTCTGATGCTCATACTATTTAATTACGTCCATTATTCCTTTTTAATGACTCTTTATTATAATTGTGAGTTGTGACTATTGTATATGCCTAAACTTCGAGAATCGTTTTAAAATCCTACTATAATGCATCTCGATATATGAAATTCGTTTTCTATGTTAACACATGCTAATAAATTGTAACAAAAAGCCAAGAAAAGTGAAAGATATGGGGAAAGAAAATTATAAAACTGGAGAGTTGGTGAGAGTGATTAGAAATGTTTAGTTAAATATACAGCTACTGATACAAAAGTTCGAAGCTTCTTGAGGTTTTAATAATCGTTACCGCAGAAAGATTAATCTCGAAGGTAGAGAGTTGACAATAGTTTTGTTTTTACATCAACTTTTATCAAATTAATAAAATTATTTGTCTTTATCTTTCTCAACTAGCGTCGTCAATAATCGTTAAGCCGCAACTAATTACATAATTAGCATACACATATACGTGTTTTTATTAGCATACTTGTTCTTCTTCTCAATAACTGAATAAGTTCCCTACCAAAAAAAATAACAACTGAAGAAGTTAATAAAACAGTTCCAATATATGCAAAATGAACTAGTATTATACAATTTGAGTTCTTGAACCTTTCAAATTTTTTTTTTTTTCTTTTTTGTAAACCGATTTTAAATTTGCAAGCCCTTTGTATTCAAACTGAAAGCAAAGCAAAGATAATAAAAATAATTAATGACGATTTTTAGATGCTATGCTTCGAAGATGGTTTGAGTTGGTACCCATCCCTACTACCGCTCGTCCAAACCTCTGTCAAAAAAAGAAGATGGTAATTTTTCTAATTTATTGGCTTTTGTTAGTATATACATTATATTAAACTACACGCTCTTAATTTTTTATTAATAGTAATCATTCTATAAATGTATATATTCGTGGAAGATTATATCAAAAGAGGCAGAGATGTCAGGGCTTTTTTAAAAAATGGACAGATGCAGATATATATATCTTACAGCATCTAATATTTTGTTATATTCTGAATTTCTGGGCTCTTTTTTTTTGGCAGTCACAATTATTTTTGGATTTTACTATACGAATTACGAACCAGGTCTCTTATTATAAAACAAAAACCCTACTATATGTATATATAACGACAGTTAAAATTCAAAACCAACGGCTCATATTAGATCTATCAAAAACACGATGTCAGAGACTAATTAAAACCATACATAATTTGATAATTCAGCCCATGTTAATTTAGTTATGAACCTTTTATTTATTATTGTTAGTAGTTGTAAAAAAAAACTATAGATTAGGAGACAATCTCGTAGGATTGTGTCACAGACTCACAGTCCCACATGTCTCATCTTAAAGCCAAACCTGCCGTTGAAGCGAAGAAGATCTTCACTGTATTCGCGTTCTCAGTTCACCCAACGTTCAAACAAAGTTTTTAATTTTTTACTAATATATTATAACTTTGTCTGATTCCACTCATAAAAAAATGCCAAAATTTGGCAGTTGATACTGGCTAAATTAATTGGTTGTAAATTCACCATAGTATCACAGAATTCAACTCAGATTTAGTTCCTTTTTCATATGTACATTTTGACTGAAAGGTGAACGCATTATATGCAATCTACTTATCTTTTACTACCATTTTATTTTATTTTAGGGGCATTTGCAAAAATAGTTAGTTTGTTACTATAGTTATGATTTTTTCTTTTCCTTTCTATGGATATAAAAAATACTAAATGTTATAATATACTTTTATAGTTATTTTTTAAAAAAAGTAAGAGTAATTACCTATTCAATTGTATTTTGAAAGTATAAAAATGGCCCAATCGAATTATCATCATCCTATATAATTTTTTTTTCAAAAAGAAAATAACAGTATTGAAAAAGTTAATATGTATAATTAAGGACAACATGCCAATATTATATTAATACGATTCATCATTTTCATATGTGTAGCCAAAAGTTACGATTCTGCACAAATTTTAATCAAGCTAAAGAACAAATTAATTAAAGAACAAATTAAAAAGAGCAAATTAAGCATTGTAAACTAAAATGTCTTTAGTCTTCTCATCCATCTCTAACAATGAAGACAACGGCAAGAATCGTACGGACGTCGAGGAAGTCTCATCGGAAGAAGAAGAGGAAGAAGTACACGACGTGTAGAACGACAACGGCGACGACGGAGATTCTCCAAGAGTCATACTATTACAGCAAGAAGTGCTTGCTTGATCTCCGGCTGCTTCGACGGCGCGTGAGGCTGAGACGCCGTCTTCTTTGGAAATGTCGTTATTGATGATGGGTTTTTTGGTGTGTAGTGCTAAGTTCACTAGGAGATCCACGAAGGCCGCGAAAATGTATCGGTGGCTGGCCTTGGCGTTGACTTTCAAGAACTGAAGGAGAAGCGTCTCGAGGCTTTTCCAGTCGTGGTGAAGCGCGTGTGCTTCAACCATCTCTTCCATGGATCTCTTGAAATCAGTGTAAGGGTCGTTCGATTCCAAGGAGAAGAGCACGAAGCCTTCTTCTTCTTCTTCTTCTTTGTCTTCTCCTTGCTTACTCGTAGCTTCTTCAAGTATAGAGTTAGTTTCTCCTTTGCTTTCAAAGATGAGTCTCTCCGATGACCTTAGCCCTTTAATCACATTCTCTACGGAATCTGAAATCTCCGGTGGGTCGAAGTCGAGCTCATCGTCTTCTTGGTCGTGGATAGGATTGGTGAAAGTGATGGTGGCTCTAAAAGACATGGTTTTAGGTTCTTGATTACAAGAAGGCCATGGCCATGAAGAGGAATGAGATGATGATGAGTTTGAATTCGAATACAAAGATGTAGAGTTGTTCTTGTTTAGAAATGGGAGTTTCATTTTTTTTTTTCTTTTCTTTCGGGGACAATAAATTTGGTTTACTGTTGTGTTTGTATGTTTTGGGGATTGGATTCAAAAATAAGAAAACTGAGAGAGTTAATGGAGAGTGAAGGGAGGGAAGATTTTAAGGGTTTGAAGGGAGAAGAGGACAGAGAGACGAATGGGTAGGGTCTCTTTCTTTACTTACTTATTTGAACGTCTATGAATACTATTTTCTATATTAAATTTTATTTGGTTGTTGTATTTAATTATTAGCTTCAAAATTTAATGTTGTTTGGTTGGGGCTCATTCAATACTATAATTCAGTGACCTTTTTCCCGGTTAAGCAGTTTTCGTATTTATTATAATGAATGATGCTTTCTTGTTTTCGTTTTTCCCTTTCCTCAGAGCTTCTTCAATGCTTAGACTAACTTTATTCAAAAAAGAATTTTGAACTTTTTGAAAGGATCCTAATTAAGGTTTATATTTTTGGAGTATATCACAAATTATTGGGTTTGAATACGACTGATTTCTTTTATAAATACATAATTCGCCTCATTACGTCGTTTACCGTGTTGCATCATTATCTATGAAATTTAAAAGAACACAGATGAATGCAAATATTTTAATGTTAACTATTTTGAAAGTTAGTTAAGTGTCGATTGATCGCAGTTTCAAAAAGGAAAAAAATAAACGATAATGAAGCTTCCGTACTAGGGGACTACACAATTTGTATTGCACGTGGCAAGGGAACGTAATCGTTATTCCTAAAGAAAGACAAAAAGATTAGGCCACATTAAAAGTTTGGTCCATAAGAGAGTATTATTTTGATTTAGTTGTGTTATGATAGAAAACCAAAACCACAAACATAAAAATCGCCCAAAATGAAATGGAAAAGATTAGCTTAAGAAAAAAATAAAAATAAATTTAAACAATGTATATTCGAATTGACATGTAAATCAAAACCCAACTCGTATATAAAAAAACTTAGTTATAATCAAAATAGAAACGGAACCCATATAGGCATATAGTAGTATCAATCATAATATAGACTTCAAACATAAGACAAATGATTTAAATGGAAGGGAATAAAAAGAACGTAACATAGATAATTATATACTCCATAACAAGAAAAACTCAACAACCAAATTAAACCAACGAATCAACCAACTAACTGACCAACAAACAAAAGAGATATGACTTCGGTTTAAAGAAATTTTGTAAAATCAGACAATATCTCAATAACTATGCAATTATTTTGCATTTAAAACTAATTGTTATTACACGCTTCCTCCCCGAATCGGAAACATTTTTTTTCTCTGTTTCGTGTTTCTCTTTCACGGAAGCTGCTCGCACTTGAAACCTATTTTTACATATCTATCCTATCTATAGGTTCGCCTGCATCAGTGTGTTATACGTATAAATGTACATATTGTATATATCAATAATTCATATCCGACGATTGTAGAAATATTTACTACGTATAATGCTCAAAACGGATATAGCTTAATTAATTTCTCACTGAGAATGATTCTTCCATAATCGATGTATACCTTTTCCTTTTCCTCTAGAGTGCAGTCGATCAATTCATATAAAAATTATAAGTAGTCATAGATCGTATCGGTGAATTTATATTTATATAACAGGGAGTGCCATGTGAGAGCCTCCTCACAATTCCATTTTGCACGTAACTTTCACTCACGTGCCTCTCACGCGACGCCAGTGAAGAGATTGTGACACGGGAGGAGAGATATCAAAATCATTATCAGATAAAATATTTTATGAGTTACAGACATATCTTTAATAATAGATTATAGAAGTAGAAGGTTCCAAATAAATTATTCAACTACGAGCGGAGATATTAGACAAATCATGTGGATTTTTAAAAGGGAAGATAATGATTGAAAGCTGTATGTCTTCCAAAATTTCTTATTATTATGCCATTGTCTTCATGGAAATTTCGTAGGCGTTTCAATTGAATAATCACAATTTCTTTCTATAACAATATCCATCGTTCTTAGCTAATAGTTTGGTCCATATGTATATGCGTTAGACCATTCAGAAAAAAAACTATAATAGGTGGATCCTGTCATAGTTTTACGTTCAAAAGATTAAAGTTGATAAACCATGATATATACACAGTTAACTTTTAAACCATGCTATGAAAGTCTAAATGGTGATAGATTGTGATTTTAGCTTCATTAAGTTCAAGTCGATAAAGCGTGCTTTGAATGCGAGATTCCCAACAAACTATATCAACCATAGTATGAATTCTTTTCATATGAACGCTTAACCTGTTCAGAGTAATGCTTACAAAGAATAAACGATTAAAATTGTTAGAGCTATAATTGTATAAACAATTAAAAGTAATGGAAGCTCAATGGTGGTGGAAGCTGCAAAAATAAAGGGACCATTTTGGTGGGATGTGAGGACTGAGAATGTGGTCCTCTTCCTCCGAAATCTATCATCCTTCTCTCTTCATCGCTATACCAAATCATGATTCCTTTCTACTAATTTACAAACTTCATATAGTAATATTAACCTTAGGCGCTTTAGCTTACCATTTTTAAAATATATTTGAAAAAAACCCGTTTGTCTAATCCATTTAAGCAAATAATTACTACCTCAGTAAACTTATAATCTTAAAAGGTTTACAAAATCAATTCCAAAGGTCGATTATTAAGTACTTCCTCGAGGTTGCTCAAAAACAAAGAAGATACTTTCCTCGAGTTTCCAAATTTACTATAGGATTGAGGATCAAGAAAAGAAAACGAACTATACATATGATGATTGTGCTTACAAAAAATCTATATATAGATATCTTGTTCGGGAATTGGATAGAGGTTTTAACATGAAAAGTTATCCCGACACAAATTCATAACGTAGAAACACACATCTTGTAGTAATAATTGAGATATCTTAAGGTTTATAATGTGAGTGTTTTTTGGGTCCATGAAATTTCAGCGACGTGACTAAAGTAGTGAAGAGGGGACAGTGTGTTGGTGTCACGAATACGAAATATAATATTTGTAGCTCAGAAGTTGGAGAATGTGAATATGTGATGTTACTGTTTTAGTGTTTTGGATCTTTGAATATAAGAAGATTAAATATTAAGATTATCGCTTTCAAGGAATATTGTAGGCCCAATCTTATCTAACTAATCCTTTTTATTTCCTTTGGGACCATTATTGTCTTCTCTCTAGTGGCCCAAACAAATATTCTAAATTTCACCTCATACGAGTGCTTTGAATCCATCCATGCAATGTTTTTCAAAAATCTTAATGTTTGTGGTAATTTAAGATTAAAATCGAAAAGCAATCTCAATTTTCACCAAAAGGAAGACAAACTTATAAGTTATAACCATCATTCTTAAATAATGCCAAAAGAATGCTTTAAAAGTAAAAGATTATATTTGACTCTCTACGCTTTGAATTCGCTGACCACAACGATAGTTACCAAAGATTATATCATGTTTGTTTTGTATTCATCAACTATTAGATCGTGTTTATTTATTAATCGTTAACTACTGACAGAAACGCTATAGTAAAAGACCACAAAACGAACAAGATTTGATCGCTATGGTCACTGGATGTTGTGATGACTAGGAAACGAACAAAAACATGTTGGTGATTGTTGTCAATGTCGCTAGCAATTACGAAACAAACATACCTGATACCTCAATGTACGTACGTAGCCGCTCCTAATTACTAATCAGTATGTAGTTTACAATTACGATTCATGAAGATGAACCCACAATTTTTTTAAAAAATCAAATATTAAAACACGACTGCCAGATACGCACCAAAGCTAAAATCAAACGAAAAATCGTCCGTACCTTCCGTTGAATGATGAGCACATGGGTGCATGGCTTTTGGATGGACCCATTTGCGTTATGTATGTATGCATTCTCTACATTATATTACACTTTTTGTTAGCATCATGTATGATTCATTGGTTGCTAATGATTTGGTCGTCGTTAACAAAAGTTAAAATAATGATTTGGTCGCGTATGATATGAAATGAGGTGGCGCGATTCATGAACCGTGTGGTAAGGTATGTGCATAGACTTTCTGTAACTGTAGTGTATTCGATATCTTCACAAGAGTGATTACAGGGTCGTTTATATACAGAGAGCAGAGGAAGGTTCTAGGCTAAGCTACTTATGGAAGAATATACATAGAAGGAAGGTAGATATTAGACATTGAAGACATGATACGATCGTATCATAATCGTATATATCCTTAACACTTTCTAAAGTCACTACAAAATTTACAAATCTAAACACCCACTCTTGCTTTTCATAGACGACATAAACGAATTATACTGTATTGTAGTTTGTAAAATGGTAACACAACTATATATGGATGAAAAAGTGAAAACTCAACTATGATTGTTTCGATGTAAGTGTTGTTAACGGCCAGTGAGTATTGAGTATTGACTAACATATTTTTGGCTAAAACATATATTGATCCTAACGTCGTTAATCAAACTGTTAATAGTCGTCGACTTAGATGTCATGTTACGTACCATACTTAGACATGGCGTTGATATGGCAACCGAGTCTAGATCTTTGTGATCCGAGTAACTATCTGTTTTTGATGTCATTTATTTTTCAAGTGTTACAGAAAGTTAGATTCTCTCGTACAAATCATTATGCATCAAGGTACAAGTACCTTTGAATGATATGATTATGATGTGTCAAACGACATAAAAAAAGAAAGTTAATGCCTTAAGAACCAAAAAGGAGTTGCATAGATTGAAAGATAGCCATAAAAATAGTTGTCAATGTTTGTGAAGTAAAAACAAAAAGTCACATGGCAAAAAAGAATAAAGATGGAAAAAAGGTAGAGGAGAGGTAATGGACTGTTGTTAACAATCAAGCTTAAGGTGAAGGAGATATGACACACTTCCCAAGCCTAGGACATGAGGGAACAGACACACCGACATGTTTTTAAATAATACTGGACGTTAGTACGTTACAGCCTTTACTCTTTTGTCCAAATCAAACACCAAGCTGAAGCTTTGACACGAGGAACAGAGAGACGAAGACTAACTAGTTAACTGAATCTCTGAATGATACATATTTCAATACAATACCTAATCTCGGGCTCAATTTCAAAACCAAACTGCATGAAGACCTACAGTCCAATGATCTTGACACAGTTCTTGCATGATATGAAGACAATTAGGTAGCTCAAGTCGGGTGACAGCGAAATAAAGTAAACAATTTCACTAACATGAAACAAAGCCAAACAACGCTGCTTTCTGCTCCTAGAAGATCAGTTTGCCATATTATATCTAAATTGAGAAGATGAAGACATGATACAACTTTGTCTTCATATATTTTTGCACACAAGGATTAAACTCCAGATGATTTAATCGAACATCATCATCCATCCATAGACACCATTGTTTTTACTTATAGGTACGTAACGTAAGAAAAAAAGCTTAAGATCAACAATAGAGAAACTCCCGCTCAAAAGGCTTTTGAGAGAGTATTAGAAGAAGGTTCCTTCAGGAGGTTGAACAAGCTTCCGGTTATGCGATGCAGCCATCTCCTTCTTCAATTGAGTCAGTATGTCCTCCATTGTGTAATCCCTTTGCCAGTTTGCAAGAACTCCAAACTTCTTTGAATCCACCTGATATCCAAAACCCACATTTGAGTAAAACTAAATTCAAAAGCAACAAATCATAAAAAATCCAAAAATCCTACCACGCCGGTTTCATGGTTGACACAAGTCATGTTGATGCGTGAATGGAACCGAACAGTTGGGGGTTTCTCAGGGTAATCTTTGTCACAAAAGAGTTTCAACTGATAAATTCGACCCTCGTGTACAGTCTACACAAACAAAGTACCAGTCAGATGAAATGAAACCATTCAAGAAAGAGACACAACAAATGTTTCTAGACAAGTGAAGAATTAAAAAAGAAGAAGAGATATAACTACGTTGTGAGGACCGATGATAGTGCCAGTCCAAGAGCGCATATAAATGTCATCTCCATCATCCATTCCATAGCTAACAGTTCCATCTCCAATACCCTTCTCACCTCTTTCAAGCTCTTCCAACAATCTAAAATTCCTCGGAACTATATAATTGTAACAACCCACAAGGTAAAACATCAAACAGCTCATCACTTTTGTTAGTCTTCACATTTCTAAAATAAGAACTCTGTTTTAGTGAATGAAACAAACACAATTACACAAATAAGCTCTCAATTCTAATCAAAGCATGAATACAATCCATCATCACCACAACCAGAACTCAAAACCATTGGAATAGTTAGCTAAAACAAGAAACCAAACTCAAGGAATTGGGATTATCACAGAACGCTACGAGTTCAATACCAATCAAAAAGACGAAAACTTTCAAAGTTATAGATAGAGATAGAGATAACAGAGATTAAACCCATAAAACAATCAAGAAGAAAGATCGATTGTAACATATCTAAGATAAACCCCAAGACGCGTTCTCGCCTCAAATCAAAAACCCTAGAAAACTTTTAAAAAAAAAAAATCGAAAATTTACCGACAACACTCGATGCCCCAGAGCCAAGAGTCATGATTTTGATGAGCTTGAGGTTTCGTTCGAGTCGATTGATTGTGAGATCTGACCAAAATTGAGAAGAAGAACTGAGAGATTCTCTGATTGCGGAGAAGACACAAAAACGCTATTTAGTGGAGAATAATAATCAAAGTCGAATCCAAACTTGGGGAGGAGCAGCTGAATTTGCAGGTGGCTACTATTTATTTTCCGCTACCCAAATTTTTATTTTCTTTACAATTAAAACCACAAAATTAAGAAATTTTCAAGAATAACCCCAAATAATACTCAATCATCACTGTTAACTCCCTTCATTTGATGACATTGTATCTCTCAGCTCCAAGCACTTGAGGGGTCAAAACTGCAGACAAAATGTGAACCCATTTCTTTCCCATGTTACAGAAGAGACAGTTTGGTGCTCAAACCTTTCAGAGGTAACAATAACTCATATGGTTATTATAATAATGAAATGGTCATATCAGTAATGGAAGACAAGGTGGTCGAAGAAGGTGATCCTCAAACTATTGTACTTGAGAAGGAGGTTTAGAACTTTTTATCTTCAAAAATGATCAGGCTGACTTGCCGAACAACATGTTTTAGAACAGAAACTTACTGAACAATATCCATGGAAAGGCTCAGGGTAAATTTTGACAGGAAGAAGCAAGAGCATGAGCACTAATCTGTCAAATCTGTTAAAATCCAAACACATATTTGGACTGAAATCGGTAATCTAGTTCTCTTTATTTTCCAACCAAAGGGTCTTTACCCTTCGTTAAACTTGAAAATGACTTGGGAACTATTTTATATATTTGTCAAAACTTATTCCCCGGAAACATGGGAAGCTACTCCTTCCCGAGAGAAGAAGAACAAGAAAATAAAAAATTCAAAGAGTACACAAGATTGAGTAAATGATGGTACATTTGCAAATAGAGAGGCTTAGCTTCTTAGTATAAGTTAGAAGATTTTAAATTAGAGCTTGAATACCCATTCTCCGCATCTCTCTGAGCCTCCAAATGGGATAAATCGCATCTTCCCCTAACTCTGATGCCTCCACTTGTTGCATTGCCCAGTCGTAGTGCACCATGTGTATCGTGTCCTATATCCAACACACAACAAATTCTTAATGAACTCTGGCAGCATTGCCCATATGTTTTGGGTTTGGTTTATAATATTGATTCACAATTTTTTTTTTTTTTTTTTTTTTTTTACCAGGCCTCCTTCTTTGATATTTCCATTCTTGTCGCGAACGCAGTAGATTTCTTGCGTTTGGAACTGACATCAAAGATTATAAATCCATCAGAACCAATTCTTAGCTAAAGGATGACCTCAGAAGGAAAATGAAGATCATTACCGTGACGATGATTACTGGATAATTCCCCATCATCTTTGTCTCTCGAATATCAACTTCAGATACATGCAGAAGCTGCACATCACGGCCAAAACGATGTTACTCACCACAACACGAATGAGGATCCAGTGGAACCACCAAGAACAAAAGAAAAAACTTACCTTGTGATCGAAAAAAAGACCATGAACCTGCAAAGCTCTGTGCTCTGCCGAGCACCGTTCTATCATTTCCTTGCTGCAATACTTCTTCAAGGTCTCAGCAGCTCCCTGCACAAAGATGGGAATTAATTAGAGGCAACAAAAACGAAGATAGGACAAGATGATGTATATATAAAAACCTGAGATTTACCTTACTATATGCATTCAAGACTGGTCTGATGGCTTCCTGAACTTCTGCAGCAAAGTCCGGCAAGGAAAATGATCTGACCATAAAAGGGATAAGAATATGATTACCAGGGCCATACCTTCAAACCAATAATCAGGCCTCTATAACTTACGGATCTCGGCGGCGTATCTCTTTGTAAGTCGATGCAGAACCTGTTTCCTCAAAGATCTTCTCATTCATGCTGCCATACAAAAGAATGCACATATCTCTAAGTTGCTGCAAGTAAGTTAATATTAAAGGAAGATAGTAAGGGAGCAATTAGAAGCATACTCCTGAATCTTGTGAACAATCGGATTATCACTGGTTTCCCATCTTTCCATCACATCTTCTGCAATCTACACGGTCCAAAATGCAGTATTGTCGATTTACAATAACAAAGCAGTATTAGCAAAGACAGAAATGCAAAACAAGATATTTGAACAAAATTGACTAAAGAAGATGTCCATTACCTCTTGGCTCTTGTTGACAACAGGCTCACTCATCCCACTAAGACGTTTAAATATAGGATAACCTTGCATCTAAACCAAAATTTAAGGAAAAAATACTCAACAAGGGCCTTTAAAACATGGCACAAGTGGACAAGACAAAGAAGGCCATTTACCTTTTCTCTTAACGATTCCCATTTTTTTTGCCACTTGGACTGTTTTGTTGGCGTAACCACCATCTCCGTTCTCGTACTTCTCTCACCTGTAAACGGCGGTGGAGGAGTATATTCCAGGTGCTTCCTTCTAGATGGGTTTCCACGCAATTCATCCTTTACAATGTCAAGTCCCTTCTTTGCAAAGTCAAGGGGTTTGGCTTCCTTCAGCTTGTGAAACGCCTCGGATAGCTTTGGGGAAGAAATGCTGGATTTGAATTGTCCAAAAAATGTATTTTGCTCCTCCGCCGTACCTGATTGTTGCTGTTGCTGCTGCTGCTGATTTTCACCTTCAGTGGTTCCTGTGCCTGATGAACTTGCTGACTCTGCATTCTCCTCCTTTCCGAGCTTGAATGACTCCTTCACCTGACCACAAAAGATACATACCCGAGTTAACAAAAAAAACTTACCACAATTAACCACTGTAAAAGAAAAAGCGGAATTCCAGCAAGACCTCTTCTGTGGCTGCTGAGAGCCTGTCTTTCACACTTGAAGAGACCTGCACCATCAAAACTGTTTTGTTAGGGACGATTCTTAGCCTTTTACAATGTACAAAGTTGGCTAGTCATACATTAAAAAACAGAGTTGCAGTTCACTAAAGCAATTCAGTTACCAAACTAGGAAAGATACAACACACATAGAGCAACTGGTTTCAGAAAGAGAAGAAAGCACATACTTAACATATGAAAATCAAAATATGCAAAACAAGCAACGAGCAAACAATATAGCCTTTCAAGCATTCTCAAAAGAGATAATCCGAAACAGAATATGGTTCCAATTACAAAAGCATACCTTTTTGGCCACAGATTCAGCCTCAGTCCAAACTCCATCAACTTGCTTATACAACTGCTCAGTCGTTTGTTTCGTTCTGCATTTTGCCATTTTCATTCCAATAAGAGATCTATTTGTATGCTAGAAGTAAAGATTAACTATATCGTGTACAATTTTACAAATGTGAATTTACCTAACTTTCAGGTCCTCTTTTACACCTTTGAACTCTTCTGCTCTTTCCTTCAACTCCTTCACTGTTTTTTGAAATTCAGGATTGCTACAAAACACCAAATCGTAAAACAAAACAAAAAAAAAAGGATTTAACTTTAAACTTCACATCCCTCCACCACATACACACATAAACACAAAATATTTGCATTTTTGTACCTTTCAGCTTCCCCTCTAATTTTCTTGGAGAAGTCACTGAAAACACTAAACCTACGATGACTCGCATACCCATTTCCTTGTAGAAGAAGCCCTAATCTCCCTGCGCCAACTCTCTAAAAAATCAAAACACAAAGTCAATCATCCCAAGCTTCGTAATCACAACAACTAGAAAAAAAAAAAACAAATCACAACAACAACACGAACCCGTTGGTGAGTCAATTGCTGAAAAAGAGGCTGCTTTGTGATTAATAAATCTCGAACTAGCTTCCTACTCGCCATCACAACAACCTTCGTACCGTAGTGATTTCAAAAAGAATCAATTTTTTTTTTCTTTGAGGAAACAAACAGAGAGAGACCCTATAAGCGACCCTTTTGAGAATTGTAGCCGCAATGAGATGGAATCAGATTGAGATTGATAACATAATCTTTTAATTTATCGGATAAAAAAGAAAGAAAGTTGAAATTTTTTCCTTGAGAAACAAACCAAAAAAAAAAACCCAGAAGACAGGAGTGTGTGTGTGTTTGCCTTAAACAGTTAAAGCCCTAGGAGAGGTTTCTCCTCTCTCGATTCCATTTTTACAGACTTGTTTGGATACACGGATAGGTTTATATTTCGATATAGTGAGAATATATGAAACGTCGTATCCAAACAGTATATTACCCTCTGTCTTTTTAGTATTGGGCCATTTAGCTCATGACTTAGGCCCATTAATAAAGGCCCATTAATTAGTTGAAGTCTCAAGTTTGTAGTAGTCTCGGTTTTGGTTTGTGTTTTATTAGAATGTTAATATTAATTTGCCTCTCCATAATAGGATGATTGGGAATAAGAAAATGTATAAAGAGAATAAAGTGTGGAATAGCCAGAACTCTTGAATTCTATACAATTTGTTAGCTATATTAAAGAATCTAATACATAAGAAGAAAAAAAAGGAAGAGAGTGAAAAATGTTGGGAGAGATTTAAAGGAAGAATCGATTATGATTTTACTTTAAATAATACAAAATGAACCTTTGTAATATTAAAGGATCAACATCTAAAAACAGCATGACAGGGACCATATATGTGAAAGCTTTTGTTTTCTTTCTTATCCTTGTACGTGGGCTTCTCAGCTCGTCCGGTTCACATCTCCTGTGAAACTTAGGTCCTGCAAAATTAAATAAATAAATCTTTACAAAAAGAAGAAGAAAAAGCAATTGATCTTTAATTCGAATCCCTTGCAAAAGTATCAAGTAGTCTTCCCATTTTCTTTACTTGTGTAGTGAAGATAAAGATAAAGAGATATACAATAATAGGTGTTATGTTTAAATTATCTCCCCCCCAAAATGGTTATTTGTACTTAATTATTGGGACAAACACTTTTGTGAAGAAAATGTCCAAATCCAAATATTTTCGTGTCAAATGATAGATTTTATTGTTGATCGATACGAAAAAATCCAATAATAGAGATGTGGGGAAGACATAGGTGTCGATATGTATACGTACGCACGTAACATCGACACATCAATTATGCTCGTTCATGTATATATAAGGATTAGGTATTAGTCGTATAGAAGAAAAGTTTGACGGAATTGTCAAATTTATTGTTCTTGAAGACCAAAAAGCATATGATAAAAATGAGAAACGTGCCTAACAATAACAAACACTAATAGTAATAACACTTATATAGTAGTAACAACTTTAATAATAACAATGGACCTCACTTTCTTTTGGGATAAGATTTTTGGATAGACCACTCGGCGTGATATATGAACAGTAGTACATCTTCACTCTCTAATGTCCTCCCCAACCCAATAAATAAAAAGACTATTTGTTCCTATCCTTAGATTCTAAATAAGTTTCTAAATTAAACTATACAAACATAAAGATAACATTCTTGACTTTCTTAAGCGACCGTATAAAGATAAAGTAACTTACGTTTGAATTTGAAAACGCGTGAATGAGAAACGTAAAAGGTCGGTTAAAATGATATGGACATCTACTTAGATAAACTACTCTACAACGACTTAAGCAAAATGAAAATAAATTAGGTTATTTGAAGTGAAACGTACCATGTAGTACGGAGGAGGATAGTGTTGTTGCTGAGGGTAGAAATGAAACTGGTCGTGATTTGTTGTACATGTGTTGGAACCGTCAGGTGTGGATGGCTCCGACGAGTCCGAGTCTAGCTGGCACTCCATGTTCACTCCGAATAGTCTCAATGTCTTCGAAGTCACTCTCTGGCTCTCCACCGCTTGAGCCCCTGTGCCATTCAATTAAATAATTAACATATAAATTTAATGTAGAAACTGAAATCGAGGAATCTATAATGGACAACTACCGAGAGACTTTAGTCAGATTTATCCCAAAAAGAACAAGACTTTTAATCGGATGAGAATTTCCAATTTTGGTACTCTCAGATGACAAGCTTTACCACAAGGAGACGCCACGTCTATACAAGTATATTATATGCGAGTCAGTAATAACATTTGTACTAGAAAATGTCTCCATCACATGTAACAGTTGAACATATACATTTGAAAAATAAGTATACACTATATACTCTAAATTAATTATGTTTGATGATGGGTTTTGAACTTGGTCAATTTCTTATGTTGCGTATATATATACACGGATTTATAAGTGTATAAAAATATATAGTGTAAAATGGAAATGGAGAACGAGTAGGTGTAAGTAAGGATACGCAACAAATGTCACGTAGAGCAGATAATACGAATCCGATTCTGTTTCTATGGGCTTCCATCATCTCTTTATTTTTACTTCTCTACTTACTTTAAAAGCGCGTCTAACCTCACGCTCCCAAACAAGATAAAGATTTTATTTTTCAATTGGGTCACGTAACTTCATATGGTTCATGAAATAGATATTCAACTTTTTAAACTTTAACAAAAAGATCGCATTACTCCTTAAATTTTAACTCCGCTAATATCTACCAAATATGTGCATGGAAAATGAATTGTTGTTATACGTTGACAAAAATTAGAAGCGACAAAATGGATTAGTTAATAATCTAAGCTAGCTAACGAATTTGGGGTTTAGTAGTTTCACTTTATTAAAAACAAAAACAAAAGCAAGAAGAGGGAAGGGTACCTGCATGAGGATGATACTGGAGCGAGGCATTGGATTGATGATGGCGATAAGAGTCGGAGGAAGAAGAAGAGTCACCGCGTCTTCTCCAGCCAATGAAGAATCTACCACCATCAGCACGGTGGCGATGGAAGAGAACAACGTCTCCGGCGTCAAGGTTCTTTTCCTTGACGTATCTGCTCCAGCCTTTGGTCAAGACGTAACTCTGGCTACTGTTCCAATACGAGTATCTGAATCTCCATGGCTTTCCTTCCTCGTCCTCGAAGCAGAGGAGAAGTCCCTTTTCCACAGCGTCTGCGGCGGCTGCAGCTAGTGGGAAGTATCTTTCGGCGTGCTGCTTTGGGATGACGAGGCGGTTGAGTTTTCCGACGTCGCTTGGTGTTAAAGGTTTCTCGAAGAGAGCTTCTTTTTCTTCCACGACGTCGTTTTGGTGGTGGTGGTGTTGTTGCTGCTGTTGTTGCCACATGAGAGAATGGTAGTGGAAATCGCTTGAGTATTGGGTTATTGACATTTGAAAGAGAGAGAGAGAGGAAAGAGATGTCAAATAGTGATGAGAAAGAAAGAGGAAGTTAAGGGCAAATATTTTTTGAGATACCAATGCTCCTTTAGGGAGGGTACATGTATCTGCCTCTATTTATATATGTTTATATATAAGTTTCAATGAAAGAGAAATTAAAATTCATATATAATTATCAAGTATGTACATATATATAAAATATGTAATTAAGATATGCCTTTCTAGTAATTTCTACATATCATTGGAGATATAAATTTCTATGTAAAAGAAGAATAATAAAAAATTAGACACATAAATTTCAGTTTTCAATATAAAATTTAATATTCCTGATCATAAATGTAAAAAGTTTACTTTCAAAACAAAGAAAAATATGAAAAGGTGGTTGATGATAATACTATTCAATACAAATAAGGACTTGTTATCTAGTGGTATTTTAGCTAGGGTGTATAGATTTCACATTTTGATATTTATGTATGCACATATCTATATTTTACATGTGAGATGTGTTTTGTCGGGATAAGGCACATGTTATCGCATTATCCTTCATTTTATATAGCTTACTACTAAACTTGTCAAGCACGTGCTCTCCATTCACCACCCAACAAATCATCCAAATTATCTCGTTCTTAATTATGTTAGTTTTGACATATTGACATTTGTATTACTAGTTAACTGACACTACATAGTATTGATCTCTTAGTTCTTACAATACATTTATTTTAGTTTCGTTAAATATTACTTGATCCTACCAGTTTCATCAGGTACGGTTGAATTATCATCATCCTTTGTATTAATCTTAACATAACACCATATTTTCATGTAGAAAATATGGTGTAGTTTTAACCAGAAAAATATTTGTATAATTCCAGAAATAGTAAGATAGCCTATTCTATCTCTGATGATAATGCAAATATTCTTAGATTATATTTTTAAAAAGTGAGAAGAAAAAAATATATATAGGCAGATACATGGACCAAAGCCTAGAAAAGATCTTTTGTCTCTTAACCAAGAAGATTTCTATGTACAGCCTTTCCTTATTTAGTTTTTTTCATCACGTGCATGACACATCTCATTAATGTTTACGTATTGTTCATAAAATTTCGAAAATTGTTTGGCTCTAACTATTTTATGTGAAATGATTTATAAAATAAAATAAATAAAAAGAACACATATGATATAGCTTTGTGTGTGTTTCCAAAGAAAGAGTCGTGGGAGGGATAGAGATAAGATCTGTCTTCAATTGTCTGTCCTCTTTCTACAGTCGTGTTTCAATCCTCTCCTCACAATCTCCCCTCACTAACAAACATATAATAAAACAAGAATATAAAATTCGCAAATGTATTACGTAAACCCAAAACAAACTTTTCTAATTTGTTACTCGCTTTTTGTTTTTTATGTCTTCCAGGCTACTTTGTCCTCTTTGTTTCCTTTTTCTGACATATTTATCACAATCTGTCATTATGCTCTTGAGAGATTAATTTTTCCAAAATCTCATAAAGTTAGATTATAATGTTAGGTGAGTATTCAGCGGGATCTTATAGTAATCATCATGTTTATGCAATTTAGTTTAAAATACTTCGGTTTCAAAAGTGTTTTAACATGAACGTAAATAAATTTAGTGATAATGTTCATGATAACAATTCAATATTGTATTTAAATTTGTACATATAAAACTAAACTAAACCTTATAGTAATGTAAAGTCTATTGAAGAGAAGTAATAACTATCTTTGCTAATGGTTCTCATAGAGAAGAAAAGGAGAACTGATCTAATCTCAGTCTCACTATCGTATATGTAATCAAACACACGGATCGTTTCAGACGTTTTAAACTTGTGTGTATCCAAATTTCATCTTATTAATTCTCTGCACTTTAACTTAGGTTGGTGATAATGAAATAAAGTACATAACTTAAAGGTGTAACGATTTATGTATGAAAAAACCGTCATATGATTATAATATATCGACAACTTGCTTTGTTTTTGGTGACGTTATATCGACAACTTGTTTAGATCTGAAGCCTATTAATTCGAAAAAGTTTTCGTTCACCAAAAAGTTGTTATGTGATATTTCTGTATATGTAATATTTTAAATAAAACCAGGTCAAGTGATAATACCTCATCCTCGATCGCTGCGAAACTTCCTCAATTTCCAAGTAGATTCATTCTATCATCAGGTAAAACCCCTGTTTCTTCAATTCCACTACTGACATCAATGTTTCCCCACAATTACACTTTACCTACTTATGTGAAATCACTTTGTAAGAGGTAACTAGGGAGTTCTTCTAAAAATGAAAGAAGATAGTACGAAAGGGAAAAGTTCCCTTGAAAATTTGATTACATGCATGTTAAAAATGAATAAATTTATCTTATCATAAACAAAAATGTTGCAATATGAGTACGTTTGAGAAAGGAAAAGAAAACAATAATGAGAAGAGCAGCAGAGAAGGAACATGGATCCTTAGCGACGAATCAAGATAGGGAATCATAAATAAAAATATACTAGTATACTCCATATAGATAAAGAGAGACAAACAAATTCCAAGAAATTGTAAAATTTTAGGAGAGATCTTTGGATTCATAAAATGAATAAATAAAAAGATACATTATGAGATTATATTGTAAGGAAAGTGAGTGAGACTAAATAAGCTTGACCATGCACGAAGGTCATATATGTGCACTACGCTTATGGCTATCTTGCTTTGGTGTACTTATTTTGATTCCCTTTTCGCAATTATTGTGTTCCCGTTTGTGATCCCAATACAACTAGTATCTATGACTATGCTCTTTATATATAAAAAGGTATATATATGATTCATATACATGCTACGTATACAACTAATTTTTTTTTTTTTTTTGGTAAAATACAACTAAAATCTTGACGTAAACCAATATTTCTCAAGTACATATATAAATTTATCAATTTGAATAGCGATTCAAAACTTCGGGTTAGATTAGTGAATGGTTCGGATGAGCAATTGGAAATGATTTTCTGGACCGGGTATGAAGTCGAAGTCTCTTGGACCGATTATATATTTCAGTAATATGCAACTGTTCTATAAATAAAAAAATGCAACTGTTCTGAACTACTATTCGATCTCCTATTTGATTCAAATTTTTAACCTGAACAACTACGACGACAGTCCATAAATAAATATTGTAAGTAAGTTATAATTTATATTTTATCCCAAAAGAATCTCAAATTAATAGAAGAAAATACTTTCATATCAATCAACTCTATATGTATGGTGTGACTGTGATGTTCTATAGTTGTTTGTGTCTAAAATAAGTCTTATATTATTGAATATATGTTATGCATGTTCCATAGGTTTCAGAAGAACAAACACATTAGCTACGGGACAAGTTATTACCAATGGGTAATGGACATGCTCTAACATTTTTTGGCTTTTTGAAAATAAAATTATTGTAGTGGTTTTGGTCCTTTTGGAGGAGATCAAACAAATATACTAATTAGTTTAACTTGTTTTTCTAACTCAGTAAAACTTTGCCATCATTTAGAGCAGTAATCTTCTGCAACGGAAACAACCAGTTAATGTTTTCAATCACACAAATCGAGAATTAGGGAATTAACTTTTAATTAAAAAACGAATATGATACACTTATTTTCCTTAATCATGTGTCAAAAGTCTATAGATGTTGGACCTAATATTTTTAAGCTAGCTAGGCAAGCTGTGATGCAGTATCAGTATGACAGCATCAACCAATATTGATTTCATGGCTTGTTTTTGCCTGAGTTTTACATGAATGAAAGACACTTTGTTGGAAAAAAATGTATTTTCTGTATTATTTGGAGTCGAGGAAAATACTATCCATTGTTTATCACAAATATAGTGTAGGTAGCTTAGCTTGATGAAATATCGAAGAAAAATAAATGTAACGGAATATCATTAGTCACTAAAAAACATACTTTTAGGCATGGACGAACATATTTCCAAGTTCCTAAGGCCTAAACCAATGTTTTGTCACGTCGTTTCAAATATGGTAGCAGCCAAAGACGTAGCTCCTCCGACTAAATTAATAGTGATGATCAACTTATGCAGCATCTTAGTTCGTAATTATATAATTGTTTACAATTGAAAATATAGTTTTAAGAAAAAGGCATCAAAATTTCAATCATATAGTGACAAAGAAAAAAACATTATCAGAAGTATCTAGACTAGTATACCCACGTGCCACTACGTACACACCTATGTCTAAGTATGTGTGCATTGTGCATGTACATTTGTGTACATATACACGTACGATATTTGTAGGCTTGATTACGAAATTAATGTAATAATTTTAAAAATTAGACAAAGAATCCAAGTTTGATTTAGTAGGTATCTGACACACCTGGATTAATACTTAAAAAAATATTAGTTTGAAAAAGATATGAGATCATCTGTGCAAGTTCATTGCACTTAGAAGTAATTGAGTACAAGATTGCTTTTCAATACAGAGAATGATGGCAAGAATAATACATGAGTACTGACACAAATGAGATGTCTTAAACAAAGGATGTAATTAAGTTTGTAATTTGACTTGATAGTTTAAAAGTAATCAAAGTTCATATGGACAGATGAATGCTATTATTATATTTTCTCTTTAATTACGGAATATATTATACAATGTATACTGTATACCATGGACGAGATTATGGATGTACTCACCATAAGCATATAATTAGCATGAGACTTTGGAGACCTAACCGTGGTACCATAATATTCCAGCTGTTACATGGACCCGAACTTGGGCCTTTTTGAATATAGTCTCTGCGTAAAATTTTGTGGAAGTATTCTGGCATTGGCCGAGGATTAAAGCTGCAGAAAATAAATAATATAGGAGCCCAATTCTGACCGGTTTAGCGTATCGAAAACCGGAAGAACCTGATCCAAAATTGTGGCATGGAAAAGCCAACAAATAAAAGTTTGATCGACACATCACCGTTTTTCAAGGATTGTTCATTTCCTCCATATTTTATGATATCAGTAATGACGTGATTATATTCTAATTTGAACATTAGGGAAACTTACTTAATTATTAAACAGACATTGCTCCGAGATCAAAAATGCTTATCCTGCATCCTAGCCGAGGTATCCTTGCTTGCCAAAAGTAAATCTACGAACGAAGAGAGGCATATAACTCACAAACTTTAGCAAAAAGTTAGGTTCATTTTTAATGATATTTTCAGTTTTTTTTTGTTAATCATGAACTGTAGATGTAGTATATTCGCTTAAGATCAGTGCAATTAGCTATATAAGATATACAATTCAAAATGTAACTGTATATATTATATACAGTGGATATTAGTCTGTCAAAAAGCGAAAATTAGGTTTAGAGTAGGAACCGGATACACATACAATAATGAAACGTTGGATTATTTTAATTTATGACGCAAATGAAACCGACAGTATTGTTAGTTTATTAAGTGTGTATTATTCTATTAACCAAAAACTAATAAATTTAGAAGTAGCAGAAAACTTATATATAGGTCTCACAACAAGAAAAAAAAAAGAACGGTTTAAAAAAAAAAACTTCGTCAGATCAAAATGCCATATATGGTCTGGTCATTGGGTTGGCTCTGTGAAGGCCACAGCATGGCTTTGTTTCAAATCAATTAGTCATGCTGATGTAAATCATTTTTGGTTATTACATTACTAGTCAATTTTTTTTATTTAACACAAAGAACTGTACAAACCTAATCGATGGTGATCTCTTGACTCAAATTTAAGGCAACCCTTAATCTAGTGTTGTTCAAAGGTTGTCCATTCCCTGCTGTTTGTGAAATTATATTAAATTGTAAATAATGTCTCATTTGTCAATGTTCAAGAAAAAAAACAGAAGCAAAGTACTAATTACGCAGATGGCGATTGGATGCATGAAAACGAAATTGCTTAACCAAGGATCATGCAAATTTACACGGTCGTTTAAGTGTTTATAAGACTAAACAATATACTCTCTCCGTTTCAAAATATATGATGTTTTAACTAAAACATGCAGATTAAGAAGTTTTTACTTTTAACAATTTCATCGAATCAAAAATAATATTGCATAAATAAAATACTAAACTAATTTAAAAGTTGCATAGAAATTTGAAAATATTATATATTATGAAATAAAAAAAACTTTTCTAAAACATCTTATATTTTGAAATGGAGTAAGTATAGCATATGAAATATGATTCATAAAATGGAATATAAAATGGAATGAAATTTGTATATTCAAAAAATATGGAAGTTAAAACTCAATTAACCTACACTAGAAAGTTCAAATAAAATAATACTAAAAACGTCACTGTGTCAGTTTGCGTCGGCATTTTTTTTCATCAACCAAAAAACTAAAATATCCAACCATTGTGTCTCATATTTTGGTTAATAGTACTGTGTATGTAGCCGAGCCGCCCCTTGGTAGTTTAATTGAAATGATATCATATAATTAATTTACAATACTGGCTGAACAAACAAATACAAGAGGGCAACATGGGCCATCCCTTTCCCACCTCCTTACGTATCTTTATAACTCCTTTTGTTTGTGAATGTCTCGTCGCATATGTGTGTACGTTTTTGATCTTCATCACTTTATGTTTTTTTGCATAAACACCTTTTAAGGATTCTGGCATTGGTTGTGCCTGTACTTTCATGTTTTTTCTTTTGGTATATGTGAACTTTGTTTCTATAGATCAAATTTCGAACCTAGAAAAAGGAAGCATTCCGTACGTATATAAATATAGTTTGACAAACAATACGTACCAGTTGTTGAATAATATGTCTAATTGACAAAAGAGTATATGATATTTTCAATAGAATATATGTACATACTTACTACTTCTCTAGTGGATAAATCAAGATCAAGTTGTCCGGAAACCTAATGCATGCTTTGACTAAGTATTTTTGCTTGGACATTTTATATGTAAACTTTCAAATTTCATCTCAAAAATTCAATTAATTCATAGTATTATGAATCATGTAATTCTAATTTCGAAACAGAATATGAGTTAAAATGGTATTATGGTAATCGAAGAACTTGGTTATATATAATTGAATGTTGAATTTAACTGAATTTATTTATGATTTTTTTACAGAATCAACAGAAACAATTCTAGTATATAATTAAAAAAACAAGTATATTAATACAAATAAAAATTAGAAAATTTGTTAGAAATGCTCTTTTTGGTATATTCTTTTTCAAAAATGCCATTTTCTGAATATTTTTATTTTTACCATCTTTTACACAATTATAATATGTTAAATTAATTTTTAGAATTTTTCTTTTTAGGTTTGGATTCCCAATTTACATTTAGGGTATAACTTTTAAGGGATATAGTTTAGTATTTGAGATTTAGAATTTGTAATTTTGTCATTTTATATATCAAAAGGGATATTTTTGAAAATGGACAAATATATATTTTTTAAAATGACATAGAAATGTATTTTTAAAAATCCTCCAACTAAATTATGTAAGCTAGTCTTTTTTTTTTTTTTTTTTTTTTTTTTGACAACAATTATAAGCTAGTCAAAAATCTATAGTTTAGTAGTTATTATCATTATTCTTCTTCAACGCCAACATAATTGCGTCAATTAGTTATTATACTCCAGAAAATGACGTTAATAAATAAAAATATCAAGTAGCCCCACCCAGTTTCAGCAGTGGTATTATTGTAATAAAAGAAAAAAAGATGGACCATTTTGGCAAATAAAAAAGACTTTGACGCTCTTATATAAATACCCCTCTACTGATTAACCAAAAACATCATTAACTAATCACTCCCTAATTAGTAAATAATCACTCGAAAACAGAGAATGGCTACTTCCTCCTCCACCGTAACAGATTTAATCTCCACCGTCCATCAGGACATCATAGAGTCTCACATCTTGACACGTCTTGACGGCGCAACCTTAGCCTCCGTCTCGTGCGTCTCCTCGCATCTTCACCATCTCGCTTCCAACGAGATCCTCTGGTCCAAAATCTGCCGATCCACGTGGCCTTCTTGCTCCGACGGCGGTTCTCGTTCCTTTTTCTCCGACGCGTATTCTATGGTGGAAATGAAAACAACCACAGCCGTTTGTTCAGTCTCTGATCTCGACCGTCCGTTTCCCGAACTGATCTCCGCCGTTGATCTTCGCTACAGAGGGGAGTTGATTCTCAGCAGAGTCGTGAAGACGGAGACCACGACGGCGTGGTTTAATAGCTCGCCGTTGAGGATCGATCTGGTGGACGCGAAAGATACGGTTGCGACGCCGATTAGACGAAGGCCGAGGACGGAAGACACGTGTCGTGATCTGGAGAAGGATTTGACTCTAAGCTGGATCGTGATTGACCCGATCGGGAAACGAGCGGCGAATCTGTCGAGTCACCGGCCGGTGTCGGTGCGGAGGAATTGGATAAGCGGAGAAGTGGAGGCGCAGTTCGCGACGGTGGTGGAGACGGAGGAGTGTGTGATCACGGTGGTCACGTGCGGCGAGGAGGAGATGCACGTGAGGGAGGTGAGTCTCAAGGTTGAGAAGATGGAGGGAACGCATTTGAACGGAAGGGATAGTTTGGTAATTTTGAGGAAGGTAATGGAGGGTAAAAGGGTAAATGGAAGACATAGAGAAGTAGAATCGAAGAGAAGACATGAAGAGTTTATGGAGAAGAAGAGAGAGATGAAGGAGAAAAAGATGAGGGTAGAATCGGTATTTGACATTTTGACTGTATCTTTTGGGATACTAGGCTTTGTCTCTCTTGTTGTGTTTTGTCTTCGGAGAACCTCTACATGAGTCGGAAGCTTTTAGTAAATTGACCCAAGAGCCAAGAGACAAATTTTTTAATTAAAAACATAAAACAACTTCTTCAATTACATTTTCACACAATAATACCAATTCTCATGTTACACAAAGCACAAAGCCACAACACATATACAAGAACGAACCACTAGTTCCGTACATTACGGTCTTGACACTTGTAGAAAAGGGGAAATATATATCAATGCCTCTTGAGGGCGACGGCGGAGATGATGATGAGAACGATGAAGAAGAGAATCGCGATAGAAGCGGCTACAACCGCGGTGCTAACGTTCTGGCAGAAGTCTCCAAACTGCTGACAGATAGGGAGCCAGTTGGTGTTTGGGTTGCCGTTGTGTGCAAGGTAGACGATTGATGCTGCCGCTGCTGCTGCTGATGTGTTGAGCGTCACGACCAACTTCATATATAACACCATATAACATAAAAGAGAATGAGTTATATGGAAATTAAGAAATAAATGAAGAATAGGGTTATAAGGTAAGTTACAGTATCGCAGATGAGGAGGACCAGCCGGGGCGCAACAGCGAGTGGACGGATAATAGCTATGATGGAGAAGGGAAGTGAAAGGACGAGATAGCTGGCCACTATGGCTACGGCTATCACAAAGAACCTTCACATAATATATAATTCATTAGGTCACTAATATAACCGGAACACTAGATATTTGATTTCAAGAACACTATAACAAACTAGAGGTATGTTTCACCGTATTTAAAAATATATGCATTACTTTTGTAAATATGATGTAAATAAGTAATTATATTTATTAAGAAGATAGGAATGGACGTACTGAAATGCGGGAAGGTCATCGTAACCGGCTTGGAACTGGAGGAACTGAGTAAAGAAGGGGAGAGTCTCCTCGGCGGTGTACATGACAGAGGCAGCCCCAATGGTGACTGCTATGGCCCCCAAACGGAGGAGGAAATCGAATATGGCCAAACCTCTCTTGGCGCCACCTCCTGTGGCGGTTGCCACAAAGCCCTTCTTCTTCTTCCCGTCAACTACGACATGGCTTGAACTTTTGGTCACGGTGCTTGGCTCACCGACGTCAATGGTGGTGGACTCTTTCGTCATTTTCTCTTGTAGTTGGGGGTTTAAAAAAGACTAAGTTGTGTGCTTTGTGTGTTGTGTATTGGAAGGTTTTGTAGTTGTGGTGGGAAACTAAGGGAAGATGTACAAGAGTTTATATAGTGCTTGTATAATTATGCAGTGGTTAATTAGGAATAATTAGTAGCTAATTAATGATTAGCTCTTTTAAAGGGTTTGATATTGAGTTTAGTTGATTTGTTAGAGTCTGGGGAGAGGAGTTGTTCATTGCTTCTTACTTTCCCCCACTTACTTGGGTTTGAGCTAAACAATTGAACTCAAAAAGAAATTGTAAACTAATCAAGTTGGTATCCGTTCGTAGGCACAAAGGTCAATTGTATGTTAATCAAAATATTAAACTACTTTTAATTAGTTTTTTTTTTCCAAGCGAAGCATGCAAAATTATTATATGGTTATACAATGTCAATTCTGGAATCGGAAATTGTTTTTGTCTTTTAACATATTTTTATTATAACTTTGATTTCATGTTTTTAGTTTACTCTTGTGTATGGATCATTATCGAGTTTTGTCAATCGAAAACTAATTTGATTAATATCTATTAAACACACAAATTGAAAAAATTAACGCTTTGAAAAAATTTGACACTTGCTCACTTCTAAATTTATAACATTAGTTTGGTTCACAACTATAATATTTCTGTAAAATCTTTTCAGGAAAGAACAGAGCTTAATTACCAAGTGTACCATAGCTTAATTACCAAGTGTACCATTATGGTAGTATAACTCTTTCTAATTGGATCAGGTCTTAAAACATAACCCTAAAAACTTATGTTGATTGCAATTTTGGGCTGAATTGGACTTATCGGATTGACATCTATAAACTATCATAGAACCAAAATCATGTTTTGCCCAAAAAAAAGAAAGAACCCAAATCATTTCAATATTTTTATTCTAAGAGCTTTCTACATTCACACCAAAGTAAATAAAATCATATTCTCCTTAATTAAGCTGCTATATTCCAGCGAAATATTCCCCTAGATATGTAGTTGATAAAAATCATATTCTTCTTCTTTTTTTGTTTTTTTGTTCAAAAATTCAAATTCTGTAACGTAATCTTGAACGTTCGGATTGATATCTTATTTAACTTTGTCAGTTCTCTTGCCTCTATATATCTTAATGTGTCAATTCTCTTGAGACACTGTCGTTCTCTATAAAGTTAGCAGGTTTCAAATCGCCATGGCTAGGATCAGAAGAAGATTCCCAAAGCGCCATATCCGCGGAGACGTACACCACGTCGATTTTTTTGGACAACGTTTGATCGTCACGGTCACTCATACTACTTCAGTGATCCGTCGATGGATCCAAAGCATCCGCTTCTTCAGCCGTCTTCGTTTGTCACACCCTCTCGTTGTCGGACTCGGCGTCCAATGGACACCCCGTGGTCCCGACCCACCACCGGACACTCTCCAGTTATGTGTTGGTATCCGCTGTCTCATCATCCAGTTGTCTCACTGTAAGAGCATGCCTAACGTCCTCCGAAGTTTTTTGGAAGATCGCACAATCACTTTTGTCGGCGTCTGGAACAGCCAGGACCAGGACAAGCTCGAGAGATTTTACCATCAGTTGGACATCTGGAGGCTTCTCGACATAAGGTACTATCTGCCTATTTGGCTCCGGTATAGTTCCTTTGAGAAGATCGTGGAGGAGCGTTTGGGGCACAAAGGAGTGAGGAAAGAAAAAGAGATATGTATGAGTGATTGGGGCGTTCACAAACTTTATTATGATCAGATCGTTCTGGCATCACATGATGTCTATGTTTGCTGCAAGCTCGGTGTTGAGGAACGTATTTGGGAAATGTGAGATTTAAATCTTTCTTTTGTTGGGTTGTGTTGCGAGGAAAGAGCTGTTCTTTTAAAATTATGACCGTTTATTTTCTTTAACTCAATAATTAACGTTTTTTAATTCTTTTTTTTTACTGCCGCTTTCAAATTCGAAAGTCTCTTACAACTAATCACTAATTTGATGTTATGCTCATATTTGTTATGAATACAATGCATGTGATATTAACCACACAAAAAAAGAGTTAAAATGTTATGCCCAAACCATTTCTAGATTTTTAAAATAATGCACAGAAACAGGAGTCTCATTATCACACAGGATCATAAATATTTGATATGTTTACCAACGTTGTAATTTTCACGGCTCGGATTATCGATAAGTAACATATATAACGCTTTCTAACTGGATCAGGTTCTCAAACATATCCCTAAAAACTTATGTTGATTGCAAGTGTGGGCTGAATTGGACGTACTTATTTGATTGACATCTATAGATTATCATAGAACCAAAATTCAGATGTTTCTAATTTAACACGAAAATCATATCCTCCTTAATTAAGCTGCTATATATATTCTCCTAGATATTTGATAAAATCATATTCTTCTTTTTTCTTTCAAAAATTTAAATTATGTGATTTGGGCGTTCGCAGTCAGATAGTTCTGACGTCACATTATTATGTCTACTAAATTAAAATCCGTGCTAGAGCACGGGTTGAAATTCATATTATTTATATTGTATTTTTATATAAAATATTAATTTATGTTATTGCTTTTACAATTTTTTTTGGATAAAATATTATGCAATAAAATCATATGTTAAATATGAAGGTTTGAAAAGAAACACTTATTGTTAATGATTCTATATAAGTACCGTAATATAACACTGGTTAAATTTTCTTTTGTAATCTATCTTGTAACCCACTATTTACCTTGTAACAAATCAATCTATCAATTTCGTAATCTATCTTTAGTTAACGTTGTAGTCTTATCGATAAAATTTGTAGAGAATAATTTTGTAATATTGTGTTTAAAGATCTTTTGAAAAAACGTGATATATGACTAAAATCTTCCAAAAACACAGTTTGTAATATCCATTATTTTATTTGTTACCATTAATATATCAATTATCAATTTGGAATATCCCTAATATTTAGGTATAACCATTAATATTAATATATGGATTAATCTATAACCTATTTGTAAACATGTGTAACATTTATTAAAAATATAAAATCTACAAAAACTATGTTGTATACTTCCCTTTTATTAAAAAGGCCTTTTATTAAAAAGGGGATGTTTGCTCCAAGCTCGGTTTTCTGGAAAGTGAGAAGTTAATTCTTTCTTTTGTAGGGTGTGTTGCAAGGAAAGAGCTATGGTTTGAAAATATTTTATGTGTTTATATTTTAATTATCCCTACTACTAAAAGAAAATCATTGCCTGAAAAAACCTTTGTTTTGTAAAAATTTACAATAGAATGCCATTGGAAATAAGTCCAAATTTTCGTTTTTAAAAAAGGGTACAATGGAAATTTCCAGGCCCCTCTAAACGGATAAAGACGCGTGTCTGTCTGACCCGTTTTTACCATTTCCAGGCCCCTCTAAACGGATCCTTTTCTTTAATCACAACCGTTTGGTTTATTTCGATCGTATCCGTTAATTTAAAAACCTAAAAAGTGTTTTTCTCTCTCCCTATGCTCTCTGTCGCCGTCTCCATTTTTTTAACAGAGTTTTTGTTGATTTCATATGAGCTTTTTTACACAACAACTCTAGATCAGTAGAATTAAACATGAATTTTCAGTGGATTCATTAAATCTTCGCGATGAGAGAATCTGGGTTAGTTAGTATATCCCAACCTTCTATATTGGTCGAAGAAAAAAAAATTTAATGGGATCTGCTGAAGATTTCATTATAATATGCTTGGTGCAGGTACAATACTTTCAGTGGTCATCCGCCTGAGATAGTCAAGAAAATGCCAAAGGAAGATCTTGCTGAAGAGGTGACTTTACTTCTCTTTCTTGCATTTTCCTTTTCCAACTCAGTGCTGATATTGGAATTACTTAACTGTTGTTTGCATTCAATCTAATTTAATATCTTTAGGTGTGGAGACTTCAGGCAGCTCTTGGTGAACAAACCGAAATCACAAAATTCAGCCAGCAGGAATATGAAAGACTGCAAAATGTATATGCATTATTAGTTATTATGATGTTTTTTTAACTCTCCTCCATCTATTTTACTTTTCCCTTTGGCTTAATCCTGTGTCCATGTGTCTTTTACTCCAGGAAAAAGTGCTATGTAGGGTTTGCTTTGAAAAAGAAATAAGTTTGGTACTGCTTCCATGTAGACACCGCGTGCTCTGCAGGTAACTACTTAAATCATAGTATAATAAGTGTAGGCATTGGTTTGTCAATTCGTCTGCAAGCAACTACCATATAAAGAAACTGGAATCTATGAGGTCATATCGGTGCACTTAGTAGGCTACATGTATGAAATGCATATTTTTGGCCATAACTGACTCGATGTCATTGTTCACAATTTCTGTTTCTGTGCCAATTTTGTTGCAGACTCTGTGCAGACAAGTGTACAACGTGTCCAATATGTCGCATAGACATTGAGAAACGACTATCAGTATACGACGTTTGACTGTGTCTAACTTTGGCCCGTGTTCGAGAGTAGGATTTGAGGTTGATGCTCCAGACAAACATTCCATTTTACCCATACTGTTGCCCAAAACTTCTGATGTTTTTGCTGAATCTTTTTATTTGTCTGAATCAGCATCAAGTATAAAGATAAGTATAGATGAATACATATGTATTTTTCTTCACAAGCAGCAACCGTGACATCACATAGGCCAAAAGCTCTTCGCGATGAGAGAAGGTGAAGTCACCGTGACATCACATCATTTTTTTTCTCTTCTCAATCTCTTTGTTTCCTTCCAAACCTTAATCTCTCTATTATTCTGTTCAATACATGTCGATGATGGCGGGTATACAAGCAGTGCGATGTTCTCGAGGTCACTGGTTTGTACCTTTTCCCTAATTTTTATGTTCTTTATTAGTCCCTAATATTCTTCAACCTAATTTATAAAACCTTCAACCTAACCTGATGTTACATTTATCGGTCTGAAATCATTCCGGTGTTGATAAACTATTTGTGTATTAGGGGAATTCACATGGTGTGATTTACTGATTATTGATGATTTGAATGTTTGTTTGCCAAGTTTCTTGACTTTTTTTGTTTTTTGTTGATGATTTGAAGGTTTGATTACTTTGTATCATCTTCTTATTCAATGATAGTTGGGACGAATGGATAAGTCTGGACTGTCTGTTGAAACATACAGATGAAGAAACATACAGATGAAAATATTGAGAAACAGAAGGAACAGGGTATGAAGCATCAAGACTGCTACGGCTTGGAAAAGTCATAAAGATGAAACTTAGAAGCCCTAATGGTCAGTCTCACCTTCTTCTTTCTTTATACTTCTTTCTTGCTATTATCCATAGTTTTTTTTATCAGGGAGGGACTCTCTTTTGGTCTTGCTTGCTTTTTTTCAGTAGGAGATGTAGAGATTAGACTAGACTTATACATCATGGTGTTATTTTGTTCATGATGTATAATGAGGCCAGTTTTTGTGACTATATTTGAATGTTATATGTCATCTGATGTCCAACATCTTTCTTAAATTTTGCAGTTGCTAGAGGAAGAAAGCGGAATGTTCCGAGAACGATTTCGGAATCTCTACTCCACCACCGCCACCGCCTCCACCGCTTCCGCAGTTCACAAACAAAGGTCTTCACACTCTGCTTATATGACCACATTCACCGCAGTTCACAAACAAAGGTCTTCACATTCACCGCCTCCACCGCTTCCTCGAAGCCAAGTCTTCCGATCAATGTACCAAATACACAAGAAGATGGTTCTAAATCTTTACCGCGTCCACCACCGCCGCCACCGTTGCCCACACAACAGCTTCAAGTAGCTGGAATGAACAAAACGCCTCCACCGCCATTGTCTCTTGATTTTTCTGAGCGTAGACCATTAGGCAAAGACGGAGCTCCATTGCCTAAACTGAAACCGCTTCATCGGGATAAAGTCAGGGCTACACCAGACTGGACTATGGTATGGGATAAGATCAGAACAAGCTCTTTCGAGTAAGTTTTCAACTTTCTTTTTAGCCTTGAGACACAATCATCAAAAGTTTTTCAAGAATGTGTGATTTATGTGTTGTTGTCTTGTGGATATACAGATTAGACGAAGAGATGATTGAGTCACTGTTTGGGTATACAATGCAAACCTCAACGAAGAATGAGGAAGGGAAGAGCAAAACTCCATCACCAGGAAAGCATCTTCTTGAACCTAAGAGACTTCAAAACTTTACCATTCTCTTGAAAGCCCTCAACGCAACCGCAGACCAAATCTGCTCTGCCTTGGGAAAAGGTAAACTAAAATGTTATATGTCAGTTGTACTCCTTCTAAGTCCTCTGCTCCATTGCCTCCTCTGTTTCCTCTAAGGCTACACAAAAACAGAGTAGAGAGACGAACTTGATGAAGTTCACACAGAAGCCTGTGAGGAGCATCAAGTTCTGACATTAGGAACTCGAGAACCCTCATGGAGAATGATCAAATGTTGCACACCCTATCTTCTTTATCATGAATATAACCATGTATGCATCGATGGTGTTCTGTATTATCAAGCCTTCAGTACGTTTACAAGCCAATACATGATCGTTCTATTTGATTTGAAATCAGAGAAGTTCAGATTTGTTAAAGACACAAATTATTCACATCTGATTAACTACAATGGTAAATTAGGTTCACTTTGGTCTCATGAATGGAATTATCGTATTAAGCTGCGGGTTCTACAAGATGTTGAAAAGCATGAGTGGTCGGAGCATATATATCAATTGCCTGCTTTTTGGTCGAATACTGTTGGGTCTGAAAGAAACCTTAGTTTTCTAAAAATTTACAATACAATGTCATTGGAAATAAGACAAAATAATTTATTTGCGATAAGGATAAAAGCGTAATTATATTGGTTCTGAAATCGGATAAACGCGGATCCTTTTTACCCATTAACCTGACCCAGTTTTAGCTTTTAATCTCAACCGTTTATTATAATTTTGAGAATAAATCTGAACCGTTCAATTGACTGAGTGTACTAAACCTAAATTTTATTTTTCTTTCGCCTATGCTCTCTCTCTCGCCGTCTCTCCCAAATGGAGAGTTAAAGAATTTTTCACAATTTAAAATAAAATTCTTCTAAAACATATTTAGAAACAAAAATTTCAGCCCAAATGGAATTGTAACTATATATATATTAAACACTCAAATGGAGAGTACATGTATTTTGTCTATTTTTTTAGTCATAATTTATTATATGAGTAATTATTTAAAAAGAAATGATTATGGGACATAAAATTTCTAACAGGATGGATCAGGACGGGAAGGAAAGCGATGTGACGGGATGAGATTTAACACCACGTAACAAAATTACTTTAACATTTTTAATAAACACGGTTTGTGCTTGATTATTATGGATGGATTGCAAAAATGTATATTTTCCAGCTGGTGAAGATGATGATCATATTTATTTTCGGTACGGGTTGGAGAATTCTACATATACACCAAAATATTAACAAAACACCTAAAAAGAATGGCAACCTAATTTTTATGGAAAATATTAATATTAGACAATTAAAGTTTTACAACCTAAAAATGTTAATTATTTGACTAAATATATGTTTTATCAGTGTTTTTAAGTAATTTAATTTACTAATTAAGCACAAATACTGAAATAGTATAAGTAAACTGAAACGGGTAATACGAATAATGAAAAACAATATTTTGATCAATTTTTTTAGAAAAAGAGAGACATAAATTTTAGATAAAAGTACAAATCAGAAAATATAGATAAATAAATTCAATTGTCAAGTTTTCACTAATTTAGGTAAGGATTGACTATGTGACAGGTAATTAACCACTTTGGAATGGGCACTTTGAAAATTTTGCTAATTTTGAAAACAATTATCTTTTTGAAAATTATAAATTTGGATAATTTCAACTAACTAAATAAAAAAATATTCAATAGAGAACTCTGCTATCCCAATTTTTTACCCAAATTGTTTAGTAAAATTGTCTACCGAGTAGTTATTTAAAAGAGAAAGAACATCAGACAAAAAATTCTGATGGATACGGGACGAGACGAGACTGTATGAAACGAGACGATATGAAATAGATGAGACGGAACGAGAGGAGATGGGTTGGGACAGGAGGGGACAGGACATGATAGGATATATTTTACTAGGTTTTTTTTTATTAATTTACATGAAAAATAACATTTATAAAAATATTTTGTTCCGTGCTGTAGCACAGGTTTTTCTTTTATTGTATTAGGATCTTAATTTTGATGTTACTTCCCGTAATTCTACAGCTAATATAGTTCTAATCAAAATAATTAGATGTTTTTCAGAATTATAATTTGTTTTTGGATAATTTTACTACCTAACTAAAAATTAAATATACAATGGAGAATTCGAGTATCATGTCTAAATTTCTTACCGAATACATATTAATAAACAATGCTTAATGAGTATTTATTGAAAGAGAACGATCATAGGACAAAAAAATTATGATGCATAAAGAGAGAAAGACAAGACGGGACAGGATGGGATGGGATGGGATGGAACGGGACGGGAAATGTTTCCTATTACAAAGTAGATATGTTTGGATTTATATGAACAATAATTGAAACTAAAACCAAATTGAAATCCAATATTTAGATTTATTATCAATATTGTACAAATAGTTTTATATATTTAAAATAATAAGATTCTAACTCATTTTTCAAATTTAAAATTTATATGAGAAAATTTAATACTAAATTAATTTATATGAAATATTTAAATTTAAAAAAAAAAACACGACATCATGTTATTAATGTTTGTCGAAAATTTGAAAGAAGAAAAAAACAAAACCATAAATAAATATGAGAATAAGGTGGCTGGGTGGCTTCAATTGTAGAGACTTTCATAAGGTGGCTATTCCGGTGGATATTTTAAAATTTTGGTTGAAAATATTCAAATGGAGACTTTATATATTTCGTGAAGTAATTCTCCACTTTGGAACGGGTACCTTCAATATTTTAGTATTTTTTAAAACTGTTAGATAGTTTGTTAAAATTGTATTTTTTTGGATAGTAAAAACTAATTCTATAAAAAAATATATATATTCAAGAAGAATATGGGTATCCCATCTAAATTTCTTACCCAATCTCTATTAAAAATATTGTCTACCAAGTAATTATGTAAAAGAGAACGATCATAATTGTGACATCCCGGTTTGCGGAGAGGTTTAAAAAAATTTATTTGGTCACCTATGTCACCAAAGTGCAGTTTTCTTTTCGGTCAAAGGTCCTGAGAGAACTCTAGAGTTAAGCATGTTTGAGCTGGAGTAGTTTCAGGATGAGTGACCATCCGGAAAGTGATTGTCGGAACTGTGCGAATGGAGACAAAACACATTGAAAGATCATATGGTGATTTGTAGGGATGGTAAATAAATCTTTAAAGCCTCCTGGACGTAACAAATCCACTGTCGGATATGGATGGGCCCACTTGCTAGGAATGGATTTGGGCCCACTAAGCAAGGTGGGCCTATGGATCGGGAATGGACATGAGTGGGCCCACTAAGGTGATGATCGGAGCGTTACAATAAGACAAAAAATTATAATAGATATGGGAAGATAGGAGATGGAACGGGACATGATAAAACGGGACAGGGACGTGTTTCCCGTTCCTCTTGGTTATATAGTATATACGTGTAATAATCCAAATTAAAACCAAACTTAGATTAGATATTTAATTTTTGCCCGTGTTATAGCACGGGTTACTACCTAGTAGTTCTTTAAACTCAGTAATAAACGATTCAAAAACCTTTTCCTCTGTGATAAATTCATATTTGAAATTAAACCCTTACTCGCTATTTGAAATCTTATGTCAACATTGGTCATGAACAGAAACAATGAATTAAATGTAAAGTCTGTACGTTATACAAGTGAGAATTCCTAAGGCTAAAAGGAAAATATTATTAAGACCCGCGGTACACCGCGGAATAAATTATTTATAACTAAAATATTTAAATTATAAATTATATTTGTTGGTTAAATATGTTATAATCATATAATAATTGTTAATTTTATGATTTAAAGTTTAAACCCTATAACACTGCAATATAATTTGTTTTTTTACATAATATTTATTAATCAATTTAATTAGATATGTTTATTCTCGGATATCGGTAGTGTTAACAAAATAATAAAATGATGGTTTACCCGTTTAATATCAAATTAATGATATTTTAAATTTATATAAATATAGATAAAACTCGTCCCGCTATATAGTTTCTTCCCGAGATATTTTAACTCGCACTATACAATCTTAATTTTTAATATTTATTTTTTATATTATAAATATTAGATTGAGTTGATATGTTTTTATTAAGGTTGTAACCATTTACATTTTATAAGATTGACGCTTATTATAAAGTTAAAATATTTATAATACTTGGAATTCTGAAAATGGTTGAGTATTTCTCATATTTGAAGTTTCATAAAAGTTTAAATATATTATTAATATGTTAAAGGTCTTCTAACTTTTTTAAAAAGTTGAATTTATAAAATATAAACATTTATAATATTTAACTTTTTTAAAGTTTTAAATATTTATAATATATAACTTCTAATAAAGTTTAAATATTTATAATATTTGAAACTTCATAAAGGTTTAAATATTATTAATATTTTTCACATTTTATAAAGTTTAAATTTCAAAAAATATAAATATTTATAATATTTATACTTTTATAAAATATAAATATTTATATTATTTAACTTTTCAAAAATCTTTAAAATAAAGAACCGGAAGAAAACAATTAAACGTTTTTTAAGTTTGAATGCCTGATAAATCATTTTTTCTACTCAATTGTATTATGGAATCATTTGGGTCTCTTTTATAGTATTATTCTGAATTATTACCCAATATTTTTAGGCGATGTGGGACATTGTACCCGTATTTTTTTATTCATTTATTGAGTAATATATGTTCATTTTTAAAAAATTCGTATTACATCATATGCAGTAAAAAATCACAATTTTTATTAACTAAATGCATTATAAAATAATTCAAGATAATTTAAATAAAAATTCAAATAAAAATGAAAAGGAATCATATATTTATGTTTGAATGAGGTAGGAATTTTTCTTTATTTTTTAAAATCTTACCTATAATTAATTTTGAAATTTTTGGTAACTAATATTAATATCAGTGCATTAAATGTAAAAATTTTCCAAAAAATATTTTTGAGCAAAAACTACTGCAAAAATACTAGTATGAAAGTAAATCTATACGAGTTAGATATACACTAAAACTATTTACTTTGGGATCAAGAATATCCTCTATACATAAATATAACAAAACTAGACTTGTAATTAAATTTACGAACATAACTAAATCCAATAAAAATGTAAATAATGTAACTAAGTATGGGAAGCCATGGGTATATATATATATCTCGAAACATTACAAAAAAAAAACCCTACTTGCTCTCGCCTTCTTTGGGGATTTTTAACTTTATCTGTCTCTTCTCTTATTTAACCTCAGATCGACTCTGGGCGATTCGAGGTGAACGCTCATCCTTATAAATTCCTCTTCAAGGTAAGTTTTTTATAGCACTTGATTCTAAACGATTGTTGTTACGTATCTTAATTTAGTTGAACTCAAAGTTTCTGGTTTTAAATAAAAGTGTTCTTTAAATTCAAGGATTTTGATATATGGATTGAGTGAGATATTGGGAGTTATATGATATCGTTTGTAAGGGTTCGAAGTTTTACAATAGTTTTTCTTTTAATCTATTCAGAGATTTATTATTAAATTTATAATTGTTCAGAGTTTTTGGTTTCATTGGCGGGTTTATTATTATAGTACAGCTGGGGGGTTATATTGAAAATCTCATGTTTTAAGGTTCTTTCTAGTCTGATTTGTGTTATTTTTGTTTATACCAAAACACTGTTACTTTTTTTTTTTAATACCAAAACTGAAAGATGACCTCATTATTTTCCAACTTTGAATTTTATCTCGGATTGAATGATCTTTTATTCTGTCTAAATTTCTTTGCTTATCACCTAATGTATCCGTTAATTTGTTGAATCCGTCCTTGACATAATGTCCACGAGGACCACCGACCACGCCATAATGTTCCGCTTTGTGAATGCAAAGTCAGCAGCTAGCGTTTCATATACCATGCTTGGCAGTGCGAGGAATTTTGGAGATAATTTGGCATGCGGGTCCAACTACTACTATAAACCAGCTATACAGAACAAAGTTCGTTTATGAAGTTGGCTGGTGACATCTAAACGGAAGAATAATATTATGGTGATAAGTATTAAGAGATTTAGAATATTTAACTAAGGGATGGATATGAATTAGCCTCTATATATTTTTATGTGTCAATTCTCTTGAGACACTGTCGTTCTCTAAGTTAGCAGGTCGTCATGGCTAGGATCAGAAGAAGATTCCCAAAGCGCAATATCCGTGGAGACGTACACCACGTCGATTTTTTTGGACAACGTTTGATCGTCACGGTCACTCATACTACTTCAGTGATCCGCCGATGGATCCAAAGCATCCGCTTCTTCAGCCGTCTTCGTTTGTCACACCCTCTAGTTGTCGGACTCGGCGTCCAATGGACACCTGGTGGTCCCAATCCACCACCGGACACTCTCCAGTTATGTGTTGGTATCCGCTGCCTCATCATCCAATTGTCTCACTGTAAGAGCATGCCCAACGTCCTCCGAAGTTTCTTGGAAGATCGCACAATCACTTTTGTCGGCGTATGGACCAGCCAGGACCAGGACAAGCTCGAGAGTTTTTACCATCAGTTGTACGTTTGGAGACTTCTCGACATAAGGTACTATCTGCCTATTTGGCTCAAGAATAGTTCCTTTGAGAAAATCGTGGAGGAGCGTTTGGGGCACAGAGGAGTGAGGAAAGAAAAGGAGACACTACAAGAAAACATGGATTTTACGACTACGATTAGCGACTATATATGTAGTCGTCATTTTTTACGACTAAATAGTGACTATTTAGCGACTATGTTACGACTACAAATATTTGGTCGTATATTAGTCGTTTTTTAACGAAAACTTATCTTAGTCGCTAGTTTAGTCGTAATTTAGCGACTATTTTATGACTATATTGCACACCGAAATATGTAGTTGCTAAATAGTCACCAACTTAGCGACTAATATGCGACTCATAGTAACGGTCGCTAAGAAGTCGTATATCAGTCGCTATTTAAGAAAATCATAATTTTCAAAATTTAACCCCAAACCCTTAACCAAACTCCAAAACCTAAATCATAAACTCTAAATCTTAGAAATTAATTCATAAGTCATAAATTCAAAATTTAACCCCAAATTATAAACCTATACCCCAAACCCTGTAATTTAAACCCTATACCTTCATCCTAATCTGTGCCTCCATTCCTCGACACTACACTTAAAAAAAAAAATCATCATCACTCTATATACTATGGGATACAAAAGCCTAGGATTCAGAGGTTAAGTTGAGGCAGAGACAACATCCATAGTTCACTCTCAGCCACCAGTGGAATTCCCAGAGTTAGTAAATAGTAGCAAAGTAGTCACAATATATATTGTTAATATGTTAAGTTACATGTTTCTACATTGGTTTGAACTGATACATACACAAAATCTCTATAAAAATATTTGTATTTTCTGTTACATGTGGTTTAAGGGAAATTTTTTTAGTTATGTATCTTATAAACTAACTTAACAAAACATTGTTATATCTTTTTAAACTAATATATATATATATATATATATATATACCAAATTAAGTGTTGGATTTTATCTTATCTTTTCAAAACAATGATTATGTATTTTTTTGAACATTTAAGTGTTGGATTTTAATTAAAATTATCACTGATTATGAACAAAAAAAGAGACAATTATATAAACAATTATGAATTGGTATTCAAAATCATATACACAACTAAAATAAATATGAAACCAAAATTATTTGGTTTGGGCGGACAAACCCAAAATTTCCCACCATCCCACTAATTTATTTAGTTTTCCCGGTTCAAGTAAAATTATTTGGAATAAGGGTAGTGGGTTAGGTTAACCTAGAGTCTTTTCCTTCCTCGACATAACCACACCAACACTTAGAAAAAAAAACCTAAACTCCGTCTATGCAGCTATGCCGCCTACACACTCGGATCTCTTCCTCTTCCTCTTCGATCTAGCTCTGATCTCTTCCTCCTTGACTCACCATGCGTTTCCTCGGCCGACACCCTGATCACCATCGCGCTTAACCCTCTGATTCAAATCCAACAGGTACTCGTTCTGTCTTTTCGTTTCTCTTCTCCTTCTCGCGATTTGCTGAATTTAGATTAAGATTCATTCTTCGTTTCCACTGCTTCTCCCTTAGGTCATACAGATTGAAAGTGTTAAACTCAAACCACAACAGCCCTTCTTTCTTTGCCTCTGTTTTCTCTCCGTCTCTCAGATTCACAAGCTTTAGACAACCAAAGATTCTCATCGCCGTTTGTTTCGTCGTTGAAGAAAATAAACAGATCTGACGCCACAAGACCACCAGAGAGACTTGGCGGAAGAAGCATAGCAAGCAACGGGAGATCGTCGACAAACGAAATCTGGTTGCGGCGGCTGAGAGCTCAGTTGTGTGATTAGGGTTTTTTTTTGTTAATTTGTTAGCATCCGGTTCAACCGAGATTCTGGCCCGGTTCAATTTTGTAACACTTATTCAATTCCCGGTTTGGGTGGGTTGTTAATATCAATATATATTAATTTAAAGAAAAACTGTCACAAAATAACATAAATATTGTATTATATGTTGTATAAATACTGTATAAATACAATAATGTATAAATACTTAAATACAACTATAGTCAGTAATTAGTCGTCAATTAGTCACTAAATTTGGTGACTATGTTATGACTATTTTGCGTAGTTGTAAAATAGTCGTAGCGTAGTCGCAAAATTTAGTGACTACATTACGACTACACTTACGACTATGCAAAATAGTCGTAATGTAGTCGCTATTTGGCGACTAATTTTACGACTATTTATTTTAGCGACTCTCGATTTACGACTACTGGTTTTAGTCGCTATTTAGTCGTAACACACCGTTTAGCGACTAAATAGTGACTAATAGTGTAGTCACTATTTGCCTGTTTTCTTGTAGTGAGATATGTATGAGTGATTGGGGCGTTCACAAACTTTATTATGATCAGATAGTTCTGGCGTCACATGATGTCTATGTTTGCTGCAAGCTCGGTGTTAAGGAACGCCTCTGGGAAATTGAGATTTAAATCTTTCTTTTGTTGGGTTGTCTTGCGAGGAAAGAGCTGTTCTTTCAAAATCATGACCGTTTTTTTTTTTGAACTCAATAATTAACGTTTTTCTAATTCAATTTTTTTTTTTTTTAATTTTTTTATTGACGCTTTCAAATTCGAAAGTCTCATACATAAGCTAATATCTAAAATCTTTCAACCATATAGGCTACTATATTTTTTTATCAGCAACCCATTAAGCTACCATATATATATATATAATATTGGTTGATCATAACGAACATGTGCATTGGTATGAAATTACATTTTAGTATTCTCAGTCCAAGACATACATATTGTGGATGACTAATAGCTTTTTTAGTTGGCACATTCCGATTATAATGTTTGGTCCTTCAATTTTTATTATCTTTTCCCCGTTTTTGTATATGATCAGTTTTTAAACTTTGTGTAAGTGTGCTTCTCTCTATGTTTCATGACAATCATAAGCCCGAAACCCATTTGTCAAAAGTTTTTGAAAGTTTATTAAAGGAGCCACTTGCGAAACAAAGTGAAATGGTTGGGTCCACTTTCATATGTACAAATCTAAACACTTTGCGGCCAACTAAAACCTGTCAATTCGGACTGATGATATAGCATGATGGTCGGGCATAAACCACCTTGCTATTACTCGGTTTTGACATCTCTTTAGCCAATCCTCTCACATTTCAGTTTAGTTTCGGGGTTGGTTTAGCTAGGTTCGGTTAGTTCGATTTTAGTAAACTGTAATTAAAATCTAACCAAAGTCATTTTGAACCGGTTTTGGTTCAATATTGTTAGCGTTCGATTACATTATTTTTAACATGCTTAAACATGATAGTATATAATAATGGGTTGATGAATTAATGTGGTTAGAATTCACATTGAACATGGTATGTAAGATGCTTGGTTTCAATTTAACCAATTTTTTTTTTTTATAAAAAAATTAAGCTAAATTGACATCATCTATATTGGACCATGATAATTTTGTTTTTTTGGATATGGATTTGTGCACCGCGTGCATATAATTTTTGTTATTATTTATCTTTTATTTGTTTGTTAAATATCGTATGTTTTGCAAATAGAGGAATAACTAAATTTTCCGACCGTTTGTGCGGCTAAATATTTATATTAATTTTTTTTAACCCGCAATATATTTAATGACTATTTTTTGTTATATTTAGTTTGTTTTGTTTAGTGCTTGAGATTCTATTTTGATTTTTAATTTTTATAACAAAAAATAAGGGATCTAAATACATAGTAAGTCATCTATATGCTATGATTAAGTCACATTTTTCCTAATAATTTAATTATTTTTCACAATCTTAGTTAAACCAACTTAATTTTTATATGTCAAATATTCTAATATAAATAGTGTTGACAAATAATAAAATAAGGATTTAATCCGTCTGAGCACAAATTTAATGATATTTTATTATTTCCAACATGTCCTCTTTATAAGCCGTCTATTCTATAACATATTATATAGTATTTTTTAATTTTTTAATTTTACATATTTGTAATATTAAAAGTTTATTAAGTTTATAGATATTAATTATAATTTATAATATTTAAATAAATGTGAATCAAATTTTTTTTTACGTTAAGAATCAAAACTCACAGGTTTTGGAAAACAAAATAGGTATCAAATTGTTATTTTCTTTGTTTGCAAAGGATTCAGAGTTATAATATCTTCAATACACAATAGAAGATGTAGTTAAATATATCATAGTTTCTGTTTCCATATTAATGATTTTGCCGTAATTTTTTAGTTGGAATGATATGTAAAATATTTAGGAAACAAAATCTGAAATAATGTTATTTTGGAAAAAATTTAGGAATTAACTTTGTAAATAAATTTTTAAATAAGTACAAATAAAATGGTAGGACCCATAATATACTTAAAAAAAATGTATATATAGATTATTGAACCAAAAATCTTATTCATGATTTTTAATGTACTCCTTAAGTATATCACATAGGAATGAAAAACATCAATTTCAATCATTTTTCGTATATAAGGAGTACATTATAAATCATGAATAAGTTTTTTTTTTTTGTGATGAATTTTACCTATTTATTTTGTTCAAATGTATTTATAAACTTTTTTTACACATAGAATAACAAGTGGGTATGTGATCGGAAAGTATTATATCTCTCTAGTGTTGCTAATTTGCTGGATGGCGCACTTCATTGTCATTGCCAAAACGCTAATAATGAGAATTTCACATGGCCTTTTTAATTCTAATAAAAAAAATCAACTTTTCAAAACTTCTGGATAATGTATAATATATAGACATTCTAAAACGTGAACTAACTGGAGTTCATATATTCATGTAACTGCGTTTATGCAACGTTTATATCTATTGCCTTGTTCAAAAATATTATAGGAGCCACTAATAAGCACAAGTTGTTAGGAATTCATTTTTAAATTCTGAAAGTTAGTGTAGACATAGGAGTGAGTCAGATATCCATAAAGAACAATATGATAATATGTAGAAATTAGGTCTGATTCATTATATTTAGTTATTTAGAGTACAATTAGTTCATTATATATGTCATTTATGCAATATGGGAGACAACCAAACATACACACACAAGCGGCACTAGCTACTTAGTGATTAGTGAATCTGAAATTAGTAGTGTCATCAGATGTTTGATTCTACGTATGTATATTGGTAAGTGATACAGTAGTAAACCCCATGAAACATATGTGGTATACATTACGGGAAGTGTTGTTACCTATAGTGATCGATATTCTGTTCAAACTTTGCAAGACTTCAACTCACCTATGACCGAATATGTTTTTGTAGCTTAGTATCTCATTAATTTTGTCTTATTTGTAACCATCTCAGTAAACTCTAAGCTGATCAAAACTTGTTTTATAAATACGAGTACAAATCTAGTCCAATGATTTATGTATAGTGTCAATGTGTTACAACTTACAACTATTATAATTTGATATAAAAGGAGTAATGTACTATTATATATAATATATACATGAAATGACTAATTTAATTGTATTTTGTAGTTAAACATACAGTACCATTTTATGAAGACATCTAAAGAACATAAATGTTTAACAGTTATATGAACCACTATAAAAGATTATAACCCATTGTCGTTCCACCATATTGTGAAATAATTATACACCTAAGAGTCTAAAACCTGAATATAACATTATAACCTAAAACAGTGTTTGTAGTTGTATATAAAAAGTATTACATATAATCATGACATTACTAGATAAAAAGCACATAAGATAACCAAATGAAACTGATAGGACTTAGGTGTGGGCCTCAACGAGTGAAATTTTATGACATCCATCCTATGTGCAACAAACGCGGTTGGGTCTCATGAAATGCCTATAAATACGGACACATTCTCTAGCCAAACTCATCTCACAACTAAATACTAAGAAGACAGAGTGAAATATGGCTAATCACAAAAATATCTTCTTTCTATGTTTCTTTGTAGGTTTAGGGTTATGTTCTGCTAGACGAGCACTTTTCTCCTTCTCTGAATCCGAGGATGAAGTCGCTGAATATGGCGTCGAAAGTGGTTTAAGTGCTGGTGTTGGTATCGGTGGTGGCGGCGGTGCTGGCTACGGTGGAGCTGGTGGTATTGGCGCAGGCGGAGGTGGTGGACATGGTGGCGGTGCTGGCGGAGGTGGCGGTGGTGGTCCTGGAGGAGGATCTGGCTACGGAGGCGGTGAAGGTGCTGGAGCTGGTGGGTATGGCGAGGGACATATTGGTGGAGGAGGAGGCGGTGGACATGGGGGTGGTGCTGGCGGAGGTGGTGGTCCTGGAGGAGGCTACGGAGGTGGAAGCGGTGAAGGCGGTGGAGCTGGGTACGGAGGCGGAGAAGCTGGATACGGAGGCGGAGAAGCTGGTGGGCATGGTGGAGGAGGAGGAAGCGGAGCGGGAGGCGGTGGAGGAGGCGGCGGTGCACATGGTGGAGGGTATGGTGGTGGACAAGGCGGTGGTGCTGGAGGAGGATATGGAGGTGCCGGTGCCGGTGGACATGGAGGTGGTGGAGGCGGTGGGAATGGTGGCGGTGGAGGAGGAGGTTCTGGCGAAGGAGGAGCTCACGGTGGTGGTTACGGAGCAGGAGGTGGAGCTGGAGAGGGATACGGTGGTGGTGCGGGAGCTGGTGGACATGGCGGTGGAGGAGGAGGTGGCGGTGGTGCTGGAGGAGGAGGAGGAGGTGGCGGAGGTTATGCTGCCGCATCTGGATATGGTCACGGTGGGGGTGCTGGTGGAGGAGAAGGCAGCGGTGGCTATGCACCATGAAAAGAATATCTATATGGAGTGTAAGGGCCATTGAGTGAAGTGTCATATCTCGTAAGAGACTATATAGTTTCAATATAATATGATTGTGGTAATAAATAGAGTAACATTTTGTATAAATAAGCCGTAAAAAGGCGGCTATATATTGTTGAAGTTCAAAAGTTGTATCCATGCATGTTGTAAGCTACTTCGTGTCGTGTCGTGTGTGTCAAGTTTTTATAAATGAAGGTAGTAGTTCCCAAGTCCCAACTCCCTAATTAAAGACTCCTACATGACAAAACTAGAAGTCATGAATTAAAATATGATTTATAAGTTCAACTATCCAAATTGGATAATCCAATGAATCATAGTTTTAATTCATGACTTCTAGTTTATAAGTCTATCCAATGTGCAACTCTATGACAAAACTAGAAGTAATTAAACATTGCCACATCGGTGTGAAGTTTGTTTGCAATTCCATTTTTTTGGGTCAAATATTCTTATTAACATGAAGACTTCACTATTTGTGTGTGTTAAGTCATCTTGAAATCATCATTGAAAATAAATTTGACAAGAAGCATGCATGAGAACTCTTTCGTCATGGAGATTGTGATCATATTTGCTTTTAAGGCATAATACAAATTTGGATCATCAACTCCATGATTTATCAAAAGATTATAGTAGATAATATTAAACAGATTTATAGTGTTTATGTTTATTATTAATTTGTGTGCAAAAATATCATAAAAGTATATATCTTTTAAGGGAAAAAAAAAATTCATAGAAGTGGTAGATGGAGTTTGCACAATACGATGGATTGCACTAGGCCCAAACATGTTAATTAATACACTTCGGGTTGACCGACCCAATTGAGGCAGAATCAGATCCGACCCGATAAAAGAGTAAGCATCTCTCCCACCTTTGTCTTCCTTCGATTCCCCGACGAGACGCTTCTCTCCCTCTCTCTCTCTCTCTCTCTCTCTCTCTCTAAAACCTTCTTCCGCCATCTCTGAATAATGTCGGCGAGACCTGAAGGAAGCCCGCCGGAGGTTACGCTGGAGACCTCCATGGGTCCCTTCACCGTCGAGGTATCTATCTCTCTTTCTTCCTTGTTATTCTCTTGTTTAGCTATCGAATCAACGGAAAAAAAAAAAAAAAAATTCCGGAGATTACATTCATATATATATAGAGCTCAAACGAACTCAGAGAACTAGATTTCATATATAGTTTCTTCATTCCGGTTGTATTCTAATCGAATCGTACTTCTAATTGAAGATTTTAGGGTTTTTAGGGTTTACAATGTTGTTGATTTTGTGTCAATTTCCTCAGATGTACTACAAACACTCCCCGAGAACTTGCCGGAACTTCGTTGAGCTATCCCGGAGAGGTTACTATAATAACGTTCTGTTTCACAGAGTCGTCAAGGTCTGTGTTGTCCTGTTTCCAATATATATATCCTTTGTACTGAGATCATCACTATGATATGAAGTTCTAAGGTTGCTTTGCTATTGACTTGGTTTCAGGACTTCATTGTGCAAGGTGGGGATCCTACTGGAACTGGAAGAGGTGGTCAATCCATTTATGGGTACGTGTTTCAATCATCATTTTGTCTTTTCTTTTTTCTATCATTGGTAGCTTTGCTGGTTGATTCTATGGATGTATGTTAGTAAGGGACTTTTGGATCAGATATATATAGCTAAGCTCTGTATTTTTGGTTGGGGAGATTAAGTCAAAGCTTGGATGGAAGTTAATAGTAAAGTAATCTCCAATATAGTTTGAGATCTTGTAGTAACATTTAGTTTCCGTTTCGTTTTTGATCTTCACTCAAGACTGATTGCGTTTTTGAAATTGAACAAATCAATATTCAAAACTTCTTAACATGATTTATATAGTCGACTCCCACACAAGGTTCTTAAAGTCCCAAGTTGGTTATACTGACAAGTGTGTCAAAATGTATAATGTGAAAGCTCTAGCTTCTCCATTTATAGTCTGTTTCATTCTTGCTCTTTGGTCCGCTCATGTGTTCCAGAAGCTTGTAGGATATTTTCATGTCGTACATTGTTCTTAGAATTAGTCTTTTGTTTTTGTTTTGTTCCTTTTCCACAGTTCAAAGTTTGAGGATGAGATAAATCCAGAGTTGAAGCACACCGGAGCTGGAATCTTATCGATGGCAAATGCTGGTCCCGATACAAATGGGAGTCAGTTCTTCATCACTTTAGCACCACAACCGTCCTTGGATGGTAAAACACATTCATCTCTGAATCCTGCTTTCATTTTTAAGAATTGAGAGATCCTCCTTTGCCACGTTTATTAAGAGACTGTCACTAACTGTTGCTCTATTTCTATGCAACTTTCAGGAAAGCACACAATCTTTGGCAGAGTGTGCCGTGGTATGGAGGTGATCAAGAGGCTCGGTACTGTCCAAACCGATAGCACTGACAAGTAAAGCTTACTTACTCTTGACTCTTATTTCAAAATCATTCAAGACTTGACCCATTGAGTGTAATCAAATAAAATCTTTTTTTTCTAATCTTAAAATTTCAGGCCAATCCATGAAGTGAAGATTCTGAGAACCAAAGTGGTCGATTAGAGCAGACGAGTTTTTGTCGAGGAGAAGAAGAAGCAGCAGCAAAACGTTTACGACATGAAGAATTATAACTCTGTACTGATGATACGTGATACTATTGTAGACTGCTTTTGACTCTACTTTGATTGAAATAGACTGATTTGAATCCGTTTAATTTCTTCTTGTAATTTGCCTCGTTCCTATCAAAATCCTAATTTCTCCATTTACAAATGTCCCATTGGACAATCAACGGCCAAGAAAAGAACACGTCCTACAGATTTTAATGTTTCAACTCATATCCTTTAAAAAGCTATCTCTCACTCTGTGAAGGACGTGACAATAGGAAAAATGTCTTTCACAGCAGCGGCTCTCTTTGTTCCACCTCCGGTTACCGTCCGATCTCCGGCTAGATTCCTTCGCCGTCCCTCAACTCCTTGTCTGCTTCCGACGAATGGCGTAGTGGGTCGCCGGAAAATCAAGAAGTCGGTCGTAGCAAATGCTTCCCCGGGATACGGAGGCGTCAGGGCGGGGGAAGAAGACGGAGTCTCTCTTGGAACAATGAAGCTTCCGGGGAACACAGATGTCGCGAGATTCGAAACTCTCCTTTTTCAGGTATAGATTTTATGAACATGCAAAAAGCTGGAATAGCTCAGTTGGTTAGAGCGTGTGGCTGTTAACCACAAGGTCGGAGGTTCGACCCCTCCTTCTAGCGGATTAGTTTTTGAATATAACTGATTTATTTTTCTTTTGTGTTGTAACTCACAAACAGTGGGCGAACAGTCTTTGCCAAGGAGCCAATCTACCACTTCCTGTTCCTCTCAAGGTATAAATAAAGTGCTTCCTATTTGTGATTGATCGAAATCTATAAAGAAAAATGTGAATCTTTTGGCTCTGGATCATATTAGGTGGATAGAATAAGTGGAGGAGCAAGGTTAGGATTCATCGTGATGGAGAATGAAGGCAAAACCGATGTTCCGGTTTACATTGACTGTTTGGTTAACCAAACAACGAATGATGGTTTGGTGTTCCAAGCGACACGTCATGGACGGAAGAAAGACAAAGCACCTCCGGGAGAAGAAAGAATCATGAGAAGCCTCTTAGGTGCCTTGAAAAGAGCTGTTGAGCTTGCTCGAATCGCTTAAAATCTGACTCTTTCAAAAATGAAATTATATTTCCAATATCTTTATTTATGTCTTTCGATTTTCTTTTTTTACTACTTGTCAGACAAAAACATCATACTGGTAAAAACAAAATAAGTTTTACAGTTTCGGGATACAAAAGTGAAAACAATGATAAACACCAATATAAAGATTTATGTGGTAACATTAACAACAGTTGACAATTTGGCCGAGTGGTCTAAGGCGCCAGATTTAGGCTCTGGTCCGAAAGGGCGTGGGTTCAAATCCCACAGTTGTCAAATCTTTTTTTCCAATTTCCTTTTTTTACATATCCACCAAACGACGACGTTTTAATATGATAGACATGGGCTGAACCCAACAAATAAGATTAGGCCCAAAACATATTTCGAAACCCTAAATGATGGCTTCTCGATCTCACTCCGTAGTCATAAAACCCTAATATAAATTCGATTTCGGATACCATCGTCGTCTCTCTCTTGCCAAACTCTGTATTGTAGGCGGAACTAAGAGCACCAAGTGCCTTTGCTTTTTCTTCAAATTCGATCTAAGCACCTAAACCATGGTAAAGCTTCTTCCTTGTAAAGTTTTCACCTTTTCTATGATTATCTCAGATTGATTTTGAGATAACACAAATGTAGATTTACGTTTTTGCAACGCTTTTTGTTTTCTTGTCATATGGAGTTTAGAAAGTGTCTATCTTTCTTTGCCTTTGATCCTGAACCTGTTGGATGATTGTATTAGTGAGGAAAATGATGTTATTTAATGTTTAGGCATGTGATTTATGCTTATGTTCTCAATATTGGCAAAATGTTTGGATTACCATTGAGTTTGATTTGAAGTGATATAGGAAAAGATTGGGTTTTTATGAATTTAAGCGTAAATGTAAATGGAGTGGGAATGTAATGTTTTTGTGTAGTCGTCGAAGAGAAAGACTAAGGAGCCTAAGGTTGAGACTGTGACTCTTGGTCCTACCGTTCGTGAGGGAGAGCAAGTTTTCGGTGTTGTACACATCTTTGCTTCATTCAACGACACTTTCATTGTGAGTTTCTTCTTCTGACAAGATTTAGGATTCCATTTTATCATTTATGTTAGGTGAAGCTGACATGATATTATCTTTAATTTTGCAGCATGTTACTGATTTGTCTGGACGTGAAACACTTGTTCGTATCACTGGTAAGCATCGTTGATCCTTGATCTTGCCTCTCTCTATGAGGAATTAATAAGTTAGATGTTATTGTCCTTCTAGTCTTTAGTTGGTATGACAGATTTAAGTGCTATCTAGTCCCTCAACCTCTCTTGTTTACCATTCTATGGAGTAGTTGGCTATCTTCATGAATTCAAATGAGTAACTATTCTCTTTTGATTTTCATTAGGTGGGATGAAGGTGAAAGCTGACAGAGATGAGTCCTCACCTTATGCTGCTATGCTTGCTGCTCAAGATGTAGCTCAGCGATGCAAGGTACCATAACTATATATATATGACCTAAGATTTTAATTACGGAACAAAAGTTCCCTCCTTGTTTGTGGATCTAACTGCTTTGTTGTTAACTACTATTCAAAACACAGGAACTTGGAATCACTGCCATTCATGTGAAGCTCCGTGCCACAGGTGGAAACAAGACCAAGACACCTGGTCCTGGAGCCCAGTCTGCTCTTAGAGCCCTTGCTCGTTCTGGCATGAAAATTGGCCGTATCGGTAAGCTGCATAACCTTGTGTTTTCATTGACTTTTCTTGAGCATTTCTAACATTGTGGTTGTTGTTGTTGTTGTTGCAGAGGATGTTACTCCCATCCCAACAGACAGTACCCGCCGAAAGGGTGGTAGAAGGGGAAGGAGGCTCTGAGTTACTGGGCTTATTATGGGAACGTCTCACTATTTAGCTCCATGTGTTTCATTATGTCAGAACATTTTGTTTGAAGTTTGTGTTAGATTGTGAAAGAGTTTCGGAGTTGAATGATTTTGTTAAGTTGAACAACATTGCTTTTTTAATATGATGAGTCTATTGGCTTTTTTAGCTTCCTGACTTCTCAATCAAAAACTAGAGTGTTTTGCTTTTTGTAGTTTGTTGTCCCGTTTGGAAAATACGAAGAATTTTTCCATGCTGAAACTAGCAAAGCGTTTTGTATCTCATTGTCATGTTTTTTCCTGTTAAAATAAGTGAGAAGCTTATCATCGTTGTTGTGTGTTTTCTTTCCCCCAAATTACACAAGTGATAAAAAGCCCATGGCCAGTTCACAAATCACAACCGGAGTGAAACACTGAAGACGATCGAATGAAAAATAGCGGTCAAATCATGTGTAAACGATTAAAGTGTAAGTGAGTGAAAAAATGAATGAATGTAAAAAAAAAAAAAAGACTTAGGTCATACAATAAGGAATGTCGAGATGTCCATAAGTTTTATGGGCTTTGGAATTAAAGGCCCATCAGTTTAACAAAATCAAACACAAAAACCCTAGAAATGGGAGAAAGTATAAAGTTTCATTCTTTACGCTTCTTTGCGCCGTTTTGAAATTTCCGGCAAAGCAAAGGAGAGGAAGACGAAACGTGGAAAGATGCAGATATTCGTGAAAACACTAACTGGGAAAACCATCACCCTCGAGGTGGAGAGCAGTGACACCATCGACAATGTCAAGGCTAAGATCCAGGACAAGGAAGGTATAATAATGTCACTGCTGACTCTGTTGCTTTTTTAAAAAAAATTGTGATCTCTTTTCTTATAGAATAGTGTTTTTTTCATCTGTTTCAGGAATCCCTCCGGACCAGCAGAGGTTGATCTTCGCCGGGAAACAGCTCGAAGATGGTCGCACCTTAGCTGACTACAACATCCAGAAAGGTTTGTTTTTTAATATTGTGTGTTCTCATTTGGATTCTCTGTGAAAAATGTAATTTAGTTTAGCTATAAATGTTTTGTTGATTTTCAATTATTGTTTTGGTTTGTGAACAGAGTCGACACTGCATCTTGTTCTGAGGCTTAGGGGAGGTATCATTGAGCCTTCTTTGATGGCTTTGGCTCGTAAGTATAATCAAGACAAGATGATCTGTCGCAAGTAAGCTTCTTTTGCTTTGTTGTTCTGGATTGTGCAATGTTTGATAGTAATCATGGGAATTAACTTTAGCTGAACCAGTTAGTCTTGTCATTTTGTTGAGCCATCCTTGTTCTCGTGTCAAACGTTGCTCTTATAATATCTTGAGAGCATGAACATGAATTGTGTTCTGTGGGCTGTTACTATTTTGAATGTAACATGAGAGCTTAAGTTGTTTTGTCTAGTTAAGATCAGTGTTGTCGTGTGAAGATTATGTCTCATGTTTTGAGTTTATTGGTTGGTTTATTAGGTGTTATGCTCGTCTGCATCCAAGGGCTGTGAACTGCAGGAAGAAGAAGTGTGGCCACAGTAACCAGTTGAGGCCAAAGAAGAAGATCAAGTGATCTGTTTTCACCAATCTCTTTTTTTTCTTTTTTTTTTTTTCTTAATGTTATATTTTTGTGTTTCCCCTTGAGAAAAACACATCTCTATTGTTTCTGAGACCAACATTGTTTCAGTGAATTTTGATTCTTGTTATATTAGTAAATCTTGTTATTGGTTTTGGTAAGTTTTTACATCTCTGCTAGGTTTCTTCAAAGTTGGTAATTCTGCCATCTCAAGTATAATTCTCTTCAGCGCATTAAGGATTTTAAGTGTAACCATAACAATAGGCCAATACTAATTAACAGACAAATAGCTTGTAAACACACACAAAAAAAAATCTAAATAACTTGATGAAGATGAATCAACGAAATAAAAAGAGAGAATGAAGAACTATAATTAAGAAGGGGCCCTATCACTCATCTGCAAAGGACGTTGCATGTTCCAGGCATTGAGAGATTCTCTATGGTCACAGTCTGTGTTCCATTGTTAAACACTAAAACACATAACCAACGATTTGATCATTCGGTCTGTAGTAGAGAGCTTGTTTATGCATGTGTTATGTGTAAAGAGTATAATAACGTAAACACGCAAATATATTAAAGTTCTCATATAATATACCAAACTCCTTAGAGAGATGCTTCTATCAGCTGTATCAACATCCCAGCGAACGTTGGTTTATAAATTACTATCCGTGTCTTGCTTTAACAAAGCGTTGACCCTTCTTGATGTTATAATTTTTTTTGAAAAGAAAATATTGAATTAATCGAAATCAACTAGAGATTGTATCGAAGCAAAATCATATCTAAGAAAATCTTATTTTTGTTTAAAAAGATAGAGATAAATCTTAACAAAATCATTCGACAATTGGTAAAATATCATCAAACCAAAATCAAAAAACTTAAAACAAAACAAACCCCAAGATATTAGAAGAAAGAAAATCAGAATGACTTCTTGTTAGAAGTCATCATAATCTTAAACTCTTCAAAGTCCACAAAACCATCACCGTTTTTATCAACGGCTCGAACCATTCCAACGCATTCTTCCATTGTTTTCTTCTCTCCAAGAGCCTTCAATACCATATGAATCTCACTTGCTGATATCTTTCCATCACGATCCTTATCATACAAATCGAAAGCATCTTTCAGATGAACTTCTTCATCCTCCTCTTCTCCTTCCCCGTTAAGCATCAAGCAGGAAGCAAACTCAAACTCGTCGATTTGGTTGTCACCGTCAGTGTCAAGCACCCTGAACATCTTATCAATTTCTTCGGACGTTATTTCTGGTGAGAAAACGCGAATAGCCTCGGCAAATTCATCCCATGAAATTTTCCCGTCCTTATTCTTGTCGACTCTCTGGAAGATTTGTGCCACGGACATTGTTCTTTAGTTATGATGATTGAAAAGTTTTGTGTGCGTGTGTGAGAAAGATCGAATCCCCAATACTTTGTATTTATAGAGATAATTGATATTGTTTAGATTCCTATAACGATTTGGTTTGGCATGTAATTTTCCTTTTTTACTTAAATCTTTTTACATCCCTTTTACTTATTTGTTAATATCCTTTTAAACAAAATTATAAGCTTTATTTTTTTTTGGAAAAAGAAAAAAAAAAAGATATTTTACATTTTTCTATAATAAAATATTGGAAAAACAAAAACAAACGCAAAGCTTCCTTTTCTTTTTCTCTTATTATTTTTCTGAAATTATTTTATTGAGATATATTATTAATGACATTAAAGGTACAAGATTCCATACGTAAAAGTATGAACATGCGCAGACGATCAATCATAAAAACATTAAACATAATATCCCAATGTTCTTTTTTTTTTTCCTAATGTCACAGTATCTAGCTAAATTAGAGAGAGAGAGAGAGAGAGAGAGAGAGAGAGAGAGAGAGCTAAATTAATGATCTCCATCATTATTCATCTGCAGAGGACGTTGCATGTTCCAAGCATTGAGACTCTCTATGGTAACACTCTGAGTCCCATTGTTAAACACATACAAATGTGCATTCTGTTGTACTGCTTTCACTGGATACACTCTTGACGTTATCACTGTCTTTCCTAGAGCTCCAAAGCTCTCTACTACCGAATGATCAATCTGTAAATCAAATTTCATTTATGTCACATTGTATAGTATAGCATAAACAAGCAAAAATACAAAAGATTCTCAAATTTATACGTACCAAACTCCTAAGTGAGATCCTTCCATCAGCCATGTCAACATCCACAAAACCAGCAAATGATGGTTTATACATCCTATCCTTTGCGAGCGGACCCTGGTCCTGCTTTAACGACGAACTATAAAAGAAAAAAATGGTTCATTAGTCAAATGAAAAGCATATTTAATATTAGTAGATTAAGCATATATAGAGAGATCATGCATGGAAACATACGGTCTAGCATCGGAGCACATGAGAACTTTAGGCTTATGAGTTGTAGTGTCTTTGAAAACCCTAAAGAAGACAGGAGTGTACTCTTCCAAATCAGGAGTTGCTAATGTGATCAGACCAAAAGGTCCTACACCACCTGTCACGTTTGAGCTTTTTATCTTACACAACTCAAATGGTTTGAGCGTGAAGCTCGAGTCGAATATCTCAGCTTTCTCTAGACTTCCGACGTAGAAGGTCACTTCCACATCAGCCTGAGCAGGAGTGATCCCTTTGACTTCTATGCGTTGACCCATCTTGATGTTATGGTTGTTCATTCGAATGTAGTTACCTCTCAATGATTCTATCTCTTCAACAGGCCAAAACACTAATTGCTTCTTGTTTGAGTCAAGAAGCACCGTTCTTGGAATTAACTATATATCATTTCGTTATATAAATTAGTTATTAACATAAAAATTTGAACATATAACATAGAGTATAATTAGTTTAATTAATTAATTATAATACCTGAATACCAGCCCAACCCTTCGTAATATCATCTTGGACGGTGTCTGATTCATTAGCCCAACCCCACAAGACTCTTCTGTTCTTTTTGTAGTCAAAGAACGTCTTAGATGCGTAGAAATTACCGTAATCGAATCTTAAACCGTCCCAACCATCAGGAGTATTACCGTCTGGTATGTACCGGTCCTTCTTAAGATCGTATTTACCAAGCGTGTAATACTCGTACCGGGTTATGTCCAAGCTAACCTTTAACACATGCTTGGTGTTTGCACCGGTGTAATCCAAGTCCAAACCATTTTCGAAATCGGTTATGGAAACCGGGAAGAAATCAGGACATTCCCACATACCGGTTGACTGTTTGGAGTGAATAGGGTGCTTAGCTTTGACCCAATGCTTGAAATCTCGGCTTCTGTAGATATAAGCTATGCCTCTATGCTTTCTTCTTGATCCCACGACGGTTCTCCAATGACCGTCTTTGGAGAACCAAGCCGTGGTCGGGTCACGGAATGCTGAACCGTTCATGGTATAGTCTGGCATAGCGATGGGGTTATCATCCGGTTTAATCCATTTCCTAAGGTATGGGTCTGATGGGTCATCCGGGATAGCGTAGTTTTGCATCTGCGTTCCGTTCTGGTTAACACCGGTATAGAGCATGACCGGTCCTTTTCCCGGTACGATTGTTATTGAACCAGACCATGTACCTCCTATGTCGAACCATTTTGAAGGATGAATGGCCGGTTCAAGAGCCTCCCAATTAACCAAGTCCTTAGAAACCGAATGTGCCCATATAATATTACCCCAAACTGCACCTTTGGTATTATATTGGTAGAAGAGATGGTACAAACCTTTGTAGTATACTGGACCTGTTCCCAAAACCCTCAAATTAGTTTATCTCGTATATTGCAATTACGATGTGTATCATGTATTGTAGAATTTTTAAAAAATATATATTTTTATGATAAACTCACCATTTGGATCTATGAGGATTGTTGAGAATGCCACATGTAAATAAATGAAAACAAAGTAAAAAACGAGGTTAGTATAATTTGATTTCGATCAAAATAGGATAAGACAAGTGCATTCGAGAATACGAAAAAGAGTATCACGTGAAGCGATGAATATGGGATTTGATATAGGTTTAACTAAATATTTAAAAAACAAGCACGTAAATATTTGGATAATTAAGGATAATATGGGATCTCTATATTCAAAAATCTTTATAAGAAAAAAAAAAAGATTTTGATCTTAACAAATTATGTTTAAGACGGAGTTTGACAAGCTTAAAACTAAGTACGTTCAATCCCACTCACAGACAAAAAAAAAATCCCTTTTGGAAAAGATATATTATAGCAAGCTATGGCCACAAACACCAAACAAAAAAAGTTAATACAGAAAAATATAAACATAGCTGTGTTCTCACATTATATCTGCTGCGTTTCTTTGTGTGAAATATGTGAACTTAATTCGTATGCATATATTTATATACAAATTAAATAAGCATATATATAAGCATATATAGCTGTCTTCTCACGTTATATATGCTGAGTTTAATCTTAATGAAAATGTGAATTTCTATAGATATAACTTTAATACTCTATATACCAAAATTATTTTATTTTCACGAGCACACACATACATACATATAGATAGGATCATAGGAGTAAATATAAATATCCCATGCAAATAATTATTTTCCCTCATATTTTTAGGGAATGACGTAGTCATATCATACGTGAGATTAATAAGGAATGGATAAGTTAGTTTTTCTTTTTTTCTTGTTTTTCGATCTAGTAAGCAGTTGTAGTTAAATCAACTCTCATTTCAGAAACTTTAAAGAATTAACAGAAAATGAAAAACGAAACATCATTTAAACATTCGATTAGAAACAAATATGTCTAACCAAATTATATTTGAAAAATAGGGAGAGAGATGAATGTACCGTTAATCCAATTCTTTGGAGGTTGAAAGTGAAAACCAGGTCTATGGAGATGATTCACTGACTCAACTGATTCAGATTGCAGTTCTTCGTAAATCTGATGAAATGCGTCAATTCGTTTGATATTATTATTGCTTAAATTGATTAATACAAGCAATAACAAGACAAAAACAATATTCGAAACACCCATTGATCTAAAAGACTCCAAGATCTGAGTGGTGTTTGTTATGTTTTTGTGTGTGTGTGGGCGTTCAGTATTAACTTGAAGAAGGAGAGAATGTGATAGTGCAAAAGTAGTTTGTTGCATAATGTTTATATAGTGACGAAGTATGAGGAGGAAGATAACCAAGTAGATAAGTTTTAAGATAAATGTTAATCCGATCTAGAGATTTTTACTCCGACTATTATTAGAGAAATTTACATCGAGGTTGAATTTTGATATTTTTCTATTTTATCCAAATTCAATTTTTTTTGGTCGACAGTTTTATTCCTTATATCTAGGGGTTTTATAGTGTGACATTGTCCAAAAGTTTTAGTTTCAAAAAAAAAAAAAAAAAAATTGTCCATAATTCAAAGTTTTAATCAAAGTGTGTTATTGAAATATGTATGAACTGATTAGATTTCCATAACTTCTTTTGAGATATGTTGCTCACTTGCCCAAGTGATAGCTTGTATATTTTAATCAAACCAAAAAATCTAACGAAAGTTTAGTTTATTTATTAGGATTGAATTATTTGTAATGACAAAACTTTATAATACGCTATTTAGATAATTTAAATTTTTTTTTTTTTGTCAACAACTAATTATTTCTGTTAGAAAGACCCAAATGATATCAACTGATGGGATCATATCTAGTAGAAAAGAAAATTATCCTTCTTGTTTATTTTTTTTTTTTTCTTTTGGACAGCAAATTAATTATCGTTTCTGCATGGTAATTATTTTTTCGTATAAGAATGATCTCATAGGTATTGACCGCACAACTAGGAGATAATTATCCACTATGTAACTAACTGGTTATGGTTTGCTTCGTGAGTGTTTCGGAAGACACCACACTATTTTATCTTACGTAATTGATCATAGTAGATAAATTAAATAAGTATATAGGACGGTTCTATAGTGTATCAATAGAAAAAATAACTTCTTCAAATTACTATAATTATCCTCTTTCATGGTGTGAAGCCTGATGATAAAAAAAATTCTTTAAAATCCCCTATATATTAAAAGAGAAACATTTTGGAGAAAAGCTGACGTGTCGTCTCCAGAGAGCTCCGTAGCCAATTTATTGTTCACCCTTAGTATTCCATAAAATTACATAAAACTGCCACAGTTATAGATATATATATATATCTTTTGTCAACTGCCACTGATATAAATAAATATTCAATTTATTTATATACACATTATTTTGCTCCTATAAATTAGAAAATATTATTTAAAAATTGATAAATATTATCCCTTACATATTTTCGAAATTAAATTAATTTTATTATGTATTGCAATATAATAATATAACTATATTATGAGATGTAAAAAATATATATATTTAAAATCATATCTTCAAAAATATAAATAATGTTACCTTTTTAAAAACTTTATGAAGTTCTAATGGTGAAATAATCAAAGATCATTAAATATATAGAGGATTTACATTAAATTGTCATTAGTATAACTAAGGAATATTTTATTTAATAATTGAAGGAAATCTATACTATTAATTGGGGAATACCCTTAAGGGTTAAAAATAATCATATCAAATCTCTATGCTGCGAAAAGAACCCAATTTACATATTAAGAAGAAGATAAAACAACATATTTATTATACTTTAGGAAATCGTTTAAATTAGTTACATAATAATCATGTTATGAGAATTTTGTATGGATATATTCATGTATGGAAAAATACAGGACGAGAATTTGGGAACAAGAATTCAAGCAGAACATATGCGGACATACTATTTACTCATGTGAATTACGAGGAATAAGTTTTTTCAGGTAAAAAAAAAATGTTGAAATCAGACATATTAGACGGGTTTGATCGCTTGACAATTATATTTAGGTCATCTGGAAATTCTATGATATGCAACGGGATGGATATAGACAAGTAGACATGAACACGGGTACAATTACGGTTTAAGAACTATTGGTTATGGTTAAATTCAAAACAAGACGAGTATCTCATTAGTAACAACATTTAGTGGTCCCATATATTTAACAAGACGGTTTCAGTTAAATTCAATTTTAATATATTTAGCATGACATATACAGAACAAGACGAGTATCTCATTCTAAAATATATACATTTAGGTTAAATACGTGAAATAAATGAAACTGAAACCGAAACCAAATTTGATTTAACATTCTTAAACAAACAGTTGGAAATGTTTGGATTACATTTAGAATAATATACACGTAATATCACTCACGTATCTAAATTATATCTTAATTTTTTTTATATAGATCATTTATGCAGGTCTGAGTAGAGGTTTATATGAAAATTTTCTAACTTTCTAAAAAATTATACAAAAATAACTCCTCACGTACGTGCGGGTCCGAATCTAGTTCATTTTGTATTTTTACCAATATGTAATCGATCTACTCAAGAAATGGTTTAACCGGAACCCTCAGAGACAAGCCTACAGACATAACGAATCTTATGTTATATGTCCGGTTGTATTCGAGCAATTTTCAAAAAGTGAAGCAAAGAGTCTTCCGCAGTTTAAGTTTATATTTTCAGCTATGCACTTAGTTCCACATATAAACCTAATTTTCCGGTATGCTTCAAAGTCCGAATATCTCTTTTTTTTTTTTCTTGAACAATTCCGGTTTGCAAAAAAAAAAAAAAAAAAAAAAAACTAGTAATGCTTCCACATCTTTTTTGCTGGTTATGATGATTCCATTGCTATTGTTGTGAAACATCATCACTTACAACTACAACACTTTTGCTTGTATCTTTAGTGTATATGAACCTGCAGGGACTATCACCATACTTAACTAATCGTTACCATACATACATTTCACTGAAGAAACAAAGAATGAGAAGAAAGTCATAAAAGAAAATTCCACTTAATTGATGTCCCCACTTTCTATTATGAATGACCTAATATAATACCCAAGAGCTTGATATAGAAACCATATTTGACATTACTAGTATACACAAATGAGATTGTATTAAAATCCCATGTTGCTGAGTTGTAAAGCTTTGGTAAATGAGCACGAACAGAAAGATGTTCATAATTATCTTTTTAAATGGTAAAAGAGGATTCTATGAGAATCTCTCATGCTCATGATATTTAGAAATTCTCATGGGAAGTGAGAAAGATGAATCTTCTGAGTGGCACGGTGACTACGATTTCACAAACGCTACTTGACTTCCCACTTAAAATGTTCATTGTTGGGATTTGAAAGCATCTTCATGGTTGAGTCATATATAGAAAGTGATCAAGTGGTGTATATGCATGCACAGCATGAGCAAAAAGGATCCAAGATTCGCATATGTTGATATTTTAGAACAAACCCTCTCTGAAACAAGAAGTCAGTCATACATTACAATTTCAATGTAAGTAGCGAACAAAGTATAATGCGAACCTAGAAAAATGTGTCAGAAGCATCTGACTCTTTCACAAATGTGTACACAGATAATAGTATTACAGACACAGACACAGACACTGGTTTGAGGTTTTTCGAATACAGAAGAGCATGTTATGGAACAGAGGTGGTTCCCTAGTTGACCTGTGAGAGAGGCGACCGTGTTAGCTGTTGTGGTTTCGATTCCTTGGTCGCAAAGGATTCATACGAGTTGTTTTCACGGAACTCTTCAAGCAATGTCTCAATTGGCATGGCTCGTAGTGATTCAATGGTAGCTTTGGTTGGGACCTCTGGTTCACTCCTCATTGGAGTTGTCCCTGTTGGCTCATATTCCTGCGGTTTACCAAAAGAGAGCTTGGGGTTAATACTCTTCTAAGAGTGAAAAAGTATTGTTATTATTAAGCTGTGAGGAACAACTTACCATGTATTTTTGTTGGAAAGTTTCTTGAGCTTTATCCTCAATGCACCTGGCTTGGCAACACTGATCCTCTTGGAAACTTTGAAGAGATTTTTCATGCGACCTGACATTTTCCAATATTTGTGATACAGACGCTTTTTCGTCCTCTGACATGCCTGAAAGATTACAAGGATATCATCATCAGTTCATGGTTGGGAAAATAATGTTCATGCCAAGAAACTTTGTTAGGCGTTATTCAAATGGACAATAGAAACAGTCATGGGCAAGAAAGAAAGCTCACGGTCAATCTGTTGGATTATCTCATCCCTTTTCAGTGTTACATCTTTTTCAGCCGCAGTCCTTGCGGAATCTACTTCGGCATCGTGCTGCTCATTATTATTACAAGCAGACCTAAACAAAACAAGTATATTGGAGTTAGCATAACAAAACTATATAGCCAGCATTGATAAGAGAATTCGTAAATGTAGATGAAATGAATATTCTACAGGGTATGAAGAGGTCAGAATTTCAGATATCGCTTACCTAACAAGTGAAGAGACATCTGTGACTTGCTTACTGTTCATCTCCTTTAGTGATTCATGAGTTCTCTTGCAGTGTTTAAAAGCTGATTCCGCATGACCCACACTAACGCATAGAAAGATGCAGCAAGGTTAAAACGCATAACTGAAAAATTGTTGCAAAACATAGTAAGGAACTTACGATTGCTGAAGCAGTAACTCCATTCGACAATGTTTTGCAGCCGAGAAATCAGCACCTTCTCTGGCTTCATTCTCTGCTTGCATGGAGAATGTCTCCCATTTTCTTTTTGCGTCATTAGCCAGATTATTAACAGCAGAGACATGTTCATCCAAGAAAGTTTTGTTGGAAGAGACGGCATCTTTAAAGTTGTGGAGTCTTGAATCCACCTGCCAGGCAAAATTATACAGTTTAAAGTAACATAAAGTGGAAGAGAGAAAGAAACAAATGACGGAAGAAGCAACAAACCAATTCATGTTGACGACGAATGTGACTTGAGACTAGGTTAGTTAAATCCGCTATAAGTTTCTCTGTATCAGATTTTGATTGAGCCTGCACGACATATATCAGTTATAGATGGGATCAAGCAAAGATGTTTGGCAGGAAACGTGAAGAGATGTAAGTATCATGACCTCGTAAGTCTTCTGAAAATCGATAATGCTGTTTATTTGACTATCATTCGCTTCTGCAGCACGACTCTCAGCATTTTTAGACTCTGTCATAAGCTTCTGAAAGAACGTACTTGTGTATTCAAACATCTCCTGTGTTTGCTCCATTGTTGTGTGGAACCTCTGCAAATTATTAAAAAGGAGAAAAATAATCAGTAAACAACTCTTGTAAATCGCCAAGGCCAATATATAAATTACCTACAAAATCTTATATTTCAGTGCACTGACCTGTCTCAGTTCCCTTGCAAAGAGAGCCATTTCTCCCTGATGGGACGAGAGAGCACTCTGAAGTTCATCAAATAACGATGATGTTGTCTCATCTCCTGAAGCAAGGAACTGAAAATCGACAAGATATAACTACTTTAAAAATACTCCAAAAGTTACTAAAACAAAAGGACATCAACTAAAGGCGTACCTCATCTATGGAACATGCACTTGAAGTCGTCAATGCTGAAACTTCCTCAAGACAAGCATTCGAGTTTGCCTTGTGCAACCGAACTACGTTCTGCACTTCCTCCAAGTGGGAACTATATAAATCCTTTGAAGCTCTAACCTTCTTTTTCATTTCTAAAATGGCCTAGACAAACAAATTTGCAAATAGTGTTAGATTATTATCTACTTCTAGCATAATTGTTTTTTAAAAAAACAGTTTTTACAAGACATAACTCAAAGATTGATATAAAACCAAAAGAACACATTAGTTTGATACCTTGTTGTGTGCCTCTAAGCGAGACTGGGACAATTTGTTAACACCCTGAAGGTGTGCATTTTGCTGAGACAAACAAGAAGCAACCCTATTGAACAAATTTCCAATTTGTTCAGAAAGTTCTGTTTGATAACTGTCGACCACTTTTTTATTGTCCGCACTGAGCTTGTCCTCTCTTCCTGCAAAGCAGCAAATCAAGATCACATACAATTCTTATGAAATTTACTAATGAAGAGACATCCACAAATAATATAATACACATACCAATTTTCTGGTGTAATGAAGCATTGTCTCTAGTAGCTTTCTCTAAGTTGGATTGCAAAATGCAAGCTTGTCGAACCAGTACATTCTCTGGCAAAAAGCAATATGTTAGAAGAATGTTTCAAGCATTTAATAAGAGAAAATGTTAATGAACATACCAGCTTTTTTCTGCTCTGAAATGATGAAATCTTTCTCCTTCATGGCATATTGAGATTTCTTCAATTCCTCGTTTGTGGAAGCAAGCACTTTGCATGTTTGGCTCAAGTTTTTCTAGATAACACAGTTGAAGTCTCAGAGCATATTGATATAGTTATATAGCACAAAAGTAAATCCAAACAAAATAACAAATACCTCAGTGGTATCAAGCTTGCTAGTCAGATCAGAGCAGTCCCGGACTTGACCGGAATACTTATCTTGCAACTCCTCAAGTTTCTGGTCACAAAAATATGTAAATAAATTTGTTCACATGTTCTGACACTAAAGTTTATAAAAATGATTGACAGAGTAAGACGAACTAACTTTCTGATAATTCTCTATCTGACCACCCATCTGTTCAATCTGCTCAGCCATTGCCTACAAAATAGAGTAAAAAGTATTATATTAGTAGAAAAACTAAAGATGCAATTAGAAGTTACCATGTCCTCTAAGGTCAAATGATCATTTTGTTTCTTCAACTTATGAAATATGCTTTGAGAAACAATTGTGCGCAAAAACTCAATACCTTTTTTTCACTCTCCTCTTGATAGTATCTCTCTTTTGGCATATAAACACCATTTTTCTCACGGGAAGCATATACCTCTAAATAAACAAGCAAAGAAAAACATATGAGTAAAAAGACAAGCAGAGGAGCCAGACCAGAAGACTTTGTAGCAAGTAAATTTGTTGAACTAAGTTTAAGTCCCCTCCACAATTATTCTATCAACAGCTACAGTGAGAATGCCACTTACCCGCCTTAAGTCGTTCTATTTCACCATAAAGGTCCTTTATCAAAGTAGATTTCATCATTTTCTGGTTGACCTGCCAAAACGAAATGTACAAGAGTACGCAAATGAATTACGACTTTTCAATAGTTGGCCTGAATGGGAACAAGAAAAATGAAATAGAGGCTTAAAAAATTTATGAATGAAAGAATAAACATAATTGAAAGAATAATACCTCTGGCTTGTTTCTAATATTCTTAGCCCTGTGTGCATAATCTAGGGTACTTAAGGTCTCCTCCAAACAATGAACGGCAGGTGAAACTGTTGCTATGATACATGTCTTTGTTCTCCCACCAAGTGAATCACGTAGTAAACGGGTGAGCTTACTATCCCTAAATTTCATTGCAGTAAACAATTATAGGATTCAGCATAACTTGAAACATTGCTATGTGATCCCTAACGTAAAGAAAAGAACCCCGAAAGAAAAAAATAGAAGTTTAACCTGTAAGGAACGTGTCCAAGATGTTCAACCAAAGCACTGATCACTCGTCCTAATGTAAGAAGACTTTTGTTTATTTCACCAGCTTCTCGAGCCCGGCCCTAGATAGAGAAATGCTATTGATTATATCTCGCACATGACCAGACATGAAATCTAGAAGATGAGAGGAAAGACACTCCAAACTTGACTGAACAGTGAGAAACAACTTACATCCCTAGCACCAGAACGTGATATATTTTCTGATCCTGCCAAGTCAACCAAGTTCAGCTTGCCACACTTGATTAGTTCTTCACCTTCTGGAGTAGCTTCCTTAATATGTATTGTTATTGAGAAGAGCGAATGTGACCGACTGCAAGTGAAGAATTTTTATCAAGTAGCTGACATCTTGGACATTAATGAGCAAAGAACACAAGTATCAAAATGCATTACCTAGATTGTTTATTCAAGAACGTTTCAGCAGTCCGTCGTTTAGAAGAACCTCTCTCGAGCAAAGTAAAGATTTCATTGGCACTTGTCACAATTTCCTCTTCCAATCCTCTAACAAGAACACCACCTTTGCCGTCTTCCATTAAAGGTAACGGCTTCTTTTGTTTATCTTCAGAAGCAACTTTAGATAGATCCTCAGGAGCAAGCAAATCAGTAATCTCTTCATTGTAGAGTTCTAAAAACGTGACTTTAACACTGTACTCAGCTTGCTGACCCTCAAGCGTATCAAAGATTTGTTTTACAGCTCTAGGTATAACACCTGCTTCTGCCGGAAGACCTCCACTAGGTGCGCTCTGTCCCAGTTAAAAATAGAGGTAAAACAGCTTAGAACATGAAACCTTTAAAAAAAAAAAAAGCAAAACACACAACAACAAACAAAATAACAGACCTTTGACCTTCTACATTCTCCTTCCATTGTATAAGTTTTCCCTGTACCAGTCTGGCCATAAGCAAATATTGTACAATTAAAACCTTCAAGTACTTCGTTCACAATTGGAATAACTGCCTGATCGTACAAATCCTTCTGTTGTGCCGATGGTCCAAACACCTGTGTTCAACATATAAGACACACATTTAACATGTAAACACTCACAACAATCACATGATTACTAGAGTTTTACTTAAACATAAGCAAACAGGTTAAACAAATAAGACTACACATATCTCTCTACACTGCAAAGTGCCGTGCAATATATACCAAAATACACTTGAGTCTACAGAAACACAGAGCAATGAGATTCAAGCACACACACTTTGAGTGACTAAAAACAGGCAATTTCAGCATTTCCCATGGTTCTACATCCCATGGCCAAAGCCGAAAGAAACAAGCAAAGAAGGAGAAACAAAAGCCCCCAATAGAGGGAGCAGAGGCAACTAATTACCTTATCAAAAGTGAAAACCCTATCAATGTGCTTCCCAGCGATGTTTTGGGAAACAGCAACTTCTCTTTGCAAATCATTACAAGTGAGAACCTGAGGAGCATTGCTCCTCAATTCATCATCACTAAATGGCCTGTCAAAACAAAATTAAAACACCCACACAAAGTCAGAAAATAAAATACAAAGTAGCGAAACCACCAAAAACCTAAATTCAATTTGAAAATTCAAAAAGGTGGGATTAGACCCCAAAATTGAATTGAACCCAAAACCCTAAATTCAGATTGTAACCTGCATCGAAGGAGAACTTGAACATTAACGCCTTTCTCTTTGTCGTGGCGGCTAGACATCTTGAAGCGACGAACCGACGGCGAATCCAGAGATACTGATTTTCAAATATCCAATTATACCTTCTTATACTTACTGCTCAGCAAAGATCTGAAAATTTTATTGGCTCTTTGTATTTCTCTCTCTCACTCTCTCTCTTCTCTTCTCTTCTCTTCTCTCACCGGCGACGGAATCTGAGAGAGAGCGGGGTGGAGTGGGGGATATGTGAGATTTGAAATTATTTGAAGAGCCGCTCCTCTTCTCTTTTTTCTCTTTTTGAATTTTAACGCTTCTTCCTACTCTTTTACCATATTGCCCTTCCCTTCTACAACATGCCGATTCACGTGTCCCTCCATTAAAGTCCATATTTTATGTCTCGGCCCATTAAGGCCCAACTGACCCGCTTAAAGAAAAAAAAAAAAACTCGCCATATTTTCAAAAATGGATTGTAACGTTTTACAGACTCGGAGTCGCAGTCTACGAACTACGATGTTGGAGAAAAGCTCTGACTCAACAACTCGCCAACATGTCTTCACACAAACAAACAAACATGTTTGAACCATATAATTACAAAAGCGACCAAGCATTAATTAAGGTCAAATGGAAGGCTAGGAAACCCAAGTAATTGATTAAACTATGTGTATTGATAATTTAAAGTAAAATAACTTAGATCATAATTAGATTATGGAAAGGAAAAAAAATTACAAATTCCACACCACGCAACAAAGGGGTGTTCAATGTATTTCACAATCAATCAATCATATCCTAATGACTATATATAATTTCCTTAATAAATAAATAAAAAAAGACCTAGAAAAACGTTTTCAGAAAGATTAATAATTATAAAGAAGAAGATTATTAATTATAGAAACTCTTCGACAAAATCACCGAAATCAAAGTTTCCGTTACAAGACTCGACAGCGTTCACGACGTCTTGGAAAACGGATAGGCTGCAAGGCACGACCAACATAACCTTCTGCTCGAAACAGAGGAACTCGTCGTGAGACTTGTCAAGGAGCATCCTAAAGAGAGGGTGGTTCAAATAGCTTGTCGGAACCACGCGCCTCATGCGCTCTTCCCCTACGTACACCGCGAACGTCCCCGTAGGCGTCTTTGTTGTCGCCATAGCTGCCTCCTCCGCCTCGCTCATCAGAAGTGACTCGTTATGTGTTGACTCGGAGCCGCCCTCTCCTCCGCTTCTCGTCGTCGTGTTGATGCTCTTCACTTTCTTGGCTAAGTTCTTGAACGAAGCTATTCTTTTTCCCAGCATTTTTTGTTTTTTATTCTTTGTATTTTATAGTTTTTTGTTTTGTTTTTGTTCTCTCTGGAAACTCTCAAGATATGTAGAAGAATTTAAGATTGTGAAGATGAATAAAATGGAAGAAATTAGAAGATGGTTGGTGATTATATATCAAGATGAGATGTCTAGAGACTAGAGAGCTTTTGACTTTCTTTTTAATTTTTGTTTTCGTAAACTTTTTTTTTTGTCTGTGTTGACTTCGAATAGTGGGGTGCATTTCTTGGCGGATGGAAATGTACTTTTAATAATAGCAATCAAAATGCATATATCTCGTCGCAAATCATGGTTACGTGATATGTGTCTTTGGAGACCAAAATGAACCAATATCTATGACATTACTTATATATTTTACCTTATATACCTTACGCAAGCGATATAGGTTATCACGGAGGTTCGTACGTAGTCGTATATACGGTCCGTGACATTTTGTTTAATACTATCTGAGATGTCATTCTTGATTCAAGATTATATAGATGGCCCTTTAAGTAACGAGATGATTGCTTGTTTTACAAAGTAAACCAATAATTATATATTACTAATGATTTTCTGCTGAAGGGGTTTGGTGAATGGTGATCATCCAATGCCTTATCTATCGGATATACACATAATTATTAATTACTAAAAGACGAGTTTTTATTTAAATCGATGGATGAAAACAAAAAGTAGGGAATCCATTAAGCAAACAGGTGTTTTAATATAAGCTCAAGTATTTTAAAGTGATGTTTCTTAAATATGTGCTTTGATATCAATCAAGTATTTTAAAGTGATGTTTGTTACATTTGTGCATGTGCATTTAACCATGTACATACTACATATATAGTTTTCGTAGTAGGTAAGATGTCATAAGTAATGTCGTATTTTTGTGTATAAATTATACCAATATAATAATATGTGAGTTGGAGTCACTAATTGCATGTTGACATATGTGCATGAATTTGGTGATTAACCTAATAATAATATCATTCATAAATCGGGAATCATTCGAATGTGGTTAGTTTGATGGTTATAAAAGGATAATTAACATGTTTCGTAACCCATATTTAAGTATTTTTACTTGTGTTTGAAAATGAGAAACTGCATTTTTTAGATATATCAATGATTCAATTTTTGACGATTGTATTTGTTCTTCAAGACCTAAATTAACCGGGAGCTGTCCACTCTTTAGTTTTTCCTTTTCATTTAATTTATTACTCAAAACTTATCAGTATCTTAATTATAATTTCATAGATAATCATTAGATAACGATCTATGGAGAAACCACAACTAAGAGTAGACGTTTAAACAATATATAACAATTTTATAATTGGATAATCTCATATGCAATATAACTTAAACAAAATTATTATTTTCAGATATACGTGTCATATATCTAAAATAATATCATATACATCTATGATTATATATTTGACTAAAGGTCATATGAATATTATTGTATATTTGTAGAAAAGAATGATTCTCTAGCCGGCTCTCTTGGCCGACCCCTATACAACGAGAGCCGATTACAACTTCTAGTTGTTACCATTATCTCAATGTGTATACATATATTTTAATTAGCTGTGCTCGTTACCCTAGCTTTTTTTTAAATACATATTAATAACTTTCTGTTGACCTTAATTGTCAGCATGAGGAAGAAAACAAAAGTGTATCAAATTTTATATCCACTTTTAAAAACGGTTGATTCAATCGTTAGTATAATTTTCTGTTTGTTATATATGATTAGTGCCAAGTTAATGATTGGGTTGGAAATACTCAACACCAACCTCCTAGGCGTAGGTCGAGAACATTTGATTAGTTTTCTATACATATTCCGAGTCAATATTTTTTTCTTACTTAATTACGGAAAACATTTTTGTAATACCAATAAAACATATAATTCTCTGAATTTTACTATTTTGTTCGTTTAAATGATTGGTTTTCACTGAAACTATAAGATTTAATTATGATTTAAAGTATGAAACTATGAATCGAATTCTAAGTTTTCTTAAGGAAGCAAGTATGAGTATGAGGTGACTTTTTTTTCTATTCACCCATTTTTCAATGCACCATTTATTATAGAAGGAGGAAAAACAATCGATGTCACGTATCTACCTGCCAAACGGTGAACACTCACCCAACAATATTATTGCCTATCCACAACTCGGTAACGCAAAGATCTTCCAAAACTACAGGTTAATTTACAATTTTGTGGTTTCATACCATTTGAATGTGCAAACCTTTAATTTCATTCTTTTGTCAATCTATAAATAGATCTTACATTTCAATTTTTTGAAATGTCAAAGGAAAGAGATCTCACTGTTACTAGATATCGAATGCATCTCCTCACACAATAAATCTTAAATATTTTCTTTTGTTTTTGTTAAAAGTCTAAAATATTTTATGTATAAATATTTGTGTTCCCATTTACTAAAGTATTAATTGTATATTTGAGATGAAATCAATATTTTTTTTGTTTTTAATGAAACAGCAATTTGAATATTTGTATGTAAATAAAGTGTTGACAAAAAATGCAAATACTGTAAAGTAACCATTTATAATTGCGTCACCAGAATGGAATCACCGATTCTCTTTAACTTCACTCTTTGTATCGAACAATTGGTGTGGGAATTGGGATCGCATTACGTCCCTCGACTACAAATCCCAACACAAGAGCCATAACTTACTAACTTAGTCTCTTTATTATACTGTTGTTCAAAAAAAAAAAAAAAAGTCTCTTTATTATACAAGAGCTAATTCAGTTTTTGCTAATTAGTCTTTGCGAAAAAATCCTAATTTTTAGTGAAAATATATGTACTGAGAGGCAATTAAGATCGAGAAGGATGGTTAAGAGTTGGAAACTGTACTTGAGAGAACTGGTGGAGACAAGTGGAAAAACCATTGGAGCATATTGGGACACAACACTTTTGACTTCGTACAAAGTCAAAGGTTTACAGCTTTTCAAAATTCTTCTAGTAGGTAGGTCCTTATTGAGCTCAAGTGATCTACTTAAAGATCTATGGACTATACCGTTTTCCTTTACGTGAATCGAAATTGAGAATTGAGATTACATTCCAAAATGTATTGGCTAGGCTTGTTCTATGACTAACTATGACTCTTTTCTCTCTGTATAGTTCTTTTATGTTTGGGTATCATTTATAAATGCTAGGTTCGACTCTTTTCTTTGAATGTTTTCTAGGTATAGTTAGTTAAAGTCGGACAAGAAAAATGACAGTTTCCACTCGTTTAATATTGGTATTACACTATTACTAGATTTTACATCTAACGTTCAATTGGGTTAAGCAAAGATAAATTAGTTGATTCGGTAGAACAAATGTGTTTTTATTTTTATACATTCAGTTTATGTTCGATACTATTTTTTTGACATTTTTCTAAGAGACAAATATTTTTGATAGTCAAACGTTATTGGTGTTTGGACCAAATGTCATTTCACGTGGATAATGGATGCTTGCGTTGGAGCCAAAGGTTATTCCTTGTAATTAATTATGGTTCGTCCTTCATATGCATGATCATGACTTTACTTTATATAGATTTATTCTCTTTGATATAATTGTCTTTAAAATTTCACTGTAAAGAACAATGAGTTTCCAACTAACAAAAATATGTGCCGTGCATTTCACGTCACGGGTCTAATACTAGTCCTTTATAAATCCTGAATCCTTTTGAACATTCTTATGTGGTTTATCGATCCTGAATCCTTTACAATATCTATATATGATTGCTTGAACTGTTTTGATATATAAATCCCGAATCCTTTACAAGTCACAATTCATAATTCACTAACACAATCCCTCAAAACTTCGGAATCTCTAATCTCTCTTATCAAGTACCGTGGCCGGTTCATCTTCCATGGCAAGCATTAATGCAGGATTTTCGGAAGTGGATATGCAGAGAGCCTACAACGATTGGTGCAAGGATGTTATGATACGTATAGGGTACAAAACGATAGACTGAGCAAAGCCGAGGTGAGTGCAGCCTTGATAGACTTAGGTATTTTGCTCACTCGTTACATCTTAATCGTTTCATGAGGCTTGCGGATACAAATGCCAATGGATCCGTCAGCCTGGCAGAATTTTGGATTTCTTTACAATATCGGTACCCGGTACACAAGATTCGAGAAACTTTCGATGATCGTTGCAAAGCTAGTCTATGTATTACGGCTAATCAAGCGCATGACGCATTAATAGTTTTCCTCGGTAGCAATATAACTTTGAGGCAAACCATCAAATTAATGGGTAGCTTATATTACACAACTATGATTGCAAACGTGATGTTTTTGTAGCTTATATTACATAAATATTCTTTTTAATAATTATTTTTCAAAACTTGTACAATAGTTTTCAAATGGTTCCCTCAATTATTGTTTTATAGTTTTAGTTCTCTCAATAGTCCTTCGCTGTCCAGCAAACGCAAAAAAATTAAATATATTATTTAGATTGAACCTAAATATTATCTGATATATTATTTAGACTGAATCTAAATATTATATGAGATGATTAATCAAAAACTAAAGACACTTTTTCGAGATGGTTGATAAAATCATATATTTAAATCATATGGGAAATGATTCAATTGTATCAATACAAATGAGACCAAAACCTAACTTATATATATTTACAATTCACAACAATTTAGTTTAATAAATTAAAATAATCATATATTTTATGTATGTTAATTAACTATATACTGATAAATGATATATGATTACTGATTAGAATAATATTAATAAATGAATAGAAATTGAAAAATAGTTACATTATAATTTTATGTAAATTATTTATCTTAAAATAAATATAAATATAAAAGAAAATTAGAAAATATGCGACATATATTAAGATGACAAATACAATTGAAAATAAAACTATAAGTTATGATGTTCATAATCTAGGAGTAATATATATGTAGTACTAATATCTTAAAAACAAAAAAGAGAATGGCAAAGTACAATCCATATTATATTATAATCATATTATAAGTCTATTATTTAATTGGGTAGTAGTTGTTGCACTAATCTTTAGATCAATTCATATTTCATTGTAGTTATTTATTATATTTTTAATTTTCATTAATTATTCATTGCAATGCTATAAATAGTATACTATGGAAGTGACAAAATATCAACATAAACACAAATAAATAAATTCACTTAATTAAAATTTAATGCCTTAAAATATATATATGATTTAAAATATGAGAGTTACAAAATATTTGATAGAATATGTAAGTTAATAAAACGAAATATGTATTCAGCTATTTCTCTATAAATTTTTATAAAATTCATGTATTAAAATTGAATTATAGTTTATTATAATTAGAATGAAATTGCAAAATAATTTAATAATCATGTTATGTGAATTATTTCTGTTAAAGTGAAGAAATAAAACAGAAAATTATTATTGAACCGTAAAATACAAAAATATAAGAAAATTGAATCCATTACAAAAATATAAGAAAATTATTACTTGACTTAAGTTGTTTTTTTTTGTTTTTTTGTTTTTTATAGATGTCAACTTTTTGATACATGTGTTCTGGAAGAAAGTTTTAGAATGAGTTCTTCTTAGATTATATCGACTATGTAAACAAAAGCTACGGCTTGTTCCTTACTTTAGTAGATCACGATAGATAACAGAGGCCACAGATTTAAAGATATTCTTCTTTATTTTGCCCGCTAACGATGAGAAATGTGTCTTCGCATCATCGCATGTGAAGATATCAAATCAAACAAACAAGTGTTTGACATGATAAGGGTTGGTGGCAGATCTACTTACCGAGAACTTGTCAAGGGTAGTGTTTGATTCAAGATCGGAAGATTTATTTTGATCCCCCGAAAAAATGAACAGAGGATATGGACTTTGCGTTTGGAAACTTTCTTCTGGCTTCATCCGATATAATTCTTCAAACTAGTAACAAAATTAATTAGAAGATGATTGTAACAAGATAGTAACGGGTCAAGAACTGTTCCATTGCAAATATATGTCAGAGAATGGAGATCAACCCATTTTGCAGACTTTTTTTACTGATCTGAAAAATAAAGAGAAACAGACGTTCAAGAGAAAAATATGCAGTAGCTATAACTATTTTGAACAAAAACACATACATAGTGACATAATAAAACACCTGACGTCAACTTCAACACGGGTGACGGGTCAAATATAAATAAAACGTACAGATCCTAATAAGCAGGCTAAGAAAACGACAGGGGCTCTATTGCTTGACAAGATATATACTTCAGTTTATTATTCTTATATATTAATACCCAAATGACTGATCCAATGATGTTACTCAGTTAATTGGTCTCAAGGATTATAGTTGCTAGCACAAAAGCAAGTATTAAAGATGAAAGACAAATCATGATGCTCACGAGCACACAACAACCTTAGCAGAAATCGCAGGCACCAAAAAAGCAAACACGTTGTTATCTTTCGTTCATGAGAATAAAGAGATCACCCAAGTTTGTTGCCGTTTGCCGTCGTCGTTTTAGTTTAAGCCATCGTCGTTTTAGTTTAAGCCATCGTCATTGGTGTTTGGTTGACTTTGTCTTATATCAAAAGAGAGAAACAGCTAGGAGCCTAGGACATAGAATCTCTGAATTAAGGAGAAGAGTCAAGAGTACAAAAGGAGAAGTGAGGTTTCATGTAGGGATGCCAATTGCCATGAGTGAGGCTTTGATCTCGTCAATAGAAAAATGAGAGAAAAAGGAGACGTCACGGAGTGGTGGAAATTAAATCACAAATGGGTCTGATCAAGCATGTCATGGTTGTAGAGGAATGAAAAATTAACAACTTGAATGACACTAGAATCTTAAGTAATTTAAAAGAATGACCCAGCCCAACATATTTCAAAGCTCTATTACAAAGAAATGTCCCTGCAGGTTGAAGGTTTTCTAAAAGCTATTTGACTTTTTTTTTTTTTTTTTTTCAACATTTCTGCCATTATGGACTACAACTGACCGGCCCATTAACCAAATTCCTACATACGTAGGAGCCGGGACTTATATTAAATTCCTATTTGACTAATCTTATATTTGGCCAGGTTTTACTTTTTATTTACAACTAATTTTGAATTAAAACAAAGTTTTATGATAATATAAAAATAACTACTGAAGTTGTTTTCACTTATGCAGAAAAATATGTTTTTACAAATTTAGTTTCTAGATCACATTATTTCATATATATAAGCTTAATATTTTAAGCGCTACATTAATTACATTATTTACTTTATTGACAACTGACTTATTACTGTTTTTACAAAGAAACGCAGAACACGTAGACGAGTGAAATCATATTGGTTATGAATATCGGAAAATAGTTCATTGTGCGAAGGGAACATAATTAGTCAAATATGTCATTCCTGACGACGACAACTGGATAAGCCATAATCTTTTAGCTTCTAGAAACTGTTGAATTGTGTGGTCCGTGTGGAGAGCTCAGCTGTGACTAGAAGAATTACGATTTAACTCGAACACTCGAAATAGTTCTTTTCTTTCTATATACTTGCTAGTTGCTAGGACGAAATTTTGTATATTAAACAAAAAAAATATCACTACATAGCTGGTATTTTTTAATCGATAATAAGGCAACGAGATCTCTCGAAACCATACTCGTTAGAAACGATCGAGTTCATACTCGTTTGATTATTTTATTTTTAATTATTGAAGTAATTTATAGTTAGTTTATTAATTGGTTGGACATTTGACTGCAACCGAGTTTCAAAGCCTTTGACGCTCTTATCTTACATTCTCATCATAGATGCTGACGTATAAGCTTAGTCAATGACTCAAAGCGAATTAGCTCGAAAACCGTATGTAATCGTAAACCTTTTTTTTTTTTTTTCTTCAAATCTGATTTTATATAACATGTACCAAAATTACAACTGTGAAAGCTTCTACTTTTCACCTATTACAAGATTGGATTATCACATAAAGAAAGATAATCTCATCATTACAAGAAAACATAGTTTTAGTGATGGCAGAATTCACCACTAAATCGTTGAAACAGAAAAATAACAATGTTTTTGTGACGACTAACCAAAACATTGCTACTAGATCGTCACAAATAATGATTCGTCACAGTTATTGTGACTTCTCAGAATCATCGTTAAATAGACACAAAGTAGGTGTTGCTAATTCATTGTTATTTCTGCGATGAATTAGTATCCAATATACCGTCATAAATAGAAGTCACAAAATAGTCACTAAACACTCATATGTTTATCGTCATAAAAGAGTCTCAAATCAAAAGATACTAATAAGTCGCTAATTTATCGCCATGGGAAACAATACTTTCTTCACTAACCATCACAAATTCGTCACAAACGTTGCAATATGTTTGCGACGCCTAGCTTAGTTTGTCGCAAACTTGTCTCAAACTTGAGGACACTAATTTGTCACAAAATTATAATCAGATATAAAAAAAAATATGGTCACAATTTGCAACAATACTAATATAATTATATTTAAGTGCTATAATTTTGAAAATCTAATTATAAATTTAAGAATAACAAAATTAAAATATTAAATATAAAAAAAATTAAGATATATAATTGTTTTAATACTACAAAATATACTAATCACAAAAGTCAATATCACTTGAGATCCGTGTTTGCCGCTTCTACCGCAACACGATCGAACTCCGATGGAACCGGATCCATTGGTTGAGTGCGGCGTCCGTCGTCGCTGTAACAGTGCTGCAACGTTAGAATGGATCTCTCGCATGGTGAGCAACTCAGATTATGCCTCTTGAAACTATGCCCTCAACTGAGCTGAGTCTTCTCCAGAATAGCCAAAGAAACATCTCGGATACACTCGACCCCATAAATGCGGTTCTTCGTCTTTGGTGCAAACTGCAAACTAGAAATCATCATTACTTTAACATATATAAATTACATTTAAATAAAAAATAAAGAAATAATTAAATGACATACGTTTGATTTGCCTAAGAGACTAAGAGAGGCTTCATGAGGAGAGAAACGAGAGAGTGAGGGCATCATTAATGGGGTAACTTTTTTTGTGTTCTTAGATTAAAAATATAATAAAAATAATATAAGATCAGTTGTTAAGATCATATGTTAAAAAAATGGGGGAACTAATTTTGGTGTTCTTAGAATAAAGATTTCATAAATTCTTTTTATTTGTATGATCCAAAACAAGCCTTTCCTACATAACATGTTTCATAAATTCCTTTTATTTGCATGATCCAAAACAAGCCTTTCCTACATAACATGTTTTTGTATTGATTTTGATGGGGGGAAAATTAGGATACACTCTGATATGTTTCATGGCTAGCAGAAGAAGAGGCCGAGTAGAATAACTGAGCTAGAGTAGCATTCATGAAGCTAGGAATTGCAATGGAAGAGGCTGACAAGAGTAGCAAGAGAGCAGTTAGAGTCACGGAGCAACTAGAGGCTAGTCAAACTTCAAACTCGGAAATGGAAACAGAACTCAGGAAGCTAAAAGTTCAATCAAACCAATGGAGAAAAGCTGCTGAAGCAGCTACCGCCATGCTGTCTGCTGGTATCACAGCTTCAAGAGGAGCCTTGGCAGGAGCAGCACTAGCAGTAGCAGGTTTCCCTGATGCATTCCATACAGGCCCCAAGGGGTATTGACTTTTAACATAATCCCTTAAACCAGGTACGTAAAGTTCTTTTAAGGCTTTAGCCCATTCCACATGATCTGCGTCTTTGTTACGGTACTCAACCAGAACCTGACAAAGAACATGGAGATCACAGAATCAACAATGTGCAAAGACCATCAAACCCCGATATAAGAATCTACAACCTAATCAAGTAACTCTAATTTCCTTGTTCCCTATTGTTTTTTCATTGGCACGGATTTCAGTGTATTTCACCATCATAGTAAAAGCCAAAGCCATCAAACAATAAATCACAGTGATCATAGACATCGAGCCAACCAAACCAATAGGTATATCTCTGGAAGGTTTCTCTGTTTCCTCAGCCATGTTCGACACCATATCAAACCCAGTGTATGACCATTACACAACTGCAGCTGATTGAACCACACCTTTGGCTCCGTAAGGGAAAAAAGGAACCAAATTAGAGCTTTTAGAATGAGTAAACCCCACAACGACGATAAACACAATAACACAAACAGTGACAATGGAAGTAATAAAATTCAAATTCTCAGCTTTATGTTGAATAGACAATCAAACAAATCCAAATTACAGGGAATCTAGCTAAACTCCATCAAGATCAGATCTTCAGAACACTGACAAATTTGCCATTAATCGAGTTTACAACCTATTGAACACATAAGAACTCAGATGGCAAAACCAAGAACCGATCAAAACATTAGTTACGCCAACTAAAGAACACAATAGATAAGATGGTCATCAACATACAACTAACAACAGAAAGCTCTCAGCTTCAAGTTGAATGAGCTACGAACAGATACAATCACACGGACTCTAGCTAAATTCGATCAAACCCATTACTGATCACTAGCTTAAAGGAGTAGACTTTAGAAGCAAACTAGATCGAATTATGTGAATTGTGGTCAATGGCCTTAGCTGCAATGGCCTTAGCGAGAGCCAAAGAACGAAGCTGCAATGACCTTAGCGAGAGCCAACGAACGAAGCTTGAGAGGTCTTTTGGAAGGGGTTTTAAGTGTTCTGTAATCGAGCATCACAGTCCATCCATTCCCATCATCAGCTTCCCTCGTCGTCACTTTATTCTAAAACCTCTTCCCAACTATCGAACCGGTCATCGCCAGATTAGAAGAGTTTCTAACCGATTTAAAAGCTCTTCCGATTAACATCGCCGCCATTTAATTTCTTCCCTCTCCGGTGATAGAAATGGACTTCGCTCTCAGCTTGTAGCTTTTAGTCGGTGAAGATGGTGAGCTTTCGCCGTTTTGGAGAGAAAGAATGAACGATTTCGAAGAGAAGGAGAAATAAAAAAAATTCCTTTCTTTGCAAAAAATCTCAACCAATCAGCTTAAGCCACGTTATATCAGAACTGAGGTTAAATCAGTTCTAACTGAAGAACAAAAAAAATGATCTTAGCCCACTATTCACTTTTTTATTAATTATTTTGGGCTTAGAACACATAATGTGTTCTGCCATTAATGATGGCCTGAGAGAGATAATTGTGGAAACAAGAACCAATGGATAGAAACAAGCTTATTTATAGGAGAGTTAATTAACGTTCGTCACAAAAAAAAAACAACTCTATCACCTTAAAAGCGGCCAATGGGGAAAAAGTAAATGTTGTGACGTTTTTGTAATGATACGTCACTAATTCGTCGTAACAATTTGCTTTCCCGCCAGCGGGAAATTTTGATGTTTTTCGTTAATGAGGAATTAGCAACGAATCGTCACAAAAACGTTGTAAACGTCCGTGAAATATTTTGCTTTGCCGCTGGAGGGAAACTTGAATTTTTTTACTTAGTGACGACCTAGTTACGTTTTTTTCAAAATAAATTCATTCCACATTAGTGACAAATTAGCGACAAAACATTGTGACGATGTTGCAACGCTACGTAAAATACAAACTTTTGTAACGAACTAGTGATAACATGTCGTGAGGAATTTGTGGCGCCATGTATACTACAAACCTTTGTGAAGAACTAGCTAGTAGCGACAACCTGTTGTGACAACCTAGCGACAAACCATTGTGACGACATTGCGACGCCACATACAATACAAACTTTTGTGACAAATTAGGGACAACCTGTTGTGAGAAATTTGTGACGTCATGTACACTACAAACCTTCATAAAGAACTAGCTAGTAGCGATAACTTGTTGTGATGAACTAGCGACAACCTGTTGTGACGACTTTGTGACGCCAAGTACACTACAACATGTTTAACCACTTTCCCACTGAAGTTGTTCATCACAAGTATGTAGCAAATAGTATCTATTTAGCGACGACTGTAAGATTCAACAACAGTTCGTCACAATATCGACTCTATCATGCCACGATTTAGTGACGACCACATTCGTCACAAAATGGGAACGTATTTATGTCAAATTTTGTTTTCGTCGCCAAGTTAACACGATTATGTTACAACCTTGCGACGGCGGTAATCCGTCACTAAAATTCGTCACTAATAAATTGTTTTTTTGTAGTGCATTGTTTGCATAACTCAGAGTGGCCAACGCCTTTTCCTACTAAAGATACTTAGAACAGTAAACAATGACTCAAAGCGAATAAGCTCGAAAACCGTATGTAATCGTAAACATTTTTTGTTCTTCAAGTCTGATTTTATATAACATGTACCAAAATTATAACTGTGGAAGCTTCCACTTTTCACCTATTACAAGGTTGGATTATCACATAAAGAAAGATAATCTCATTGTTTGCATAACTCAGAGTGGCCAACGCCTTTTCCTACTAAAGATACTTAGAACAGTAAACAAACTGATTAAGTTAAAAGATGAAATAGAGATCAGAACACTGATCTGCAACTATTACTTCATCTTTCATCTGCTGTAGAAAAGCAGGATCCAAAAAATGCTAATCAAAAAGCAAACGAACTTTCCATTATTCCTGCTTTGAAGATAATGTAGGTTCCCAAAAAACCTTGACAGTGTTTGTAGAGTGATATTATCTCTTTTTTGGAGGTATCTGAATTCCTCCACTTTTGTATTCTTGAACCTTTTGCTTTAGTTTTCTTTCTCTATCTGTTGCTGACTCAGACCTTGGATGTTTGGATGACTCTCCTACTTCAAATTTGGAAGCCACTCCATTTCCAGCGTTTTTAAAGACTTTTGAAGTGCTCTCACGATCAATGTATGGAGTTACATTAGAGCACTTTGAGGATTGTATTCTATGACTTGAAGCCCATTTTGGTATTGGCACTGCGAAGTGCTGAACATTTTCAGGCTTGAAATCTGGAAAGTAGGGAGAAGCAGCCGCTATTTCCTCTGGATTAAGTGGAGGAGTATCCACTCTTGGAGGTTGAGAAATTTGTGCTGGAAAATGATCTATCTGAAATTTGAGATTATGAATTGATATCATCCTTGTTTAACACATCATTCTCAACAACTCTATTCTGATCAAGTCTTTATGAAATTGTAGGATTAACTCTATTAGTCGGGATACGCTGAATGAAAGGACATTGAATCCTATGATGCGTCATTCTGTAGCAGTTACTACAGATTCTCCTAAGACGCTTATACTGAAAGCATATCATTGTTGTTTCTCCTGATCTAAACCTGATTCTTCGAAAGAAACGAAGACAATCTGTAATTCCAAACCTTATTCTGACTCTTATGCAAGTTATCTGAGTAGTTGTTGCTTCATGAAAATCCGTTAACACTATTTCTCCCAGTCTTTCCGCTATAAGCTGCACTGTTTCATCAAAGACATATGGAAGAGGGATGCCACAAATTTGAACCCAAATATCGATAGTAGTTAGAAAATCTAAGCTTGGGAAGTCTTCCCATCTTTGGAAAGCAACAAACCAGTTATTGAAAATCCATGGTTCACTTCTTTACACTAAGTTAAGATCTATTTCTGATTGAAAAAGAAACTAAATAAAACTACCATCCAGTACTCTTCCATGAACTCGTGAAGCAAGACCCCATGACCTTGGTAAAACAGATATAACAGTCTGAGGATTCTGGACACTTGGCTTCAGTGGTCTAGCTATCAGACTTAGCATGTTGCGAGTTATCGCTGCTGCGTATGCAGAATGAGGGATGAGAATTTCTGGATCATCACGTCCCAAAACCAAGTTTTGAATTTTATTCCACATCTCGTCAGCCATGAAAAGGTATTTAAAAGGAAAAGAGAAGAGAAGTTTGAGGTAAAAACTAGATAGAAGGAAGTAATAGATAAAAAATTAACTGAAAGGGTATATAAGTAGAAGAGATAAAAGAAAAGAATTAAGAAGATACTAAAGAGGAAGGTTTGCGAATATCTAAGATATAAAGAAAGATTTAAATAAATAGTAATAATGTTATGAGAAGTTAAAAGAAGAAAATGTTGAAAACTAAAGATACCGTAGAAATTTCCACATTGATAAAATAAAAGTCAACAAATATCAAGTCTTATCAAGGAGAAAGCTAGGATAATATAATAAAAACAACCTCTTCATGCAGACTGCCAGACAAGGACAAAAGACAAACCTTTCACCTTAGGTAACTTTGAGTTGGAGATACCATTCCTTTCTCTGAAGATACTTTTTGTCAAAACCGACTCTAAATGGTCTTAGAGGGTCAAAGAGGAAAAACTGCAACCTTCTACTTCAACTCGAGGTCAAACCTTGCTTGAGAAACACTCATGTCTATACCCAATCTCCGTTTGTTTAATATACTCTTTATCAAATAACTCTGATAGCCACTTAGGATGACCACTAGCAACATAGGATTGTAAACGCAATCCTTTTATTACACTATTTGCTATTTCAAATGCTCCTCTGTTACAGCTTGGAGGTTCCATTACCATAAACCAATTAGATTTGTCAGTTGTAAATCTTAACAACTCTGCAATGTGACCTATCATAGCTGGCCAATCTTTCGGTTTATGGAGAGCTTGAATGATCTCAAAAGAGGATGCTCCAAAAGTGACTCTCTGCAGATGATGCTTATTCATGCTGTCCAAAGCCCATGTCCAACTTTTTAACTTAGCTTCAGTGAGAGAATGTACATGGGTATATGATCTTCGGCTGTGGATTAAGACTTTTCCATTTGAATCTCTGACCACCCATGATGCACCTGATAAAGCTTTTTTCCTAGACTAAGCAAAACCAATGTTGCATTTAAGATCTCCGATCAAAGGAGGGGTCCAAACAGTTTGCTTAGACTTATTTTGCTCCTTGTGAATTTCATTGTTTTGAGCAATCCACCATGTATGAGCATCTTCAAACGTTTTTTCCACTATTTTATTTGCCCAAGCTCCTTCTCCTTCAAATAACATCTTGTTTCTATTTTTCCACAGAATCCACAAAATCCAAGGGTTGACACCTCTTATATCTTGCAGAACAGTTTTCACTCGGGATATATGAATCAAATGACTCATGTTGGCATAGATTTTGTCACCAAAACCTTTCACTGGATATGGCACATTGGATAAGGCCCATACTTGTCTTGCTAATGGGCACTGAAATAGAATATGATTGGCAGTTTCAATTTCTTCATCACATAATTGGCAGCCATTCTTTTCATGAATGTTTCTAGTCTTGAGCCTGTCTTCAACAGCTAGAGCTCCTCTTAAAGCTTTCCACATAAAAACTTTTATTTCTGGGACAGTTTTAATTTTCCAAAGTGGAACAGTGGACTTAACAAAGGTTTTGCTTCAGCATCCTTGTATAGGTTATGATGAACTTTTCTACTGCTTAGATCATAACCCGATTTTACAGAGTACTTACCACTATTTGTTTTAGCCCAACAAACAGAATCTTCTTGAGATATCAATGGTCTTTGTCTATAGATGATTTTTATCTCTTCTTCAGGAAACAGCTGTTTCAGTCTAGGCAAATTCCAATTTCTAGTGAAAGGATCTATAAGATGAGAAACTTTCATGTCAATATTCACTAAGGAATGAAGACTTAAAGCTCTTCTAGGCTTCCCATCACAGATCCATTAATCAATCCATATACTAGTTTTCTTACCATTGCCAATGACACTTTTTAAACCTTCATTCAACAGTTCGAGTTCCATAAGTGGCATTAAGAAAATTTGTGTTGAAAAAGTACCTGCTTTTGAAGATTTGCGAGAAGAAATTGGTCTTGTCATTGAGTAATCTCCATGCTTGTTTAGCTAACAGAGCCTGATTAAAACATTGAAGATCTCTGAAACCAATTCCTCCTAGCTTCTTAGGTATAGATAGTTTCTGCCAGCTTAACCAATGAATTTTCTTTGTATTCTGAAGATTGTTCCACCAGAAGTCCATCATCACGCTTGTCAGATCTTTACAAAGACTAACAGGTAGCTTAAAACAAGTCATAGCATAAACTGGGAGAGCCATTGCTATAGAATTTAGCAGAATTTCTTTGCCACCTTGAGAAAGTATTTTCGCATACCATCCATTCATTTTGGCTAAAATTTTGTCTTTAATAAATCCAAACAACTATTGTTTCGAGCCACTTAAACATTCCAGTAAGCCGAGATATTTCCCTGTCCCACCCTCCATCCATATACCCGATTTCATCTTAACCCAATTCTTAATCTCTGTTTTCACATTCACTTCAAAAGAATTGCTGATTTATCTAAGTTTATCATCTGACATGATATTCTTTCATACTTAAATAAACCCAACATAATCTCACCACATTCCTCTTTACTATTTGACAATACGAAAAAAAAAAAAAAAAAAAAAAATCAGTGTCCTTTTTCATATGACAAAAGAAAAAAGAATACGGCCAAAATATACAAAATTTGAAAAAAAGTTGGTTAATATTCCTGGTTTTGGGGTTAGATCGTAATTAACTTAGAGATCTCTGAATAATATTATTATTACAAAACTTCCCAAAATGGTCAGCAAATAAATTATTTTTTTCTAGATAATCAGGTCTTTTTTATATACGAAAGATCAAAAAACGAATCCTCAAACTTTGACCAGTACTTTCGGAAAACATGGAATTAAAACTAATAGAAAGCTAACACGAGAATGAGAAAGCTATAAAAAAACAATATTGCATGATGCTTTAGAAAAGTTTTATAAGGAATATTAGTTTGGTATGTGTTAGGCTTTTATTCTATGATTTCTATATTTGATCAAATGATGTGCTATAAACGTTTGAAAGTAACACATGGTTACTTCGTCAAAGGGTTACGTTCAAATTCCCCCAGCGTGTACTTCTAAGCTCGAACACGGTCCCTTATTTGATTTCCAATTTTCTTTTTAAGGTTGGTATTCTTTAATAAAATTTACAGTCAAAAAACTAAGAGAGAAACTTTACTAAATATCTAAATATTTAAATTAAATGAAGATTATATATAAATGGACAATCTCTTTAGCAATTCTAAATGTTGCAATACAAAATGCCGTTACAACGATATGTACCACCAATTTACTAGTTTGTACAGCCAAGTTTTACCACCCTTATTACCCCATTTCATTCTATCACAACAATGATTTATTGTGACATATAGAGTTCACGGTACAATGTCACCAATGGAGATTAATATTTTTCAACGTAAAAGTATTCTTTATTCATAGGCTAATTAATATAATAGAGGAAGACATGTCAGGAAGAACTGTCAGAGTAAGTCGAAGTGTATAGGACCCCTAAAGTGTGATATGTCGGAATGCAGACAACAGGCTAAAATGTTCTAGTCGATTGCATCAATCAGTTTTAGTTTTATATCATTTTCAGTTCCCTGATTTTGGTGGAAAAGATAATACACAATCTACTAGACATACACATATGGTACGTGGTAGGTCTAGAGGTTTTTTTTTTTTTTTTTTTTTTTTTTTTTTTTTTTTTTAATTCAGATAGGACTGATCCAAACGAAATATATCAATATTAACTAGATTAGCCTTCAACATTTGTAGAATGGATAGAATGAATATGTAAAACATATCTTAATTTAAAAGATGTTCGGGTTTACCTTATTTTTTTATTTTTCATTTTTGCGTTAAATGGCTTGGTTGACCTTGATTTTTCATGTTTAAAATCAACGTTAATTTTCAAACTTCAGGTAACTAAAAAGAAGAGATAGATTGATTCGTATTATAATCCGTGAGCCGTTAAAAATGTAATTTAATTAGCATAGCCGACACACTTTGTGCCTCCTTGGTTTTCTACTTCAAAATCGTCAAACCATGTTATACGTAATTTATAAAATCGTTGTTTTACAAGTGGATACAATTTATTTTATAGTATCAGTGCCTAGACAAAGCAGATCAATATACTAGTTAGGTTTTCTAATTCTTATATAATTAATATTGCACCTGAAAATAAGGAATTCATTTAGAAGCTTCCAACAAATGATTTGGTGCCACTGCGGCACTGCCATTCCAGTTTATGAAGACGACAAAAAATTAAGAAGGATAGGTTAAATCATATACTATGAGTCAGCTAACTGGATCCAACCCCTTTAAAAGAGAACGAATCGGCCGCCAAAAAAAAAAGAAACGAATCTTTATCATGCTGGATCATTAATGTATACACACACATATTTTCAGCCAAAACTAATTAAGTAATTATCAATATAGTACTATACATTAAGAACTAAGAAGAAAAGCTATAATACAAACCGTTAGTTAGCATCGTTTTAGCTGGTTTCTTTTTTCTGTTTCAACTTGAATCAATAAAATTGATAATACTGAATTCAAGAAAAAAATCTTAACCAATTTGATGGTATATATATATATATATATATCTCAAGTAAGAATATTGAGATAAATGCACATTTTCTCGAAAATAATTATTTATCTACAAGAAAAAAAATTCAAGATCTTAGAGCATTCTCAGAATATTTACAGACACTCCCTAACCTCTTTTTCAGTAAATGTCATCTTTTGATTGGTTAATTTTTTTAAAACAAATAAATTTTATGTTAAATATTTTTTTAATATTAAAATATTATTTGAGACCCCAATCTAAAAGAATTACCAATGGTTATGCTCTAAGGACTTACTAAATTCAAATTCATATTAGTATATATCAATCTTTATAAAAAGCCTACTTTAAGTAGTATATCATATTAGCAACTAATCTTCGTTGCATATTTCTGATATTTTAAATAATAATGTGTATTTTACGCGGACGCTTCTTCCTCCTCCCCCCAGGTTTTTCGAGCATAAGTCATAATCAAACAACAAGAAGACAAAAAGAAATACAAAAAAATCTGAAAAAGAAAAGAACATTTGGTCTTTGGTAATATAAAAAGCCATACTCGCATCAATCCTTTCTTCTCACTAAAAAATATCAAAACCTTTCACATTTACAATCTCTCTCTCTCTCTCTCTCTCTCTCTCTCTCTCTCTCTCTCTCTCTCTCTCTCTACAAGCTCTATCTATGCACCAAGTCGACCTAGAATCCTTTGTTTCTTCAGTATGCGTCGGTGGCTCCGACCACCGTAAGATCGCATGTGAGACCCTAGCCCCCGACGAACCGACGATCCCACCTTATTACAACAACTCCGCCGTGAGTCCGAACGATTTCCCGCCGCAATCTTACTTCTTGTCAAACGATGCTGATCAGCTCGAGTGGCTAAGCGGCAACGCCTACTTTGATCGTCAAGATTCACAGAGAGGCAACTCAGGGATACTCAACCCAAACCAACAACACACGAACACGAGCTCGCAACGCTTTTTACTTAAATCCAAAGCGTCGATCATCGGTTTACCTAAACCACAAAATACTTGTTTCAACGAGGCTAAGCAACGGCGACACCACGTCGGCAAGAACAAGGTCGTCTTGAGACGGGTCGGGTCACGAACAAAGACGGATAGTAGCACTTCGGTTCGCGAACCTTCGTCTCCTAAGGTCTCTTGCATCGGGACAGTGAGATCCAGAAGAGAACGCAGCCGCCGTATGCAACGCCAGAAGTCGAACCGGACCGAACCGGCTAACCGGGTTAAGAAATCCGGGTTTATAGCGAGTTTCAGAGCCATCTTCAGGATCAAAGGCGGATGCAAAGACGTGTCGGCGCGTGGGTCTCACGGGGCGTCGAGTAGGAAACAAGACATCAGGAACCGGCTTCCGAAGGAAGCTATTGCGAAGTCTTCTTCTTCTTCGGGTGACGGCGGAGAGCAGGTGGTGGTACCCGTACCCGTACCCGGTTTGGGTGGGATGACGCGTTTCGCTTCCGGAAGAAGAGCGGATTTGTTGGATGGTGGGGGATGTTGACGTGGCCGCGTGACAAGTGTGTTAATAGTTATACATGTGGGGTACAGTTTTTGTATTTTTAAGTCCCAGGGTGAGGAAAGTAAGTAGAATAGAAACAGTACTTTGGTTGTCTTTGTCTGAATTTAGTTGTTGGGATCTGTTCTAGTTTTTGAAAAAGTCGTTGGTGATGACGTGGCATCTGGTTTAAACGATTTTATTTATTTTGTTCATATACTATAAAAAAACACGGCGGCAACACGAGAACAGTGATTTCACACCCACCGCACCGTTTTCTTTTTGTATTCTTCTTTGATTCCGTTGTAAATAGTTCAGCTAATGTTTACATCTGTACATGAGTGTTGTCAAACAAAATGTATTTGTGTTTAATCTTTTTTTTTTGGTTGAATGAGAGAACTGGTTGAGATTTGAGAAGTAGTTGTAGTTGAAAAAATATTCAAAATTGACAAATTCAGACAAATGTTTGAGCTGAAGATTTAATGTTGCAAACATTGAAGCTTAAAGTTTGGGGGTAATGCAAAAGGATGAGCAAGGGTGAAAAATGGGGGAAGAAATCAGTGGAGTGAGAGTTGCTGCTTGTGATGCCAAGCGACAACGTCTTTGTATGGCAGATTTCCCCCGAATATGTCTAAGGCACTTCCAACTGTTACATCGACACGTCCTTTTCCTGCCTTCTTGATCCTCTCTACATCTTCCATCACCGTCACACCTCCAGCGTAAGTCACCGGAATCTGTCAAGGCCAAAACAAACAAACATCTGAGACAAACCTCAAATGAACAGTTTTGCAATCGTTTCCTTTCTCTACGGATCATAGTCCCTATCTACAATGATGCAAAACCACTACATTCAAACCAATTGAGTAGAGCTCTGTTGATTACCGGATGCTAGTAAGATGAGTTCCAAGTCATATGAGAAATAAAGCACCTTGATAAGAACCAGACATTCTAGAGCCTCTATGATACTCAATCAAGATAAAGCATATGTTATTATTACTCACCGGAGAATAGTTGCCAAGCAATGCTACAAGTTCTTCATCGATCCCAAGCCTTCAGAGAAGAAGTACCATCACTGATCAGTACATCAGTACATAATGACTAGATACTGCAGTTTCAATGCAAAACGAATTTACTCTAGACACTGAAATCAGAGCGTTGAGATATTTGAGCTTACTTCTTTCCTTCAACATCTACGCCGTGTACCAGAAACTCATCTGCAAATCCTCCAAGAAACTCCAATGATTTCTCATCAAGGATGACGTCGCTGAACTTCTGCCATCTATCAGTAACAATTGCGTATCTTCCATCCTAGACAGCAAAATACACATCTAAATAAATGCATATCCATTCAAGTTTACAGATCTTTTACATGGCATAAGACTTAATAACATTTATCTGAAGATGAAACTGGTCAGAAAATTACCTTCTTTCTGCAGCTAAGGTCCAATATCAGTCTTTGTTTCCCAACAATGTTTACAAGATCTTTGAGCCTTTCAAGATCAATCTTTCCATTGTTAAATACATACTGAAAATACCAACAAGAAAAAAAAAAGTGATTACAACTAGCAAAATCCCTATGATAAAATATTTAACAGAGTTAGATGGCGATTATACCGAAGTGACAATGACATGGCTTGCTCCTTCCTCTATATAACTCAAGCAATTCTCTGAATTAATCCCACCTCCAACTTGCAAACCGCCTAGAATTCATCGTCTTGTATCATCATCATATATATAACACATCAAAACTTTACATTTTCAATTCAAACAGTACATTAAAAAGAAAAAAAAAACACACCATTTGACATTTCATCAAAAGGCATACCTGGATAAGCATGTAATGCTCCAATAGCTGCAGCTTGGCTTAAAGGGTCTGCTCCTAGCATTATCACATGACCACCTGTAAGCTCATCTTCTTTGTACATCTTCGCATACTCTTCCGCAGACTTGTCAGATTCGAAATTCGTAACGAGAACAGAACCATCTTCTTTCAAGTCACTAAGTGTAGATCCAACTATTTGTTTCACTTTTCCCTTTTAGAAAACCAAATCAAACACACATAGATCAGTTAAAAGAGTTCACTTTTCACTCAACACCAATTGAGAAAATTTTCAAATCGGGTGGTTTTGATTTTCATACCTTGTGTATGTCGATGCAAGGTCGGAATTGAACAGCAGATACAACAACCTGAACCCTCAATGGTTTAGAGATTCTGAGATGATTGTTAAACAGAGAGCTCTGATTCTTCTTCTTCTGGAACCAAACGAGACCACCACCATTGGAGTATAACTGGGAGGTCAAAGTTCTCATCTTTGGAACTGGAAACTGTAAATCACCAGAAGCGTTTCTGGTTCTACATTTAAATCTAGGGTTAATAAATCGGTTTAAATCTCGGTTTATTCCGGTTTGGTTTAATCCAAAATCGATAAAACTTGTATATTTTTTTTTGGGAAAAATGTCATTTAAATCCCCAAGTTTCGATTTTCGTTGATTTAAATCCCCAAGTCTATGTTTGGAGGAAAAAAACACAAACTCTTTGTTGACTTTAAAAAAAATCCCAAACTTTCGTTGACTTTGCCATTTTAGACACCACGTTAAGTTGCCAGACGGACCAAATAAACGCAGTTAATTAACAATTACCGTTTATAACAAAACGACGCCGTTTTATTTCTCGTGAAAACCCCTAAATTGAAATCAATTTCTCATTTCCCCCAATTGACAAACCCTAATCCCCAAATCGATTTCAGTTATCCCAAATCAGAAACCCTAATCAATTCTTCAATTCTTCAATCGATTTTCACACTTTTTAAAACAGGAACCAAGGAGCGAATTGTTTGGCCAAGGAGGATCACAACCAGCTTCTGATTTGGGTTGCAGGAGGAGACCCAATGAATGAGCGAGCCAGCAAAGCTGAAGCTGAAATTCTCGCTTTGAAGCAGAGCCTTGCTAAAGCCGAAACTGAAAAGGAAGCTAACCTAGAAGAGAGACTGAGGAAGGAAGGTACAAGGCTTATTAATGAGAGGGCTGAAAAGGCTGGGGTAGAAGTTGAAACCATTTCCATCTCGATTTCGTGTTCTCAAGAATCAGAAGCTTCTCCTTCTCCATTATTGCCTCTGCAACAGCTTTGATTCTCAAACACATATCTTCCAACTTGGGGAGTTCATCCACTGAATCGGTACCCTGGTAAAAGAGATGAGAACATCAGTTCAAAAATGGTTTTAAAAATAATTCTTCGGCCAACAAGTTCAGCTTCTGATTTGGGATCACAATTCTTCGGAGTCATTGAAGAATTGATTAGGGTTTCTGATTTGGGATAACTGAAATCGATTTGAGTATTAGAGTTTGTCAATTGGGGGAAATGAGAAATTGATTTCAATTTAGGGGTTTTCACGAGAAATAAAACGACATCGTTTTGTTATAAACGGTAATTGTTAACGGTTAATTAACTGCGTTTATTTGGTCCGTCTGGCAACTTAACGTGGTGTCTAAAATGGCAAAGTCAACGAAAGTTTGGGATTTTTTTTAAAGTCAACAAAGAGTTTGTGTTTTTTTCCTCCAAACATAGACTTTAAATCAACGAAAATCGGAACTTGGGGATTTAAATGACATTTTTCCCTTTTTTTTTTCAATTTGTTTGACAAAACAGAGTGATGAGATGGAACAAGAAGAACGTTATCAATCTTGTCACAAAGCCCAGACATCTCCCGGCGCCGATCACTCCGCCGTCGCCGGAGATTTACCGATTACCTAATCCTCCACCAAAACTCCCGGAGACTTCAATCCCTCCGACTCTTACTCTCTCTCCATCTCCCAAACACTCCAATTTCGTCAACTACCTCGAGAACAACCTCCCTCACCACCAAACCCTAACTCCACAAACTCTCCTCGGATTCCTCCGTTCGAAGCTCCGTCACCATTCTCTCTTCGCTCATTATGACTTCGCCGTCTTCAATTGGGCAGCTACGCTCGACACGTTCCGCCACGATCACGATTCTTTCCTCTGGATGTCGAGATCACTCGCCGCCACGCACCGCTTCGACGATCTCTACCGTCTCCTCTCTTTCGTGGCGGCGAATCCGTGTCCTTGTTCATCAGGTATCTTCTCTTGTCCAGAGCTCGAACCTATTTTCCGATCCGCCATTGATGCCTACTGTAGAGCTGGGAAAATGGAATATGCTTTGTTAGGGTTTGATATTATGAAGAGATTGATCGATGGTAAACCAAATGTTGCGGTTTATAACACTGTTGTGAATGGTTATGTGAGATCTGGTGATATGGATAAGGCTTTAAGGTTTTATCAGAGGATGGGGAAGGAAAGGGTAAAGCCAGATGTATGCACGTTTAACATTCTCATCAATGGATACTGCAGGAGTTTTAAGTTTGATTTGGCATTGGATTTGTTTAGGGAGATGAAGGAGAAAGGTTGTGAACCGAATGTGGTTAGCTTCAACACTCTGATTAGAGGGTTTTTGAGCAGGGGTAAAATGGAGGAAGGTGTTAAAATGGCTTATGAGATGATTGAGCTAGGTTGTAGATTCTCTGAAGCTACTTGTGAGATTCTGGTTGATGGGTTGTGTAGAGTAGGTCGGGTTGATGATGCTTGTGGATTGGTGATGGATCTTTCGAACAAGAGGGTTTTACCGGGTGAGTTTGATTACGGTGGTTTAGTTGAGAAACTCTGTGGAGAAAACAAGGTGGATAGGGGAATGGAGATGGTGGAGGAGCTGTGGAAGAAAGGTCAAACCCCATGTTTGATTGCTTGTACTACTCTCGTTGAAGGGTTGAGGAAATCAGGAAGAGCAGAGAAAGCATCAGGGTTTATGGAGAAGATGATGAATGCAGGAATACTTCCCGATAGTGTGACCTTTAACTTGCTTCTTCGGGATCTATGCAGTTCTGGTCATTCGATTGGTGCAAACAGATTGAGACTTTTGGCATCAAGCAAAGGATATGAACCTGACGAGACAACGTACCACGTTTTGGTTTCGGGATTCACGAAAGAAAGGAGAAAAAAGGAAGGAGAAGTTCTAGTGAACGAGATGTTAGATAAAGATATGTTGCCTGATATCTTTACATATAATAAATTGATGGATGGCTTGTCCTGTGCCGGAAAATTCTCAAGAAAGCAAGTCCGGATGTTGTAATCTGTGTAAACTAGACCCAAGCTATGTATATGAAATGAAAACCAAGTTGGGTTCTTTATAATACAACTTCAAAGAGATGAAGGTTCCTAGCTTTCCGTAGATTCCACAAGATCCATTGAGCTAAGGGAGTCAAAGCTAAACCTGATGGGGGAAGGCTTACTAGGCGACTGGTTCTTTTAAGTAGCTGATGAGTAGTGGTAAGGTAGGTGGAACCGTGAAAGGTGCTAGATTCCATACCTCTTTTGGATAATTTTGACACAACAGAGAGTGAACCAACTGCAGCTTTCTGCAGAAAATTCTTTACTTTAGAGACAAGTTTCAATCGCCAGATAACTCTTATCACATGGTGTATTGTTGTGAGACGTTTGTTGACTTTTATGTACACGTTTGTCAACATTTTAAATTATGTTAACATTGTTAAGAACGCAAGATTTTTTTTATTATTAATCGAGTATAGCGGATATGAGTTCATTTTATTTTTAATATATAAATCATTTCTATAAATTTGTATGAGGAGAGTAATGCACTAATGCTACATTTGCTTAAATAGTTAGAAGAAAGAATGTTCAGATAATTAAAAACATCCAAATTGAATCTCTTATACATACATTTTGGATAATCTAACATTACCACTATCTAATCAAAACTCAAATAGATATACAATATCACGAATATAATTATATACTAGGGCAAACAGACATAAAATAAGAAAGAAAATAAGAAAAACAAAAAACTTTATGAATAATCTAGGATCTAACTTTCTACTATTGTTTTTCGGAAGTCAATTTCTATCTTGTGATAAGTACCAGGTTTGTATATTTTTAGTAATTTATTTGTGATAATGTACAAGTTTCATATTTTTAGTAATTTTTCTGAAGTGTTTTAATTAGTTCTTGTTTTGTGCACTCATGCCTTGTTTTAAGTCATAAATAAAGAAAATAAGAATAACAAAATTTATGATACAATCTAGTTTTAACTTTCTACTCCATCAGTTCCATTTTATAGAAATTTTTAGGATGTTAATGTATTTTATTTTAATGAAAATGTAAGTGCATTTAATTAATTTCTATGATTGGTTGAATTGTTTTAAATTTAAATATTAAATACTACTTTTTGTAAAGAAAATAAAATTTGTAAGATGCAAGCTTTAGCCAAAACATCTTATGAGATGGGGAGAATGTGGTATTGTTTTCCGAAGTTATTTTCTATTTTCTTGTTATTAACTAGAAAATATCACCTATTTTTCTGGAAAATACTTTTATCTTAAAATTTATTTTACATAACTATTTTAGATACGTTGTTAAAAAAAGAATGTTCTAGATAAATTTTAAAATTTTGGTTACTTTTACAATATATTGGATTTATATATTATTAATTATAATTAATATTCACATAAATCAATTTTTATTTTTCACATGATAAAATATTTTATCATCACTATGATATCCAAAATTATAATTATAAACTAAGATATTAGTTATGTTTTAGATTCAAAATACTTGAAATAGCCAAAATATCTCAATTTTATATAAATATATATATTAACATAAATCCTAATTATTTTAAAATGCATAATATCACAAATCACAAAGCCCAATTTTCTGCACGCTGTATCTACAATAATTTGTGACTAAGTGTCAACAGAGGCTTGCTGACACACAGTATAGGTATCATGTACCTCTTTAGTCCACCTTTTTTGTTTGAAACCACAAAAATACATCATGTCATATTACATTTAAATAGAAATTAAAAATTTAGTAAATAAATCATATTAAAAAAAACTAATTAGCAAAAATATTAATTTAATTAGTTGAAACCAAACTGACACATAATCTCATGAAAATCTAAACTTTAATCCTTTTTTATAAACCCAAAACCACATATATAATCTCCTTAAACTGTAAAATGCAAACAGATTGAAGCTTTTTGGCATCAAGCAAAGGATATGAACCGAAGCAGAAGTTCTAGTGAACGTGATGTTCGACAAAGATATGCCTGACATCTCTACATATATAGATTGATGGATGGCTTGTTATGTGCCGGAAAAATCTCAAGAAAGCAAGTCCGGCTGTTGTAACCTGTATTTGATATCTGTGTATTGTAAACTAAGACCCAATCTATATATTTGGAAAATTGTTATCTTGTTCCTGGTTCGTATATTCCAAAACGTTGCGAGTTGAGGAATAGACATTTCATTCTTCTGCTGGTCTCTAAATGTAACATGGAATTCATGTTATGGTACACGTACCAATTGCAGGTAAACACAAGAGCCACAAAAAGAAGAAAGAAACTCAATTGAATGAAGAATGAAAACAAAGTTAGTATAATTTATCTCACTAAAAGATAACATTATTGATTTTGACAATTTTGTGCTTAAAACTTTCATAATCATAATGCATATAAGTATGTTTATTTCTCTGACAAGTGACATAACATTTCTAAAATAACCTATCAAAGAACACCACCAGAGGCAGAGATAGAGAGAGAGAGAGCATATACACACACCCACACAGAGTCGTGTTCATACATCAAAACATCTTGCTGTATCCGCGAGAGAAGGCAGTACGGTATACACATTTCTGTTATTGTTGCAGCGTGCAGGATAGTGATCAGACTCGGGGATAGCGAGAGCTACCTTTCTTCTTCAAGAACTCTGGGATCTCCACTGAACCGCTTTCTCTAAAGGAGGAAGAGGGTCTTCTTGTAGCTCCAACTGAGGCAGCATCCGCTTGTGCCATCTGAGCCGCTCGTCCTTCTCCTTCTTCTTGTCGTTTGAAACCCGTAGCTATCAGGGTTATGCTTACCTTTTAACCCAACGAAAAACATCAATTATCTATCTCTAGACGTTATATATCTGTTTAGTAGAAGAAATATCAAAAGGACATACTTGACCAGTGAGGGCTGGATCCACAACAGCGCCAAATATAAGATTGGCAGTTGGATCGACAAGATCATATATAACTTCTGCAGCAGCATTAACCTACACCAAGACCAAAGTGTATAAAAACTATAGAGCCCTTTAAGGGGATGAAGCAAAATCAGGCTCTGCTCTAACTTGTCTATGTAAGGAAGAAACCAAATGATTTCTACACCCTTTCAAAGAGTCTCTCAAGATCCAATTATTTTCACGGATCTATCGATATTGAGATAAGAAACAAAGATGAGAAAGAGAGACAAACCTCAAACAATGTCAAGTCACTTCCACCAGTGATGTTCCAAACGATTCCAGTGGCTCTTTCAATGCCAATATCTAACAAAGGTGATTGGATCGCATTTAGTGCAGCATCTCTTGCCCGACTCTTTCCTGTTTGATTACCAATGACGTGAAAAAAATCAGCATAAAGCAAACAAAATAAAACCTCTCCTAAACGAATACATCATGGCATAGATGCACAACAGTTGAGTAACAGTGAATATCATATCATCACTTTGAGTACCCTCACTCTTTAGACTGGTTTCTTTGCCGCATCAAATCTACTAGCTCGTTAGTTCTATTAGACTACTTTGATACACATCTAGTGTTTGTGCAATTTAAGCCAAAAGAGCTTATCAAATATCAATAATTTCAAGCATACCTGTTGCAGTTCCTATTCCCATCAATGAGGAACCCGCATTCGCCATTATAGCTCTCACATCAGCAAAATCCACATTCACCAATCCAGGAATCTACAAAGCAAAGACAAAGATAACTGATAAATCATTTGCCTTATATAAAAAATGATCACAGGGCATCCGTTAAAAAAGCTATACCGTAATGATATCAGATATCCCACGAACCCCCTGACGGAGTATATCATCAGCTAGATTAAATGCTTCTGTTACCGGAGTAGACTGAGAGACAGCTGTAAGTAACTTGTCATTTGGAATGACGATGAGCGTGTCAACATTGTCTCTAAGAGATGCAAGCCCTTCTTGAGCCTGAACCGTTCTTCTTCGACCCTCAAACGAGAAAGGCGTTGTTGCAATACCAACTGTCAATATACCCATCGCCTTGGCAATTCCTGCAATTACAGGGGCTGCACCTGTTCCAGTTCCACCACCCATTCCAGCCTATAAAATGACAAAGACATGCAAACATCAATGCTCAGGCAGTGACATTGACTTTTGGACATATGAGAACCTGATTCAGAAATGACACAGACTAAGACCTGAAAAACTGGTATGAAATCCTTTTTTCTACAATCACAAACTATAGAAGATTGGATGCAATAGTAATAATCAAAGATTTGAGGACATACTGTGACAAAGACCATATCTGAGCCATAAAGAGCTTCTTCAATAACTTCTTTGCTCTCTCTAGCAGCATTCATACCAATCTCTGGATTCCCTCCAGCACCTAAACCCCTAGTCAACTCCGTACCAATTTGTAACCTATTATCTGGTAAAACAGGAGACATTCTCATAGCCTGGATATCAGTGTTGACAATCCAAAACTCAACGCCAGACATTTCACTCTCTATCATACGATTCACAGCATTTGATCCACCACCTCCCACACCAATAACTTTAATCCTGGCCTCATTGTAATTACTCGGAGCAGATGGCTCTTCAAAATCCTCAGTAACAGGTCCAGTAGTAGACGTTTCCTTTCTTGGATTGGCTATTGTGGTATTGGTCCCTTCACCTCTAAGCATGGATATTTCCGGGTGAAGGTTCAAGAAAGGATCTTGAGCTTGGCTTTGGAAATGCCGTGGAGAGTTTCTGATTGGAGAAGATTCAGATTTCTGAGAAGCAGAAGCAGCAACAAGTCTGTTTTTCTTACTCTCAATCATTCTAAAAGAGTTAAACCTGCCTAAATGATTCTCTGGTAATACATTCTTTCTAAGAACAGTGAGTAACCGAGAATCTGAAGGAGTGAAACACGGTGAAACGTAAGTTGCCATAACGATACTACTAACCACTGTAGGAAATTACAAACTCCACTGGTTAATTCCCCCTTAACAAGACCTGTTTCCATGAAAAGGCTAAGTAAGTCAAAACCAAAGCTCTCAATTAAGAGAAATCAAACAAGAGAATAAACAAAGCAGTGTAATTTGCATTCTTAAAGTAAACATAAACCAAAACCCAGTTGCATCTTTGCTCCATTGTTAACACAGCATTAGATTAGAACGATGAAGGACGTGAGAAACAATAAAATCAAAAGAAATGCTTTTGTTTCGAATTATTGAAACGAAAGCTTGAAAGTGGAGAACTTTAATATTACGAATTGACTAAATTTTCAATTTTTAAAGATGGGTATTGCAAAGTTTTTTGCAGCATTTACTCGAAACACAAAGTTAAGAGATTGAAGAAAACACGAGAAAAAGGTTCGATTTTTGGGGGTAAACTCAAAGAGAACGTATCAGAGCCTAAAGCAGAGGAGAAGAAGAAGAAACCTGAGAGTAGCAGAAGACTTGGTGGGATAGGTAGGAGAGGAGAAGAGAAAGAACAAAAAGTGAAATTGAAGGAGGAGGAGCTCAATGAAAAGAGACTCTGGTAGCAAAGCAAACCCCAAAAGCCAAAACGGAGGGTTTTGGTGTTTTCTGACTAAATATCTCTTTTCATTAAACCCCCCACACTAATAATAGTTATTAAAATAAAAAATGCTTTGGTATTCTAATTTTCACTGTCATGTTGGTAAAAAAAAATATTGGGACATATATAAAAAATTTCAAATTCATGTTTTTTTTTTGTTTGTTTTTTTTGTGTGTGAATTGTTAAATAGCTTTTATACAATTAAACAAAAATATTTACAAGAAAGTTGTGGTGGTAAATTATAAAAGCCATTAAAGCCATCATCTGGTTACATAGTTGGATAAATGTGGTGAGAGTAGCAATCTACGACAAGAGAGTTTCAAGGCCATACGAGGGTTGAGATATTTTAATTTCTTATGTTTCATGCTTTAGCAATGGTTTTAATTAGAGCTTTCCTTGGATTTTCCTTTCTAGTTTAGGTGAATTAGAGTTCTCTAGAGAATAGATCTTTTTCACGTTTTGATTGATTAATACATGAGATTAAATACTCTTAGTTTTGGCTAATTTGATTACACAAACGAATAATAATAATAAGTCTAGCTAGATTTCTAACATTTAAAAGAGTCGATCGAACTCTTAGCTATGTGATATACGCTAGTACGCTTATGGAACAACAAAAGCAAACATAATATTCAGATTCAAACTTACATTGATTGAGCACATCAGCGACATTTACGGTGCTGGTGCAAAATTATTGAAAGCCATAAAATAAATAAAAAACACACACAAGCATATGTGACATTGACATATATATATAAGCAAAACACACATAGTACCGATACGCAGTTATTCACCTTTCATATATGGTTTTGCGTCCAGATGATCAGATACTTAACAAGGTCCGTAACAATGACAGTGTGTCTCGTTCTCTTCCACTTCACATAGCCCGAACCAAGTTGAGTCGCTTGTCTTGCAAAGAAGGTCACATAATCTTCCGCCGTCAACTTGAAGACACACATCATCCTGAGCTTCATTTTTAAAGCATGTTTGGGCTTCCGCCTTTGGGAGTCCTGTTTAAACCGTTCTCACATTAATCTTTTCCTCATCCAAATCGATATTAATAGATTAACCAGGACAAAGGAAGTTAATTAAATCATAAAATTACCATTAGAAACCAACAAGTTAAGTGCCCAGACCCCCTCTTGTTTTTATTTTTTTGTGCAAGGGGTATCTACTGCTGTTTAAGCTATTGTAATCGTTACAATTATTTTCATCAATGAAAATTCACACTTTTACAAAAAAAAGTTAAGTGCCCAGACTTACTCAACTTAACAAAATGATTAATGAGCACATACTGTGACATTTTGTTTTATAAATTACTACACGAAATATGATTTCGACATAACTAATTAAAAAAAAAAAAAAAAACGATCATATCAATTTGTTGTTTTTTTTCTTTTTTTGGCTTTTCGATTAAAAAAAAAAAAAAAAAAAAAAAACACAAGGAAAGCGTGGTAAAAAACAGTTGGTACAAATCTGAGTGTGGTTAAATTAGGTATTAGTTAGAAAAACCAAACCACGGCCTCTGGTTCGGTTAAGGACCGCCCAGTTTAAAATTAAAAAAACAGAGTCTTTTCTTCAAGAAGATTTTCACACTCTCACTACCTCACACACACACACAAGAAGAAGAAGACCATCACGAATCTGAGCTATTATGAGTTGGTTGTGGAAAAAAGATTCATCCTCCTCCGACGCTGGTAACGATTTCACAGATCAGCAGCTCGGAGACTCCACTTCCAACGGGTACTGCACCACCACGGAGGTTGAAAGAAAGGTGTGCAAGACGACGAAGGGCTGGCGTGGTAAATCCGTCAAGAAATGCGAAGACTCCAAGGAGTTCCACATCCGTTGTGTTGGGAAGTAAGCATTTTCGTCCCTTCTCTCTCTCTATCTCTCTCTCGCTTTGTGAAATTTCTAGGGTTTAGTGTTTGCTTGATTTGTACGGATCAATAAGGTCAAGTTTTTGATTCTCTAGTTTTTTTGCGGATTCATAGCCAGATCTAGTTTTTTACAATGGAGTGGCATTATAAACATTTTAGTATATTGTAGATTGGTATGTGTTCTATTTTTATCTCTCGGCTTGAAACTTGAACCAGGATTTGCATTTTGAAGAACATATATAACTCTCATCGTTTCTAGAAAGTTTCTTGTTGATGGTTGGTTGATTGTTTTCAGGCCTTACCGAGTCGTCCAAACCAACACGGAAGACGATCTCGAGGCTCTCCAGAAGCAGGATGATGAGAAACCTCCAACGCTCTCTATCGATGCGGGTGCCATGAAACGGAAGATGAAAGAGGCTCTTGGAACCAGCAGGTTAGATCAAACGCATTTGTAAACGATTCTTTCAGTTGATCACTAACACTCAACTTGCTTCTCTTGTTCTTGTTGTGTTGGTTTGTTGTTGTTGCAGGTAAAAGAGGAAATGGATAACCTAAGAAGAGTCCACTAGGTTTCACAGAGGCAAATAAACATGAAGGAAACAACACTCTCCTCTTATCTTTCTCACATCTACTTTAGTTTCTTGCTCTCTATCTCTGTTTTATCTTTAGTTGTTACTGGATGTAACTTGAATGTTAAAAAAGAACATAACACTTCAATGCATTGGATCTAGTGTTTTAAGTAATCTCTTGTCGAACTATGTTTGAAGTGTTCTGAGTATCTTTTGTCTTGCACATTGTGTCATTCCAAGTTAAGGCTCTTTGAAGTAGTGCAGAGGAGCTAGTACAAATCTGGAGACAGAACACTTGTTATATTTTCCAAAGAGTTTATGATGTCTGAAACACAGAATCACTTTCTTGTTCACAAGGAACAGTAAAGTAGTAAAAGAAGATAAGATGGTGTGTTCCTCCTACCAACACAGAAAACATCAAAGTAAAGATTCTATAACCTCATTCCTCAAGACAAAACAACAAACCTAGAGACCATCAGTTTCCCCTTGCTCTGTCTCGACAACTTCATCTTCCTATTATTGTTTTGTTTAGAGTGGGCAACTCGGGTTCCTCATCAATGTCCTCAATCTCCCATTCGGTTTCGGCAATTTCGGTTGTGCCCTCGTCTTCAAGCTCTCAAAATACTGCAACCATAATAAAACCAACGACCATTGTAGCCTTCTTCCGACCAAAATATATATACTGCATCCATCTTTAGAAATGTAAGCTCATAGCTTTTTACCTGTTGCTTCCTCTTTCTCTCCAACTCCGCCTGATCAAAAACATAAGATAAGTTAAGTTGTTGTAATCCCTTTCACAAAAGGAATGGACTCTTGACGAGATGTAGTAAATACCAATGCATGTTTTAGCTGAGCATTCTCTTCTTTCAACTGGTTCAGTTCAGCTTCCAATTCCACTGTATAGGCCTTCCCATAACAACAAGAAACAACATTAGCTTTTTCTTCTACAAGAAACATTCATAGCTGTCATAAAATGACTGGACAAAAGATCTATGTTTACTTGTTTTCTTGCTCTAGACCTCGCAGCAGACTCGCGGTTCTTGATCATCCTCCTCTGCCTTCGCTCCACTACTTTCTCCACTGGACCATCCGCTACTCTCTTCCTTCCCCTCAACCCTCCCATATCCACTCCATACTGGCCTCCTATGTTATCTACTTGTCCATGTCCTAATCCATCTGATGACACAGGGCTTAGCGGTCCAACCATCCCCATTTGCTGTCCACCTGCTGCAAACCCACCACCGCCTCCATAACATACCCCTGCCTGAACCGGTGGCGCCTGCTGATACCCTCCTCCTCCTGGCCTTTTACCATAACCTGATGGGTCACCTACACCCATGGCCTGACCCGGAAAAGTAGGATCACCGGTTCCTTGAAACACACCATAGAGTTGTTGCTGCGCTGCTGCGGGTATAACACTAGACGCGTTTTGGTTTTGGTTTTGGCTTTGGTTGGGATTAGGTTTGGGGTTACTGGGATGTTCTCTGACCACACCAGCCTTCACTAAGAAGTCCTCAAGTGTCATCTCCCCAAAAGTAGGTTGTCTAGCCGCAGTCTCACCGCCGTTTTGAGCATTGTTTTGACCATTATTACTACTACTACTACGTCCATTGCTGTCTCCTCCACCACCACCACCTCCTCCTCTATGTATCTCAGACCAAACCTCATCAACAGTCTTCCTACAAAGCGGAGCTGGAAGTGTTAACGAGCCTTGACGAGGAAGACTCGGCTGCTTAGCTATCCCTCTCCTACTGTTATTATTATTAGCCCCTTCGTTGCCCGTAGAACCACCACCAAAGACGCCAACACCGCTCTCGCCTCCATTGTTGCTGTTGTTGTTGAAACCATTGTGATTAGGCGGGACAGAATGAGAAGCTGCTGCTTGGTGATTGTTGTTATTCTCCTCTGCGTTCCAAATAGAGACGAGAAACTCGTCCATGTTCATAGACCCGAAGTTCTTGCCGTTCTCACAGAGAGCATGTTGGAACTCGTCGAGTGTCAATGAGTAGATAGAGGATTGTCTTCCCAACGAAGAAAACGGATGATGATTCTCACCACCTCCTCCTCCTACTCCATTCTGTCTTGCCTGCGCCGTCGACGACTCCACTTCTCGCTCTGACATCATCTTTGTTTCTCTAAGTACCATTTAACAACTGCACATACACACAAACAATGACCAATTAACATCTGTATTCACACTATATTGAAACATATCACCTACCTAGCTAGAGACGACAATTATAACCATTTTGTCTCTTATAAATTAAAATTGTCGTATTACTTTGACCAAACATTAGATACTTACTTATCCAGATCACAGAAACATATGAAAAAAACATATGAAAAGAAAAAGATAATTAAGTCGGTCCACGTGAAAATAAAGAAGAACGGTCGACATCATGACAGCGACAAACAATACTAAATATAGCAATAAACAAACTAATAATTACACATTTCAATAAAGTTTCCGTTTCCAAAAGAGGAAAAAATATCATACCCCACTAGTTTCCTCTCAAAAGCTAACTTATCAACACATTAGATAATTATTAGAGCTTAATTTAGCTTGGGTCATCCTTAAATCCACCATATAAACCAAAATTAAACGCATATGAGAGGACCATAAAAGCAAATACCTAAACTAAAGTGGTCGGAGTTTATAAACCTAATCCCAACCAAAGATCTTGAAGAACAATAAACAAATCAAGAAAGTGAGAACCTGAAAATGAAATATGTATGTCGAAAAACCGGTGGCTTTTATGTTCCTCCGCCGCCGGAAAACTGAAAGAACTAATGCTTCTTGTTCTAGAGGTTCACCCTCCTTCACATAGCTTTTAATTAAGCCGCCGGAGAACTTTAACTGAAAGAAAAGTTTTTTGAGGGAGAGAGAGATGAAATGGTGTGAGAGAGAGAGAGAGGCGGTAAAAAGAGAGATTGTATTTATTTTTATGGTTCACCCACGAAGAGAGACAAGGGTGGAGGTCAACATCTTTTGTCCAAAGTTATCTTCGACCAATGAGAGATGTAAGCTAAGAGAAGTCCAGGTCCAGGCCCATGATCAGAGGCAAAGAATCTGTACGGCTGCTTCCGACACGTGTTCCGCACGTGTCTCTCTTCTGTTTCTTGGAGTGTCTTCTCTTGGGCTCGACGCGTGTTATACTTCTCTGCTTCGGCTTACACAAATGTTTTTTCTTTTACGTCAACACTGTTCTGAACCGATGGATTCTCTTTTGAAAATTGCTTTCTTTATTACGATTCGAGAGAGATGAAGAAAAAGAAGAAAAAGTTTGTTAGAGATTATCAAAATATCTTTGTCTTATTTCTTAATCGCAAAACTATACAATATATTGTGTGCTATATACAAATGTGGTATACTAACTTAACCGGTGTAAACCATAAAATCAATCTAAACCTTATACATACTTCCAATAGCACTAGAAGTTGAAGCAAACCAGAACTCTAGAAGTGTGATTTTGGTTTTTTTAAGCCGAGACTTTTGTATTAATCACAACTCAAATTTAGTGATTATAATTTTTTGTGGTTAATAATAGGTAATAAAATAGGTCGAACTCTTTGTTCATAATTTGTTTTCGAATAACCAATAAAAAAGTATAAATAACTTTTAGAGATCAATACAATTTTATAAGAAGACATATATATGTATGTTCTTCCAAAATAATGAAATAGTCATATTTTTTTAAACATTTCTATTGTTGTTGTCCTTAGCTAGTGAAAGTAGACTTGTTCGATTTTGAATAGTAGTAATACTGCGTTTGGTGTCAGTCAAAAACTTATTAAATAGGAGAAAAAAACAAAATCAAGAAATTAATTATCCTCTTCTTTGGTAAAAGATTTTTTTTTTTTTTTAGACTTGACAACAGAAAATATGATTCCAACCTTCGTTTACGAGTGCACGTGGACTCAACGCTACGAATAAGGATTATATCCCAATTAAAATTTGTTTGTATATTCATATCATTATAGATATTAGATATAGCAAAAAATCAACAATATAATTAATTAAAAAAAAATGCCGACAATAAAAAATAATTAAAAATATCCGACCTGCCGGAATCGAACCAGCGACCTAAAGATTACAGCAACTACTACAGTCTTCCGCTCTACCAACTGAGCTAAGGTCGGATGTTGGTTAATAACTCCGTATGATTATTAATATCGTTTAGACTACAAACAAACACACAAGTTTTTAACATAGCTATTTTAATAAGCTACCAAAACTCACTCTAATATCTACCCACAAGGCCACAACATATAATCAAACAAATTTGAGAATCTCATGAATCTCTCTGATTGGTTCAAAGTATTATAGCAATCATGTCACAAAACTAAATTAGCCCCATTTTTTTGTAAGACTTTTAGTTCTTGACTTCATCGTTGGTTAAGAGAGTCTTAACAATTTTATTAACCATACCTGGAGCAAAAGGGAACAAATGCCCAGCTCCAGGAATCTCATGGTATTGGATCCATGGCAGCTTTTGCGCAATGTAACGTTGCAGAGTCACAGGGACAAGCACATCATCATCTCCCTGCCACAAGTGTACTGATCCCTCATTGTTCGGAAACAGATTCTCGAGTTCCATTGGATCGAATTCCCAAGTTCCAAATCCAACAATCATGTCACGGTGCAATGTCTCGTGTGTTCCTTGTTGCCTTATTTGTGCCTAAATAAAGAGACTTGGATTTGATGAGAATGCAAATAAGTGAAGTAGAAGAAGAAAGAAGTGATGATGCAATTCTTATATATACATACCTCATGCGGCCTTCCTGCAGCACCGAGCTTAAACATGATCTCTTTGTCTGCTTTGGAAAACACACCGAGATTTCGGGCCACAACACTTGATCCAGAGAACCACTCCTGTGAGTTCCACCAATGAGTAAGCCAAGGAACGTAGTGTGCAACACGAACCGCCCATTGGTCATTTCTCGCTTGCTTGTAATAAGCTTCGGTTGATAAGTCTGATGGAAAGTTCTTCCACCAATAGTTCACCACTGGAGCAACAAGTGTTACTCCAGCCAACCTAAAGAATCAAACAGAGTTATACACTCACACACATACACACAACAAAACCATTCCCTTATATAACTATGTGATCATTAAGAATGTTAGTTCTGAAAGTGATACCTGTGAGGAATGTACTTAAGGCATGCCCATGTGGCTTGTCCACCCATCGAGAACCCGATGACATAGAACTTAGAGCCTAGACTCAACTGATCAGCAAGCTCTTCTACGTCCAAAGCCAAGCTTTTGGGAGTACGGTTTGGGTCAGGATCACTCTCTCCATAACCAGGTCTATCAAATGAAACCATATACACACCTAGTCCTTCTTTTATATCCTACAACATCGATATCAAAAGTTAACATCATAGCAACTAGTGATGTTTTTTGGCATGAGAACATTATAAAAACAAGTACCGGTGATAGTAGAGCTGCGAAAACATTATCGTGCCTGCAACTATCAGATCCATGGACAACGACGATTCTATGGGTAGCTTCATCTCTTGGAACTCCTTGCTCTGTGTAAGCTAAATGTCTTCCGTCTCTAAGCTTAATCCTTGGTCCTGTGATGGATGGGCCATCAGGAGAGCCACATAGCTTCGATGGAGGAGGCTGGATCGCCTTATAAGTCGAAGCAGCTATACAGACAAAGAACACCAACAACAACTTCTGAAGAACACCTGTAACTCAGATTCAGAGAAACAGAGGTTTTTGTCCTGTCTTTAAAAATGAATCTTCAAGGGCAAGAAACCAAAGCTGTGATGTCTCTTAAGACCAAACTCATCACTCATATGCACTTATTAAACTGTTAAAAGATTCCTCAAAACAAAAAAAATTAATGTGACTGTTGCCATAATTAAATGTGATTTATCTGAATTTTCAATAATCTAATAATCATTTCACTTCACATCAATATGACCAAGTTCTCTACTTCTTGAAAAAAAAAAAAAATCAAAAATTAAAAATACTGGAATCAGAGAAAATTTTCTTGATGGGTTTTTCCTTTTTAGAGACAAAAGAAGAAATTTCAAAATCTAATGGTGAATTTTAAATAGAAGATAGAAAAGATCAAACCTGAGGAGGGAGACCTAGGAGGATCTGTTGATCCAGTGGCCATGGTCGAGAGAGAGAGAGAGAGAGATACAGGTAGAAAAAGGGAAGTAGCTGGAAAGTAAGAGAGAAGAGAGGTTGGTCTAAAAAAACGCAGGTTAGACTATCTAAAGGGGTTTACTTGCTGCAACTTTTACAAATTTGGTCGATTCTTGTTTGTTTGTTTGAGTTGTTAAGCCAACGTAGTAGGAGTAAGATGTGAATACCTTTAAGCCACGTAATCCCGTTGATTAAATTAAAAAGTTACTATCACCGAGTGGAATAATAGAACCCGAAAAACTGAAAAAAAAAAAGGGGAAGTAGAAAAAAATGCAAAGTTTATAAAAAGAAAAGCATGTAACATATTAATTGCAAAATAATACGTAGATAGTTTTGGTAGGTGTATATCTGATTAGTGTTAGGTGTACCTTCTCCTGATCTCCTCCATATATAACCTTTTTATAGTAAACAAGAAATCAAAATTTTATCATTTAGTTTTGAGGTTTTGACAATGATACCGTTGACTTTGTCAACATTTATTAGGAATTGAGATCGAACCGTTAATTTCATGGCATTCGGATTTAAACAAAAATATTTTAGCCATGTTAGAAATGGTGTTGATATATTTATTTGGCATGTTAGAAATGGACTTTATTTAAACAACTTATTTTAGCCATGTCAGAAATAGTTTACAAGTGACATTTTAAAATAATTAAGTGGTTTTGAGTCTAAGTCTATACATTTTATCAAGTTAATAACGGAAATGATTTATATATTTCATTAATAAATATTATTGAACCGGTAATTTCTAAGAGTTGTCTAAATTTTTTTATATAAATTGAGCTATTTACAGTTGGTAAAATAGTATGGATGTCAATATGTATCTTATGAATTACGTAGAGCAAAACTTAGCATAAAAAATGGAGTTCCTTTATCTTAAAGTAAAGAAAATTCTATAAATATATTTTAAACATATTAAATTACTTATTAAATTTCTTTATTTTATTAATTAGTTATATTTTATATCATATATAATACTATCAATACTAAAATCAAAATATATATTTTAAAAATTTTTAAAATCTCAAAATTAGTTTCACAATATACATATATTTTTTTTTTCAAATATCAGAATTAGTCTCACAATATTAATATTTTATTAAATCTTAATACGATTTTAACATAATATTAATATATAATCTAAAATTATGTGTAATGGAACTTCTTAGATAGTTGTTTATACTATAGTTATACAACAATCTAAAATATATATAATTTACTAGATTAAGAGGTATTTAGTCTTAATGAGTAGACTCGTCGTGGTGACTATAAAGTTTGTGGATATGTCTCTATATTTTTGGGTGGACAAAGACAAAAGGTAAAAACTGAGGAGAGAACAGTAAAAAAAATAGTATTCCCTCTCCTAAAAACATATTAGGAAATAGCTCCATAGAACTAAACAAGTAATGTATCATTTATGACGGTTGCTCATTTAAAAATACATACAGCGACCGTTGCACCGTGAACATTTATGTGGTGTAGTACAACATTTATTACTACATAATTCTCAAGTCACGAGTCTATAACAATATCTTTTCTTCTTTTGGAATTTCTTTTTTTTTTTTTTTTTTTTTTTTTTTTTGGTAAAAGGTTAAATTTTATACCAATTTTCAGTTTTTTCTGTACAAAAATCAAACAAACAAATACATTAGAACGGAAAGCTTATACAAGCAAAATAGCCGGCCAGAAGCGAGGACGAGGAAGTCGTCAATCCTGTAATGGAAAGAAGACGGTCTCTAATAGTACGATCAACCACCGCTTGAACCGCTGACGGAGTTGAATGGACATTGGAGAAGACCCTAGCGTTGCGCTCACGCCAAATGAGATAGCATATAACCTGAAGTACGAGCTTGATTAGTGGTGCAGTCCTGGAGGTAGGCGGCTGCCTAGCTTGAGTGATCCAGACCAAGATAGAGCTTAGGTCCGAGGGAGGGGATGACCAGATTCGACCTGCAAAAGCTGTCCAGATTTGTCGCGAGTACGGGCAATTGAAAAAAAGATCTTCATGGCTTTCCATTCCGGAGGAGCAGAGGACACAGTTGGGAGTGACATTCATGCCCCAACTCCGAAGCCTATCCTTAGTAGGTAAACGAGCCTGGAGAGCTAGCCACAAGATGAACGAATATCGTGGCACGGCTTCCTTGAACCACACAGTCTTGTGCCAAGGTACATGAGCGGAGTGAGACCGGAGCTGCTCCCATGTTTCTTTAGAAGAGAAAACCTGAGTAAAGGTACCCGATAACCTCTTCCAGAGATAGACGTCTTCCCCTTTTGTATCATTTGGTGGAGAGATTGAGGTGAGAGTTGCCTGTAAAAGTTGCTGCGAGTCAGACCGAGCAGCAGGCATCCACCATTCTCCATTTCGAACTGCATCAAGAACCTTCCCATTTTTCCTCACTCGCAGTTGTCTTGGACCAATATCACCAACAAGGTCGACTAGAGGGCCCAGGTCGCACCAGTGATCATACCAGAAAGATGCGTTTCTTCCATTACCAACTTCGCATCTCAGAAAATCCTTCAAAACAGGTCGTAACTGCAGCATGCATCTCACAGTACGCGAAAGTCTCTGGGAGTCATTTATAGTCCAGAAACCATTCCTGTGAAACACATTGCCCTTCAACCAAGCAACCCATAGAGAACCCGCATTTGCAAAGAAGTGCCAAATCAGTTTGAGCTGAAACACAATTTGAAAGTCTTGCAACCTGCGTATTCCCAAGCCACCCTCCTGCTTGGGTCTACAAACATTTGACCAAGATACTCTGGCGCCTTGTGCTGAGTCTGTTTTATTCTTCCACAGGAAAGCAGCGCAGAGAGAATCGACCTTCTCATAAAACTTCTTTGGCAAATTGAAAACAGAGCTCCAAAAGTTAACCATGCCATAAATTACTGAAGAGATAAGTCTAATTTTACCAGCGAAGGATAGAGCTTTAACCGTCCATGAATGCAACCTTGAAGTGATCTTCTCTAAAAACGGTTGCAGGGTTGCAAAGGAGATTCTTGCTGGGTTGAGGGGCAAGCCCAAGTACCGAGTTGGAAAGGAGCCTACCTTGATCCCAGATAATGCACTGAGCACATCAACCTCCACCTCCGAGTAGCCTCCAAAAAATATTTCTGATTTCACCGGATTCATATCTAAGCCACTCATTCTCTTGAACTCTTGCATAACCTCTGCAACCCCTGTCAACGAATGCCTCGAGCCATCTGTGAACACCAGCAGGTCATCAGCAAACAGAAGATGGGTGACCTGGGGTGATGAGCAGTGGGGATGAAGTTTAATTTTCCCAGCAGAGGTCGCAGATTCTAGGAGCTTTGAGAGAGCCTCCATAACCATGATGAACAAGTATGGGGAGATAGAATCTCCTTGGCGCAATCCTTTTTCTCCACGAAAGAAACCCGCCAGCTCACCATTGATAGCAACAGAGAACCTTGGTGATGATATACACTCCTTAATCCAAGTACAAAACATAGGGGGGAAGTTAAGAGTTTCGAGAATCTTCAGGACAAAATCCCAACAGACCGTATCGAAAGCTTTCCGGATATCCACCTTAACCATGCAACTTTTCTGGCAGCTGGCTTTTTTATAGTCTCTGATTAAGTCGGAGGCTAGTAGAACATTTTCCCCCAAGCTCCTACCTTTCAGAAAAGCTGCTTGGTTTGGGCTGATGCACCCGAGAAGGATGGGTTTTAGCCTGTTAGCGATAACCTTTGAGATGACTTTATAGATGAGGTTGCAGCAGCTGATTGGTCTAAAGTCACTCAACTTGCATGCTTCTGGTACCTTAGGTATCAAAGCAATGATGGTGCAGTTTAAATCCTTGAGTAGGCGGCCATTGCGAAAAAATTCTTGAACTGCTTCGATCACCAAGCTGCCTACAACCTCCCAGGAGGCTCTAAAAAACTCCACAGAAAACCCATCAGGCCCTGGACTTTTGTTCAAGGGCATTGCAAATACTACCGCCTTGATTTCCTCTGCAGAGACCACGTTCAGTAAGTCCTGAGATTGAGATTCAGTGCATCTGAAGGGTAGTAAACCTCGTAGTTCCTCCACTGAAACTGGCGACGTTGGCATGTCCGTATGGCCCAACACACCCGCAAAATATTCTGCAGCAAAAGCCTTCATCTCCGACAACTCTGAAAGCCTTCTACCATCCTGATCGCAAAGGAAGTGAATATGATTCCTAGCCGCCCTTTGAGACACTGACTTGTGAAAGAAAGCAGTGTTTTTATCCCCCAGAGCAAGCCATAGAATTCTGGATTTTTGACGATAGAACTTTTCCTCCGCTGTAAGTAACGTCTGCCATAAAGCTCTGGCTTCATGCTCTTCCCTTACTGCCGGAGCATCCGGCGATGAGAGGATCCAACGTTGAAGATCAGCAACTTTGTCAGCCTGACTCTTCACCCTTGCACTGATGTCGCTAAAATGTTGTTTGTTCAAGAGCCTTAATGCCAATTTGAGGTTCCGCAAAGAACGAACCAGCTGGTATTGACTGGTCCCTTGAAAGGCGAGAGGGTTCCAGCTTTCCTGGATGGTGTCCTTGAATCGAGGGTGGTCCAGTAGATGCTGGAAGAACTTGAATGGCTTCCGGACCGAGCGCTGCAGAGAAGGTATATAACAAAAACAAGCTGCGTGATCTGACTGCAGAGGCGGTAGAAATTCCACATAGGAGTCTCTGAAAGTGTCAGCCCAAGCCTGGTTTATAAACGCATGATCGATCTTCTTGGCAAAGGGATTTACCTCTTGATTGCTCCACCATGTAAAGGGAAGACCTTTAGACTGAGCTTCAAACAGGTCCGCTTCCTGCAAAGCCAAGTTGGTGTCATCAATCCCTGAGAAATCCACTTCCTGGGTGAGATGTTCAGAATGCTGAGAAATTCGCAAAATCTGGTTGAAGTCTCCCACTACTGACCAAGGTGTTCGGTTGACTGGAGTGTTTGTATTCAACCAGACCAACTCCTCCAAGAGTGGAACTCAATCCTCCAACACATTGAAACCGTACACAAAAGAAACCGTGATATTTAAGCTTATCGACGGGATAAAGAACCCACAAGTGATAAGCTGAGGAGAAACTTTGTACACTACCATAGATACCATCGGGTCCCAACACACTACTATTCTAGCCGTAGCATGATGGTCAAAATTCCCAAAAAAATTCCAACCAGCAGGGATTGCCCTAACAACTCGTCCTGCATTTATTGACCGAATATGCGTTTCAAGGAACGCTCCAAAAAGTGGCTTATGGAGGGTAATCCATTGCTTTGTAAAGTCCTGACGTCTGGTACTATTCAGACCTCTGATATTCCACACAAAAAACATATTTATAGATAATTAGTGTGATGGTGTGACCTTTCGGCCACTCCTCCTGCGCGTAACCAGGATGAAGGGTGGTTCTGAATCCTCACTCCGCTGTTCCTCTGTCCGTGTGGTCGCCAGGGAGCCCGTGATAGGTGTTGTAGTGATGTCTGTCTCCACCACATTAACCTCTATGATCTCAGCTGACCCAGCTGATTGAGCAGTGTTACTAGATACAGGGGATCCCTCCTCCACCAGCTCTACTGAAGTAGATCCCAACTGATCCCCAACCTCAACATTAGTCCGGGGAAGAACCTTTGTCTCCACCTCGCTCAAGTCCTTAGCCTGATTTGGGTGATTAACAATCCTGGTCACACTCTTGACCTTCCATTCAAGCTGCTGTGGAACACGAGTCCGTCTCTCAGTTGATCTGCCTTGCCTAGAGCGTTGCCTAGAGCGTCGGTGGTTCCGAGGTCTGCTCCGTGACCGGTGAGGTTGCTTACGCAAAGAGGGAGATGCCGCCGGCCTGGAGGGACAATGGGAGAGGTCATGTCCATACGCTTTACACTCTGTGCATCGTGGAGGAAGCCATGGATAAGAGACATCAATCTCCACTTCCCTTCCATTGGAAAAGCCAGTAATGATCTTTGAAGGGAGATCTTTGGTGAGATCAACCTTAACGACAACTTTTGCCACCTCAAAGTTTTCCTTCCTCTCTGTTTCTGGAGCCACCGCAACAGGTTTCCCTATAGCAGTTGTCAACCTACTAAGACTCTGTTTGTTAAACAAGAGGTAAGGGACACCACGCAGTTCTGCCGTGATGGACGCAGAAGTAATAGGAGGGGACTCCGGAGTGAACTCAGGAGACCACGGAGATACAAACATGGGATGTCCCGCAATTTTCCATACATTACGACCCAGGAGGATAGCTCTTGTCCTAGGATTTGGGACTCGCAAGAGAAAAGCTCCAACGCCAATTTTGTGGACGAAGATGCGAGGACCAGTGCGCGCCCAAAGAGCATTCACAACTCCTATAACTCTACCCATGTCCGGGGAACTGCCATGAAATTGAGCAAAAATGAAGTCTTTAAACTCTTCCTTAGCCTCCTCTATGTTTTCATCAGGAATAAGCACAAATGGAGCGCCAGTGACGTGCTGGGTCGGAGAGCCAATTTCCTCTAATTGGTTGGAGACACCAAAGAGGTTGCTCCACTTCTTGTCCATGGGGGAAGGAGACGGGCCCTTTTGAGAATCCTGAGGACCAGCCTCAGTAGGAATAAGAACAAGGTCCGAAGGAGGTGAGCCATAAACCGAAGCCTCAACAGCAACAGGAGGAGAAATAGCTAACTCCGGTGGAGAAATCACAGACGGAGAGAGAGTGGCCTTGCCGACCTCAGAGATCGATGCAGACTGTCGACCTAGATCTGGATCTGGAAGTTGAGCGACTGAAGAAGGCAGGGAAGGAGCAACCGGAAGCTCCTCAGAGCCACTAGGGGAACTTGCCTCCAGCGAGGGGACCTCAGACTTACCGGATTTGACGGAGTGACCTACCACCGCGGAGATACGAGCAAATTGGGAGGTACCCGGAATCGTGTGAACCGACCGAGAGGCACCATTGAGCACTCTTGAACCTTTCGAGCCTTTCTTTTTCTTCTTAGCCATTGGATGATTCTCATTTACCGGCGTGAGGCCGGCAAACGGCGGCGATTTGGGTTACGGAAGCTAATCGCCTTATTTTCCTTTGTCTTTTATTTTGTTTTCTTTCGATTCTACTACAATAACCATTGTTTTCTTTTGGAATTTCATTTTCTCTTTATATTTAAAAAGTAGGTATCGTGAAAGTCCCAAAAAATTCCCAACAAAGATAGTTGTAGATTCGTTGAGGACCGTTCTACTGACCCATCTTCTCCTCCCGTTATACACACTCTATATATACGTAATAACTACAGAATCAAGTATAAATCACAAGATTCCTAAACCGGAAATTAATCAGAATCAACATGACACATCGTGTTGGTTTGGTAAATTGGGGAACAGAAGCAGAAGCAGAAGCAGAAGAAGAAGAGAAACAAGAACCAAAGGAACCTAAAAGCGATGGCGAGGAAGGTAGTGAAGATGATCTGTTCGAGATAGACCTGGAGGCAGTAAATGATCTGACTTCGTCTCCACCGTACGATTGGAAGAGATTTCCGGCAAGGACGGGCAGTGTTTTACTGGCCAACTGTCTGTTACCAGCTGCAGACATCTCTAGTGCAGTGCCGGCAACGTCAAAGGTTGGAGTGATTTGGTTTGGTTTTTAGAGGATTTCTTTCATCTTAAAAAACTAAGGGTTGAGGGTAAGAACGCTTAACTTAACAATTTACGGTTCTGTCTATACATGGCATGTGTTAAGACGAGTGTTTAATGGTTTATCACTAGTTGATCATTTCATATTATAGGATATAATGGAGTAACTAGGTGGTGTATACTGGCTTCATTTAGCAAAACATTGTAAAAGATATAACGAACCGCTTAAAAGTTTGGTTTCTATCGAGTCTTTAAGATCGTAATTCTTCTACTTGTTCGGGTACTCAAGAACATGAGCATCCCTTGAGTACATCCATCACATTTATATATCTACATTGTTTGTTTTCTGTTCAAAATATTGTGGAGAAACTGGTCGAACACACAAAAGTAGTTAGTTCCCTGGGTCATGGTAAAAAGAATAGGCTCATCCAATTGTAAATCACTGATGATCAGACGTGAGGAAAGGTTTCCAACAGCAATCACGTTAAGCTCTAGCAAGACGATATCGTCAATTTAAAAGTAAATTCCAGCAAAGAGACTGTAACTTAGACGGAGACCACTCTTTTTTTTTATGTGGCAAATGCTATCAACAAAAGTAGGGGCGGGCAGTTCTAGAAAATAACTTCAAGATAGTATTATAGTAAACTGAAGCCAAGAGCATATCCTACTACTCTCTCTCTCTCTCGGGGAACAGACCAATACCAAGTAACTCTATCTAGATGCTAATCAGAATATCATTCGACTGTCTTAGTTCCAAACTTCCAATCGGCCAAAATCTAAACATAATTTACTCAGCCTACTTTAAACCACAGTTTACGCAAATCCTAACAGAGTCAACCATTCCTAAAACTTGACACCTAAGAGAATAATCCGAGATATAAGCACATCTTCATAACTTCATACCAATAAAAACATTTGTTCTGCATAGGCTCAGCAATTAATCCCAAACAAGTTATGTCAAAAGGCTGAACAAACACATCAATGGAATCGTATAAAATAATTCTTAAGTAAACACCTCGTAGGTCAAGTGAAAAGATACACAAACATTGAATCAAATTTCTTCTTAAACACCTCTCTAAATTTATCCCAAAAAAAAAAAAAAAAAACCTTTACACCTTCGCTGCTATTCCCACCCAATTCATCAACCTCACATCCAAAGAACTTATAGCAATTTTTTTTTGCTACTCGCAGAGGACATTCAAAATATAACAAGAAGGGAGAATAAAGTATAGATCAAGAAACAAGCGTACGCGATCAAGCCACGATGCTCTTCACCACCATCAGCTAGTGAAACCACCAAAGTAGAACAAGCCCTAGTTGACCACAAAACAAACACCCCAGCAAGCACGTACTTAACCACCCCAGCTCCTTGCGGCACGAACAACGACACCGCAGATAAAACCACCACCGGAAGCAAACAGTAACCAACCAAGCTCGTACACGTATGGAGATTAAGGTTCCCGTTTCGACCAGCAAGCATGTTGAATACAACGTACAAGAAGATAGAAGAAACGACGATCCATCCAAGTATAACACCGAACTGGATCTTACCAGCTAACAACTGAAACAAGCAAAGAGCTAGGTATAGAAAGATCGGACCAGATAGATCTGAATCCTTATGAACAGTTTGATTAATCCGAAACGGATTCAGAATCGATCTAGTCTTCTTCCAGATTTGATCTGGATGTATACCGAGCTCGTCAAGCAGAGGCTCCTCGTCTTCAAACGATGGCGAACCACCACCACCACCACCGCCGAAAGAGGAAGATGAGGAGATTGTGCCGCCGAATGGTCCGGCTTGTGTAGCGGATGACGCGGCTGCGGATCCAATGTTGAACGATAGGAAAGGGATCTGGGAAGAAGATGAAGGAGGTGGCTGTTGAAACGGAATCGGTGAGAATCTTCGTTGCTGGACATTAGCACCGCCTGAAGATCCACCGGTTGGGAAAACTACAGGTGGTACTGCGAAATCCTTCGTCATCTTCGGAGATCGACAAAATTAGTAACGAGAATTCGAATTTTAGGGTTTCACGATTTGGGATCAATTGCGAGAAAGAAAATTTTTCCCTTTTTTCTTGATAGTGAAGCGTACAGGTACAACAAGACAGCTTTAGAAGAAGGCGCGTGAGGGTATTTTTGTCAAACTATTTAGTTTTATGATGAGATATAGCCACTAGCCTTCTTCGGAATTGGTTTGTTGACGTATATGTCTGCTGTGGTATTACCATTGTATCCTCTTTTATAAACTTGAAGGGCCCAATGGATCTCATCGGCCCAGTAAAATATTCGATAACGTGGCAGGGTGTAATTGGTTTTGAAGACCGCCGGACTAAAGATTCAACCAGCGGTGACTTCGACTAGACGGTGACTTTTTTTTTGCCGGGGCTTTCGTTCCCAATTGATTATGGCCGTCGATGGGGAGAGTGTGTCGATGCCGATGGCGGTGTCTGCTTGCGTCGGTATGGCACTATTCTACGTTCTGATTCTTTATGCTCCCACCGTGATTCTCCGTCTCCCGTCGGCGTCTTCTTACTTAGAATTTATGATCCGGAGATTTATCTGCGCGGCTATATCTACTGTAGCGTCTCTCGTCTTCACAGCTTTTGTACTCCCGGTATGCTTCTCTCTCTGGAAGTCCCATTTCACGATTTGATGTTGAACTCTCCGTTGAATCTGTAATCGAACTAAGTCAAATCTAAACGGAGCTAGTTATATAGCCACAGTGTCTCTTTAATCTATGAAAACAAGATGTAATCTTGATGCATTTGGTTGATGTATGTGTTCTTCATGGTACACCAAAAGATTCATGACTATGATATGTGTTTGATACAGTGGCAACACTTAGATACAAGACTCACTGAAACTTGTATTTCCTTGTTTGCTCGAGTAATGTTAGATAAAAAGCTGGGAGGCATCTGTTTATGGCATAAGGACTGATCATCTGGTAAGTAAGCTCTTTGTCTCAGTGTGTTTACTCGTAGGCGGTTTGCTTGTTTACACTTTCCATCTTTAAAGGTTTTGTTTTGTGATATGGAACAGTGGCAAGGAGTAGTGTATCCTCTTCTGTTGACCTCTCTCATTTATGCCGGATCTTTGGTCTCGAAATTGTTATTGCTCTTGGAATCATGGAAGGAGACTGGTGAAGGGTGTAGCTCCTTTAATAACATCAGAAGGTTTGTTCAAACATTCCCTGCTTCGGTACTGACAGGTGCTTCTAATGTTTCCGTTTGGCGCAATTTTATCGTGGTAATTTTTCTGTTGGCCATCTCTTTTAGCTTAACTGTTAATTCTGCATTGAAACTGCATAAGTTTTGATTTTTCTGCTTTAACTGTCACTTTTATATGCATAAGACGAAATCGAAAAACTTATGGTCTGTTAGATTTGGCATTTCTTGTGATTTGCAGGCACCAGTAACCGAGGAACTTGTTTTCCGAGCCTGTATGATACCTTTGCTTCTGTGTGCTGGATTTAAGATTTACAGCGCCATCTTTCTCTGCCCAATTCTCTTTAGCTTGGGTTTGTTTCTTTTGTTTCTCTATTAATGACAGTTTACCACTCGTGTGAGATGCAAACTGCTGGATTTGTCTGACTTTTGTATGTTCTGTGCAGCCCACTTGAACCATTTCAGAGAGATGTACATCAGGCATAACCGCAGCTTTCTCAGGGCTTCACTGATTGTTGGTATGTCATCTTTGCTATCCTTAAGTCATAATAATAATGCTTTGTTAATAAGTCCTGAGCTTCACTTGTCCGATGATCAGGTCTTCAGCTTGGCTACACAGTCATTTTTGGTGCATATGCATCTTTTCTCTTCATCAGAACCGGTATATTTCTCGCATTTATATTCGTTACATGTAAAGCCCTTCTTATATTGGCCTTGATGATGATGTCTCCTGTATTGTGTAATATTGACAGGACATCTTGTTGCTCCTTTATTTGCTCATATATTCTGCAACTACATGGGATTGCCTGTGCTATACGCAAGAGGAAAAGGTAAGACATAAATTTCAAGGTTGTTTGTTTAACAAATGCAGATACAGAAGAATTAAGCTGTAAAGATGGTCATGGTTCTTCTCTCAGGTTTGGTGAGTGTGGCGTTCTTAGGCGGTGTGGTTGGGTTCGTCTCACTTCTCTTTCCTTTAACAAAGCCTCTCATGTACAATGACAGAACCGACGATTGCCCTTGTTGGTTTGGCTATTGTTTGTGGAATTGAACACATCCTCCGAGTTTATGTTTACAAATTTCCACTGATCATGTCTCATAATCTATTTGGACACACACAGTATTTAAATCATGGTCTTTTACTGCAAGCTAATGTTCTTGATAAAAACAATCAAGAACATTAGCTTGACTTCTGTAACATTAGCTAATGGTCTTTTATGTAGTTTTACTTTTGTAAATATTGACTTCTCTAATTAGACAAAAACAATCAAAAAATTTATAATGGTTAGTGTCTTCAAAATCAATGATAGGAAAAGGATGGTCTAGTAAGATGTACATCACAATGTCTTACATAAAGGTCCCGAAACTATATTGTCCAATGTCAATATGCCAAATTCATTTTTTAATTTTTTTTTTTGAATAGAGAAACAATGATTAGAAATTGAACGGAAGGTCCATAAGCTTGCATCAGAGAGATTCAGAAGATGATGTCTTGCATGATCTTCCAAAGAGATTTTGAGGGGTAATCATCAAACGGAATAATTTTCTAGAGATTATTTTTTCAAAGTTGACTTTCAAAGTCTGAATTTACCATGATGATATGCACTTAGATGTTACGAAAATTATGTTTCTAGATTCGTAGGTGTCTCTGTAATTTTCTCACCAGCACTTGAGTGAGTTCTATGCCACATTCCTACGAAATTTGAAGAAGCTGGATTGCATCTATGGTCAAGATTAGATCTGTGAGCTCCAGTTTGCTTGTGTGAACTTGACACGGTGATCTAAGGATATGAGTGATCCCCCAATTTGGGCGGACGACGTCCCAACCAAAGATTTTGGTGAAGGACTAAATGAAATAGAGTCGAAACTATTGGCCTAAGGTCGGGTAAATTTTTGTGTGAGATGTGTGTTGTTTATGAATCAAAGATGTAAGAAAAATCACCCCCAACGAAAAAAAATATATATATCCCTACATTGTATTAGATTCACTAGTTCTATATATTTGGATGATTTTAAAAAGTTGAAGACCAATACTATTATGAACATTTTAATATCCACATGATCAATACTATATTATGAACATTCATAAACCAAATTGTTTTAAAAGGAGGTAATAATTAACATTTTAATATGCACATGATCTAATAAATACAGTCAATAGGACACAACTTTGATCACGTGATTTAAAATTGGTACTTTGGTAGTAACTAGCAAGTACTTATGTTCTTCTAAACACACTTTTCTCGTATCTTCTGATATCCCTTATGGACCTTATCACTACTTTATACTTATAGAATTTTTGGTAATTAAAAGAAAACAAACTGCTTTATAATTTATATATTACTTTATAAAATTTTGGTTGAGGACCTTGAGGTTATAGAACTCCTAACTAACATAACTGTGACAGAAAGAAACTACAACCAAGGTCACATGTTATTACTACCCTTTACACTTTGTTCTTTCAAGACCATGTAATTTATTTTTAAAAATAACAAAAGGGATATTAATAAAAAAAAAATGTAAAGATACTGGTTGTTTAAGTTAAGAGAAGAGCTCAGAAGGGTACAAATGTAGTCCCAGAATCCACCATGTCCTAAACAACCAAACCCCACATGAAAAGGCAAAATAGAAAAATCTAATTAACATATAAATGGAAACAAAAGTAAAATATCCCTGAGAGAAGAAGATAGGTCAGACAGAGAGCACACAACGCTTCTGTCCTTTTTCTAGTAAATCAGGAAGAAAGAAAGAAAGAAGAACCCACCAAATATAAAAACTACTCGATAATTAATAATAATAATACTACCACTAACCAAACTATTCTTAACTAATTTTTTTTTCATACATTACTACACCAATAGGAGAAAAGAAAATGATATAGGCGGGTTCTTCTAGTTAACCAAATCCAAATCTTGTCCTAAAGAGTTTTGTTGTTGTTGTTGTTCTTGTTGTTCCATGATCAGGATTAATGTCCAGAAGCAGAGCTTGATGATGAAGAGAGATTGTTGTTGTTGTTGTTTCCTTGGTTTGATGATCCATTGGAGAGCTTCTGTTTGAGTTCGAAAAGGAGTTGTTGGTTCTCTTGATTCAGAATCTGAGCTTTCTTCCTCAACCTCTCGTTCTCCTTTATTATATAACAGTTTTGCAAGTACAGCTTCGAGTTTAGCCTCTCCATCTCGACAACTTCTGTTTCTTCAAAAAAGATAAGGTGAAATTATGTTAGAAGAAAAAAAAAAGAAGAAGAGAGATTTATTTCTTAAAGATTTCGAGTTATGATTATAGATAGTTGCGGTTAAATCATTGCAGCACCACATGGGTTGTGCAGCTTCACACGTTTAATAAGGGAATTACACTAAGCAAAAATCATGACCGCATTTATTTCGTTCTCTACCAAAAATGTCAAAAAAAAAAAAAAAAAACTCTTTAAAGAAAAACCAATGATCAAACAGAGGAACAATCATGCTCTTTTTGGTTGCGAGGATAAAAGAGAAATAAAGAAGAAGATAAAGCCACACCACAACAATGAGAACAAAAAATAAAGTAATGATGATGATGCAGTAACTATAATGATGAAATTTCAAAATAAAAACACCAAAACAGAGCCGGTACAAGCAAGAAAACAGAACATAGGTTTTTTTTATCGTAAAATAAAAAGAAGAAGAAGAGAGTTTTTGAAAAAGAAAAACAAATAAATAGGGTTTATTCGGTTGCCTTTGTCTGAAAGAAAAGGATATAAAGCTTTAAGATTTTCCAACGATTTAAAGTTTGTTATAAAGAAGAAAAAAAAATAGTTGGGTTGTTGTTATGGTAAATGATAATCACGTTGCTTGTACGTGAGGGGAGACGACCATATGTAGAGTGAGTGAGTGAGTAAAGAAAGAGAGATTTACCTTTAGGGGAAGAAGAGACTTAACTGGAAACGAAATGAAGTGGGTTTATGTTGTTGTTGTGAGGGAGAGAGAGAGAGATTGTATGAAATGTATGGAAGGTAGAGGGACAAAGAGAACAAAATGAAGATAGTGTCTCTTATATAGAACTCCCAAAAGCTAGAGAGAGAAGAAGAGTGAAAGGGGACATGCTTCTCTCTCCTGACACAACAATCATGCTTTGTGTTGTGTTTATGCTTAGATGGCGGCCGATTTCGCAGCTCTATATTTTTCTTTTCTTTTTTGTCTTTTAAAAAATAATAATAATAATAATGATTTGAGAGGGAAAGAAAAAAAAAAAAAAAAAGATTTGTGTTGCGTCATGTGAATGATGAATGATGATCGTAAGAGGAGAAGAGTGATAGAGAAAAAAAAACTTGAGGGTTTGGTTTTGGTCTTTGGTGTATGAGATGTGCTGTTCTTTCTCTTTTCACCATGTACATTCCCGACCCGCCAAGTGAAGTAATATCGTTTTGATATCATAGACCAAATAAATCTATAAATGTCATTACAATATCAAAATGATAGAAGTGAATCCTACAACTCCAAATTTATAACCAATTCATGGTAATATACTGGTTGAATAGATTCACTTTTGGATTAAGATACCAATTAATTCAAGTTTTCGTACTCTGATTTCAATCATGATTGGTTATTGTGTATTTGTAAATTTTGTTAATCTCTTTCATGTGTTACCACATGGATTCAAATCCACAAATGCATGTTTTGTAGTAGGGAAAAAACACACACAACCAATGGAAGTCATAATGTTGGTGGTAAAAAAAAAAACTAAACTAAAGAACAGTTCTAACTACTTACTAGGGTACCCTAAAAACCAAATTAAATACGTAGACCGGCTTGGGTTGATAGTTAGATAAGGAGGGGGGTAGTTTGTAGTAAGGAAAGGGTAAAGGTGTAAATATAGAAGAGAGGGTGAAACGAGTTATTGAGTGAAAATGATGATGATGATGATGATGATGAAGGGGAGGGCTGTATATAGGCCGTCGTCCCCCAAAGATTCGCAATGATGGTTTGGGATTGGTTCGAACCATATCATAATCATTCATTATACAATTTAGACCATTTTCATTGCTCTCTTTACTACTTTCATATCCCGGTTTGGTCTATATTGGTTTAGTCAACACTACTCATCATCAGCCATAATAACACATCTTAGAAGGTGAGTTCGTGTTCGATTTTTCTTCATGAACCCTTTCATCATCCCTTCATTTAGATAAAGATCGAAATAATTAAAAAGAGAGAAATTATGAACGAGGAAAGTTTTGGGACCCCAAGAAACAAAAAAAAAAAAAAAAACTCTCTCCATATGGGTTATGAGTGTGCCACAGCGTGAAGCATCATAGTTTACAAGGTGGATTGTTTCTGTCTTATGGTCAAATCTTAATCATGTAGCTTCATTAACCATATATCGTCCCTCGTGGACCTCGTTCGGTTACATAATCATACGAATTATTGCACTTTCACGTTTATAATTACTTTCTCTTAATCAAAATCTTGTGATTTGTTTTTGGCGTTTATTATTTTTATTCACGTATTAATTCATGTTTTGTGAGCGGTGAAATTGTGTTTCCCGTTTTTGCCTTTTGCGCTAAGCATTCAATGACTTTAAAATTCAAAACATAAGTTCGAACTCATAATTATTATGTGTGTCTTGAAATGGAACTACAAATAAATTAAAAAAATGGAAGCAAGAAAATAAAATAAATAAATAGTGGTTGCACTACTTGCTTACATCAAAGGCAATGATAATTAATAAGTAGGGAGGTGTGTGTGTGAGTCATGAGTCATCTCATCCATCTTATTATTGTTAGGAGAATTTGAAATAACATTTTTGCCCCCCCCCCCCCCATATGGTTTGGTACTTTTGGGTTCTTCTCTTCATCTTTTTGTATCTCTCCGTTTCTTGCGGATGTGAATAATTATGATTAGTCTTAAAAACTATCTTTTGTCCTTTAAAATGGTTTCTTCTATTTCCTTTCTCTTTTACAAGTCATCTTTAACAGTTCCGATGATTGTAATGTGACATAAAAAAGGTTGGTATTAATGCTTTACCAAAAATTGTAAAAAAGATTCAACAATCACTTATGTTTTGATAAATAGTTGTGTAAACAAGTACTCTCATATTAAATAGTTATGCTACATTAATTTGTTGTATGTGTAGGACATCAAAATGTATGGTCTTGTATGTTAGATTGTGTGAGTATGAAACTATTTCCCACTTTTAATCATTGTAATTTGTCATCATTTCGTCCCTTTAGAACTTTATTTCTTTTTATGTTTTGGGTCTCCATAAGGTAAAGTGCGTCCATTTGCATTGCATGGAAACATTATCATAACATCTTCTATTTTTTTTTTAAATATACAACGAATATTTTATAAAGATTTTGTGGGGTGGAGCACTAATGATATACATAGGTCTGAAGTATATTAATTAAGAGATAGAGTGGGTTCTTTAGACCAACTCCAACCCATCTCCATTTTCATCTCCATAATGGAGTTTGGAGTTAATTTTGCTCCAACCCATCTCCATTTTCATCTCCAAAATAGAGATCTCCATTTTTTTCTCCATATTTGGAGACTTCTTTTTTTTCTTTACACTACGATTTGGAGATCTCTATTTTTTTCTCCAAAATGGAGTAGGGTTGGAGTAAAACCCAACTCCAAAATAGAGTTACTCCATTTTGAAGAAAAAAATGGAGATATGGGTTGGAGATGCCCTTAGCCTCTTTTTGCAGGTGACACATACATAGCAGACAGATGAATGTATAATACAAATTAATGATGAGAATCCATTTATACACTTTCAATTTATATATGTGATACTTACAAAAATTATTTCAATTTTTAATTTCATATATACACTTTCTATTGATCCATTTTTTTCTACATATTTATCCATAGACGGTTTGAAAATTTTCTTAAATCAGAGCAAAATCATGCATGTTTTTTGCATGGTGTTTTGGAACTTTCCATGCAAAATTTAGAAAAATATATATCAATATGGTGGAATATAAGTTTTTTTTTTTCGTCGAATCTAAATTTAGAAAAATTAGATAAGTTTCTTTACTCTTAGAGTTTTATTCTGTTCATGTTAGTATATAGTATACTACTAAATTACTAATACTTCTGAAGGCTTAATTAAACTATTAACCTCAATTAAAACTCAAAATCGGGACAAGGAGTATTCAATTTTCTTAAAAAAATCTTCAACCAAACAAGCTACCTAAGTTTTAAAATTAATTATATCAAAAAAAAAAAATATTCTTAGAATTTATAATTGAAGCTTTGCGCTTTCTCCCTGCATTTTGGGGTTCCACTTTGTTTTGTTTTGTCTACACATTTTATGGTTACTGATATTTAATTTCACAAAAGGCAAAAAAAGGTTATATAAAATGAGTTAATACATAAGAAAAGGAAGAATATAAAGAGAAAGCATCGTGTTAGCTAGCTTTGCTCTCTGGGTGTTACACTATCGTGCAAAATTGTATCTTTATGCACATGCGCTACTTTATATTAGTATATACATATATAAACCATTAGGTGTAACAACTAACAAATCCATCTTTGTTTCCATGTTATGTGGATTTATGAATTTGTCCCACAATGAATATTCTTTTCAATATAAGTTCGTTAGTGCACATCTATTTGTAAACGTAAGTTATCAAATGGACGAATTTATACACATGTGTTTTTGCAAAATTTTGGTGGAGGCGGAGGCTTTCCGAGTAGGTGAAAGTTGGTCGTTGGAGAGTAGATGCAGGCCCTATGTCTCGGAGAAAACATGATGTGGATGCTACGTACGTACAAAGTGTGTTTTCAGTGTTTTATCTCACTAAAATGTGAGAGAATGGTTATTGGATTGACTTAAGGATCAATATGGATGAATCAGCCTCTCCCTTAAATGATCATCAAAAAATTATATTTGTAAGAGAATACTATTTTTAATTTGGATACTAGATATATGAATCAACATTTGATATTATATTGGCTTAGCTACTAGGTTTCTTCATATGAACTCACACTCATACGTCGGTACGTGTCATCACCGGCTGTCATATGTGCAAAGTGCATTTGTTTCTTCTACGTTCAGTAGATTTCGAGGTTTGGTTACGGTTAGTGAAACGCAGGTCTTCATACGTTAAGTAGATAATTAACAAATGGTCAACACACAAACGGTTAACGGCATACAACTATACAAGTCAAGAGGTGATGTTAGAGTTGAACCATGCGGGAGTGTCGAACACTATAAGTGGTCACACCGGTAAAGTAAAAAGATCTATCTTTTTTCTTTTTTTTTGCACTCGTTAAAGTGTAAAGATCTTGTTGCTTAAAATTTTACGTGCATGATATATAATTATATATACATAAAAAAGTGCATGAAATATACTAAGTTTGAAAATTATTAAGGAATGCAAAAAAAATAAAATAATCGATTTAACCAAATTTTATCATCAATAATGTGCATCTGATTTTATAAGAGAGTTGCTTATAAACTAACTCGAAAACGTTATAAATCAGAAAACAAATTAAACTATATATTGAAATTGATAGTTTAAATATAGAGCCATAACGGTGTCAAATGGATGGTCTAGCTAAACTTCAAAGACCTTTTCCGGCTAGGTCTGGTTTAGTGTTTGAGCCAATGAGAAGGTAAAATTCATGAACAAAAGAGAAGGTCTGGGATTAAAAAAAAAAAAAAAAAAAAACATGACTAGCTAGTAAAAAAATTCATCAAGTCTAGTGGCTCTAAAGCGCTGTAACCATTTTGATCCAGTAGTTCTTATCGTAGAACCTTCAACCTCATCTAATTTGAGTCGTAACTCGTTATAGTGAGTTGAGTAATAAATGAAAAACCTAAGAGAAGGGAGACAAAACGGGTCTTAGGTAATCACGAATTACAAGTAGGAGTAGCTGCCAGTCTCATAGTATAATAAACACCTTCTTCTGTAGCATCCAATGATGACAAACAAAACCCCCTCTAATTATACAAAGCCCTTTATTCTCTCTCTTTTTTACTCCTTTTTCTAACTAGTGCAATTATCCAATTTCTACTACTTTTTCAGCGTATCTTAAATACCATTTACTCAAAATTAGTGAAATAGGGGGAAAAAGAAAAAGAAAATCTGACCTCATGAATTAAGGAAGTTATTGAGTCAAGGACGACCAAAATAAAAAGAGAAGATATGGAGTTAAATTGCCAACAGTAGCCAGTTTGCAAGACCTCTTTACATGTGACAAAGTATGCTCACCTTGATGGATGATGCATACACACATATATTTACTGTATATAGTTTGGATGTAATAAATGATTTACTATTTTCTAAATCGATTTTAAAGATTTAAAGGGAAAAAGAGGTAGAAGAAGTACTCATGAGTACTAGTCCCCGACTTCATCATGATGATGATCAACATCATCCACAATTTTTGCCTGTAGATACAATTATGCATAGTGAGCCCCAACTTGTTATAACCATCTCTCTCATTAATTCCTCCTCCTCCTCCTTAGTCTACCCTCTTTCACATGTTCCCACTCTATTTATATTTTCCCATCATAATGAAAAAACATTTAAAACTTTAGATATTATCTTTGATTGGCTGTGATTTATCAGCTCCGTTACTTGTTATATCATTGGCTATGTGATCATACATTACGTGACACACTTGTTGTTGTTCGTTAACTCTTTAACATCCGTCGGTTCGAGAGATTTCATGACTTTTCATATGATCGATCTTGATGAGACAATAACAGTTTCCACCAGTGAAAGCAAAAACAGAGAGACAGAGACTAAGGAAACAAAGATAGAAACAAAGATAGTTTTCATTCATTAGTTTTCTTAAAAAAATCCAATATACGTGGTACCATTTATACAGATCAAATACAGAGGATGAAATTGAGATCCAAGTTAGAACCAGAAGAATATGAATGTGATGATGCCATTTTCAAATGAATGAATATTCACACATTCTAAACGAGACTGTGACTTGGAACTCATCTTTTTATGGCTTCATCAGCTTTGCTTTGACATATTCCAGAACTCCTTCTACGTCGACTGTCCACGCCACTGATATCGGTGAATATCCTACCCACGGATTGCTTCCGTTCCATCTGCAAGTTCCCATCAAAACCGTTATTTTAGTGAAATGTCAAAAAGATTTCAAGTGCTTTTCTTATTTTGTTGAAGAAGATAAGTTTATAAAAAACCTCTTGAGGCCTTGATCCATGAGTGTGTGGCCAACGCATATTCCTTGAGTTTCCACCCGAACGACGCCTTTCTTGTATGTGAATAGATCAGGCCGTACAACAGCCACAAAGCTGACTGGGTCGTGTAGGAACACTCCTGAAAACCAGCAAACAACAAAACTTTTGAATCAAAAACTGCAATATCTAAAGCATGTTTGGTTGTGATCACAGTTTCTTGCTTACCATAAACACCATCAGATTTGACGTGCCAATCTCTGTAGAAATTGCACATATCGCTTAACAATTTAGCGTGTTTCCCCTTGGAGTTACGCAGCTCTAAGAGGTCATCATCTGAAATAGATTAAAAACAGACACTTACTTTTTCACAGGCTTTTATAATACGGAATCAAAATGTTAAAGGAGATGGGTGGAAGAAGCTTCTTCACCTGATAGTTTAAGTTGGGTTGTGATGTTTATACCAACAACAGTGATATCAGCTCCAGATGTAAACACAACATCAGCTGCTTCCGGGTCACCATATATCTGCATATAGAGCAGAGACCAACAAAAATGAAACTGGCATTTTCTTTTTTCATTGACAGAAGAGGTTAGAGGAATGGGGAGGGTTTACATTAGCCTCAGCTGCAGGATTGACATTTCCCAAAGAAAAGAATGCTCCACCAAGAACAACAATTCTCTTCACCTTACTAGCAAATGAACTATCGCGTTTAATGGCCTGAAACGGAAAAAAAACTTGTAATGGTCAAACACACAAATCCAAATTTAAGATTAACGGAGGGGTGTATGATTCTTACTAATGCAAGGTTGGTTAGAGGTCCAAGTGCGAGAATGGTGACTTCCCCCGGGAATTCTGAGACCTTCTCATCTAGAAACTCAGCTGCACTTTTCTCAGATTTCGTTATACTTGGAGGAGGAAGTGAGACATCTCCTAGTCCATTTTTACCGTGCACAAAATCAGCAACACGAGGAATTCCACCCTGAATCAACACACACCAAAACCAAAAGTTCGAGCTAAAGTCACAACTGGGTTGACTTGATTCCCATATCAAAGACCCTTATCAGAGGAGAGAAGATGGTACCTTTAAAGGCTCAGAAGTTCCTTCTGCGACAGGAACATCAGGGAAGCCAGCAATCTCACACTATACTTTTGCAAAAAAAACAAGGAAAAGAGATCACAGACACATTCCAAAACAAGTTGGAATGAGTGAATAAATGATGGCATTGTACAATACATACCAGGAGTAAAGCATTACGAGTAGCATCCTGTGTAGTAACATTCCCAAACACAGTAGTCAATCCTAATATCTCCAGCTCCGGTGTTTGAAACGCCATCATTATCGCCATACTATCATCTAAACCACACATAATAATTACACTAATGTTAGAATTGATCTTACAATTGAAGGAACTCATTTGCAACAACAACAAAAAAAAAAAAGTCAACATACTAAAAAAAAGAACAGTTTCCTCTAAATCTTTCTATCAAGCAAAGCATCAGAGCATAAAGATCCAAACTTTTCAACCAAATAAAGTCACCATCTTGAGATTTCGATTAGACTCTAACAAAGTTGGAAGCTTTATGAGGTTAAATCCTACTCTCTCCCTAAGATCCAATTATTAAAACTTAATCAAACTAATCAAAAGAAGCTTCTCACTCACCGATTCCAGGGTCTGTATCAATAATGAGCTTCTCACGCTTGGAAGAGATACCGAAAACGTCACCGTTTGAGATCTTACCATTACAATTCTCCATACCACAAGCCATCTCTCTCGACGACGACGGAGGAGATATAAATAAAATCAAAAAGGGTTTCTCACACCGGAACGGAATTATAAAACCTCTTAGAAAACTCTCAGCTTTTCTTTCAGGATTTTATAGGATACGTATCTGATTCAGAAGGAAAGGTCTCACCTTTTTTATTTTTCAGAATCTTTTAAACACACAAGTTTAGAAATAAGTATATACCACAAAAACCCACAACTTTTTTTTTTTTTTTTTCAGAATCGAAGTGGATTAGTTATGAGATAAAAACAAGATTTTTATGGAAAGAAGAAGACGAATTTGCTGAGTCGTCCAGCCACGCTTTTTCTTATTTCTTTTCTTTTTGGCTTTGTGACAGATTGATATGATTATTATTTGTTTCAATTTCACTCTAATTGGGATTATCCCTAACTTTTTTTCCTTTAATTTAAAGCCACATTGTCATTTCTTAAAAAATCTTAATTAACCCACTCATGCTAAACTTATCTTTCACGATAAACCCTTTTAAAAAAAAAAACCCTGGAATATCTTCAAAAATAATTCTTTTTAACTTTATTATAAAAGATTTTTTTTTAAAATTAATATAGCTTTTATGTCATGTGTTTTTTTGTTTGTTTCTAGATTAAATTGTTGTAGCTTTTGTGTGATTTGGACAGTTTGTTTAATGGAATAATGAATAATCAAAAGAATAAAATAAGGATTCCATAGAATAATAATGCTCCTAGTTAGTTGGTTGGAATATATATTAAAAAAATTATTATTGGATTGGGGAACTTGGGAGGAAGGAACCTAATTATTGTCACAAATGTGCCAACTAGAGAGCAAATTGTAAATTTTTTTACACATATGTCACCAACGACGACACGTTGAGTAGACGTTTTTTTACGTTCACGCATCATCACCGATCAAAAACTAATCAATCATCTTCTTTACAGATTTCGACCTAACCAATTATTATTCCAGTTAGAGTTATTATTCTTCTATATGGGTTTATTTAGAATCTTAGCCCAAACTATCTTGGGCCTATATGGTTTTTTTTTTGTATTTGTGCCCTTTATAGAATGGTGGTTATATACTTTATGTACTTTTTATAGGTATAACTTGAACTTGATACTTGTAGTCTTGTAGATCATGTACGTGGATTGTCCAAAGAAAGTAGCTGTCATCAGTTGTATGAATGTCCCAACCTGTGCATCAAAACCATCAATCTCTCTATCTCAGTATATATTTTGTGTACGATATAGTTTAGGAAAGATGCATATCTTAAGGGTAATCTGTTTTTGGCGACTCTAAACTTTGCCTGTAAAGTTTTTATCAGTTAAACTATTGACTTTGTTTTGTTGATGGTGGTTTGTGATATTTTTTTTCCAAATTATTACGATTACATTGTCTCTATATGTGATCTTTCATGCCTTAACAACTAACAAGAATCTATCCTCCACTCAATCTTTATGTGCTTAGGTTAGGTAAATCATTAAATTGAAGGGTTACTGACCTGTAGAATAACCCCAATAATGGGTTCAATTAACTTTCCCATAAAGAAGAATTATAATGGTATCTCGACTCAGAAAGCACCAAAATTTGAGATATGTCTAACTGCAGATAAAACCATTAAAAAATAAAAAGGAAAAACACATGTGGTGTAGTCAAACCATGGATAATATCTCGACTAAAAGTTATCTCACATTCCTATTTCCTAACATAAAGAAGAACTATAAAACAATTGTGAGTAATGTTAGAAAGAAGGGGGAAATTGTTATAAAAACCATGCAGTAAGGAAGAACGATGACATGAAGTATTTTACAAGATAATCATGCAAGATTCCATTACTACCGAAACGAAAGGAGTCATCTCAAAACAAAATAAAAATAAGGCCATTCATAATTAAGAAAAATAAAAACCTATGTTTGGTGGGCGACATGCTCGGAATCAACAATGGTGCTATTGAAGATTTGAAGTTATCAAAAAATGATACGAATGCTCATTCACATGGCTAAAGATTTGTATTTTCTTTTCTCAAAGATGTATCAACTATGTATCCTCTTTCTCAGGCTATTATACGGCATAACTAAATATGTAAAATCACATATAAAAGGGTCATACGTGATTTTTTTTATAGCCGACCTCCTAACATCCATATATTTGTGAGGCAAGGCCGGAACCAATAGCAAATGCATGCTCGTGATATATTTAAATCGAGGCATGCACCTTAAATAGTAAATACAGAAGGATTGAGAAATCTGCCCGAACACATGTACAGATAATTAAATTAAAGACTTGTGAGGAATAATAAAAGAGAAAGACACAAATGAAAATTATAGCCGACATAAAACCAATAATGAGGGTTACATGTCAAAAGAAATCATAAACCAACAAAATTCGAAAGTAAAGTGGGAACATGGGACGGACGAGAGAATCTTGGCGGCCGTAAATGGGATTTATGCCGATTGTTATATAGCCCAACCTGCTCCATTATCTCTCTATTATATAAAGATAGTCCGGATCGGTTGAACCGGTGGGGTTTTCCATTATATTCGATATTATGAAGAAGAAAAAAAAGTTCCAAAAATCTATAGAGTCAGTCCATTTTGTAAAGAAGTTATCTATAAAATATTGTGTACAAACAATACTAGAAAAATCACATGAAGACTTAAAATTTTTATAAACCACTAAAACTATATACGTATATGGTTAGATATAGTGTGATAAAGAAACTAGTCACCTTGACAAAGACTTGGATAAAATGCAACTTGGTACCAAAAACAGTGATATATATAATAACTTATCAAAATGGGAAAAACAAAAACAAATATCATCCGATTGTGGGCAAATTTTATTGTTGGTATGCCCCATATGGTGGTGACATAGGAGGGTATGTGCACATACACAAGTATATTACTAATATATAAAGTCTGATTGAAGAGGAGAGAGATGCTAGAAGATAAGATCACTAGTGGATCAAGGAAAGACGAAAAGGCTAGACTTCAAATTTGGCTCCTCTTCCAACCTGTCTTTTTCACATATTTTTCTTAGCACGCAATACTACATTTTGTAAACATCCATACACATTAATTCCAACATATAAAAACGTATCAAATTTTAGTCTTATCATATAGTACTATTCTTCACTAAAGAGGAAGAAATAAAAAGTTACATAGGGACAACAGTCCATGGTAAAAGAAAAAAAAAATGATCCAAATTGAAAAAAAAATTGTCTTGACTTTTGAATATTTTGTGTTGTAGATTAAGATTCCTAATTTTCTGGTATAATCATATCATAAAACACGGTTTCAAAAATCAATAATAGAATTTGGCACCAAACAAACAAACAAACAAACACATTATACATATAGAAAAATAGACATCTCTCAAATAAAAGAAAAAGAAAAATATCATAGAAGAATTAAAGAATGATTAAAAGTTTAATATATCCTCCAAAACCATACCATACATACATCATCATCATCGTCTTCATCTCTCTGTTTTAAGCATATGATATATATTGCTTCTCTCTTCTCTTATCTCTTCTCTCTCTCCGTTTCACCCCATTATAGAGAATCCAGTGAATCATCCAACAAACAGGTAACAACAACAACAACACAAAAAAGAAAAAAACAATCTCTCTCTCTCCTCTTTTTAAATCTCACAATCTCTCTTCTGTGTTCTGTTTTTTTTCATCTCTCTGTTTTTGGTTACCGAGAAAACGCAGGAAACATTTCTTGCAAAAACTCTCTCGGTGACCATTTTTACCTAATCTTTTTTTTTTTTGTTCTGTCTGTTCTGTTTCAGATTTGATCACTTCTTCTTCCTACAAAGATCTGTGTCTTTTTAAAAAAAATTCGAAAGATAATAAATATTATGGCGGAGGAACATAGATGCGAGACACCAGAAGGACACCGTCTATGTGTAAACAACTGTGGTTTCTTCGGAAGCTCAACAACGATGAATCTATGTTCAAACTGTTACGGCGATCTCTGCCTCAAACAACAACAACAAGCTTCCATGATATCAACCGTCGAGTCATCTCTCTCCCCTCCTCCTCCTTTGGTGATTGCACCCACTGTCCTCGATAATAACTACGCGGCGGAATTAGAGATCACGATCCCGACGAAGACGGATGAGGAGAAGAAGCCGATTCAAACGTCGACGGAGAGTCAGCAGCAGCAACGGCCGAACCGGTGCACCGTGTGTAGGAAACGTGTGGGGTTAACCGGGTTTATGTGCAGGTGTGGTACGACTTTTTGTGGGAGTCATAGGTACCCTGAGGTTCACGGTTGCACGTTTGATTTCAAATCTGCGGGACGTGAGGAGATCAAGAAAGCTAATCCGTTGGTCGTTGCGGCGAAGCTTCAGAAGATATGAGAATCGGAGAGGCAGCGGAGGAGGAGGAGCCGTTGACCCGCGATTTCGTAAATTTACCCCTGAGAATGTTCTCGGTGGATCTCAGCCGTTCAATTATGTTTAAAAATACTTTTTTGTATTATGGGCACACACGTGTCAAACGATTAAGGCTGAGATGGTTTCGTCATGAACTTTCAATTATTTTTCTTTTTCTTTTTTTTTTCCTTACGAAATTGAAGTTTTTTTTATTATTATTATAAACTGTGTGGCTTTTGCTTGTGTAAAAAGGGGGAAAAAAAAGAAAGAAAATATATAAAATTGTATCTCGCTCTTTCTGAAAATTGTTTTATACCGAGTTACCGACAATTTAAAGGCGGTTTAAATTCTAATAACCTTTCAACCGGTTTAGTCGAGCCGTTCAGAGTTGAATATTTGATATGGACATTAATTAAGCTCAAAATGTTTCTAAGCTTTTTAAAAAGATCGGATCCATACCGTTAAGGACGAAGATGCATGCACTAGTTTCGAATGTGTGGGCTTATTTTTTATCTAAATGGTCAGCCACTCGTTCTGCCTTTTCGGAGCTTGAGAGAAAGAGAGATTCCATTCAACTTCTCTAGAATTACTCGAGGTTGCATGCGTCTAAAGAAAGCCTTAAAGGTCCAACTAGTCTCCCCAATTACGCATGCTATCAAATATGCATAATCAGTGATCAAGGTTGCTTGGAAAAAAACAACCCAAATTGCCTTAAACATATATATACATGTGCCATATTTGAAAATATTTTGCCTTAATAGCAACAATGAAAAAAAAAAAAGGAGAAATGTATCAACAAGGGTGGTCCAGATCTCGGCCGAAGTAGTAGTCTGGGAGAGAGCAGACTGGACTGTGGGAGTGACAGATCCAAGAAGAGCACTATAAAGAAGCTTGTCTTGATGCTTCCAATGTAAGAGAGACGGATTTGGAGAGACAACATCACCCACGGTGACCGTAGCCGGCAAGATCTCAGTGGATCCATTGAGGTAATCAGCAAGTCCATGACCATGGAGTGAGACGTGTTTGAAGTTTCGAGTGTGTCGGCCATAGTAGCGGTAATTTTTTTTTTTTTTTAGGATAAGGAGCTTACTGCTCTGATACCATGTAGAGAATGAAATGTATTGATATTGAACGAGAGAATTTACATATTTATACTAAGACACAGTTTAAACCTAATACTAAGTAATTACCACTACAACAAAAATGAGCTTTGGTAGCACACGGATAATGCTACTAAAGGGCTTTCGTAGCGCATTTGAAAACGCTGTATAATGAGGAGCTATAGTAGACCCCCCCTACCATAGCAGTTTTTTCGCGCTATGGTAGATTGGCCTATTATAGCGATAACACTCCGCTATTTCTTATTATTAACTAGCGCTATCTTTGTGCTATTATCTTTGTTTTTATAGCTAACATTTCGTGTTGTATAACTTGTAATGATAACACGTTATATGTGCTGGTGGATATTGTTTCCTGACATTATGGTGCTCAAATTCTACACTATAGTAGCACAAGATACTCGCTATAAGAAAGTATTATATAGCGGTTTCCTTTTGCTATTGTGTAAATTTTACTAGCAACTATATATTGCTATACCATCGTTTACAATAGCATTTATAATATGCGGTTTAATAATTTAATCCAGCATTTTTCTCGTGCTATAATATAAGATTTCTTGGCTTTTATTTTGTACTGTGATATTTATCATGACACGCACTGAGAAAATGGTGTTTATATTGAATAATAATTTATCATTTACTAATAATTATTTATATATATATATATATATATATTGAGTTGCATAATCATTTGTTATTTGAAACATTGAATTGCTTAATTTATGGAAGACAATGACTCATCAAATCATCATATTACATATAAAGTTAACTTTCCAAAATGTAAACATCAGATGAACTAAAAAAAACATGAACTCGCTCTAAGAGTGGTCTACCATGCCATTATTATTCAAAGAGTCTTGCGGTTTGAGGACTCTCCTTTTTCTACTTTTAGGCGTTTATTACCAGTGTTGTTGCGTGTATCCCGTTGCATTTTTTCCAAACATTCTTGTACAGTGGATCAATGTCTTCTTCCTCTAGTTCGATGCGTATCAAGTAGCCTAGGTGAGCACAAGACCTTCTAAACTCTAGCCTTGTTATCTCCTTCAGTTCATCATCCGCATCAGTTTGTTGTTCAATGTCCTCATCAATGTTGATTGCTTGTTGTTGTGGCTGTTGTCTGATTTTTGGTACAACGTTCTTAGCGGGGAGGCCGCATATGAGTCCTTTACCTTCCATTTCTGCAGAACCAAATATGATATTGTTAAGATATGTTTATTTTTAACCACAACAATCAAAAGAAAACAATATAATTCTAGATCTGAAACCTGAAAATAAAAGAAAACAATATAATTCTAGATCCGAAACCACATAAAAAAAATGTTGTAGAACCTGTTATATCTAGATCCGAAAACCTAAAATGAATAGATCTATCAACAAGAATCTGCAAAACTACACAATAGACATATCTAAAGGCAGATCTATTTCATCAAACATATCTAAAGGCAGATCCAAAAACTACTAAGATTCAATTAGCCATATCTGACAGAGGATTCGAGAAAGCAAAATTGCGAGAGGAAAAAACATAGAATATGGGGATTCGAGAAACAAGCAATAGAAAGAGAAGATAAAACCTTTAGATTCGGCGATGATTTTATGTTGTGTAAGTCGATGATGAAAGAGATGATATGAGTTCCTCTTTAGATTCAATCTGTGTTTTTTTTTTGGTGTTTGGCGATGGTGAAAGAAGCTTCGAGATTGAGTTTATTGGGTTTCCTTTGAGATGATTAAAAATTATTAAGAAGAGCTGATTGTTGACCGTTTGATGTATTCTAATCGACGGTAGATATCAATAATTTGGTGATCCACACCTTTATCAATTAGCCAATGAGATAATTGTTACACGATTTATATGTTATTAGTATAGTATTTTGTTATTTTTTTAATTAATTTAGGAATATGGTGTAACAATTAAATAAAAATTAATGTTTCATTTGGTAAAGCTTGTCTTATTTAAAATTTAAAATTATATTTAGACATTGTTAGTTTGTGTAGAATGCTTTCAAGAAGGAGATTTAGGGTATAGGGTTTGGGGTTTATAGCTTATATTACTATATGATATGAAGATTTATTTATAATGGTAACTAATATTAATAATTCATAATTATGTACAAATATACATAAAATTATATATTAACATTAATTGTTAATTTCATGTTTCATATATTGGTGTATAATGCTTCCAACTAAGAGATTTAGGGTATAGGGTTTGGGGTTTATATCTATATGATATAAAGATTTATTTATAATAATGTTAATAATTCATATTTATGTACAAATATACATAAAATTATATTTTAACATTGTTAATTTCATGTTTCATATATTGGTGTATAATGCTTCCAACTAAGAGATTTAGGGTATAGGGTTTGGGATTTATATCTTATATTACTATCTGATATAAAGATTTATTTATAATAATGTTAATAATTCATATTTATGTACAAATATACATAAAATTATATTTTAACATTGTTAATTTCATGTTTCATATATTGGTGTATAATGCTTTCAACTAAGAGATTTAGGGTATAGGGTTTGAGGTTTATATCTTATATCACTATATACATGATATAAAGTTTTCGTTTTATTGTTGATTTATATTAATAATTAATAATTGTGTTATCAATATTTATTTATTTTTAATTTTAGTATATATTTTTTTAAAATTTTTCAAAACTATTTCGTTTATTTATCTATTGATGTTAATATAACTAACGACTATACATAATGGGTTTTTTTTTAACAGCCTAAATATTTCGAAAACTTGTAAAAAAGAAACATTAAATAACTTGTCCCATTAAATTAATATCTTAAACATATAAATTATGGTTCAACTTTATAATCCAAAAATAAAAACAAAAGGGACAAAGACCAGTGTATGAGACAAAAGAACAGAAAGTACTAATGTCTGTCAACTACAAAACACGTTCCCCACTCTGAAACATCACTACTCCTTATTAATTAATTCATTCCTGTTGAAAACCAACAAAAAAAAAAAAAATTGGTCAATAGTTGTTATTGTCATCATATTTTGCACACATGTAAAATTAAAACATATACCCACCATTACAATTTTATCTTCTGGCCAGGCAAGACAAGATCCATGTGCATCTTCCATATATTCGATTTCAGGAGTTTGCCTCCAAACTGCAGCATCTTTAACAATCACAATATCCACCCATACTCGACAAGCATTAGGCCCCAACTTAACGTGATGTACCTGTTGGTCAGGATTATTAGACGACCAACGTCCTTCAGCGACAACACGATTCCTTCCGGATATATCCATCAACTTGCATTTTTGATTTTCTTTTAATGCAAGACGCTATAAGAACAAGGAACAAAAAATATATACAGAAATCAACCTCAAGCAAAAACAAATAAAATCAGGTCCGCAATTATGTCTTAAGTTATTAAAAGCATGTACCTTTGATTTGCGACGAGGAGATGCCTCTGTCAGAGATGGCTTCAAGAACAACAAACCAAAAATAATTTCAGAAAGGAGCAACCAGCAAAAAATAAATCCATACAACAAGAACAATCACAACCAATTATGTACCTCTGATGGTTTTGTTTTGAATAAAGGTTTCTTCAAAGGAGCTTTTGGAGTTTCTGGAGACTTGTCCTTCTGGTAACTTGGACTTGCTGAGTTAGTCGAAGATACAGGAAGATTAGGAGATTTAGCAATTCCAGTGGACATCTCATTAGGAGATCTTATGCTTACTCCCTTAGATGTAGATTTCTGAAGAACAGGGGATTCATTCGATGTCTCAATCACAACTCTATTTGCAGGCCATGATATAAATGAGTTCAAAGAATCCTGCAAAGTTCTCATCTCGGGTGTTGGCCTCCATAGCCATGCACTTGTGTTTAAAACCGAATCTACATAAACTTTGAATGCATTTGGACCAATTGGAAGTCCATTTACCAACGCTTTCGGTTCTCGGCTCAGCCATCTGCCTTCAGCTACAACTTCATCGTTCTTACCCAAAGCCTTGAGTTTGCATCTGTTTTTTGAACTTGTGATAGGACTCTGTAGAACAAAGGTACAAATCAGTAAAAAGGTTTATCTCAGGAAGTGTAATCTACATACAAAAAAAATTAAAAGAAGATACTAAACCTTAGGTGCAATGTCTTCTGCAATGCCACCTTCACCTTGAACAATACATAAATCGGCATCCCATGCAATCATTTCTCCAAGGACATCTCAATAGTAGACATCTCAGGTATAGGTCTCCATAGTGGAGCTTCTGGCTTTGTAGCAGATTCAATGAAAACCTTAACTGCATTAGGCCCTAAAGGTATCCCATGTACTAATTCATCAGATTCATAAGAAACAATGCGGCCCTCTGCAACATTATCATCGGATGTCCAGTCAACCAAATTACACTTGGGGAGTGTTCTCGTATTTACACTCTTATGTATAGAGTTTTCACCAACATCACCCTCTTGTCTCTGCAATTCCATAAACATATCAACATACAGTAAAACTAATGTATGAATAAACAATTTGTATTTAGTATACTAACCTGATCATAAAGTTTTTCAATAATTTGCTCTAAATCCTGAATTCGATTCTTCATTTGAACCTGATTTGCTTCCATTGCAGCCATAGAGCTGCTGTTGACTTGGAAACAAGAAAGTTTGGTCAAGCTCATGCCTCTGCCCATTGCCCGCAGTCTTCCTGGATTATCAGGTCCCAAAATTTGACTCAGTATATCCTCCTTTGGATTTGTTGTAGCTGAATCCTGAGTACCTTCAATACCTATTTCCGCTGCCTTTCTCTGCAAATAAATACCAAAGTAATGTACAGCAATCAATTATGATCTCCAATATATAAAGTAATTTAAGAAGAGTAAACATAACATACAATCTTTTCAGCTGCTTCGACATTTACTGGAGTACCATCCCTCTTAGTCCGTGACTCGATCCACACTTTTGCTCTTGTCACCTGGGATGGGTCTGAGCTTTTCTGGATTAAATCTTCTCTCAATCTGACCATTCCTTTACGGCCACAGCAATGAGGAATCTGCTTCTTTCTTTTCGTCTTAGCTGAATCACTTATTACCTTAAATGCGTTACTAGTCTTCTCTTTGACAAACTTACGCCATTCTGGAATACTTATATTAGGTGGTCGCAGACCCATCCTAACTTTCATGTTATCAGCTAGTCTGACCTTTGAAACAAGACGCGATTTTGCGGATCTCCATAGATCTCTCATCTGACCAAAAGCAGCAGTTTTTTCCATGGTTGGTCAAGATCAAACCTTGCCTGATTCAAATGAAGTTTTAAAAAATCAGAAAACAATTATACACAAAGCAATTATAATTAAAGGGAACAACATGGTTCAGTAATTAAAAGAATACCTCAATAGATTTCCATAAAACAGTTTTGATATCTTCACTTACTTTTCTCCAATCCGGGATTGTGAAAGGAACATGTTCCCGTACTATTGTACCTAAATATGATGCAAAGGGTACTGATCCTGGACCACAAGGTTCTCCCATGATAGTGTACTCAACGTGAATTTTTCATTTGGATCTTTGGCGATGTTTTTCATCTTCGTAGGTCCTCGCTTCCTTTTACGATTTGGTTCATCAACATTTTTAGCAATATCTTGTGTAGCATCATCATCTAGTAAAGCAGCATCAGCATCATCTTGTATAGCAGCATCCTCTTCAATAACAGCATCATCTTGTATAGCAGCATCATCTTCAATAACAGCATCATCATTAAGTTCATCTGTCGGCTGATTTTGAGAAGTGTCATCATCTTGAATAGCCGCATCCTCTTGTAAATCATCAGCCACTTCTTTTTCCAAATTCTTAGTTTCACACTGCTTCTCTACCAATGCCTGAGTTTGCATCTGCTTCTCAGTTAACTCGTCAATGTTCTTCGTTTTCTTGGTACGCCTTTTTCCCTGATAATTCTTCATCTTAGTTTACCTGAAACAACAGACAAAACTTGTTTAACAAAACAGATATAAACAATCATATATAAAAACACACACAATATAGACAATCACGTTCACATAAAACACACACATTATAAACAATCAAAAAAAAAAACAATCATAATTTCACACATAAATCCCTTCACAATCAGCTCGGGCATTCCTAGCTTCATTGATGAAACCATGGCCAGCTCAATCAAACCGCACAAACCTGATGATGAAACCATGGCCAGCTCAATCAAACCGCACAAACCTGATGATCAAACCATGGCCAGCTCAACCAAAGAACATGGACATGAGGAGCAGCTTGAATCAGAGGAAGCATTGGAGGAGCAGTTCGAACCTGAGGAAGCATTAGAGGAGCAGCTTGAACCTGAGGAAGCATTAGAGGAACAGCTTGTACCAGCGGAAGCATCAAAGGAGCAGCTTGTACCAGAGGAGGCATTGATCATTCCGGCAGACCCGCTAACAAAGTCCAAAGCCAATAGGTTCAACCAATCCATCCAAGGAGTACTCAAGGAGCTGGACAAGAACCAAGAAGACGTGCCTCAAACCACTTTAACGTTGCTCACAGCTCAAGGTGCTCGGTAAAGGGTAAAGTGTTACTTTGGCGCTCTTTTTCCCTTGGTCAAGTTTTGTCCCATTGGGTTTTCTTGACAAGGTTTTTAATGAGGCCTAAGTAACATTTTCAAGCCCCCTTTACCAGCCCAATTCGTGGTCCAAGGTTCCCCACAAAGGCCTTGGCCCATTTTCTATCTCTTTCTCATTCAAACTTTGCATTTATTGCTTTTGTAATTTCCTAGACATCTTGCATGAGCTTGAACTTGAACTTGCAAGTTGTCTAGGGTTTTCCCCTTCTCTTCCTCGTCCTCCCTCTTTTCTATTTAAGCACCATGTATCTCTTCTTTGTTTCTCATCAAACATTTTAATCAAAAACCTTTCTTTTACTTGTTTGATCTGAGAAGTGTGTAATATCTTCTCAACTTGTCTTCCTCTTAGTGTGTAATATCTAAGTTGAATTCGAGCCTGAAGTCTAAGAGATTTCCATCTCTCTTGGAAGTTCATTTCGATCCCCTTTCATCTTTATCAATCCGCTGCAAATCAACCTTTCACCTTCCACCGTTGTTCATCTCTTCACTCCGCTGCATCTTTCACCCATTATTCATCATCAATCCGTCCATCTCTCTTTAAAACCTTGCAAAGTGTGTCCTTGGGCATAGATCCTCATCCAGGAGTCTATCATGTGGTATCAGAGCCACTTTGTAACCAGGTTTTGAAATTCCAATCGTCACTTTTTATTTTTTCAGATCTGTTGTATCATCTTGCGAGAGTTTTATAAAATGTTTTACTCGTTCAAAAATTATAAACTCAACTGTTTTGGAACCAGGAACGAGTCTAGTATTTTTTAAAATTGATTTGAGAATTTTTGGGTTCGTTTTCATAATTTTACCAGATCTATTTTCATTTACGTGTTTTTAGAACTATTTACTGGTGGATCTTTGTTTTTCTTTTCAGGTACCATGGTGACATCAGAAGAGGAAGAGTCAACTGCATCTAGTCTTGAAAGGAGGATCCTTAAATATGTCACAACAGCTATGACAACCATGCTTGATGCAAGACTTGGCGCCCTACACTTGAATCAAACCAACCCAGAAGGAAATCAGCGTCAAAGACAACACCATGATCTTAAACCCAAGCCACCAGATGACACATCTAGATCAACCTGGAGCAGCTTACAGAAAACCTCTCACACTCCCAAATCTAAATCTGTGATTCATTCTAAAATCTCTTTAGCTCATAAACTCTATAAATTTGCAGGAAAAGGAGATTACCTTGAATGGGAGAAACACATGGAGGATTGGTTCTACTACAAGGATATTCCAAGAAAGGAAAGATTAGCTTTTGCGCTTACTCAACTCACAGGAGATGCTTACAAATGGTGTTTGCAAGAAGTTGATGACCCTTGGTCTTACAAGGAGCCAAGTATCACAATGTGGAGAGATCTTAAGAAGCTTCTAAGGAAAAAGTATGCTCCACAAGCGCTACACTGTGTTCCCCAAGCCAATGGCACAATCCATCCAGTTCTTGAAAAGAAACCAGTCAAAGTACCAGACCAAAAGAAAAACCCAACATCTGTGGAGGCTAAGGCGCAATCAGATCTTTTTGAGGAATTGACCAAGTACTTTAAAATCGAGAAGATGAAGGCTAAGTCATCATCTCAGCCAAACAAGGTCCCTCAACAGATTCTCGTTCAAGAACAAATTCTAGAGTCATCGCTTGAATCATGTGGAGAACAAAAGCAATGTAAGTCTTCTATACCTTCAAAATCCAAGGAAGTAACTGTTCAAGTTTTAGAAAATTCCAATTCTTGTATGATGCACTTGTCTTTGCCCAAAAGTGTTGAGAAAGGAACAGATTCTAATGGAGGACAATGGAAGCAACCAGAACAAGAAAAGGAGAATAAGGAGTTTGAGAAAAAGGATCAACCCGGAACTAAGGAGAAACAGCTTGGAGAAGAAGCCATGGAGAGACAGTTCATTGCTGAGGATGTTGTTGCTATACCAACTCGACCTATGACTCAATCTCAAGCTAAGTGTGATCTTTCTTTTATCCAATTGGATTTTTTGCTTGAAAAACTAACCCATTTGGAACCGGAGCAACCGAGTAGAATTATTTCCTTTTCACAGGTTGAGGAAGAAGAATCACTAGAATCAACACAAATGAGTTTGCCATTGATTAGTGATTTGGAGCAGATAAACATTGTGCCAAACTCAGTCCCTATGCCATATCTTTGCGGCTATTCAAGAAAGCACTGTAAGGAAATTGATTTGGTTAGGACAGATCCTAATTATTTTGTGATGCTTTCTGCTCAAGATGAAAAACGTTTTGGTTTAGAAAATGTGAAAGAATTTTGTGTTTCAAAATCTGTTTTTAACAAAATGATTCCAACTTTTGAAACATTTGCTTTTGAAAAGTTCTTTAAGCCAAAAGGTTTGTTATTTGAAAAGTTTCTTGAATTTAACTCTTCTTTGAGAGTTTCTTTGAGTAGCATTGTGATTGAGCCGTTTGGAACTAAAACTGAGCATGTAATGGTAAAACATTTTTCTGACATGAGACATTTGCGTGACAAAGAGTTGTGTGATTTTAAACCGTTCATTGAGCTTTACAAACCAACTGTGAGATATAATGTTTTTAATTTCTCTATTTCAAGTATAATGCATTTGTTCTATCCCATGAGTGCTAAGAAAGGAACAGGTTACATGGAGAAGCATAAGTACTTTGGAGAAGAAACATGTTCTGTTCAAATCAAGGAGAAACCACCAGATATATGCCAACAAATGATTTATCATTTTGGAGTTAGAAGCTGGAAGTATTTCAGAAAAGCAATTATAACCACCAAAGGATGCTCCACTCTAAAACTCTATTTTGATAATAAATGCATAAATATCTGTTTGATCTTTTACTATGTGCCTAAACTGTTTCCTTTTGATGTAGGAGATCTTGTGTTCTCACAAGTTAAATCAATAAACTTGGAGCATCGAAAAATAGTCAAAGCTTTCTTGATGTTCAAAGATGAACCACCTGATGCAACACTTGTGCTCAAATCCAACAATCATAAGATAAGTGTTTTTATTCTCAAGGATTCTCTTATCCAAGATCACACAGATTTGATTCGCTTGTCTTTGTCAAAAGAGCCAATTGCAGATTTTAGAGTTGTCAAGAAGCGCATAATCAAAACTGAAAAGAAAGTGGGAGATAAACGATTCAAACCACCTGATTTGATTCAAGATGAACACCAAGATGTCAGCAGCTTCATACTGATCCAAGAAGAACCCCCAGATTCACTTCCATTAATCATGACGAGCATTGATCATAACCAAGACATTATTCAGCTAAGTACTTCCTTAACCCAATCTTTTTCTCATGATTTTAGAACTTTGATTATCAGTATTTTACATACAGAAAATCTTGGGAAAAGGCTAGGTTTATTCAAAGAAAATTCAGAACATGATAAGGATAATGATTTTTACCAAGCTGAGATTTGTACCATGACTATATTAATGCACTTGATCTTTGCCAAAGGTATTTACAACATTGCAGGTACAAAAGAGAAGCCTCCAGATTTAGCAATTCTTTCGTCCAAAATCTTTGCAAGAACCGGAATTGGAGATCTTTTCATGCATGTTCTTAAATCCAATGGTTGTTTTCGAATGATCTTTGAGGTTGGAAAACAACTAATGGTACACTTGAGGAGAAAACAATTTCCAGATGAAAAAGAGTCAAAACTAATGCCAAAGATTGATGGACCACTCAAAGCGCTCAAATGGATCAACAAAAACGCCTACCAACTCGATCGCCAAGGTAAGTACAAAGTGAATGGCAATTTCAACGTTTCTGATCTTCTTCCTTATTGTGCAGATAATTCGGATTTGAGGTCAAATCCTTTTCAAGTGGGAGAGGATGATGAAACCATGGCCAGCTCAATCAAACCGCACAAACCTGATGATGAAACCATGGCCAGCTCAATCAAACCGCACAAACCTGATGATCAAACCATGGCCAGCTCAACCAAAGAACATGGACATGAGGAGCAGCTTGAATCAGAGGAAGCATTGGAGGAGCAGTTCGAACCTGAGGAAGCATTAGAGGAGCAGCTTGAACCTGAGGAAGCATTAGAGGAACAGCTTGTACCAGCGGAAGCATCAAAGGAGCAGCTTGTACCGAGGAGGCATTGATCATTCCGGCAGACCCGCTAACAAAGTCCAAAGCCAATAGGTTCAACCAATCCATCCAAGGAGTACTCAAGGAGCTGGACAAGAACCAAGAAGACGTGCCTCAAACCACTTTAACGTTGCTCACAGCTCAAGGTGCTCGGTAAAGGGTAAAGTGTTACTTTGGTGCTCTTTTTCCCTTGGTCAAGTTTTGTCCCATTGGGTTTTCTTGACAAGGTTTTTAATGAGGCCTAAGTAACATTTTCAAGCCCCTTTACCAGCCCAAGTCGTGGTCCAAGGTTCCCCACAAAGGCCTTGGCCCATTTTCTATCTCTTTCTCATTCAAACTTTGCATTTATTGCTTTTGTAATTTCCTAGACATCTTGCATGAGCTTGAACTTGAACTTGCAAGTTGTCTAGGGTTTTCCCCTTCTCTTCCTCGTCCTCCCTCTTTTCTATTTAAGCACCATGTATCTCTTCTTTGTTTCTCATCAAACATTTTAATCAAAAACCTTTCTTTTACTTGTTTGATCTGAGAAGTGTGTAATATCTTCTCAACTTGTCTTCCTCTTAGTGTGTAATATCTAAGTTGAATTCGAGCCTGAAGTCTAAGAGATTTCCATCTCTCTTGGAAGTTCATTTCGATCCCCTTTCATCTTTATCAATCCGCTGCAAATCAACCTTTCACCTTCCACCGTTGTTCATCTCTTCACTCCGCTGCATCTTTCACCCATTATTCATCATCAATCCGTCCATCTCTCTTTAAAACCTTGCAAAGTGTGTCCTTGGGCATAGATCCTCATCCAGGAGTCTATCATTCATCGACCAGGTCATCTTCATCCATGTCTACTAATACAGGCAATGGTCCAACGTCTGCATCGTCAGTTTCAGCATCCTCTGCATTGTATCTTCTTTTAGAACCTCTCATAGCTACATACCAACTCGAAGAATCATCTACTCTTGAATAAAAAACTTGATGTGCTTGAGATGCTAGTATATAGGGATCTTTTGCGAATGAAGCTTGACTTTGGCTTAGGTTGACTAGTGTGAATCCTTCTTCTTCCTTTACTCCATTACCTATATTTGCCCATTGGCACTTAAATATAGGAATGTAGAAGACATTGTAATCAAGCAGTATAATATCCACCACTCTGCCGTAATAAGACACAACATCAACCATTGGAGAATTGTCTTTAGCACTAGCTATACACATTGTTGTGGCCTCATGCAACACACCACAGTTTTGAGTTTGCCTATCAACCGAGACTGTATGAAACCGATTGCCATTGACTATGTAACCCGTGTAAGACCTTGCGCATAGACGAGGACCATATGCTAACCACTTAAGTGTATCTTCATGATCAGAATTCATAGGTATCTGTTGCAAAAAATTGTCAACTATCATTTACTATATTGAAGAAGAATAGATGATAAAAAAAACCATAAAATAGTAAACATACCTGTTCTTTTAACCACGAGGCAAATTTCTGAGAATGGGTTCTCCACAAAAATGCCGAATCACGTCTACATCTTTCACTAGAATCTTGAAGATGTTGTAGATGCATGCTAAAAATGAAAAAATAACATTAACATTGACTAAATGTAAATACAACAATATTATAAAAGAGAATGTAGCAGAACTTACTCCACATAAGGATCAATCAGAGCCATATTATGAATGACAGCAAGATGTGCTATGTTCTTCTCATTCTCAGTAAGAGTACATGAAGTAGGTGCTGATATAGGACGACCCTCCAAGATAGAGTAGTTCTCATAATCAGCATTTCTTTCCATTTTCTCATCAGCATTTGTTGTATTTTTCAAGAAATCACTGCAGAACCGCATGCACTCTTCAGCGAGATATGATTCAGCAATACAACCCTCTGGTCTTGCCATGTTCCTTACAAAGTCCTTCAGAACTTTCATGTATCTGCAGATAAAAATAATATACTGATAAGAATAAAGTATATTGTAAATGGCACAACTGATACACATACAGTTGTATTATTAGATTGTACCTCTCAAATGGGTACATCCAACGAAAATGAACTGGTCCACATAACCGAGCTTCCCTGCCTAAGTGGACTGTTAAATGCACCATTACGTCAAAGAAACTTGGAGGAAAGAACCTCTCAAACATGCAGATAGTTTCCACAACTTCATGCTCCATTACAGAAATTGCCTCTCTGTCAATAACTCGCTGACATAGTTTGTTGAAGAAAGCGCATAAACGTCCAATAGCTATCCTAACACCTTTAGGTAACAAACCTGTAAATAAATAACATTGAGGATTAAAAAAATTAACAGCTAATTATATATACAAGAGGTCTATCTAAAAGATTTCAATCTACCTCTGATTGCAACCGGAAGAAGTTGTTGCATCAACACATGATAATCATGTGATTTAAGACCCTTAACTGTACAATCTTCTATCTTAACACATCTAGAAATATTTGAGCAGTAGCCATCTGGTCCTCTGAAGTCAGACAATCGATTACAAAATACTTTCTTCTCTGTTTTGGACAGAGACCAAGGACCTGGAGGAAGGTAGGTTCTTTTCCCACGTGCTTGGGGATGTAAATCCTTTCTAATACCAAGCAGTTGCATATCTTTTCGAGCATTAACACCATCCTTTGATTTCGCTGAATGCAGCATTGTAGAGACAAGGCTGGCGGCAACATTTCTCTCAACGTGCATCACATCTAGGTTATGCCTAACCGGCAATTCCTACGCAATGTATTGACAAATAATACAAAGAATGTTATATACATTTAATTTTTAAGATATAGCAAATCTAAATATTAGTAGAATAACAAACATAACATATAAATCATACCTTCCAATACTCTAACTTGAAGAAGATTGACCGCTTTTTCCATCTGGATAGCTCCTCTTCATCTACTTGTTCTTCCTCTTCTTCTGATTCACTGGATTCATCATCAGTATCAGGCTGAACCAACACGATCTTGCATCTTCCTCTTTCTTCCATTTACTTTTACATTCCCAAAGTCATTCTTGTAATTTTTAGTATTTGATAAATGTTATGACCAGTCAGAATCCTACCTTTTCTACCAAGCTCAGCTCTACCATCAAACCAGGTTTTCTTTCGTCTATAAACATGGTTCGGTGACAGAGACTTCCGGTGACACATATACACGTGCTTCCTACTATTACTCAACCACAAACTATCTGTGTGCTTCCCGCAGATCGGACAACCCATTATGCCTTTAACTTTGCAGCCTGCTAGATTTCCATATGCCGGAAAATCCTGAATGGTCCACAAAAGCATTGCTCTTAAAGTGAATGTAGTGCGACTGAATGCATCATACGTTACCTCTCCCTTCTCCCACAGATGGTTTAGGTCCTCTATAAGAGGTTCTAAATACACATCTATATTGTTTCCAGGTTGAGTTGGTCCAGGAATCAGCAATGTCAACATGATGTTCTCCTCTTTCATACACTTGTCAGGTGGCATGTTGTAATTGACTAGCAAAACAGGCCATGCACTATAGTTAACATTTTTCATGTTGAAAGGATTAAACCCATCTGTGGAGAGTCCAAGCCTAATGTTCCTTTCTTCTGCAGCAAATGACGGATACTTTTCATTCATTTGATCCCAAGTCACAGAATCTACCGGATGACGCATTTTTCCATTTGTGCTCTTATTATTGAAATGCCACCGTAAGTCTTTCGCTGTGTCCTCTGACCTGAACATCCTCTTGAGACGTGGAATTACCGGAAAGTACCTAAGTACTTTCTGTGGAGTCCCTTTCTTCACCTCACCAGTTCGCTTGTTAATCTTCCATCGCGAAGATTTGCATTTAGGACAACTATCGAGCTCCTCATACTGATTTCTAAACAGACAACAGTCATTCACACAAGCGTGTATCTTCTCATAACCCATATCAAAAGATTTGAAGAATTTCTTCACCTCATACAAGGACGTGTGCAATACATTATCCTTGGGTAGCATCTGTTTTAAAGTCTCAAGTAGACTATCAAAACTTTTGTCAGACCAACCGCTCTGAGTCTTTAACCGAAAGAGTGAAACAATCGCAGATAGCTTGCTGTAGTTTGTGCAACCTGGATACAGTGGTGCTTCTGCATCAGCTAGCTTGGCTAAGAACTCATCTTCTACCTTATCAAACCCTTCATCAACATCAATTAAATCACCATGACTAACAAGCTCTTCATCCATAAACTCGGCAGCTTTGAACAAACCTAATATCTCTTCGTTCCACTGGCTTCTGTTCTTTCTACACTCAGTCCCTGATTTCACTTCTCCATGATGAAACCAGTCATCCCTCGACTTGTAACTCCAATCCATTCCTCTTGTTACAAGATGATCAACAACATCAGCTGCTGAGTGGCGATATACGTTGCGACAGTCAATACACGGGCAAATAATAATTGAATTGTCTCCTAAACCTGCAGCCACAGACCTCACAAAATCCCAAGCACCTTTCTCATAACCAGGATCCGTTCTGCAATGAAGATAAAAGCAAAAACCAAAGGAAAAAACAAATTACAAACTTAAAAAAAAAACTTAAACATAACAACTAAACCAATAAACTCAACTATACAAAAACGTTTTCACATACCTGTTAAGATGAACCCATGTCTTTTCCATAACCATTATATGTCCTTACCCATAAAGAAAACAAAACAAAAACATAAGAATAACACAAACACCAAACAAATACCAAACAAACACTAGACAAGCACACCAAACAAACATATTCACACATTCAGCAACAATTTATTAAAATGAAATATCAAACAACCAATTCGTTCAACTCTTAAACAATTTATCAAAACGAAGTATCAGTTTCATTGAGAGAACTAGCCTCTGTGTTCTGATGCAAGCAGGCAGAAGATCCAGCTGATGAGATGTGATTACCTGACAAAATTCAAATCGGTCAAAATTAAAATCAGAGTAAAGAACTATAATACATTTATTGAATGCCTTATACCTTTCAAGTGGATGAGATCAGCTGAACGAATCTACTGAGATCGGAGAGAGACAGAGGCGGAGAGAGAGAGAGACGGAGAGAGACAAAGACGGAGAGAGACAGAGGCGGAGAGACCGAGGTAGAGAGAAACTGAGACAGAGAGCGACGGAGACACAGATTGCGACGGAGACAGAGACTGACGGAGCCACAGAGAACGACGGAGACAGAGAGCGATGGATACCGGTAAGAGGGACAGATCTAAACGGATATTTTGCTACACAGAGAATGTCGAAAAATTTTCTAGTTGAGAAACGAAATCTTGACAATGAGAATCGAGATTAGATGGAATGGGTATTGAGATTTCAAGAAAGGAAAAAAAAAACTTTGAGATTGAGATAAGAGATCTGAAAGTTTAGAGATTCTGAAAGCTTTTTGTTTTCTGGGTTTTTTTGTTTTGTGGTCTAAGTGTAAAAGACTGTCTTTAATTTTTTGGTCAAAGAATCGAGATTTTTTTTTAGTTTGCGGGAAAAAACCCATATAGTTTGCCTCCAAAATATACCTTCCCGGCTATAATACTGATTTTTATGTTCCCGCTAAATGAAATTATATACTAGCGTTAATATAATGCTACGAAATACTTGGCATCCGATTTTGGTACTTTTAGTAGCAGTTCGTAAATTTGTGCTACAAAGGTCTGCTACCGAAGCTCATTTTTGTTGTAGTGTACATTTAGAGTCTTATATATACTGACGCTTATATGTATATCACTATATCAGCAAAGTGATTCACCCTACCCACAAGTACATTTGTGATGATCTCGCAAAAACCCATCCAATATAGCAAACACAATCCGCCACCAGTCCATGAACCCTAAAAATTGGGCAAATGGTATGAACAAGGTCGAGGTTTCCGAAGGTACGTAAGTTTTGGGATCGAGGTAGACAAGAACATGACCTAGGATTTTGGAACATTAAGACTTCCATTTTTTCTTTTTGTAATTTACCCAACTATATTGGCTGTTTTCTAAATGATTATTTATGAGAGTGTATTCGGGAAGATACCATGTGGTCGGTGTTTTACAAATCTTTCGATCATTCGTTTTTAACTTTTTAATTATGCATGTTTTTTCCTTTTCAGTATTTTGAGTCAGTCCGAAATATGTTGTTCAACTAGAAATTCTATGCTAATATATTTATTTTCAAATATTTCGAGCCCTATAAAACAACAGGTCAAGTTATATAGTTAATTAAAAAGAAATCAAAACACACTTCGAAAGTTTTAGTAGATAGATAGTAAGAGTTCTCAACTAGTTGAATAATTATACTCTACAAAAAATATGTATTTCATATTTTTTGATCATTTTTATCAAATAAAGACGACTCATAATACAAATTAACTACTTCTCGTCAAACAGTTATTCCCTTTCTGTTTACATTGGGTCCAAATAACATGAAATGTTTAAAAGCATTTTTATCTTTAAATCACCACTTGATGAGGAAGACTCACATAAAAAAAAAACTAGATACAAAATACTTCATATATTAATCTTATCAAAACATATTTATAATTTAAGAGTTTTAATTGGATGAAGAAAAGTCATACAAATGGACAAAAAAAATTTATGTTTCTTTTTGTCAAATAATATTACTTTTTTTTTGGTTTGTTCATATTAGGTGATAGTCAGAAATGTTTGAACAAAATCTTCAGAACAATAAAAATATCTAGTACAATATATTGCATATTTCATAAACCAAACTTAAAACTTCTGCTAAGAAACAAAAAAAAAAATCTTCAATAAAACTGGCAAGAAATAAGGAAAAATATCTAAAACATGAAACTGGTGACACACAATATGTTTCTTTAAGAAACACAATTTATTCAATGCATGGAAACGGCTAAAATTGTTAAACCGTAACCCAAAATAAAAATCTAATAAGACTCACACGCAAACTGGCTATCTCCTCGATTACCTTTATATACGTTCAAGCAGTTTCATACATATTCCATGCATAAACAAAACAGTTTTGACCATCATGATGAACATATCTAAACTCACTCCTTGGTTTCTTTTCTTGTGTCTGATTCTTCTATCAGGTACATATATATATATATATATAGCTTTTACTTTCTTCTTCTTGATCTGCTTAATTAATCTGTATATCAATGTAATTCATATTTGTTGTTGTTTCTTAATCGTTCTAGATTACAAGGTAAGAGGTTCAATTTCTCCATCTAGCGAGAAGCCACGAGAAGGTGGCATTTTTGGTTTCAAACCTAAAACGTTGTTTGTGTTCGGAGACTCGTTCGCTGACACCGGGAACACACCTGCTATGATCGCTGCCTCGTGGAAGTTTCCCAACGGAATCACTTTCCCGGGAAGGCCTACTGGTCGGTTTACCGATGGTCGTGTCTCCACTGATTATCTCGGTATGAAGTTCTTTTTTGCCAATAAAAATCACATACCAAACTACACCTGTGATTGTGGTTGTGTGTTTGATTATAGTTTGAACTGACTATAATGTGCGTAAGTCCTATAGTTTTTTTTATTGATATATTAATTAGTCCGAAAAATCAATCTGGAACTGACAAAATGTAGTGATTTATTGAAGTATTAATTCATAGCGGTTAAATTGTATTCGTAATCAAGTTCATTATAGTTTGTTTCTAAATATTTACTACATGAAACATATTTTTTTTACTTTAACGTTTTTACTCGCACAAAATGCAAAATCATTAGCTATTTGCAAAAAAATATTACATGGATATATATGTCTTTAATCTACATTTTTGAATTCGTAGACATGAACACAGAAATATTATCAGTAATTATTTACTTTGGACTCATATTATATACATGTAGCGAAGTATATTGGACTTAGAACGCCGTGTGCATACAAATGGGGCAGATTCGGACGACCGAGACAAGCAGTCAAAAGAGGAATGAATTTCGCATTCGGTGGAGCTGGCGTCTTTGACACAATTTTCAAAATAGTTCCTAACGCAAGTGTGCAGATCGATTCGTTAGAACAACTCATCCGGAGAAAAGTTTATTCATCGGCCGATCTCAACTCCTCCGTCGCTTTTTTCAGCATCGTCGGCAATGACTACCTTACTTACAACGGACGCAACGGTTCCGAAAAGGTATAAAAATCGTCTATTTTTCGATTAGGGTTATCAAAACTAATATAAATTGATTGGTGGTCAAATTAGACAATGTTATGATTTAGGATTTTACATTCAAAGTTGAGCTTTTGGAGTTCAAAGTATAGTTAGGAATTGAAACTATTTTTTTCTAAGAGTCTATCTACAAAATATTTGAAAATTTAAACTATTTTGTTGACTATTTTTTCTAAGAGTCTATCTACAAAATATAAAATGTGCATGGCAGGGTCGTCCAGCTTTTATAAGGAGAGTTGTGAAACAGATTTTGTTGGATGTGAAGAGAATTAATGATTTAGGAGTAAGAAAGGTTTTGGTGGCTTTATCCCCACCGCAGCAATGTTTGCCAAAGCTTGCCACTCCTAAAGGCGGCTGTGACACCAATGACACCTCGACGTACCTTCACAACAGTCTTCTCCGTGAAGGACTGATCAAACTAAACAATAAGAAGATTAACAGTAATGATAAAAGTTTCCTCGTGTTTGATCTCTACAATGCTTTTGTGACCATATTCAAGAACAAAGGAGTTCCAGGTACCTTATTTTTTCTTATAAAAACATACTAGTTATTTATAGATGATAGAGTAGCATTAGTCCAAACACAACTTGATATGTTATATAATGAGGTCTGTATACGAATGTTTGATTTGGACAGGAGTTTCGAGATTTCCGGAACCATTGAAGGCATGTTGTCCAACAGAACGAGGCAAATCTTGTGGCGATGTAGGCATACATGGTGAAAAGTTGTTCACTCTTTGCAAAAATCCAAAATCATTCTTCTTTTGGGACAATGTTCATATCACTGACCAAGCATGGCGTTCTATATTTTCTCTTCTTCTACCTGATTCAAAGTTTTGAAGTAAATAGATCAAATTATATTCAACACAATTATCATTGTAATGATTGTATGAGATTAACGAAATGTTTATTATAACGATTGTATCTTGCGCATACATCAACGAAGCTAACATTAAATCAAATTCCGACCAAGCCATTTATTAGCTAGAGTCAAAACCAAGGGGCGGACATAATAAATCAAAAATTTAGGGGAGAATATTAAAAAAAAACAAAACTACAAAAGCAGCATACCCCCGAAAACTATAGGTACGAATTATCAAAATTAAAACATAATGGGGCAATATACTAAAAAGACGAAAACCATAAGGGGCAAGAAGACAAAAGAATCTTGGAAAGTCTTCTAGTTTTGTTTGATTCTCATAATGACTTTTCCACTTTTGTTTTGTTCCTTTTTCGCTTCAATTTCACGCTTTTTCCTAAATTCGATTTTGTGTTGTTAAATCCTCAAATTCGTTTTTTTTTCCGATGAGATCTCCGACTAAGACGACACCGTCGATGTCTCCGTCTTCAATTTCGACGGTGAAATCTCCACCTCCGTCTGATACTTCAATGGCTATAGTAGCTATCGATAACTCCACTGCTCACTTCTCTTCGTCTCCATCGCCGCCACATTCTCTTGATCATTCCAGTGAATCGGAGAAGGAGGACGAGAAATGTAAACCCGAGAGTAGGAGAAGCCAGAATCATTTGAAGATTGAGGAGACCCCATCTCCGATTGTGGTGGTTCACAATCACAATCACAATCGCTCTGTTAAAGAAGTGGTGACGACGAGGAAGAGTGCGAGAGTTGGTTCAGGAAGAAGTAGTGGGCAACGATCTGGAGCTGTTTCGGCTATCCTGAGACGGTCTAGGAGGGAAGAGGTTGTAAAGTATTCAGCTTTAGGGTTTCGGTTGAGTGAGGTTGTGCTGGCTTTGATTTCGTTCTCAATCATGGCTGCTGATAGAACTCAAGGTTGGAGTGGTGATTCTTTCGATCGTTACAAGGAGTACAGGTATGATTCTGTTTTGTGTTTGTGCTTCTTCTCTTGTTTAGATGGTGATGTTTCTTGAATCTAGAGGTTCAGAGGTTTAGTTTTAGGGTTTAGGGGTTTATAATGTTCAAGCTGAATCACTTGTGTTGGGTGTATTTGATAAGCAGTGTGACTGATTATGATTTGATTTTGAGACTATACTGATATATCTATGTGTAACCTTGTGATATCTGGTGACAGGTTTTGTCTGTCTGTGAACGTGGTTGCTTTTGTTTATGCTAGTTTTCAAGCATGTGACTTAGCGTACCATCTGGTCAAAGAGAAGCACTTGATCAGTCACCACCTTCGACCTCTGTTTGAGTTCATCATAGATCAGGCAAGTCATTATCTTACTATCACTCACCATTCTAAAGGGCCTGATCTTGTACACTCTCTATGGTATTCTTGTATAATCAACTTGGTTGCATTTCGGTGGTGAGAAGACTTGGTTATAGATAAGTCCTTATACTTTGACTAGCAATTTCAGCTGGTATGACCTTGTCTCCTGTGAGTCAAAGTCCAATATTGTTACACTTATTAACATATAGCATATGTGGAATAGGATTTATCTTAGAGTTAAGGAAAACATGGTGAAAGTGACTTCCTTATTCGTTTGACCAAGCTACTCTCTTCATTACATAATTGAATCTCTAAAGGTTATTTTTCAAAAGATCGCAAGCTCTCTTAAGTCTACTGCAAAACATTTCAAAACCATACATAAACGCAGATCGAATTATAAATATGAAAGGTTTGTGTTCTGAGGAGCTTTTTGTGTGTTGTGCTATCAGGTACTTGCATATCTGCTTATGTCTGCATCAACAGCAGCAGTGACTCGCGTAGATGATTGGGTTTCAAACTGGGGAAAAGACCAATTCACTGAGATGGCGAGTGCCTCGATTGCTATGTCCTTCTTAGCCTTCCTTGCCTTTGCTTTCAGTTCCCTCATTTCAGGTTATAACCTCTTTAACCAAGACTCTCTCTGATCCTCCCAACTTCTTTTTTGTATAGCTGTCCACACTCCCTTGTGTGAATGTATAATAAGAAAAAAAGATCAATATATATCTTAGCATTGTAATTATTGTTATAATATTATTGAATTTTTGTAGACTATAAACGTTTCCAAAAACTTTGTAATCTTTGAGGTTAGTAAGAGAGGCATAAAACCTTTTTTTTTTTTTTTTTTGTTGTTGTTGTTGTCAAATGTTACTAAAACCTGAACATATCTTATTCAAAGACCAGACCAAAAGGCAACAATTCCATGATGTTCTCGATTGTATATGTCATGAGACCTTAAGAAGGGCACAGTGTCAAAAAAAAATATTGAACTTTTAAAGGGTTTTCTTGTGATTTGTGAATGGTAGAGGGGTAGTTTAGTCATTTTACGTTTTGGACACTCGGACTTCTCTCCTACGCCTGGAGAACAGCAATGGTCGCCGAACAATAAAGAAAAAGGTTTGTGCTTTGTTGCTTCGTCTCTGATGAGGGGTTTTAAATAGAGAGAGAGAGAGAGATAGAGAGACTCAATTCTCAGTTTGAGACAAAGCTAGGGTTTTCAGTTTTCTCAAACCAAAAGTTTCGATCTTTTGTTCACCGATCAAGAATGGTTGCTACGAAGAGATTTGGTGATCATAGCAACTCCAGCTCAGATGACTCCCTCACGAGGAAACGTGACGATGACGTCGAGGCGATGCACAGGGCGAGAAAGCAACTGAAGACGACGACGACGACAACAACTACATTGAAACCTTCCTCTGCTTCAAAGATGAACTGGTCTAAAAACGATGAGCTTGTCATTCTCGGGGTTAGTAAACTCTCTCTGTTGGTTCAGGTTGTGTCTACTGTCTAGTACTTTATATTCTTCTTTTATTTTACTGTTTCTGTTTTGTGTGTGTGTGTAATAAAGGGTATTGTGGACTATGAAATTGAAACGAAATCGAGTTACGGATCCGACTGGGCTGCCTTGTACCTTTATATAAAAGATAATGTAGAAGCGAAGTTTTCGAAGAAGCAGTTCATTGATAAGGTCAAGAGGTTGAAGAGAAAGTTTATAGATAATCAGGCGAGATCTAACGATGGGAAAGATGTTTCTTTTACTGATACTGATGATGATGAAATGTTTAAATTGTCAATGATGATTTGGGCCAAAAGTGAAACAGAACATGTTGTTTCTAATGAGGATATGGACCAAGCCAAGGTGAGTGTGTGTTCGTTCTGTTTTTTACTTATCTCCTTGCTACCATCTCAAAACATGATGTGTAATAAACAAAATTGTATTACTGATGTGTAGTGACTTTTAATGATCTTGTTTTGAGTAAGGATGTTCCTTCTGGGGAGCAAGAGGGTAAGGATGTGCCTTGTGCTGAGCAAGAGCGGGTGAGTGTAGAAATTGATAATGGTGAAAAAGAGAAATTGGACCAAGCTAAGGTGAGTGTGTTTGTTCTGTTTCTACCAATAACCTCAAAACTTTTTATGTAAAACATTTGTATTTATTAATGCGTAATGAATTATTGATCTTGGTTTCTTGTTTTGAGTAAGGATGTGCCTGGTGCGGAGCAAGATGGTAAGGATGTGCCTTGTGCTGAGAAAGAGGTTAAGGATATGCCTTGTGCTGAGCTAGAGGATAAGGATGTGCCTGATGCTGAGCTAGAGGATAAAAATGTGCCTATTGCTGAGCAAGAGCAGGTGAGTAACGAGATTAATGATACTGGTGAGCAAGAGATGATTGAAGAAGATGGTGTGGATGAGTTAGGTGTTATGGAGGATACACTTGAGTCTGTGATTTCGTTTCAGAGTTTAGCTAAAAAAAATGGTGAGAAAGATAAGAGTGAAGAAGATGGTGTGGGTGAGTTGGGTGTTCTGCTGGAGATACTTGAGGCGGATACATTCTATCAAAACTGTAGTAAATATCAACAAAAATTGCTGCGTCAGAAGTTGGAAAACGTTGGAGCTGAGAGAAGAAAAGAGCTAATCGACGAGTGGAAAGCATTGCTTGTTCAGGAGATGAAATTGAGTATCAAGAAATTTAATTTCTTGGCAAAGATTGCAAACGCAGGAGTAGGAGTTTCTCCTTAAAATCTGAAAGTAAGAAAAATGTCTGCTTTTTGGAATGATTTCAATGTTTTTAGGTTTCCTTGTACTATTTGCTTTGGTTTTGTGTTTAAGCCATCATTTGAACGGTTGTTTTAGCTTATGTTAAAAGGGTTGTGGCTACTTTTGTCTTATGGTGTGTGTGTGTGAATGTCACTGTGTGTAACTTGTTATATCGAGTATCCTTTTTGTTTCTTTTTTGGAATGACTCAACAACCATTGTCACTGTTATTTCTTCATTCTGCTTATCATCAAATTAGTAAATTCTTTGGTGTCATAGTAACATTTAGAACTTTACTGCATCAGATTCGTTTTGGTGTCACATTCAAGAAAGAAGAAGACACAAACACTTAAATCCAAGATTCGCATTTTGCCACATGCAATTACTTCTCTTACCTTATCATAGATATTTTTTTAGTACTACACACTCTCAACGAAGACCATAGGATCTAAATAATTTATAGAAAAAATACGGTAAAAAAAAAAAAAAGAGATTGATGTGAAATGTAATGAAGAAGAAAGAAAGAAAGAAACGACGAATTTGGACGTAAAAATTTTAGTATATTTTGACAAAGAGACCCGCAAATATATGACTTTTAGGGGCCTACTCACTTCACATTTCAACTTTATCATTTACACTAAACACCAAAATCCCCGACAAATTTAAAGTTTTTTTTTTCTTCCTCACTCTCTCTCTCTCTCTCTCTAGTTCTAGCTCTGTGGATTCTCTCTTCAAAGCTCTGACCTTTAGGCTCTTTAGGGTTCTTTTAGGGAGTCTCTATGAGCTCTGAAAATCACACACTAGAACCTGTTGTTTGGTACGTCTTTGTAATCTGTACTCTATTGCTTCTGCATTTTCCGATCTTTGTTTGTTGCTTTTGATTGAGATTTGTGGACCATCTTCAGGGTGATTTCAATGTTTCTGGACACTGAGCTTGTGTATTGTCCTGTGGGTTTTGAGCTTTCAATCTTTTTGGATTTGATGTGAATCACTTATATTAATATCTTGATGATTTGACAGCTTAGATGCGAATCACTTATAAATCACTTATCATCTTTGTTTATGTTAGCTTCATGAGATCTGGGATCCAGAGTGCTAGAAGTTCTTGCTTTGATTTCACATTTAATGGGGGTTTAAATTTGCTTATCTCTTGTTGGGTTTGGTTAGTATTTTGCTTATTTTGTTCATTAGCTGAAGTGACTTGACCCTCGCTTGTGGTTTTGAACCTTTGATGAGTTTCTTTATATTAAAAGTTTGGGGTTCCCTACAAAAATGTGTTCTTTTTGTTGATTAAAAGAGTCTAAAGTGTCTATAACTGTACTTGTGTAGGGTTCATCATTTGAGTCTATTAGACTTAACTATAATGACTTTTCACTGTTCATATCCTTTTTTGAATCTGTTGTTTCCCTTTAAAGCTCCTTACTTTGTTCATCATTTCATGTCTCTGTTGCATCTTCCTTTCTTCTTACCTTTACTCCATAGTAATATTGCTCTTTAATAATCCATAAGGCCTGATACTCATTAGATACAGGGGATTGTGATTGTTGCAGGTTGTTGTACTCGGATCTTTAGGATGAATCAAGGAAGATGAGTCTCTCACGGTCTTTCCAAAACAAACTCGTGATTTAAGTAGCAACAGTTTCTGAAGTCTTGGAGTGATATCGACATGAGGAGCTGTCCACTGTTGTAAAGTAATTTATTGCCATGGGATCATTCGTGGGTGCTTGTGAAATTGTTGAGGAGAAGGATGTGGTCAGGTTGGCTAAACATTCTAGCAGATATTGTATGCCACCTTTAGGATCAAGTAATGATATGGAGCAGCGTCCTGCATTGAAGTCAGGGTACCAAGGTTCTATGGAGTATGACATTGATCAGCTTTTCCAGTCTATAACTATAAAACCATCACCTCGAAGAATGATGGGCTCTTCTTTCCATCATCTTGAGACGAGCGCAAGTGCTGGTACAAGCAGGTGCACAAGTGCTGGTACGAGCAGGAGCACAAGCCCTTCAAAAAAAGGCGCTACGAAAAAGCCCTTTCCCATGGGAACGCCTCGATCACCAAGAGTTGGTCACTCTGATTCAATATCACTGAAGCAGGCTCTGAGAGATCTTTGCATCTCAAAGGCATCAGAAATGGCTGCCCAAAAAAGGTTATCAAAATCTGCAGCTGCATCTCCGAGGGTTTCTGAAGCAGACAGGATAAAGAGTCTTTATAGACAAGTTTTGAATGAATCTGCTGGCAGGTCTGGGATACCTGTGGACAAGGGTAAAAGCTTGGTTGAAATATCTTTGACGCCGGTAGACGATATACCCAGCTCCTCCCAGAGTGTACCTCAGCGGTTTGAGCCTTCTAACTCCATATCTGAACCATCTCAGGCTGAAATACTTCTCCCTGTAAATGGAAACAGATCAGGATTAAAGACAGTGGGATGTCAAGTGTCGGAAACTTCGTTATTGCAGATATCCAACAGATCTGGATCTTCTCTTAGTTCTGGTAGTGGAGATTATGAGGTACAGATAGAAGAAAATGCTTCATATCCTCCTCATGTTGTTATTGAAGATAGTTTGGTAGAGATAGACAAACATGTTACCTCGCTTCCTTCGTGTTCGGGCAGCAAAGTTTATGCTGAAGAGCTAGACAAGAGCATCGTCCTATCAGCTAGACTGAAAAGTGAGCCAACAGTTCTGATCTCAGTGCTAAAAGAAAAGTTGGGTAATGGAAAATTAGTAAGCAAGCTAACAAAAGATATCCCTCGTCCCAAACCGCGGCCGAAAAGGAGAATTTTGGTTAAAAGGAAGTTAAAAATCGCTGTAGCTTCTGCTACAAAAATGGTCGAGAAAGTTGATACTTCCTTAGTAGAGCCTAGTGCAAGTCAAGTTTTGTGCCAGAAATGCCACTGTGCGGTAAAGAGCACCAGCACTGAAAACCACCTGGCCACAAATACTAATAGCACTGAGAAATGCTCAAACGATTTGAGATCTTTCTCAAAAGATGTCAGTATAGAAGCAGATCAAGAATCACTCGCAAGCCCGCGTCTCATTCGCACTGTGAAGTGTAATAAAGAGCCCAACAAGGATTCTTCTGATTCTTGTGAGATTAGTAATAGCGGTCAAGCTGTCATTGTTATGAAACAAGAAGTCTCTCCAAGCAATTACAGTGGAAAAGGTGATGCAGATGAACAGATAAGAGAGAATCCAACTTCTAGTGAAAAGTTTGAATTCTCGTTGAGCTCAAAGAATAGCCTAGGGGATTATAGTAGCAGCACAAGCATGAGTGAGGAGAGCAATCTGAGCAGGTTTAGCTGTGGCAATAAACCTCACATGTCTATGGATGTGAGATGGGAAGCAATTAAGCATGTTAAGTTGCAATACGGCTCTTTAGGACTCAGACATTTCAACCTTTTGAAAAAGCTTGGTTGTGGAGATATCGGAACAGTCTATCTTGCCGAGCTGGTTGGTACAAACTGCCTGTTTGCCATAAAGGTCATGGACATCGAGTTCTTGGCCCGAAGGAAAAAGACACCAAGGGCACAAGCAGAACGGGCAATCCTTAAAATGTTGGACCATCCTTTTCTGCCTACCTTGTATGCGCAATTTACTTCAGATAATTTATCATGTCTGGTGATGGAGTATTGTCCTGGTGGTGATCTTCATGTCCTGAGGCAGAAACAGCTCAGCAGGTGTTTCTCCGAACCCGCAGCTAGGTAAGATTACATTTCAGTCACATTGTTGTTATGAATTTGTACCGCTCACAAAGTCTTTCTCTAGTTAGCAAACTCAGTGGTGAAACTGATAATATTGTTCACAGGTTCTATGTAGCAGAAATCCTCCTTGCGCTGGAGTACCTACACATGCTTGGTGTTATATACCGAGATTTGAAACCAGAGAACATTCTCGTCCGAGAAGATGGTCACATCATGCTTACAGATTTTGACCTCTCACTCAGATGTGCAGTGAACCCGACTCTTCTCAGATCAACTTCTCCACCTGAGAAAGATCCCGCAAGGATGTCGGGTCTATACAACACTTCTAATTGCATACAACCTCTATGTATTGAACCATCGTGTCGGGTCCCATGTTTCAGTCCTAGGCTCTTATCAACTCAAGCTAGGAACTCAAAACCAAGAAAAACGAAAAGACCTGATCTTTTGACCCAGCAGTTCAGGTCATTGCCTCAGCTTGTGGCTGAACCAACCGAAGCAAGATCAAATTCTTTTGTGGGAACGCACGAGTACTTGGCCCCAGAGATCATCAAAGGAGAAGGACATGGTGCTGCAGTAGACTGGTGGACATTCGGGGTTCTTCTCTATGAGCTTTTATACGGGAAGACGCCTTTCAAAGGTTACGATAATGAGGAGACACTGTCTAATGTTGTATACCAGAGCCTCAAGTTTCCTGACAGCCCCCTCGTGAGCTTCCAGGCAAAGGAGTTGATCAGAAAGCTGCTGGTGAAAGATCCAGAGAGTCGTCTCGGGTCAGTGAAAGGAGCTGCAGAGATCAAAAGACATCCCTTCTTTGAAGGATTGAATTGGGCTCTCATCCGATGTGCCATACCGCCTGAGCTGCCAGATATTTATGACAATGGTGCAACGGAAGCGGCTTCTCCTGAGGGAAATAATAGGTATCTTGAATGTAAAGCCATCGGAGACCACCTCGAGTTCGAGTTGTTTTAGAAGATAGGAAAGACATTAAGGTCTATAAGCAGACATGAACCTTTTCTGGTTAAGCTATTATCTATTCCAAGTCTCATAGGTAAAGTTTTACCTCTATTTGTTCCTATTGGCTTACCATATTAATTAAGAATCTTAACTGAAATCGTAAACCGTAAGAGATGAATTGGAAACAATGTTTCCTTCATTTCATTCAAGTTTCTCGTATGAAACGGACAAATTCGAACCAATAACAGCATCATTAATTTATTGAAATGGCTCAGGAATAAGTTAGCAACAATAACATCAACCAACAGGCAATTGGCTTATAATTAGTTTGTTCGTGCAATTGTTTAAGAGTTTTAAAATGGGAAAATTATTAATACTGCCATGAACAGTGGTAATCTTTATCGACAATGCCACTTTCATTATTTTCTTCTCTTAAATGCCATAGGACCCACTTTAATCTATTGAAAAAGACAAAAATATCCTTTATTTTTTCTTCTTTCTTTCCTCTCTCAGATCTCTCATCTTTTTCTCGATCTCTCATCTTTTTCTTTCTCTCTTTTCTTCTCCCCTCTTTCTTTCTTCAACAACAAATAAATCACCAGATCAGAAAAATCTAAGAACTTGATTGTAATAGTGGAGACCAAACCAGTGAAGAATCGAGGCTTGATTTCTCAGCTCTCTCATCTTCAATACTCATCTTCTTCCATCTCTCTCTCTGGAAACCTTCATATATTTTTTTTGAGTTTTTTCTGTTTATTTCATTTTTTCTGTAACTTTAATGAACAAGATCTGATATCTGATCTATTTTTTCGGTGGACCAGATCCGGTATACCAGATTTGATGGACCAGATCTAGAGACTAAATATGTCCATTTCTTTTTTAAAAACTTGTTGTTCACTCAATTTTCACAAGTCTTATTGTCCATCATGCAGTTCTTCAAACCAATCGGTGGACAACACTGCTTTATACTCCCAGATAGACAAGATTGGTGAATTACCCGATAGACAACATTGATGGACAAGATTGATTAACTTCCTGGTGGACAACACTGTTGAACTCCTGGAAGACAATAATTGATTTTGATGAACTCACCTGATGGACAAGAGTGATGAATTCCCCGAGGCAATAATCAGTAGACAACACTAATGAACCTCCTGATGGACAACATGATGAACTCCCCGAGGACAACAATCGAAGGACAACACTGATGAATTCTCCGATGGACAACATTGATAAATTCCTAGATGAATTCCCATATAACAACAGTCGATAGACAATAATGATGAACTCATCGATGGACAAAATTGATTCACATCAATTTGTATATTTTTTTATGTTTTGAATCAGATTTCATTCAAGGGCAAAATCGTATTTTTATTAATGTCATAAATCAAAAAATGGCAGTTTCAAAAAGAAAAATTAGAAAGTGGCATTTGTCATAAGTTTAGTTTTGAAAATGGCATTTTCAATAAAATTCCCAAACTAAAAATCCCACCCAATTGGTGAAAATAGTAGCTCAATCCCATCTTTTAATGTCCTCAACCAAGTGCCTACTATTCTTTAAGGAATTTAGAGAAGACCTTTTTCTTTACTTTTCCTTTGGCGGGATTTGCTTTGGTTTGGAATGGTGTCACGGCAAAGCAATCTCCTTTAAGAAGGTTGAAGCAAAAGCAAAAGCCCAAAAAAAGTAAGAAAAGCAAACACTGCAAGTAGATAAATAGAGTTGAAGTGTTTGGAGGAGACAAGAGAAACCCGACCAAAGGAACAACAAGAAAATGAATATCAACAACTCAGTAGCTACAACTTCGACCAAAAGTAAGCTACCAATGGACGAGAACCAAGAAGAAGAGATATGGCGAAAGTTTCAAGCCCGAGAAGAAGAGATTGAGAGGAAGAAGATGGCGGTTAAGGACAAGATTCAACAGCGACTTGGGTTTGCAGAGGAAGCCACAAGAAGCTTGACCCAGACATTAGAAGTAAGTCCAAGAAGCTATTAACATCAATAGAACCAATACTCTTCAACATGAGCTATATTAACACCAATCGAAAACATACTCTTCAAAAATGCATGAACGCTACTCACTTTCTATGAAATCATATATCCATATTTAACATTGTCTCAAAGGGGCTAGAAATCATGGGAGATCCAATGAGGAAGGAAGTGGGGATGGTAAGAAAGAAAATCGAGATGGCAAATCGGGATATCAAATCTTTGTCACAGAGCTGCCAGAAGAAGGTTTTATATAATAACAATCCTGCTTCTTTTTACCTCTACAACTCTTTTATGTTCATCAATAGTCACACTAGATGATAAATATATGACAGGAGAAGGAATACAAAGAGGTACTGGAGGCCTTCGAAGAAAAGAACAAAGAGAAAGCTCACCTGGTTTCAATCTTAATGGAGGTAAATCAATCGTACCCTATCACAGATCTGATTCTCTAAGACTTTTAGCTATAAGGATAGCACTTGTGATACTGATCGTAATCTCGGTCATCTTCTTGGCAGCTACTGGCTGAAAGTGAAAGAGTAAGGGTGAAGAAGCTGGATGAGATCAACCAGACTGTTGGGTCCTTGCGATAATGGATTTTACTTTTTACATGGAAACCTGTTTGCCTGTTTGAGGTTTTGGCATCATGTATGTATTAAAATTCCTTTCTTAAAAGTGAGAAAACATGTAAAAGAATGTAATGGAAAAAAGGTTTGCCTCAGAGCTTTAAGAAATTCATACCTAAAGATGATTTTGCTCCTTGTGAGTTTTGTGGAGGCTCCTCAATCAGATTAAGAGGGTTTTGTATTCTTCCAGCAACTTCGGGATATCATTAATCCGCAACTGAGAGTAGCAATCGAATTAGACGTGTCAGAAAGCATGTGGTAACATCACAGCCAAAACTAAGTACATATGCGAAAATCAACTTAAAAATAGACAATTAAGTAGACAATTAAGGCTCAGAGCCACATAATTCAAGGTTAGATTCATATAAAGGTCACTATGATGATTCAACACATTGATTAATTGGTTCCAAACGTTCATGAGAGCTAATAACAGGAGAAAATCACACGGTATTACCTCGGACGAACTTTTGATATGATAAAACGTAAAGGTCTTCGTTCCGGGGAGGCCAAAGTCAGTAGATGTTAAGCTGTTCTGTGATCTGAGACACCGGCCACGAGAGAAACAAATATGTGTGAAGGAAAGGAAGAAGAAAAAACAAAATTTCATAGCATGTAATAGTTTTCAGTGGGAATACAAAACAATACTTTCTAGAATTAGCTTTATCGCGAGAATTTCACAAACTTAAAAAATGAATCAGTATCAATAATTTCACTGGATTAACAAGTCTCAAGGGCATATGCAAGAAACAACTATGATATGTCACTCCTAAACTCTCACAGGATTTATTTCCAAATCATTATACTGTCATGTGGTGACTCCAGGGGAACAACCATCTGAATCGACATACAAAGATAATCAAAGTAAAGAAGAACCAAATCCAAAATAATTGGCAAGGATAAGAAAGAACTCACGTATGTTTTCGCGTAACCAGTCGCTGATAATCTCGAAGTAAGGAACCAAGCTCTTTTAGTTGTAAAGTTATTGGAGTAGACTCCTTCCAATGCTGCCGAAGTGCTTGAGCTGCCATCTTTTCATTGAAAAGCATTTTAGTACAGAATAAGACAATCATACATCCGTCATCCTCAAAAAGAGAAAGGAAAGATAACCTCAATCATGAAGACCCGATCATCAACTACATCTCCCTCGATTAATCTTGATCCTAATTCAACAAATTCTTGATCTTCTGACTCCTCGGGAATTTGAAAACGCAGCCCTGATGAAACAGATATTCCCATTTTCTTTTGCAAATCAACAATACTGAATGCCTCTTGTCCCCTTTCCTGTGGTGATCAGACTCTCAATTGTTTAAACAAGTTGTAAAGCTAATTTCTGCATTGGCAAGAAACACATAAGATGATATGTAGGAACTCCAACTTACCTTATCCAATTCTCTCTCTGACTCCTTGATTTCAGGAGGATTTGTAACTTGAGGTACAGATGACCTATTGGCTATCGGATCATCTGACAAAAGCAAAAAAGAATAGGGTCAAGTTGTGCTGGGAACGTAGAAGTTTTGAATTAGGTCTTTATCAAACACAATAAGACCATCTTCAGAGTTCACTAAAATTTAAACAGATGAATAAAACTTCACAACTTCCAAAACAAACTTTGATAAATAATAAAACTAGAAATTGAAATGGATCTAACTGCCTATAATTTATGACCACCACCATGATTGGTTCTTCCAAGCGATACTATTTCAATATATAAAATCTATCCAAATATAATATTGATGATCCGTGTAAACAGAATGATAACTAAGGTGGCAAGCTTTGGGAGGTAAAACATCAGTACAAATAAGAATAAAATACCTTCGGGCACCAACCACCAGAGATCACCAAAGGTCAATTTTCCATCAAAACCACCAATTAGAAGATGACGAGCCCCAATACAAGTCATGGTATGGTAAGCTCGAGGAGGAGGAGGCTCATTGCTTATTGGTAAGCGCTTCCACTGAGCGGTTACTGGAATGTGAAAATAAAACTTTAGCAGAAATAATAACAAAGCATATAAAAACTGCACGGAAGAAAAATGATAAAATACATCATAGTTAATCATCTCAGTAGATTTTACTATTGTAGAAAAATTAGGTGGTTTTGAGAAATTTCCATGATTATTGAGCGTTTTAATGGGACGAGTGAGCTAAAATCTACCTCTGTCCAAAATTATAGTGTCATTATAATAGACATCATAACGACTCAGCCATCCACCAGTTCCATGTCCTCCAAATAACAGAAGCTGCATAAACGAAATTAGTGATGTGAGTGATGTAGGTCACGAACGCATCCATCCCAATACCAAAAATAAAATAATGATTAACATCTTGATTACAGATATAGATAACGAGGAGCAAATATAAACTGAACAGACATACATAATGCCCTCCAGATGTAACTGTATGACCACATCGAGATGATGGTGCTTGACCAGGAAGCTTGAGTTGGGTCCATCCAGGGGTTTCACGCTCTATCTTCCACAACAAAGGTAAACCACAATATGATCAATAAACAGAAAATAAGACATAATAAGAGATAGCCTACTAGATTCAATGAAGATTTAAGATGAACCTTCATCTATCAGACCCTTCAACGCCCACAAATCACCCATGATTGGGCCACCACCTCCTGAAAAGAGGACCAATTAACCATATTACACACCATACTTTCAGTTTAGTTTTTACCGATTCTAGCCAAACAAACTGTGATCATGACCTATCCATTAGGGTTGGAAGAGAGTTTCTACAATACATATACAAGCAATGGGGATATTAAACACATCAACACCCTATAACATTGTTTGAAGAATGAAAGGTGGAAGAGAAAATTAACATTCAGGATTCTGTTTTTTGAGCAATCACACTTATTAGTTTCGGTGTTCAGTAGAATAAGGGGGACGAAACTTGTATAACAATATACCAAACATCTCAACATAATTAAGGACTGGATCAAGGTGAATTCAGAAGCCAACAGAGAGAATCTACAAAGTTTTGGTGTAGTCTACCTCGGCCACCGAAAACAAGTAACCGTTTCTCAACCATGGTGGCCGTATGGCCACATCTAGGAGGTGGCAATGAACCCGAAACCGAAAGCTCCATCCATTCAAGGGACACTGATGGATACCAAGAAAGTAAGCATTATCAGCAAATAACAGAGTTCATTGCAAAACTGAAATTAGAAGAGAGAAATTAAGATTTACTTGTATCCATAACATATACATCTGACAACCACTTTTTGCCATCCCAGCCGCCACACCTGCCAACGATCTTAGATTTAGCTATGCAGGCAGCAAGATTAAAAAATATACCTAATGGCAGACGTCTAAAGTTTGATATTTACAAAACAATTTTTTGGTTCCCTATAGCAGCAGCGGCAGCAAAATCACGAGGTGTAGGTAAGTCGCCAAAGCTAGTCAGCTCAGACCACTGCCATATATCTGCAGCAAATGTTAGCAGCCATCATGAATAAGGATATCAGAGAAGTGTCAAAGCATAGTACTAAAAATTCCTAGGCAGGTCTCACACAACATTACATACATACCTGTATCTAGAACCCAAAAGTCTCCCAACCTGAACATGATATATAGAAAACAAGCTATTTAAGGGTAGTGAAAAATAGAATGTAAAGCCGCTATAACTTAAAAACAAATACCAGTGTGGTACCTCTTGCCACCAGAACGTCCACCAAAGATGAACATATGGCAATCAATAGTGATGGCAACATGAAACGCACGCGGTGTAGGACCCACTTGTCCTTCTTCAGACTCGCTACCAGTACATTCTGGCTCAAACCAAAGTTTGTTCTCTAGTCGACAGGATAAAGAACAAACAATCATAAGAACAACCAATCTTAACATGACCAACGACGCTAATGGGAAAATCATACACTGATATATATAAGTATAACCACCTACACTGAGAGACCATTAGAGAAACAAAATTTACTGATACTCAAAAAGGAGAAGTACTAAACAAAACAAGCAAAACTGGTAAGAAAGTATCCATCTTTTTCCACCTACAACACCCTAATCCAAGAATCTCATGTGAAGTTTTTAGCTTTCTATGTTTTGCTAATCCTAAGTGATATAAAAAAAAAACTATCTTTGATGGAGCACCACCCCAACCAAACTAAAACACTCGATAAACTACAAGAAACCACTAGTCATCACAAGTAAAGCAATCAAAGACCATAACTCATAATAATAACCACAAAAGCATCTTCCTTTTGAGAATAGTAAGAGTAAGTAAGCTAAGCTTTCTAAAGAAAACAGAAGCAATCGAGAAGCCAAAACAAAGGGATCAGATGATAATACCAATATCATAAACAATTATGTCATTGAGAAATTTTTTATCGACGAGACCACCGAACACCACAACCATGGACTTCCCAACATTGACAGCTGTATGCCCACTGATACAAACACCAACAAAATCAGCTGAATTTTTTTTTTAAATCGAGGGCACGACTAAGTAGTATAGAGAAGAAACAAGATTTTTTAAAAATCTCACCTCCGCGGCTGTGGAGGAGTTCCACTGAAATCGGAAGAAGAAGCTTGAACCCAGTGATGCATAATTGAGCCGATGATAACGAAACCTCACGGATCAAATCAATCAACGGTTGAATTATTCCCAGATCGATCGTAGGTTAGGAGGAGGAAGGAACTACAAAGGACTCTCTTGTTTCGGAGTTTTTTTTATTCATTAACTTAAACCGATAATTTTGTTCCGGTTTTAGTTGAGGATTGTCCGGTTTATTCCGGTAATTAAAAATTTAGGAAGATTTATTTGTTTAGGTTTAGTGACGACGACTGACGAGTTTATTGAGTTTGTTGTTGTTGCAGAGAAGAGAACAATGGCACTAATAAGCTCACTCGACGAATTCGTAATCCTCGTTCTGAAGAAGGATCATTGTCTTCAACATGAACAGGACGCATCTTCTTCTTCTTCTTCTCCGAGTCAAGAGATTTCAATCTCAGCTTCCGAAATTGCATCTTGGGATTTGTCAGAGATACTCGCTTACGCAAGTGTTAAAATTCGAGTTCATCGAACTAGGCAAGTGGAAGTGATCATATACTACTTCCTCTCATCCCCCAATTTTGCGTTGGTTAGGTTTTGCTTATTGATTCTTTCGTTTTCTACTGTAGGCTCATTGAGGAATCATCATATTTCCACGGCCTTCTAAGCGGAAGCTTCAGGTATATATATATGTATCTGCTTGGTTCTACTTTGGTGTATGTATAAGTAATCAATCAAAGGAATTATTAAATTGAGTGAAATTTGGATTTTTAATTTGTAACAGTGAATCAGGCCTTGATCATATCTCTGTTGAATGGAACCTAGAGACTTTCTTGAATCTTCTCATGTGTTTGTATGGTTACGCCATAGATGTTACATCCACTAGTTTCTTACCTCTATTTGAGGTTAGCTTTTTTTTTTTTTTTGTATCAATCATCTGCTCTCTTTGTTTCTCTTGTAACATGCTTAATTATTGTAACTCTGAATGGCGAAATATAGGCTGCGCTCTATTTTGGGGTTGAGAGGCTTCTCACTATATGCAAAAGCTGGATTTCAGTGTTGGCATCATCGAATGATCCTGCATCACCTAAGCTAGATTTGTCTGACCTTATTCAGATGTGGAGTTTTGGTCTTGAGCATGGTTAGAATGATCTTGCGAGAAATCTCTTATAGTTTGTTAAATTAGTTGAAATTTTCGAAATCGTGATTCTTTTGGTGATGCTTTACAGCTGGAGATTTTTTGCCAGATCTCTGTGCGGCCTATCTTGCAAAGAATTTCGTATGTACCACTCACTCTTCCCATTGATCCTACATAGTAGCTGTTGGGTACGCTTGTGTACTCCTTTAAATGATATATAGGATGTATGATAGAAAATTATGACCGTATGTCCAAAAGATCTTAACTTCTTCCAATTTGGTAGCTAATAACGGATCCTTATGTCTTCTGCAGATGTTGGTAAAATCTGATGAGTATTTTGGAAGTGTTCCATATGAGTTGTTGATCTGTTGCATTAAACATCCTCACCTGACTGTACACAGGTATGTTTGTGCCTATTGTCTTTCTTATTATCTGTGTAAACATACCTAAGATTCTCACCTTTGACTTAACTCTGACAGTGAGATGCATCTTGCTGATGCACTTCTTGTTTGGCTTGATGCCGAGAGAAGAATGTCTGGCTTTTCGGAGAGTAGGCAGGATAACACAATCAACTTGATGGAACAGGTAACGTTTAGAAGGTCTGTCACCTATGCAAAGATGAATTTCACAATATGATAAGGTTAAAAAATGGTGTAACTCATGTGCTGTAAATTATCAACCTTGTTAGGGATTTTTCTTTTTAAGTACTTTAGGACAAATGGGAATATTAATAATTTCTCTTTGGATTTTTTTCTCTTTTGCGCATTCTATATGTATTTTAGCTCTATGGAATTATGGTTCTTACTTTAGTTTTCGTGTTTGTTGGTAAATTATATTGTAGGTCCGTTTTAGTCTCTTACCACTGTGGTTTATTGCAGGTAATGTTATGAAAGATGTGTGTGATATTTCTCCAACTTGAGGATATAGCAGAAATTCATTTAGTTTAGTTTGTTTTCATATTTCAGGAAGAAGCAAGTCTCATGGTTTCTCAAAGTTTGTTGATCAAAGCGTGGAATTGGTGACTAAACTAATAAAAATCCCATCCACATACTTAGTCGATAGTCTAACAGATGGCCCTCCTGCTGATCTTAGAATTCGCCTGACTGAATACACTGAGGTATCTACCCTTGAATAAATTTTCTTCCTTGATTTGAGCTATATATGTAGTTGTGTCAGGAATTGTATTTCACGTTTTGCTAGAATTAGTATTTGAGCTTTTCTAAAGTATCCAACTTTTTCATTATGAAGACACATAAATCCAAGTTCTGTCTTCATTTATTTAGACATTGAATGTCTTTGATTCAATCTGATGAATAGCTGAGTCCTTGAAAGCTTTATGTTGTCCTTTCTAATTACGCCTTTGTTCCCTCATACAGATATTGGACCTCTCAGGATGCCGGCAGTTAAATGAAGCCTGTCTGCTACTGGCAGTACTTCCTAACTCGTATTTCTCAAATCTCAGGTGGAGAAAGAGTTTGAAAAGTTTCCTAAAGAATCCTGAAGACGATGAAAGCAATCGAGAACATCTATCTTATGGAACTTTACCAACTTTTTCTTTCGAATCGCTGAAAGAGATTGATATTTCCAAGTGTCAGAGGCTTAACTATAAATTTGTAGTCAAGTGCTTCTCTAAGTCATTCCCATCATTAAGAAAACTGAGAGCTGCTTATCTCTTAAACATCAAGGTGTCCACAGTGCTTGAACTTCTCCAGAATTTTCGCCAGCTCACTGAAGTTGATTTAACAGTTGATATCGCTCCTATAATACCGGTTCAAGCATCGTTGTTTTACTCTGGCCGAGGTCATTGTTCGCTCTCTAATATCACAAGACTAACGCTGGAGGGTAGAAGTGACATATGTGGTTAGTCTTTTTGTTTGTTTTTGGTTGCTTTCTTATGCTCCCAATTGTTTGATCTACAGTATCAGTCAGCGAATTCCAAATATGCTATACATTCACAATCCATATCCCAACTATTTTTCTTGTTGCTTCTAACAAACTTAAAGGTAGCTAGCTAACTGTATGTTTTCGTAGCTGATGTCTCCATTTTGCATTGCAACAGATGTGGGTCTACAGAGCATCTCTAGACTAAGTGATTCGTTATGTTACCTGAACATAAAAGGGTGTGCACTACTCTCAGATGTATGTATAGCATATGTTATACGAAGGTGTAAATATTTATGCTCTCTCATAGTTTGCTATACCTCTTTTTCGGAGAACTCGATTTTGGCACTATGCGCTAGTATTTCTATGACCAATGAGCATATGGATTCAAATTCATTAGCATCCAAGCTTCAGATGCTGCACATGAGTAAATGCGGGGGTGTGTATTTTTTTTTCCATTTTAGTCTCTCTTTAATGTAAAAGATCATGGCCTCTTACATAATTTTAGTGTTACTTTTTCAGGAATTAGTGAGACATCGCTTTTAAACTTGATAACTCAGACACAGAAAATGAAGAGTCTTTGCTTAAGGGATACAAAAGTTTCAGACAGTGTGCTATGTGAATTCCCCGGCTCTTCCTTGGAAGTACTTGATATTTCAAATACCACGGTCAGTCATTCATCCACTAGTATGGCATATCTTCCACAGGACTTAGCCACATTCAAGTGATGCTCTGATTCAGTAAGTCAATAATGCGTCATCCCCTCAAACGCATGGTGATTTTTACAGATATCTCGGATGGCTCTTGTTCGTGTAATTAGCAGAAATCCTAATCTAAAAAGCCTCAAAGCCAGGGGATGTAAAAATCTGTGCAAGTTAGAGGTTGGCGGGAGAACTGACTATTCCTCTCCATTGTTTTCTGCTCAAGAGGTGTTTAAAAGTTTAAGCAAGGGAAGTGGATTGGAGGAGCTTGAGATTGGTTGGGGATTTTCTTACTTCTCTCTTGAGTCTTTGGGACCTGCAGCTTCGTTCCTACGAGCTATAAGTGTGGGTTTGGGTGCTTCCTTAGGTGAAGATGCTTTAAAGCTTCTTCCTTCAGCTTGTCCTTTGCTAGAGTCTATCGTCCTCTCTTTTCAGGTAGTTCTGATTCTTTGAATTTTGAAGTGTGTTATTGAAAGATATTAGGTCTCTTATTTTACTAAACTTTGGTTTGACAGGAAATATCTGATTTTGCCTTGGCAAGTATCCTGACATCACTGAAGCACCTGCAAGAGTTAGCTTTGTCCTATTGTTTTGGTGACATATCCGTTCAAAGTTTCAAGTTCTCTATGCCGAACCTGAGCAAACTAAGGCTTGAGAGGGTAACTCGTTGGATGACTAATGATGATTTATTTGTTCTCACACAAAGCTGTCCGAACTTGACCGAACTTTCATTAGTAGGATGTTTACACTTAAATTCAGGTACAAACTATATTTTTCTAGGGAACCAAGTCATCTAACCTCATAATCATGTGCTATTTCTTAATTTTGTTCACCTCTTGTTGTGATATTTATGTCCCAGATTGTCAACCTATCATCTCAGCTGGATGGCCGGGAATGATTTCTCTTCATCTAGAGGTTTGTTTGGACCCTTAAGCTTATCAGTAATCTTTTAGTAATCCTTAAGATTGTCTTCCATCTTAAGGTATCAAGATGTACCAACCGGAAACTTTTAGAGGAACAGTAACTCTCTTTTATAACTATGTTAACCATCATGTTTCGGTGATAGGAATGTGGAAGTATAACAGAGAATGGTGTCACTTCTCTCTATGGTTGCATTGCTCTCGAAGACCTTTTGCTTCGCCACAACGTGAGTTCTCTTTTATATATCCATTCTGTTTCGTACTATATCACATCTCCCTCAGCTAGAACTATTGACACATCAAGCATTATCAACAGTTTCCATATTCCTGTTTTCTTTTTCTGTTTTAAGGGCTCTGGAATACAAAAAAGCTTCCTTCTTGATGCTACTTTGAAGGTAAATTTCGGGCACTCTCCAACACCTTAACTTTTTATATTATAGGAGATTTTTTTTGCTTAATTTATCTCAACAACGAGCAGTTTCCAATGCTTCGGCTGGTATCTCTGGACATGTGTGATGCAAAGGGAGGCGGCTTCGATGTCCCAGAGGTAAGTAATAACAGAGAACACCTAAGCAAGTTTTAACCATTAGCTAGAGAACACCATATGTATTATGTAATACCACCTTCTTTGTAGCTAGATTAAGATACATTTTTGGTCATAATCGTCGATAATTTTTTGGAGTGGCAGGAGAAAGAAGGAAGTCACTTCCTAAGCATAGTGAAGATCAGTAGATGCAAGTCTGAGAGATGCGCGTTGGGAAGAGTCTTGGCTCCTGTGCATAGAGAGACGCTGGTTATGCTATGGAATGGCCAAAAGTACACTAAAACGCTTATCAAACAAAGACTTTGATTACCCACTCTACTACTACACTACACTTTCTGATATGTATTTTAGTTGGTTTAGATTTTATTGATGTAGCTGAAAGATTTTTGTTTCGAATTCAAAGTACGGTTTAGAATTCACTTTCGGTGTAGTTGTAGATTAAATTACATGATGCAACTTGACCATCCCTGTATTAAATGTGGTTGATCGCACATAAATCGTGTTAATAATATTGAATACTAAAAAAAAACAAACGAACATTATATTTCAAAAAGTAGGTTTGTTTTTATTGATGCTCCCATTCAAGTAGATGGTGAGAGATTAAATTAAAATGCTGAATACAAAATCAGAAAAGAAATTGATTATTACAGTGTTTTAGTTTTTGGTAAAAAATTTTAACTTTTTAGGCTATGAATGAGATACTCCTATTATATTAAACGACTAGATTAGGACCCGCGGTACACCACGAAGCAAAATTATTTATGACTAAATTATTTGAATTATAAGTTGTATTTGTTGGTTAAATATATTATAATTATATAATAATTGTTAAATAAACCATATAATACTGCAATATAATTTATTTTTACATAGTATTTATTTAATCAATTTAATTAGATATGTTTATTCTCTGATACTCATAGTGTTAACAAAATAATGAAATGATGTTTTACCGTGTAACATCAAATTAATGATATTATTTAATTTATATAAATATCGACAAAACTCGTCCCGCTATATAACTCCGTCCCGAGATATTTTAACTCACATTATATCATCTTAATTTTTAATACTTATTGTGTATCTACGATATAATATTTACCATAATTAACTTTTTAAAAGTTTTAAATATTTTTCATATTTAACCTTTTAGAAATCTTTAAAATAAAGAACCGAAATAAACCAAATAAAAGTTTTGAAAGTTTGAGTGCGTGATAAATCAAGGTTTTCATTCATTTGTATTCAGAATCATTTTGGTATTTTTTATAGTATGACTCTAAACCATTGCCCAATTTTTTTTGATGTGGGATATTGTACCCGTATTTTTTATTTATCTATTGAGTAATATATGTCCGTTTTTAAAATTTTGTATTATATCATTTGCAGGAAAAAATCACAATTTTTATTAACTAAATATTATAGAATAATTCATGATAATTTAAATATAAGTTCAAATAAAAATGAAAGGGAATCATATATTTATGTTTGAATGAGGTAGAAAGATTTCCTTATTTTTTTAAATCTTACCTATTATTAATTTTGAAGTTTTGGTAACTAATATTCAAGTCAATGCATTAAATGTAAAAACTTTCTAAAAAATATTTTTGAGCAAAACTGCTGCAAAAATACTAGTATAGATTCCGGGAGTTGACTATTTTATCTAAATTTTGTGCTGATTTCATAAGATGTTTGACAATAACTAAGAAAAAGTCAACTTAGCAGTTCTTAATTTGTTATCAACCTAGGTTTTTATTTAAAATATAAGATTTTAATTAATATTGCCCCCAAAAAAAAAATGGCCATTAGAATGTGATTTTACCATACGAAGGTTTCGGGGGTAAATAAAGCAGTCATACAACAAAGTAATTAACGTTGAAGTTAATTTTATATAGTTGGCCGTTGGGGACAAATTAATTAATATCTTATGTGGACAGCTTTATTTATTGGGATCTTCCCGTAATACTTACCATTTTTGTGGACATCTTTCGTTTAGTTAAGGATCCATTTAAATACTTAAGAACAGTATATTATGATGGTTCTGATCATAGTGTTTCAAGGATAACGTAATCGACATGGGGAATTATATTATTGTTATTCTTGTACGTATATATATAACGTGCAGTGAAAGTTTTGAGTTTTTGCCAGGTCAAAATATGATGAAATGTGAACTGTTTTAACGTATGATAAAGTCATGTAACCGTCCATATATATATATATATATATATATATATATAAATCATAAACTAATGACGCTCTCTGCTCATTTATTAGAAAATGGAAACGAATAAACACTACGAATAAAAATACAATAATAAAAAAATTCGTCATAGGTGACGCCATACATTACGTGTGCATGTGTTGTTTAAATTAAACGAGATAGATAAATAAAATGGTTCATTAATTCCATAACGAAGGATAGGATAATTATAGTAATAATATAAACACAGAAGATAATATCGTGTTTGTTGCAGTTTCAGCTAAATTCCCTTTGTACTAGTATTTTATGGCTTTGCTGTTGTAGTCTTTCATATGGATGGATCTTTTGAGCGTCTAGTCTAAGTATATATCTCTAACTCTAGGTGGGTCTCTTGATCAGTGAACCATTAGTTTTGTATACTATCTATTGTAGTCTACAAGAACGTCACTAAATTGTAATGTGTTCTTCAAGATTAATGTTGTGAATTATCCAAAACTTTATCAATGAGAGTTTGTGTATAAAAACTTGTGACCACAGTGGAAAAAAAAGGAATCAGCCAATGCCAATCTGTTACGCACATGGCTACTATTCTGCAAATATGTAAAAACAAATAATTAAACATTTTGGGAATTCTCTCTAAATCTTAAAAAGATTTGAATTTGTATTATTATAATTAATGATTGTGGTTATGATGATGCCACACATCATTATTAATTGTATTAATGGAATGGCATGGGGAATAGCCAAACTTGAAGACCTTTGTCATGTGATGAAAATCCCTTACTTCGTGGGCTGCTTTTATCTCTTCCGTTTTTTTTTTTATTTCTGACCGTCCGATCTTCTCATCCAAACATGTGTAGTCACGTTCATTGCTTATCTAACAATCCATTACCATTTATGTATATCCTGATCGCCCTAACCTGTGAATGCTTTTACTCAAAATTGTCTTGTAATTTATTTCTATTAAAAACTGTCTTATACTAGTATATATATTGGTCTCTCTACTGTTAAGAGTTTATCATTGTATTGTTTTTACATGATATTCTAACTTCAAACCAAAAAGTTATAAATCGTTCCAAATAATTGCACACAGAAACAAAAAAAAAAGGTTCAAATCTATCGAATATGATATATGGATTCCCTTCAAAGTTTGAAATCTCCAAAGATATGATGTGTCCCAGTTTAGTGCATTGTATTTGAAATTACACATTATATTTGTGAACTGTGATCAAAAAGTTCCCTAGGGAGTTTCCCAGTCTCATATGTCCTCCTCTGGTCTCTTATCATTTATATTTGACCATTGGTAAGTTGTAACGAATCAAAATATAATATTTTTATTTATTTATCTTTAACTGGAAACGAACGTTCATGGCCAAACTTTGATACAGAATTAAAAAAGAAAATTTAATCCAAACCTAACTAATCTATTATATTGGTTTGCTAAGAAGTAAACTCTAATATATCAATCATTTTATATATCAACGACATTTGAATTGAACTTTCATGATCGGGGTCAAACTAATGATCAATCAAAGCAACCTTCGAAGCAGTGCGATAAGTCTAACACCTCTAACCTATTCAACCTGAGAATGCATGATCGACCATCTAAGGTCTTGTTTGGACTAACAAAAGCACTACCAAATAATCAACAATTTGTAAGTAAGCGATGCTTAATAAATGAGTAACTCGGTGGAGCTATCCAAAAATATCATACGTAACGTTGAAGACAAAACAAGATTCTCCGAGTACATCTGGTGTCCAAGGAAGATGAACGACTGACTAGTCGACTACTTGTAATTACATTCCCGATGAAGCCCACCCGAAAGACAACTGTGTTTCGGTTTGGACCAAATCTGATATTCAAATCCCATTTTTGTTGTTGCTCGACCTCCTAATTCCAAGTAAACAAATAAGAAAAGGAAAAAAAAATGACTGATTGAGACACACGTACGTACGTCGTATATTACGGCTCTGACTGTTGACATTGAATCCGCATCATTTTATTAATTTTGAGATGGTAACTATTGAATTGTATAGTATAGCATAATTATAATTATAATTGTTAGTAATTATTTAAACTGCATGACAATATTTAGTTTAACCATATACTTTATAAAAAAACAAAAACAAAAAATTATCATTTCCTTTCATACCCTATCTCGTACTACTAAATTTTACTTACTGTTAAATGCAATATGTCACTATATCATTGTTTATCCGTTAGATAATTCTTGTAGTGTTAGCATTAAGCTCTGTCACTAATTTATTCATATACTGTAGTATACTATTAATTAACTTGTGTTAGTTTCAACGAGGTTTTTGAATGCCCAACAAAATCCCCTGTCATGGTAGACGACTATGATCTTTAAAAAAGAAACAAAAATTCCAAATGATTGTAAGTATTTTCCTTGAAAAAAAAAGATTTTAGTCTTTTTCTCATTAAATTAGTCAATTAATGACACAGGCAGTTACATCACACTATGAATGAATAGACACACATCCAATCCGTATACAGTACTATTATTACCTACAAAGGTTGAAGGCTATACACAACTAGAAGATCAACTGAAATAAATTAGTATTTAAATTGAAATCATCTAGTTTGTAAAATTGCAACTGAACAAAATAATGAGATTGTGATATGTCTACAATATATAATTCATTTGACAATATCTAAATATTTATTTTCAAAAAAAAATAATATCAACAAATATTTTTTAATTTGAAATAGCTTAATTTTTACTCTCTTTGTTTCATATTATTTTTTCTTTAAGAAAAAATCGCACACTAAATAAGGAAATAAATATGATTTTTGTTTGACCTCTTGTTAATATACAGCATAATATTTTCATTTTTTAAGAATAAAATAATTCCAAATGATTGTTATCTTTTTTAAAAAAGATTTTAGTATTTTCCCGTTTAATATTCTATTAATGACACAGGCAATTACATCACACTATGAATGAATAGACACACATTCAATCTGTATCCAGTACATTTAGATTAGACTATTACCTACTACAAAGGCTATACACAACTAGAAGATCAACTGATATAATTCAATTGAAATCATCTAGTTTGTAAAAGTGCAACTCAACGAAATAATTAATAATGTGATCATAAATAATGAGATTGTGATATGTCTGCAATATATAATTCATTTGACAATCTCAAAAAACAATAAAAAATCACCAAAAGATGTTTTAATTTGAAATAGCTGCATTTTTACGTTCTTTGTTTTGATATTAAACTTTTTAAAAAATTCGCACACTAATTAAGGAAATAAATATCATTTTTGTTTGTCCTCTTGTTAATATACAGCATAATATTTCCATTCGTCAACATATTTAAAAGTGTAAAATTAAAATTAGAAATTTTACCAAATATGTACAAATATACAAAAGAAAATAAATCTAAAATTTCAAAATATTCTTAAGATGAAATATAGGGAGTATTAGATGTATTAGACAAATTAAAAGTGTATATATATTATAAAAAAAAAAAAACTAAAAAAACAAATATTTTGTCACTGGGAGAGCCTTAACCCCGCCTCTTCTTCTTCCCTTCTTCCCACCTACAAACTCTCTCTCTCTCTCTCTCTCTCTCTCTCTCTCTTTCTCTCTCTCCTTTAAATAGTCGCCGGAAACGAATCGACCTGAGATTCAAATCTCGACTTCCATATTCCGCCTCCTTTCCTCCTTCCGAAACAAACGATGCTAGGACGAGACGAGGGTCTTGTCCGAACAATGAGCGGGAGAGGTGGGAGTTTAGCCTCCACTAGTCAGCGGAACTTAGCCGGAGCTGCTTCAAGAAGCTTCAGAGAAGTGTTCGCTCCCCCGAAGGACGACGTGTTTGGTCGGAGCGAACGGAGAGATGAAGATGACGTGGAGCTCCGGTGGGCGGCGCTGGAGAGGTTACCGACTTACGATCGGTTAAGGAAAGGTATGCTGCCGCAGACGACGGTCAACGGTAAGGTTGGGCTTGAAGAAGTCGACTTAACGAATCTTGCACCTAAAGAGAAGAAACATCTTATGGAAATGATTTTGAAGTTTGTCGAAGAAGATAACGAAAAGTTTCTCCGGAGATTGAGAGAAAGAACTGACAGGTTTACTTATGTTTTTTTTTTTTTCAGACATGAACTCAACACTTTTTGTCTTTTGTCTTTTTATTTTTTTTAACTTTCAATTTTGTTATTTTGATTTTAATTTTTGATTTGGCGGAAAAAAAAAACAGAGTGGGAATTGAAGTACCGAAGATTGAAGTAAGGTATGAGAATGTTTCAGTGGAAGGAGATGTTCGTAGTGCAAGCAGAGCTCTTCCTACTCTCTTCAACGTCACTTTGAATACCATCGAGGTCCGTTTTGTTTTTTTTTGTGTGTGTGTGTGTGTGTAACTTTGTCCTGTTCCATGATGTCGTTGGGAAAATGAGATCTAAAAAGTTTCAGAATATAAAAATACCTAACTTTACGGCTTTTTGAGTCATGCCATTAATATTTTACTTTGTTTGGGATGTAGTCTTGTTGTTCCAAAATTAGATATCTTTAAAATGTCAATCTCTATGTGTGTAAATGTCAAAATTGTATGAAACTAATAATTGGGCTAACTTCACATGTTGTGGTTATTGTTGTCGAACTCTTGATTTACTTAAGATTCTTATGTTATTTGTTAAATTAGAGCATTCTTGGATTATTCCACCTCCTACCGTCTAAGAAGAAGAAGATTCAGATACTTAAAGGTATCAGTGGCATTGTCAAACCATCAAGGTAATTAAAGTGAACGTTACAATGGTCTCTTGCTATATTATATCTCTGATAATATATGTGACTGTTAGTAACATTTTTGTTTCAACATTTTCAGGATGACTTTATTACTTGGTCCACCAAGTTCAGGGAAAACAACTTTGTTACAAGCTTTGGCTGGGAAGCTTGATGACACCCTCCAGGTTTGTTGTCTATTTCTGTTATGTATATTTTTATGTGCTCTTAAAAAGCTTCTGGTTGAGTTAACATTTCCTGGTTCACGGCAAACAGATGACTGGAAGGATAACTTACTGCGGTCACGAGTTTCGCGAGTTTGTTCCTCAGAAGACTTGTGCCTACATTAGTCAGCATGACCTTCACTTTGGAGAGATGACAGTGAGAGAGACACTGGATTTTTCAGGGCGATGTTTAGGTGTTGGTACTCGGTACCAGCTGCTTACTGAGCTATCAAGGAGAGAAAGAGAAGCGGGAATAAAGCCAGACCCTGAGATTGATGCATTCATGAAATCCATTGCGATAGCAGGGCAAGAAACTAGTTTGGTTACAGACTACGTTCTTAAGGTACAGAGTTTGTACTTTTGTCTCTCTATCTAACAAACAACATTTGGGCTTATCCTTGGTTAATGGCACATGATAGATACTTGGTCTGGACATTTGTGCTGACGTACTTGCTGGAGATGTGATGAGACGAGGTATTTCTGGTGGACAGCGGAAGCGCCTAACAACAGGTAAACAAAATTTGTGAGTATTGCATATGTTACAGTAACAGAGCATATGTGTTCTTAAACTTCAATGACTCTCGTCTAAACTGAGCAGGAGAGATGTTGGTTGGACCGGCCACAGCTCTGTTCATGGATGAAATATCAACAGGGTTGGATAGTTCCACAACATTCCAAATCTGCAAGTTCATGAGGCAGTTAGTTCATATCGCAGATGTCACCATGGTTATTTCGCTTCTACAACCTGCTCCTGAGACGTTTGAGCTTTTCGACGACATTATCCTGCTCTCAGAGGGGCACATTGTCTACCAGGGGGCCCGAGAAAACGTTCTTGAGTTCTTTGAGTACATGGGGTTCCAGTGTCCTGAAAGGAAAGGTGTTGCAGACTTTTTGCAAGAAGTTACGTCTAAGAAGGACCAAGAACAGTATTGGAACAAGAGAGAACAACCTTACAGATATGTCTCCGTAAGTGATTTTTCAAGCGGCTTCAATTCTTTTCACACTGGGCAACAACTTGCTTCAGAATTCAGGGTTCCTTATGACAAATCTAAAACCCATCCTGCTGCACTGGTGACACAAAAGTATGGTATATCAAACAAGGAGCTGTTCAAGGCATGCTTTGATAGAGAATGGTTGCTTATGAAACGCAACTCCTTTGTGTATGTGTTCAAGACCGTCCAGATAACAATCATGTCTTTGATTGCCATGACAGTCTTTTTAAGGACAGAAATGCCTGTTGGCACGGTGCAAGATGGTCAAAAGTTTTATGGTGCTCTCTTTTTCAGCCTGGTCAATCTAATGTTCAATGGAATGGCTGAACTAGCATTCACAGTGATGAGGCTCCCGGTTTTTTTCAAGCAGAGGGACTTTTTGTTCTATCCTCCATGGGCTTTCGCCTTACCAGCTTTTCTTCTGAAGATTCCATTGTCTCTTATTGAATCTGTAATATGGATTGTTCTTACATACTACACTATTGGTTTCGCTCCTGCTGCTTCAAGGTACATTTGCTAGCTTCTAGTGCTTATGAAGACCACTAGGAACTTTCTTTATTTTTTTTAATTCTGTTGTCATTCCCTTGAACTAACATAAATTTTGCCATTAGGTTCTTCAAGCAGCTGTTGGCATACTTCTGTGTGAATCAGATGGCCCTTTCTTTGTTTAGATTCCTTGGAGCCCTTGGAAGAACAGAAGTGATCGCCAACTCGGGCGGGACCTTAGCATTGCTAGTCGTATTTGTTCTTGGAGGCTTCATTATTGCTAAAGGTAAGCAGATCACATTCTCATATCTTATCATAGAACAAGAAAAATATGTTTGAACTATAGAATCAAAGACTTCTTGATAACTATGAGATTGTTTAGTAATAATATTTTATATTTCTCTTCACAGATGACATACCGTCGTGGATGACTTGGGCCTATTATTTATCACCTATGATGTATGGACAGACTGCATTAGTTATGAATGAGTTTCTTGATGAGCGATGGGGCAGCGTAAGATTTCACCTAAGTCCTTATCTGTTTGACTTCTCTTTGGAAATTTGTGATGCAAAATCTGTTATGTTTTACATGTTGCAGCCAAACAACGATACACGCATCGACGCGAAAACAGTTGGAGAAGTCTTGCTGAAGAGCCGAGGCTTCTTTATAGAGCCATATTGGTTTTGGATATGTATAGGGGCGCTAATTGGGTTTACTGTGTTGTTCAATCTCTTTTACATAATAGCTTTGATGTATTTAAACCGTAAGTGGTCTTACTTTTAACTTTCAGGTTATTCATAAGTTTGAACAAAGAATCATTTCTTAGTTGACAAGATCTTGAAAAATATTTTGTGTAGCTCTCGGTAACTCCAAAGCTACTGTTGTGGAAGAAGGTAAAGACAAACAGAAAGGGAGTGACCGTGGAACAGAAGGTGAAATCTTTTACCTCTTGAATTTTGTAGTTATCTTTTCGTTTTGATTATTCTGACTTTGTGAAGAAGTTGCAGGTTCTGTAGTTGAACTCACTAGTACTTCAACAAAGAGAGGAATGGTTTTACCTTTTCAACCGCTCTCTCTTGCATTTAATCATGTGAACTACTACGTTGATATGCCTGCAGTAAGTAGCTGTGTCTCATTGTTTCCAATTCTGTGTATCGCTCTTACAAATGCAACTTAAGTTTCATTCATTGTTTTATTCTGCAGGAAATGAAGGCACAAGGAGTTGAAGGCGACCGCCTCCAGTTACTAAGAGACGTTGATGGAGCTTTCAGACCAGGCGTATTGACAGCATTGGTTGGTGTCAGTGGTGCAGGTAAGACAACCTTAATGGATGTCCTGGCCGGTAGGAAAACAGAAGGCTACATCGAAGGGAGTATAAGCATATCTGGTTATCCAAAGAACCAAGCAACATTTGCTAGAGTCACTGGTTACTGTGAACAAAACGATATCCATTCTCCACACGTTACCGTTTTTGAATCCCTCATCTACTCAGCATGGCTTCGTCTTTCCGCGGACATAGATGCTAAAACTCGAGAGGTAAGTGTTACTATGCATAATGTTATAATGTCTTATCATAAATCACTTGCATAACCTTTTTTTTTTGCCTGTTAATAGATGTTTGTTGAAGAAGTGATGGAGTTGGTTGAGCTTAAACCCCTTAGAAACTCCATAGTTGGCCTTCCTGGTGTAGATGGTCTTTCAACAGAACAGAGGAAAAGGCTTACTATTGCAGTTGAATTGGTAGCTAACCCATCAATAATATTCATGGACGAGCCAACATCTGGTCTTGATGCAAGAGCTGCCGCCATTGTTATGCGTACTGTCAGGAATACCGTTGATACAGGGAGAACTGTAGTTTGTACAATTCATCAGCCTAGCATCGATATCTTTGAATCCTTCGATGAGGTATGCCTCCGAAAAAATCCACTTATGATTCCCAAAACCATGATAAAAAATTAACTACCATCTTTGGTTTATTACAGCTGCTACTGATGAAACGAGGAGGCCAAGTTATATATGCTGGAAGTCTAGGACACAACTCACAAAAACTCGTTGAATACTTTGAGGTGATACATTGTTTATTTACCATCTCTTGGTCGTATGAACTTTTGATATTTTTTTCCATGGAAGTAACTGTAACTAGAACCTTATTTTCAGGGTATTGGAGGGGTTCCAAAGATCAAGGACGGATACAATCCTGCGACGTGGATGCTTGACGTCAGTACTCCTTCAATGGAGTCACAAATGAGCGTTGACTTTGCTCAAATATTCGTCAACTCCTCTCTTTATCAGTATGTTTTAAGAAAAACGCTACTACTAAACGAGAGTGATTACACTGTCTTTCTAACATGAGCGTGATGTTATGTATACTCAGGAGAAATCAAGAACTCATCAAAGAGCTCAGTACTCCACCACCAGGATCTAACGATCTCTACTTCCAAACCAAGTACGCGCAACCGTTTGCTACTCAAATGAAGGCTTGCTTCTGGAAACAGTATTGGTCAAACTGGAGATATCCTCAGTACAATGCCATTCGGTTTCTCATGACGATAGTCATTGGTGTCTTGTTTGGTCTTATTTTCTGGCAAACAGGAACTAAATTGTAAGCCATTCTTTTCTCTCTTCTTCTCATTATTAAACTATGATCTTATCAAAATGTGACGTATTCATCCAAAAACCAAAACCAAAACAGGAAGAAAGAGCAAGACCTGAATAATTTCTTTGGAGCCATGTACGCTGCTGTATTGTTCCTCGGTGCCACCAATGCTGCAACAGTTCAACCTGCGATTGCCATTGAGCGAACGGTGTTCTACCGTGAAAAAGCCGCTGGAATGTACTCTGCCATTCCCTATGCAATTTCTCAGGTACTTAACCATTCTAATAATATTTGTCTTAACATTAAATGACCACAATCAGAAACTCAAATTTAAAAAATGGTACAGGTAGCAGTGGAAATCATGTACAACACTGCACAAACTGCACTCTACACACTAATCCTTTACTCGATGATCGGATACGACTGGACTGTGGTCAAGTTTTTCTGGTTCTACTACTACATGTTAACAAGCTTCATCTACTTTACTCTATACGGTATGATGCTTGTGGCCTTGACACCAAACTATCAAATAGCTGGAATCTGCATGTCCTTCTTCCTCAGTTTCTGGAATCTTTTCTCTGGTTTCCTCATTGCTAGACCGGTAAGTGAGCTAAGCAACTTACATTTGAATCATGACTACCAATAAAAGTGTTTTAAACTCGAATAACTGGTGACGCAGCTAATACCGATATGGTGGAGATGGTACTATTGGGCATCGCCTGTGGCTTGGACATTATACGGGATCATCACATCTCAAGTAGGAGACACAGATTCGATTGTGCACATCACTGGTGTTGGAGACACGAGTCTGAAAACGTTGCTCAAAGATGGATTCGGGTTCGAACATGACTTCTTACCAGTTGTAGCCGTTGTCCACATAGGATGGATCCTTGTTTTTCTCTTTGTCTTTGCTTATGGTATTAAGTTCCTCAACTTCCAAAAAAGGTGAAGACACCGTTTTATTAGAATTTAGATTAATTTTAGCGTTGAGAGCGTATGAATGAATTAATGTAAAGTTTCTTGGTACCACCACCTAATTATTTTATTTATTTTTCTCGTTTGGTTGGTAATAATAAGAACACAACAGTTCATGTTTACAATAAATTATACTTGAAATCATGTTTTGTCATTTTTGGGCTTAATAAATGAGTAACTAGCAGAGTTATCCGATAATATCATACGCACGTAACGTTGAAGACAAAACAAGAGTTTCCGAGTGTATCTGGTGTCGAAGGGAGATGATTTACCCACAAGACAAAATTATGTTACGATTTGGAGTTTTGGACCCCAAATCTGATATTCAAATCTCATTTTTGTTGTACGCCGTCGTATTATAGCTCTGACCGCTGACATCGTATCCGCATCAATTTGAGAAAACGAAAAATATGATTATCGAGACGCACGTACGCCGCATTACGGCTCTGACTGTTGACATTGTATCCGCATCGAGTTGAGATGTTAACTATTGCATTGTAAGTAGGATAATTATAAATATTACTAATTATTTAAAATGTATGACAATATTTATCTTTTTCTCTATTCTTAACAACAAATAAATATAGTTTATTAAAATTTATCATATTTTTTTTCGTACTATCTCGTACGTACTACTTTTAAATGTACCGTAATGATAGATCTTCGTTGTTTTGTGTTAGCAATAAGCTATATCAGTTGTTGAACTAGTATCTCTACTAGCTGGAGGATGATAGAATTAAAGGGCGAAACAAGAACTTTTATTTAGATAGCCAAAGATCGTCGAATTACAATGCAACCGTTATAATCCGATCGGCGAATTACAGAGAATTGTATTTCTCAAAATGACTAACTGAACTACAGCTTTAGAATCGGATTATTTCCTGACTCTTGCCGAATGTCACTTGGGCTTCCGCAAATCGCTCTCCCCTTATTTATAGCTGATGGGACGTTCCACCTTTATGCCTCGGGATCGATGTGGGACTGTCTCTTGAGCAGAGTCGATGATCGCTCTTATTCGGGCCGTCATTTACCGGGCTGTCCATCTCAATTGGGCCTTCTAGAAGCTTTGTCGGCCCGCCAAATGGGTTTTGGTCAGACTATATTCCTGGACTTTGGGGAGACTATTTCGATAATGGGCCTGTAGGAAAGCCTGTTAAGGCTGGGTGAAACCCATATCCAACAATTGTCCCCCCCTTAGTTCATTGTGGACAGCCTTGGGCCAATGAGCTTGCTCGGGAAATATTAAGTCTGGCCCGTTATTGGAATGTCGGTCCGATCTCCCTTATTTGGTCAAGGGGAGGAGAACTGAAACGTCGTTTCCTAGGGTTGTGTCGTTTCGCGCCCACGCCGTTTTAAGGGTTTCTTTCTCCATCGTTTATAAAAGGAGCCTTTTTGGGGTGCCCTCTTCAGTTCTTCTCCAGCCGCAAAAGTCAAGGTAACTCGTCTTTCTCTTTTTATTAGAAACCTTCTCTTTTTTCTTCTTCCTTAGTTGTCTATAGGTTGTTAGTGTAACTTATACTCGCTCCCAACTGGGTTTGTTGTTGTATTTTCCGATTTGATTTCGATGTCGGGTTCTTGTGAGGAGTTTTTAAATGAGCGTTCGTCATCCGGTTCTTCTGAGGCTAGTCCGCCGGCGCGGGCTGCCGATTCGTCTGATTCCGGAGCTTCGGCTGATATGTCTGGGCTTCGCAGACGGAATAGGAGGGTGGAGTCTTTGAATCGTCCTCCGGTACCTAGGGTTGGTCCGGAACCCTTCGCTTCTTCTAGGGTTCCAATTAAACCAGAGGCGGACGACTTTAGCCCTGATAGGACTGGTTATTCTGATTCGCCTTGCTCTCGCGATGAAGCCAGATCTGGTCATTCGTCCAATAACGTTTCTCTTGATGATGAGATCGAGATTGGTGAAGGGATCAATTATCCAGATGCGCCTTTTGACTCGGGAGAGTCACTCTGCGATGCTGATTCTCTTTGCGCGATGACTGACTTTTGTAATTCTCCCCTGCGTGTCTCTGTTGTATGTCCGACTCCTGACGAGCGTGTATTTAAGTGTCCTGACAGATTTATTAGTTTATACGAGCCGTTTTTTACTAAGGGAGGTCTCCGCTTTCCGATTCCAGCCTTCCTGATGGAATATTGTTGGCGTCGTCAGATCGCTATCACACAGCTTACCGTCCATACTATTCGTAATATGGTCGGCCTCAAACATCTCGCTGACCAATGCGGGGTCAAATTGACTGCCTACTTTGTTGAAGACATGATGCGTTTTACTAGGCAGAAGGGTTTTAATGGTATTTGGTATGCTAGTGCTACGCCTGGATATAAGCTGATGGATCATCCGCCATCAAAGACCCATACTTGGCTGAACAGATATTTTTATGCTAAGGTCGATGAGGCCTTGGTAGAGGATGTGTCGATAGATTTTAAAACTGAATGGAATTTGTCCCCTGGTAGTTTCTTGGGTGACCTTTATCCTTTTCCTTTTGTTCTGATTGTTGACCGTTAATTGCCTTTATTTTTGTCAACTTTCAGATTTGGTTGATAAATCCGCCGACCCGCCGATTCCTAACTTCTTTGAGGTTCGCGATCTTCTAAGGAGGCAGACGGTTCTTGACTGGAGGACTATTCCGCAGCTAGACCAAACTAGGGGCAGGAAACCATCGAAAGGTATTGTTTTGTTGTGCTTGCCGATACTTGTTCCATCAGTCTGTCATTTATGTTCTGTTGAGGATCTTGGTTTATGATGATAGGGGGTGCGAGTCAAGCAAAGATGGTGAAATTGGGCGTTCCCAAATACTCCGGCAAGCCGGTCTCAAAGAAGAAGAATGCCGCAGAAGAGAAAGAGTTGCAGCTTGCTTTGAAGAAGAGTCTGATTGACCAATCCTCTATTCAGGGTTCTCGCGCTGGGAGTGCTTCGGGTAGTCGATCTTCAGATGGTAACAAATCCTCGCGGGACAAGGGGAAAAATAGTGAGGCTGCTCGGCGAGATAAAGACATCATTCCTATTGATCTCACGGTTGACAAGGACCGTTCCTCCTCGAAAAATTTGTCTGACCCGATAGGGGATTCTGGCAAGCGCAAAGAGGTTCCGGCTGGTTATGACGCGGTCGCTGGGTTTAAAAGGCCTAGGACCTCCTCGCTGGATCCGAAGGACAAAGGCGCTCAACCTTCCTACTCTCTTCACTTCCGCTATACGAAGGATACTCCTTTTCTGTCTGACAAGAGGGAATGTGGATCTCTCATTCGCGAGATTTCCAAGGTGCCGGGTGATCGTTCTGAGGGGGATTTGAAGGAGGATGACGCGTTTGACGAATGGGCTCGGCATCATCTCCAGGTTCACCTTTTCTTCTCTCCATATATATATGTATATATATTATTATTATTATTATTATTATTATTTTTTTTTTTTTTTTTTTTTTTTAAATTTTTGCTTGGCTTTGCCTTAGTCTGCGAGCTCGACGTACTCGATGGTTTGTCGCTACGAGCGTAGGCTTAAGGCTGCCGAACGTGAGACCGCCCTTGCCGAGGCTGGACTGAAGGATTGCCAAAACCAGGTCAGCAAGTATCGATCTGAATCGACTAAGGCTTGGCGGGAGTTTGATCGTCTAAAGGAAGAGAATCGCCAACTGCAAGGGTCGCTGGAACGTTCTTGCGCCGACGTCACTCGCCTGGAGACTTCCGTTCGACAGGCTGCTGAAGAATTTGATCATCAACTGAAGGCTGCGGTTGAGAAGAGAGCCGAGGAGATACGTCGCGAGGTGAGGGACTTTTACCGCGATCGGTCGGACCAAAATCGTCAGCATATCTGGGATGTGAAGCGGGCTTTTAATCCGATGATGATGAAGGCTCAGGCGAATGGTATCCTAAAGCAGGTTGAAGATCTTGTGGCTGACGGTTGCCCTATCCCTGCCAAGACGGTCCAATTTGTTACTGATGGCTCGGCTTTTTGGGACAGTGTTGTGGACGGCATTGAGATTACTCCGCTTTTTAATGATGGGTACGTTGTGACTCCAACTGCTGAGCGTGTTGCAGCTAACCCTCGGCGTATTCCTGGTTATGATGAGATCGTTGATTTCGACGAATATGGTTCCAATATGCCGTCCGCTGCCGCCGAGGTCGCGGAGCCCGATCTGCCTGGCGTTGATGAACCGGTTCTCGAGGCTGAAGTTCAGGTGACGACACAGGAGGCGCCGGAACGGGACATTGTGACCGGCCTTGCTTTGGCGGATGCTGCTGTGGCCCCGATTTCTGAGGGGATTGAAGGTCGTAGCATCCAAATACCCGGGCTTGTCAGTGATGCAGGTGTGAGGGATCCGCTGGCCCCTGTTCCAACCATTGCCCCTGAAGACGAAGGTGAAATTGCACCGGAATAAGCCCTGCGTGGCTTTTGGAATTATGCCGTCTGTGGCTTTTAAGACTTATTTTATGTATTGCTTCCTTCTCACTCCTTTTTTTTTTTTTTTTTTGAAGTAAGACTTGAATATTTTGAGGGTGGCTTATTTTTGCCCCTCTTTTTGGCTGTGAATGATGACAATGGTTACTAGATTTGCAAAATTTCGTCCCTGCGATTTATTATATTTTTATTGTTATGTTTTGTCGAGCTGGGACGAGACTTAGGCAAAATTTGAATTTGCCATGGTCCCCCGCTTTTTGTCGAGCTGGGGTGAGACTTAGGCAAAATTTGAATTTGCCATGGTCCCCCGCTTTTTGTCAAGCTGGGACGAGACTTAGGCAAAATTTGAATTTGCCATGGTCCCTCGCTTTTTGTCGAGCTGGGGTGAGACTTAGGCAAAATTTGAATTTGCCATGGTCCCCCGTTTTTTGTCGAGCTGGGGTGAGACTTAGGCAAAATTTGAATTTGCCATGGTCCCCCGTTTTTTGTCGAGCTGGGGCGAGACTTAGGCAAAATTTGAATTTGCCATGGTCCCCCGCTTTTTGTCGAGCTGGGGTGTCAATATACTAATTGGATGCAACTCTTGGACTCTTCGGCTTCGCTATATTAAATGCTTGGTTTAAGTGGTGGATTGCTTTTCCAAGGCGTTTCTCATCATTACCGCATGGGGATGTTGCGTGTGGCGCGATTTTTATTGCGAGGCGCCGATTGGCTGAGGAGGGAGGTGCACTAAATGCGGGAAAGTGGACGGGTGCTTAACTAACCGTCGTGTCGCCTCAGGTCTACCTTGTCTTTGCTATATAAAGGGAGGCGTGGGTGGGCGAAAGTGGATCATGCAACCTTCTCTCCACCTTCTCTTTATTTTTGGCTTTGTCTACTATCTTTCTTTGCTTCATACTCGCCTTCCTCTTTCTCTGTTTTGACGATGAGCGACTCCGAAGACTCGGGGGAATGGGTTCCGGTGAATCGTAGCAAGCGGATTGTCTTTGGTCGCCCTCGAACTGGTCGTTCTCCATCGCCAGTTCGTATCGATCCGGCTCAGCCTAGTGATGGGTCGGGTCGATTCGTTGAAGCTCGTCCTAACGACCTGTTCTTCCCGTGGAGAAGCCCGCCGGTTGCTGCTGAGTCACCCCCGTTTCGACCACTGCCGCGGAACTTCGTACCAGGTGTTGCTGAGATCCCGGTGGAGTTCCTTCAGTCTTTGAGTCCTGACGAAAGGCGTCTGGCGGTTGGCTGGTTTAGGACGGTTAGTTCGTCGCATATAGCTTTTCACCGTTTGGTTCGACCTTTTAACTGTTTTGCTTCTTTCTTTCTTGTTAATGGTAGATCGAGACTCAGCACCGGGCCTACCGTCGCCAGCACGAGTTTCTGGTCAAGCAAATCATGGATCTCGAGATGGGGATGCGGAAATTGGAGGCTGGGCCAGAGGATTGGGAGCGATATGGGTTCGGGAAGTTTCGTGCGATGCCTTTCTGGCTCCGTGACCGAGTTCGTGTCTACAGCCGCGAAGTCCGCGAGAATCGCTGAGGGTGTCCGGCGTATTCTGTGTTTCTATCGGTTGCCGAACCGCTTCCTCTTTTTTTTTTTGGTACCCGTGTGTTGGGTTACTTGTTATTCTCGGAACTCTTAGATTACGGTTGGTCGTAATATCTATTTTTTGTTGAACGCTTTACCCGCTCGGCGGGTTTTATTTTCAGATGTCTATGTTATATTTGGGTTATACTCAACAGTGAGACGTCTCTCATCTTATTATGTCGAGCCGAAAGTCTTTGTTCGGAACCGTTTTTTTTTTCTTTGTCTGCTTTTGCAGGATGCGGTTGTTAGATTTTGGGGAGCGAGAAGCGTTGGATTCGCGTATTAGAGCTCGGCTTATTCCCTACCTTGGGCCGAGGAGATTGCACGCTGGTGGCGGCTTATCTTGCTCATCGGCCTAGGTTTATTTGCGAACAATGGTTGGAGCTCGGCTTATGACTTACATTTCGCGTGGGGTTTAATTTATTTATTATGTTTTAGTCGGAACAACTGGCCAAATTGCCGACTTTGTTTGGATGTACAAATGTGTGTCTTTTTTTTTGTTGCAAGACAATATGCTTAATAAAAGGGACGCAGAGATTCACCAAGGAAAATTGCATTCATAAGTAGTGGTTGCACCTTTTCAGGTTGCCTACGTACCTTCCTTTTTTTTTTTAAGGAGGATCAAGCCGATCGTAGTTCAGATTACATAGATATTAAATACTCCTAGGTGGAAATAAAAATATAATATGCATAAAATATAAATTTCTTAATAGAAATAGCGTTTGAGGTTGCCAGCATTCCAGGATCGCGGGATTGCCTCGCCGGACATAGTAATTAGCTCGTAGACTCCGGGGCGGACGACCTTGGATACTTGGTATGGCCCTTCCCATTTTGCGCCAAGTTTTCCGGCGTTGAGTTCGGCGGTATTTTCGAATACCTTGCGTAAAACAAGGTCTCCCTCGTCGAAAGATCGCAGGTTGACCTTTTTGTTATAGTGACGGGCTGGCGCCTGTTGGTAATTCTGAATTCGGAGCAAAGCACGATCTCGTAGCTCTTCGATCTCGTCGAGGCTGTCGTAGAGCATTTCATCGTTTGGCTCGGCATCTTTGACTAGCATGGTTTGGCGTAAACTGCCGACGCTCACTTCGGCTGGTGCCATTGCTTCCAGGCCATAAGCTAGCGAAAATGGTGTTTGTCCTGATGCTCTTCGTGGAGTTGTTCGGTGAGACCACAATACGCCATCTAGCTCGTCAGCCCAAAGGCTTTTCTTCTCTTCGAGTCGCTTCTTTAATCCATTTAAGATCGTCTTGTTAGTCGCTTCTGCTTGGCCGTTTCCTTGAGGGTACCTCGGGGTCGACTTACTGAGCCGGATGCGCCAACTTGCGCAGAAATCATCGAATTTCTTTGATATGAATTGCGATCCATTATCGGTTACGATTTCATAAGGTAATCCGTGTCGGCATATTATGTTTTTCCACACAAAATTCTGGACCTCATTCGCTTGGATTTTCTTATAGGAGTCAGCCTCAACCCACTTGGTGAAGTAGTCAGTCAATATAAGAAGAAACTTTTTGCCGTGCGACGCGGGTAGTGGTCCAACGATATCCATTGCCCATCTCATGAACGGGTACAGCGCTGTTGTTGTCGAGAGTAATTCTGCCGGAGCGTGTATATCGGACGCATGCCTCTGACACTTTTCGCACTTCATGGCAAACTGTTCGCAGTCGCCGACCATGGTCGGCCAGTATATTCCATGCTTTCTGATTTTTAGTGCTAGGGCGTGTCCTCCGGAATGGTTTCCTCCGGCTCCTTCATGCGTTTCCTGCATTACTCGCTGGGCCTCTTCTGCCGAGATGCAATGTAGTAATATGCCGGCCGCGCTCCAACGGTAAAGGCGTCCCTCAACTATAGCGTACTGTGCCGCTATCTTTTTAAGGCGCCGGGATTACCACTTATCCGCCGGACATACTCCTTCATTGATGTACTGGCGTATTTCCTGGCGCCAGTCAGCCGGCTCGGCGACGGGTTCGGCCTCAAGGGTAGGTTGTGCTTTATCGTCTAGGTCGTCATGTTCCTCCAGGTCGGCGGATATGATGTTAACTTGTGCCCCAGCGTCAATGCTACTTACCGAAATACTTTCGACTGGGATTACCCGACGTAGGTCAGGGTCTGAGGTTGATGCTAGGACGGCCAGAGCGTCCGCGGGAGCATTGGCGCTTCGTGGTATTTTGTTGATCACGAAGTGATCGAACTCTTGTGCGAGTTCCTTAACTATTTTCAGGTATGCGTCCATGCGGCCGCATTTGGTACCGTACTCGCCATTGTATTGATTGGCGACGAGCTGGGAATCGCAGTAGGCGTGAAGCCTTTTTACGCCGATCCCTGCTGCGAGTCGCATTCCGGCAAGTAAAGCTTCGTACTCTGACTCATTATTGGTGGCTGTGAAATTGAGGCGGAACGACTGCTCAACGACCTCTCCGGTGGGGGATGTCAGACGAATTCCGATTCCTGATCCGTGCTGTGACGAGGCTCCGTCGACGTACAAATACCAGTGTTCCTCGTTTGAAGTCGAAGAGGTGAAATGCTGAGGCAGCTCGACGATGAAATCTGCTAGAACCTGAGACTTCATGCAAGTTCGGCCAAGATATTCGATATCGTACTCACTTAGTTCGACTGCCCACTTCGCCATGCGACCTGATTGTCCTGGGCTATGAAGAATTTGCCGCAGAGGTTGGTTGGTTAAGACCGCGATTGTATGCGACTGGAAATAGGGTCTGAGCTTACGAGCTGAAATTACCACGGCGTAGGCTATTTTTTCCAAATTCGGATAACGCAACTCGGCCCCGTCAAGGGTCTTGCTGACGTAAAAGATAGGCTTTTGCTCGCCCCGGTCGTCTCTGACTAATACTCCGCTAACTGCCTACCCTGAAACGGCGATATACAGGTAGAGCTTTTCTCCCTCCTCGGGCTTTGAAAGTATGGGAGGGGTGGTTAAATAAGTTTTTAACTCGACGAACGCCTGCTCGCATTCGGTGGTCCACTCGTATGCTTTACTCGTCGATCGCAACAGTTGATAGAACGGCAAGCTTTTGTCGGTTGACCGCGAAATAAATCGATTTAAGGCTGCTATCCTGCTAGTCAGGCGTTGGACTTCGCGCTTGTTTCGCGGCGAGGGCATGTCAAGTATGGCTTTTATTTGCTTCGGGTTCGCCTCTATTCCCCTTTTTGTGACGATGTACCCTAGAAATTCTCCTGATGTCACACCGAACGAGCATTTTGCCGGGTTGAGTTTCATGTTATACTTATTCAGGGTTTGAAAACACTTTCGCAGGTGCTCGACATGATCGTTTGCGCTCGCGGATTTGACTAACATATCGTCGATGTACACCTCCATAGTTACTCCCAATTGGTCTGCGAACATCTTATTGACAAGACGTTGATAGGTGGCTCCCGCGTTTTTTAGACCGAACGACATTACCTTGTAGCAGAACGTGCCTTGATCTGTGATGAAGGCAGTCTTTTCGCGGTCATCGGTGTGCATCAAGATTTGGTTATATCCGGAGAAGGCGTCCATGAAGGAGAGCAATGCATTGCCTGCCGTAGCCTCGACGAGTCTCTCAATATGTGGTAGCGGGTAGCTGTCCTTGGGGCAGGCTTTATTGAGATCCGTGAAGTCGATGCAGACTCTGTTCTTCCCGTTTTTCTTCTTAACCACCACCGGGTTTGCTAGCCACTCAGGGTACTTAACTTCCATGATTGACCCGGCATCTAACAATTTTTTGACCTCGTCATTTACTGCCTTAGACCGTTCGGGCCCGAGCTTCCGTCGCTTCTGCTTGACAGGTTTATAAGTGGGATCGACGTTAAGTTCATGACTTGTGACGTCCATGCTGATTCCAACCATATCGTCAAAAGACCAGGCAAAGGTGGAGGCGTTGTCCTTCAAGAATTGGATCAATTCGAGTCTTATTGCCGGATCGAGATCAGCACCGATCCCAACGCATCGCTTTGGGTCACTTTCGTCGATATTGATTTCGTCGAGCAGGTGATGACTTGGAATTTCCTCGGGCCTAGGTGCTGGCAGCTCGTCCAGCGCTTGCTGTGATTGCTATAAATCAGCGGCCTTCCGTAGCTTGCACTCGATTACAAAACAGTTCCTAGCGTCCGCTTGATTGCCCTTGATTGTGAATATTTGGCCGGACAGAGGGAACTTTACACATTGATGATAAGTGGACGGCGGCCTGCATGTCGTGAATCCAGGGGGATCCGAGGATGATGTTATAAACAGCCGGCTTGTCGACCACCACAAACTTATGCCACGAGGGTATGCCGGACACGTAGATTGGCAGCTTGATTGTGCCGGACGTCATCATGTAATTTCCGTCGAACCCGGTGAGCGGCCTGATCGATGGTTTGATTTCTCTATTATTGACCTCCATTTTGTCGAGGACATCTCTGAAAATTACGTTAACGGAGCTCCCTGTGTCGACCATAATCCTCGTCACTTCGCTCTCACCAACGTGTAATTCAATGACGAGAGGGTCGTTGTGCAGGAAGTTGACTCCAGCCAAGTCGTTCGCTGTGAACGTGATCGGAGGTACAAAGGGTGGGACTTTAACCGGCCAGACCGCAGCTGTGCCGGCCTTTACGTAGTCGCGAATTGAACGTACGGAATCTCTGCACGCTGTCAATCCTCCCATTATCATGTCAACACGGCGGCGGGGCGGCCATTGGGTCGCCGTTGGATCGGCGTAGAGGGTGTAAGTGCCGAACTCCGTTGGGAATTTAACGCACTGATGGTAGGTGGACACCACGGCCTTCATTTTATGGAGCCAGGGCGTCCCAAGGATGGCATTATACGCGCTTGGACGATCGACGACTGCGAAGTCAAAGAGGTGAACCGTACCGCCGACCCTCATTGGGAACATGACCGTTCCTAAAGAAGTAAGGGAGCATCCGTCGAAACCAGTCAAGGTTTGCACTTCGGGCATGGTCAAATGCAGGTCGACCTTTATCTGAGGGAGTGCCTTCAAGAAGATGACATTAACGGAGCTTCCTGTATCAACCAACACATCCGGGACTAAGCAATCTCCGATGTTTATTTCAATAACGACAGGTCCAGTGGACGAAGTCCGATGCTCAGTAGCGTCCCCTTCTTCGAACATGATCGGAGAGTACGATCGGCATATAGGTGTTCTGCCAGGTAACCAATCGCGTTCGGCTCTCTCGACGTTGTGGACGGGATATTCGGTGCGAGGCCAGTTAGGGTCGTACGGTAGGCTTCCTCTTATGACATTAATTCTACGACGGGCTGGAGGTGGTGGCGCGTCAGCCGGTTGGTTTTCTTGTCCTCCCACCTGGTTACCGGCTGGGGGCTGGTTATTCGGCGCTGGTCTATTGTGGAAGTGGTTGTTTGGACCTCGCCCTTGATGCCCATGACGTCCTCGACGTCGCCCTCGCGGGGTGTTGCTCTTGAACTGGCGTAACTCAACTTTAACCTCGCCGTTAAGGTACTTTCCCAGCAGCGCATTTTGCAAGTGTCTGCAAGACTGCGTAGAGTGCCCAGTGTACTCGTGTAATTCGCAATACAGGTTATGGTCGGGTTCTTCTCTTGCCCCTTTTGGTGGGGTCGTCGGTACTATAGCTGACGAGCTGACTGCAGGGGTTAGCGGAGCGTCATTGACGAGGTACGTTGCGCCGCGTTTCTTACTGTCCGCGAGGTATTCTTTATCAAGATGTTGGCGAGGTTCGTGGTATACCTCTTTTGCTTTGCCAGTCGGCACTTGAGCTCCGGTAGAAGCACGTTTTTTATCGTAGATGACTTTTTCTTCTTCCAATTCGATGTGGACTCCCGCTCGATGGAGGGCATCTTGGAAAGTCGGGAACCTGTTCAACTTGAGATCCTTTCGGAACGCTGATTCGTACCATAGGGCCTTGTGAAGGGCTGCAAGCGACACGCTATGGGGTGCTTTTACCTGTGTGGCAATCTTTTTGAACCTATCCATGAACGTTCGCAACGGCTCATGCTCCCCCTGTTCGATATTGTGGAGATCGGCGATTGTCGCGGTGGGGACGGCCAATATCGAGTATTGTTTCAAGAAGGTTAGCGAGAGTGTGCGGAAGCTGTCGATCGAGTCAGGCGGTAAAGAGGAGAACCAGCCAAGGGCGTCGCCACTCAGGTTTTCGATGAACAGCTGGCATTTCCCGGCGTCTAGCTCCTCCGGGGAAAACTCGCAACGATGGATTGCGATTTCGAAGGATGTCAAATGATGGGTCGGGTCCGAATCTCCCTTATACGGGGGCAAGTGCTTTATTTTGCAATCGGGACGAACAACGACCCTCCGGATTCGCGCAGTGAACGGCGTTTTCTGGGACTGTTCCAACATATGGTCTACATCAGGTGCCGCGCTGGTTGCTTGGTGGAACTTGCTTGTGACATCTTTCATTTGACTTTTGAGTTCGGCCAATTCTCCGTTCTGGTTCTGATCGGCACTATTGGGCTCGGCTCTATTAGTGCCGTTCGGATGTTCGGTATTTTCTTGTAGTTTTGCACAGACGCTGGAGAGAGTGGCGAACCGCTCCTCTGTCTTTCTATCCTGGGCGTCGATTTTCTCCAGGATGCTTCTCATTAGCACTCCTATGTCAAGGGCGCTGGTGCCCTCTCCGACTGAGCCGTTCGGCGTTGTCGGGGGCCGGGTCGGCGGTATTGGAAGTTCCTTCTGGACCTGCTGGATACGGTCCGGTGTGTCCGCCACATATCCGTCACTGCCCGTCGTTTCTCTTTCTGCCATTGCTCGAGATGTGCTCCGTCGATGTTGGACTTTCTTCAAAAGCTTTTCTTCAAATGTTCTTAAGATATCTAACATCAGTGTATCACTAAACACTCGTATACTGTAGTATTACTTTACTTTGTGGTAGTTTCAACGAGGTTTTTTGATCAAACTAGAAATTTCTAAAGAACCATGCATAGCAATCCGTCTAAAGAAATTAGTGAAGGAAAGTGATATGGATGTTAAAATAAATAAATCCCATGTCGTGGTCAACCAACGACTATTATCTTTTTAACTATTTTTTTCCAAATCATTGTTATTTTCCTATATATAAAAAGATATTTTATTATTTTCTCCATTTAATTATTCTATCAATGACAGGCAATCATCACTATGAAATATGAATAGACACACATTTCAATCAGTATATTAGTTTACTAAGATTATTACCCGCTTCTTGCGCCACAAAATCAAATATAAAAACAATTACTATTATTTACCGAGTGCATAATTGGATTGGATCCGCGAGGTAAACTTTGGAAGAACAAATTAGCAAGTGTGAAATTTCACAGGACAAGAAGACTTAATATCAAAGCAGCAGATGTGTTAGCAAAATAACAGTTTCTAAATCATGTGGATTTTGAATCATATTTGTATATACTCCATTTTCTTGTAAACATCTTCCATGATGATCATTCAGTTATAAGGTTTTCAGCTGTTAAAAAAAACAATTATTATTTAAATATTAAAACATTAATTTTTTGTTGTCAAAGTATTGTTAATAAACATACAACAATTGTATTCAACATTTAGATGGATAGATATGTGTAAGATATTCTTATATAAATATTTAAGACATATATATATATATTATAAAATAAAACATAAACTAAGTGGACATAATTTGTAGCTTTTAAAAGTAAATAGGTTATCTTGGAAATTAAGAACCAAATAAATAATACATAATAAAGTTAAAATACGTGTTTGAGAGTAAGAAACAGAGTAACCGTTGGAACAAACCTCCACGGCTCTATTCTATTTTTAAAGATTTATATATTTGGAGTAAAATATAGAGGCAGTCAGAAAAGGGGTCAGCTGACTATACTAAATTTTTTTAGGTACTCCTTAAACTTTGTATTTTGACTCTATTATATTTAAAATTTTCAGTGACCTTTTTAAAATTAGCATTTTGACTCCATTACAAGTAAATTATTTTGACATCCAAAAAATTTGTATTTTTACCCTATTAACCAATTTTTTTTTATCCCTCTAGAGTATACCTATGACTGCGCTACCGGAAGCAACCATTGTAAATGGTCTAATACAACTCTAATATAACTCGTTAGCAAGATTAGCAAAGTTTATTAAAATAAAACACGTTAGCAAGATTTGTTCGTATAAATTTCGAAAACTGAAAAAGGAAGATTTAAATTTTATCCTAATCATTTAAAAATGATATACCAAAAAACTATAACAAAAATCTTGGTTTTTTTTAGCTTTCAAAATTTGTATTACAATACCTTAAAATATATTTGTCAACAAGGTAATAATTTATATTTTCGTTTTTAGGTTTATTTCTATTTTAATTTCTTTTTGTAAAGATAGAACAAAATCGAAAAAGGTAACGACAGGCGATTTTATTAAGAATAAAGTAATTAATAATTACTAAATCTAAATTTGAGGGTGAATGCGAGGCATCTTACGTTACATTTTAATATATTAGATCTAGATTAGACCCACAAGATCATTTGAAAAATAAATTAAAATCAAATCAACGAGAATCATGTGATCATAAATAATGAGATATGATATGTTTAAGATGTTTTGAATAATTATTCGATAAATTTCATTAGACAAAAGAAAACGAACAAATTTCAATTATTAAGGTGTAAATATTAAAAACAAATATTTGTCACTGGGAGCTTTAACCCCGCCTCCAAAAGTTTCACTCTCTCTCTCTCCCTTAAATGGTCGCCGGAAACGATTCTACCTGAGATTCAAATCTTGACTTCCATAAACCGTTGACGATGCAAGGACGAGACGAGGATCCTGTCCGAACAATGAGCGGGAGAGGTGCGACTTTAGCCTCAACAAGTCACCGGAGTTTAGCCGAAGCTGCTTCAAGAAGCTTCAGAGAAGTGTTCGCTTCCCCGACGGACGACGTTTTTGGTCGGAGCGAACGGAGAGAGGAAGATGAGGTGGAGCTCCGGTGGGCGGCGCTCGAGAGACTACCGACTTACGATCGGTTAAGGAAAGGTATGCTGCCGCAGACGATGGTCAACGGTAAGGTTGGACTTGAAGAAGTTGACCTGACGAATCTTTCTCCTAAAGAGAAGAAGCATCTTATGGATATGATTTTGAAGTTCGTCGAAGAAGATAACGAAAAGTTTCTCCGGAGATTGAGAGAAAGAACTGACAGGTTTACTTATGTTTCTTTTCAGACATAAACTCAAAACTTTTTGTCTTTTGTCTTTTTTTTTTTTTTCCTTTCAGTTTTGTCGTCAGATTTATTTATTTATTAACTAATTTTTTATTTGGCGAAAAAAAAAACAGAGTGGGAATTGAAGTACCGAAGATTGAAGTAAGGTATGAGAATGTTTCAGTTGAAGGAGATGTTCGTAGTGCAAGCAGAGCTCTTCCTACCCTCTTCAACGTCACTTTGAATACCATCGAGGTTCGTGTTCGGTTGTTTGTCCTCTTCGATGATGTCGTTGGGAAAATGAGATCTAAAAATTTTCATAAACTAAAAATACCTAATCTTTTCCAAAACTTATTCTAATCTTATTTTTTTTTGTTTTTTACCAAGGTTGCTTTCTTTATAGGTAACGTGTAATACTTCATCTTCATCTTCATTTTCTAATGATATACCTAAATTTACTAGTACTTTTTATGGCTTGGCATCAGACATGCGCCGTATTAGGATATCCGGTTATTTCAGGATGTAGTCTTGTTGGTCTAAAAATACATATATATAAAATGTCAAACTTTATGTGTGTGAATGTAAAAATTGTATGAAACTCATGATTGGGGTAACTTTCACATGTTGTGGTTGTTGTTGTCGAAATCTTGCTTACTAAAAGTTTTTTTTTTTTTTTGTTATTTGTTAAATTAGAGCATTCTTGGATTATTCCACCTCCTTCCATCTAAGAAGAAGAAGATTCAGATACTTAAATCTATCTGTGGCATTATCAAACCATCAAGGTAATTAAAGTGAATGTCACAGTGGTCTTTTGCTATATTATATCTCGGATACCTTTAGATGGAAGGCTAATAATATATGTGACCATGAGTAACATTTTCAGGATGACCTTATTACTTGGTCCACCAAGTTCAGGTAAAACAACTTTGTTACAAGCTTTGGCTGGGAAGCTTGATGACACCCTCCAGGTTTGTTTTTAATTATTAGATATGTATACTAATGTCCTCTTAAAAGATCCTGGTTGAGTTAACATTTCTGGTTCTACGACAAACAGATGTCTGGGAAGATAACTTACTGCGGTCACGAGTTTAGCGAATTTGTTCCTCAAAAGACTTGTGCATACATTAGTCAGCATGACCTTCACTTCGGAGAGATGACAGTGAGAGAGACACTTGATTTTTCGGGGAGATGTCTAGGTGTTGGGACTCGGTACCAGCTACTTACTGAGCTCTCAAGGAGGGAAAAAGAAGCTGGAATAAAGCCAGACCCTGAGATTGATGCATTCATGAAATCCATTGCAATAGCAGGGCAAGAAACTAGTCTGGTTACAGACTACGTTCTTAAGGTATCGATTGTGTGCTTTGGTCTCTCTTTCTAACAAACAACATTTAAGCTTATCCTTGGTTAATGGCACATGACAGATACTTGGTCTAGACATGTGTGCTGACACACTTGCTGGAGATGCGATGAGACGAGGTATTTCTGGTGGACAGAAGAAGCGTTTAACAACAGGTAAAAAACTTGTGAGTTTTGCATATGTTTACATTACAATAACAGTGCATATGTGTTGTTAAACTTCACTGACTCTCGTCTAAACTGAGCAGGAGAGATGTTGGTTGGACCGGCGACAGCTCTGTTCATGGATGAAATATCAACAGGGTTGGATAGTTCCACAACATTCCAAATCTGCAAGTTCATGAGGCAGTTAGTTCATATCGCGGATGTCACCATGGTTATTTCGCTTCTACAACCTGCTCCCGAGACATTTGAGCTTTTCGACGACATTATCCTCCTCTCAGAGGGTCATGTTGTATACCAAGGGGCCCGAGACAAAGTTCTTGAGTTCTTTGAGTACATGGGTTTCCAGTGTCCTGAAAGAAAAGGTGTTGCAGACTTTTTGCAAGAAGTTACGTCTAAGAAGGACCAGGAACAGTATTGGAACAGGAGAGAACAACCTTACAGCTATGTGTCTGTAACTGATTTTTCAAGCGGTTTCAATTCTTTTCACACTGGGCAACAACTTGCTTCAGAATTCAGGGTGCCTTATGACAAAGCTAAAACCCATCCTGCTGCACTAGTGACACAAAAGTATGGTATATCAAACAAGGAGTTATTCAAGGCATGCTTTGATAGAGAATGGCTACTTATGAAACGCAACTCCTTTGTTTATGTGTTCAAGACCGTTCAGATTACCTTCATGTCTTTGATTGCCATGTCGGTCTTTTTTAGGACAGAAATGCATGTTGGTACGGTGCAGGATGGTCAGAAGTTTTATGGTGCACTCTTTTTCAGTTTGCTTAATCTAATGTTTAATGGAATGGCTGAACTAGCATTCACAGTGATGAGGCTTCCAGTTTTCTTTAAGCAGAGGGACTTCTTGTTCTATCCTCCATGGGCTTTTGCCTTACCAGCTTTTCTTCTGAAGATCCCATTATCTCTTATTGAATCAGTAATATGGATCGTTCTTACATACTACACTATTGGTTTTGCTCCTTCTGCTTCCAGGTAATTTTGCTAGCTTCTAGTGCTAATAAAGCTACACTTCGTTAATTTTCTTCTATTTTCATTCCCTTTGAACTAACTAAAGTTTTTGCCATTAGGTTCTTCCGGCAGTTATTGGCATACTTTAGTGTGAATCAGATGGCCCTTTCTTTGTTTAGATTCCTTGGTGCCCTTGGAAGAACAGAAGTAGTCGCAACCTCAGTCGGGACCTTGTCATTGCTAGTCGTATTTGTTCTTGGAGGCTTCATTGTTGCTAAAGGTAAGCAGAGATGATCCTTTTTAACGCAAAGAAAAAAAATGTTCAACCAGATAGTAAGAGAGTTGAGTGGACACAGTTGAAGTCCTTAAATAATACATATCTTGCCACATAACATATAAAAACTGTTTGATATAAGTGATTTGTGTTTCTTGATATAGCTTTTGGCTTCTTTCTATATGGGATTGTTAAGTAAAACATATATTTTATATTTTTCTTCACAGATGACATCCCATCATGGATGACTTGGGCCTATTATATATCACCTATGATGTATGGACAGACTGCATTAGTTATGAATGAATTTCTTGATGAGCGATGGGACACTGTAAGTTTACACCAAGTCCTTATCTGGTCAACTTATATTTGTCAATTGTGATTCAAAATCTGTTATGTTTACATGATGCAGCCAAACACTGATACACGCATTGACGCGAAAACAGTTGGAGAAGTCTTGCTGAAGAGCCGAGGCTTCTTTACAGAGCCATATTGGTTTTGGATATGTATCGGAGCGTTACTTGGATTTTCTGTGTTGTTCAATGTCTTGTACATCTTAGCCTTGACGTATTTGAACCGTAAGTGCTCTTTATTTTTAACTTTCAAGTTAATCATAAGTTTGGACAAGAATCATTTTTTAGTTGACAAGATCTTGAAATATATTTCTGTAGCTCTCGGTGACTCCAAAGCTACAGTTGTGGAAGAAGGTAAAGACAAACAGAAAGGGAGTAACAGTGGAACAGAAGGTGAAATCTTTTACCTCTTGGATTCTGTAGCTATCTTTTCATTTTGATTATTCTGACTCCACTAATTTTGTAGTGGAACTCACTAGTACTTCAACGAAGAGAGGAATGGTTTTACCTTTTCAACCGCTCTCTCTTGCATTTAGTCATGTGAACTACTACGTTGATATGCCTAAAGTAAGTAATAGTGTATCATATTTACTAATTATGTGTATCGCTCTTACAAATGCACCTTAAGTTTCATTCATTGTTCTCTTTAACTCTTGCAGGAAATGAAGGCTCAAGGAGTTGAAGGTGACCGCCTCCAGTTACTAAGAGACGTTGATGGAGCTTTCAGACCAGGCGTATTGACAGCATTGGTCGGTGTCAGTGGTGCGGGTAAGACAACCTTAATGGATGTCCTGGCCGGCAGGAAAACAGGAGGCTACATCGAAGGGAGTATAAGCATATCTGGTTATCCAAAGAACCAAGCAACATTTGCTAGAGTCACTGGTTACTGTGAACAAAATGACATTCATTCTCCACATGTTACCGTTTATGAATCCCTCATTTACTCAGCATGGCTTCGTCTTTCCGCTGATATAGATGTCAAAACTCGAGAGGTAAGTGTTACTATGCATAACGTTCATTTGTTTTATCATAATCACTTGCATGAAACTGACAACCTCTTTCTCCTGTCTATGTGCTTGAATAGATGTTTGTTGAAGAAGTGATGGAGTTGGTTGAGCTCGAACCCCTTAGAAACTCTATAGTTGGTCTTCCTGGAGTAGATGGTCTTTCAACAGAACAGAGGAAAAGGCTTACTATTGCAGTTGAACTGGTAGCTAACCCTTCAATAATATTCATGGACGAGCCAACATCTGGTCTTGATGCAAGAGCTGCCGCCATTGTTATGCGTACTGTTAGGAATACCGTTGATACAGGGAGAACTGTAGTTTGTACAATTCATCAGCCTAGCATCGATATTTTCGAATCCTTCGATGAGGTATGCCTCCAAAAAACCAGTTTTGAGTCCCAAAACCAGAATAAACTTAGTAACTTACAAATCATCTTTGGTTTAATGCAGCTTTTGTTGATGAAACGAGGAGGCCAAGTTATATATGATGGAAGTCTAGGACATCACTCACAAAAACTCGTTGAATACTTCGAGGTGATTCAATTGTTTTCTTTTTTATCTCTTGGTCATATGAATTTGTAATATCTATCAATGGAAGTAACTGTATCTAGAACCTTACTTGCAGGCTATTGAAGGAGTCCCGAAGATCACAGACGGATACAATCCTGCGACGTGGATGCTTGACGTCACTAGTCCTTCAATGGAGACACAACTGAGCGTTGACTTTGCTCAAATATTCGCCAACTCCTCTCTTTATCAGTACGTTTAAGAACAATGCTACTACTAAACGAGAGTGATTTCACTGTCTTTCTAACGTGAACGTGTATGTTGTACTCAGGAGAAATCAGGAACTCATCAAAGAGCTCAGTACTCCACCACCAGGATCTAACGATCTCTACTTCCAATCCAAGTACGCGCAACCGTTTGCTACTCAAATGAAGGCTTGCTTCTGGAAACAGTATTGGTCAAGCTGGAGATATCCTCAGTATAATGCCATTCGGTTTCTCATGACAATAGTCATTGGTTTCATGTTTGGTCTTATTTTCTGGCAAACCGGTACCAAAATGTAAGCTATTCTTTTCTCTTTTTTTCATTATTAGTCTATTCATATTATCAAAATGTGATGTATTTGATCCAAAAAAACCAAAACAGAGAGAAAGAGCAAGACCTGAATAATTTCTTTGGAGCCATGTACGCTGCTGTAATGTTCCTCGGTGGAACCAACGCTTCAACAGTTCAACCTGCGATTGCCATTGAGCGAACTGTGTTCTACCGGGAAAAAGCAGCTGGAATGTACTCTGCCATTCCCTACGCAATTTCTCAGGTACTTAACCATTCTAATAACATTGTCTTAAGTAACGTTATATGAAACTTTTCCTAAGATATGGTTCAGAACTGAAATATACAAAAAAATGGTGCAGGTAGCAGTGGAAATCATGTATAACATTGTACAAACTGGACTATACACGATAATCCTTTACTCGATGATCGGATACGACTGGACTGCTGTCAAATTCTTCTGGTTTTACTTCTTCATGTTAACAAGCTTCGTTTACTTCACCTTATACGGTATGATGCTTGTGGCCTTGACACCAAACTATCAAATAGCCGGAATCTGCATGTCATTCTTCATGAGTCTTTGGAATCTTTTCTCCGGTTTCCTCATCCCTAAACCGGTAAAATGAACTAAGCAACTTACGTTACGTACATATCAACAGAACTGTTTTAAAGAGCTAAACTAAACTTAACAAAACCTTTAATTTTTGAACGCAGCTAATACCGATATGGTGGAGATGGTACTACTGGGCATCCCCCGTGGCTTGGACATTGTACGGGATCATCACATCTCAAGTAGGAGACACAGATGCGATAGTGCGCATAAGTGGCGTTGGAGACACGAGTCTGAAAACGTTGCTCAAAGATGGATTCGGGTTCGAACATGACTTCTTACCAGTTGTAGCCGTTGTCCACATAGTATGGATCCTTGTTTTTCTCTTTGTCTTTGCCTATGGTATCAAGTTCCTCAACTTCCAAAAAAGGTGAAGAAACCGTATGGAATATTTCCAAAAAAAGCTCATGTTTTGTAATAAAAATATTTGTTCTTTCTTGGTATATTCCTTTATTAGTAATGGGCCTAACTCACTCCCAAAAGCTAGCTCAAGGGAGGAGGGTTGCCACATACTATATATATTGCCCAAGGAATATAAATTCTTCCGATGTGGGATAATTCTAACATCCTTATTCTCTATTGATTCTCCCTCGTCAGAAAAGATATTTGTGTAAAAGTTTTGGACTCGTCCCAAATTAAGGAAATTTTTTTTTTTTTTTTCAGTTACGAGTCTGAAATCTGACAAAGACAAATGTTTTTATATGTTATATTTTTCCTAATCATAATGATATTTTCCTAATTAAGATTTGAGGATAAAAGAAGCAATTATTGAGAGAATTTGTGATACATAAGACGGACGAAAGAGACGACGCTTGATGATGGGTCCAATTTTAAATATCTGACATAAGACACGTGGCACGCTATACTCCGTCCCTAATGAGGCTTCATGTGATTTTGATTTTTTTTTTTTTTTTTTTTTTAACTTTAATTTTTGTCGTATATTAGTTTTAAAATTAGTCTAATTAATCTTTCATTAGTATTAAGATTTTTATTCCTCTCTCACTCAGCTTTTTTTCGCTCCTCAGTCTCTCTTCCCTAGTTCTCTTTCTCTCTCTGTCTTCATCAATGGTTTACACAATCTCAGGAGTACGTTTCCCTAATCTTCCATCGATTAAGAAGAACTCTTCTCTCCCAAGTTTTAATGAAGATCTCAGGAGAAACAACGCTGTTTCCTTCTCCCTAAGGAAAGACTCTCGTTCTTCCTCTTCTTCTGGTACTTTGCTTCTCATCTCCTTTGTTTTCATTTATCTCCGTGTGTCTCCTTCTACTGCGCACGGGTTTCGAGATTGGTGATTTTCATGTAGTCAATGTCTCAATTTCAGTTTTTTTTTTTTTCTAATTTGGATCCTGCTTCGTTGAATTGCTTGGATGATTGTTTTTGTAACTGTTGTGATTTCTCTTGTTGTAACTGGTTATTTTGAAATGTGAATTTGATTTTGCTTTCTTTTGTTTGTTTGTGGCATCGATTGTGCTGATTGATTGATTTAGGGAAGCTTTTTGCTCAAAAGCAACCGTCTGATTCTGATTCGTCTTCTTTAGCTACCACTGCATCTGAGAAGCTCGGCGGCCATCGGAGTGATAGCTCTTCATCTGTCACTGATCAAGTAGAAGATACTCAGGTTTGTTGTCGTCTTCTCGGTTGTTTTGTGCTTATCTCAGGGTTATTTTAGTATGATCACAACTCACAAGATGAACTTGTGTAGAAGTAATGTAGTCATAATATCTTGAGAAAACAAAATGAAAGGGAATGAGAACCAAACAGTGAGCATATGATTGTTTGTATAAAGTGATCTTTTTCTACAGAACAAAATGAATAGAAACATTACATTACTGTTCTAACCTGATGATTATCAGGTTGTCGACGATGTGGAACTAGATCAAACTTCTACACTCTCAACATCCGGAGACAAAACTTATCAAGAAAATTTTGCAAAGATGTCACCGTCTGTCGAACAAGAAGTTGGTCAGAGGAGGGTTCCACCTCCTGGAGATGGGAAGAAAATATATGACATTGATCCTATGTTGAACAGTCATCGTGGTCATCTTGATTACCGGTAAACAATATATTCCTATCTAGCTTTATCTTGTTTGTAAAGAGTAAAAAGTCCCTCATTTTTGTTGGTGGATCTTGTAAATTTTATGTCATTATAATTTTCATCCTTTCTCCTGGCTTAAAAACCTGTGTTTCTTTTTTTGTTTGTTTGTTAAGTTCTAATTACTCAGCATGCTGTTGTAGATATGGGCAGTACAGAAAACTGCGTGACGAAATCGACAAGAATGAAGGTGGTTTGGAGGCATTTTCTCGTGGTTACGAAATATTTGGCTTCACTCGAAGGTATACTTCATTAAAAATTATATATAACAAGTGCTGTTTCCATAGCTTTAACGGTTCTAATTATTGCATTTTCAGCACTATAGTCACGGTAAAAGTTTAGTAAATACTCTACAGATAGTTGGTATTGCAGTTGCTAATTATAATTCACTGCTTTATTAGCGCCACTGGTATCACTTACCGGGAATGGGCACCAGGAGCTAAGGTTTGTTTCGTCTCACTACTTTACCTAACAATTATGTTGTAATGATTTTATGTTATTTTTGTTCCATCACTAGAGTTTCAGAATTTCAACTTTTATGCCTGTAAAGAGAACTAAATCTAAAAGCATGGATTAAAACTTATGTATTCCTACATTGAAACTGATTGATTATGAGAAGTACAATCTACTGCTAACATACCAAGCTTTTTGTGGCGGTGAATATTGTTCCTTGTGCTGCTGGGGTTGCAGATTTCAAAACTGGTCAAGTGGTGTTGTATTTAGCATAATTATAATGATCAACCTGGGCTCATAGTTCAGTAAATAGGATCTCATGTGCTCTGATATTGTGCAATCGGTTTTGTTTTTTTGTATTCTGTTCCATGCATGTGTATCTGCACCTGATTGAATATCTAGATTCTTGTTTTTGTTTTTTTAACAATGAGTTATTTGACTGAATTATGCCTTTCCAGGCAGCATCACTGATTGGAGATTTTAATAACTGGGATGCAAAAGCTGATGTAATGACTCGGGTATGCTATTACAGTCTACTTTGAGATATATTGTTTAATCTTCCATCTCAGCTGACTAGAACCTTCAATGATTCTTGTTGGCGGCATGCTCTGCTCTATTATTATTCTGTTCCTTTCTGCAATTCTCATCTAAGACAGTCTTATCACTGAAATTGAGCAGAACAACTTTGGTGTGTGGGAAATATTTCTGCCAAATAATGCTGATGGCTCGTCAGCAATTCCCCATGGCTCCCGCGTGAAGGTGACATGTTCATAGTTTATCCTTTTGGCATGCAGAATTGTCAGCTTTGTAACTCCTATCGTTATTCTTATCGTATGTCATGGCATTGGTAGATTCGCATGGATACCCCAACTGGTATTAAAGACTCCATTCCAGCTTGGATCAAGTATTCTGTCCAGCCACCAGGCGAGATCCCATACAATGGAGTATATTATGACCCTGCTGAGGAGGTACAAACCAGTACTCATAATACATTCTCACTTGTTTTGGTTTTTTTCTAGAGAAGATCGGAACTCTTCCAAGATGTAGACATCCAAGAAAAACATTATATTTAGTATATAATTCATAACTGGTTTCCAGCATGCTCTATGTGTATATGTGGTTTCATATATGTTTCCCTCGCTGAAGGCTTAAAGAGTACTACATTGTTTCAGGATAAATATGTGTTCAAACATCCTCGTCCAAAGAAACCCACATCACTGCGTATATATGAATCACATGTTGGAATGAGTAGTAAGGTATGTTTCTTTCTCTTATCTTGGAATGGTAATCACCAAGTGTCAAAATATAACTGACAGAGGTAGAAGTTTAAAGCTACATTTGACATGACAATTCTCATATGTGCTTGACTTCGTTGCTTGTTAAGTATAGTGGAAAGTTTGGTCTAGGCATTTAATTGAGAATGTAGGAACTATCCTTTTGAACAGTAGATGACTATCATCGTCACTTGATGGCTTAATTATCTTTAGAGTTTAGAGAATATATAGTTTCAATATAAGAATGCAAAAGGAAATCTGGGAACTCTTTTTTTTGTTCCAGGTTCTTGATGGCAAGAAGACTTTCACTTTTGACAATATGATAATGGGTAACGTTGTTATCTTGATCTGCAGGAACCAAAGATAAATACATATGCCAAATTCAGAGATGATGTACTTCCCCGTATAAAAAAGCTAGGCTATAATGCGGTTCAGATAATGGCCATTCAAGAGCATTCCTACTATGCCAGCTTTGGGTATCTTCCTTTCCAGATATAACTTGTCTACTCTACTTATCATACTACGCATAGCTGTTAAAAGGCATTTGTCGATTCTTTGAAATCGTAAATCCTTTTGTTTCCTTAATGAATGAGCATGTGACTATGCTACATGCAATGCAGGTACCATGTGACAAATTTTTTCGCACCTAGCAGCCGCTTTGGAACACCTGATGACCTTAAATCTTTGATAGACAAAGCTCATGAGCTAGGTCTGGTTGTTCTGATGGATATTGTGCACAGGTATTGCCTTCCCGTTTACGCACTTCTCCAGAATCATCTTACATCAGTTAGATTTTATTGTGAATCAGTTGATATGGAATTTTTTATGGATTATCATTATTGTCTTAAATAAAACCAGCCATGCATCAAAAAACACACTGGATGGCCTGAACATGTTTGATGGCACTGATGGTCAATATTTCCACTCTGGATCGCGTGGTTATCATTGGATGTGGGATTCTCGTCTTTTCAATTATGGAAGCTGGGAAGTATGTCTCTTTTCGTAGAGTCAATATTGCAGTATTAATGGGAAATCCTTTAGTGTACCACCGTGTTGGTGGTTACGTCTGTAACTCATCATTATTAACGTTTGGTTCCTTTCTGTCTAGGTGCTTAGGTATCTTCTTTCCAACGCGAGGTGGTGGCTGGAAGAATACAAGTTTGATGGGTTCAGATTTGATGGTGTGACTTCCATGATGTACACTCATCATGGCTTGCAGGTGGTATTTTTTTGTATGGGATTAGTTTTGTGCTTTATGTCAATATTTAGTAGTAACTATCCTTTATGTATTACAGTATCCTACAAATATGTGAATGCAAAAATATGGCTTTATGGAACCTTACTGCTAGCTTTTGTGGCAGGTCGAGTTTACTGGGAATTACAATGAGTACTTTGGTTATTCTACTGATGTTGACGCTGTGGTCTATCTAATGCTGGTGAACGATATGATTCATGGGCTATACCCTGAGGCTATTGTTGTCGGCGAAGATGTAAGTCATTAACGCTTTTATTTAGTAAATACTGAAGTGTCTTTGATACCTCTCTTCAGCTCTCTCAATTGATTTCGTAACAGGTTAGCGGGATGCCAGCTTTTTGCGTTCCTGTCGAAGACGGTGGTGTGGGTTTTGACTACCGTCTACACATGGCAGTGGCAGATAAATGGATTGAGCTTCTCAAGTATGTCCTCAGGACGTTTTGGCTTTTCAATAAGATGAAAGTGGACGATGTTATATCATATTGAACTGATATGGTGTGTTGTAATTTTCTAGGAAGAGAGACGAGGACTGGCAGGTTGGTGATATAACTTTCACGCTTACCAACAGGAGGTGGGGAGAAAAATGTGTTGTCTATGCGGAGAGTCATGATCAAGCCCTTGTTGGAGACAAAACGATAGCGTTCTGGCTAATGGACAAGGTACCATATTGGTTACTGTTAAGACTCAGGAAACATAATTACTAAACATCTTACTGTCTTTGAACTCTCAAGTCTTATTGTATTCAGATTGTTCGACTGAATCTTATGTTTATTACTTGTACAGGACATGTATGATTTCATGGCCGTTGATAGACAGGCCACCCCGCGTGTAGACCGTGGGATTGCTTTACACAAAATGATCCGTCTCATTACGATGGGATTGGGTGGAGAAGGATACCTCAATTTCATGGGAAACGAATTTGGACACCCAGAGTGGATCGACTTCCCAAGAACTGACCAGCACCTTCCTGATGGCAGAGTCATCCCTGGGAATAATGGTAGTTATGATAAATGCCGACGTAGGTTTGATCTGGGAGATGCAGAATATCTTAGATACCATGGACTACAAGAGTTTGATCGAGCAATGCAACATCTCGAGGAGACGTATGGTTTCATGACTTCAGAGCACCAGTACATATCCCGCAAGGATGAAGGTGACAGAGTCATTGTATTCGAGAGAGGTAACTTAGTCTTCGTCTTCAACTTCCACTGGACCAACAGTTACTCTGACTACCGTATCGGTTGCTCTGTTCCCGGAAAGTACAAAATCGTTTTGGACTCTGATAACTCTTTATTCGGAGGCTTCAACCGGCTAGATGACTCCGCCGAGTTTTTCACCTCTGTAAGTCCTTGAACTAAACAAGAACGAAAACAGAAACTCTTTTCTCCAACTCATTACGAAGGAACTGATAGTTTGCTATGCAGGATGGAAGGCACGACGATAGGCCTTGCTACTTCATGGTGTATGCGCCGTGCAGAACCGCTGTAGTGTACGCTGCAGTAAAGGATGATGAACGTTCTTCTCTTGTCCCCATAAGCCTGTTACCCGAAGATGTGTAGGAGCAAGAAAAGGATATCCGAGTGTACCTACTGTAAGCTTCTCTTTGTACTTCAAAGATGTACTGTCTGATCTCCATTTTCTTTAGGTTTCGCTTGCAGCATCATTATAACTAAAAGATGAAAATAAAAGTCGTTGTTCTACATTTGCTCAGCTTCATGTGCTTCGTCCTAAATCTTATTTATAGATATGAAGTTCCAAAAACATAAATCTTTTGAGTAAAAGCTGAGAGAAATGTTACAGATACAGGGGAAATCATAAAGAGAAAGGAAGACGACAACAAAAGCCTCCCCCTCTTTATACAGCGAAAATTTGAATACAAACCCAAAACAAACAGTAAAAACCGCAATGTTGTTTTGGTTTTTTTAACACTGTTCAATGAAAGGCTTGTGTCGAGACACCTAGCTGATGGAGAACACTGGTTGGGGAAGACGAAGAGGAAGATCTCAGCGCTTCGGCCAATGGCCCACCCATGTGGTGATGGTGGTGTTGAGACCCTCCACCGCTCCACCAGCTCATGTTTTGCTGGTCTCTCCCATTGTTGTTGCTCCGGGCCTCCTCCTCGTTGCCAGTGGACAGCTTCAAAGAGACGTCTGAGGAAGAGTTTCCAGGCATGGAGATGGAGAGACAGGTGGCTGAGCTCATGGGGCTTGAACTATTGTCGGCTTCCTGGAGTGAAGAACGAGGCCAATCATCAAAGAAGGGCCTCAGGACGTGGCCACCATCTGATCTATTGTTGCTGAATCCATTGTGGGACTCGTATGGCCTCTTGTTGTTGATGTTGTTGCTATCTTGCTTCATCTCCGAACAACTGTTAACAGAGAATCCACATCTCAATGATTTGAAAAGACACCAAACTCATATTAAAAACAGAGCATAAAGCAAAAAATTGTCAAAGAGGTTCCACAATTAGGCTTCAAACAACATGATTATAGCCTTTATATGTTGATTATAGGCTTTAAAAGCACATTTTAACGCGGGGTTTTAAAGAAGTGGTTAAGTAGAGTAAATAGAAATAGAATAATTAAATGAGTTTGTATCTCATGTGTTGTGTGTGGATAGGGGAGGTGGGTGCAGAAGAATCTAAAAGCTTTAACTTTTCTGCAAGATATGAGACATATATGGGTCAGCTTTCACTAAAGGTCCTACAATTTTCACTATTTCTCTCTCTTTCTATTTTCTCTGTTTGAAAAGTCTCTCACACAGCTTCAAAAAAAATAGATTCTATCAAATCCAGTGTTATCATTAACCCTCAACAGAAATAAAAAAAAGAAGATAGATATTTTTCACAAAGAAATCAAACTCATAATTCAACAAACAAACAAACAAACCAACCCTAAAATGATAAGGATGTGTCTCTCATATTCCAACATTACCCCTCTCTTCACAACATTATACAAACCCCAAGTTATGTATCATCAACAGTTTCATAGTTTAAGACTTAAAAGTATCAGAATAAGTATTTGTTTTCCTCTAATTGAACATCATCACTATTATTAAAAAACAATAGTCTCAAAACTCAAAGTCTCAACCAAGAAATCTTATTGGCTTTAAAACTAGGAAAGAAAGAAAAGTCAATGTGTTTAATGCTTTGACGAACAAGTTCAACTGCTAAAACAGACAAGACCTAAAGAGAGTAAAAAATAAACAGTTCTTTTAATTACCTTTGACTAAGGTGGAGAAGTTCAGATGAAGAAGAGTTGGAAGAGCCAGAGAAGAAGAACGATCCTCCTCCTTGACCAACCACTTCATCACCACCACTACCACCAAACGCAAACGTAGATGCTGTCGTTGATGTTGTTGTCGTTGTTGCGGGTGCTGCTGGGGTAGCCATGGACGTGGCGGTGGCATTCACAGTGGTGGGAGTAGTTTCCACAGGCTTTCTTGAACGGTTGCGGCCACGGTGCATGTGGCGCTCGCAATACTTGTGGCCAGCAAAGACGTCTCTTGAACATCTCCACTTCTTACCATCCGTTCTCCTGCATCTCCCTGGCTCAGGATCCATCGCCGCCCTCCCCAAATACCCTGTTTTTTTTTATAGCATTCATGTCACAGATCAGATCAAGAACAAAGATTCTACTTAATCAAAATGTTAATTTAGATCTCCAAGATTGGCAAAACAAGATAATACTAGTATACTACTAATATCGAGAGTATGGATCTTGGGAACACAACTCCAACACAGTAGGCACAAAACCCATCATGCATCTTTATCTTATTTAATAAATCAATATAATAAAAAAAAACTTTGTCGAGACTCACAAGCAGGTTGGTAATGAGGGAGGTGTTGAAGAGGATGATGAAGAAAATAGGAAGGAGAAAGATGGACAAGACTTTTCTTGATTGGTAAAAGGAGCTCTTGAGGAACAGCAGCACCAGCCAACATGTACCTGTAGATCAGTGCTTGTAGTTCAAGTTCTTGCCACTGTGCCCAGCTAAAGAAGCTCCCCATCTCTAACAAAACCAACAACAAGCATATCAGTAATTAGACTAAGAATGAATAAGAGAGACGAGGGAGTGGGGAAGAGAACTCACTGGGGAACCTGGAAGAAGAATCAGGAGACAGTTTAGAAGAAGAGGTAGGTTCAGGAGCAAAGAGAGGAAGAGCAGTAGAAGCTGGAGTTTGGGAATGAATCTGGTCATAGACATGTTTTGGTATCTTAGCTGCAGAAGGTTGTTCTTCTGACTCTGTCTGGCTTCTCCATTGTTTCAGTTGCAAATCCATGGAAGAGAGAGAGTGAGAGAGAAGTGTTGTTGTTGGTTACTTTTGGGGATAACAGGATTCTTTTTTTCCCTCTTTTCGTTTTTTTTTTTTTGTCTTCCAGGGGTCTGATTTAATAGCTGTGAAAGTCTTGTTGGGGTTAGGAAGAGCAAAAGAACTCTTTTTTTTTTGGGCTATAGGAAAGAAAGCTTTGTTCTTTGTAAGTCAGTTTCTGTATCTGAGCTTCTTCTGCAGAGAGAGAGAGAGAGAGAGAGAAAGGACAGAGAAGGGGGTAAAGAGGTTTTTATTAGGGACACTTGAGAGACTTGCAAGAAAAAGACAATGAGACAAGACAGATGGGGGAAGAGAAGGAAACTATACAGTAAAAAAAAAGAGGCTTAAACTCTATTTATAAAGTATAATAAACCTTAAAATTAATGTGGGGGTTCACAAATCTTCCATTAATCTTTCAGATTATTAAAATATTGGTCTGTATTAATAAAATATAAAAAAGAAAAGTCAGAAAACCCAGAAAGAACCACTCTGCAAGATGAAGATGGAGAGATACTAACCTGCAGTTTTTCTGTCTTTTGCTGCATTGGAAATACCAAATCTCCAAATTAGTATAATAAATTACTACCTTTTGATTAGTTTATTAGACAAAAAACAAAAAAAAGCCTACTTAGAGTTGTGAATATTTTAAAATTTTAGTCCTTAATCAAGTGATTTGTTTGATGATTTGTCGATGTTTTGTTGATGGCTCTTGGAAGGAGTCTGATGTTTTTTCAGGTGCAGGATGGTGTTGTACTTCTGTACAGCGAGAGTTCCCTCTGCTAGGAGCTACCAATTACAGGCGCAGTCTTTCCCCGCTACACGCTGAAGTTGAAGCTTTTATGTGGGCCATGCGATGTATGATTGGCCACGATTTCCGCGAGGTGACTTTTCTTACGGACTGTTTAGACTTGGTGAAGATGGTGTCTTCTCCTTACGAATGGCCGGCCTTTGCACCGTATTTAGACGACATAAAGATGGACAGGGAGGAGTTTTCTTCTTTTTCTTTGGTTTATGTTTCTCGTAATGCTAATGTCAGGGCGGACTCTCTAGCACGCCAAGCGCGGGCAAGTCCGTCCCATATTTTATTTGTAAACGATTTTCCTCCCGATTGGCTCGTCTGAGCTAATTTTCATGTTGACAAAAAAAAAAAAAAAAAAAAAAAAAAAAAAGTTTGATGATTAATTAATGAATAGAACGTTACGTTTATTAAACCGAACTACTTTTATTTTAAGTTTTGAGTGATTAGTAAAATTCGTTAGGTTCATCACACAGGGCACTAGATAGATCATAGATGTAGTACTGTCCACTTTATTTTTCTTTTTGACTAATAAATTTTGTACCTTACGTCCATAAGATCTAGTCCGAAAATGGTATATATCATTTGGGAAGTATTGGCTGAATTCTTTGGTGGAACGAATCTGCTGGGGAAACAATATTATTTTGACGTAAAAATTCATGGCTGAGAAACCAAAATGTTTATTCTTTTAAGTGATAACAGAATATAACTATCACATCTCAATCACGATTTTAACTCATTCTTTTATTTTCTTCTTATTATTATTTCACACCGCTCATACGGTCATACCTAATAGTAAACAAATCTAATTGTATATATATACTTAAATTGAACTTTCAGAGATGGCGGTAGAACAATGTCTCAAGAGTCTTATAAGGAGTCATGTGTTTTTTTTTTAATTATAGAACATTTGAAACATTTTATGATATGGTCAACTTTGTTCCTGGTTTTTATGGGTTATTTATTCGATAGATAGATATCTTCTTACTAGACTGAAAAACCACTGGTTCAATTTGGTTTAAAGATTGTGTGGTTCAATAATTTCCTTTGCTTTTTTTTTTTTGTCAACGGTTTGATTTTGTCTTCTATTCAATTTTTTTTTGGGTTTGATTTAGGTTTTACATTCGGGTCGGCTGAGGTTAAAAAAAAAGGTAGTAGAAGAGAAAGAAGTTGAGAGAGAGAGAGAGAGGGAAGTAATAATGAGAAAAGAGAAGCAGGTGGGCTGTGTCAGAAAGCTCAGAAGTTAAAAGCATAAAAGTGAGTAACCCAAGTGGGTGGTGAGGGTTTCTCTTTGGCTGTGATTCATCTTTGATTTGACTACTCATAGTACTTCTTGTTTTTTTCACTTTTAACCCTCTCTTTTTCTATATTTTCTTGCTTTTTACCCTCCAAAATCTTATTCACATATCCCTCACACACCCCCAAATAATGTCAAATTTTCAAGTTCATTAGGCTTAACTTTTTACATTTTTTTTCCTTTCTGCGATTAGTATGAGCAAATAAGAGGATGACACATTACAAATTGCATTGCCACTCATCAAAATTACTGACCAGCAAATCTTTGACCGAAATTATACCCACTCGAGCGAACAAAAAAAGTTTAAGGGTCGTCAACATATTTCTCTACTACATAGAGAGGAGCACTTATGTATTTCTTGTTCTTTGTCATTTTTCAAGATCATGTTTTATTACTTACGAAAAAAAACACCGTACGTACCCTAATTACACAACTGTTTTTCTGACATAACAGTAAAAAAACACATCGTTGAAGTAACTATCAACGAGCCAACAATAATATAAATATAACTATCAATATTATTCGTTTAATTAATAGAAAGTTCGGTAAGAAAAAAGAAAAGTTAACGTCGGCAAAGGGAAGAGAGTTAAATCATGTCGTACTTTTGGTTTGGTGGTGTAATGTTCTCTTCTTTAAATTATGAATAAAACGAGTTAATTTGTACAAACAAATCTGAAATGAAAATACTATAGAACAAATAGAGAGAGAGCTAAGGACAGAGAATAAGAAGAAGAGGCAAAGGAGGGCGAGAGTTCACATGTCCATGAGAAGACAAAATACGTTTCTCTGACACAAATCTGTCAGACTCCCCATATATATATTTTTAAATTTTATATTTGTGTAATATATATAGTATAGTTTTGTTTTTGTTTTTGTTGTATTAGAAAGAAACGTATATTACTACCCACCATAAGGACTTAAAAGGAGGGGTCAGGCCTCCTCAGTCCACTTGGGGTCCCCAATCTTTTTTCTATTACAGAAAACAATTTTGTAGTAAAAGGCAAGTCACGCCGGCACGCGAGCCCCTCACGTGATCCCACGTGCTTTATTATTCTCTCCTCTTATGCTTCTTCACTAATCTCACTCTACTAATAATAATAACATACGTAAAAAACTTTGTTTTTAAAAAGCTATCAAGAATATGTTATTTTGCGTAACATTAACATGATAAGGCATATATGGCTAGATTATTTGTAAAAAATAACCACGTAATAAAGAAAAGGAAGGCTACTACCTAACACATTGTGTTATTTTTAGTAACATGGAAGATGAAGAAGAAAGAAAAAGAATGAAAAAAGAAACGAAAAGGAAAAAGGAAACAATAGATCTTTCTGGTGAGAGCACAGCACACAAAAGACATACACATTATACAACACATTGTTGTTGACACAAGGTATCTAAGGGCATGACCGCACGTGTCAACATGCATCAAACATGCGATCTTTCAATATTATTTTAAAGAATCCAATGTAAAAGACTACTTTGCCTGCATGTCATGCCAATCTCCTCCCTCCATATCTGTGTTTTCTAATCAAATATCTACACTAAAAACAAGTTGATTTCATATTAAGATCAAGCCATAATAGTAGATCTAATTTGAGGGATTCGAAATCGAATTACCTCGTCTATTTTTTTATTCAAGAGAACATTTACTTGAGCTTTCAACCTTTGCGAATATTGGTTCGAGGGTAAAACTCAAATTACATTCCATGCGGACTTTTACATCGAACTGTGTAACATGTCCTTTGGTCGTTGTACAGTTTTGTACTTAATTGACGTCAGTTGATAAAGAAAAAAATTACTGAACAACTGACTCAAGACGGTTAATGCTGTATGTTGCAAAGAAAACAAATATAGTATCCGAATCTCAGATATGATATTAAAGGAGATTAATGTTTTCTTTATCTCGTCTAGGAGCCAATTTGATATGTTGCCAAACAACAAAAAAAACATATAATATAATTGGGCCTACGTACAGAGATTTGAGCTTTAACTAGAAAAGCCCAGTCGACTACTTGTTTATAGGCTTTTGTATTTGTCCGTTTTAAAACTTTCTGTCCGATTCCTAATTATTTTGTTGAGAAGACAAACATCTAAACAAAACGGTTTCCTCTCTACTTAAATTAGCCCAACCTGATCCATCCACTTCACAACTTGATACACCTGAAGTTTAAAAAATCATGAATTTTAACAAACACTATTGATCTCATTGTTTCTAATAAAACTTTTGTTAAGGCCCAAAACATGTAACTAAACCCACATGACCATCATTAATGAGGCTTGACTATTAGCAGCGAAGACTACTGATAAAAAATAATGCAGAAACTACTTCTATAGTTAGAGTCTTAGACCATCTCCATTGGATTTCTCTATTTTTTTCTCTAAAATAGAGTAACTCAATGTATTACTCTATTTTCATCTATATAATAGATGTAAGAATAGAGTTGCTCTATATATAGAGCAATCCTATTATTTTCTCTATTTTAGAGTAAAATATAGAGTAGGGTTGGAGCAAATGTTGCTCTATAATAGAGATTTGACTCTAAAATAAAATGGAGTTGGAGATGCCCTTAGAGATTTATCAATAGGTAATGTTGCTCCAATACCTAACCACAAGGCCTCTAAATCCTTGTGTCATATGATAATGATTCTTCAGTATCCATCTACATTTCAATAACTTCTCAAGTCGAAAATAGTAGAGTATACTCCATCATTCTTATATGATAATAACTAGGGCTGGGAATCCGAACCAAACCGATTTGTCCGAACCGACCCGAGCCAAAATTTGGACAAATCGGTTCGGTTATTAATTTAGTTGTTATCCGATCAGAAAGGAAAATAATAATGTTCGGTTTTATATTAGGTTCGGTTCGGTTCGGTTCGGAGAGGATAAACCGACGGGTAATCGAAAATTAACCCTACCTATATAATCTTATAAACCGGTTTGATTAGTTGTAACCTAATCGAAAAACCTAAAACACCAAAGCTCTCGACGGCTGCGACTGTGAGTGCGATAGAGAGAGTTCTTCGATTTCCTCTTTGATTCTTGCTTTAAACTCAGATCATCCTGTTGTTAATCTGCAAGGTAAGGTATTCTCTTTGAATCTTCTCCAAGTTCTTCTCTATTAAGCATCTCCAAGTTCTTTGTCTTTTTCTTGTTTATGAATCATAATCTGGGTCTTTAAAATTGCGAGACTAGTGTTTGAAAGCATCGTTTATGACTTTATGTCTTTATGAGATATAATTTGCTGTCCGTATATGATTCAGAGAGATGAACACAAGTAATGATCTTAATTCATCCATCCGCATTTCAGTTTTATTTACAAGGCATATGTATCATTTTTATTGACATAGTTTCTGGTTTTTATTTACAACAGGAGACAAGGAACTGAAGCAAATAATGATCTTAATTTCTAAGGCTTATCTCTCTTTGTCTCTATATCTTTTGAAAAAACTAATATAACTATTAACTACCTATTTTTTGGCATGGAGTAAAGAATGACAATATACCAAATGCATCCTGGCAAGAGGAAAGAATCATTGGTATTTTGTCAATCCTGATAATCTCTTCTAACTTTTGGCTCCACAAATTATTTTTTGAACAAGTAAATTGTCTCCCAAAGTCTTTTTACTTGAGACGAGACAAGTAGGAATCCAACTATAGGATTGCCTTTTGAACTTGTTGTTTTTTGTAAATTGTCTCCAATAGTCCTATGTATGTGACTAGGATTGACTAATGTTGTTATTTTTGTAAGCATAACTTGTATTCTATGATGGTTAATGTCATGAATCTATATGTTAATGTTGGATCGTTCTGTGTTGTGTATTTTGAGTCCATGGTATTTGGGTGACAAAGGAACCGAATCCACCGAACCAAATAACCGACCCGAACCGAACTTGTACTCGGTTATATTCGATAGAATTTTTAATTTCCGAATTAACCGAAAAACCGAACCAAATTAACCGAAGTCACAGCCCTAAATAATAATGATTCAAAGTTACGTGTGGAGTTCCGTATAGTGGGTAATATATGAAAGAATGACTATACTAGGACATAAATCGATGTTTATTACTAGACTAGGTTGGTTTATTTTTAACTTACTAAACTAGTACAAATAAGTTGTTAAAAAGACGTTTAACCCTTCGTTAGTTGTTTAATTTCGGAGATGCCATTTAATTTTCAAAAAAGTGATTTATTTCGTGAAACCCTATGTATTCGTGAAAACCCTAAAGAGACTTCAATCGCTTTTTTTCTCTACTGGCGAAGTGATTGCGGAGGCGATATCGGCGGGAGTTCGTACGGAGATCTCGGTTGGTCGGAATTTGGGTGTAGATTTCAGTGGTGGGGATTCAGACGGAGATTTCGGTGGCTGGGCATTCAAGCGACTAGAAATTTGGTTCGTGTTTCCTTGGGAGATTGTGGATGAGATGAGTTCGTGAAGGGAAATCAGGCCGTGTTGTGGCGAAATTGAGTAAGAGGCGAGAATAATTATGATTAATACAGTTTGTTAATTGTTTTTATATGTAACGAATGGTGTGTTATTTTTGGTATGTAGAATCGGCGTGAAGAAACCGGTGAGGTGTTAACTACGACCAACCGAGTGGAAAGTATCTGGGTAGATAGTGATTATGAAAAAATCGAAAGGTAAGTCTGTGATTTGAGAGAGATGTTTAATTTTGAAATTAGGTTTGTTGAATTTGTTTTGTTGAAATAGTTAATAGCGAAGATGGGAGGGATCTTGTATGGTACAGGATGAAAAGCTGAGCAAAAAGTATTGTTTTGTCGTTTTGGGGTGTGTTTTTGGAAAAAAACTTTTTATAATCCGCATGTGTGTGTATGTGTATGTGTAGAGGTATCTTGTTTGTGTGTATGTGTACGTGGTAGAGTGGTATGTCGTGATAGAGTGATTTGATAGAGTTTGATAGATAGAGTTTCGTGATTGACTTAAGAATTGTCGTTTGTACAATTCAGTAAATAGAATCTAAATTAGTATTGTGTGCCATTTGCAGTTAAGGGATCAAGTGCAGAGAAGAAGTACCCTCCAAGGCTGTATCCTGAAGGGAAATCTCCCTACAGAGACGGAGTATGCATCATAACTGCACATTGAGCAGTTTTGGATTTATGAAGGAGTGCATTGGGGATGATGTGTACGCGGATATCAGGGATAATTCGCAAGTAGGTGTTATCTTAAAACTAGCAGATAGTGACTATGTATGGTGGGCAAAGTTGGTGCACTACATGTTAACTCGACAGCTGGCAATAGAGAGGAGCTATGAGATGTGGGCATTGATTGAAGGGAGTCCTATCAGGTTTTCTCTTTATGAGTATGAAGACATATCCGGCCTGAACTGTGATATGATAGATGAAGAGGATAAAGTGGATGTTGATCACACTGAATTCTGGGCTCAGTTAAATGTGGATGTAGGGGTTGGTCCAAACTGGTTTGATTTGGATGAAGCGTTGAAGCAGTGTAGGACCTCTCTTCCTGAATTGAGAAAGAAGATTGGACTGTTGTTTGTCCTTCATGTTGGTATATTGGGGCTATCTCGGTCCAGCAGGATTCCACTAGAGTATGCGAAACGAGTTCTAGATAGTGAGGCTTTTGAGAGATTTCCTTGGGGTCGTGTTGGTTTTAAAGAGCTGATTCAGTCAATAAAAGTTGTGTCCTTTGAGAATGATACATATGCTATACATGGATGTGTACATGTCCTAATGGTATGGGCTTTGGAAAGTTTGGTTAACTTTGGAAAAAAGTATGGGAGGAAAAGAAAAATTGATGATGATGATGTCGAAGAAGTTGTGCCGCTACTTTGCTGGGGTGGAGGCCGCCCAAGGATTACAGTTGAATCCACATTAGCTGCAGAGAAGAAGTTAAAGAAAAAGGTAGTAAGTATAAATTTCTCTAATTAATAGACATTTTTGAGGAAAATGTGATATTTTAACGAAACCCTATAAATGAATATATTTTTAACTGGTTGTGTGAACGTATAGGTGGACGTTAAGCATTTGGTTTTCAGACGTGAAGAGGATATATATCCAATGTGGCCAGGGAAAATACTGTATTCGGAGAAGGTGTTGGTGGAAATAAGCTGTTGGATAATCTGCTACATGATCTTTTCCTCGGATGTGTAGATGAGAAAGAGTGGTCTTGCGATGCAGAGGAGGTTGTTTATGATAAGAAAGCGGAGAAGAGGCAGGCGGCAGCTAGTAGTGGAGATGATTTTGTTGACCCACCTCCAATGAAAAAGTATAAGGCGAGAACCAGCTCCGATGGTGATGTGAAGGGCGGGGAGAAAGGGGCATTAGAAGGCGTTTTACAGCTGTTGGGTAAACTTGATTGCAAAATGGATGAAATGAATGAAAACTTGGGAGGGAAGCTGAAAAGTATTGGTGAGCAAGTGCAAGAGATAGAAAAGAAGGTTTCAGTCCTTGAGAATGATGTGGTTGAGTTGAAGAGAGGAAAAGAGATCTCGCCCGAGAAGGCAGAGTTGGAAGAGACGCCTGTTGAGGAAGAAGATCATGTTGCCGACGATGAAGGATCAAAAACAGGGAGGCTGGTGGTGAGGTCGAGAAAGATGAGGTAGGGTTGGTTTGAAATTCTTTTTAAAAACATATACATTGTGAAAATTTTTACAAAGAGAAGTGGTTTCTCTGTGCGAATATTGCATAGTTGGTGGGCATTGACAATTTTGAAGCTTTACTTTCTTTCTTAGCACTGTATCTTCTTTTCCAATTTCCGTTTATGGTTTTTACCAAGCCAAATGTTTCCTAAAAGTGTTGAGCTGAAGATATAAATCATATTGAATTTACACACATAATTCTAATCATGTCAGTTTTTCTATTAATGTCTCTCGTTTTAGTCATGGCTATTACAGATGAAGCAAACATCACAGGATGATTTTCCCATTTCATGTGTGTCCAAAAATCCTGCGAAGAAATCCAGATTCTCTCGAAGAATATTAAAAATATTCGAAGGGCAGCACTTGATGAGAAGAAACTGAAAACACCCATTACAAAACAACCAGTTGTAGCTTGCCTTGAGGAGACGAGGAAGGAATTTACGACACCTAAAAACCAAGGTGGGAGACTTCTTACAAAGCAAAACCAACCGTTATCGTTGGATTCAGGTTTTCGGACCCTATAGAGAATGCGGCTAGGAAAAATATTGAATTGGCTATAGACAAGTTGTATTTGTTGTGTAAGGATGATGATATTGGTAGTCCAAATAAAAGAGATAGAAACCTTGCGGCAACACAGCTTGACCCATACATTGGGTCATCAGTAGTTAAGCGCATTCTTAAGGGAAGGTCCTTTCATCAGCGCATTATGATCCTTTTGAGAAAGTGTCTGCAGGCAAGGTTGACAAGTTAATGGCTTTCATAGACGATGAGCTGTTAGTCTTCTTATTTCATATTGTCAATTTTACAAGTTTTTATGTTATTATTGAATAGAAGGTCTAATGTTTTGTTTAACCATTGTTTTTGCAGCGCAAATGGGCTCGATTCCTGTGACTCATCTGCTAATTTTTACTTAAGGATAATGACACCGAAGGAGTTGTGGCCTAAAAAAGATCCACGATACGGGTGGTTGAAGGATGCGGTAAGTGTACAATTTGTTTCCATTATTGTGAATTATTTACCCCATTTTTGGAGACATCGAATATTGATGTCTTTTTGTAAACGTGACAGCACTTGTGTCCAATGATGCATATGCTCAGGAAAAGGTCTATGCAGACCGTGTCCCCCTTCTTATCTGATAGGATTGCCTTCCTAGATCCATGGTTTGTCAATCAATGGGCGCAAGACTACAAGAAGTTTGAGTGTGAGAAGAATTGGTTGTTCCCTGAATCATACTTCAAAGTCTACAATGGTCTCTACCCTAATTACGGTATGACGAAGAAGAGGTGGGTTGATGATGTCGATGTTCTTTACTTTGCACACAACATCAATAATGACCATTGGGTAGCTGTGGTTGTGGACTTGGTGGGTCGACGAGTGAATGTGTATGACAGCATCTGCAGTTTGTATTCAGATGATGAGGTTATGAAGTCTTGCAAGCCATATATTCGTATGACTCTGCGTTAATGCATTCTGTTGCTCCTCCAGAGAAGAAAAAAATTTAGTGCTCGAGCTTTCACGTTTTACAGGTCTAAAACGTGTCCTCAAAACCTTCAGCAGGGGATTGTGGTATTTTTGCAGTTAAATACATTGAGTGTTTAGCTATTGGCATTTCGTATGAAGGTTTATCCGATGCAGCAATGCCTGCCATCCGATTAAAACTTGCAGCTGAGATATTCGATGAGGTTCCCGACACTGATTGCTTCATTCAAATGTCTGACCCTAATCCTCGTGGTTCCGAGACAGGTGGTGTTGAGTTTATATCACAGAGAGAAGCCTGTGTTTAATCAACAGAAAGTAGTCTGAAGTTGAGTCCGTCTTTTTGAACAGTTAATTGTCTAACCAAGGTTTTATGAATTTCTGCCATCAAACCCATATTCTTTTTGTAAAGTTAACAAAGCTGCATGTTCTTCGTGACAACGTTTAGAACATGCAACATTGTCGTGGCCGCCGGAGCTCAAAATATGAGCAATTTTTTTTTTTTTGTAGATGGGTATGGCTTTTGTAACACGTTTACGCTTGATGGTTAGTTAATATCTACGTGGCTTTATGATTCATATTACAGACATATAAACCATACTAACATAACATCCATTATACACATACTTTATTACACATACTGGCCGCTAAGATACAATAAAAAATAAAATTGCTTAGACTATTTCGGTTTATATTAGACATATTAGCCGCTACTTTAATACATATTAGCAGTTTATATTATACATATTAGCCGCTACCATAATACAAAAAAAGAGACATACACTTATTAGCCACATAATATATTGGTACTGGATTTATGGACCATACATACCTTTTCAACACATCTCCCGGAACTTGCAAGCATAGGTGAATGCGAAACAATGTTCACATATATCAAGTCCGTTGTGGTGCTCCAACCAACACAAAGGGGCAATTTCGAAATGGTAATAGCCGTCGAAGATACGATATCCAAGAATCCCCATTTCTCTAATTTGTGTTTCAACTTGGTCTGCGATCATCACAGCGTCGTGTATGTTAGGCACCTTCCTGAAGAATGCTTTCGTCAACAGGAGCCCATTTTCCAAAGCCCCACACATGATGAGCATCATAGCATATGCGAAGTGTGCATAAATGCTCTCGGTAGCGGTTTCACCAAGCATATCTAACACCGGTTGTGAAGGGCCAACTTGAGTCAATATTCGAAGTGACTCGACATATTTTGCTGTGGGATGTCCTTTTTCAAGACATGTCATCAAGAAAGGCCTATACGAGGAAGAAACATTAGCGAGGTGACCATTGAAAATAAATTCATCCAGATCTACCTCAGACAAGACTTCGTCGGAGTAAACAAGCTCTTTGTACGCCGGTCCAGCAGCTATAAAAGGACCAAGGTGCCGAAACCCTTGCTTCCCTACACGGCGGATTATTTCAGCAACCACAGGCGTTGGAATGTAAGCCATTTTTAGTTATCTTTAGGTCGAGAGTGCAACAAGTGAATACTACTGCAGGTTGCTTATATAGAGCCTTATTCGTGAGTAAATAAATTTTACAGTTTCCGGTTGGGAAGATTAAATTTCCCATTTAACACACACCTAACTTTGTGATTTGATAGACTATTAAAGCGCCATGGGTTACAGTAGACTAAGAGATAGAGCAGAGTTAAAATCAATGAAGTCTTAAAAAACGCAAACGAAAAGGCAAAAATACAAGTTAAACATTGCATGTTTGACGATTGTGGCGGTATGCCCACAGTTTCCACAACAATGGGCTTTCCTGGGCCTTTTACTCTGCATGGCAATCTCGAATGGCCCTTTAGCTCTAGTCAGCTTCGGTCTTCCAGATTGAGTCCTCACCGGTGGTGTTTTCACTATTTTCTCAAGAACATTGTTTGGTAATGGGCATGATTCATCCTTCGGCATAACTGACTTCGCATAACCAAGGCGTAGATACTCTGTTCGAAAGTATTGATGGCACTTAGAAATCCGTGAGACATTAGCAGTCTGTGCGGCAGCAATTGCATGTACACACGGGATTTTATCAACATCGAACATACGGCAAGAACACTTCTTCTGGGATAGATTGACCACATGCATGTTTGGCCCGCTTCTAACTTCGTATTGGTTCTGGTCGATCTCTTGCACATCTAGTAAACTAGCTCTAACAACTCGGGCCTACCAAACAGACAAAAGTTAGTTAGTAGATGTTTAAGTAGGAATAAGCAACAACAACTAACGAAAGGCAAACAATATTATCTTACCTGGAGAAGCTCCTCAACTTGAGTTGTTAGAACAGTTGTCATCAGCGTAGCTTGTTTCCGTCTCGCAGCAAACCATCTGGTCAACATCATCCGTATCTCCTCTAGGAGGCTAACTATCGGATACTGTCTAGCTGCTTTTAAGACATTGTTGAGAGACTCTGCTATGTTGGTAGTGGTTAAGTTATATCTATCACCTGGAAAGTGTACCCGACTCCACTTACTTACATCAGCCCGCACCAAATACGCATGTAGGTCTGGGTTCACCTGATGAATTTGATGAAACAATTCATCAAATTCTTGTAGCCTATAAGCAGTTGCAGCCTTCTTTACCAAACCAAAAGTCTCAGAACCTTTAAATCTAACCAGAATATTTTTGTGGAGATGGTAAGTACAAATCCCACGACTAGCAAGAGGATACACTTTTCCTATTGCTTTCCCGATGGACTTATGTCTATCCGATATAATGGCAAGCCCTTCATCATCTTGAATAACACGGCTGAGTTGTCTAAAAACCATTCCCATGACTCATCATTTTCCGTATCAACCACAGCAAAGGCTAGAGGAAATATGTTGTAGTTGCCATCTTGTGTCGTCGCCATTAGCAACGTCCCAAGATATTTGCCCTTTAAAAATGTACCGTCAACGACTATGACTTTCCTCATGAATAGAAATCCATCTATGCTTGCCCCAAATGCTATGAAAACAGATTTGAATCTATCTAACTCATCCACTTCTAACCTAGTCAGAGTTCCTGGATTTGCTCTTCTAATCATGTATAAGTACGAAGGTAGTTCTGAATATCCACTTTCATAACTACCCCTTACTAATTCACGGGCACACTTTAGAGTACGATGACCTTTCCAATAACCCATCTACAACAAAAGGAAATTTTATAAGAACCAATATGAACCCAATTAATATCACCGTTTTCAGCACATGTAAAGTTTCATACCCTTACCTTTATACCATACCGTAGATTAAGGCCAGAAGCAACATGATTTGCCACAACACCAGATCCTATACAACCGACGAATTCTTTGTAGAGAAAAGCCAATATATCTGGGGTTGCTTTCCTAGACCGTGCAGACCTTTCGGTTACAGAACAGCTGTGTTGCCTTTGATAAATCCGAACATGGAATATTGGAGAATCACCTATCGTTGAAGCTCTCACCCTCCACTGACAACCACGAACCCAACATTTTACAATATACAAAGTAGGCCTTGATTCCAGCACATAAAATTCAAACTTTTGGACCACACTTAATATCTTCAGTCGAACCAACAAATCTTTTTTGATTCATATGTTTGACCAACCGCTATATCAATATCTCGATATCTAATTCGTCAAACAGACTGCGAAAACTACAATTCCTTGTAGGAAACGAAAAACCTGAGTCTGCTACACTTGTTTCTCCAATTTCCTCTTCGTCATCCTTTGTTTCCTCAACTGCATTTTCCTTAGGCAAACTATACTCTTCATCCCCAGAACTTGCTCCATCTGGGTCATCGAAACAATCAAACCTCATTTCGTTGTCTTCATCGTCCACTTCTTCCTCGTCTTCGGCCACTCGTTTTTCCCCACACGCCTTCTCTTCATACTTATCATGACCACTATCCATCTCCACTTTGTCGTATTCCCCACTTGTTGATTTCTCCTCATCTCTTGGATCGACGATTTCAACACACAACCGACTCACTCCTTCTCCTTGACTTTGTCGGATGAGTCCTTGAAATTGTCGCCCATTACAAACAAACACCGGCGGGGTGTCCTCTGGTAAGGACAACGACGCACTCTTCGATGCTAATTTGTATGATAACTTCACTTCACAAACTCTTCTATCAAACCCGAAATCCTCGTACACCATTCCAACAAAATCCTCATAAGAAATTCCTCTCCGCAATCCTATCACTCTACAACCTCTTCTTACATCGACTCTAAACAACCAACGATTACTACAAAATAACCACTTCCCACATAACATAGGGATCTCCAACATTTTTTCATCAAAATTAGGTTAAGTAATTGGAATGGACGAGATAGGCTGGACTAGGGAACGCAGACAAGGTTTTTCCTTTTATCAGTTTTATCTTCAGGGCATAAAAGTCTTTTCATCTAATGGGGAACTCCATTTAACCTACAAAAAATATGTTAGGATTGACCTAACAATCCAATAACTCTATCACCACACGAAAAGATAAGTCTACGAATCTTATCCCATTTTAGTAAGCAGTAACTCTATCATAACATAATTTAAAAACTCTATTCTTACCGATAACTCAATCAGGATTGATAACTCTACTGTCACTATTTATTAGTCTGCCATATAACTCAATTCTACATTCTTACTCTATCACCACTACAATTAAGTCTATCACCTATCTCAATTTCGCCCATAACTCTAAGAATCTTTTTCTTGCTTACTCTACCACCACTAAATTTAAGTCTACGGTAGCGACTAACTCTACCGTAAAACTCTCTGTTTTTAACTAACTCTACCATAACTATTTATAACTCTTTCGCGTAACTCTACTAGTTTATTAACTCTATCATTAAACTATATCTCTACCACCATAACTCTGCAATCTATCGAACAACTCTCACAAAATCCATAAATCTACTCGTTAACTCTACCAAACTTATCTAACTCTACCGTAACTACAATGGTAGACTTATGGATTGGCGGGAGATTTTCCCTCCAAAAACAGCTCCCTTTTAACGCTCTCTTTCCTACGTGACTTTTAATTACGATGGCATGTTTCGTTATTATTTTTTTCCTAACACAATTTTCCAAGGGCTATTTTGGTATTTATAATCAAAACACCTTATCCCCCGTTCTAGTAATAAACATCGATTTATGACCTAGTATAGTAACTCTCCCGTAATATATATTAGTAGTAGATTTGACGGGCAATTGATTTGTAAGAAAAGTCTTTGGACGTTCATAGCTTTGGTCAAGTCAATGGTAACTTGGTAAGACAGAAGACTAATTTCTCAATGACTTCTAGACAAACTAATAATAACCTTAAAAATAAATCCTGTCAGACCAAAGGGTGTTTTGATATTTTAAAAAATTAAAAATGATTGTGGTTTTTAGAACTTGATTTTTGAATCATTTTAAAACAGGTTTTTTCTAATCATCACTTTTTTTTTTGTAGTCAACAGTTTCAACAAAAACTTAAATATTGATAATCATTTTGAACAAATAGGTTAAATATATACACCATATACGCACCAACATCTTTTTATATGTAGTAGTATATTAGTATATGTTAATCAATCACATTGCTAATTGAGTATTCTTCGTATTAGTTTATGCAATTCATTATGTTTTCCTTTGTAAATATTTTTAATCAAAAATATTGGAAATTTTGATTCTAGACGTACGAGCCAAACTATATGCATGAAAGTTTAATTAAAAGAAGAGAGAGCAAAACAAAACAAACGATCCCCAATTAGAGAAACAAAGTCGTCCAATAAATTGGATAAACGTTGCCATCAAAAAAGGATGATTGTCTCGTCATCTTGGATTCTTCTTGATTATCTTGTTATATAAATCCGTATCAAATTCCATTACGTTTTCATGTTGGTCAATTATAAACGCTTAAATTTCTATGATGTATCTTGACTATACAATTTTTAATATCTACTATTAGTGAAAAACTTGAAAGCAACTTAGCATCGATAAACCGTATATTAATTAAAAGTTCATAACCACAAACTCAAAATTACCGTCAACCTCTTAGTCTTAGGCTCTTAGCTAATTTGTAAAGGTATTTTGATGAGATGGAAAGTGTTACAAATTATTGTATAAAGCTTATTGAGAGTATTTGATGGATGAGTCGTCTCTCTTTGCTTTATTATACATCTACAGCTATGACGTTGAATTATTTAATCCAAATCACACAAAGATATTTTGGATTTTTGGTTGTCCGTGAATCGATGAATGCGATGTCAACAGAAAAACAAGGATATTTTGGTTGCTGGTTTTAATACTAATAAAGATTCATATATAGATCTTTATATAATGATACCAACATATTATATACTATATGCTAAAAAAGAGAAAAAAAGAACAATAAATGTTTGCACATATGATTGGTTGGATATGGTTGTCACTTGGCAGTTAGGTCATTTTCTTAGCTTTGCTTATTTCAATAAAATAAAACAGTCTGTAACGTTAACATTGTAATACGCCAATGCCCAAAATTCTTATTTTTGTATAGTTTAATACATTGGCACATTTTTTGCTTTTCCTTTACAGACAAAAAGATGTATTTTCCACTTAACCTTAAGACCGTATTATTAAAACAAAAAACATACGAATACAGAGAGAAGACAATAATGATTAGAAAAGAATAAGATTAGGTAAAATGGTGTAATTAAGGAATATAATTAAATTGAAGAGTTTAGCTTTATTATTACCAAATACACACACCACCCCACTAGGAAGAATACAGCAAATCGTCTCTTTCCGCCATTAAAAACAACACCTTCCAAAAAAGCTTCAAACTTTATCTAAACCCCCAAATCAGCAAAAATAGGGTTAATCGAAGAACCCCACCGTAATCCAACTGAGGAGGATTCGAGTTCCTGCTTTGGTTTAAGGAAGAAGAAGAAGAGCAAGTACAACAAGGAACAGGAGAAGAAACCAAAGATGACTCAGAGTCAAACCAACGACGGACCTGTTACTACGGTTGAAGAATCAGCAGCTCCTCCTCAGTCTCAGCCTCAGACTCAGCAGAGCAACGATATGGTTATTCATACGGGTAGTTTGAGTTTTAGTAGTCATATGTCGAGAGAAGACGAAGAGATGACTCGTTCTGCTCTCTCTGCGTTTAGAGCTAAAGAAGATGAGATTGAGAAGAGAAGGATGGAAGTTCGTGAACGGATCCAAGCTCAGTTGGGTCGGGTCGAACAAGAAACCAAACGTCTCTCTACTATTCGTGAGGTTTGTTTTCCTTTATAAAGTTTGAGTCTTTATAGTATAAACCCCTAGAAAAGTTCGATGCTTTTGGTGTTGTTGCTCTGTTTTGGGGGTTTTCAAGATCTAGGATTTGTCTATTGTTTTGATGTTGTGTACTTGTGTGTTCCAAAGGGGCAAAGATGTGATTTTTTTTGGTGTTTGGGGTCTCTTGTATACAGGAGCTTGAGTCTATGGCAGATCCTATGAGGAAAGAAGTCTCTGTTGTTCGTAAGAAGATTGATAGTGTTAACAAAGAACTCAAACCTTTAGGCTCCACTGTTCAAAAGAAGGTAACAAAATCTATATGAATTGATGTATTACACACACACACCAAAAAGATTTGATCTCTATGGTATAAACCAATTGAGTCCCTAAACGTTAGCAATTGAGTTTTGTGTAATGAAATTGAAACAGGAAAGGGAATACAAAGAAGCACTTGATACATTCAACGAGAAGAACAGGGAGAAAGTACAGTTGATAACCAAACTCATGGAGGTTAGTTCCGAGATCTCAACTTAAGTTGCTAATTTTTGTTTAAATCCATCGCTTGTTATACATAAATGGTGTTTGTTATTTTTCTTTTTGGGGAGATGGAACAGTTGGTTGGAGAAAGCGAGAAGCTGAGGATGATTAAGCTGGAGGAGCTCAGCAAGAGCATAGAAACCGCATGATTGTGTTCAAGAAGAAGAAGAAAGAACTAATTGGTTCTTTTGTGTGATGATGTACCTACCTAGTTTTTAATTTTCCATCTTGTGTTTGTATGTTTTTAAGATTTGTGGGTGCTTTTTTTTTTTTATTGTTAGTCTTTGGGAGGTTTGATTTGTAAAATTTGTTGGGTTCTCTTATTTTTGATTAACCAAATTTAGGGATATGGGAAACATCGGGTGATTCTTAGGATACTGAAAAAACTCATCATCACACAGTGAATTTTTTTTATCTGTATTATGTTTTGTGTTTGTCTTTTGAAGAATTCATTTATTTTATTTTTAAAATTGTTTTATTATATTTTGCTTTTTAGTAAAGTTTCTTATCGTTGGCAAAGATGGAAAACAAAAGTGATTCTCGCGTGCGTTTTTGAAATCTAAAAAGCTGTCGGAACGGCAGAATCTTTTCAGTTGTTTATTTACATAATCCTTTCCGTTTATATATCAAACCATCGAAGTATACAAAACGGGAAAGACCAAAATTATACAGTATATTTTAAAAACATATATTACTACGTGAACACTGTCATTAAGTGAATATGACAAAGGTTTCGGATGACTTGGCCGAAATAATTATACTTGGTTCAATGTTTTGCTGAATAATTCAACGAGAAATAGCTTGGTTCGTTTGCTTATGAATCCTCACTTTTCAGTCACAATCTCAAGATGCAAAAAATATCACTCGAAGAAAAAAGGAAACCCCAATAACAGTGTTCGATTATAGTGTGAGTAGAGTTTCAATAACGTTTTAGTGAGAATTGATGGATCATTATATTGGTTTTGGTACTTGAGGGGCATATTCTGAATTTGCGTTTTGATGATCATGAAATGAAATTGTCATATATAGTACACATAGTACACAGAAGTTGATCCCCGCGTTAATAGATTACCCGCCAGCTAAAAGACGAGTAGTAGTAATTGATTGTATCCAGATGTAAGCCATATATTATATCTTCAATGTACCTTAGGATGATTTTTAGCGCAGTATAATGTGTTCCCACATGGTCATGAATGAACAGGCATATTTGTTGAATGGTGGAAGCGATGTTACAACATAGATTATGAAAGTGAGGTATTGTAGAGCGTCACCAAACTTCAAAATAAAGTGAGCAATGTAAGACTGGTTTAGGTCTTGTTTGTTTGGTGAACCAGATGCAATATCTGGATGCAAATGCTTATTCTTGTTTGTTTAGTAACAGTTAAGAACTCATCTGGATACATTTTAAAAATTCATTCAAAAAAAACTCAATACATTTTAAAAACCAAATTAACGGGTTTCCTCTCCCGTAGTCATGACTCATGAGCTTGGTTTTTGTGTCTACATGTATCATGTATGCGGCAAAGATTACAATCTGGTCATATGTGCGCAATGTAAGATGTCCGCCACATAATTTTGCTTCCATAAGATGATTTTGTGTGGTAAAAATTTATAATATAAATATATAACTAGATTCGGACCCGCACGTACGTGCGGGGTTGATTTCAAAAACTAAATTTGCTTTATAATATAGTACGTATATATGAAGTTATGTTTGTAAAGGTATTTTTTTTTTTAGAAATGTTATCAACATTCAATATCCATATTCTACCAATTTTGTATTTGATTTGTTTTTAATTCAGTTTAGACAAAAGAATGATCGGATTTGTTTCTGTTATAAACAAAGATAATGACATTAAAATAAAGTAAGAGAAATATGGTATGTTGTTTTGGGATAGTAAATACATTACATTCCTTATATGTTAAGTTTTTATTTAACTATTTGATCTTGTATATTTTAGTCTAACGAATAAAAAATATGTAAGAGATTCAAACATGCATGTATGTACAAAGTTTTATTAGTAGATATTTTTATTTGATATAGCATTTATAACATAAACTTATATTGGTTTGTTTTCATCAAGTTGTTATCATTTAGATCGACATGATAGCTAACCTGGATCGAATGTGATCAGGGTTAGTGATCAACAACTATTATGTTAAACTTGATAATCCACAAAAACATATGCATAGTATTTACATATAAGAGATATATTGTGGGAAGTGTTTTTAGCCAAGTGGTTACCACACCATCTCTGCAACCGATCTCACCAAATTCCGAATTTGATAAATCGCGTTATCCCGTGTAGTAGGGATTGACTATAAATTGGACCTTTGTCAATGACAAATATATATATATATATATATATATATATATATATATTGTATACTAAATTAGATTTATGTCGATTCAATTTTAACCAAAAACTGTAAATTTTACCTGCACCTTAAAAATTTATGAGCATTAATTAATAACAATATAAAAAAATTATTAGAATCTTAATAGTTACTATTATTGATCCATTAAAACTATTCTTAACAATAAAAATTTGAATTTTTAACTTATGAAACGAAGATCCCTAAAATTTCAATTAGTATATTTTTGAATTAATAATTTCGGAAATTTATGATATTCAAATTTTTGAGATACTAATGAATCTAAACTCCAAATTTATAGGAGGAATATGCTTAAAAATATTAAATTATGGTTAGATTATATATGACAATTATAATAAATATTTTTATAATTGAAAAAATAATAGGAATTTATATTCGTTTTTAGTTTTTGTTTTCCATTTGTTTTAGTATGAATTAATTAGTATAGCTTCGTTTATTTTAAAAGAAAAATAAAAATCTATTATATTAATTGACGCTTTGTATTTACCGAATAATATTAAATTAGATGGTCGTGTTTGAAAATATCAAATAATATACTTCCAATATTAAATAAGTTGGAATATATACAATATCAATCTTAATAACCTCAAATGTTATGGAAACTTTAAAAACAATGTTCCTAAATTTTGGCTAGTTATCAAGTTATTGATTTAAATTCAATTAGTTTGTAAACAAAGATCCACTTGTTTATTTGACCAGGATCCAGCGGGTCATAAATATATTTTATTGTATTTTTCCTTCATTCAAAAATATTCTACGCTTTAGTCAAATATTAAACAGAAACTGTGAATTTATAATTTCAAAACAGTTTTATAAAATATATTAATAAACAATTTATCTTTTATACCACACACATATATATATATATATATATATATATATATATATATATATATATATATATATATCTTACCCTATATGTGGATAGATGCATAAATCTACTATAAGATTATATGTTCTTTTTATCTATAAAAGTCTAGAAACAGTAAAACCAATCACAAGTAAAGTAAAGATTAAAGTCCATTAGTTTAGTTGATTATACTACTCCCTTTATGAACTTGCATGCTCGTCTTTCACACCTTCTATTCTGCTGTGTCAATTGTAAATCCTTTTTAAAGGTCTTTCAATCATGCAGGTTCAAAAATCTACTTAGACTACATATATATTATTTACTTGAGGGTTATGTGTCAACAATAACATTATATTTTATTATACCATGTAAATTAGAGACTATATAATATATCAACTTAATTTATTATTGGTGTAGTGACTTACCTCTTCAATTGCTAATAATAACTTAATTATTGCATCTTCTGCTTTCTTTTTGCTTCTAGATACTCACGATGTCATTGGGTTAATTTGTCTAGATGAATATCTGAAACAAATCAATAAGTTATGTGAAAAAACACCAAAAAATATATTTTAATTTTAATGGAACTACATAAACATCATAAGATATATTTTAATAGAGCTACAAAAATGAATCAGTAATCGGTTTGTCAAGCAATATTTATACAAAAACAAATATGCTGTCACAATTTAGGTTTATAGGAAAATATTTCATTATTAAAAATATATATTTTTAATAATTATGGTTCCTAAAATTACTCCAAAAAATTTGGTTAGTAGTTTATGTAAATAAGATAAATTACTAATTTTATAAAATACATTTAGAGCTATTATCAATACAATTCGATAAAGGAAAATGTTTGTTATACTTGGTAGACTGTCAATATGACTGTTTACATATAAAGGAAACATATTGTTATTGTTTTGATTTTTTATATTTAATTATATTAAATTGATTTGTTGTTTCCGTAATTATCTCACAGTATAAAATAAGTTTACATATATATATAATTTCGAATTTAAGTTTTGATTGTTAATGGAAACAACTTTAAACAACTTCCTAAAATATTGAGAAATTAAATTGTCGATTACCTTAATTATTGAAATTGATACGATTTATTTATGATACATTATTAGGAAACTTCTTATTTCGTAATTTGTATAATATATTTCCGATTTTCTTGGCTAATAATCTGTTTGGCTCCACAATTCCTTATTAATTGATATTTGTTTGGTTTCAAGGATTATACTTATACTTATTACTATTTGAATGGCATTTCATGTAATAATCTCTTAATCTATGTCTATTTATTAAAAATCTTCCCTTTTAATAGTATAGATAGATGTTTTCTATCCTAATTAATCAATTTCTTTCATTAGATTGACGGAAAAGAATATAAGCAATTTTAGAAAAGCACAAATCTAATTTGGACCAATCTTAGGCCCACTTGTAACAGTTATATCTGTTATTAGTCGATCTAAATAGTAGCATTTACTTCTCTCTTTTTTTTCTTGGGGGGTCAAACAAAAAATAAGTAGCATTTACTGTTTCTTTTAGAAATACTCCTATATATGAAAATTGTGAAATGTTTTTTTCTTTTCTTTAGATGACATTGTTATTCATAACTTCTCATAAATTCATAATTTGTCTACATAAATTGTGTGTTTAATATATTATAGTTTGTACGTTTAGAAAATCAGCGTCAGTCCAATATCATGAGACAATAATGATAAAACAATGATATTATGATACATGTGATTTACTAGTTAATAACGACCGTTTGTTTTACTTTATTTGGTGGGCGGGGTATGCATATTGAATTCGTCAGACTCTGCCTTTAAAAAATACACATACTTTCAATTCGTGTTTTTTTTTTTTTGTCTTGATCTATTTGGTACGTTATGTGTATATGTAAACAAGACAATAAAAATCAAAACAAGATCGGCATGCAAGTTTGTGCTTTTGTTTATCAATTATTTAGGAGATAAAAATGAACGAAAAAAATACTATGAAGTATATATGAACTTTGCTACTTGTCACGTTTTGTGATCACAAGTCCCTTTTGTTTTTGAACAGTTGATCTAAACCAAATGCCAGAATTTTCTTTGAAAACCCTAATTAAGACAGTAAAGACATGTCACCAACAAAAAAAAAAACCATCTAAATATTTTCAAAGTATATAATGGACCCAAACAGTAAAAACGGTAAAGATGTTTTAGAGTAATTATTACCAAAACAAAACCCATCTACATATTCTCATAAATATGTACGAATTACATCTATACTATTAAAAGAGGAAAGCATTTTTAATAAGTAGACATAGGTTAAGAGATTATTACATGAAATGCCATGGAAAACAGAATAAAAATATTTATAAATCAGTATCCAAACAGATTGATATTTAATAGACATCAATCTGTTTAAGGAAATTGAATAGACGTCAATCTGTTTATGGAAATATCCAATCAACAAGATAATAATGATCTAATATTTATGGAAATTAAATTAAAAATAATAATAATTATCTAATATTTACAGAAATAATTTAAATTTGTTGCCATAAAAATCAGACTCTTAAATTCAAAATTACATATATGTAAATATATTTAATTTTCTAATATATTTTGAGATATTTCTGGAAACAACTATTTAATTTTAATATAATGATAACTATTTAATTAACATAACCAATGAAAAAAATAACGTGGTTAACATAAATAACATGGTTAATTAAAGAAAAAAATATTGGATTATCAAAAATGGAAATAAATAACGTTATTTAATTAGATTTGTTCAAAAAAACTAAAATTATTTTTATGAATTAAAACAATAATTACAAATAAGACAACAATAACCAATGAAAAATACTTATAACCGGAATATGTTCTTTTCTATTAATTTCAAAATGATCAATAAGAAAGTATTTCAAAAATATATTCAGCTTATAGATAAAAATAAATTATTTTTAAAAAATTTATGGAATTTTTAATGTTTAATTAAATAGCAGATCCACTAAATATGACGAACAATTAGGAAATTTATATGGGCAAATTTCTGGTGGCGAAATTTGTGGACGAACAATTAGGAAAATTATACAATGCTTTGGGCAAAAAATATCTTAACAATAAATGAAAAATCACAAAAATATATTTAACTTATGCCATACCATTTTCCTATATATATAACGAAGTATTTGTCTTTAAATCCTAGATTATTCTTTTTTGGTGTTCAATTTCGATAGCACATATATTTGTTTTGTTCTATTTCCTAATTGAAGTATAATCTAATTTTGAAGTTTATTATTATTCTTGATTTCAGCGTTCGAATGGATCAACGTTCGAATGGAGCAGGGATACAGTTGTTTCTCCACCCTGTGTGTTAGTATCTCTTCAAAACTATGGTACTTTGATCTATTTATTTTTTAATATTACTTAGTTTGTTGAATTGGTGGATTTTATATTATGTTAAGTTTGATCTTCATTTTGTATGACATACCCTTTGATTAAAAGAGTTTACAAATTGATTTCCCTTTATTAAATCATCAAAAAAGTTATCAGGATATTAAGAAAAACATGAAGAGTTGTTCATAGAAGCCTACAAAACTATCTTTTTTTTTTTTCTTTTTCAAAACGAAATTGTCTTTTAGTTTCATGTTAATAAATCTTTATGTTCATACAGAGAATAAATGACTACTAAACTTGAAAAGTATGTACAATTCCAACTCATCCTAAGACAAGAATCACACAAGAAAAAAATATGAAAATTATTTTAAAAAAGCTTGGCTGCAATCATCAAACACACATAAAGATGTCCATATTTTTTTGTGAGATTAGTAGTGTGAAGGAGAAAGCATGTAGGTCTAAACATGGAATTGTAAAATCAATGGACTTTAATTATGACGTGAAAAATATACTTCACTTGGGATTAATTTTATTGTATTTAGAATTTTCAACAGGCAACATGTTGTATAGAAAATTTGTGCATCCATCCAGACATTTAGTGTAAGATATATATGTGTGGTATAAAATATAAAGTGTTTATTATTATATTTTACAAAGAAATTGTAAATTCACATTTTTTGTTTTATATTTTACCAAGTGTATAATAATATTATTGAATGAAGGAAAAAATTGACGGAATATCAATAATAGTTTTATACCCAATACTTTTGAAAATCAATTTTTAAAGTTTCTATAACATCAGATTATTAAAATCGATATTTTATATATGTAAACTTATTTAATTTGATGGTATATTATTTGTTATTTCGAAAAACGACCATCTGATTTAATCTGTTCCATAAAAGTCATCATTTCTTTTTTATTTCAAAATTTTTTTAAAAAAAAAACTAATTAATTCTGATTATAATAAATAGATTAAAACCAAAAAAATTGAATTTTTTATTATATTTTTTTTTTCAATTATGAAAACAGTTATTAAATTTGTAGTATATAATTTAACCACGATTTACTATTTATAAAATAGTATATACTTTATATAAATTTTGGATTCTAGATTCATCAGTATCTCAAAAAATTAAAATATTATCGATTTCCAAAATATTAATTTAAAATATATACAATGTTGAAACTTTTTACGATTTTGGTTCATTAGTGGAAAAAAACAATTTTAAACAGTTAAAAATAGTTTTAATGGATTAATATCATAACTGCTACGATTCTAATAAATTCAATGGTGAAAGGATTATTATTTCATTTTCACACTTTTAGAGAAAACTAATATAATTTTATGTTATAGATCTTATACAACTAAATATATCTATAAATAAAACCCACACATATGTGATCCAAAACACTTACTTATTTCCTTATCTGATAAACTAAAATATATGAAATGTGTATTTATTATTATAACCACAATTATGAGATGAAAAATCATATCTAGGACAGGATATACTACTTTTGTTTATTTTCTGTCCTGAAATAGATGTACCGTTTATCTCTTATTGTTTTTTTAAATGTAGTTATCTTTACGTATAATAAAAGACAAACTGATCACTTTTTTAGTAAACCAAATTATAAACAAATCGAGTACTTAACTGGTATGAGTTTGGTTATATGAATGTTAACATTCCTAAAAAAAATAGTGTCTACAAACATAACTCCACATATATGTAATATATTATAAATCTAATAGCAAACTTAGTTTTTGAAATTAATTCCGCACGTACGTGCGGGTCTGAATCTAGTAATCCTATTATGTGTCAACTTTACATATTTATCAGTCTAACCTTTATTGTTTACAATTCAATAATATTTACTATTTAAACCTTTAAAAAATATCGTGACTCAAAAAAATATAATTTGATATCAGTTAACACGAATTTGAAAGAGAGTTTGTTAGAAACTTGTCTTCACATTAGAATGATCAAGTGTTCGTTACAATATTCTTATCATGAATGTAAGATTATTAAACCAGAACAAACCGGGTCTATACAAATTATCTAGACAATAAACCGGACAATTCCAGAGCCCTTAACCAACTATATTATTTACAAGTATATTTCATATGTACACTATCTAATAGCCCCCTCAAGATGAAGGTGCAAAGATATTGTAAACAACCATCTTGGCTATTATCTCCTGAAAGTGAGCTGGATGTAGAGCTTTAGTAAGAACATCTGCTAGCTGATTCCTGTTTGAACATGCATAGTTTTAAGGAAACCAGAATCTACCTCCTCCCTGATCTTATAGCAATCCATATCAACATGTTTAGTCCTCTCATGAAACACTGCATTGTTAGCAATATGTATTGCTGCTTCATTGTCACTATAGAGATAAGCTGGAGGGGTGAATGGAATCTGCAAATCTCGCATAAGTCGAGAAAGCCAAATGAGTTCCTTGGTTGTTAAAGCCATGGCTCGAAACTCTGATTCTGCGAAACTCTGAGAAACCGTATCTTGCTTCTTTGATCGCCATGATACCAAAGAACCTCCAATGAATATACAGAAACCTGTGACTGATCTTCTATCATCAGTACAAGAACCCCAATCTGCATCAGAGAATCCCCACAAGTCAAACTTGTTATCTGCCGCATAAAACAATCCTTGACCCACTGTTCCCTTCAAATATCGCAAGACTTGGTGTACAACAATCAAATGAGTATCTCTAGGAGCATGAGAATACTGACAAAGCTTGTTAACCGCAAAAGAGATGTCAGGTCTCGTTATTTGAAGATACATAAGTTTACCAACCAGCTTCCTGTACTGAGTAGAATCAGGTAACAAAGTGCCTTTGTCTTTTGTGATCTTGACATCTGGGTTCATTGGTGAATCACAAGGTCTGCTGCCAAGAAAACCTGTTGTTGACAAAAGCTCCAATGTATATTTCCGTTGACAGAGAGATATACCTGCAGAAGACCTCACAATCTCTATGCCGAGGAAGTACTTTGCAGGACCCAAATCTCTTAACTTGAAGTAAGACTTCAATTCATCTTTAAAGCTTGCAACTGCATCTGCACTGTTACTGATGATCAACATGTCATCGACATACACCAAAACAGCAAGAAAGACTTCATCCTAAGACTTGATAAACAAAGTGTGTTCACCAGAAGATTTGACAAATCCCATTCTCCGTAAAGTATCAGATAACTTGATGAACCACTGCCGAGAAGCTTGCTTCAAGCCGTAAATGAACTTATGTAACCTGAGCACAGCATTAGGCCAAAGTTTCACTCCAAGTATATCTGCATAACCAGGTGGTATCTTCATATAAATTTCTTCATCCAAATCTCCATTTAGAAAGGCATTGGATATATCAATCTGATCAACTATCCAATTTCTCTTAGCTGCAGTCAGAAACAACAATCTGACAGAAGGTAGTTTAGCAACTGGTGAAAAGGTTTCTTCATAATCAACACCCTCTTCCTGTGTGAAACCTTTAGCAACTAATCTCGCCTTGTATCTCTCTATACTTCCATCTGCATGATATTTGATTGTAAATACCGATTTACAACCAATCGCCTTCTTGTTAGGAGGTAATTGATCTTCACTCCAAGTGTTAGTTCGAATCATAGCACCAATCTCCTCTCTTATTGCATCACACCACACAACATAATCCTTAGCTTCTGAATATCTTTGTGGGACAATGTCATTTGTGATGATATTAATGAAAGCACGAAAAGGCTCAGATAGATATGAATAAGAGATATAATTGGATATTGGATATTTAATAGTACTAGTAGTATTATAACAATGAAAATCCTGCATGTGTTTAGGGGGTTTTCTTTGTCTGCGAGATAGTGATTCAGAAGGAATCAAAATCTCAGAAGATGACACATCTTGAGGTGGATGTGTATCAGAAGATGTTTGCACAAGAGGCAAATCATCGGAATTTGCAGGTGAATGAAGATGAGGAAAGAAAAGTTTTGTATCATCCTTGAGATTGGGTGATACAAAAGGAAAAATATCCTCATAGAAAATGACATGTCTAGAAACAGAAATAGCATGTGTCTCCATATCTAGTAGCTTATACCCCTTATATCCAGTTGGATATCCTAGAAAAATACAAGCCTTTGCTCTAGGATCAAATTTGGTTCTATGCTTAGGGGAGGTTGAACTATAACACAAACAACCAAAGCTCTTTAAAGACGTATATTCAGGGGGTTTGTTAGTTAATTTCTCAAAAGGAGACTTATTTTCTAAAACCGGAGTTGGCAATCTATTGATCAAGAAAACAGCTGTCAAGACACAATCTCCCCAAAACTCTAAAGGAACATTAGACTGAAAAAGAAGAGCCCTAGCAACATTCAAAATGTGTTGATGTTTTCTTTCTACTACGGAATTCTGTTCAGGAGTTTCTGGGCATGAATGATATGATATGATTCCTTTTTCAGTAAACAATGCATTGAATTTTAACTCATGAGCATTATCAGATCTAACTGATTTGACATTTGTATTATACTGAGTTTCAACCATGTTAAGAAAACCAGGGAAAATATGCAAGACATCAGATTTTTACTTCATCAAATAGATCCAAGTAGCTCGACTATGGTCATCAACAATAGTTAAAAAATATTTATAACCATCTTTAGTCTCTACTGAGAAAAGACCCCAAGTATCAATATTAACAAGATCAAAAGGAGCACTACACATGTTCTGTCTAGATGTGAAAGGAAGATGTTTTTGTTTAGACAAATGACAAACATGACAAACCGAAGAATGTTCTTTATTTCCTTTAATGCCTTTTAATCTCAATACATCAAATAACAAATCTATTTTAGATTGAGAAGGGTGTCCTAGACGTCTATGCCATATATTGGAATCAACTATTACACTAGAACAAACTGAGACATTTTTAGTAAAAGAAGCAGTACCTTTTAAAGAAACAGAATGATTAGACTCACCAAAATGCAGGACATATAAATTTCCAAGTTCAATCCCTTTTCCAATCATCAATTCCCGTGTAAGATCCTGAATAAAGCATTCATCAGAGGTAAAACTCACTTTAGTTTTCAATATCTTTGTTATGACACTAACACTCAACAAATTGAATTTAAATTCAGGAATATAAAGCATATTATGCAGAATGATATCATCTGTTAATAGAATAAGACCAATGCCTACTATACGAACAGTGTATCCGTTAGGGAGAGTGACAAAGGTTCTATCTAAAGGTTTAAATTCTACATAAAGGTATCTATTGTGAGTGACGTGGTGAGTTGCCCCTGAATCTATAACCCAATCCCTAGGAGACACAGCTGGTTCCTTAGATAATGAAGATATCAGCATGTCATAATAGGCATTAGAGTATAAGGACAGGAAAGTACCTGAAATCTGTGAGATTACAGGGACAGAATATGAAGTTGAAGCACAAGGATTAGGGAGTGTGGAAGGTTCTGCAGTAACAGTGTGAAGCTTGGAACTCAAATACGAAATCACAGTTTGGATTTGATCCTTAGACATCTCTTCACAAGAAAATTCTATGTTCTCCTTTTGATCAAGCTGGGGTGTAGGGTGAGTTGCAGCAAGGTTAGTAACCCCTATCGTCTGTGGTTTCTTCCACTTCGAACCAAAGCCAGGAGGGAAACCATGCAACTTGTAACACTTATCAGCCGTGTGACCAAGTTTGTGACAGTGAGAACATTTTGGTTTCTGAAAACCATTATGAGTCAACAACGCTTTCGTTTGTTCAGAAACTGGAGCAGCTTGGACTTGAAAAGCAGTAGGAGTAGCAAAATTGTGAGATGTATCCACCAACTATCCTCTGACTTTCATCTTGATCCAGCATGTTGTAAATCTCAGTCAAGGTTGGCCTCGGTTTCATGTTCAGAATTTGTCCTCGAATGTTGGCAAAGTTGTCATTCAACCCCATGAGGAACTGAATAATTTTACTCGTCTCTGCCTCTTCCATCAATTCTTTAACATGATCACAATTACACCTCTTCACAGTGGTAAGCTTAGTGTTTGCCAATTGTTCCCACAATGTCTTCTTCTTAGTGTAGTAGGTTGACAAATCCATACTTCCTTGTTTGAGAGTGTGAATTGCTTGTTCAAGTTGATACTTCCTTGGGAGATTACTTACTCGAAACCTCTGGAATAAGTCATTCCACATTTCAACAGCATCCTCATAGTACAAGATACTATCGTAAATTTCTTGATTCACCACATTTAAGATCCAGGCCTTAACCATACTATTGCAGTGACTCCAAATCTTGAACAAATTACTATCAATCTCTGGCCTAGGAAGTGAACCATCCACAAAGCTAAGCTTATTCTTAGCATCTAAGCTCATCCGCATAGCAATATACCAGTTATTGTAATTGGAACCGTCAAGAGTGTGAGAAACAATAGATAAACCTGGGTGATCCGATGGGTGAAGGAAGAAGGGACTATGAGCGTTACTGTATGATGCGATTTCTTCTGCGATTGTGTTAGATCGGTCGCGAATTGCTGGGAGCCTTGGATTCAGACTTGATTCGATGTCATCGTCCGCTGGATGAGAGGATCCAGCTCGAGTCTTCATCGGAGAACAATCCGAAACCATATAAGCATTGCGAACCGTAGTCTTCTTGCGTAACTTCACCATTAGAGAGATCGAAGCTCAAATGTGCAATTTCAGATGAAAACAAAAGCTGGAAACATGAATCTCCTCCGCTTGAGCTCAAATTTTGCACAGATCTGGAATCGAGACTATGAATTGGTGAACAATTAAGAAGAAAATGAAGAAACAACACGATCTATAGATCAAACGAGCGAAAAAATTGCTCTGATACTATATCAGTTAACACGAATTTGAGAGAGAGAGTTTGTTAGAAACTTGTCTTCACATTAGAATGATCAAGTGTTCGTTACAACATTCTTATCATGAATGTGAGATTATTAAACCGGAACAAACTGGGTCTATACAAATTATCTAGACAATAAACCGGACAATTCGAGAGTCACCAACTATACTATTTACAAGTATATTTCATATGTACACTATCTAATATTTGAACTTTAGTTACTGCTGAAATATGATCACCTTCTTGTTTGAACTATTTTAATGCATTATTGCAGAATTTTGAAGTAAGTCACATGTTCATCGCTTTATATTTAGCAACCTACGTGATGAACTGATTAGATTTTTTTTGGTTTAAATCACAAAATTTAAGGCTTCGCGTCCATATTCTCACACTCTTTTGTTGAAATTCAAAAATTTAAACTTAATTTTATGTGGGCACGCTAGCAAAGATCGAAGTATGGATTTGTTTTACATCGATTTAGGCCACGTACACCACCCACTATCGCAACGTACGTACCTTAGCCATTAGGATTCTAAACAAGTCTCATGACCTTATGCTTTGTCTGCCTCTAATTTATTGACAATTTGGCTGCTACGTTAATGGCAATTCTCTCTTCCATACCAGTTTTTTCACTATTGTTTCTGCGCTGTCACTTCGAACATTTCTATCATTATTTGACGACCAAAAAAACAAACAAAAAAACATTTACAAGTGATCGATACTTATATTTTCTGTGCATTAGGCTTTTAAAGATGTCATAATTATTTGAACTATGGACGAAATTAAACATTAAAGATGGGTCTATGTATGTTTAACGATGTTTTAGGTATATATGGACTAGCAAATATATCAAACTGTAGAAGTCTTTTTGGACGTTATAATTCGATGACACCAATTTGAACAATGAATAAGAAAATAATGAATTTATGTTTAATTAGACCACCTTAAGAAAAGAACATTAGGACAAGTATAGAACAAAGTTAAAGTAGACGAACAAGCTTAAACAATGAGAGAACAATCAAAATTATAGTAGGACTGCAGTTCAAGTACACGTACAGTAGCTATTAACAGTAACCAACATAAGTGAGTTTCCAAATATTTTCAAAATAAAGTTGATTTCTCAAATGGGAGCCATATACATTTATATAAAGTACTTGTACATTTATTTTATATCCACTTACATATTTTATAAAGACCCAGTCGTATTATTTTATTTTGTGTAAATTAAAATAAACAGTAAGGCGCGATTTGCGTTAAAAAAATCAAAGTAGTATCACGCACATAAACCTGCATTTGTATATATATATTTCTTTTGTCATCGCAAATGTCTCACTTTTTCAGTAAATAATTTACGTTGATGTCAAAAAAAAAAAAAAAAAAAAAGTACGTATGTGCGCAGTAAACAAAAACGTCAAAAAAATGAGCATTAACTCATATAATGTTCGAACTATTTGTTCAAACGTCCGAACTATTCATATAATGTACTTTTCACACTCCACATTTATGAGTAAATTTTTTAGTTTTACTGTATACGTAAACTTGCCGTTAACTTTTTTTCAAACTTCAATTATAGTATAAGCTATTTGTCTTGCAAATTTTTTACAAGTACATACATAAATAAACTCCGTTGGCATGCATATTTATAAATTGACATTTCATGGTACAAATAGGGATATTTTTAATTCATTGGTCGATTACAAAGTTTTGTCCTAACAATAAAACTAGTTAAAAAAAAAAGACAAAAACATACATATTACGGTGTCGTTTTACGTTCCACGCGTTCAGCAAAATCTTTTGTCTTCTGCATGAACAAAAAAAAAGAAAGAAAGAGAGATCATAGATTTCGCTAATAAACAAATAATTAATCAGAATAATCAGCTGCTATTCTAACTAATACTACAGCTTTAGTTAATCTTAAATCTTGTTCGTTTTTTATATGTAAAGTAGATTAGGTTAATCTTACTAATAAACAGCGGGGGAATCCAAGAACAAACAGTGTCTCGACATGTTGCTTTCCTTCGATAATTGTTTATTAATACAGTATCGTATGTAAAATTAATTATTTTCTATATTAAGTGGCCGTGATAATTAGTGGACTTCGCTTTTTATGAAAAAGTAAGTATACATTTATAGTGAGACAACAAGAACAATAAAAAAACAATCTACTTATTTTTAAATCACAAATTTGTCAATAATTGAAAAATAGGTATGAGTGCATGAACATATTAAAACTAAATTATACTTCTTCTGTTTTATATTACTTGTCGTTCTAGTTAATTTTACCCATATTAATAAAACAATTAAATTATCTGTTTTATTCCTTATTAATACATTATTTTATTTGGTGTAAGTAATTAATAAGCTAAAAGTTAAAGGTAAAATTAAAAATTTAATTTATAAAATTATATCGTAAATACAAAACGACAAGTAATATAAAACAAAAAATTAAGTCCAGAAAGACAAGTAAAAATAAATGGAAAAAGTACAATTTTTTTTTTTTGGCAAACAATTATACTAGTACTATAAGATATCATTAATTCCACAATCTCTCTTTAAATCAAATTTTCAAAATTGAAGCCGAAACTAAACAATAAACAAACCGTAGTGCCACATGAAATTATATAAGGTCGGACCATAGTAAAAAATATCCACTATATAAAGTCCATAGATGCTGTGAATTTAATTAAAGGGGAAGTACCCAGCTGTAAAGCCTACAACTTTTCTTTCTCATTTATGGTGCGAACCTTTTATTGTCCTGCCCAATGCATTTTTCTAATAGTGAGTATTTAATATTTTCTTCGTTTTTGTATAATTTCAATTTTCAAGGAGAAGATAATTCGATGCATATTAGTAGTATTACTTTGTGTGTTATATTTCACGTGTGGACATTATACGTTAGTAGTGGAGTATATAACCGTGTGTACGTAGGACAAATCAGTCGTTGGATTAGTAGTTGACTAGTTGCCAACAGTTGCCTTAACTAAATAAATTGGTATTTTACTCGTTTCTTTGTGTTTGTTAGGGTCAAGATAATATACTAAATTTGTGATACTAATCATAGATATATTACGACAAAAATACGGACCTGTTCATTAGTCGAAAATTATATACTATATATAGAGCCGAAACAGATAATTAATGTCCTATTTTTCTCATCATTATCAGATCTTTTTAATAAAAATAGAAATCATTACTTTGTGATATACTCCAATTGATTTGTCATAATCTATAGGTATCATTGCTTTTCTTGATTTCAACATAGTCAGATACTATTTATTTTCCGAATTTGTAAGTCAATATTGTTATTTGGGACTTCTTAAAATAAATGTTATTAACGATAGATTTCGTGCTATGCCCGGTAATGTTAAATGTAGAACATGGGATGTTTTGTTTTACTTAATTGTCAATCACTAAAATCAGATATCCGGATTAGGAATTACGTCAAGTGCCAATCTGATTGTTATCACCAAAATCGTATCTTATTGCTTTCAAAACCAATTAACGTCAGTCCATTTATATATAGAAAAACAAAGTATTTAATTAAACTGTCCAGTCCATTTCACTAAGTACTTTCATAAAACCAAAATTTAGCAGTCTACTTTCATAAACGTTTGTTTCAACTATACTCTAGTAGACCAATTCTCGTACCAAAGTCGTATTGAATATTTTCTGTGTTCAGTGTTTTTTTTAAAACTATGTACAATTCTGATAGGCCACAAATATTTTCGAAATAAAGTCACACTTAAATTTAATATATTTAGCTTCATAGTTAAGAAAATCACTGAAATTGATTTCAATATATAAAAAAGAAAGAAAATATAGAATATAGAAATTATAATTACCACATTTCTTTTTTAACCTAGTAGCAAACAGTGCTGCTAAAAAGGGGTAAACTGACAAAATAACATGGTAAAATATAGAAGAAAAAAAAAATATAAGTTTTTGAAAACTATAGGTTCCACTGATATCATTTTCCGTTGCTACTTTGAATCTGAACATTATTTTTGGTATCTGAAACTATGCTTACTTGTCTTCAAACATTATGACTCACATATCGATACTAGCTACAACGTAACTTCAAGCAAGGACACATGGAAATTTAGGAGTTAACACATGCAAACTAGCACCCTCAATTTTTTGTCCGCCTACGATATATAGCTGGGACCGAACATACATGAATCTGTTTTTATCCAGTCCAATTATGATTTCGAAGATCATTAATCATCCCTCAACAAGAACTGTCATATTACGAATCGTCATCGTACAAAGGGTGAGTAAGTGAGTAACAACACTTCATATATAAGACTATATTATAACCAATTGTTTACAAAGTCTCGGTTTAACTTAACTGAATTTTACTCTAGTTATATAATTCCAACGGTAGCAGTTAGATTTGTTAACTAAAACTAAGTTTACTAGCTCGACACATGTTATACACACGAATGACTTGTAACAATAATGGTAGTCCATTTGATTTTCCTTCATAACCGTACCACACAGTAAGGTTGTTTCATGTGAAAATTATTGTGCGTTACATAAATGGAGTTCGTGAGCCCATAAAAGTTCAGGTGAAATTACTTCTCATGAATCGAGTTTTACACAACCCGGTGAAAATAAGGGAAAATGGATAAATATTATACACACACACACACACGGCTACAAATAGACTCTTTAAATTTGACACGTTAACTCACTTTTTCAGGAGTGTTTGAGGCCCACTCTGATGATAATAATATGTCAACTAAACTTTCTTTTAACAAACAAAATTACCGTTGCATAAGACACATGCCAATTATAATTTCGATATGAAGAAAGAAAGAATATGAGACGAAAACTTTTTTTCTTTTTTTCTTTTATTTTTCAAGATGCTAGGAAGTAGCCAAATCCAAAGCATTGACTCTTTAACCAATGTCTCACCCTTTGTCTTCAACTGTTCTCTCATCCTTCACCCAAAATCTCTTCTCTCTCTTTCTCTCTCCTTATAAGAAAAGAGCAAAAAGCTTCCTTCGTTTCACTATTTCTCCATGATTCTGAATTCCACAGTGAGAGAGAGAGAGAGAGACATTACTAAAAGCTAAGTAAAGTTTTCTGCCATGGCTGAGAAGAAGAAGAAGCATTTACATGAACTTCTTGAAGATGACCAAGAGCCTTTTCATCTCAACCATTACATCTCTGACCTTCGTTCTCAGATGGGATGCTCCGATTTGCGTGTCAGGAAGCGAAAGTCCGACAACAACGTCGCCACGTTTCCTCCTCATGGTTTGTTCTCCTGCGAGAGTTCTTGTTTCTTCGCCGCTCATAAATCTCCAGACCCAAGAAAGTCTCCACTCTTTGAGCTCCGCTCTCCGGGTAAGAAAAAGACACGTGACGGTCGTGTTTTCCTCCAGATTCCGGCTAGAACCGCCGCAATTCTCTTGGATGCAGCGGCGAGGATTCAGAAGCAGCAGTCGGAGAAGGCTACCAACAAAGCTCGGACCAGAGGAAACGGGTTTGGTATGTTCGGGTCTGTCTTGAAGCTGCTAACAAATCTTAAACCAAAACCACGTTTGGATAACGCTGATGAAAACGCGATTTCTTTAGAACGCGGGTCGGAACCAACGAGTAGTAGTAGTAGTGGTAGTAGTAGCCCGAGAGAGCGTTTTGTGGAGATTGGTGATAAGTGCTTTTGTGACAGCCCTTTTCACTTCGTTCTTCAAACAAGTCCTTCTTCCTCCGGTCACCGGACTCCTCACTTCACATCGACGGCTACTTCTCCGGCGCGACGTAGTACAGAGGTTTGTCTCCATCTCTCTTTTCTTAAAATCTTTACCCAACAGTAGTCTAAAATTTGGACAATTATGTAGTCTTAATTTTATATCAGAACTAAGATGTCCAAATTTTATAAAAAAACAAAAAAAAAACACTAATAATTTAAAACTCGAAATGATAAAACCATAACTCTTTAATGGTGATTTTTTTTTTTTGTTTCTCTAAAATTTTGGAAGATATAACCTATTTTTAATAGTATTGTTCTGTTTCTCAGTTATTCCTAAATCCACTACTTAAAATTCCATTTAAAATAAATTACTAGACAGTAAAAAAAAAAGGTTAAAAAACATTCTATGGAAAACCTGAAAAAACATCTTCTGATTAGAGCAGAGACACATGGCCGGCTGATAATTGTCTCTGTATCACTGTATGATATGACTGAATCATGAAAGTTTTTTCAGGAAGTACGGTAAATATGTTTTTTACTCTATAACGACGCATATGCCCTTATTTTCGAAATGAACACCAATCGTCGAGCTTGGTTATTGTGGGGGTGTTTATGGCATTTGCATTCCTGTGGTCAACACTCCCCACTATGACGATTATTGCGTCTCTCAAGCTAGACTTCAAAGTTTTCAAACCAATTAAAATTAGTATCTGCCAAATTACCAGAACTCTACCTTTGGATTCAGTGGGTTAAGTCTTAAATGTAGACCAAACCTTTTGTAATTATTGGCTACAAACTCTTAGAATGTCATTAACTTTTGTCAAAAAGTTGGGATCTTTTTTAGGGAAGTACTATTAAATTGTATGTTTACAAAATTCAAAAGTTAAAATATACTTTTTCAATATCTTGTGGTTTTAGTTTGTTTTTTGTTCTTTCTCTTTTTAAATGCATAGTAAAATAAAAAACCTAAAATATTGATATAGGTAACATGGAGAAACCCTTAATAGGTACGTAAAATAGTGCGATAAGGATATAAATTTGAAATAGCTAAAAATAGTTGTGATCCAGCGTCAGAAATAGTAAGAGACAAAAAATGTTGAAACCAAAAGTGTGTTAAATGAGTTGTAACAGGACGAAGATAGCGATGAGACAGAGAGCTTAGAGAAAGTGAGAGGACAAGAAGAAGAAGATAAAGAAGAGGAAGACAAGGAACAATGTAGCCCTGTCTCTGTACTTGACCCTCTAGAGGAGGAGGAGGAGGAGGACGAAGACGACGAGGACCACCAACAAGAGCCTGACCATCTCAATCTCCTCCCGTGCAGCTTTGAAGTTGTACAACGTGAGTATCCAATCTTCCATCACATCACATGGGCTAGTGGAATTGAAAGGCATAGCTTGAAAATGGTCCCCAGATCGTATTTAAGGGTTTTAAATGTTGTGTTTTGACTGAACAGGGGCTAAAAGGCGGCTACTTAAGAAGCTTCGTAGATTCGAGAAGTTAGCGGGGATGGATCCGGTAGAGCTCGAAGGGAAGATGTCGGAAGAAGAAGAGGACGAAGAAGAAGAAGAAGAAGAGGAAGAGTATGAGGAGAGCGAGGAAGACGATAACATAAGGATTTACGATTCAGATGAAGAATATGAGGACGTAGATGAAGCGATGGCACGACAGAGCCGATGCGCAGCAGAAGAGAGGAGTAAGAAGAAGAATGATGAGAGGCAGAAGAAATGGAGGATGATGAATGCATGGAAGGTAGGGTTGGGAGCAGAGGAGGATGTGGACGTGGTGGTGCGGAAAGATATGAGAGAGGAGACCAGAGAATGGACAAAACACGGTGGAGAAGTGGAAGAGGCTGTGTCCGATCTCGAGCTCTCTATTTTCTTCTTCTTGATTGATGAACTTTCCCACGAACTTGTCTCTTCTTCTCCATGAACAAATAATGAATTTTGGTTAGAGCAAGAAAATTAGTAGATTTTTTAGAGTTAGATATTTCTGACTTGATAAACCGAATTAACCTCTAACGTTAATCGAGGTTTTTCTTATCACTATTCATAAACGCTTCTAAAAACATCACAACGTAAATCTCTCCTCATACACCACATCTTCTATTGTACAAATCTTTAAAGAATAACTCTTTTTTTTTGTCTAACGGTTCTATTCAAGAAAAGTATAATGTGTATATTTGGGAAACATATAAGTGAGAAATGTGAGTTGGGTCACAACACAACCCAACAAGGAGAAAGCCCAACAAGGAAGTCCAATCAACAAACTCGAGTCAAGACAAACTGTCAAGTGAAGACAAAACCTGCATCAGTACCGTCTCTGCTTCATAACCGATTTGATCCTCTGCAAGATAAAGAAGATGAGTAGAGGACCAGCTGAGCTGTCATGAGAGCTGTCACAATGACTCATCTATTCTAGATTGTTCTATTTGTTTCTATATAAGGTAGAACTCTTGTAATGTGTAAAAGCATCTTGAAATCATAATAAAGAATCAAGTTCATATCAAAGCTCTCTCTTTGTTTTCATGGTATCAGAGCCTTGTAAACCTTAACAGGTTCTACAATGGCAACCTCATACCCCTTTCCTGACAACATTCATGTCACAAGTACAGTTACAATCAAACTCAATAACACCAATTATCTTATGTGGAAAACCCAGTTTGAGTCTCTGTTATCATGTCAAAAACTCATTGGTTTCGTGAATGGCGCCGTCACAGCTCCTTCTCGCACCATCTCGACAACAAACGGTCCAGAGGCTCCCAATCCACAGTATGAAGCCTGGTTCTGCACAGATCAACTCGTCAGATCATGGCTCTTTGGTACTCTGTCTGAAGAAGTTCTCGGGTACGTTCATAATCTTACCACTTCTAGAGATGTCTGGATTTCTTTGGCTGAGAACTTCAACAAGAGTAGTATTGCTAGAGAATTTAGTCTACGACGTAGCCTGTGGGTTTTAGAAAAAAAAGATATGTCTTTTGCTGCTTACTGTCGCGAGTTTATTGCTATTTGTGATGCCTTGAGTTCTATTGGTAAACCAATAGACGAGTCTCTGAAGATATTTGGATTCTTAAATGGTCTTGGTCGTGATTATGATCCAATCACCACGGTTATCCAGAGCTCCTTAAGCAAGAGCTCTCCACCAAGCTTTGGTGATGTGGTCTCTGAAGTTGAAAGCTTTGACAATAAGATCCAGTCATACAGTGTTCCAGATACGGTGAATCCACATCTTGCGTTTCATGTCCAACAAAGTAACTACAACCATCAGTCGAGAGGAGGCTATCGTGGTGGCAGAGGAAGGTCTTCAGGACAGAACAGAGGACGTGGAGGATACTCCTCTCGTGGGAGAGGTTTTGCTCAACACCAAACAACTCAACAGTCCTCTGGTGAACGTCCCATTTGTCAGATTTGTGGCAAAACAGGTCATCTTGCGACTGACTGCTGGAATCGTTTTGACCATAACTATCAGAGGCCCGACATAGCTCAAGTGTTTTCTTCTCTGCAAATCTCTGATGGTAATGATTGGGTTACAGACTCTGGAGCTACAGCTCATGTTACTTCCTCGGCCACCAATTTGCAGTCTGCAGTCACATATAATGGGAACGACACGGTTCAGGTTGGAGATGGGACTTATCTGCCAATCACTCATGTTGGATCAGCTACCATTGCCTCTTCTACAGGTAAAATCTCATTAAATGATGTGTTGGTCTGCCCAGATATGCAAAAATCTCTCATTTCAGTATCTAAACTATGTGATGATCTGCCTTGTGGAGTTTGGTTTGATTCTAATAAGGTCTGTGTTGTTGATATACCAACTCAGAAGGTGGTAGCAAAGGGTCCACGAAATAAAGGGTTATACTTGTTGGAGAATGAAGAATTTGTTGCTCTGTTCTCAAATCGACAATGTGCAGCTTCTGAAGACACTTGGCATCACAGGCTTGGACATACAAATTCTCAAGTTCTCCAACAACTCAAGAACAGCAAGGAAATCAGTGTGAATAAGAGCAGAACAACCTCCATTTGTGAGCCTTGCCAGATGGGGAAGAATAGTAGGCTTCAGTTTTTTTCATCAGAATCAAGAGTGTTTTGTCCCTTAGATAGAATACATTGTGATCTTTGGGGACCATCTCCAGTTGTATCTAAACAAGGGTTTAAATATTATGCAGTTTTTGTGGATGACTACTCAAGATTTACTTGGTTCTATCCTATGAGAGCAAAGTCTGAATTTTTCTCTATATTCAAAGTGTTTCAGTCAATGGTTGAGAATCAGTTCAAGACAAAGATAAAAGTTTTTCAAAGTGATGGAGGAGGAGAATTTACTAGCAATGTTCTTAAACAATTTTTATCAGACCAGGGAATCATTCACAGGATTTCATGTCCCTATACTCCCCAACAAAATGGGATTGCAGAAAGGAAACACAGACATATAGTGGAGCTTGGTCTATCAATGCTTTTTCACAGCCATACCCCTCTGCATCACTGGGTTGAAGCGTTTTTTACAGCGAGCTTCATCACTAATCTTCTTCCCTCTCTAACTCTGAATAATTGCAGTCCGTTTTAGGTGATGTTTAAAGAAAAGCCTAACTATTCTATGCTAAGAGTCTTTGGCTCAGCATGTTATCCCTGTCTCAGACCTATGGCAAGTCACAAATTTGATCCACGGTCTCTTCAATGCGTTTTTCTGGGTTACCATACTCAATATAAAGGATATAGATGTTTATATCCTCCAACAGGCAAGGTTTACATCTCAAGGCATGTCATTTTCGATGAAAGCTGCTTTCCATTTCAACATCAATACAAGCATCTTCTACCAACATATCAAACTCCACTACTTCAAGCTTGGCAAGCAGCTTCACCATCTTCACAATCAGTCTCTCCTCCTGTTACAACTCCAGTCTCTCTAAATCAAGGCACACAACACACAACAGTCACTGAACCTGCAATTATTTCTGCAGACACTGATGAGCCTGAGGTTTCGACAAGTGAGAATGCAGACTCGACAACTGAAGACAATGAGAGCTCGGTTGCTGATGACACAGACATCGAGAATCTGCAAGAAGATCCACAAGTGGTCAGTACTCATCCCATGATTACTAGAGCACAAGATGGGATACATAAACCAAACCCACGATATGCACTTCTGACATCACGTTTTGTTCCTCAAGAACCCAAAAACATCACTGCTGCACTGGCTCATCCAGGATGGAATGATGCAGCTCATGACGAAATCAGGACAATTCACATGTTACATACTTGGGATTTAGTGGAACCTACAGAAGATATGAATATTTTGGGCTGTAAATGGGTCTTCAAAACGAAACTCAAGCCTGATGGTTCTGTTGACAAGCTCAAGGCTAGACTTGTTGCAAAAGGTTTTGATCAGGAGGAAGGATTGGATTATCTGGAGACATTAAGTCCAGTAGTAAGAACAGCAACAATTCGTATGGTCCTTGATGTTGCGACTGCAAAGGAGTGGGATATAAAACAACTCGATGTCTCCAACGCTTTTCTACACGGAGAATTGAAAGAACCAGTGTTCATGCTCCAACCCCCTGGTTTCATAGACAAACAGCGACCCTCTCACGTGTGTAGACTCACAAAGGCACTATACGGCCTCAAACAGGCTCCGAGGGCATGGTTCGATACGTTCAGCAAATACCTGATTGAGTTTGGATTCACCTGCAGCAAGTCTGATCCATCTCTTTTCACCTATCACAGAAATGGTAAATCCTTGGTCTTACTCATGTATGTTGATGACATGCTTCTTACAGGGAGTGATAAAAGTCTGGTCAACACTCTGTTGGAGTCTCTGAACAACAGATTCTCCATGAAAGATCTTGGAGCTCCAAGTTACTTTCTTGGGGTGGAAATTCAAAAATGTGAAGGAGGCTTCTTTCTTCATCAGACAGCATATGCCAAAGACATACTCTATCAAGCTGCCATGTCTGACTGCAACCCGATGCCAACTCCACTTCCACAAAATTTGGATAAATTGAACTCTGAGCTCTTCTCTGAGCCTACTTACTTTCGCAGTCTTGCAGGAAAACTTCAGTACCTTACAATCACGAGGCCAGACATTCAGTTTGCAGTCAATTTTGTGTGTCAAAGAATGCATGAACCCACTGTTTCAGACTTTGGTTTGCTTAAACGGATTCTTCGATACATCAAAGGTACATTACATATGGGTCTGTACATCAAGAGGAGCTCCAACCTATCCCTTTCTGCTTATTGCGATAGTGATCACTCCGGCTGCAAGAAGACTCGTCGTTCTACGACTGGTTTCTGCATTTTACTTGGTCCAAATCTGATCAGTTGGTCTGCGAGAAGGCAAGAAACTGTGTCTCACTCGTCGACTGAAGCAGAGTACCGGGCACTCACCGCTACAGCACATGAAATCACTTGGCTCTCGTTCCTTCTGCGTGATCTGAAGATCTCACAACAGTTCCCAACTCTTCTCCAATGTGACAACCTCTCTGCAGTGTATCTAAGTGCCAATCCAGCGTTACATAAACGATCAAAGCACTTTGATACTGACTTTCACTACATCAGAGAACAGGTTGCATTGGGACACATTGAGACAAAGCATGTACCAGCTCAACTTCAACTAGCCGATATCTTCACAAAATCTCTGCCAAAGCGAGAGTTCGAGAATCTAAGAAACAAACTTGGTGTTGGCTTTTCACCCACCACAAGTTTGAGGGGGAATATAAGTGAGAAAGGTGAGTTGGGTCACAACACAACCCAACAAGGAGAAAGCCCAACAAGGAAGTCCAGTCAACAAACTCGAGTCAAGACAAACTGTCAAGTGAAGACAAAACCTGCATCAGTACCGTCTCTGCTTTATAACCGATTTGATCCTCTGCAAGATAAAGAAGATGAGTAGAGGACCAGCTGAGCTGTCATGAGAGCTGTCACAATGACTCATCTATTCTAGATTGTTCTATTTGTTTCTATATAAGGTAGAACTCTTGTAATGTGTAAAAGCATCTTGAAATCATAATAAAGAATCAAGTTCATATCAAAGCTCTCTCTTTGTTTTCAAAACATTCATTGTTTAGCATATAGTAAGTATGAAATTTCTGTTTGGTTATATCAGTTTTGAATTAAAACTGGTATATGGTTGTTCCAGGAGGAGTTTTGAGTCAGCCTCAGCTTAATTTTTGAATGGGCAGCGTAGCTGACGTTCTCATAATCGAATCCACTCTGGCATTCTCATAATTGTAGACCCAATAAGAAAAAATTAGTAGTACTTGAAGAAACAACAAAATTATAAATAATTTGTTTAAAGTCATTATTAGTAGTAAAATGACAGAAATAAGGACCCATTTTGTGATAGTAGGTGTTACAGAAAAAAAAAAGGACCCATTTGTAATTCATGGTTATAAAATAAATACTTACAATATAGGGACGTAACTAAAGGACCATATACTGTCTATTTGTAATGAGATGCTTAATAGTATGACATATAGACCCAAGTTTTAAGGTTGAAAAATTTGATTGGATAAAATCATTGCCTAGCCTGATGTTCTTTTGGATTATTCAAACATACTTGCGTAGTTGCGTTTATTGGATTGATACTATATATGTCAAGGTGTATGTTGTGCGATTCGTATGTTAAATTCTCATATTATTACTTTTTGTTTGTGAATTATGATTTCATGGTCAGGGTCGACCGGTGGGTTTCGGACTGGCATTTAAGAATAAGAAATTAGTCAGTTTGGAATAGACTCGCACCAAATTTTGTTAGGCTTCTCTCGGGTTCGGAGTTGATATATCATGGTTTTTGTGGTTTTTAACCATGATATAAGGAGTCTTTTAGAGTCTTTTGATTTGTTTTCTAGAATGTTTTTGAGTCTTTACAGGTTTTCTAGGATTTTGGCATGAAAGGAGCGAAATGGAGCGATTTGGATCGTTTTGGAGCATTTAATCAAAGAAATCAATTTGGAGTCTGATTATGAGAAGAGCATCGATCGACACCAAGATGATGGGCATCGATCGACACCTTCTCCAAACCGACGAGAGAGCCAAAATTGGAAGTTTTACAAAGTTGCCCAAAGTTTTCCATATTTGCAACATAAGTCCCTGACCTGTTTTAGGACATATAAATAGTGTTTTTAGGTTTTGCAAACCCTTAGGTTTCATTCTAGCAATTTTTATTTTTCCTGCAACCCTGTGAGATTTTGAGAGCTTTGGAGAGAGAGATCTGCTTTGAGAGAAGAATTTCTTGAACTCCCTTTTACTCTTTTAATTTCAATTGCATGTTATTCAGAATTATGATTTGTTCTTCAATGATTATGTCTGAGTAGTTTGCTTGTTAGGTTCAGGGTTTTTCATAGGGTTTTTATGAATTATTAGATCTGTTTATTTAGGATTCATTATCTTGCTAGATCTTCATCATAGGTTGTTCTTCATATTAATCCTTGATTGGCCATCTAGAATTAATACTCTAGGAAAATAAATTGATATGAGAATATAATTGATTTTCCTGATAAAACCTTTTGATGAGCAAAATTATTTCTTGCAAAGAGATTTGATTTAATAATTTTGTGAACAATCTAAACCTGATTTTAAAGCTGATTTATTACCTAGAATTTTGCAAAGAGATTTGGATTTTCTGGTTTTAAATTTAGATATTATTTGCAGTGAGAACTGATTTAATTTACAAAAGTGTTTAGAGTTCTAGATCTGTTCTTAATTGCTTGAATCCTAATTTATTTCTTGATTTAATATTTCATAATTTCTTGAGAAATTCTCTAGGCCTAGCTTTTTGATCCATTGAATTTACAACAGTTTTTATTTAATATTTTGTATTGCTTTTATTTATTTAAATCAATTTGTTTAGCATAATTATAAAACTCTATAATTTATTGTGTAGTCTTGAGTCCTTGTGAAATTCGATCCCTAAATACTACATTGACCTCTTAATTTGAGAGAGTAGCTCTAGGGTAAATTTGAGCATATCAGGAGTCTCGGACATGGATGGTCAGATTAATTGACACCTACGTGATACCAACCAATACTTTTTTTTGGGACCAACCAATATTTTTCTAACATCTATATATATAAAGTGGAGTTTCCTCACTCCTCATGCTGCCACCTCAGCATTCTCTTAATTTTCGTAAGCCCATATTTGCAAATAAGCCCATATTTTCGATTCTAACTATTGCTGTTCAAGCCCATATTTTCGATTCTATATTCTTCATATTACATGTTATTTTGGTTTCCTTTTCATATTTTTTTGGTAAAGCCCAATTACTTCTCCAATAGACATTGTCCACTAAGCCCATTCTCTTATTTTTGTCTAATCTCCAGCGGAATAAATTTTTTTACCCCGATTCCTGAACGGACGACGGCGACGGCGTTGTCCGCCTGAAGCGTCTTGCTCTTCTCAGTTTTCATCCTGTTCTTCTATCTTTGCAATAAATGTTAGCCAATTTTACAGGAAACCTTTCGTTGTCTTTCTCCACTTCGATCTCCATTGTAACGTTTTGTTATTAAAGCGAGTTTATTCCGTTCAATGCCCAATCTTGCAATTGAATACCCACGACGCTATCTTTAATTTGTGTAAGTACTATATAATGTCTTCTTTTCCTATTGATTTTTCATTTTATTGTCTTCGTCTCTTTGATTTCTCTTCACTACAATGGGTTCCTCTTTCGTTTCATTCGAAAATCTCAAAGCTGGCCGTCTTCACCAACAGATCGTCGGAAGAATGCTTCGTCACTGGCCTGCTCGGAATGTGAAAAAGGAGGCCAACTCATGGGCGTCGACCCTTTTCCAACTCCTCGAGACCCTTAGGCTGCCGTCTCTTCAATTTTCATTGTAACGGGTGTCGTTCAAAGCTCAACCGTCTCTCCCCTAAATTAAGTTTAGCATAGATCTGAAATCAATGGTCGCCACTCCTCCATACCCTTTCACTGCCTCTCCTGTCTTTGCATCAAAAATCACTGACCAACACCTTTTGGTTTTTACATTTTATGATCAGTCTGATTACATTGTCCACTCACCAGTCAATGGCAGGCTAATTTATTATAAAATTGGGGACGACGATGGGAACGTGGATGTAACAGCAAAGGAAGAGCTTTTCTGCTTCAAGGGAATGGGACTAGAAGAGCTGCAAGAGAAGCTTAAAGAAGAGACAGGTCTGATTGATATATCAATCTGTTCCAAGAACCCTTTAAACGGGAAATTATATCGCCTCCGGTTGGATCTCCCTCCCAACAATACAAAGATGCATGTTGTCTTGATCCCTTCGTCTTCGAAAGGTTAGTTAGCTTTTAACTGGTTCATATTTTACCAAAACGGAACATAAATTAGACACTGCAGCGAACATAATAACAGTTTTAGTTTGTCACATAGATGGTTTTCTATCTTGAGTTAGTTGGTTACGTTCTTTGCTTATATGTTCACTATGGTTTCTCTGAATCAATTTTTTTGAAGAGATTGTGTTGAAATTTTACAGGGATGCAAGCACTTCTTGAAGAATGGTTCAAAATTACAGAGTTCGTTTTCCAAGAAGACCACAAACTTTTGATTTTTGTTATTGTGTATATCAGTAACACGATGTATATCAACGAAACCTTTTACATGAGTACACCACACTTGATGCTAAATGAATCTAACATAAAGCTGTATGTGAAATGCTTACCTAAGCAACCAAAACCCAATACTACGCTAAACATTCAAGAAGACACTGTGTTGATATTCTGGTAAGGTTTTCCAACAAGTACCTGTCAACACCCACTACGCTTTCTTCAATTGTTGTAAGTTTCAGTCCTATATAATGATGTCAATATCGGAGATGAGCAAGCAGTTGCGTCAAAACCGTGTTTCTCATAATCATCTAGCAAAGGTTCATCATGATCTTGATATGATATATTCTTACTTAAGAAGTAACCATCATAGTCTAACATGTTTCATTTTTTTCTTTTCAGAAACCAAAATGGGTTACTAAACCTGACATGGAGCTTTTACAAGCAAAACATGAGACTGAGAATGCACCAATCGATGACAAAGACCCTCTCCTCTACGCTCCTCTGTATCGCAATGTTTGGATCTTCAAAAAGTGAGTTGTACTTTTTGTGTCTTTCTTGTAGCTGCACCAAAGCTTATATATATTCTGATGCCACTGATTTCAGTTGATATTGAAATCCTCAGGAGCTATGAGTTGATGGAGAAGATGTTAAAGTTTTATGTTTACAAAGAAGGAGATAGACCAATAATGCATAGTCCAATACTAAGAGGGATTTATGCATCCGAAGGCTGGTTTATGAAAATCATTGAATCCAACACCAACAAATTTGTCACAAAGGACCCTGCGAAAGCTCATCTTTTCTATCTACCCTTCAGCTCCCGGATGCTCGACGTGACTCTATATGTCCAAGACTCTCACAGTCACCGCAATCTCATTAAGTATCTAAAAGACTATATAGACTTCATTGCCGTCAAGTACCCCTTTTAGAATCGAACTTCTGGTGCGGATCATTTCCTTGCCACCTGCCATGATTGGGTAAATGTCTTCTCTTCTTTGCTATGAGACTCTTTTTATGACATTTCTCTACCAAGTTATAATGATACAATATTTGGTCTTATGTAACATTTTTTTATGGAATTTATAAAGTTGTGATCTTAAAGACCATTTTATAAGGTTATAGAAGATGTGATCGTTGAGACCATTTTTTAAATAAATGTATGGTCACTTTGTGATATTTTTCAGGCTCCATCAGAGACGCAGACACATATGGCGAAGTATAAGGGCGTTGTGCAACTTGGATGTAAAAGTTTGGCTTTGGAAGGGACACATCTTTACCAGAAACATTCGTTAGAGATCCCAATAAACCACTAAGTAACATAGGTGGCAAATCAGCGACGCAAAGGCCGATACTTTTCTTTGCTGGGAAATCGGACCACAGGTATCTAAGGCCAATACTACTATCTTACTGGGGTAACAACAAAGATCCTGACTTGAAAATATTCGGGAAACTACAGCGGACTAAAGGAAACAAGAACTACCTTCAGTTCATGAAGACGAGCAAGTACTGCATTTGCGCGAAAGGCTTTGAAGTGAACAGCCCTAGAGTGGTAGAGGCCATTTTCTATGACTGTGTTCCAGTTATCATATCGGATAAGTTTGTCCCGCCCTTTTTCAAGGTTTTAAACTGGGTACAGATCAATGCAGATGAGGGTGAAGAAAGTTCAGAACTCAGAAGCATTTCCTATGGTATGTGAAGCCTGAGAAGCATGATATGTTTCACACGACTCTTCATTCGATCTGGTTTAACCGAGTTTTCCAAATTACTGTTTAGAAGTTTGGTTTAACGAACGATTCAGCTGTGTACATGTTTTAAATGACACTGCTCATTGATCTGGACAATTAATTTGTCTTTCTATTTTTTTCTTTTTCTTTTTGACAAAACCGTCGACATTTTTTATTTTTTTTAAGTGTGTGTATTTCCTAAACTTTAGAAATTATTGATAGTTCTTAGAATGTTGTATATGTTACAAACCCGATAACGTAATAGTGATGAAACAAAAGTATATAGCACTTCCACTTTATTATAACTGTTTTGTAAATCAACCATCAATTTAAAAAAAATTATATATATCATTTGAAAATCTTTAGTCCGGGTCGAAACCAATCTGATCTATCTCTATAGATAATATGTAAATAAAGTTGTTGAATTGTTTTTATTTTTGTATCGATACCATTCCTCAAATCTTTTACCACAAACTTAACAAATTTTAGAAAGATATAATATCAGACACTACAAATATGCAATTTAAATAACTGAAAAAAAACCAAATTTTAAAATAAACATAACTAATATAGAATAAAAATATAAAACTACACAATAGATTGTACTTAATGCAAAAAAACAAGCAAGAAAGCCAAAATCACCATTTTCTATAAAAAACACCAAAAAATAGCAACCAAAATATAAAGAGAAAATAACAAAACACATTAAAAATATCCACCGAAAAAACACATCACACCCTAATTAAACTCTTGCGCGAAGCAATGGCCAAATACTAACAATGACAAAATGACAAATCATAATAAATTAATCACCACTAACAACTACAACAAAACAACAACTCTAAGTACACAATGTTAACTTCTCATCATAATTATTGAAAAAAACATTAAAAATACACAGAAGATGATCTCAAATTTTGAAAAGTAAACATCACACTAAATTACACTTACTACAAAACCTATTTTTTAAAAAAAATATATATCCAACAAACAACATAGGCACCCAAATCAAATAGAAAAACAGATATAAAGATGAATTTACATAACCAAAAATTAATATACACAACAAAACCTGAAATACATCTTCATCTAACTTCCGCGCGTAGCGCGGATCAATTGCTAGTTTTATATAACTTTTAGATTGTTAACTTGAAATCTTATATGAACGAGCGTATATATAACTCTAAAAATAAAATAATAACAATCACTACTAATTCTTCATAGGAATATCGGAGGATCATGGAAGGACCAAGTCATTAGCCATGGCCCATGAGTACTAACTTCCATTAAAAAATCTCTTAAGACAAAATATATAATCAACCGGAGAATGGACCAATCTCCATTATGTGACGACTAAGTGGACCAACAAAAAAAAAATACCAATCATAAAGACTAGTTTAGTTCCAAAATTATCCCTTATCACTTGGTTTATAGAAAATATATATCATTTTCATCAATTTCACACCAATAGAAATGGTGGACGCAGGGGAGCAACCGCCTTCTGCCTCCGTACCTAATGAGGGAGAAAGCCTCCTCAAGATCCGCATTGAGAGGATGCATAAGAAGCTGAAGGAGCCACCGCGGTTGCTTAGCTCGGCCGCGGGAAAACCAACTTGCTCCATCTTCCGAGTACCTCAGAGCATGATTGACTGTAACGGAAGATGTTATGAGCCGCGAGTGGTCTCGGTCGGACCGTACCACCGTGGCAAAATGCACCTCAAAATGATCGAAGAACACAAATGGCGTTACCTAAACGTTCTTCTCACGCGAACACAAAACCTAACTCTAGAGGATTACATGAAGAGCGTGGAGAGCGTTGAGAAAGAGGCTAGAGAGTGTTACTCCGAGTCAATCCACATGGATTCAGACGAGTTCAACGAGATGATGGTTCTCGATGGTTGCTTTATTCTTGAGCTGTTTCGTAAAGTGAGCAATCTTGTTCCTTTCGAACCAAACGATCCACTTGTGTCCATGGCTTGGGTTCTTCCTTTCTTCTACAGAGATTTTCTTCGTCTCGAGAATCAAATCCCTTTATTCGTTCTTGAAACTTTGTTCAATCTCACAAGAGGAGATAACGAAGAAGAGACCAACACTTCTTTACCGTCTCTAGCGTTTGCGTTCTTCAACAACACGATGCACAGAACAGACGAAGATGTCGCCAGGTTCAAAGAGCTAAGAGCCAAACACCTCCTCGACCTCGTCCGGTCAAGCCTCATCCCGGAGAGTGGTCTTCACGCGCCGCCAGTAACGAATTCAGGGAAGGAGAAGATGCCGTCCCACATCATCCACAACATCTCGAAGCTCCGGCGAGCCGGGATCAAACTCCGGGAGCTGAAAGACGCTGAGAGCTTCTTAGTGGTGAGATTCAGGCACGGAACGATCGAGATGCCGACGATCACCATCGACGACTTCATGAGCAGTTTCTTAGAGAACTGCGTGGCCTACGAGCAGTGCCACGCGGCGTGCTCAATGCATTTCACGACATACGCGACGCTCCTAGACTGTCTGATGAACAGTTACAAGGACGTTGAGTATCTATGCGACCAAAACATCATAGAGAACTATTTCGGAACAGATATAGAGATCGCCGAATTTGTGAACAGTCTAGGCAAAGACGTGGCGTTCGACATAACACAGTGTTACCTCAAAGACTTGTTTGAAGAAGTGAATGAGTATTACAAGAGTGGCTGGCACGTGACATGGGCTAGTTTCAAATTCACTTACTTTAGCTCTCCTTGGTCTTTTGCCTCGGCTCTTGCTGCTTTCGTTCTTTTGGTCTTGTCCGTTATCCAGACTATATACACTGTTTTTCAGGCCTATCATAAATAAATTCAAACGTTATCATATTGCAATTTAACAAATCTATTGGTATAATTGGATAAAGTATATGCAATTATTGAGAGTTCTAGTATTTTAATCCCACTTCTATTATTGAGTATATATGATAATGTGTTTTCGGGAGTAGTTGTCCAAACATGCATCAATAATATGTAACGAGTAAATTAAAAATTTTGTGGATCGGATCGGATGATTATAAAAAATAAAAAATAAATGACAACTTTTCAAGAATTAAATAAAAAGGAATTCAATTATATTAGCAAAAGTACGTACGAGACAGGTTGACAGTAGGAATTGGTCAATTTAGTAGATATGTCGAGGATCCACAACGTTTCGTGGATTAACAACAGTAATCACATTAGCAAGACCTGGAGACTTTTTTTTTGGTAATTTCCTGGAACTAACATAATAACATTTGACGTTGATCAAAAAAAAAAAAAAAACATAATAACATTTGACATGTAATTTATTCTAGTACTGTGTGGAAGGTTTGACCAAATTTGGTATTTCTAAATAGTTAGTGCATGCAAAAACATATAGAATATTGTGTTTCTAGATACTTGGTACGGAACCTTATCTACCATGAATGTCCCCTCTGTTTTTAATGGTAAACTAATGTTAACACACGAATAATTTAATTTTGATATCTATACAAAAATCAAACGTGTAAAGGTGTGGAATACACAAGAGTATGATTACTGAAGACTTTCCTTACGGCTCTCGAAATAGCTATGTTTGATGTTTCCTCTTTACCAAGTCTCTCGAAGAAAAAAAGAAAAAAAAGTCTCTCGAAGAAGACTCGGTCGCAATTTCTTCTTCGTCAATGTCTTAACTTAAGCAAGCCCAATGCATATATAAACACATAAACATACAATCCATTATATATTCAATCAACACATAAACACACAATACAATATACTTTTGATATTTCCCTTCTTAACATATATCGTTTCCAAGATCGTCATTTTGTGAATCATTCTCGATTTATACGAACACAATGAGCGGCAAATCACCTGTCACTAAATATAGCAGGCCAGACGAAAATCAAATACTGATAGATCAAAAACTTTCTAAGCTTGAGAGGCACATTAATATACACACTACGCGTTCCCGAGGGGGCAGTCTAGTCGAAGAGGTTATAGAGAAGCTTGGGAGATTCAAAGTACGTACGGTTAACATCTTGGTGGGAGGAGATGATGAAGAACAGAAGAAATAAAACAAATCAAATGTTTGAATTCATTCATTCTTTTCTAACGAACAAGACTTTTACTTATTCGTTGCTCTTCATTTTTCTTGTGCAGCTATTTTAAAGTATAATAGTGTTTTAACGGGTTTGTCTGGGACTACATGGGTTTTTATAGTTTCAAGAAGCCCACATAGTTCAAATATGTTTAGCCTTTCGTATTATGTATGCATCAATTTTTTCCATGCATATCAAAGAACTCTATTTTTTCAAGAGTTACCCTTAAAGAAGTTAATTGTTATGTAACATATGTTATATTTATTTTTGATCTAAATATTCGGATGGACTGCGTTTCTTTCAAGCCAATAAATGCTTCCAAATAATGTTCAATTAAATTCAAAAATGTCACGTCATCTTTCGGACCATGACCATTTAAAACGGATGAAAATAAAATTTCATGAGTATATAGATCATATTAAAAGGTAAAATATGTATCTAAAAATCAGCAAGCTTATGATTCGATTATGACTCGTATCCAAACCATCTTGTGTTTTCCTCACCAAACCCATTTAGCTCCTCAAGTATTTGTAAGACTGTTTGCAAATATTTTATATTATCGCTTGCTATTCTTATATATTTATACACTACGTTTTTTCATCAAACTTTCTCTGCCGGCCGAAGTTCAAACTATATATCAATCTTTCAACTACTATATAGATAGAGAATGTGGTGGTCAAATATATGTTACATGTAAATATATAATAATGTAGAACTATTTCATGACATCGGCCTCTATATATGTGTTATTATAAAAATTAGTTATATCAATAATTATTTAAGATCAAGCCTTATTAAATTTTATCCATCTATAAAATAAAAAGAGTATCAGCCAAGGCATTCACCGTGTGATTACAGTTGCAATTACATCAGACAAGATTGTAAGACAATAATTTAAAGACAAACAACTTAATCTTACGGTCTTAATTAACGGGGCCTAACCATTAAAAAAAAAGATATTTAATTATATAAATATTTCAATCTTAAAAAGGAAAAATCGGAATCAGAATTTTACACGGCGGTGACGCCCAAAATAATAAGAAAAGAACATGACAAAAAAAAAAAAAAAAAACAAGAAGCAAGACAGGTCTGAAGGGATCGCGTAAAATGGTCACAAGACTCACAATAAGCGGTGCCACAAACAGACCTCATGGCCAACCCGTTGAAAACACCCTACGGTGACAGGAACTCGCCACAAACGGCCTAACCATGCATGCAATGCATCACTAGACACCATTTTCTTTATTTCATATATATATATATATATATAATCACAAAATGATCACATACTTATATATATCATGGTTAGGTTGTTTAGTTATCAAGGAAAGTTCCACAAGTAATCGTCGCCTCCAGTGAAACCATCAGCGTCGTAGTAAGCAGCATCAAAGGCAGAAGGACGGGGTGGGCTGAGAAGCATTCCTTCAGCCATATTCATGAGCACATTAGGCATGTCGAATACCAAATCATCGTCCATGAATTCGTTCATATTTGTATTCTCATAACTATCATTCATGCTGGCCACGCCGCTTGTTTCGCTATTGTTATTAGCCATAACAATAGCATCCCTAGCAGCACCAAAAGCAGCTGCCGCTGAAGCAGCTGCTGCTTGGATGTCTCCTGGAGACATGGAGGCTGGGACAGGCAAAGAGGAAACCGAGTTTGGGAAGTTGAGCTCAGCTTGAGTGCCTTTGAGGGCTAGAGCTGCCACGTCATAGGCTATTGCCGCCATCTCGGGAGTGGAGAATGTTCCTAACCAGATACGGTTTGGCTTTCTTGGCTCACGGATCTCAGAAACCCATTTGTCTGAGTTCCTTCGTTGTCTCACTCCCCTGTACAAAGGGTGGCGGCCACCATTGTCCTTGGAGGTTCCTTGCATATTGATAATGAGAATTAGGAGTTTGAGGAGGGACGAGTGATGAGTTTGATGATGGAGTGGAGGAGGAAGAAGCCATTTTATATGGGGCAGTTAAGTTAGTTTGAAGAGTGAAGTAGTAGTGAAGAGTGAAGAGTGAAGAAAGTGCAAACCAGTTAGGAATGAAGAGAATACGGTTTGGGAGGGATTGATCACAGCTTGGAGATGATGAAGTTAAAGCTGTAAAGACAGCTTTTTAATTGCTCCTCTTGTTGGATATCGCGTTTTTTTTGGGTGGTGGCCAATTAAGTCGCAAATGTATATATGTTTCTGTCTAAAAGTGGTCGTTTTCGCCTATCACAGGTTCATGAATATACATGTTTCCTCATGATCTTGACATCACTTTATTGAAAACACTTTCATTTTAGATATTAGCTTCTTAATTTGTGTGATTTACATATAATGAAACTAAACTGTATAACTCATATATGTACAAGTATTCATCTATGTATATAACTATATAATTATATTATATACTCAATATCCATGGCATAATCACTTCCCCATTGGCATGATCAGGCCTTTAATGTATTTATCTACCTATTTCCTATATATTGCTTACTTTGGGGTTAATGGTTATTTCTCAACAGAAATAAATATAGAGTTGACTTGCTGCTGAAGGATATTTATATAATAATCACATCCAAAAGTGTCTTAAGAAGAACTTAGTGTGTGAATATTGCTGTTTGGGTCAATTTCGTTGAGGCTTTATCACTCCACTAAACATTAATATATTGTTAAATAGATTTTTCCTCACTAAAACTTGTCAAATCGATTAAGGTAAGAACTCCATTTCACAATCTCGATATACCGTGGAAATTTTGTTCCCATCAACCATATTAAAATTTTCACTTAATTAAATTAAAATTTCTCTGTCACGTACACTATTATAGTGGTTTATGCCGGCTGTCGGATAACATCTATGTGGAAATTTACGACATCCGAGTCGATATATAGGTTGAACACCGATACTTTTGATGATATATGCAAATGCCAATTAAACATTTCTAATGATGTCATTTAACAATTAGGCCTGAAACCATTGGTCCGAATCTATTTCGAAAACAGGGCTCTAGTCGACCATCGAGTTATCTTCGGTTAGTCAACCATTTATCATAATTGGAAAGGTATTATTACAAGTATGAAGAAAATTATGATCCTCCGTTAGATAATCGTATACGTGATGGACCTTATAGTAGAGGTTTAAAAGTTCATAAATACTGTAGTAGTTTACTAGAGACGTTACGGGAGTTCAAGTCAATAAACACATTATGTCTTTGTAAATCATTGTGTTGAAGTTTTTTTTTTTTAATCTTGTAATAAATTGTTCTCTTGTTAATTTGTTATGCTACAAAACTCGTGTTAAAGCATTTGGGTAAATTTTGTAGTGGCCATATCAAAAGATTCCAATTTGCAACTTGCTGAGATATATTCAACTGATACAGAAAGACACAGAAGTTTGTGATTATTAAAGATAACATAGTTTTAAACTTTTAATACACAAGTGGTTCATATTCAGATTTTTTATAAGTGGTATTCAGATTTTGATGTATAGTATTCAGAGAGATTAATATAGTAATACTTAAATACAAAATTTACACTTGCTATACCATAACGATGGACATTGACATCAAAAATTAGTATGAAAATATGTATTACTGAAACTGTAGCAGAGACCTTGACATGTCATCTGCTTGTGATAGATATGTCATGTAGCTATGTCATATTTGAGTACCAAAGTTGTAAGCCCATAATAATTAAAAATCCCAACGAGACAATACCATTTTTATAAAGTTCCATAAGAAACGAAACAGAAACCACAGATAAAAGCTTAAGCGGGGTTCTTTTGTATCACTCTTCTAAACATAGGAAGCTAACGATGATATGAAAACAACGATACTTAAAAAGACTCTTTAATTAGTACTTGTAATCTTTAACGTGAAGACTCTCTGCTGCACCTTCACCGAGCTTAGCATCACCTTTGTACGTACCAAGTGTGGCCTCAGAGTTAGCCTTGCACCTAACCAAGAACGCTTCTTGTGCCTTCTTCACATTCTCCTCTTTTCCTCCCCAAGTCTTCAGCGTGCTCTGCTGCAACGCCCTTCCAAACGAAAAGGACAGAAACCAAGGCTTCTTAGTCTTCGACTGGTTCATTGCGTTAAGGTTCCTTGTCGCCTCTTCCTCGCTCTGTCCACCCGACAAGAACACAATGGCTGGCACCGCTGCTGGCACAGTCCTCTGAAGGGCACGAACAGTGTGCTCTGCAATCACCTCTGGTGCAACCTTGGCACTCTCTGATCCTGGAGTCACCATGTTTGGTTTCAAAAGCGTTCCTTCAAGCAAGACATGGTGATCACTCAGAGCTTTGTAGCAAGCAGCAAGAACACGCTCTGTCACTGCTGCACACTTGTGGATATCATGAGACCCATCAACAAGAATCTCAGGCTCCACAATAGGTACAAGACCGTTCTCTTGACAAATGACAGCGTACCTAGCTAAACCATAAGCGTTCTCATGGATAGCTAACTCAGAAGGCTCGTTCTGACCAATCTTAAGCACAGCACGCCACTTAGCAAAACGAGCACCAGCTTCGTAATACTTCTTGCAACGCTCACCAAGACCATCAAGACCTTGTGTAGTCGTCTCACCATTGGTCCCAGCAAGCTCAACGGTACCCTTGTCAACCTTAATACCAGGCAAAACCCCTGCACTCTTCAACATCTCAACAAAAGGAGTCCCTGCATCACAATCATATCAAAACACCAATTAAGCAAACCAATAACACAATAAGTAGAGAGACTTAACAGATTCAGCATATGATGGTTACCATTAGAGCTCTTCTGGTAGAGAGTTTCTTCAAAGAGGATAACACCACTGAGACAAGGAAGAGCACCAGGAGTAGTGAAGAGAAGCTCACGAAGAGCACGTCTGTTGGATTCAACGTTTTCAACATTGATGCTAGCGAGACGTTTCCCAATTGTACCAGTTGACTCATCTGCCGCAAGGATACCTTTCCCGGGTGTGCCGATGTAAGCAGCGTTAGCAATCAGCTCATCTGCAAAACAGAGCCAAGACCCCCAACAAAAATCAATCAATCAAATCGAGAAACAAAGAATTTTACACTATTCAGATCGCTTAGAAAAACTTAAAACACAGATCATAAACCTCAAAAAACGTTAAACCCTAAAAGCCCTAAAAAACCAAATCGGCTATTGAATATATTTAGCCTGAATCAGGCTGCCTGATGTTGCGTAATCAGATAAAACTATCAATTCTAAGCATGTGTAGATCTGACCTATTTTTGAATAATACAAAACAAAAGCGAATGAATCAATCAATAGAGCTCAAAATTGATAACAGAGTAAACAGAGAGTACAGAGAGAGAGATGGATGAAGAGTTTAGTTACCGGCGAATTTGGAGGTGAAGCAAGACATGGTTGAAGAATCTGATCGATGAAGAGAACTGGATAAAGAGAGAAGTTGAGGATGACGATGATGATGATGAGCTTATTATTATATAGGAGGGGGGAGTGATGGTAATGGTACCTTCCAGAAGAATGTTTTGGCCTCTTCTCCAAGGTAAAGCTTTTTACTACAGCCGTTGAATTGTTTAATTGTTTCTATGGGCGGCTTTTACCGCTTTCTTTTTTTACTCTTTTTTTTTTTTTTAAGTGTGACTTCAGCCTCACTACGGCCCATTGGCCCAATAACATTTGATCAAGTAATTCCAGTTTTATAAATAAATGTTTTAGGAAGTAGTAGTGAAGATTTGACTTGTTGGAAGAAACAAAAGTAATAGATTTGATTCGATATTTATGTGAGATCGCGAGTTGTCTGAAAATAAATCATCAACTTTGTTGATTTTTTCTTTTCTTTTCTTTTCTTTTTAAAGTATTTTGAAGAATTTTAGTTTCTAGTGTTCATTCTGATTTTTATTTGTCTTGTTTAATCCTGTCTTTTTATTCCCTAGTTGCACTTTTTCCATTTTGTTTGTTTAAAGTTTTCATTTTTTGTTTCGATGTTTTCTTTATATTTTTCTTCTTTTGGAAATAACGATAAAGTCACTATCATCACTGTCATTAACAAAAATTGACATTCATCTTTAATTATTTATGTATATACATTCATCTTTATTCCACGGTTAAGAATATAAAAATTTAGTTTTAATGACGTGCTAGTGAAGGCAAAGCTTCGAATATGTCAAAATGAACCCATAGATTGTTCCTACCAAAAAAAAGAAATATAAACCCATAGATTGTGACAATTCTATATGGTAGATAAGTCTTTTTCATATTTTTCGTTGAAAAGAAAAAAGGAAAATAGGAATAATTAATTATTACATGTATCACGTTAAATCAAATGGAAAAGATTCATGAGAACCTCGAGTGGTCGTAAAACAACAAAATAGCCAAACTAAAAAAGAAACAAAAAAAGTATCGACAATGTAACATTAGTTGTCGTTCGGTCATCGAATTACGGAATTGGTATCGCAAATTCCCATTACGAAATTACATGGACAAATTATAGAAATCAAACTCAAAGCCAAACTTTTCTAACACAAGAACTAAAAATTCAGACATCACAAAAAACTTGTAATAATGTTTTGTTTACGTTAAAATGTTTTTATTTGTTCACTTTTTAGAAGCACAAATGATAAGAGAAAACGAATGATTCTCATCTAATGATCCAACCTTCTTCTTCATAATCCTATTACTCTCTTCTTCATCTTCATCAATCCACAGTCTAGTATCCAAACCACTCCTCCTCCTAAACATAAACACAGCACACGGAGGTGACGACGACGAACTAGTCGAAGAAGACGAAGACGAACTAGTCGAAGAAGACGTCGTCGCCGTTGTCTCTTTGTAGAACCAGTCGTGCAAATCCCACATCATATCTATAAGCATCCCATCGAAGAACATTGTTTGGTTCCCTCTAAAGTTCCATTTAAGCTTCTTCACCGCAAACACTTTCCTCTTATCCACGTAAACCGACATCGTTTCAGGACTATTCAATTTCCATAAATACCCTTCTTCTCCTCCTCCTCCGCCGCTGCCGCATTGAATCTGAATCTCGTGTTTAGTTCCGACGTCGGAGAATTGAGCTTTCGTCGTTAGCCAACAAGTTCCAGAGAATCTCTCTGTTCTCGAGACTCTCCACGACGAAGACGGTGACGTTCCCTCTCTCCCGTGATGGTCAACGTCGCCGATCTTAAGGGTAATATCGGAATTAACAACGACGACGACGAAGAATCTCCCGGTAGGTTCAGGTCCGTTGTTGTTTCCGTGCTCTGCTTCAGATAGATCCCAAAAGATCTCGGCGTTGAGTGAACCGGAGGTAGAAGTAAGCTTTCTTGATCCTTTAGGTTTCCTAAGCGAAACAGAGTAAGACTTCGGCGGCGTTGAGATGACGACGGTGAGGTTATCAGACCAGGTTAAAGAAACAGAGACGGGTTTGTCGGAAGAAGGGAGATTGGATTTATAAGTGGTGGTAACCGTGTCTGGGATCGAAGGTGGTAATGTCGGAGAAAGGTATGAATGATTCGAAGGACCTGAACAGTATGTGTCTGATACTTTAATGGCGTGTTCACTGTAACAAGCCGCGAGGCCTCTCATAGTTTTCCCCGGGAAAGTTAGAAAGAAAGAAACTTTAGAGAATGAAAGAAGAAAGATTTTAGGTTTTTCGTGTTGGATGGTATTATGGTAATCTGATGCTATACGTGTGAATAAAGAGATAGATAGATACGTGAAGGGTTTAGAGAATAGAAACGGACGTGGAAGAAGAGAGACGTGACAGAGAGATTGTTTGTTTTACAGGGAAACTAAAATAAAAAGGAAACCTGGTTGGGAATTTAAGTTATATTGGTACGGAAGAGTTGCAGAGAAGAAAGAAAGAAAGAAAGAGATGTGAAGATTGTTTCTTCTTCTTTGTTGTCTTTTGGGATATATGTGTTCGGGCCATGTGAAGATGTCTCTCTGCTGACTTTTTTTAGTTGAGAGTTTTCGTCTGGTCTGTTTTAATATTTGTTTTATGTATATGATTTTTTACTCCAGTTGAGTATAACAAATCCATCATTAAATGTAATTTAGATATGGGGAAAAAAAGATAAGATAAGCTTAAAGACAAGAGATCGAGGGATGTGAAATTTTAGATATATATATTTCTTTGTACCATGTTCTTTGCATTATCTATCGACGTGTATGAATTTAAAATCTATTTTGCTTTGCTATATTTTTTTAAAACTTATTTTATCAAATATGAATAGTCCAATTTTGTTTAATGTGATGAGAGATGAGGCTATGGGTGTTAATGATTGTAGTGGTTGGGATGGAAAAATCCGCTTGCGAACTAGACCGCTTTTTAATTACTATTCATCAAATGCAATTCGCAGTGGTGCGATATAAATAAAACGGAGACAAAATCGCAGCAGACCAACTGCAGACTGCTTTAACATATAAATAGAATTAGTCCGCACCAATCTACTGTCTGCCCTATTTTTGGAGCATACTAAACCGCTAACAGATTTGACCACCCTAACCGCTATCATCATTCATACTCTAATTAGTAATTATGGTAGAGTTTATTGGCTTCACATGGATTGTCTCGTGTGCTTTAAATATTTTGATTTTTGTTGTGTAATTTCTTCCAAATCTTCTTGAGATGCTTGTTTTATAATGTCAAACGTGGAGTTTCTGACATATTTTAAACTGAATCTCATTTATTGGATTAAGGTTAAGGTTTATGAGTTTTCACTTAAAATCGAATTGCAAGTGAAAAATTCTCTTATAAGGTCGTTAAAGAACGAACGTCGTTATATAAACCCAAGGAACGGATCATATACAGATATAGCTCTTTCTTTCAATCGGTATTTTAAATACATTGCCGCTGCTTCTACGATTAAATCGTTAATTTATATATACGTAACAATAGTATAATCCAAAAGAAACAAAATTAAAATATATCTTGTTGCAAACTAACAAACAAACAAAAGCAAATTAAATAATAACTTGACCTGATCATTTATATACAGCATTGGGTGTTGTAATAAGATGTGTGCGTTTGGTATTTTATACTACTCGTTAATGTAAGGAAAATACAAAATAGTATTCCAAGTGACATCTTCGAAAGTATGATTAATGCAGTCGTGCAAAATAGAACACGGGGGAGGAGCAAAAGACTTAATCGTCACTGACAAAGTCTACGTTCACGCAAAAAAAAAAATATTAGGTTTTTAACATAAGAGAAACTACATAACTATAATGAAAGAAAAAGGAATCCATTCATTTGGTTTCTCGGGAGAAGAATATGTAGAAGACACAAGAAACGAAACATGAGCAAATGACATCTTCTTGGACTTGGATTTCTCAAAGTGTTATAAAATTGTGAGAAATGGCATCATGAGAGTCATCAAAGACGCATGAAAACGGACCGAGTCTATTTTTTTCCTTTTTAAAAAGACACAATTGGATAATAAGCTCATTAAAAGATTACTAAGTCAATCATCTTACCTACAACAACATCAACAATAATAATAATTAAAGTCTGCTTTTCCACAATTTATAGTTATTCAAAGACAGGGTTGATGTGGCAACTGGCAACTGAGTTGAGCAACACATGTTTGGAAGTCTTATCCCGTTCAGAGAAACTTTTTCATGGTCTGAAAACTTTGGTTGATCGTGATAACGGGAATATATTCTTTTAATACTTTTCATTAAAAAGGTAAATGACTTGGAAAAAGTTGATTAGATAAATAAATTATAAATGAGCAAAAATTTGTAAATTTGTTCTCTTGAAGAGAATTACATTCGAGAAAAGCAGGTTATCGAATCTGATATAATGTCATGTAAATAGCATTTTCGCATGTTTGTTGTCCTTTGTCTTGATCAAATATTGACCATTTCCGCTGGTAACAAACGATGAAACCACAATGACGTTCTCAAACGTTTGCATATACCAAAAAAAACAAACTTTTAGAGCATTCCCATCCCACATACTGTGAGGATGGGTGTCAAAAAATAATAATAATATAAAATTAAAAGAAGGTGAAAGAGAGTTTAATTTTGAGATAGAGTGTCTCTGCTTAGACAGAGAGAAAAAATAGACAGTTGGTGTATTTTTATTGGTGGTGAATAATTAAATTATAAAAATAATAAAAATATATATATATATATAAAATTATAATGCTCTTAGCTTATTATTATTATCCTTAACAAATATGACAAGAAAATAAAAGGAGGCTTGTCCGATTCCACATTAATTTTGATTGCTCTTGGTCACGTGAAAATTGAGTTTTCCAAAAAGGACGGAACAGCGAAGAAACTGAGAGCTTCCTCTGCTTTTCTATAGAGATCTCTCCCCACCTACACTACATTACAAACTCTAATTTAACTCTCACAACTTTTCCATTTCTCTCTCCCTCTCTCTCTCTCTCTCTCCAATAAATGTTAATTTGCTCTTTTCCCCAATCTGCAACCAAGTAAAGGGGGGCTTACGATAAAAGGTAACTTCAATTCTATGAGGATTCACATGATAACCACAACAACACTCAAATTGAGAGCACAAATCTTTTAAACAGATATAGTAATTGCAAAGGTACATATATGGCCATGGGTTTGCTTTGGATGTCCGCGATACGTTACCCTGACAAATCTGCGTGTTTCTTAATCATATTCTTTTGTGACACACGAAAGAAAGGCATAGAATATGGGAATGTGCAATTGCAATATTTGGGAATGCCTCTTTTGCTCTTTTTGTATTTGTATACGGTGAAAAAAAAGAGACAAACAAGAAAAAAAATAAAACAAAAATACTGCACATCTTTTTTCCGTAACTCAAAAGCTTGACACTTTTCTACAAAACTAGCATCCTGAGTAACCCAGAAGAAACACAAACCTGTTTCCTCTGTGATGCTACTGCTTCCTCCAGCACAGGTCTTCATATGGAGGCTACTCGACAATTTCCTAGCAGAGTGGAACCAAACATAAAACGAACACGTAAAGGTGGATTCATGCAGGATTAAATAACAAAGTTTGAGATCAGAGAGCCCTAGAATGACCGAAAGATAAAGATTGAGTAGAGCTACAAGTTTGTACCTGCTTGATTGCATTTCCAACTTCCAAGCTCTGCAGTGAACTCGTGGTCAAACAACGCGCATGGACGACAAGACCACTGGCCTCACTGTTAGCTGGAGAATTGGTCAGGTAAGAAGCTCCCTTAAACATCCATTGAGCCGTTTCTTGACTGAAATAATCCTCAAATACTTCTCCACATAATATACATGCGCATTGGGTCTCATCAGCAGCTACGGCTGGAGTATCCTCAATAGCACTCTCAGTTTCACTTAGAACTTCCTCATATTCAGGTTCTAACTCTCCAGATTTTGCTGCTATCCAGTCATCAACCTTTGGAAACCAAACCCTACATTTACTGTTTGTGCCACTGAGCTCGAGCTTCTTCTTTTCATGCAGCTCCAGGTGCCTATCAAGTTCTTCCTTTTCTTTAAGGCGAATGCCGCAGGAGGTGCAGAGATGTGGAAGGTCATCAAAGAGACTACTAATGACCAATGGGTGAACTTCCCGGATTTTGTCTGCCCTAAACTTCAATCCTATGAGGTCTTCGGGTTCAGTTTTTGTTGTTTCAGATGGTGCAACTAACTCTTTTACCTTTGGGGCAGTATATGGCCCCTTTTTCACCGAAACGGATGGCTGAGCATCTGATGGAACCACAGATACAGACATAGAGCTATTGGTAGAATGATCAGGACTATGGTCCTGCGTTATGGAAGGAGGCGATGACAGCTCTTTCTTTGAAGCAGATATCAAACCCTTTGAAACTAATGAGCTCAAGAGGCATGAAAGAGGATCTGCGGCCTTACTATTCTCTTTGGCCTTACTATTCTCTTTTGACGTTTGTACCGATGTGGTGCCAGCAAGAGACGCTGCACATGAGACAAGTGGTGCAGAGGATTTTTCAACTTTTAAACGAGCTAATAAATTGTCACCAGCCACTGGAATTGGCAAAGTCTTTGGCTTAGTGGCTGCTGAGAGGACGGCTAGTACCCCTGGGTTAACCTCATTCTGAGAACTCTCCTTGAGCGCACCACATGTTGAATTCATAGAAAGGATTCCACTCTTCATGACAGCTTCCAGCAAATCACTCATGTTGGATTGTCCTGTAGCTTCTGAGGCAATAGAAAGGTCTGGCGCATTTTCAGTTACTGACTTAGAGTCAAATATTCCCACTTGAGATGCATCAGGTAGTTCACGCATATTTGCGTTTTTAAACTGACTACTAGAAGATGGGGGCCGTACAGAGTCATCCCTGGGGACATTCTGAGATTTGGCTGGAAACCGGGAATCCCTTGGATCACGTTGAGGAAGGGAGTGAGCTCTTCTAACATCTTGCTTGGTCACATTCTGTTTAGAAGTTGAATCCTGTAAAGGCGACTGTCTATCTAAGCTTGGCAAAATTCCAGAGCCGACAACCCTAGGTTGAGGCTGAATTCCCTTTCTAGCTGCAGTAGAGGTTGCATTGATAGAAGAAAAAACTTCTGAATCATGCAAAGATTGTGGAGAAGACGTCCAGTGGCCAAAAATACTTGGATCTTTTTGTTCGTTGGAATATGTATTTGTTGACTTCACAGGGTCGAACCTTGGGTCCAGAGCTGAAAACCTTGCTCGTTTAATAAGGTGGTTTTCCGATTCCTACAAGATGGGAGAAGGTTAAGAGTCAACAAATTAAATGAGACGCATCACAATAAAAGGAATTCAAATTACTATATAGCTAACCAGTCTCTCTGATTCATCTGGTGCATGAAGCTCATTCTTTGGGTTGATAGTGGCAACATCAGTTTCTGATAACCTTGAGTGCATATCCCACATAAACTCTTCTTCCTCCGAGTTTTTCCAACTATCATAAGGTACACCTATATTTCTGCTGGGACCACTTGATTCCAAATTTTCTAGTCTAGCCATACCATAGTTGGAAGTTCTGCTTTTACTATGTAACCCATCCCTTTGGTCAGAAATCAGATCAGGACCCCTGCTCATAGCTCCATACCATGGTTTCTCACATCCGTCATCAGTAACCCTTGAACTAACTTTCTTAATCACCGATCTAGAGTTATGGGGTAGATCAGAAGCATAATCATATTCCCCTGCTATTGACTCAATATCATTCTCGTAGAGGGGTTCACTAGGTCGCCGAATGGTCTGAAATTTAAATACACAATCAGTAGATCGCAGTTAGATATAAAACTGTAACCATGCCAAGGAAAAATCATCTTACATTTACTTTAGCTGAACCTATCCACGAGCCTCCAGATGCTATGCTTGAAACTCTCTCCAGTCTATCTGAATCCCTAGTCAAATTGGGTTCGATCTCAGGGACATCAGTAACCATTCCTTTTGTCTGCAAAGAAAACCGAAATACACTCAGACCACTATTGTATATTTGTATGTAGCCTCTACTTATATCCAGAGACCTCAGGACCCTATGAAAGAATTTGATTGCGGCCATAAATAGTTACGCTGCTATCTAAAAACCAATAAACATATGTACCCTACATTTATGAACACTGAGAACAAAGAAACCCTGAAGGTTAGGGTGTATCATCACTAATAACTTTCAGTGGCTGCAAATTTACTTTTGGTCTTTGCTTACCCGTCCAGACTGTTGAAGGCGCTGCCTTTCTAGATACTTGGGATTCACATGTATGCTATGTGGCGGGCGCTGAGATTGCGGATCACCCCTGGCTGTGGATACAGCTGTTGAACCATCACTTTTAGCATTAAAACCAAGTTCTTTCTCTATAAGTTGAAGTGTTTGCGGATGAAAGACTCCTTTCCAGGTTCCAAAGAGATGCCGCATGTTAGAATGCATAGGAGGGTCAACTTGCCTGTAAGCCTTAACAAATACCTTCACAGACGTAAAAAGCTGGAGATAAGAGATAAAGTTGCAAGGGAGAAGACATTATATGAACATGATTATCAACAAAGAACCAAACCTCAGGCAGCCTGGCACCAAAGTACCTAATGTAATCTCTTCCGATGTTCTTCACAATGCTGTCTAATAGGTACAGTGTTGGCAGCTTCTGATCACTTGGTACCTGCATGATACTCTTCTAATCAGATACCCAGAAGAAAAAAAGGCCAAGTTGATCTCACAGACAGTAACATTGAGTATTTCTGCTCTTTAGGGGCCTCTAAAGGTAATGAAACATCTCAATAACTTAATGGTAAACTAGAATCAAAAGCACAAACCATGATGACATTCAAGCTAATACTAACATATATCCTGACAACTAGGAATCCAATAATAGACACAAATAACTATTAGACGATGCTAATGACATCTATAAGCCCAGTATGGCAGTGAAATAGCAATTCTTGTTTCCCACTGACTTGATTGATCAGGCTCCTTCAATTGAATGCTTCCTTGCTACCCAAGGATGAGTAAAAGCTGTTGTAGCTTTCTGGAGAGCATGCAGTAATCAGAAGCCACCAACAGAAAATCCAACCTCACTAAAAACAGAACTTATGAAAGCTCTTGCTAAAAGGTAAAGTGAGATACATACAAACAACTCCAACGCTGACAAAGAGACTACAAACTCCTACAACCTAACCTCAGTACAATCACATGAGGAGCAGAAATATGCATTCCTGATAAATGAACAAGAACAAAATGGTTGTATGGGAAACATCTATTCTAAAAGATTGTTAACAACATAGTGTTAGGAAACAGATGCCTGTTCAAGTGACAATTTTACAGAATGGAATAAACAAGATGACAGAGACTATGAGATTCGTTTCAAAAGAAATTTTGATGAGAAATTATAAAAACACAACGATCCCAGAAAAGATACTAAGATTGCTTCAAAAACTCGAATTTCTCATTGAACCTCGTGTACAGATATCACAAATCTCACCCACCATCCTCACCTTATTTACCATATATCGTACAAATTACTCAAACAAGAAATTTCGAATGTAAAAACGACACTAACTATAACAGTGGGGCATGAAAACTGGGTGTTCACCTCGAGGATGTTGTTGCAAATAGTGGAAACGACGGCTTTAGCAGCGTGAACATTCTCTCCAGCAATTATCGTAAGGTTCGTTATAATTGGCTTCGAGTTGAAAGTGAGCTCAGCCAGTGCCGACTTGTACTGGTTCACAAGCTCGTAATGTGGATGAACCGGCTGTGGCTGGTAAGCCTCTCGGCTCGGATCACTGACAATATTACTCTCAGTTTCTCTGCCACTACTAACTCGAAATCTCGACGCCGCCGGTTGTGGTACTGTCACCGCCGCAGCCGTACCAAGCGTTCTCTGCGACGAAAACTGCCGCACGTTGGGATTTACAGGTCGGATTGGTTCCTCGCTGAGCCTGGGTTTCTTCATCGGACCTGGATCTCTGGATCTATCAAACGGCCTACGCGAATTATCCATTTTTTTCAAAAAACTATACAACACGAAATTAAAATTAACCTAATCGGCAAAATCGATAGCAGTGTGACAACAAATCCTCGTTAGAGAGAACCAGAACATTACATCAATCAGTAATCCTAAGTTACAATCTACAACTGAGATGAATAACGCGAGTCTGCGAAGAAGACGGAGAAGAGAAGAGGAATGCTTCGGATTCGGCAAAAATGGCAGAGAGTTTGGACAATCTCCGATCAATTAGGGTTGCGAATTGGGGGATTTTAAGGAGACGACGAAACCAAAAAAAAAAAAAAAAAACAGAATGAAAAAAAAAGCTAATAATATTATTGGGCCTATTTAATGGCCCAAAATTTATGTAAACTAGGCCCATCATCTAGATTAGTTAAGTGTGGTTAGACCATCTGATTTTAGACAAAAGTTAACCGAGATCATATATCGAACCAAATCTTGAATTGAGTAACCCAAAGCTTAACCGTCAACAACATTGCAAAAACGTAACGGAGGAACTCATTCATATATTGAGAAATGAGGACTAATCGTCAAATCTAGTTGGGAGATCGATATGTAAACTAGTATGTCACTCCGTGTTTCTTGTGTGACTCATATATGACACAAACAGACGTACTAATTAAAATGTGTTACCACTAGAAGTCTAGAACTGTTAGCTCTATCCATGTTTCACTTTTTACATTGGCTCCAGCTAGTTTAGGAGTGGCCATGACGTTTAGGTCGTAAGAAGTCGTTGTGAAAAACATCTTGTCTTCTTATATTTCATTGATACCGAAACAGAGGACAAAGAAAACTATCTCTTCTTTTATTAGTTCAACTAAAAATCAATGAAGATTGCAAACAATGATTGACACCAATCTATTCTAAGTCATTATGAGTATGGTACATTAAATAAAACAAAAAAATCCAAAATAACTAAGAAGGCCTTGAGATGATGTTGACGATTCTAATGCATCAGCTAGTTTTGTACAGTTTGCTCTCTCTAACCATATAAGTCATATTTATTTGCTTGCCTACTTAGCACTCTCGTTAGCCCGTGACTTCATTTTGCTTACAGGGAAATGCAATCTGGCAATCAAAGGTTTTGGTCCTCTTGTCTTACGGTCAAATCCACGTACACATACATAACCTACAGGGTTTAAAAGATAAGTTGAAGTTTCGGAAAAATAGATATTGGTATAGCTTAAACAATATGTTGTGACATGACACTACCTCTCCAGAAGCATTGTTGTATCGTCTCTGTAGGTAAACCTGAAAAGAATAGCTTAAATGGTTAGAACAAAATTTTTTAAAACCAACAATAACATCACATTCCAATGACGAATATCTTATTACCTTTGAATATCGTAGGTATAGAGGTTCCAAAGTAGACAGTTCTTCGATGCAAGTCCCATAACCACTCCCTTGGAACATCGATTGGGTCTAGGCTTGAAGCATGATCAGCGAAAACCTAATATAATAGAATACATCAGAAGTTTCAATACAAATAATTAAATGAACGAGTTAGATATATTGGAGTGCAAGTCTCACCTCATTAACTTGAAAATAAGTCCCATTCAAAGGGAAACTACCTCTCATTGCGGTTCTACATGGAATCTGCAAGAATTTACAGCATAATATATGTTGTAGAACAGTAGAAACATATGAGTAGTTAGTAGCAAAATGAGTTTGATGCAATTACTTACCAAGATTGTCCCTCTTACAGTCTGAGATCTTGCCTCCTTGATGTTGTTGCATGAGAAACAAGTCTCCTCATCACAAAGCTTGCCATTTGCTTGGGATATACACTTACTTACAGCTGGTTGAATGGAATCAGCCGTCTCACCTGTTTAAAACCATAACGATTAAGAAACCTTTTTAGTGACCTGTTTTCATGATTAATAGATTTGCAGATCACTAAATAATTGCTAGATCACCTGGCGTCCAAATAGCAAGCAAGTACGAACAAGGGTCATCAAGTTCTCTCTTGTCCAACTGTCAAAAACACAAATCAGAGTTTAGATATTGACAGACTATAGTTATAGATATTTGACATACCTCAGCTAGAAGAGGATGTGAGTCTGGAAGTTCATAACTGCAATATACAGGAAAAGAAAACAGAACCAAGTTATAAATAAGTCAAGCTGAAGTTTGTCTACTTCCCAACTTACAAGTAAATGCTTGGTTTGCCACTTAACGATTTATTGTATCAAAGCTTTCTTGTATCCGAATTTATATCTGATTTCATTTCAACCTAAGACAAGATCAATAACAGAGAAAAATGGATACGTACACTTGATGTTCTGTTCTTAACTGGCTGATATTCTTGAGCTTTGGCATAGGAAGAGAAGCAGCTTCAGCAGTAAGTGCAACTAAAGCGGTGGACATGTTTCCGACTTGTAGTTCCTTATTGTGTTCCATTATTTTCTTCAAGTTACTGGTAAATGCATCCGTGTTTAGCCTGATTGTAGGAATTTCTTCCGGATCCTCAAAAAATGCATCTTCTATGTCAGCCATTGATACTTGTGCGCTTTGTGGCTCTGGTGATGCTGGCTCTTCAATTATTGGTTCACAAAACTTGACCTTGTTTGCAGGTTCTGAGTGCTTTACTACTTCTGAACCTTGCTCTCTATGCAATGGTTCTCGCAAGTACAGAGGTGAAGGGTTTTTCTCAGGTGTCCCCATATATTTCTCTGTACCTGGTAAAGCAAGCCTTGCGCTGTAAAACAAGTGAAGGTTACTAAAACGTTTCTGTGCCAATTCAAAGCTAGTTCAAGATACGGATCAATTCTCATTTCTGGGTTTCCTCGTAATGGTACTAAAGGTTTAAACATTTCGTAGTACCTTGCAAAAGCACTAGCAAAATGTCTGCATTCTCCTCTCATCGGACATGCATTGCAATTAGGTTTGCTCTTTGTGCAAAACACCTGAAACAGTTATCAAGTAGATTAATAAAACCTCACCATGTTACATGCTGGTTTTTTCATACATAGATATGACATATGTGTATATTGTTTCATACCTTCCCGAAGGTAATCATTTGGTAGTGCAACTCATACCTGTGTGAGAAATACGGCATTAGTCTAATGTATAAGTCTACTAGAATCAGGTATGAAAAAAAAGATAGTGCTAAACATGATGACAGGTCTTACAATGTTTTTTGGTCGAGTTTGCATAGCCGTGGCCAAAGATACTTTTGAATAGATTCAAGAATAGGATACCTGGATATACCAAACCCCCAATATATAAGTAATAAACTACGATTTCCAAGTAGGATCATTTGTAAAGTGCTTACATTTCTAGAAGATGCAACTGAAGTGACTCTGGGAGTGGCTGAAGGGGTACCCATCCTAGTCTAACTGCTATGCGCGCAACGTTTGTATCAACCTGTCAAGTGAGTTTTGCCTTAGCTTCATACATCATATAATTCACATCACATGGACAACAATAAAGAATGATCCTGGCTTACTGGAAACGCAAGATGGTGCAGTGTTAGAAGCCGCACACACTCTACACTTTTAAGGCCCAATCCTCTAAAACTCAGAAGATATTCTCTGCATGATTGTATAGTATATGAGAATTACACAATGTAGTATTAAATCATTGACTGCCTAAGTAGCAATTATTCTATATCGTAGTGAATAAAGAAAAAAGTAAAATACTTTTCTTCAAACTCACTTCGCTTTATCGGGTGGAATGTCTCTCAACCATTCCAGATCAATACTACCGTGTTCGTTGACCAGTCGATTAAGGAAGCTCTGCATTGTTATCATGTTCATGGTCAACTACTTGAAAAGAAGGGTATCAATAAATTTTGCATAAAGATAAAATTGGACCTGTATACGTTCGGCAAGCATATGATTCATCCCACGTTTCTTAATTGTTTCGGCAACTACACTAACATCCGCTGTTCTTATTGCCTCCCAATCCACTGAGTCCATAGTCCTTGTTGATTTTTCTCTTTTTCCTTCTCTAACTTGTGCTTCTCTTCTTAAACTATCCCAATCAAACGCCTCTTTTTTCTGCTTTAAAACTTTTTTTCCTTTTGCATTTAAGGTAGTATCATCTATTGGATTGAGCTCTTTGCACGATGAGTCTTCAAGCGGTCTTGAGTCAGGACATGGTGGTGTTTCCGTGTCTTCTATGACATCAAGACAACTTGTGCTTTCATTAAGATCTGGAATCTGGAAGCTGCCTTTGTGTTTTTTCGAACAGCGTTCAGGCAGCTCAGGTTTCTGACAATTCAAAACATCCCCATCCTGCTGATAGCTACAATATGGTCCATAACTATCATCAGAAGATTTCAGTGACTGTAAATTCTTAACTTCTGAGCTACAATCACCGGGAGACATATTTGGTGATACTTGGAGGCTTCCATGATTGCTTGAGACTGAATTGTCATACTGACTCTTTTGATTGGACTCTTCTTGTGAGCCTTGTACGCCCAGTAGGAGCTTCAGATAGGAAGTACGATACTCTCCTTCTAAGCTGATCTCGGAGCTTGATCCTGGTCTCTCTTTATTTTGAGGAGTATCAGAAACCATTGACCGTTGGAATGTAAGTGCAGAATCTTCAGATGGAAACAGGTTTAAGATAAGGCACTCCTGATCTGTCTTACCAACCTCTACACTTGAGCCTTTTCGATCTGATTCCACATACATCTTTGGATCCGTGGTTTTGCACACTGATTCATGGGCTGAGCTGGCAATCTCACTACTGCTTCTGGAGGTTTCATTGCTATGTACATAGTCCTTCTCCTCATCCGGCTCTGTGTTTTTTAAAATAACAGAACACTGACTGTGACCGGGTGGGCTTGACATCGACTCCTCTGAGTCCAAGTAAGTTATTTGAATAGAAGGTGTAGAGCTTGTTCCAACGTCAAAGTTACTGCTGGGTACTGAAGTCACTGGAAACTCTGAAGCAAGTGACATGAAAGCAGAACTAGAAGGAAAATAAAAAATGAGTAAAGTTAGTTGTGTGACTTGTAGCTGTTTTGGATTTAGTTTCAATATAGAATTATGTAAGAGCTTTATACCTTGAGAGATGGTCTGAAACGTTTTGCGTGAGAAAAACTCCAACAACAGAATCAACAACGGATCCCTTCCAAGGTGTAAAACGGCGATCCCCTGTTAGAACCATAACAAGAAGTTATCTCTGAGACATACTAATTGAAAGTTGAAACCGTGTAGTTAAAAATAAGGACAAGTGTGGTGTATAACCTTGTACAAGATGCATCCGTGCTATAAATGAGTCAGCTCGTCCTCGAAACACATTACGTTCTTCCTCCCACCATTTAGCCTTCTGCTCATCTGATCCGTCAATACCCTCGCTATTAATATTTTCCAATAGCAGTCTCCACACTTTTTCTGTCTCATCATCTAGCTCAACCTTTGGTCGTGGGCGCCGTTTCTTAACAGGAGTAACCGGCACAATCGCTCCAAGGCCACCGCCGTAGGGGACAAGCTGGTTTTCTTGGCTTTTCACTGAGTAAGGAACGATAGCATTTTCACAAATCTCCCTGTTGATATCTAATATACGCAATTGTTCACTGATTGCTTCGACCAAGTTTGGTTGTTTCCAAAGTTCATCTTGGGAAAGACCTGCAGGAATTAAACATCATCACCATCAACAAATAGTCTTGTTCAATAGGTTTAAGAAAACAGAGAATTATAGTTGTGTATCTATTCATTACCAGAATATGAAGCTGGAAACTGGCAGTGATTTGGAAGAAGATTTTTCTGGTTGGTTTGTAATTTCTTAGACTTAGTGACTCGCTTCTTTTTGCTCCCGGTCGTCTTTACCGGTGTATCTATCTTATCCGGGAGAACATTAAAGTCAAACTGTTGCCTTCCTTGGCAGATACCTTCCCGTTTTTCTTGAGTGGTTAGAACTGTATCAGCACTGGGTTGAGATGTGAAACCGTAGCAGTTATAGTCAAAGGCAGAAACATCCTTACGTTGTTGCCCAACGAATGATGTGCTGCAAATGTGTTCAGATCTGATCCCTTCTTGTTGCAAGTTTGGGAAATACAACCAACGCATTTTCTGATAGTCACATACCTCATCATACTGAATCCCTGATAAGTTTAAGTCACAAGTTGGTTCTTTTGCAGCTTGTATAGAAAGATCAACTCCTTGATTACTACCATTCTTCTTTGGTTCTGAATCCTTTCTTTTACCTTGGCTGCGTTTTCTCTTGGTCGTGCTAGGCGAGGAAAGAAGGCAATCTTTTGATTCTTGATTTATGGAACCTAACAGTTTTTCCCTAGGAGCTGATTCCGTCTCCGTCTCATCTCTGTTTTCAGTTTCAAAATCCAAAACACGTCTACAGAGCTTCTTAGCACAAGTTGAAGTTTGGACAGTTGCTGATGGTTCAACCGGATTAGATTCTTGATCTTTATTGACTTTCACCTTCTTCACATATTTCCTCCTAGGTGTTTTGCTTTCTTGTCCATTAGCAACAACAGATTTCCTTGGAGCTAGCGGTTTAGGTGCCTTCTTGGGTTTAGCTTCTCTAACAACCTTTGGTCTATGCTTCTTCCTTTTTGGTTTGTCAGGAGTCTTGATGATCTCTTCAGCAACATTGTTACTCACAGTCACAGAGCTCAGAATCTCCACTGCTTCATTACCTTTTTGCATAATTTCTGTGTTTCCTACATTGAGAATCAGATATATCTCAGTCCAACTTAGAAATTTGACAAAGCAATTTCATTTCTAATCAGACCATAATAAAAAATCCTCTTACTTGTAGGTCTCTGGCCGGAGAAATAGACTGATGCAACATCGTTACTCACTGTGCTGAGACAATCCACAGCTTCATTACCTTGTTGCATTATCTCTGAGTTTCCTACATTTGAAAATCAGATTTCTCAGTCCAACTTATACAGAATCAAAATCTCTGATCATGACAGTAACCAAAAGCCCTCTCACTTTCTAAGGGATTACTAGCCCAAGGGGTGGTCTGATCGGAGCAATAGACTGGTGCATTGTTGGATAGAGCTAGAAAATCGCCAAAAGACAACTGATCAAGACCACTCATGTCCAGTCTCCTGCAAATATCACTTCCTTAAGCAACTTAACTACCAAACACGAAATCATTCAAAATTTCTCAAATTTAAGACAAAAGGACTAACCTTTCCTCCAACTGATTCCAATGAGCTTGTTCCTCAACCGTGTTTTGGTAAATCGGAGAAATATCATCTCTGATCATCAGACCGGAATCATAAGCCCTTGTGGTTTCTAAAGCATTACAAGGCCAAGAAGTCTGACCAGAGAAATAGACTGGTCTAGTGTTTGATAGAGCTAACAAATCACCAAAAGACAAGTGATCAAGACCACTCATGTCGAATCCCCTACATACATCATTCATACATCACTTACTCAAACAATCTCACAAGAACAAAACTCTCAATTTCAGAACAAAAGGACTCACCTTTCCTCCACTTGATTCCAATGAGAATGTTCATCATCTTCCACCACCGTGTATGGATAGATCGGATCCACCGTGGGTGTCTGAGGAATCATCATCCATGGAGGTTGTTGTTGTTGTCGAATACTAAAGCTTTCTTCTCTCCTCCTTTGTTCCTCCATTTCTTTATTTTTACTCTGTTTTTGGTTTTGACTCTTTCCTTCACTCTTCTTCCTCCCTTAATCAATAACCATTTTTATCTTCCTCTGTAATTTTTCTTATCTTTTCACTGCAACAATCATATTATTTTTTATGGTTTTGCAGAGAAATGTGAATAAAAATTTGAAGAGTAAAGAAAGAATGTATTTAGATCCACTTTTTTCTGAATATGTTTAAAAAGATATATATATCTCCGCAAGTCATTGATATTGGGTGAGAGAGTAGTAGCGAACATGAACGATTAATCCGTGAGAGCTATAGAGATAGTCGAAGAAGAACAAATACTTTTTGTTTTGTTATAACATTCACAAACAAACATTTACCGAAATGCTAAAAGATAAAACAAAATATTTTACCAGTGATTGAATCAAAGTGATAAAGTTTGTGAAGAGGGAGGGGAGTATCAGATTCTTTGTTGTTGCTTCTTTTCTTCGAAACGATGAAAAGTTAAAAAAAGAGATGCTTATTAGAGAAACAACATGTTTTTCAGATTTTATTTACGCTTTTCCTATTTGGGCAATATATTCTCCAATTAATTTTGAGATTTTGTCTTTTTCTTTTTTCACATACTATTTTTGTTTTGATACTCAATAAAAAAGTAATAAATTCCAAATATTTATCATTTATTATATAGCAATATATTGTAGCTTTTACATATTATGCAACTCTCATTTGTGTTTCATGTCTACAATTTTTTCTTAACTTCCATATTTTATATTTATAGTAATTACTCTCGATGAAATAAAAAAATATGATAACACATAGGGGTTAATATGCATGCACTAATTACATTATTTGTAACTCTATAAAGGTTTTTGTAACTCCTATAACAAAAGAAAGAAGTACATTCTTTTCCTTATAAATAGAAATTTGTACTTTCTTTGTAAATTGTAACTCCTATATTAATATTTAGTCAATGATGAACTTAATAAAAAAAAACGATATGCACTTTAGTGTGATTCTTCCCTTAGCTTAGTTTTCTTAATGAATCTATCAAACGGTCTACGCCAAATACAACACAAAATAATTTCTCTAAAAATATAACTTCTTTTAGTTAATTAGGGTTGCGAATTGGGGGTTTTAATTAAGGAGACATGACCCAAAAATAAATGTTAATAGGCTCATTTACAGACCCAAAGCCTAGTCCATGTATAAATAGGCTCATCATCTAAATTGGTTAATAACATTGACAACATTTGAATTCGGTTCGGTTAAACCATATGATTTAAACCAAGTTAAAGAGGGTCTATATTAAACCAGCTTTTTTTAATTCAGGTAACCAAAAAAGCTAATCTGAAATTCAGATGTAAACCAAACATCACATTGAAGAAAGAGACGTGCTTCAAAGTTCAAAATCTACAATAGTTGGGAGAGAACTAAAATAAAGTAAACAGAATGATTCAGACTACGGGTCTGTTTCTTATGACTTAAGTATTTGATACAAATTAAGACGAAACTCAACTAGAATTTAAAAACCTGTTACAACTCTAGGACTGTGAACTTTACGTTTCACTTTCTTACATTTACTAGACTGGACCAGTGTGATCTCTCTCTCTCTCTAACCAAAAGCTGTATTTGTCTGTCTGCTTGCCACTCGGATTAGGCGAGGTTAGCTTGTTGTGCCTTCATTTTGCTTGCAGGGAAGTGCAACCTTGCAATCAAAGGTTTAGGTCCTCTAGTCTTTCGATCAAATCCACGCACACATACATACCCTACAGATTTTAATAGATAAGTTAATACATTTCAGAAAAAAAAAAAAAAAAAAAAAAAAAAATTGCAATAGCTTATACCAAAAATGTACCTTTCCAGAAACATTGTTGTATCTTATCTGTAGGTAAGCCTGAAAAAAATATAGCTCGAGTGGTTAAACAACTTCTTTTCATTAACAACATCACATTCCAATAATGAAAATCTTATTACCTTTGAATATCGAAGGTATAGAGGTTCCAAAGAAGACCGTTTTTCTAGGCAGTTTCCATATCCAATCCCTTGGGACATCGATTGGATTTAGGCTGGAAGCATGATCGGCAAAAACCTAAAATAATAGAATAAATCAGAAGTTTCAATGCAAATAATTAAATGAACGAGTTAGATATATTGGAGTTCAAGTCTCACCTCATTTACTTGAAAATAAGTTCCATTCAAAGGGAAACTACCTCTCATTGCGGTTCTACATGGAATCTGCAAGAATTTACATCATATATTATATGTTGTAGATTCATAAGGGTCAGTGCCGGTCCGACATTTATTAATGCCCTATGCCAAACTTAAAAACATGCCCTTTTATATATTACCAAAAAATTATAACCAATAGTATATAAGACTTTATGTTTAATGTTTTGAAAATTTATTAACACAAGCCAAAGTCAAAACATTAGATTTGATGAAAAAATTTATCTAATAGTTTAACAAAGCAAACTATTAACCTCAATGGAAAAAATCAAAACCAAAACTAACAATTAACCTTAAAAACTATGATTTGCACTTATATTAAAGTCTACATTTTTTGTAAAATTCTTTAGATGTATATAAAAACTCTATCATAATTTTACAAAAAAATGCCCTAATTTTTTTGATGCCCTAATCCTTTGCTTGAGTTGATTGCCCTATGGACCGGCCCTGGGTAGTTAGTAGCAAAAGGAGTTTGATGCAATTACTTACCAAGATTGTCCCTCTTACAGTCTGAGATCTTGCCTCCTTGATGTTGTTGCATGAGAAACAAGTCTCCTCATCACAAAGCTTACCATATGCTTGGGATATACACTTACTTACAGCTGGTTGAATGGAATCAGCCGTCTCACCTGTTGAAAAACATAGCAATCAAAGAAACTTTATCTATGTCATCTCATGATTAAAAGATCTTCACATCATTAAAATACCTGGCGTCCAAATAGCAAGTAAGTAAGAGCATGGGTCATCAGGTTCTCTCTTCTCCAACTGTCACAACAAACACAAACAACTAATCAGATTTTACAATATTGAAAGCACTAAACTGTATGTGTCTTTATCCAGTTACTTCACATACATGAACTAGAAGAGGATGCCCATCTGGAAGTTCATAACTGCAAGAGACGGGAAAATAGAACAGAATCAAGTTATAAATAAGTCAAGCTGAACAAAACTGTTGATATCTTAGCATTGAAATTCTTATCACTTTATGTTCTATTCTATTCAAGTTGGAACAATTTGAAAAGTGTGTATCTTTTTTCATATATGTACCTAAGAACGAAGAAAAACAGAGAAAAAGAAATACGTACACTTGGTGTTCTGTCCTCAATTGGCTGATATTCTTGAGCTTAGGCATTGGAAGAGAAGCCGTTTCAGCAGTAAGTGCAACTAAAGCGCTAGACATGTTTCCGTCTTGAAGTTCCTTGCTGTGTTCCATTATTTTCTTCAAATTACTGGTGAAAGCATCCATGTTTAGCCTGATTGTAGGAATTTCTTCCGGATCCTCAAAAAACGCATCCTCTATATCAGCTATTGTTACTTGTACGCTTTCTGGCTCTGGTGATGCTGGCTCTTCAATAATTGGTTCACAACATGTGAACTGTTTTGCTGGTTCTGCGTGCTTTACTACTTCTGACCCTTGATCTCTCAGTGGCTCTGGCAGGTGCAGAGGCAAAGGGTTTTTATCAGGCGTCCCCATGCCTTTCTCTGTACCGGGTAAAGAAAGCCTTGCACTGAAAACCAAATGAAGGGTTACTCAATTTTCTTTACCAATTCAGAGTTGCTTTAAGAGAGAACATGTTGTAGTACCTTGCAAAGGCACTGGCAAAATGTCTGCATTCTCCTCTCATCGGACATGCATTGCAATTAGGTTTGCTCTTTGTGCAAAACACCTGAAACAATAACCAAGTAGATTACAAACTTCACGCTGATTTTGTCATACGTATATGTGTATTTCTTTAATGCATACCTTTCCAAAAGTAATCATTTGGTAGTGCAACTCATACCTGTGAGAATATAGGAGATATGAACGAGTGTGTTAGAATGTGGCATGAAAAAAAGTAAGTAATAAACATGATCAGAGGAGTTCTTACAATGTTTTTTGATCTAGTTTGCACAGCCGAGGCCAAAGATACTTTTGAATAGATTCAAGAACAGGATACCTGGATAAACCAAACCCCATATGTGTAGGTAACAAATTAAAATTTCCAAGTAGGACTATTTTCTAGAGTGCTTACATTTCTAGAAGATGCAACTGCAGTGACTCTGGGAGCGGTTGAAGGGGCACCCATCCAAGTCTAACGGCTATGCGCCCAACATTTGTATCAACCTGTCAATAGCTTAAGTTCATGAATCATATAATTCACTTTTTAGAGGGACAACAACGAACAATTGATCCTCGCTTACCGGAAAGGCAAGATGGTGCAGTGTTAGAAGCCGCACACACTCCACACTTTTTAGACCCAATCCATTAAAGCTCAGAAGATATTCTCTACACGGTTTGTATAATATGTGAGAATACACAATGCATTGAATTTCTAAAACTGCCTAAGTAGTCATTTTTCTGTATTGTGGATAAGGAATATATAATATACTTCGTCTTTCAAACTCACTTTGCTTTATCAGGTGGAACATCTCTCAGCCATTCAAGATCTATACTTCCATGGTCGCTGACCAGTCGATCAAGGAAGCCCTGCATTACTTTTGATGTTCAGAATCAAATATTTAAAATGAAGTCTATCAAGAAATTTCACAAAATATAAAGATGAATTTGTCAAAAAAAAAAAAAAAAATTGTCAAAAAAATAAAAATAAATAAATAAATAAAGATGAAAGTTGCACCTGTATACGTTCTGCAAGTTTATGGTTCATGCCGCGACTCTTGATAGTTTCAGCAACATCACTAACATCTGCCGCTCTTATTGCCTCCCAGTCCACAGTGTCCATTGTCCTTGTTGATTTTTCTCTTTTTCCTTCCCTAACTTGTGCTTCTCTTCTTAAACTATCCCAATCAAACGCCTCTTTTTTCTCCTTCAATTTCGTTTTTCCTTTTGCCTTTAAGGTAGCATCATCCGTTGGACTAAGCTGCATTGATTCACGACCTGGTGGTTTTTCTGTACCTTGTTCGACGTCAATACAACTTGTGCATTCATTAATATCTGGAATCTGGAAGCTCCCTTTGTGTTTTTTCGAACAGGGTTCAGGCAGCTCAGGTTTCTGACAACTCAAAACATCCCCATCCTGCTGATAGCTACAATATGGTTCATAACTATCATCAGAAGATTTTGTGGTCCCTTTCAGTGATCGTAAATTCTTAACTTCTGAGCTACAATCACCGGGAGACATATTTAATGATACTTGGAAGCTTCCATGATTGCTTGAGACCCCAACTTCTTGCCTTGAATTGTCATACTGACTCTTTTGATTGGACTCTTCTTGTGAGGCTTGAACGCCCAGTAAGAGCTTCAGATAGGAAGTACGATACTCTACTTCTAAGTCGATCTCTGAGCTTGATCCTGGTCTCTCTGTATTTTGAGGAGCATCAGAAACCATTGACCCTTGGCATGTAAGTGCAGAATCTTCAGATGGAAATAGGTTTAGGATAAAGCGCTCCTGATCTGTTTTATCAACCTCTACACTTGAGCCTTTTCGATCTGATTCCACATACATCTTTGAATCCGTGGTTTTGCAAACTGATTCATGGGCTGAGCTGGCAATCTCACTACTGCTTCTGGAGGTTTCATTGCTATGTACGTAATCCTTCTCCTCATCAGGCTCTATGTTTTTCAAAATAACAGAACTCTGATTGTGATCGGCTGGGCTTGACATCGACTCCTCTGAGTCCAAGTAAGTTATTTGAATAGAAGGCGTCAAGCTTGTTCCAACGTTAAAGTTACTGCTTGATACTGAAGTCACTGGAAACTCTGAAGCAAGTGACATGAAAGCAGAACTAAAAGGAAAATAAACAAATTAGATAAGTTAGTTTTGTGACTTGTAGCTGTCTTGGATTCAGATTCTAACAGAGAATTATGCAAGAGATGAAATTATACCTTGAGAGATGGTCTGAAACGTTTTGTGTGAGAAATACTCCAACAACAGAATCAACAACAGATCCCTTCCAAGGTGTAAAACGTCGATCCCCTGTTTAGATAACCGAAGAACATAACAAGAACTTATCTCTGAGACATACTAATTGAAAGTTAAAACATGTACTGTATAAGGACAAGTGTGGTGTATAAACCTTGTACAAGATGCATCCGTGCTATAAACGAGTCAGCTCGTCCTCGAAACACATTACGTTCTTCCTCCCACCATTTCGCCTTCTTCTCATCTGATCCGTCAATACCCTCGCTATTAATATTTTCCAATAGCAATCTCCACACTTTTTCTGTCTCATCGTCTAGGTCAACCTTTGGTCGTGGGCGCCGTTTCTTGACAGGAGTTACAGGCACAATTGCTCCAGCGCCACCGCTGTAGAGTACAAGCTGGTTTCCTTGAGTTTTCATTGAGTAAGGAACGATAGTATTTTCAGAATTCTCCCTGTTGATGTCTAATAGACGCAATTGCTCACTGATTGCTTCAACCGAGTAACGTTGTTTCCAAATTTCATCAGGAGAAAGACCTGCAGGAACCAAACATCACCATTATCCTCAAATACTCTGCATTCACTAGATTCTTGAAAACAAAGAAATGTATTGATGTATGTATTTGTTACCAGATACTGAAGCTGGAAACTGAAAAGGACTAGGAAGAAGATTTTTCTGGTTGGTTTGTGATTTAGCAGACTGAATTATTCGCTTGTTATCAGAAACTTCATTCATGGAAGATAAATTCCGGTATCGAGCATGGCCTGTAGTTCTCTTCTTTATTGGTGTATCTATCTTATCCGAGAGAACATTGAATTCAGACTGTTGCCTTCTTTGAAAGTTACCTTCACGTTTTTCTTCATTGGTTAGAACTCTATTACCACTGGGTTGAGTTGTGAAACCGTAGCAGTTATAGTCAAAGGCAGAAACATCCTTGTGTTGTTGTCCAGCGAATGATTTGCTGCAAATAGCATCAGTTCTCAACCGTTGTTGTTGTAAGTTTTGGGAATACAACCAATGTATTTTCTCGTAGTCACACAGCTCATGGTACTGAACCTCTGATAGATTCATGTCACAGCCAGTTGTTGGTTCTTTTCTTTGTCTTCTCTTTGCAGCTTGTGCCATTGAAATATCAACTTCTTCTAGGTTACTACCATTGTTCTCAGGTTCCTTCCTCTTTCTTTTACCTTGGTTGCGCTTTCTCTTGGGCGTGCTAGGTACCGAAAGAAGGCAACCTTTGGATCCTTGATTCCCACAATCTAAAACAGCTGATTCCATCTCATCTCCCTTTACGGATTCAAACTCCAAAGCTCGTTTACAAGGCTTCTTGGCACGAGTTGAAGTTCTTACAGCTGCTAATGATTCAACCGGAGTTGACTCATGATCCTTATTGACTTCTACCTTCTTCCTCACATATTTCCTCTTTGGTGTTTTGATTTTCTGACCATCAGCAACAACAGATTTCCTCGGAGTTGGTGGTTTAGGTACCTTCTTGGGTTTAGCTTCTTTGAGAACCTTTGGCCGATGCTTCTTCCTCTTTGGTTTTTCAGGAGTCTTGATGATCTGTTCAGCAACATTGTTACTCACTGAGATCACACTCTCCACGGCTTCATTACCTTTTTCCACCAAAGCCGTGTCTCCTACACATTGACAATCCAAATTAGACAGAATCCAAGTTTGTGAAAGCAATCTCATTTCTAATCAAACCAGAATCAAAAGCCCTCTCTTACTTGTAGGTTTTGGGATTTGACCAGAGAAACAGAGTGATGCAGAGTTGGCTAGAGCTAGCAAATCCCCAAAAGATAAGTGATCAAGGCTACTCATGTCCTTGTTCCCAACAAATCTCCTGCATGCATCACATCCATAAGCAAATACCCAATAAGATTCTCTAAATTTTCACAACTTTAGGACCAAAAAGTATCTTACCTTTCTTCAACCTGGTTCCGATGAACTCGCTCCTCCACAGTATTTGAGCAGATCGGAGAAATCGGTTTCATGGGTGTCTGAGGAATCCATGGAGGTTGTTGAACGCTGCTTTCTTCTCTCACTCGTTTCTCCATTTCTTCACTCTTCCTTCATCTGACAAAACTCTTGAAACTTTCTATTTTTCCACTGCAAAAATTTGAATAATTTCTCAATACGAATGTGAAGAGATCACCAACCAATATTAGAAATTTCAAAGACTAAAACGATTAGATCCAAATTTTTTTCTGAGAATTTGAGAGAGAGAGAGAGAGATCTCCGGAGGTTATTGATTTTGAGCGAGTAACGATTTAGGTGGAAGATGACATTTTTTGTTTTAGAATTGCAACAAAATTGTAAAAAAAAAAACAAAAAAAAAAAAGTAAGAAACAAAAACCAAAATTCATAGTAAGAAAGTACTGTACCAGTAGAATCAATGGAGGAGATAAAGAGAGAGTTTTTGTTTTGGTGGTAGCTGTGAGAGGATAAGATCACCGAACCGATCCTTGGTTCTTCTCTTTGGAAACGACGATGTATAAAGAGGTAGACAAGCAAGTAATATAGAAAAAGAGGAAAAGCTTTTTTAGCGTATGTATTTAAATAACATGTGTTTGTTTGTTGTGTGAATTGTGATGAGTTTCTAGCAGTAGCGCGAAAATTCGTTTGGTTGGCGGGAAAAGTTTTAACGGTACTTTATTTGAAAATAATAATTCTTTTCTGTGAGGTCTCCTAGACCATGGGAAAGATGATGATTTAAAAAGTTAATAATATCTTCTTCATCATCGTTTTCTCTGTCATGTCTTTTTCTTCTTCTTTCTCTTTTTCTGTTTTTCTTTTCATCTACCGATAAATTATTTTACGTTAAATATTACAGATACTAAATAATTTTATGTTTTACAAGAATTAAACAAATATATTTTGATTTTATTTTTAGGAAAATAATTTGAAATTTGATTCTAAATTTATTATTGAATTTTTTTAAAAAAAACTTTGTTGTTATAAGACTGTATATTTGTAATATTGATCAATAACACATCATTTTCCTAAATTTTATGTTATTTTATAAATTTATAAAGTTTCATTCGTGTTTACCAACATGTTATATGATTAGTTTTAAAATTACTAGGACTCAGATCCCGCGATGTCTTTATTTTCAGAAAAATGATGTGACATTTGGTTCTAAATTTATCATTGAATTTTTTTAAAAAAAAAAAACTTAGTTGTTATAAGACTGTATATTTGTAATATTGATCGATAATACATTATTTTTCTAAATTTTATGTTATTTTATAAATTTATAAAGTTTCATTCGAATTTACCAATATGTTATATGATTCGTCTTAGAAATACTAGGACTCAGGCCTTCGCGATGTCGCGGAAAAAGTATTTCAAAACAAGTTAAAATAAATTTAAAATTTAGAATTAGACTGTAGGGTGATCATTAGGCTACTTGTTCAATAATTCCTTTGCTCTTATTTCCCACCAAGTCCCTCCAATGTATTATGTATACATAGTTTATGATTGTTTTGATAGTATTTTATCAATGTTGTTAAATTTTGAATGATGATAACACTTTCACATCATCAAAAGGTTATAAACTGATATTCTTGGAAGAAAAGTTGAGTCTTTGTTGAAGGTGAACAAAACGATTTTATTTGCAGACAGACTTGTTGTATTTGTTGCTATCATTAATTAACAATTAATAATATATATAGAATTTAACACAATGTTTTAGTGAATTATAACTAATTTCGTCAAGGTTGAATGAAGAAAATTACAAACAATGGTTTAGTCTACTCTGTTAGTAACCAATACGAATATATTTGTGAATATGTGTGGGGAAATATTCAGTGTGCTAAACTTTGAATTTCTGCCATGCAAGAAGAAATCTTCAAAGAGACGTGCATGAGCAATAAGTATCGTAAATCTTTTATTTGAAATTTGTTGAAAGTTTTTTTTATAAGAATGTAAATTTTTGGAAACTTATCAAATTTTTGATAAATCTAAAAAGAAATATTCGAAATTCATGTTGTTGGATTGGTTAAACTTTGTAAGGTGAAATCATCTGAGATGAACGTAATGATTGGGTAATACTATAGGGACGGTCTAAGATTAGTAGGGAGTTCTGAACAAATAAATTTTGGAATATTTCACATGTAACAAATTTTGGAGTATTATTGCTGAAAATAAATCAAGAGCGTTTCTTTTGGGAACATACATACATATAGACCGGGACGAATGATAAATGTATAAAAATTTGAAAAACATATCATTTCAATTTTTAAAATTATTACTGGGACAAAAATTTTTGAATTAGTACAACTAAACTAAAATTTGGAAGCTAATTCGCACTTAGGTCCTAATAAACGCTTAACATAACGAAGATCTCATCATGCTTTGTTAACAATGTTATTCTTTCTTCCTAAGCTCACTTAAACGACATGTTAAATAACATTGTATCATTATTATTATATGGTACGTATATCATTCACGTAATTTTAATACTTTCATTGTTCTTTGTTTTTCTATTTTTTATTTTCTGATTTAAACGTTGAAACATTTTAAAACAAGAATTTTCTCATCTATCGCCATGATCCACGCTTTGAGAAAATCAAGAAAACTGAAATTTTGCTACTATTAAGCTTTCGCAACGATCCATCATCATGCTTACCTCGAAACGTACAACAACTTTCAAAAAATATGAAGTTTGTTTGTCTTCCAAAGATCAAACTATTCATTCAAAAATTTAGAACTTAATCCTAATAATTTTGAATGAATATTTCCACTCCTAATAATCTGTCAATATTTTTAAAAATTTTCATATCAAACAACATAATTAAAGTGTTGATTGGTTCTTCTACTACCACTCACAAAAGCTGCGTTTGAACCCATCAGACTCTAAATAACATTTCAGACGGATTTTCGACGGTTTTGCTCATGTCTCAGTAATACCCATAGGGTCCTTTCTCCTATTCAACTGTCGGTGGCAGGGGAATCCCGTCCCGTTTTACGCACTGTATGAAACGTGTCATTAGCTCTCTCTCTCTCTCTCTCAACACCAACGTCATGCTCTTCTTGCTAGGTTTACGTTTTTTTTTGTATCAGATTCATTCAACTCTCTCTTATTCAATTCACCATGCAAATTGTTTACATTACATTTTTTGAGGATTCAGCAAAGCACTTTATTCTTATTATAGTTATGATATTATCAATACTTTTTGTACCAACATGCAAATCAAAGACCATATAGTGACTTTCATGCAACTTGAGGTAGTGCCAAGTGGAAGCCAAATGCCAATCTTTCGCATCTTACTTTGCTTAAAATCCTCATAGTCACATAGACCAAGACTAGAAATGCCATCTTTCATTCTTTCGGATCTTCCAATTTTGCTTCACCGATCGAGTCACATATAACAAGACTACATGCACTAACTAGTCAATTAATTTACTTATTTAATTAACGTAAGCTCCGTGTCAATGTTTATCTATTTTCGGATCATTGTTTATAAGATACATATATAGTTTTCACTTTCTATCTTACTAATATATAGAACATTTTTATTCATTCTAGAATTTGTATCAGTCGATTCTTTTGCTGAACGTATAGTATACGAACTCCAACTAGAAAGGTTTATATTTACAGCTAAAGATTTGATTATGGTTTATCATAGTGTACCAAGACAATATTCACTCGTTAACTAATAAAATTTTACAATAATTCTGATAAATAAAATTAATTATCTACTAATTAATGACAACAACTAGTGCACCCATTTTTGGGTATTCCTCATTTATAAATGATCTACTATTGATAAATAAAATTTAACAAAAAATTAATTATTGTACTATTCATTTTCTTTTTTAATTCGGTGTGTGAGTGGTAGAAAACGACCAGACACGTTGTTGTTAAAGGATGATGAGATAACGAACCAAAAAAAAAACAAATTAGAAAAAACAGATAACAAAGGGGAAAAAAAAAGTCTTATTTCTGGAATCAAACCTTTTTGAGCTTTTTTTCTTAAGATCAAACATATAAATTTGTAATTTTGATGATTGGGTTTTGCTCATTGAAGACGAAACATAATAACAAACATCAAAATTTCGAAACTAATTCCCAATTTGATTTGGACGGAACACCAAACCTTTTGGCTTTTTACATTAAAACACCACCCAACATAAAGATTCAAACTTTTCAACTCTTCCAACGCCATTTCCCTTGTTCTCCGGTTAGTATCTTCTTTCTCTTAGCTTTCATCTCGATTTAGCATTCTTCACATGTTAGAGAGATTAGTCTTTGTCCTTATGTTTGATCTGATTCAATTTGTCTGAATGTTCTAAATCTGGAAATGTATTTGTTTGGTTTGCTCTTCCAAATTGTTAAAATGGTTTTGATTATCCAAAAAGAAGAATGTAATAAAGAGATTATGAATCACACAATTGTTAAGAATTTGTAAAAGTTTGATTTTTTTTGTCTGGTTTTGTAGATTGATGGGTATAAATTAGAAGGCTTTTTTTTTTTGTAAATATGACGAATACTCCAACTTCATCTGGGAGGAGAAGCATATCAAGTATAAGAAGAACATCATCAGCTTCTAAGAAACCTGTTCTTCAATCAGAAGAGAGTGAAAGCGCAAGCGGAAGCCTTAACGAGAACACCTCCAAACCCGATTCACCTCTTGCTCAACCTGTTTCTGATGGCGAGAGAACTGTCAAGAAGCTAAGGTTATCAAAAGCTCTCACTATTAATGAAGGAACCACTGTCTTTGATGCTTGTAGAAGGATGGCTGCTCGACGTGTTGATGCCGTGTTGTTGACTGATTCAAGTGCTCTTCTTTCTGGTATTGTTACCGACAAGGATATAGCCACGAGGGTGATTGCAGAAGGGTTGAGACCAGAGCATACTCTGGTTTCTAAAGTTATGACTCGGAACCCTATTTTTGTTACGTCTGATTCATTAGCCATCGAGGCTCTTCAGAAGATGGTTCAAGGGAAGTTTAGGCATTTGCCTGTTGTAGAGAATGGTGAAGTCATTGCTTTGTTGGATATTACAAAGTGTCTCTATGATGCTATTTCTAGGATGGAGAAAGCTGCAGAGCAAGGAAGTGCTTTAGCTACTGCAGTGGAAGAACGGCATTGGGGAAGTGGGAACTTTGCTTTCATTGACACGTTGAGGGAGCGGATGTTTAAGCCTGCATTGTCTACAATCATTACTGAGAATTCAAAAGTTGCACTTGTGTCTGCTTCAGATCCTGTGTTTGTAGCTTCTAAAAGGATGCGTGATTTGCGGGTTAACTCTGTGATCATTGCAGTAGGGAACAAGATTCAGGGGATTCTAACTTCAAAGGACATTCTAATGAGAGTTGTGGCACAGAACTTATCTCCTGAGCTGACTCTTGTTGAGAAGGTAATGACACCAAACCCTGAATGTGCATCAGTAGAGACAACAATCCTAGACGCTTTGCATATAATGCACGATGGGAAGTTTTTGCATCTTCCAGTTGTAGATAAAGATGGCTTCCCTGTAGCTTGTTTAGACGTGCTGCAGATATCACATGCAGCTATTTCAACAGTTGAGAAGAACAGCTCAGGAGCTGTGAATGATATGACCAATACGATGATGCAAAAGTTTTGGGACTCAGCTCTTGCGTTAGATCCACCTGAGGACTACGAAACACACAGCGATATGTCAGCAATGCTGATAAATTCAGAAGGGAAACAGTCTTGTCCATCACAGGGACTTGTGAGCTCGTTTGCTTTCAAATTCGAAGATCGTAAAGGGAGAGTACATCGGTTTAACTCAGCTGGTGAGAGTTTTGAAGAAGTGATGGGTCTTGTGATGCAAAGATGTGAGGGGGATATAGGCCTGCAGATTATGTACCAAGATGATGAAGGTGATAAAGTTTTGATTAGTAGGGACAGTGATCTTGTTGCTGCTGTGGCTTTTGCTAGGTCTTTGGGGCAAAAGGTTTTGCGACTGCATCTAGATTTTACAGAGACAACGGCTCTTGAGACGATTACAGATTTGTCCGAGGGAAATGGTTGCGGTTGTGTTTGGTGGCAGTGGCAGACTGGCGTCGTGGCTGGGGCTATTGTCCTAACAAGCATAGGTTTTCTTGTTTACTTGAAACGTTCCAAGAAATGATATGTTTTGAATCGAATAATTTAATTGTATTACACTGTTACTTGTCTTCTTTTATTTTTTTCGATTCACAAACATTGCAAAGCAATAATAAAACTTGTTAATTACTTACTAACCAAAGAAATAGAAACTTGTTCCTTTATAGCCTGAGGCCCTGAGAATTGTTCCTTTATGGTCTGAGAATTGTGATTGGTTTTTACAGTAGTCAATAGGCAAGAAAGCAGGTTTGCCCGAGTGGTTAAGGGGGAAGACTTAAGTTCTTCTGCACATAAGTGCGCGTGGGTTCGAACCCCACAGCCTGCATTTATTTTCTTTAATTTTTCTAAAAGCTTTATGAAACCATGAAACAGTTTCTTTGGTTTATACATCATTGAAACAGTTGAACAACAAATATGCCTACTTAACTCATCAGAAGACATTCATATTTCGAAATCTTCTGATTAATAACTAGTCTTATATTACCACACTGCTTGTTGATCTATGGACATTGCAGGCTTTTTCCATATATACAAGTAGTGCTGGGCAATTAAACCGAACCGAATGGACCGAACCGAAACCGAACCGAAATTTCGGTTTCGGTTCGGATTCGGTTAGTGGGCAAGAACCGATTGGATAGTGTTTCAGCGATCCATGGATATCGGTTAATAACCGAACCGAACCGATATCCATTCGGTTAACCGAATCAAACCGAACTCATATTAAAAATATGTATAAGCCAAGATTCAAACTGAAGACCTCCACAAACTTGAGCGTGAGATGTGGCCACTGCACCACATCGAAGTTTTTGTTCTTTAATACCTGTTAATTTATATAAGGTAATACAACTTAAACTAAAAACCTGATATATTTAGACCAAAATACCAAAATATTTTAAATAAACCAAATATCTATAAATTTTTAGATATATTTGTTAAATTATAATCAAATTTTATTTAAATAATATTTTTTAAGAAATATATTATACTGTTTTGGGTACCCGGAACCGAACCGAAATTAACCGAAACCGAACCGAATCCGAACCGAAATAGTAAATTAACCGAATGGATCCTAAACTCCTATATCCATAATACCCGGAACCGAACGGATATATTCAGAACCGAACCGAATACCCGAACGCCCAGGACTATATACAAGTCTCTGAAACATGGTAATTTTTCAAAAATTAAAGAAAACAAATGCAGGCTGTGGGGTTCGAACCCACGCGCACTTATGTGCAGAAGAACTTAAGTCTTCCCCCTTAACCACTCGGGCAAACCTGCTTCTTGTCTATCAATTAGTACTATAACTATTTGATGTTTAAAAAGCCCCAAATTCAGGAAAATTAGTTTTTCAGTATCAGTTGCTTAGACTATCTCAACGTTTAAGTGAACGATTTAAGTCCTAAATCCGAGAAGGAACTTCATGGCTACGAAGTTGTATCAATGGTTCTGGTGATCATCTTCATATAGATGGTGTACTAAACTCTTGAGTTAACAGCATTCTTTTAAAACCTTAAGAGCTTGCCATTTCAACGTGTTTAAAAGTGTACTTCTTCAATGCGGTCTATATGAAGACATTTTATCTATTCTTTTGCTAACAGGCACGCAAATAAATTAATGATCAATTAGCCTACGTAACCAAACTTCACTAGAGAGAGTAGAGACCATAACAATCATAGGAGAAAATTAAAGGGTAAAGCCGAAATTAGATTGTAAAATAAGGGCTACCGTCCTCCGTAAAGGCAGAGCTCTCTCATGTTTCCCCTTACAAAAATGAACACAACTTTTCCCACCCCTAAAAAGGGTTCGTGAATAAAAAAACGTAAAACCCAACAAAGAAAAAACAAAACAAACGTTTTATTTAATTAAGCAAAATGACCAAACTCGGAAGTCATCTTCTCCTCATCACCAACTTTGCTTCTCTAAAAGCTTCACTTAGTAGGGTTCCACTGGTGTGCGGAAGTTGGCTCCAGCGTAGATTGCCTCTGATCCCAACTCCTCCTCGATACGCAAAAGCTGTAAACAAAGAAACAGGTTAGACACATACGTTGTAGTTGTAAAAACATACAAATATCGTTTTTGGTTTCAGATGTTGAACCTGGTTGTACTTGGCAAGACGCTCAGATCTGCAAGGAGCACCAGTCTTGATTTGTCCCTGTATCAACAGAAATATCCAAATGAGAATCAAACAGAGATATAACAGGACATTGCTACTTAAAATGCTAGATATGGTTTCAACTTACAGTAGACAACCCAACGGCTAAATCAGCAATGAAGGTGTCCTCGGTTTCACCACTTCTGTGGCTGGTCATCACTCCCCATCCTGCCTTCTTCGACATCCTAACTGCCTCGATACTCTCGGTTACAGATCCGATTTGGTTAACCTGTTCAAAAAGAATATGGTTATTAACTAGCTAAACTTTTTTAATTTGATTCTCATTAATAAACCAAATGAATGATAGTGAAGGTACCTTCAAAAGAAGAGCATTGCAAGACTTCTCGGCAATTGCCTTAGCAACTCTCTGGAATAAGAAATAGTACAAGACAGATATAAGCATTTGAGAGAGAACAGACAAATAAAAGTAAAACTGTGTCACAAACACTGGCAAATAAAAACAGACCTTGGGGTTGGTGACCAACAAATCATCACCGACAATCTGGACCTCTTTTCCACACTCGGTGGTCATCTTAGCGTAGTGTTCCCAGTCATCTTGGTCAAATGGGTCCTCAATGGACACAATTGGGTACTCAGCAACAAAGGACTTGTACAAGTCCTTGAGAGCATCTCCAGAAATCTTCTGGGAACCATTGTTGTTCTGCAGAGAAACAAATATCCCAGCAGCTAGAAGTTAATACATTTTCACACGTTATATCCAAGTGATTAGGAAGGAAAAAGAAGTTTCACCTCTTCTTTGAAGTTCAAGTCATAGGTCTTGTCAGATGAGTAGAACTCTGAAGCAGCAACGTCCATTCCAATGACAACCTGAAAAAAAATTGACTTGGATCCATTAGCTTCATAAATTACGTATCGGGTGAAAGGACAGCAAAATTGGATCAGGTAAGTGACAGACCTTGCCAGTGTAGCCAGCCTTCTCAATAGCAGTCTTGAGCAATTCAAGACCTTCCTTGTTCTCCTGAATGTTTGGTGCAAAGCCACCTTCATCACCAACATTTGTGGCATCCTGGCCGTACTTCTTCTTAATCACAGACTGGAGAAACATGAGAACAAGAAGATAGTCAAGCCATAGTAGAAAACATGTATTACATGTTGGTACAGAGGAATTAGTCAAGTAATTGTCACTGCAGTTACGGCAACTACGAAAAGGTAATACATGTAAATTGCATATTCATTGAAAAGCATTTTAAAAAACAAAAGGATTGGAAATATACCTTCAAGTGGTGGTAAACTTCCACACCCATTTTCATGGCTTCCTTGAAAGAAGAAGCTCCAACAGGTAAGATCATGAACTCCTGCATAGCAAGCTTGTTTCCGGCATGCGATCCACCGTTGATGACGTTGAAGGCAGGAACTGGAAGGACAATCTTTGGGTTTCCAGCAAGATTGGCAATGTGCTGCAACCAAATACCACGCAAAAGGAAGACTTAGAAAAACAAGTACAAGAAAAAACAAGTAACCAAAGTAGCAGCAACAGTATGATCCTCTCTGGCTAGAGGGAACCACATATTAATGCAAAATCGTTCTACCTTGTAGAGAGGAATGCCGCTGACAACAGCTCCGGCTTTGCAGACGGCAAGAGACACAGCTAGAATAGCATTAGCTCCAAGCTGTACACAAAAAGAAGAGGCAAAGTTAGTGAGACTCGTCTTTCATTCTAGAGTGAGAATACACAAGACATGAATAATTTTCTATGAATTACCTTTTGTTTGCACCAACCCCACTCGTTTTGGGTTCCATCAAGCTCATGGACCATGAAGTTGTCAATAGCTGTCTGCTGAGTTGGGTCCTGCAAGAAAACAATAACATGAATAAGACTTGTGCAGGTACAACTGATATCAAAAGACTATAGTAGCAGACACAAATATGATATACTGAAAGCAGATTAAACTGAGACTCACCTTTCCAATAAGTGCTGGGCCAATGATGTTGTTCACGTTGCCAACAGCCTGTTGATATCAACAAAGAACAAATCAGACAAAAAGATCCAACTCATATAAACACTTATTCCACTAAAAACACAAAGATCTCAGTCACAGTCTCACCTTAGAGACACCCTTTCCAAGGTAGTCTGATCCTCCATCCCTAAGCTCAAGAGCCTCGTAGATTCCTATCAACAGCAAAATCCCACAAATACAGAGTCAACCAAACAATACTTTAACTATATACTAAACGACAAAAAAACAGGCATCAACAGAAAATAAATAGTAACTAACCAGTGGAAGCTCCACTTGGAACAGCTGCTGTAACCTTGACACCAGTAGATGTGTGGATATCGACCTAAACCATTATCACATCAATTTCATTAGCAAACTTGGAGATCGAACAACAGAAACATAACCAAATCGTGAAAACCAGATCAAATAAAACAGATCCGTTATATAAACATCCGAGATCAAAAACAAAAACACCGATCATCCCTAACAAAAACGAATTCGCAACCACGGTACGCTCATAAAACCATCATAGATAACAAAAGACAGAGATCGCAGCTTATGAATACTCATCAAAACAAACAGATCCACCTAGCCAGAAAAAGTTGATCGGAGAAAAGAAGAAAACGAACCTCAACGGTGGGGTTACCACGGCTGTCGAAGATCTGCCTAGCCTTAACGACGGTGATAGTAGCCATAGCGAACGAGTGAGTAGATCTAGAGAGAGAGATAAGAGGCGATGTGTTCGAGGGTTTTAGTGAGAGAATCGCTTTGACAGTAGTAGCTGAGGAATTGGGTGGGTGGTCTGGTTCGTTATATAAAGACGTCACGGGTTAGGGTTAAGCCGTTGGATTGTTTTGATATTAACCGTTGGATGAGAAGGTAGGTTCGTGAGATCAGTGTGAAGAAGAAGCCAAAACGATGCGCTGCACGCCTTTTGCAGTATAGAAAAGGCTTTTTTCTATTTTTCTATTTTGCCTTTGCTCCTTGTCCAAGTAAATATGAAATAGTATGACTAGTTTTTAATTTTTAAGACTCTAGAACAAGTTATAAAAATATACGAATCTTGATTTTATTCCATTTTCGATTAATATGTTTTTCCATTTTCTTTTTTTCTTGGTCAACGTTCAAGAACATGATTAATGTCAAGTTTTGAATTTTGGATGGTGTGGATATAGAAATGATACTGAACTTTTACTCTTTTTTTTTTTTTTTTTTGTAAAAGATACAAAACTTAATGGATACAATATTTTTGGGTTAGCAAATTTGGGCCTCCACAAAATTATAGATATATCAATACAATAAAAGAAGAATGTGTTTCTTTCCAGAGCATGACACATCAGCCTCAACTTTGAAGCATATGTTGACACCTTAGTAAAAATTTCTACCCTATCAAATTATAACATTAATACACATCAGCTTTTTTTTTCTTAACTTGACAAAGCAAATTGAAAACGAGAGCTTTTAATCAATTGATCGATTTCTTTTCTTCATCGCTGTAATACCAAAGTTCGAGACTCTAACTCATCGGTCATCTTCTAGCTCTTGATTGTTCTGTTTAGTCTGTGTCTTATGCATTACTTTTTGTTTTATTTTGGCTTGCTTTAGTCTGGTCTACACTATGATCCTTCTACTTTTGGTTTTCAGGTAACCTAATTCTATTCTTTTATGTCTCTCAATTTTGGGGATTAAGAAAGATTTCTAGGCTGTGAATTTGAGATGTTTTTTTTTAATTATAAGTTATGTGAACTTAAATTTGAAGGAGATCCGAGGTAATATATAAATTTTAGTCAACACCACCAGAATCTGTAAATTTTGACTAAAAAGTAATATGAATACTTTGATTTGTTACACATATATGATCATGGTTAGCGAGTCCAGTGATCCCACACCTAATATAGTTAAATACAGACATGGTTTAACTCCTCCATTGAAAGATGATTGAAAGAGAAGATTTCGTATGTAATGTGCATTTACTATTATCAATTCGTTCGCTACGCTTCCCAATTACACATATGATCATGTTTTTCCCAGTTGTTCTTGGATGCATGATTTTGGCTCATTAGTTTTTGTTTTCTTTCTGCTTGGAGGACGATTTGGGGATTAGTTATTTATTGAAAGAGTGTGTTGTATTGTGATGAACGAGTGTTACAATGAGTTGTCTTTTGTTTTTGTTTATGCCTTCTCAAGAACTAGGTTCTCAACACCATGTTCTGTTTTTAATTTGTTTGTTAGGTAACAGAGATACAAAACAAGATTTGGGTATTAAAGTTCCAAAGAAGCAGAAGAAAGACTTAATTGCTGTTGTTTAGAAGGAGAAAACTGAAAGAAAAAAAAAGGGTACCAATTTAGCTAGAACCTAGCAGTTCTAGCTCAACAGATTCAGAAGAATCTGAGGAAGAGCAGAAGGTATAACGCCAGTCTCGTTGTTTAATTTGTAGTGAGCAGTGTGACAAATTTAGTTAACTTTAGTTTACATTGTCCAGTGTTCTGTTTATACTCATTTTGTCTCTTTAATTTGCTTTTTAGACTAAGAAAAACCTTGCAAAGGAACCTTCATCTACGCTAGAGGATGACTCTTCTTCTGAATAGGAGGATGATTCTTCTTTGGATGAGGTAGGAATTGTGTCATAAACATCATTCTAATGTTAGAGCATTGTAAAACTTGTTTTGTTTTCCAAAACTGATTTGTTACTTATATAGGAACTTGCCCCTGCAATCAGCAATTAAAACTTTTATATTCATTTCATGTTTCTGATTTCGAAATTGTCCAAACGTATCAACGAATCATATGATGACAAAAGAAGAATTGACTCTATATCTACTCATGCAGGGAAAAAAAAATTTCAAAGCCTTATTATTTGATTGATCTAAGAAACAAATAAAAAAGAAGATGAAGACAATGATTTTTTTGATACAGAGGAAGAGAAAGAGGAGGACAATTTTGGGATTCTCTATAATGAGGAACCAGTAATCAAAATTGCATGTCTCGGTTTGTTGTTTGCGTCCGGATAATAATCTTGGTTGGTTAATTCCTTTGGTATTTATTGGTTCGTTTGACAAAAGTCATAATAATGTTCTTTGTCCATGTGACTTACGATTATTTAATTAAAATACCAAAAAAAAAACAAAGGCTGTATTATAATTCATAATTACTTTTGTTTAAATTTAGAATGTGTAAGTCTTACATTAGTGGTTCTGCCAAAATATTTAAAAAACTAAGATCGTCCCAGTCCAAAGTCGAGAGAAAGGGAGTAGCCACATTACGTTTTTATCTACTTTTTAAATTAGTTTTATTTTCATTAATTTATACATACAATATGATTATGTGCATAAAACATAATCAACACCTTACCTTCATTTTTTAATAACTTAAGTTACTAACAAATTAGTGTGTAAGTAAGTTATACTAATGTATATTATCATAAAATTTATAAAACTTCATAAATGATGTTTTAATTAAAATTTAATGAATCCAAAGAGGTTTAAAGAAACATATAGTTATAACTTAATTCTATTTTGATCCATATAGTATAACAAATATGTGTTCTAAAACTCACATATATTTATTACAAAAAATAATTAGTGATATGTGAGAGAATTTTATATTATTAAGCTATTATATATTTAGCTTTACACAAGTAAACATATATAAATATCAAATATATACAAATTATGAAATTAATAAATAGTTGACCAATACAAGAATTAAATAAATAATTAGGATAACTATTTTATTGAATATTTAAGTTTAATTAGCATATCACTATGGAAACTGATTTTGTGATTCTCTATTTTTTTGTAAGGTTGTTTTGATTTACTGTTGGACTTCTAACCCATGATCCCAATGAAAGCATGTAGAAAATGATTTTGAATCACTAATCCTCTTGTTTTTTTTAGAAGAAGACATTTATAAACTAGATAAGATTAGTTTTTAATTTTTTTTGGGTATGAATTGAATTCAAATATAATTAAAAAAAATATCCCGCGGCATAGCGCGGGTGTTAACCTAGTAACACATAAAAACATAGTGAATCCAAAAAACCTCCACATGGGCACGTTCGATTAGCCGGAGGGATCAACCATTTTTTATGCCATGTTACTTATGATGACTAGCCGGATGGATCAACCTATATTTTCATTAGTTATTCTATATAATTTTGAGATTCTTATCAAATGTGGAGTTTGTGTGGGATTTTTTAGATGATCTTTGGAGTTTCAAACTCAAGATGAGAAGGATAGATGATATTCTAATATTTTCTCTTTTTTTTTCAAAATCTAACTGATAATTTACTAATTTTTGTAAAATAATAAGTTTTACTAAACTTTATGTTTTTCATGCTTTTATATGAAAATTATATATACCTGTTAAAGAATTAAAATTTTATTAGATTACTAGATTAGTACCCGTGCTAGAGCACGGGTTGAAATTTCTTTTATTTATATTATAATTTTAGAATAAAATACGATATCGAAAATCACGATTAAGGCTAGATTAGTACTTTAAAACTTTTAAAATCAATCATATAAATTATATTTTATTCTAAAATTATAATATAAATAAAATGAATTTTAACTTGTGCTCTAGTACAGATCCTAATCTAGCATTAAGGTTTAATTTTTAATTTCTGAATACAATCCCGAAAATCATGATTAATCTTGTTAAATGCGAGATATGATTCTTTTTTTATGATTGAGAGTATATATTTTTATCCCTTTAATAACTTTTTTATTGATATAGTTTATCAATAAAATCTGTGGAAAATAAATTGGTAATATTGTAATTCTAGATATTTGGAATCATATACGTGATCTTCCGAAAATAAAGTTTAGAATATCCATGAACTATCAATTTGGAATAACCCGTTTAAGATTTTCGGTTACAATTAAGGTTTTATTTGTTACAATTAATATATGGATTAATTAATAATCTATGTATAACTTGTTTGTGACCATTTATTAAAATTATAAAGTCTACCAAAACAGTGTTGTGTATTTCGGTTTTATTATAAAGAGCACGAATCATAATCTAGTATTAAGGTTTTAATTTTTAATTTCTGAATACGATCCCGAAGATCACGATTAATCTTGTTAAATTAGCGAGATTTGATTCTTTTTTTATGATTGAGAGTATATTTTTATCCCTTTAATAAATTTTTATTGATGTGGTTTATCAATAAAATCTGTAAAAAATAAATTAGTAATATTGTGATTCTAGATATTTGGAATCATATATGTGATCTTACGAAAATAAAGTTTGGAATATCCATGAACTATCAATTTGGAATAACCTGTTTAAGATTTTCGGTTAGAATTAAATTTTTATTTGTTACAATTAATATATGGATTAATTTATAATATATGTATAACCTATTTGTAACCATTTATTAAAATTATAAAGTTTACCAAAATAATGTTGTGTACTTCTGTTTTATTATAAAGGGATATACTTTTCATGTTTTAATTATATGAATGTGAGAAGTTAAAAACAAATATAACTCGAAACTTTAAATTAGATGGAAAGAAGACCAAAGACGTCTTCGACATTTGTCCATATGTCCATGTATACTACCAAGTTGGATTGGTCATTGAAGGAAGAAAAGTGCCAATAAGAAAAATTAAGGATAAGAACAAAAAAAAGATTTAACAGTATCCAAAGCGCCGCATGAAGATATAACGCCAAAATAAATGGCTTTGACCTCGTGAAGCTAAATCGCCACCACCGTCAAATGACTAATATAAATTCACCGTATGAGTCTTGACGATATTATGCACAGCAATGGCGGAAGAAAAGAATGAGAAGAGCATCATTGCTTCGGTCGATAGCGACGATGAGTACTCAGGTGAAGGTGTTGGTTCAGATTCAGAGCATGGAGAACTGATCAGTTCGCTTCTGGTTAAGCTTAGTTTGGCGGCAAAGAAGAAACTCTTAGTCTTGAGTCTGAGTGGTCTTCTTCTACACCGTGTCCACAAAAAAGACATGCGTAAAAAACCTAAGAACCGCTCTCCTGATGCTTCTTGTGGGCCAAATCTTGGTAACGTTTCAATAATCTTTTTTATCAATATCTACTTTGTTTTTATATATAGTTTAGCTTAAACTGCGTTTTTTTTTTTGTTGCTGTGTAGTGTACAAGAGGCCATATTCAGAAGAGTTTATGAAGTTTTGTCTTGAGCGATTCGAAGTTGGGATTTGGTCCTCCGCTTGCGAGTTAGTCTCTTCATTTTCCCATCGTTATTAATACTGATTAAAACTGAGTTCTTTGAGCTTTATAGTGTACGTTGATATGGTTCTTTATTTGTTTTGACTAATTAATAGGAATAACGTTGATATGGTTCTAAGCATTGTTCTCGAAGATTTGGAAGATAAGCTCTTGTTTGTATGGGTAAGAGTAGACTTGTATATTTAGATTTGTAAGTGACCATTTATACACACACTCTCTGATGGTACACTTTGTTTATGTACACTTTCTGACACTTTGTTTTATGACCAAAAAAAGTGTACCGACAGTGGATTTAAGACATTAGAGAACAGTAAGAAGCCTATGTTCTTTAAGGATCTCTCTAAAGTGTTTCAGTGCTTCGACGACTTCTCTGCTTCGAACACCATCTTCATTGATGATGAGCCCTACAAAGCTCTTCTGAATCCGGTAAAAAAAAACTTTAATTTCTCTAATTATGATTCTTAATTATTGATCAGTTCAGTTCAGTTTTTATATATTTTCTTTTTCTTTTGGTAATTAATTAATCAGTTCAGTTATTTGTTTTTAACTTTAATTAACTGATCTTGCTGTGCATGCAGGACAATACTGGTCTGTTCCCATTGAGCTATGATGCTTCTAACAAAAATGATAATTTACTTGGTATGCAAAGTTATAAACTTGTGATGTTCATCTCTTATCATCAGACATGCTTTTTAGTTATGGTTGGATTTTTCTTGATTATGAATTTATGATATAGATCCCGAAGGAGAGTTCTGCTCTTACTTGGATGGTCTGGCCAAATCATCGGATGTTCAAGCTTATATCAAAGAGCATTCTTTTGGACAGCCCAAGATCGATTCTTCTCATCGTGATTGGTCTTTCTACCGCAATGTTTCAAAGATTGCCTCTTAATCTTTGCATATATTTTCAGTTTGTTGAAGTTTGTTGAAGTTTCGTATTCTCAATAATGCCCTTCTTATGGCTTACTACTGAACTCTTATTCCAATTCTAATAATAAAGTTACATCACTTATGTTCATCTTTTGTTAAATCCTCGCAATTGTTTGAAATTAAGCAAGGTATACGATATGTTTAGACAAAGAGAAGCAATATGAAAAATAGTTTAATCTTATTCATTGGATTGTAAACAAACCAATGTGCTGAATGCTTAGAATTTCAAAAGGATAGATAATAAATAGATATAGAATTTAAAAAACTTATTAACTTTAAAGTCTTTATTAGTTCAATATTAAAAGTTGCTGATGAGCCTACTTCTTGCTGTGCCACCCTAGACTCAGGATGGAGCTTCCCGTTCCTGGCTGTGCAACTTTTCCTGTTGATGAGGAAGGCAGCTCGCTTGGATTTCTAGGAGCAATACTCGCAGCTTGGGACTCATCGTCTTTCTTGTGAGAGATGTTAGGGCCTCTCGAGTCTTGTTGTTGGACTTGTACCATCATAATTGAGACAGCCATTGAGTTTGGTATCCTGGCTGAAATATTCACAGTTTGTGACCCGTCGCTCCTGTTCTGAGAGTGAGAAGAGTCGATTACCATGTCTGGTTGTCGGACTTGTCCCCTGGCAGAGGAATCCAGTTCCCGCGGGACAGTTGGTACAACCATCACAGCTTTGGACTTATCATTTCGGCCGCCGCCTATCATATCTTGTTGTTGGACTTGTCTTGAGGAGGAAGCCAATGACTGTGGAATAACGGGTGCAACAGCCAACGGATGGCTCTCACTCTCAGCGATTCTCCTCTCAGGCGGGTTTGTGACCAACGGCCAGAAACTGCCAACCACAACCTGTAATAATGAATCATAATAAGATAGTTTCAAAACCATTGAACCACAAATAAAGAAGATGGTGTTTGTTTCTTACTTGGACTGGACCTGCTGCAGTGAGACTACCAACTAAAACACCAGCAAAGAGGGCTGCATCTGCTCCACCAATCGTAATCCGCCAGTCTCCCGTCTTCACTTCTCCGCTCTCCAATGTCGCCATTGAACTATTCAGAGATACTATGGTATACACATCCTACACCAAAATGTCATTACAACGTATCCAAATGCATGGTATACAATTTGAAATACCAACATGCAAGTTAAGACAACTCATTAATTAATCTATATATATCTAAGACCAATTTTTCTAAGCATCCTTCCAACATGAACCATTGAGTTATAAGATTCCAAGATTGGACTGCAAGACCGAGTTCATCATATTATACCTTAAACGTCACGACTTCACGGGATATAAGGAGCGATTGAATCTTGATGTTAGCAACCAAACCATTTGCCGACAGCACAGTTATTCCACGAGAACCATTTGCCGTGAAAGACATAATCCTTTCGATTATATCCTGTATAAAAACCATAAATATTTACAAAAACATCCCATCTAGCTTCAACACATATATGATATATACTAAGAGTCACTCAAGGACCAAATAGCTCTTGAAGCAAATAAACAAAGCTGTTATATTAGTACTTGACACATATATGATACCCTCATCACCCGCTACCTACGATTGAACAGTATGTGTAACCAAGTAGAGATAAATACCAATGTTACGTACACGTCACAATAACCAAAAACTACAAATGAATGAAGAATCTTACTGTTATCGTATGTTGTAAAACTAATTTAAAAGATCCGATATTTATGTAAACCACTTTACTCACAATATATTGATAATTCATTAAAGTTAGCCCATATAAATTGACTGACTTAAATAAATTTGCTTACCTTCTATGCTAAAAAGAATCTAAAACCATAGCTCCATCAAAAACTCGAGTTAAACTGGGCTAAAATTTTTGTTAAAGAGTATTTGTTATAATACATGTTTACGTAAATTAAAACTATATATATGGTGTGTTTTTAAAGAGCCTTCGTTATACATATATGTATTCTAACCATGTTGTGGATCGGAGGATTGATGAGAAATGTTTTAAACCTTGATCGAAGGATATATAGTATAAAAAATTAATCTAAATCAAAATCCACAGTTAAGAAACACAAACAATAGTTTTTCAACAACAAGAAATGAAATAAATAAACAGGTATGCATAAGTTTTATATACTTACCTCTCCTGTGTTAACTGTTAAGAGATGCGGCGTGAAGTCCCCTCCTCCCAAAATCATAGACAAGTCAATGATGTCATCACCTCCAATCCAAAAAAAAAAACATCCAAATCAAAACCCGAAGATCTAATATAGCAAAAGAAAGACTACAAGGGATTTTTCCAAGAAATTTCCATTTGACTGAACAACGTAACCCTAAATTCATTTATTTCTCTAATCGTTATATATGTTTATATTTCCTAGCACAAGATCGACATATAGCAGATTAATTTTGTTGTCCCCTCGTCAATAACGAAACTCATATACATACAGTTAATATTGTAAATGAGCCCAAAGCAATACCTGCACTAATGGTCGTCAACGACGACGACCTCTTCTTTCTTCTTCTTCTTTGATCAGAAGGTGACCTCTTCTTTTGTGTCCCATCTCTACTGAGGAACTTCCCTTTTGCATCGCGCCCGTAAATGATACCTCTCCTCCCCTTCGTGCTGGTGGAGCCATCCTCTACGGTGACTGGTGCCGCTACGGGAGTCTGCGTGACCGGAGAGGGAGAGATATGCCTTGATGATGAGTTCAAGACTGACAAGCGAGTGCGGGTCCTGTTTAGAGCCGTGATTTTGTTTTGTGCAAAGTTAAGATCCATGATAAGAGACTGGAAATGAAAGGGGAATTCGAGGGAAGATTTTTTTTTTTGGGTAAGACACAATTCGAGTGAAGATAGAGATATAGCTAGATTTTGTGATTTATAAACTCTTCGAGGTCATTGTATATATAGGGAAATTAAAGATAGTTTGGAAAAAAAAAAAAATTAGCCGTTTCATAATTATTATGTTGCATGCATGTGCCAGTTTGCAAAAACTGTATATCTTTTATGTATTGTGTATGTATAGATATTAATAAAAATAGCATTTTAAAAAGTCTAGTAATAATTATATAAAAAAGATAAATAAATTACAATATTGTCTGTCTAAATAAACTTTGACTTTTTAATTTATTTATAAAGATAAGAAAGTTTAATTAATGACTTTACTGAAATTAGATTAGTACATTTAAAAGAAATTAATTAATAATAGATTCGATAAACCTTTTGTCACCATAAATTCAATAAATCTAGTTAAAATAAATTGATAACTTAGATAATTTGGATTAAAATTGATAAGTATGTGTATAAGATAACATATGTTACAAAAAAATGGATACAATTGAATACATGTTTAGTAAAGACTTTTTTATTTAATGCATCTGCTGATCAAATATTTTAAACATTATTATGGCTAAATTTCTATTTTAAAAATTATTTTGTCGCTAAATTCTTACGTAGTATTATGGAGAGGTAGTTATAAACGGTTTAAATACCGCTAAAAAAACTGAAATTCCAAGTATCGAAAATAGTTTACTAATTCTATATTTGACACTTTACAGTTATTCATATGTTACAAAAAATGGATATAATTGGATACATGTTTAGTAAAGAGTTTTTTTATTTAATGCATCGATCGATCAATTACTTTAACCATTATGACTAAATTTCTATTTTAAAAGTTATCTTGTCGTTAAGTTGTTACGTAGTATTATGGAGAGGTCGTTATAAACGGTTTAAATACCGTTAAAATATATAGAATTCCACGTGTCTAAATTTAGTTTACTAATTCCATATTTGATACTTAAAACCTATTGTAAAATTTTTAAAATTTTTTTAACAAATTTTAAAATTTTATTTTAGGTTTCAACTCAACAATATATAACTCTAATTACTGCATACACATACAAAATAAAAACAGAAATAAACAAGCTAACTATAGTCAAAACTACAAATATTTGAAAGACTATCCAACTCTAGTTACATATTTATATACCATAAGATTGATCGAACTAATATGTCGACACACATATATAACAAATGAACATTAATAGTATAGAAATTGTATAAACAAGTGAATATTTAATTGTATTAATTGTATAATATTTTTTTTCATTACTTATACTAGAAAGTCTTTATTCAATGGATGTTAAATTGCATATATTCAGGAACTAATTTTTAAAAATAAAATCATGAATTAAATTTGGCTGAGTTAAATTATTTCAGTTCAGCTGGCTATGTTTCTACATTTATGTAACGAAACAGAGAAAGTATTTGTTTTTTTTTTATTGGCATACAACAGTAATTAAACTTGGATTTGTTATATAACTAATAGAAATCATTTTATTAAACAATGTCAGAAAATATAAAATTTAGGAGTTTGAATCAGTAGGACCAAATACCCTAAAAGCAAAATCGTAAAAAATGGGAAAGAAAAAAAAAAAGGAATCAAAAACGACGGTTTCTTTTTCAGTGGAAGCAAAATACACGAGTATAGTTTGTAGTTATCTCTCATTTTTAAAAAATTATAGTAACGTCTAAACAGGGAATAAGACAAAGGAGAAAAAAAAAAAAAAGATTTTTACCAGTTTTGATAAGTTCAAAGAACCTTTACGTTATTCAAAAAGAGAAAGAAATTGGTATATACACGGAAACACATCAACGACAAAAAAAAAAAAAAAGGTATTCTAGTAAAACAAAGACTGGCAAATATTTCTTGCCATTGAAACCGATGAATAATGTGCTGTAACGTATTAACGCCTCTTTCCAAACTCATAACTCATAAAAAGACTTTTTTGACATCTAGCTCTTCCCAGTTTTGAAGTATTTTTCATTTTGTGTTGATTACAACATTAGAATCCTTCATAAAATAAACTATTGTTCACTTTTAAGCCCATTACCCAATGCCCAACAATTCCATGTGCCAACGATAAAACCAAAACACACATACTAAGCCGACCCAAACGGAAAGAGTCTTGCTGAATGATATTGACCCAAAAGAGAAGTGTTTGTCCAAAGTAATTTTGAGATGACCCAAACTCTCTACTCTTTAACTTTCCTATGAATAAAAAACTCTCAAACTCTCCACATTGTTGACGACAAATTCAACAAGTATCCAAAGCTGACACTCTCTAGTGGTAAAACACAGAAGTTTTATTTATAACTAGTTACAGTTGTAGTTGTATATGTATAATTAGATTGTAAATCACTTTTTTATAAAAATATTCATCAATGTATTAAGATAATTGTTTTAAGTAGGAATAAACACAAACAGTGCAGATTTTTGGATCGAGCAACCTACGATTTTAAAACTTTGATTAGTAAGAATGGAGGATGTAAAAACTTTAGTAAAAATTACTATGATCAGATAGCCTTTTAAACCAAGATAAAAATCACAACGCCAATTGCGCCTATCATTCCTCCTTTTAGGCTTTCTATAATAATTTAACTTTTTAAATTAGTTAAGGGGTCTCAAGAAAATGTCGGGTTGGTAAAAAATAAAAATAAGAGTGAGAGCTTGAGGGAGAAAAGAAAAAGAAAGTGCAAAGCTGACTTTGTTTTCCAAACAAAATCATCAACTGTCGCGTCGTACCAATCATGGCTCCACCATGTTATTTGTTAATTTTTTTGTCGGCACACTCTTAAGTTAATTTGAAATTATTTGATTTTATAACACACAAAACAATAAAAACACTTTTTCTTTTACTTAAACCATATTTTCATACTCGAGATAGACCATGTTGGTAAATGTTTTATTGACTATGTGTTGTGTATTAGTGGCAATGGCACATACTAGAGAGTAGAGACTACCAAAACAAATTTGTAAGCTAAAAGAAACATGACATTTGTTTGTATATGTTGTAACTCATTTGAATATGTCAGCATTCTTGAATTTATAAACAGTGAACCGACTTTCAAACATTATTGGTGTAAAAAAAGAATACTAAAATGTTATAAATTTATGTTTACTCAACATCCAAATAGAGAAACGAATTGCACAAAATAAAATTTAAATGCTCTCAGAAAGAGACAACAAGTTAAAGCAATGTACATATACAGTGCCCCAACTTTTTTCAAAGTTTGGGGTAAACTTTTTTATTCGAGGGCGTAGGGTTATGTTCACCCACACCATAGAGTGGAAAACATCAATCATTCATTCACACAACCACCACCATTCCTACTTTTTTACCTTTTTCTCACTAATCATTTACCTTCATCTCCTTCTTTGTAACATATCTATCAAACCAGATCTTAAAAAAAAAAACTGATTAAAGAACATTTGATTGGTGTCGATACAAATGCGAATTCACTTGAACAAATCCATATGTTTTATATGCAAATTTAACATAGGAAGGTACATTATTCTTCATGTGTTCTGTTACTAATCACTGCTATGTACGTAACTTTTGTTTTTTCACTTTCTTCACTTTTTGTTTTATTACTTTCTCTTTCTCCCTTTGTTTCTAGACTCACACTTCTGACACCGCCTGCATTCAAAAAACACAACACAACAGATCAGACCATTACAAATTAAAAAAAAAAAAAAAAGCAAAAGATTCCACAGCTTTGTCGTTATTACCAATCTCTGTTTTTACAAAACGATACAGTTTCCTCTCTTCACACTCACTCACTCTTCTCTTTCCCGCTCACTCACTCATCCGCCATGTCTATCAAACCACTTCCTTACCTCATCCTCCTCCTCCTCCTTCTCCAACTCTCAATCTCCTTCGCTCAAAACGACACAAACGCACTCACACTCTTCCGTCTCCAAACCGACACACACGGCAACCTCGCCCGTAACTGGTCAGGCTCCGACGCTTGTTCCTCCTCATGGCAAGGCGTTTCTTGCTCACCATCATCACACCGCGTCACCGAACTCTCTCTCCCTTCTCTCTCGTTACGTGGACCTTTAACCTCTCTCTCCTCCTTAGACCAGCTCCGTTTCCTTGACCTCCACGACAACAGACTCAACGGCACCGTTTCACCTCTCACGAACTGTACCAACCTCAGACTCGTTTATCTCTCCGGCAACGATCTCTCCGGTGAGATACCTAAAGAGATCTCATCTCTAAAACGAATGATACGTCTTGATCTCTCTGATAACAACATCCGTGGAGTTATACCTAGAGAGATCCTCGGGTTTACCCGGGTTTTAACGATCCGGCTCCAGAACAACGAGTTAACGGGTCGGATCCCGGATTTTTCTCAGATGAAGTCGCTTCTTGAGTTGAACGTTTCGTTCAATGAGCTTCACGGTAACGTCTCCGACGGTGTGGTGAAAAAATTTGGAGAATTGAGCTTTTCCGGTAACGAAGGATTATGCGGGTCGGATCCTTTACCGGGTTGTACTTTCACAAACGACCCGGAATCTTCCAACACGGATCAGATTGTTCCGTCGAACCCTACCTCGATTCCGCATTCTCCGGTTATCGCAGAAGAACCGAGAATTCACGGTCACAGAGGGGTTAAACCGGGAATAATCGCGGCGGTTATAGGTAGTGGTGTTGCGGTTATTGTTTTGGTTTCTTTCGGTTTTGCTTTCTGTTGTGGGAGATTAGACCGGACCGGTGGAGGATCCAAAACCGGAAGCGTAGAGAGTGGTTTCGTCGGAGGAGAAGGGAAGAGACGAAGCAGTTACGGGGAAGGAGGAGAGAGTGATGCGACGTCGGCGACAGATAGGAGCAGGCTTGTGTTTTTCGAGAGGAGGAAACAGTTTGAGCTCGAGGATTTGTTGAAAGCTTCTGCGGAGATGCTTGGTAAAGGGAGTTTAGGGACGGTGTACAAGGCGGTGTTAGACGACGGCTCAACGACCGTAGCGGTGAAGCGGCTTAAAGATGCGAATCCTTGTCCGAGGAAAGAGTTTGAGCAGTATATGGAGATTATTGGTAGGCTTAAACACCAAAACGTTGTTAAGCTCAGAGCTTATTACTATGCTAAAGAAGAGAAGCTCTTAGTTTATGAGTATCTCCCTAATGGAAGCTTACACTCACTTCTTCATGGTAACGCTTTAACTTTTATCAATTGGGTCACTCGTTATGAATTTTATCACATTAGGGTAATCAAAGTTTTCATATTTGTGAATGGTGTTTATTAGGGAATCGTGGACCTGGAAGGATTCCATTGGACTGGACTACGAGGATTAGTCTAATGTTAGGAGCAGCGAGAGGATTAGCGAAGATTCACGATGAGTATAGCATTTCAAAGATCCCTCACGGCAATATCAAATCATCTAATGTGCTTTTGGACAGAAACGGTGTCGCATTGATAGCGGATTTCGGTTTATCACTTTTGCTAAACCCGGTTCACGCTATCGCCCGGTTAGGAGGCTACCGTGCGCCGGAACAGTCAGAGATCAAACGGCTATCTCAGAAAGCTGACGTGTATAGCTTCGGTGTGTTGCTTCTAGAGGTTTTAACAGGGAAAGCTCCCTCGATGTTCCCGTCTCCGTCGAGACCTAGATCAGCGGCGTCGGTGGCTGTGGAGGAGGAGGAAGAAGCGGTGGTCGATTTGCCCAAGTGGGTTAGGTCGGTGGTGAAGGAGGAATGGACGGCGGAGGTGTTTGATCCGGAGCTTTTGAGGTATAAGAACATTGAAGAGGAGATGGTGGCGATGCTTCATATCGGACTAGCATGCGTCGTGCCGCAGCCGGAGAAAAGGCCAACGATGGCTGAGGTTGTTAAGATGGTTGAGGAGATTAGAGTTGAGCAATCTCCGGTGGGTGAGGATTTTGATGAGTCGAGAAACTCAATGTCTCCGTCGTTGGCTACTACCGAAGACTGCTAAGTTTGGTTTTCGTCAGTGGCTTTTGTAGTAATATGTATCGTTTGGATCTTGGTCGATTTTAAGGTTTCTTGCCTTGAATCCTCGATTTGCAAACTTGTCGGAGTTTTTTTTAGTTATGTTTTTGTGTCGTCGTCACTGTACTAATGTGATTTCGTAACGTTGTGGGTTTTGTGGATTTATAAAAGCCGTTTCTAATATGCGTTAAAGGCCCATTAAGGCTCATATGTCGTCTTAGGTTAATTAGCAAATAGCAATTGCTAATTTTGATTATTGAATTGAACCTAAAACTCGAACGCACATTGATTAATTGCTTCTAGAACGGTGGATGCTATTATGTCCACTCGTAAATTGTCTTCTTGGTTGAAGAGTCAGCCCTTTGGATTTGACCTTTCACGTACCTTTTGAGCCCATAGGTTATGATTGGCATCTGTATTAACTAAATTAACGAATGGTCAAGCACATGATTAGCCAATATAATTAGAGACAAATACCATGGATTCCTTTTTTTTCATTTCTAGAAGCGAATCTTTAACAAACAAAAAACAGTTTTTAACATGATGGGTTTTCTGATAGTTGAAGTGTTAAACCATAAAGTTTCAATGGTAACAAAAATAGATTCGTTATTTAAAATCATAATACAATCATGAAAAAATTAGCATCATTACACCATAAAGACAAGTTTAATGGTATTTAATTTGACCCCTTCCCCACGAAAAATTAAACTTGGGGAAGAATACTAAAACCAGCTACGTTGCTCCTCATTTGCTGCTACCACGTGTACGACTGAGACCGTCGTTGTGAGCTCATTGACATTTGTAGATCCCATTTCTAGATGTTCATTAAAATCACCTAATTTATAAATCCAGTCCTTCTACTTTTAGACTTTCTCCAAGTTTTTCACTATTTTTTAAAAAATATAATAAAAAATACTTAGTATCCAAAACAATGTTAGATGGATAAAAGATTAAGTTTATTCCCTTATGTTTATAGAAAGAGTGAATGATTTATTTGAATATTCTACTATTTTTAAAGGTAAAATTTTATCGTGTATTGACTGTTGAATTTATATAGAACTTTTATAATTCAACGATTCTACAAATTACCAAAATAAAAATAATCTGTGTATCATAAAAAAAAAAAACAAATGAAGGATAAGTTTGCATTAGATAGTGAACCGTTTAGGGGGTAAAATTAGCAAAAACAAAAGTTGATGGCTTCTTTTTCAACATTTTGTTTTTGTTGTGTGCTATTTAAACAAATACTGCGTCGTATTTGGAGGCATATTCGCCGGTCAAGCGTATCAAATAATATAACCAAACGCGCACACTTTTCTCCGCCTCTTCTCCACTCCCAGATTCCTCTCCGTCTCTTTACCGTCACCGTATACCGTCGCCTGAGATCTACGAATTCCGATCAGCAACTATGCATTCGAGTCATCTCCTTCTCGAGGAACCGATCAGGATGACTTCAATCCTGGAGCCTTCCAAATCAGTGAGCTATTTTATATAATTTTCTCCTTCTGTGATTGTTTTCTTTATTTCCTTAGTAAGCGTTTGGATCTGTTGCGAAGTGACTAGTATGAGATTAGGTTTTTGATCTGCTTGATTGGCTGTTATCGCAGAGTTTCTTCCCGGCTTTGACTAAGATTGTTGGGACTCTAGGTCCCAAGTCACGATCCGTCGAGGTGATTGCTGGTTGTCTCAAAGCTGGAATGTCCGGTAAATAGCATCACTGTGTTTTTTGAGACGTGATTTGCTTTTTGAGGTTCTCTCAATGTTTATTGATGTATTGGTTCTTTGTTTTGGCAGTGGCTCGATTCGATTTCTCGTGGTGTGATGCAGACTATCACCAAGAGACGTTGGAGAATCTAAAGATTGCTGTGAAGAGCACTAAGAAGCTTTGTGCTGTATGTTGTTCTCTTTTTTTTCTGGTTTTTGATCTTTGGATTTGGCAAGATGATTAGTTGGTAAAATGCTTTAAACTTATGGATTGCTAGGTTATGCTAGACACTGTGGGACCTGAGTTGCAAGTTATTAACAAGACTGAGAAAGCTATTTCTCTTAAAGCTGATGGCCTTGTGACTTTGACTCCAAGTCAAGATCAAGAAGCTTCCTCTGAAGTACTTCCCATTAATTTTGATGGGCTAGCGAAGGTTCTATATATAAACCCTTACTGTGTAGTTTTTTTTGGAGGAGATGATAATTGGCTTTTTCTATATAGGGGTTTGATGGATTTTTATTTGTTTGATTTATGCAGTCAGTTAAGCGTGGTGATACTATCTTTGTTGGACAGTATCTATTCACTGGTAGTGAAACAACTTCAGTTTGGCTTGAGGTACTAAAAAATAGTTTGCTTATGGAATTACTCTACGGTGTTCTCTGAAATTTGATTTTTAGACTTATAAATGGTTGTGTTGTGAGAAGATTTAACCATTTAAACAAACCTTCAGGTTGAAGAAGTTAAAGGAGATGATGTCGTTTGTGTGTCAAGGAATGCTGCTACTCTGGGTGGTCCCTTGTTCACATTGCACGTCTCTCAAGTTCACATTGATATGCCAACCCTCACTGAGAAGGATAAGGAGGTCAGTGTTGCTTAGAATTTGCATATCTCAATGACCATTTTGCTCCGTCTCATAATATTCTAGCTTATTTGATTGAGTGTTTTAACCTTTTTTGGTTCCGATTCTCTTCTAGGTTATAAGCACATGGGGAGTTAAGAATAAGATCGATTTCCTCTCATTATCTTATTGCCGCCATGCAGAAGACGTTCGCCAGGTTCATTTTTTTTTTTTTTCATAACGTTTTTTCATACTGCCTTTTAAGTGTGACTCCTCTATTTACTTACTAGTAGTTCCGAGCTTCTGATACGCTTGAATGATCACTTTTTCTGTACAATACAGGCTCGTGAGTTGCTTAACAGTTTGGGTGACCTCTCTCAAACACAAATATTTGCGAAGATTGAGAATGAAGAGGTAAGTTAATTGCATTCATTTTTTCTTTACATGTCTCCCTCTGCAACTTTCATTGGAATTGGGGATGGTGCTGTTAGTGTTTACATATGTGAATTTGATTATAGGGATTGACCCACTTCGACGAAATTCTACAAGAAGCTGATGGCATTATTCTATCTCGTGGGAATTTGGGTATCGATCTACCTCCGGAAAAGGTATGATGATGGTCACTCAAATCAATTTGTTTTGGTCCAAAAGCCACTCACTTTCAAATCAGATTGGTGGGTGTCTTATTAGACTATTAGTGATATTCTGGAGAGAAAGTGCTAAGTTGACCCTAAAACTTGCAGGTGTTTTTGTTCCAAAAGGCTGCTCTTTACAAGTGTAACATGGCTGGAAAGCCAGCCGTTCTCACTCGTGTTGTAGACAGTATGACAGACAATCTGCGGCCAACTCGTGCAGAGGCAACTGATGTTGCTAATGCTGTTTTGGATGGTATGTTTAGTCTAAAAAATGTGTATTTTGTACTGCTTAGATTTATAGGAAGGGGCACATATTTCTGGATCATAGTTTTGGTCATAACTTCAAGAGGCTTTCTTCCCTTTTATTTCTCACAGGAAGTGATGCAATTCTTCTTGGTGCTGAGACCCTTCGTGGATTGTACCCGGTGGAAACCATATCAACTGTTGGTAGGATCTGTTGTGAGGTAAGCTTTATCTTGTAGGTCTATAGTATTATTACTTCCATTGCCTTCTTAGCATCTCAATCTTCGTAGCCATGGTTTATCATCTGCTTTTATCTTATGCATATATGTATTTGTTTATAGGCAGAGAAGGTGTTCAACCAAGATCTGTTCTTCAAGAAGACTGTCAAGTATGTTGGAGAACCAATGACTCATTTGGAGTCTATTGCTTCTTCTGCTGTAAGTTTCTCTTCTGCGCTACCTAGAAAAGCTGAGGATTTTCTTTCCTATTGATCATTGCTAACCTTAGAGGCTTAATTTCTGCTTGATACCAGGTACGGGCAGCCATCAAGGTTAAGGCATCTGTAATTATATGCTTTACCTCATCTGGAAGAGCAGCAAGGTTCACCATTCTTTCCGGCTTAAACTATTCCTTCATTTAAATGCTGTTTAGCTGTCTACTGAATGTTTCTTCCATCTCTATGTAGGTTGATTGCTAAATACCGGCCAACTATGCCCGTTATCTCTGTTGTCATTCCCCGGCTTACGACAAATCAGCTGAAGTGGAGCTTTAGCGGGGCCTTTGAGGTAAACTTCACTCTGATTGTATGAATTTGGAAAACGAAATGGGATTTTTCTTATGCAACTTGCTGTATTCCAATATTCAGTGATTACAGTTGATACTTAATTATGCTTGCATATCCTATTTATCAATTGTCCACATTGATTCAAAGAGAATAGCATATTGCAGATTTTTTTTTTAAAGTTACACATGTAAAACCATTGTCATATATGACAACATTTTGATTATTTGTAAATTGTTGTCTCAGGCAAGGCAGTCACTTATTGTCAGAGGTCTCTTCCCCATGCTTGCTGACCCTCGTCACCCTGTAAGTCTCTATTACAAAAAAATTTGATTCATTGCAGTAAGAATCTTGCAAAATTAGTGTTGTGGTTACAATTGTAAATCTAGCCGGGTTGGAAACCGTATTTTCTCTAACGTAGTGTGAAATCCTATTGTTCAGGCGGAATCAACAAGTGCAACAAATGAGTCAGTTCTGAAAGTGGCTCTAGACCATGGGAAGCAAGCCGGAGTGATCAAGTCACATGACAGAGTTGTTGTCTGTCAGAAAGTGGGCGATGCGGCTGTGGTCAAAATCATCGAGCTAGAGGACTAGAAGAAGCAGAGTCAGGAGTGAGTCTCGTCTGTCTTTTCCTTTTTTGTTACTAATCAATTTTCTTTCCTTCACTAAAACTCTTGGTGCTTTCCAAGAAAATACTTGCGATTCTTGTTTCGCCGGCGATATGCTAGATATCGGAGTGAAAATATATATCTCCTGGACTTCTGATTTTGTATTTTAGGAGATTGATGTTTCCAAGTTATGATATAAACCACTTCCTACCTTATTCATAATATCTACATTCCTTAGTAAATAGTTCTATATCTATTTTCTTAGCCACATTGAGGTACCTAAAACTTTTATCAAAATATTGCAGTTGCTAGCCTCGCATACACTATCAAATAGTGAAATCTATGTGTTTGAACGATAAAAACTTAGAAATACGAAGACTATATGCAATTATAAGTTTCAATGCTATTACAATGAACTACAAATCTGCAAAAACGTGGAAGTTCTTGGAGTCGAGGGCAATGAGGCTAAGAGCTGCAATGGCAGCAGCAACAGACATCAAACTGAAGAAGACAACGTTGAGCCAGTGCCATAGCTTTTGCAAAGGATTGAGCTTATTGTTCTTAGCTTTATAGTACATGTGGTTGGCTAGAATGAATGTGAGAGGGAATGTGCTCACTGCACCCGTGAGGCTCATGAAGTCCCCGAGGAACGGTAAGAGCGCTGACAGAAGTGTGCTAACCGCTATGTACCCGCCTCTTGTCATGATCCTAAACAACAAGTTCTTTAAAGCCAGTGGGTTTCCTTTGATCCCAAACTTTGTGTCCATGTATTCATACGTTGGACTTGCAAAAATCTACAACAAAAACTGAGTAAGAACGGATTGAGTCACAAATAGCTTGAGTTTCTCTTGTTAATACCTTTCAAGGAGAAACTTACGTGCAAAGAGATAACGGATTGCAGGATAGCAGAGATGTTAGCAAGGGCTTTGACCCAAACTGGGCCATTAACGTTGTTTAGTAGATATGCCGAGGTTGAGGATCCGTAAGCCCAATATCCGACGAATACAACCGTGAACATCGGTAAAAGACCCACCGTGAATTGAAAGTATAGGGCCTTCATCATGTTTTTCACAACCGGTTGCTTTACTGTTGCCTATCATTGAGGGAAATAGATGTGTCAATAAAAAGGATCACTTATGCGTATGCGTTTACATGTGAAACGGTTTGTAAGAAAATCATATTTTGAAGTAAGTTTAAACATTTTAAGTAAGATTAAACCTGCATATCTAAATGCACACAAGTAAACTTCACCTGAATTTCTGGAAGCATCCCAGTGTTGAATACAAAAACTAGTGTTGCGGCTGCTCCAGTGATGGTAAAGAGTTTGTTTAGTGGTGATCCTTGTATCTCATAATCTCTTGAAGGTGCTTTGACTCCTACAAAAAAACAAAAACATAAAGGGAAGAAACTCAGTAGCTATAAACTCCATAACCTTATAGTAATGTCTGAAGCCTGATCATCATACCATCTTTAACCGATAGCACAATTGCTACAACGATATAGATGAGGCTGAGGAAGGTAGAAACCGCAAGCCAGATCCCAAGAGCAGATAAATGAGGAATACCAATAGCAAAAACCGCACAAATCAGACCAGCAATGGCTATAAAATGAGGTAGTTTCATGGCATGATCATCCCTGAAAAGCACATAAACGGCCTGCAAGGAAAACAGAACACACCTCAAGATAACTACCTTGGCTTACAAGAAATAAGAATTAAGAGAGAAAAAAGTTTACTACCTTTAAGGCAGAACCAGCTAGAATGATGAATCCACAATTAATCATGAAAAGATTGACATATTGCAACACCCATGTTAGACGATAAGCCTTTCTACCGTAAATGAACCCCGCGAGGTCTCTATAACGGATGTGCCTTTTGCCACCAAACTCATGAAGCTTTGCTATGAGAGTGTTTGCATAGAGTGAGATAGCAGTAGCAAGAATAAGACCAAGCACACCACCAATCCATCCTAAAGGAACCATGACTGTTCCTGAATATCCCAACACGTATGCGCTGTTTACACTTGTTGTCAGAACGAACGCTGCCTGGAACCATGAATCTGTACATTCCAAGAAAGATACTACTTATTAGCTTCTCCCACTATGCGACCATATCTATGCACTTATGCAGTAGAAAGCAGAGTTTTGCCTCCCCAATCTTATGGTTGTAAAACGTTTTCAGGGGTAGAGAGATATATATGCTTAACATTGAAACCAAAAAGAAGGGAGAAAGCGAATTACACACCGCTGCTAATCTGATGAGCAGTGTCAGGGATTTCGATATCAACATCTTCTCCGACATTGTTTATGCGGTTCTTTGAGTTCATTGTTTTTAAATTGTTATTGTGTCTCTGGAGCTAAGAAGAGCCTTTCTCTTTATAATAACAGATGGTCGGTAACAATCGATCAGAAAAGACTATGGTGTGAAAATAAGAAGTGGCAGAGTAGATAATTAAAAGGTTTTAGAAATGACAAGTTGTTGAACAGTTTCAAACAATGAGGTGAACCGGAGATATTTCCTTTGGAATTGAGTGGTTCAAAGCTAGACACAAAAACCTGCATTATTCACAACCATTTACTGCAAAATGGGAATAATGTATGAACAAAGTCTACTAATAAAACAGAAAACTACATGATAGTAATGTTGGACATATCACAAAAACAATCAAGAATACACACCAAATCTGTAAATATATGTGGCTGTGGAGATAATACACGCTTTAAATGTTTCTTTAGACCGTTGAAGTGATAGAGATATGTATAGGGGAAGTGAGTGAGTGTAGGTAGGTTGATCCTTAAAAAAGATTTTTTTGGACATTTATGCCGTCTTGTTGTTAGGCAAAATAAGACTTCATACGAAAATATGTAATAAGACACAAAAAGACAATTAATAAAGTCAAAAAGTTTGAGAGTACTAATTTCTTGTTTTAGAGTTTTGACATTTTAATCGTTTGGTTTGGTTATTTAAAACGTAGCTGAGAGAGCCTGAGACTACACATTTCTTATAACTTTTGACATTTTTCTTGTTTGAATACTTAAAAATCATTATTTTTCAAATGTGACATCCCAATCAGATTAACATCCGTTGTCACTGAAATAATTTGTTTTTTTTTTTCTTCTAAAGTATGTATAACACTGATAAGTCTGATCATACATCCAATTCTAGAATTTAAAGTCTTTATTTTTGGTCAATCATTTTTAATGATCCCTAAATGGTTTAAGGATTTATAAAGGACGTAAGTAGGTAAAGAACAAAAGCGCCCGTGGCCTAATGGATAAGGCGTTTGACTTCTAATCAAACGATTGTGGGTTCGAGTCCCACCGGGCGTGCCTACTCTTTTTTTAGTTTCCATTATTAATAGAAATGGGCCCATTTCTTTTGACATTTTTGTCGGCCTATTCATACTCTATTTGTAATGGTCGGTTTGTTATCTTGTGAGAGTAGTTTAGTACAAATAATATTGCTAATCATTTAGCTAATAAGCCTTTTAATTAAATCACACTCTTCCGTCATCGATATCGCCACGTGTCAGCCGTCGATCTTCGTCTCTTCCCACGTAACCCTTTCTTCACTTTCGGAAAAAAAATCGAAGCTCTCTCAGAGTCAGAGAGATCGACGACGACATGAGATAGAAACAGAGCACTCTCACTTCTTTCTCCATTGGTTATGGCTCTCGAGCATCATCATCATCATTACTTCTAGGCGAGCGAGGTTTTTTTTAGATAAGGCCATGGGGTCGTCCTTCTCGAACCTCAACGGTGACTCTAACGGTATCGCAACCGGACCGAGTCTCGGAGATATACCAGAGAGCTGCGTTGCTTGCGTGATTCTTCACCTAACTCCGCCGGAGATTTGCAATCTAGCTCGTTTGAATCGAGCATTTCGTGGCGCGGCTTCGTCTGATTCTGTGTGGGAGAAGAAGCTTCCAAGTAATTACCATGATTTGCTTTGTTTATTGCCTCCTGAGAGGTATCAGAGTAGTAGTCTCTCTAAGAAGGATATTTTCGCTTTGCTCTCTCGTCCTATCCCTTTCGACGATGGTAATAAGGTTTGTTTTGTTTGTTCAAACTTTGCCTTTGATTGGATTTGGAATTTGGAAATTAGGGCTTTTCTTGTGTGTGTGTGTGTGTGTTTTGGGAAGCTATCTCTAAGGTTTTAAATCTGATAACAATGTGTGTTTTGTGTTGATGATATTGCTTCAGGAAGTGTGGATTGATAAATTGACAGGAAGGGTTTGTATGGCGATTTCGGCTAAAGGAATGGCTATTACTGGAATTGAAGACCGCAGATATTGGAATTGGATTGCAACTGATGAATCAAGGTACATATTGTTTGATCCTTAGTTCTCAGTTTCTGCTAGGTTTAGAACTTGTTTGAAAGTTTGCTTGAGCGTTAACACTTTTGATGAGTGGTCTATCTATATGTATGTGATTCAGCTAGCTTTTAGGTTTCGAATAATAGTATTGCTATGGTCTATCAAGACTTGCAGAATGGTTAGGCTAATGACAATATCAAGTTTATGCAGCAGAGGATATGAATTCCATTAGAAAGTTGAATACTACACTGATGAAGGTTGTTTATGTTAAGACTCGAAAATCATAAAAATAGTGTCTGCGGATCACTGAGCAACACTAGATTCATTGACAGGTTCCATGTTGTAGCCTACTTACAGCAGATTTGGTGGTTTGAAGTAGATGGGATGGTGAGTTTTAACCTTCCTCCTGGTGTATATTGTCTATCATTCAAAATACATCTTGGGAGATTCTCGAAAAGGTTGGGAAGACGTGTTTGCCATTTCGAACACACACACGGTTGGGAGTTGAAGCCTGTTCGGTTTTCGCTTTCAACTTCAGACGGACAAGAGGCGTCATGTGAGTATTACTTGGCTGATAAGGAAATGGGTGGAGGAAGAGGATACTGGAGAGAGTATAAGGTTGGAGAATTTGTTGTTGGTTGCTCGGAAACATCAACTGAAGTCCGATGGTCGATGAAACAGATTGATTGCACACATTCGAAAGGTGGAATTTGTGTGGATTCGGTCTTTATTATCCCGATTGAGGTGAAGAGACGCAAGAAAAGGAAAGCTGCTGTGAAATAAATAGTTAGAAAGACGGAATTGTATACATCACACTTTTGCATATACTACATGCTTTTGAATGTATTACTTGTTTATCTTCTTGATATGGGGTCTTGAATTAGGCATAGCATTGTGAATTCGATCGAGTTATTGTTTATAACTCCGTTTTCAAATTATCTTTTACTTTGGTGTAAATCCTTTGTTAGATATAGTATACGTTGTAGTAGATAGGCTCTGACTATTCTAACTTGAAAGATAAAGAGGGTCTTGTTCAATTGTAAGGACCATCCCTTCTTTGGAAAGGACCACTAGAGTTAATTGTTAAAACGTGTATTCTGCTATTCCAAAGTCTATTTCCTATTGAATGAATTTTGATTTTTGTTTACAAGATGGAGGAGGAGACAAGCTGACAATTTCGTCTTAAATTAATTACCCCCCAAACAAAAGTAAAAATGGCAAAAGAAAAAGTCAGGTTCTGTCTTCCTTCACTGTGGCACTTGACAGTCCAAAGTAGGCAAAGTACTAAACTTAATCGTCAAATTTGTCTGAAAAACAAAACTTATACACTAGTTATAAATTTCACCATGCTCTTTCTTATATATAGCAAGTACGTTTTATACTGGAAACATTAACCGTTGGTTTTGGTTTTTAACTAACATGGTATCTGTGTCAAGAATATATAAAGTTAACTTGAAAAAGTAAGAAATAATTCTATTGAGACTGACTCTTCTTTATACGAAATTCTTCTGTAAATGACATATAGACTCTCTTGAGCTTTTATTTCTCTGTAATATTGGTCCTCCTTTAGTTTATTATCATTTCTACTTTTTACTATTTAGTTTACTATTTACTCACCCATTTTATTAGCTTTTACTACTCTCTCAATTACAATTGGAAATGTACGTGACAATAATAATTTAAGTATCTCGATCCCAAAGTGTTGAATTTCCGATAGATTTTAAGTTTTGACAGACTTTAGTTATAGGCCAGCAGATAATAAGTACATCTCTTTGGCATCTTTGATTATCCATCATGTGCATGATGGTAAATTATTCTTATTAAAAGTAACTTTAATCGTAGTTCTCTTGATACTATTTATCCAACATTGATGGTCAAAAATATTTTCGATCCGATATTATAACAATTTTTGTCTTCTTAAATGACCCAACTCTTATTTTGCTAGCATTGGTAGGATTTTTGTTCACTTTCATATAGATATATGAAATGAGCCAAACTAAAAGTTTAACCAATTACTTGAGAGTTATGATTGTTCACTTTCATAAAGGTTTATACTAATGCTTTATTTTCACTAATGGCATGACTTGTGTCTTGCGACTCTTTTCTTTTTTCCCGTCAATATGATTATAACATGTTTATCTAATTATAACGTTTTTTGCCGTAGAAATTGATTTTGGGAAATGTAACTTGTGCTTGAAATTTCAGCTTTATCCAACCATATACTTATATATTCGATATAAGAATTCAACATTTCTTCAAGATTCGTTGCATCATTCCATTTCAAACAACTGTATACTTTATCACCGGATCAATACAAAAAAAAAAACTCGTAGATCGATATGATGATACTATTTTCACTAGTGCACTGTGCTCCCAAATTCTGTCAGGATCAGAATTGGACCCTTCTGAAGTTCTGATCTATCTGTTCGAGTAGCACCCTGCAGCTCCACAGTGTTAAATAAAGATTGTGGGGACTTTATTACAAATACATACAAAGAGATAAAAACTGGAGGCTATGTTATAGATTGAGAGTAGAAGTTTGAATTGATACAATGTCAGAGTGGTGGTTGATTAAGGTAGAGAGAGTGATCGACATTTGTATAAAAAGTAGAATCTGGACCATTCTCTCTTTTCTTTTTCACCTCTACACCTTACTGTTACTTTCTCAACTCACTACTTCTTCAGTTCTTCATATTTGTACACTGATATCCACATTAATTAGTCACGTATTATTTATAGGAAACAAACAATAAGCTGTCCTCACCAAAAATAAAATAAAACTAGGATATATCCCGGATATCAGTGTAGAGAGAGTGATCGACATTTTGAAAAAATATAATAATAAAAATTATTGTTTTTTTTTTTAAAAAATTCTGTTTGAGATAATATTTATTTTTAATTGTTATGTATTAGTCTATTTGAATACTAATTATTTCAGAATATCATAGTATTTTATTTTGACGTATTATTACAGTTTTATATTGTTTATTTGTTGTATTTGCATCATTATTTTATGAAATATAAAATAGTAATTTTAATATTATAATTTTGAGCAAATAAAAATTATTAATTTATCATCTATATAAATTTGGTTTTACCAGCCCGCCAATGTGGAAATTAAAACACACATTTTCATACATTGAGTAATATATCTTCGTTTTAAAAAATTCAAATCACAACATATGCAGAAAAATATGCATTTTATTAATTATAAGTATTATATGAAAATTCCAAACAATTTGTAAATAAAATAAAATAAAATAAAATAAAGATGATAGGAGTATCATAATTTGAAATCTTATATGAATTTTGTTATTAAAAATAATTGAATTGTAAACTTGGATATAAAATCTTAGTTTTTAAAATTATGATTGGTTTATATATATATTTTTAAAAAATAATTAATAACTTCGTCCATAATTATTAGAGAGAGAAAATATTTTTTTAAGATTTTTTAGATTTTTCAATATTTAATCTGTGAGTATTTTTATTTTTAATTAATTATATTTATTTAAATTAGTTAATTAAGCTTTTTAATTTTTTCTAATGGCAATTGAATGTAATTTTTACACATTTTAAGGTTAGTTTCATATTTGTACTTCTCAATTAATATAGTAGGATGAAGATAAGTGACTAATATTTTGACTAATTAATGTGGATACCAGTATAATAAAATTTATATTTTGACAAAAAAAAAAAAAAAATGGGTCTTAAAAAGTAGTATATGATAATCAAATTTGACTTTTCGATTAAATATTTTGGGTTTTAAAATATTTTTCTTTCACATTACTGCATTGGATAAATATAAGCTGCATACAAGTTTTCAATTTTTTTTTAAAAAAGTAATCACTAATAATTTACTTTACCTCATTTTGTACCAATTGTTCAGTTATTTATTTTCACACTAATCACATTTATTTAGCGTGTTCCGCACCGCCCATTCTACGTATACTCTCACTTTTGGACTCTTCGTTACCCGGTTAAATCTTAAATGGAAGAAAGTGGGAAACCTTTCGCTTTCATTACACATTTCTCTTGACAGAGACCCAATTAGTTAACCCAAAGTTAAAAACAGAACCACTAGGGTTTTCAACCACATTTTACTTATATATATAGTGCACATGCATGTACTAACATTTGCATAAAACATACACATCATCTTTTAACTCCAATAGTTCCAAAATCAAACCCAAAATTGTTCATTCCTTTATTTGGCTAAAAAGTAGTCACTTGAAAGTGATAGTTGTACGCAGAAATAGACGAAAGAGGAAAACGAACAAGAGAAAGAATGGAATATTGGAGTAGCTCCTTCATCGATGGCGCTTCTTCCTCCAACTTCATCTCTCCTTTCTACAACTTTGACCATTTTCCAGGTACATATTAATGCATCCCTAGTTTTTGGTGTTGATGGAGCTAACTTTTATGATTGATGCTTCATTATTTTAATCAACTATATGTCTTCTTACATACAAGTCACTCTCTATTGTATAACATTTCTAGGAAACCAAGACAACAGATGTCTCTCTTCAGGTACACTGGTAGGTGCACAACAAGGTATGCTTCATGTCCCTCTACAAATGGTTGAAAGTGGCTATGGAGAAGAAAGCAACAATAACAATGGACAGCAGAAGAAAAAGAAGAAGATGACGAGCGAGCAGCTAAAGTTCCTTGAGAGAAGTTTTCAAGAAGAGATAAAACTGAATCCGGACAGGAAAATGAGGCTGTCGAAAGAACTCGGGCTGCAGCCGAGACAGATTGCGGTTTGGTTCCAGAACAGGAAAGCCAGGTGGAAGAACAAACAACTCGAGCATCTCTATGAATCACTAAGGCAAGAGTTTGATGTTGTCTCTAGAGAAAAGGAATTGCTACAAGAAGAGGTAACTATTAATTCATTAATCGATAGTAACTTGATAAATTTATCAATTTAAGTGACATTTCCTTGTTTACTTTCACTTTGTTTCAACAGCTTATACAACTGAAATCGATGATAAGAGAGAATGGTTCAAATAAGAAGATGCAAAACTGGGGATAAGGCCTGCAGCTAGAGTCAGCAACGGGTCAAGTTAGGTTTCAAAGTGGCTCAAAATTGTATTTTAGGATCAACATAAGTTACGCTTTCCTTGTCTTGCTCTGTCTTTGTATTACCCATTAGGTGCTGGTTTAAGTATCTTTCATGGAAGACTTCTTGAGGTTTATCAAGAATACACTACCATAACTAGTTAAATGCTTGATCAAAACCTCACATTTAGGCTTAGTGTCCTAGAGCCAAGTTGAAAATTCTATAGTGCAGTTTAAGAATATCAAGAGTAAAGAACCAGGGGATTGATACCAAACAAAAAGTTTCATAAGCTGAAGAAAACCCCTCAAGTACAATATATTAGATCTGGTGCAAAACTAAAAAAAATAGGTGACAAAACAAATGTCAAAACAAGAAACAGAGATAAGTGAAGAGAGAGATGAGTGGGGCTACTCTATAGCTCCATTCAACGTCTGCCACCACCACCACCCATCTTAGCAGCCTTGGGTGCAGCACTCTTGGGGAGATTGCCCTTCACTTGAGACTTCTGTTGCTTGGAAGCATACTCAACCTTCTTTGCCTTCTTCTCATCCTTAGTCTTCTTGATTCTCTCCTTAATCTCACTGCATAAACATCAAATTCCTTTTCAATAAATCACATTACAAGGTTACAAAAGATTGAATGTTGTAAGTGTAAAGAAAACCAACCGTAGGGCAGCTTCTCTGGCTGCATCACGAACTTCGGGTTTCTCTGCTCGCTTCTTCTGAATAACCTCCAAAGTAGCACCGACGATGGACCTTGAGTAAGGCTTCTTGGTTGCACGTCTCCTTCTCTTCACAGCCTCTTGCGCTGCGTCCTGGAAGATATCCATAAAACAAGGGTCAGAACCAGAATTCAATAGTCCTAAAACAAGAAAACAAGAAGCAAACCAAAAAAAAGAGTTATGACCTTCTTGTGCTGCTTCCTGTACATGGCAGTCCATGAAAGCTTAGATGGCTTCAACTTGTTGTGGAAGTACCTCTTGCATTTGGAGTTAAGGAACAAAAACACCTGATGAATCATCATGAAATGGATAAAATCAATACACAGTGACATAGCAACAGAGTCTTGATACATAGAGAAACACATTGACACCATAAGTACCTGAGAGTCAGAACGGATAAATCTGATTCCCCTGCCAGGGTAGATCTTCTGGCCACTGAATCGGCAAAGCTCAGTCCTACATATCAATTATAGTTAAATGATTAGAGACATCACTCAACATTTCTACACTAACATAGCACTCAGTAAGCCATCTCATTGTGGATTACAATGACTGGGAGAGCAATGAGTATAAACAGTATACGAATTCTTCAAATTTCAAACAGAGACCAACACAATCCAGTTCAAATATACAGAACTACAAGACATAGCTCTTACCGAACACAAACCAGAACAAAGAATCTCAAATTGCTGACAGTTTTGACCATAGATAAACAGATCTTAACGTAAAAAAAAAAAAAAAAAAAAACTCATTTTTAGCAAAAAGGCATCTTTGACAGTAGCATATTCAGATTCACAAGGATCATTAGCAATAATGTATGGCTATGAGAGCTGAGAAAGCACGAAGAACAGAGAGAGAGGGATAGAGATTGATTACTTGAGAACCATGGCTCCGCCGCGCTTGTTACTCTTTTCACTCGAAACCCTAAAAAGTCTATGCTTTTGATAACCAGATCGTATATAAGGCGGATGGGAATTCCCCCTGAGCCCTAGCTTCTCAAGGAATTTAATGGGCCTTTTAGCCCATTTAATAGGATTTGTAGTACCGTTAAGCCCATTAAACAATTTTTTTATGGCCTCAGTAAAATACACATTTCATAGCCTAAGCAAATAAAGTCATTGTGCAATACGTTCGAACTTGAAGATCAAAAGATGGAACATCCATATTTAAAATCCGAATTTATTGCTTCCAAAACTTCTTCTTTTTTTTTGTTTAAGGATTTTTTTGCGTCCAAACTTTGTTTTGATATCAATACAACATTATCCGAAAACATCAGTACCAAATATCAATACGGAACAATTAGAAACTAAGTTACATCAATGTTTATTGATAGAAATGTTCCAAGATAACCATTTTCTTGGGGGTAGACATCAGTGGTTATTTTTAGATAAAAATATAAAAGTTGGTAATCTATCTATGTGACGTCTATAGGACCAATTCATGTCTGGTTTGCGCACCTGATATCTCTAATGTCAAATCCAATCATTTTTTTTTTTGGATTTGACGTTTAACCGACGACATAAATTCCAAATAAAATGAAGGCTTAAATGGGGTTTTAAGTACAGACTGGTCACATGGTGGATGGACCAAGGTGATCCGAATCAGCCCATTGCAATCTCATAACTCTCTAATCATGTGGGTTGATACAACTATAGGAACCACAATATTTATTGCGTTAAAACATCTTAATCACTCAATAAATATTGTGTATGTACGATCTGCAATAAATGTTGTGGTTAGATTTGTGTGAAGTTACTGTCAACCCAAAACTAATGTGTTTGAAAATGTTTTTTTTCATAGTCAACTGTCTAAAAAGATGGCTTTGTTTATTGGAAAAAAGATGGCTAGCTACATGAAGTATAGGAGAATGCATGGTCACACATGCCAAGTATAATATTGTATCCTCAGCTACACGAAGTATATGTATTGCATGGCCACATGCATGAACTATATGACGTTATGTGGTCAACACCATAGACATAAAATCCAATACACCGGTCGAATGATTCCGGCGAAGACCGACGTTGACTCCGGCGTTGACCAACATTGACCAAAAAAATGTATTTTTCTATTAAAAAAAAAATTATTATCTTAAATTATTTATGGTTTTTCATGATTAGAAAACATAATCTATTCAATATCTAATTATTTATATATCTCTAATGTATTCATTCTTATAATTAGTTACTTTTTATTTTTAAAGTTAAACTAATAGTTAAATAAAATCATTAATCAATATTTTCAAGAAATATATATATATATATATAACATATGTAATTATTAATGATTTTAAATCTCTGATCATCAAATTATTTAAAATTTTAAATACTACAAGAATCAATAAAATCAAATTCAACTACTTTCATTAAAAAAATAATATGCAAAAGATTTGACTATATGACTCTTTACTTTAAAATTTTCATGGTAAAGAGTATACAAAATTTTAGATACTCTTTGGTATAAAAAAATTACTTACTCCTAATAACATGTAAACAATAACAAACAAATTAACACTATTTACTTTTAACAGATAAAATTAAAGATACATAATTATTTTCAATATATAATATAAGGGCATTTGAAATAATCCTCTTATTCTATATCCTTTTGCAAACATATCCTAAAATCAAGATAAAATCTATATATATTTTGAAAATAATTATTAATTATTTTTATTTAACTATTATTTTAGCTTTAAAAATAAAATGTAACTAATTATAAGCAAAAATACATTAGAGTTATATAAATAATTATATATTGAATAGAATATGTTTTCTAATCATGAAAAACCATAAATAATTTAATATAATAATTTAATATTTTGTTTAGTATAAAAAATTAAAATACAATTTTTTTGGTCAATGTTGGTCAACGCCGGAGTCAACGTTGGTCTTCACCGGAATCATTCGACCGGTGTACCGGATTGTATGTCTATGGTGTTGACCACATAACGTCATATAGTTCATGCATGTGGCCATGCAATACATATACTTCGTGTAGCTAAGGATACAATATTATATTTGGCATGTGTGACCATGCATTCTCCTATACTTCATGTAGCTAGCCATCTTTTTTCCTTGTTTATTCAACAATCTTTAGCAAAGTCCATATCTATTTACCCTCCAATTAGAAATACTAGATGAATACCCGCACTACGTGCGGGTTTGTTTATACCTATATATATATACATTTATTGCAATACCTTCTTTATTTTTTATATTTTCACATTTGAAAGATTAAAAATTATATATTAACGCACAAAACTAAGATCTTTTTGTGAGTAGATAAAAAATACTAAATTTTGTTTAAAGCTAAATCTTATTCTAAAAAGATTTTTGTAGACAAAAACTATTAGCATATTTTTTTAGGAAGTAAAATAATCATACCATTTGCACATTTGATTGGTAGATCCATTTAAACATCCTACAATTTTTGTCTAAAACTTAGGTATTTAGATATATTTGTATTTAAGCTTCTCAACTAAATACCATGTGACTCTCAAATTCTCTTTTATCATAAAGATTCAATGCAGCATGGTTAACTCTTTAATGGTTATAATTAAGATATACAACTTCCCTTCCTGCTAGCTATTCAATTTCTTGAATATAACTCTAGAATTTAATTTAATTTTCTTTTTCTTTTTTTTTTTATTTATATTTTCCTCAACCAACATTCTATCATTGATTTAACTATCTTTCATTCCATAGTGAACCAAACTCCGATCTTTTTCATAAAGAAAAAAATATTTTTCTAAAGACACACTTTCATGAATTTCTCTACAATATTAACCAAATCCCTAGTCACTGCTGTAACTTTTCAAATTGTTGACAAAATTCTAACGCCTAAATCATTCATTCATATATTCATGGTTTATCCTAAGAGGACGAAGCGAATCTTTGGTTTTACTCTCGATATTTTTATTTTTATTTTTTGGTGATGCATCTACTTACTTAAAGAATACATCAACATGTTCTAAGCTTCTTTAGATTTCTTATATATATATATATATATATTAAAATTGTTTGTGATATGAAAAAAAAAAAAAACATGAAAGATGTTTCAAATTCCTCTTTAATTTTAAATATGTTTGCTTTAAGTTTATTTGCTTTTAATTTGGGTTGACAGGTGGCACTATCTCCATTGCTAATGTGTCACTCATATGGAGAAAGTTGACCATCTTTCATAGTATAGATTACCAAAACACGTTATGTTTACTTGTAGTAGTTACATCGAATATGTGAGAAGACAAAGACTTGTTTCAATTATTTATTGTTTCTCTCGCAAGCATGCAGAGATGCAATAATACAACGTTGAATACAAAGATATGACAATAATTTAGACAACACACACTCTATTTCTGAAGATGGTCAACTTATGTATTGACCAAGAACAGAGCACAAATGACTTGGACTGCAAGTAAAAACAATCTGATCTTATATAACTAGTTCTCATAATAATGGTAATGCTGGACAACCGAAATTGTCCAATGAATCAACAAAGCAGAACACTTTGGAAACTTCTGTTCAAATTTAAGATTTCACTACTGACTGCTGCAGAAACCCAAGAATCCCATGAATTCATGGTTATGTATCATCCTTATGCTCTTCTCTATTCCAATCACTCCCATTGTCAAAGCACTTGCACAAATGACTCCTGATAGAACGAACACGATTATTGACGCTCTTTTCAGGATCGCCACAAGCTTTCTTATAAAAGATTGTCCCCAGAAACCCGCAAGAATCGACACCGACATCAAGTACATTGCTGTCATTGAAACTTAGTAACCATCAGTTTCCTTACTCTTAAAGTTTCTCCCAGTGTGTATGTGTTTAAGAGATATCTTACCGTATGGGATTGGGAACCTCTTCAAGAGATAGAACTCTACTACGGATAAAGATGAAGAAAACATCATCACAAAGGTAGCTGTCGCGCTAGCAACCTGTTGTTTTAACAATAGATAACGATCACTATCCATTAAAGAAAACAAGATGATTGGTTTATAGGTTTAAAAACATGTGTTGATTTATAGGGTTGTGTGTGTACCTGTGGGATGACTCCAATCTCAAGTAACAAAGGTCCGAGAACAAATCCACCACCGGATCCGAGGAGACCACCTACGACACCTCCAACAACACCACATAGACCACAGAAGATTAGACTCATAGGAGTCCACTCGATCGTAGCTTCACAGATACATTCAGTGTTTCCACTGCTTAGCCTCTTTTTGCTATCTCCATACAATCTCATTGCTTCAAATACAAACACCACTAAAGCAACTGGGAACTACAAATGATAAAAAAGGTTCCAAAGGACTTTGATTTAGCGAATGCACAAACCACAATCAAAGATTATCAGGAACATATATATTATTACCTGTACGACGAATAGTATCCAATATATTGTGCTGCAGACCTTTATTTCCTTCTGTATAAAACCGAGAGTTAGATGAATGAGAGCTCAAAATCAACATTATTGAGACTGTTTAGAAGAAGATGACTTGCCTTGACAATTTGGATGAGCAAGAAAGCCAACCACACAGTACCCAGAACTAGAAGCCGTTTCCATTTGAGGTTGGAGCGTATTATTTCCTGCAAGTAAACAAGTTCTTGAATCTTTATGCAAGTCTTGAAGAGCCAACAAGTTCAAAAATAATCTTGTGTACACCAAACTTACCAGCTCTGATTTCTCTTCTCTCGGGTAAAGCGGCTCATAATCTGTGTCGATTAAAACTGCACAACAGAATCAACAAGAGAGTAAACAATGTGGTACCAAGAAACATTAGAGAAAACAATCATAAGTATGAGGCTTTTTACGCACGTTCTCCCCTGGAATTAACCATATTAGCTCGTTGCTGCGCCATTTCATTCTGTTTATAAAACAAAACCACATAAAACATTTTCATTATCCCAAGTCTCAAACGTAGTCACTTTGATGGAAGAGTCACAAAACTAAACCTTTAACAAAGTCTCTTCCTTCCACATCTCAATGCCTTTAAAAAAAGATCTCGAAGAAGTACCAACGAAGAGAATAATGATGAGGACAGTGATGAGCCAGTAAGGGAAGACAACACTGAGAGAAACACCAACAGTGATACCAAGGAGAAGCATTGGTTGAAAGAGAAGAGCAAGATCATAGTCTAAGATTGGTACTTCTTTTGTCGGATGACGTACTCTTACATTGTACCAAACCGATGATGCTGATGCTCCCATTATCATACCTTCACCATCATCAACAACAACACATCAAACAATTCTCTCATTAAAGAAAAAAGAAATTAAAAAAAAAAACTATAAAATGATTGAAAGATTTGTTACATTTGGAGATAGCAGCTGCGGATTTAGTGTCGAATCCAAGAATAAGAGTGAGCATAGGAACGAATATACCACCGCCTCCAACACCACCAACAGTGCCACATGCAGATCCTAAAAACGCTATCACAGTAGCTAAAACTAGTTTCCAGCTGAACTTCAAATCCTACTCTCACAAAATTTCATACAAAAAAAAAAGTCAAAAATTTCACTTTTTTACTTTTTATATAGATTCTTCCAAAGCTTTTTTGGGTTAAAAAGGTGTTTTTATTTTTTTGAAAGTCAAAGACACGTTTGTTTATACCAAAATCGGATTAAGTAATTTTCAATTCAAAAATGATAACTTTTAATGACGAAGGAAATATTCAGAAAAGGAAGAAACTTTAATTACCGGCCAAACTCTCTCGGTGGCAGAGAGAGGAGAGGAGGAGGAGGAAGAGGAAGAGAGAAGATGAGGGTTTGATGTGTCACCGACGTAAGAAACAGAGAAGACGGCGACGGAGAAACCTACGAGAAGGTAGAGGATAAATCCTCCGGTGCCTTTCCCATTCCACAATCCCATAATTATTCTCTAATATACAAAACCCCTAAACGAGACAAAAACACCAAAAGTTAATGATTTTATTATTATTTTGGGTATGTTTGTCTCTGGTTTGGTCTTGTGGTGAAGAAGCAGAGAGAGAGAGAGAGATACGTCTTATAAAAAAAACAGAGTCGGAGGAGGAGAGGTGACGACGGAGAGAGATAGAGAGATGATGTTTTTTTTTTATATATATATAATCAAGTGTGGTCTTGCGTATACTATTACGATACTACCTTTTATTGAATGTTTTACACGTGGCATGATTTTGTTTTTTTTTTTTTTCTGGTTTTGGAAAATTCGTATTTGATTTCTTTTTTATTCAACAATTTTTTTGAGGCTGTAATCTTGGCTTGTTCTAGTCCATAAAAGGGGATAATTTTCAAATTATTAGGAAATAAAGACAAAACAAAACAATGAACTTTGATTTATTTTATTCAACGTGAGAAAATCTTATTCCTTAAACGTTAGCTATGATGATTGATAGCCTTTATCTGAATAGCGGACGAGATTTAAATAGATAAGTCTCTTCAGATTTTTTTATTTATCCCTCTTTAATAAAAGCAAAGTACTAGGCCTGGGCATTCGGATATCTGTTCGGATTCGGATCGGCTTCCGATCAGTTTCGGGTTTTCGGATTTAGATGGATAGGATTCGTTCGGGTATTTCTAGACTTCAATTTCAGATCGGGTTCGGTTTGGGTATTTTAGGTTCGGATTCGGATTAACCGAAGTTTATAAAAATCAAAATTTTAGTATCTAATTTAGTCTAAATTATTCAATAATACGCAATATATCTGAAAATTTAGAATATTTTTAACCCAAGTTTACTAATAAACAGTTTAAATACTTCAAATTATCGAAAATATCTAAAAAACTGAATATTTTGGACACTTTTATTATTAAAATTATAAATATTACTAATATATTACTACTATATATTAATAATATGAGTATATTCGGATACCCGTTTGGATTTCGGTTCGGATCGGGTTCGAGTTCGAGTTTTCAGATTTAGAGATTTAGAACCGGTTCAGGTATTTTACAATTTCGGATACGGATTCGGATCGGGTTTTTTGGATCGGGATCGGATCGAATATTCGGATCCGGATATTTTGTCCAGGCCTAGGAAGTACATAACATTATTTTGGTAGACTTTATAATTTTAATAAATAGTTATAAATGGTTACAAATAGGTTATACATATATTATAGATTAATTCATATATTAATTGGTTACAAGTTGATAGTTCATATATTAATGGTAACAAATAAAACTTTAATTGTAACCGAAAATCTTAAACGGGATATTCCAAATTGATAGTTTATGGATATTCCAAACTTTATTTTCGGAAGATCATGTTGTTTCCAAAGATTTACAATCACAATATTACCAATTTATTTTCCTGAGATTTTATTGATAAACCACAACGTTAACCAAGTTATTAAAAGGGATAAAACTATACTCTCAATCATAAAAAGAAAATACACAACTTTTTTTTGTATAATAAAACGGAAATACACAACTTTTTTGGTAGAATATATAATTTTATAAGTTGGTTACAAAATAGATAATATATTAAATATAGGTTGGTTACAAAATAAATGTTATAGATGAAATTCGTGGCTATATGAAATTACGAGTACACTTAAGAATATCTCAAAGAATCCTCTTAAAAATAATATTCCAATGATTTATACAATTTCCAACAAAAATATTGATTATTTCATTTATTGTTACACCATATATAGTGTTAGGCATAAAAAAATATACTGTTAGACGTAAAAATAAATAATCTTTGCAATTAATCACACTTAATCATGATTTCCAAGATTTTATTGTGGATTTCAAAATAAAATCTGACCTAACACCCTTCCAAGCTTTTAATATAAATCAATGTCTTTAAAACCGGAGCGGAAAGTGAACCGGAAGTCTTTCGGGTCACTGGGTCAACAAGTTGGACCAATTGAATTACGGGTCAATTAGTTTATTAGTTTGATTACATTTTATAAATAAAACATATACTTTTCTATAAATATATGAACAAAACATACATAATTAAGTACTAAACAACTAAAATTAAACTTTTTAAATGATTAGATAAAATAACTAACTGATTCTTTTATAAATAAAAACATTTATTTTTAATTTGGTTTAAGTTTAAAGTGTGACCAAAATAAAATATTTTAATTTGAGACCGACAATCCGGTCTGACCCGCTGATTCAACCACCGGTTCACAGGTTTTTAGCGGGTTTTTCTGGTTTTTTGAGGGTTTTATTTGTTAGGTTTTAAGAGGTTACCCAGACCGGAATACCTATCGGATTATGGTTAGATCAAACCGACCGGCCGGTCCTGGTTAAAAAAACATTGATATAAATCATTCAGATCTCCATTCACCAAAATACATCTCTCATATTCATACAAAACAAAAATAATAATAATAATAATAAGTTAATAACAATCGTTTCTCAGTTTGCAATACTAAACCGTCTTATAAGTTATATTTTATTTTGAAATTATAATACAGATAAAAGGAATTTCAACCCGTGTTCTAGTACATGTATAAATCTAGTTTCTTTTTACGATATTGCAAACATTTTCTTTTTAAGCTATAATTGATGTATGATTGTATAAATCCGAATATTTGAAATCAATCATAAGTCATAAATATGACCAAGGCCCGTATTTATTTTCCATGGAAGATACTATGAGAAAACAAAAAAAACTTAACTAACATTTTGGATGTTGTCATTTAATTTTGATGCTTATGAGAAAAAAAAAATACCAAATACTGGCCATAAGCCTCTTTATTAATCTAATTTTTAATCAACAGATATTAGATTGTTCAAAAAAAAAAAAATACTTATTAGATAACTACATATAATTGTCTTTTTATGGAATCAATAAAAGGTTCATGTGAAAATAAAATTTTTAAAAAACTCCATAGGGAGAAGCATTTACAATTAGTGCTCACTGCTCACTATACTTACCAAGTTACCATTAAATGAGTTATGGCTTATGGCATTACGAACTTTTACAAAAATAGCATACCAAGATAGAGCAAAACAATGGAGTTAATCGCCAACAATATTAAATGCTTAATATTAAGGTGTTGAACTAGGTGAATCGCCAACAATATTAATAACTAGGTCAATCGCCAACAATATTAATTGCTCGGAAAATTTATATAGAATCGTACGTATAAACCATATTGATATATATATATATATATATCTTTTTAATAAAATGTTAAATTTGATTCAAAGAAAAATTAGTGTTTGTACAACTAGTGCAACGACATGTAAGCTAAAAAAAACAACAATTTTATCATTGAATTGCTATAAGCTTAGAGAGCTTAGAAAGCTAATATCAATAAACCACATTGATATTACCCAGTTTCTAGTGATGAAAAAAAAAACATGAACTTAACTTGACTTGATTGCATGCTTCGTTGTCTGAGTTTTCATGGGAAATGTTTGCAATGTTTCTTGGTTACTGCCCGAATCTGAACTCACTCGACTTAGAATCTGACAACCTTCCAGAGACGGAGGAGATTAAAGACTCATTTGTTCCTCAGTGTTTCAAGTCATCCCTCAAATTTGTTCTATTGAAGATACCAACCACAATTACAAAGACATCAAGCAAGATGCAACTAGCCAAATACTTTATAAAGAAGAAGTGTGTAGTTTTGAAGAAACTGATGCTAAATGAAAATTTTGGAAACGTCATCAATAAAGCCATAAAAGATTCCAAAACGGGCTACAGGGTATGAAGCTGTCATGCTAAATTATCTAGCTTACGAGGTTGTTTCTCATGGATCAAGTTTATTAATAATAATGTACAAAGACATGTTCATTCCAAATGTACTTGATCAGTAATCAAGTGGATGGCCTTTAAGAGACTTTTTCTGAACATAGGTCTTCGGTCTGACCAAGACGTTATAGAAGTAGATGAATTTGGGGTTTTTTTTTTTTTTTTTTTTTCAGTTGAATTTTGATGGGTTTATCGACTTTGGTGCAACCTTTTCTAGTTCTCATCGAGATCTCGGTGTAATACGACTATCACTTGTTTTTCAATTTAAAAAAGAAAAAAGATTGGAGAAAGAAAGAGAATAGAAGTATCATTTGTTTGACGTTTAGGATAGAGGTTCCACCTCTCGGCTATCCTCTCCAGTCAAATTTTCACAGGATTCGACGTTTCCTTTGTTGAGTTCTTGTCGCATCCTGTATAAAGTTAAAAGAACTTTAAAACATGAGTCACTAGTGGACCAGACAAACAAAAAATCTTGTAACTACTATCATACAATTCCAACAAAAAAATATATTACTATAATTTGAATAAATCAGTAACTATCAAATCTTTCGAACCAGCTATTTTGCTGTAAAAAGATTCAGTATCATTTGGTTCACTGACTTAGAACCGAGTCTTTGATTGATCAACCACTCACATTCCCATAATAATTCGGTAATGTATAATCAAATTAAATATTACATGTTAAGTTTCAATTCAATGCAATATTAACCAATATTAAACGTGTGAATTTGTATCAGAACTTGGTAAGTTGCAAAACTAAAGATGGCATAGAAACAAGAAACAAACAAGTCATGTCATTGTCTCATTGATTGGAACAGTTTAATCCACAAGAATATCCAAAGAGAGGCTAATCGAACCCATGTGGTGGTTTGTTCTCCTCCAGGAACAAGACAAACTTACTTCATTGCTTCCAATATGTCCTCTTATGCTACGCCAATCAATAAATCCATGATTGTAATTCGTCCGAGCCAAAATATCTCACTTCGACGATATCAAATCACATAATTAACGTTACTCGATCGATTAATTTTTTTTCTTCCACCCGAATACTTTTTGATCAAAGCACATTATCAAACAAATATACACAAACACTGTTTTTTTCTAACTTGATCCCTAGTAATATTACTGAACTAAAACACGTACGCCTATAAGTATTGGTCACCAAAAGTAAATTGTACTTCAGTCTTCCAGTGGCGGGTTATGATTAGTCACAGTATCATAAAACCGTATGGAAGTCACTGATTAGCTCCGATCATTTAGAGAGAAAATAGAAACTAGTTTTCAAAAGTTGCGTTAGAAAATAAGAATACAAAACTAAGAAATTATCAGAAAACGTTATCTGCCTACAAGCCCTATAACAGACAGATCCATCCAACACAAAAAGGTCCAAAAGACATTTATGTTTTTCTAATTTTTCACAGCTTTCCCTTATCTTTCCGAGCCTCGTCATCCATCCGTCCAACGTCGTTGAATGTTTGACCAGTCATTTGATCCGACGCCTTGAGTGAAGTTGCCACCTTACCCGGCTTTGTATCTTCGACCTTGACTTCAACCACCGTCCTACCCGTCCCTCCATGCTCACGGGCAGCGCGTGTCTCCTCCACTATATCTGATGGCATTGTCAGTTTGCTCTTTATGGCTTCCGTCACATTTCCTAATGCTCCAAATATTGTCCCCTTCGCTTCATTTCCCCTATTTATGATTTAATCATATCAAAACAATACGTTTCAGCCGTTACCTTCAAATCTCAAAAACATGAAAAGATATCACAAACATAGCATTTTTTATTTTTTTATTTACCTTACGGCAGCAGAATCTTTGGTCTGTTGGGCTTTTTCAGCTGCCGACTCAGTAATCTCCCTAGTCTTTTGAGAGGCCTCGTGGGCTTTTGCTCCAGCTTCATTTTTGAGTTCTTTACCTTCTAGTCTCATCTCTTCCATCTTTTGTCTCGTTGCTTCTTCAGCTTTCTCCATGTTTTCCTGTGTCATCAAACAATTACATTACATCAACCATTCGACATAAACTCCATGCACATTCCACATGAAAACAACGTTCCAAGAAACTACCTTTGCAATGTCTTTCGTCTCCACAGCTGTTTCTTTAGCCTCTTCTGTCTTCCCCGACAAGAAACCCATAGCTCTCTTAGCCGTATCAACCGCACTATCCTTCAACTCTGCAAGCTTACTAACCCCAACATCTTTCCCTTCCGTCGCCTTCTCCACCGTATAGTCCTTGTACTCTCCGGTCTTCTCTACCGTCTTATCCTTTGCTTCAACAGCCTTCTCCGCCGTGTAATCCTTAGCTTCAACGGCCTTGTCCACTGTGTAATCCTTATACTCACCTATCTTCTCCGCCGTCTTGTCCTTCGCCTCTGTAGCCTTATCCGCCGTATAATTAGCCGTCTCCTTTGCTTTCTCTGCTGTTTTGTCCTTTGCTTCTACAGCTTTATCCACTGTGTAGTCCTTGTATTCACCCATCTTATTCGCCGTCATATTCTTTGCTTCCACCGCTTTATCAGCGATATAATTAGCGGTCTCCTTAGCCTTCTCCGCTGTCTTATCTTTAGCTTCAGCCGCCTTGTCAACTGTATAGTCTTTATATTCACCCATCTTCTCCGCCGTATAACCCGCAGTATCTCTTGCTTTTTCTACGGTTGTGTCCTTCGTTTCAGCAGCTTTCGCCGAGGCTATCTGAGCTCCTTCTTTCGTAGCCTCAGCCGCATCGTTGGTTTTCCCAACTACTGCGTCTCTAGCGTGCTCATACGTTCCTTGCACAGCTCTGAACACCGATCCTATCACCCCAGGCCTGTCTTGCTCCGGTGGATGTTCGATTGTTCTCTCCGTCACCTTATACATCGCGACGTCGCCACCACTATCTTTGTTGATGTCATGCAAGTCCTCAGCCGCTAGCCTCGCCGCAACCTCTGCTCTCTCCGCCTTTTGTTTGTCTGACGCCATTGCTTCTCTCTCGCTCGGTGGTTACGTTACTTGAAAATTTAAGAATCTTTTCTATTGTGTTATCAGTTGAGTTGCTTTTGTTTCTTCTTATAATAATGCTCTGTTTCTGTTTAGACATCCACGTGGTAGATAGGCGGACGCAACAGCTGCCACGTATCATTTACTTCGTTTTTATCTCCGACGAATGTACGATGACACGTGGAGTTTTCATGCATGGATCTTGAGTGTTCATGGACATGACTTAGTAGTTAAGGCATAAGCATGTGTTCTCGAACACAACATTTCGATAATGTAGTGTGTAGAAAATATGGTTCGTGATTGATTACTAAATTACAGAATTTGGTACGTAGTTAAATATATACAGCGTCAGTTAATTACTCAAGACATTTACCGAAAAGTTCTATCAATACTACTGGGATATTTTGCGGATTTCCAAAGAGTATAAATACAGCATTTGGTACGGATCTATACACAAGTCTATACTCTATAAAGACTGAATAGATCACTTTTTTACTTTTGCTGTTAAACATCTTAATATTTAATCACGTTAAATTTTCTTGCTGTCAAACAAAGTAATCACGTTAATCATGTTCTCACATCACATAGACTAGTTTTATACTTTAATTAGGTACGTTATTCGTTTCTTTATCCGAGAACATTGTGACGCGCATTTGATCCCAATCATCCAAATCGGTCACGTTTCCCACATGATTTGTCGTCAATACACGATCACATGAGGACTGACTCCTTTTACGAATATTTGGGTCCTACTTCTATAAATAAAATGAGATCGTAAGATCAAGTCAAATCATAGTTGATCAGTTCGAGTTTAATTAGGATCATATTTTGATATCTACGTTTCCATTTTATTAACCATAACAACAGGACCTCCTACGCTCCTAACAGCATAGCATCCATAACGTAATATGTAGGTACGTGTGAGTGTGAGTACACACGTGTGTCGTGTAAGTGGAGAATCCGATGCCCAAACGAGTAAGCAAGCAAAAGCAATGGTAGTCAAAAAGCAACCGATCTCAAATTAACTTTCTTATTTAAAACTCAATTAGAAAAAAAGCACACACCATGGAAACGAATAATCTTACAAGACATGTTTCCTCTACAATAAAAGAGGAGTATAAAATTATTTTTTTTCTTAAAAGACCATGATTCGTATAAACCATTTAAATTTGATCGATCTGATCAAAACCTTACAAGATTCATCAATCAATTCTTTGTTCCGATCATATAAACCGAAACGAGAAGAACCTTTTAAAAGCGAGAAAGAAAGACTTTGGAGTTGAAAGAAAGAGAAGAGGAGATTTAATGGATGGTTCAGGTCCAAGAGAAGGAGGAGGTGCTATGAAACCAGCGATTCTGAGAGTTTGTATTGCTGTTGTAATATCAGCAACTGGTTTGATTTTGGCAAGGTTTGTGTATAGGAAAGAAGATAATGAGGTAACTTCACCTGCAAGCAATCCGGAGTTCTCTTCATCACCTGGCGGTAGAAACGACGAAGAAGAAGAAACAGAGAGCCTTGATCACGATAAGCAAGATATTCTCAGTTTAAAATCCAAATTCGAGGAGCTTCAGAGGAAAGAATACGAGATGGAGTTGCGGTTCGAACAATATTGTAATTTGAAAGATCGAGAAGTCATGCTTATGGAGCATAAAAGCATGTTGAATCTTGAGAAATCTCAATTAAATTTCTTTCGTAAAGAAGTTTTGGCGATGGAGGAAGAACACAAGAGGAGGCAAGATTTGGTGATTGTTTATCTCAAACTTGTGGGAGAAATCCAAGAGTTGAGATCACATAATGGGTTGCTTGTGGGGAAAGCAAAGAAGCTCAGGAGAAGATCTAAGCAGTTATACGGCGTCGTAAACGAGAAAAGCAGGAGGTTTATTGGCGTGGAGAAAGAGTTTTTAAAGTGTGTTGATGAATTAGAAACGAAGAATAACGTTATGAAGGAACTGGAAGATGAAGTTAAAGACCTAAAAGCTAACATTGTTGTGTTGCAAGAGGGAAAAGAAGAGGTTTTCAGGAGATTTTCAGAAGAGTCAGAGGAAACAGAGGTAAGTATAAATTTCGTGATCGAAATAAAAATATTCTGTTCATTTTATGTTAATCAGCATGCTCTTGCTTTTGTGAAGATGGTGAGTGTACAACGTTATAGAAGGGTATTGGATGAGTACGAGGAATTGAAGAAGGCTTATGCGAATGGAGTGAAGGAAGTGATTAACCTGAGATGGAGAAATGCTTGTTTAAGGCACGACGTCATAAGAAATGGATCTAATTATGAAGAAAATGTGATTTCTCCTCATCGAAATCTGCAAGAGTTAATGGAAGAACAAGCAGATGATGTTCTGGCGTTAACAGTAGCAGATGATCATCATGAAGAGGTTCATGATCAACATCATCATCATGAAGCTTCGAGGAGAAAGAGGCTGATGAAAAAGCTGAAGAAATGGGTTGAAGGAAATGAGAAGGGAAAATCAAAAACAGAGGAAAAATGTTTCGGAAGACATTCGTTGACAGTGGAACCTGAGGAAGAAGTCATATTTCATTCAAGACGATCATGTTCTAGTGTGTGATAGTCTTTGCTTTACAAGTGCTGCATGATAAACGTTTCACCTTTTCTCCACAATTACCGTAGTAATTGAAAACATTTAAGCAAATTTATTTCACACAAAAAATTAAGGCAAAGTAGAATAGCAATCCATGAACTTAACCCAAAAAAAACAAACAAACAAAAGAATCCTACGAGAGTTTGTGTAGCAGCAACCAAGGAAAACTAGGTTTTTTTTTCCATTTTGCCCTTCAATTAATCGAAAGGCCTGATATACCAGTCGCCAAGTAATCAGAACGAAGAGTGTTTGGACTGGTCAGATTTGTCTTCGATGACTTCAGCACTTCAACCGCTTCATGGACTTTACCAGCTAGGTCTTCTGGTGACTTCAGCAAAATAAGCAACTCCGGCTTGTCCATTTCCAAAAGCATCCCTGTAATTTTCTTAGCAAGTTGGGGCTGCACAAGAATGATAAGTACGGTCACTGAGTATAGTGTTATATCAATACTAGCCCTACTAAAAAACGAATGTACATATTACATAATAATAAAACTCAAGCACACCCACCTTGAGTTTCTCGACATGAGGGTATAGCATCTCTCCGATCATTTGCTTTTCCCTCCCAATTGTATCAGCCTGTCTTTGTTGGTTTAATTTCTTCATATCTTTCCCACGACCATAAGATCTGTTCTGCTGAATCTGCTTTACAAAACTTGATTTTAACCATCTTTCACAAGGTATAAGACACCCAAATAGTATTTGACAAATACCTGCTGGTTCGAAGAATCTTTTGACAAAGGAAGCATTTGAGTAGACTGATACACATGGGGCACATACGAAACAGCATTGCTATCCAACTGTTCGTTTCTGTTCTGCTTATTGTTTCTTGGCGCATTAGCAACCTACCACAGATCTTAGTGTTATAACTTTATCATAGCGACTATTCTTTCAACAAATAATAAGGGTATTGATATATACCACTGGAGGATATGGGACTACTTGAACGTTAGGGTATGATGAATTGATCAGATTTGGGGCGTATGATGGATAGATCATCCCCGGATGAGTGTTTGTGTAGTAGACTGAAGGGTATGCCCCTGGTATGACAGAAGGTACAGAAGTACTTCCTCCTGCTGCCGGAACCCCTTTCCCAAATTGAACCTGTAATTGCATCTGCCTGTCTTCCTTCTTTTGAGCAATAGCCACATAAAGTGGCTTCCCATGAAACATTTGCCCTGTAACGCAAGTAAATAATCAGATGATAAGATGTGCAAAGAGCAATGTCTTATATCCATTGTGTACCAACACATCATGATCATGAGGCTTACCATGAAAAGTTTTCACAGCATCAATAGCTTCTTCAGGTGCTGAGAAGCATACAAATCCAAACCCCTTGCTTTTTCCTTTCTCATCACACATTAGCTTTGCAGAAGTGATTGTGCCACATTGACTAAAGTTTTTTCTCAGCTCCTCCTCAGTTACATCAACATTGATGTTTTTTACATATGTGTTTGACAACTTCATTTCAGAATTAACAACAGCCATACATCAGATTAATATCATAACAGACTAGCAAATGCGTTTATCTATGGTAATACCTTAGCGTCCATCTTCTGTTCTTTTCGTTTCTCTTCAAACTGTTCCTTTAGCAGTTGCTCCCTTTCTGACTTCTTCTGTGCCTTCCCTACATACAATTTCTTTGAACCTATCAAAAAGAAACAACATGTTAAATAACTTGGCAAGACCTACGACGGTTTCATCATCTCAAAAAAGAAACAACTCCGTCAGACCATATTGTGTTCCATTCATTGTTTCTGCTGCGCATCTTGCATCCTCTGGGTTTTCGAAATTGACAAATGCATATCCTTTACATAACCCTTTTTCATCCTTCGCAATTGCTAGGCTGACAATTTTCCCAAACTCAGAGAACTTTTCCCTTAGAGAGTCCTCACTGACATTTGCATCTAGATTCTTCATGTACAAATTTGAGTACTTATCCTCAGGTTTGACTCGTTCAGTCTTTCTCATGAATTTGCCAACATAGCTGCATATAAGATTTCCCAAAAGATTCAGATTCGGAAACCATTGTTAAAAGATAATGGTAGAAGTCAAATCTCTCATTCTAACTTTCTAAGCAAAAACGAAAGACACCGAGAACCACTAAGTAAGAAGGTCTTACATCTCCTTGCCAGCAACAATGGTACCGTTCAACTTCTCAATAGCAGCATGTGCAGCATCTTCTTGCTCAAATTGAACAAAACCATAGCCTCGACTCTTCCCATCTTCAAATGTTGCAATCTTACAGGATACAATGTCCCCGAATGTCTTGAACAAACCTTGCAAACCCGCATTGTTGACTGATTCAGGCAAATTCTGAAAAAAAACAAAGATGACAACGTTATAACCATCAAACACACAGGACACCAACACATTTTTATCAAACATTGACAGAATCATCCCAATCTCTTAATGGTTTGAGTTGCTACCTTAACGAAGACATTTCCAACCCCATTTTTCCGAGCATCAGATTCACGAACTGACCACATGACTCGAATCATTTTCCCATTCAACATACTGTGATTCTTTTTCTCGATGGCATTGTAAGCTGCACAAATGAAGTAACAGAATCCTATCAAACAATGTCTTCTTATTCAAGCCAGGAAATAAATCCTTATTCTCAGAAACACCAAGATGCATTTAGTTCTCATCTATGCTCACTAAACCAAAGGAAATGTCACTAACAAACGGAAAAGGTCAGAGATCAAAAGCGTGAACAGGCTAAGAACAAGCTCTGTTTCCAAGTCACAAATCCATGGAGATTTACGAAGATCCGAGAAGACATCAACATATTCCCGTTAAAATCGGCCAAATAAACACAGATTCGTAAGCGATTATCAATCAAAGTGCGCAAAAACAACGATAAATAAGCGAAAGATGCTACGAAACGAAGATAATCAAACGAAAACGCGTCGCCGGAAACCTAAAAAATCATCAACACACAAAAATCCCAAACGAAATCGAAGGAGATGGAAGAACAGTACCATCCTGACGCGAGAGAAAGTTAGCGTAACCATAACAGAGCGAACGACCAGTAGAGGCGTCTTTACAGAGACGAACAGAGGTCAGACTCTTGAACTCGGCGAACGCGTCGTGGAGTGTACCTTCGGTGACGCTAGGGTGTAAGTCTCCGACGTATAACGACGCCGGCACCGCAGAACTCGATCCCGAAAAGGCATTCGCCGCGGCGGGAAAAGGAGCGTGGACAGTCGCCATTTTTTTTGCCCTGATTCCTCCAAGGAAACACGAATGCACTAAACGACGAAAGAGAGAAAGAGAAGAAAGAGAAAGAGAGAGTGAAGAAAGAGAGAAGATGACAAGATTAATAAAACGAGGCCGTTACGCTTTTACTCACTCTCCTCTCCTGAGCTTTTTATATTCCGTTTCAGTAGCGTTTTGCTCTAACTAGTGCCGTTTCGTCGCGCTCGTGCCGTTTCGTTAATAGACTATTAATTAACGTTAATTACTCCCCAAAACTTTAGTATAATAATGAGATTTTCTTCAGTGTTTATATATATTAGGCCATAAGTACTCTATTTTCTTAACAAGAATGACTTATCTACAAGTGAAAAGAATCAAAGAAAAAACTCAACAAAATCAGACTACACTAACTCTAACACAAAAACACACACAAAACTCTATAATAAATTCACGTCAAGGAGAAGAAAATACAAAGAAGTAGAGTCAATAAGATGCTAAACAAGAATCTTAAGAGTAAGTCCCATGTTGAGATGTTCAAGCATGGCTGCCCTGAGTTTACAATATCCTTTCCTGAAGTTACCGATACATTCACAGACATCGAACCTGTCAAACAAAACACAACAAAACACAAGTTTTCTAAGTTCAGATGAAGATAAACCGAGGAATATGACTCTGTGATTATATATACTTACAATCATAGTTTGTCCATCCGATCCGTTGCCGAGCAAGATCATACACAAAGACCTTATCTTTAAGTACTAGATCTGCAACAAATAAAACAGTACAAGATATATAACCACTGTTGAAACAAGAAGATGTAGCCTTTGAAGCTCAGTCAGTGTCTGACCTCCTAAAATGGTTTGTTCTTCCGGAGCTTTCATAAAACCAATGCACCACATGGACGCACCATCCTGTTAGATAGGAGAGACCAAAAATCAGAAGAAATTATGTAAAAGCTGACAATTTTAGTTACTTTTATTTTTATGGTATGTATAACAAACAGAAGAGCTTACATAGAATCCATAATGAAATAAGTAGTCCTGAGGTCTTAAAATCATTGATGCACCACCAGCAAAGTTGAAACTAACCGGAGGAAACATGTCACTTACGCTGCACAAACACACAGAACCAAGACAAACTCTTCTCTTAACTTTGATCTAGAGAGAAAAGGATTTGAACATTGCAGTTATAGATGAGGAGACATACCTAGTCGAGACCAAATAGCACTGCTCTCCATTTGAAATGATCGGTGTTACCAGCTGTGACACGCTGTTTGATATCTGCAGATACAAAACAACAACATCATGATGTGAAAGTTCACAGTCTCATGCAGAACACATAAAATATACACAAACTTACTGCATTAATAAAGGGATCATAAGCCTCTTTCACCAAATATGTCAAAGTGGTTCCTGTGTCAACAATAGTTCCACGGGTATTTGATGCTTCAAACACGGCTGCATCAATAGGCAGCATCTGTCCATTCACGCCAATGCTCAGCAGATTTAAGTTATAGTGAGGCCTGTATTACATAATCAAAAGATGAGACAGATTCTTATCAGTAACACATGCCACTCAACAACAATTTCAGAACCATTTGTTAGGATTCACATCAGTACACTCCTTTATTCAATATTTTAATTCACCAAAGAACTACACATCATCGAAAGACTTGATTAATAACCTGTTAGCTCTCTAGAAAACCAACTCAACGAATGTTGCTGAGCTGAAGACATAGCTACAATCCACTACAAACCACCTACGCTACATATAAAGCTCATGCACTAGACTAACACAAATACCTGACACAATTTCAGGTTGTGACAGCATAATACACAATTAGAGAAACACTCCAAGACTGAAGAAGTATAAGAGGTTAGTGAGCTTACTGTGACGGGACAAGAGGACTGTAAACGATTCCTGGGACCAATATCTCGCCAAGGACAAAGACACCACCTCCACTACCATCTCCTTTCAAGCAATGAGAAAACACTGGCGGTGTAATCCCTCGTGAAGACAGCTGAGAAACAACTGACAACTTTCCCTTACCAAAACCAAATATGCCATCCACTGCTTTGTCTGACTTTGTCAAGTCCCCAGATTGGTAGGTACTACAGCTGTTGCAAATATAAGAAAACAACTTAGAAAGTTTTAAGATCTTTAAGCTGCCATACACTTTCATGCAAACATAAGGGCTAGTGTTAGATAGTAAAAGCTCTCACCCGAAAACAATGGGAGCAGATGAATTTGCAACTAAAGACTCTCCCAAAATCGCATCAAAATAGAACGTGTCAGTCATGTAGAAACCTGAAGTCCCACTTCCATCACCATAGCGAAAGGAGTAACCACACTGGTTATTCTCAGAACACTGTGCAGCTGTTGTCTGAAAGACTGAAGAACAAATCGGATCTGAACAAGTAACAGAGCCAGCAGTCAAGGAACCAGGAGCATCAAAGAAATGGAGATCGATCTGAAAATGTATTTCGAAAAGAAAAAAAGAGAAAGGATAAGCCGCCTTTCACACTTCTCTGATGCTAATCCCACTATAAAGTAAAAAAACTAGGAAAAAGCAACACATACTCCAAGTCCACTAGAGTGAGGGCAATTACTGCAAGTACTACAAGTAACCCACAAGATGTCACTTCCAGTATCAATCTGAACATTGAACTCTGTGGGTGGAGAACCCAATTTGACCTTTGTGAAATAAAGCCTACCAAGAAACAAAATACAGATACACATATCACATAAAAGAAAGATTTGTTCACACACACAAAAAAAAAAAGAGCTGGTAGAACTCCAATAACATAGTGTGCAAGTGTGACATACATAGTCATCTTGGAGCTGCAACAAAGAAAAAAAGAAAAGGAGACCACAACTTAATAAGATCTTCTCCGTAATTATAGCATTTCAAACTCTACTTTTTCTTCTTCTTTCAATTCAAAACCTTCTAAAGCACAGGGTAAGATAAAGCCAAAGGGCTAAAAGAACATTAAAGTAAAAACATAATTAAAAAAATTTGAAAACCCTAAATCTTTCAATTTAATATACACAGAGTTTGATGAAAACGATCAACCGAAAGACCGATGATGACATAAAAGGCAAGACATTTTCTGAGTTCTGGTTTGTGTAGAACAAGAAATTAGATAAAAAGAAGAACAATCCCAAAAGATGAAGAAAAATTTTACCCGACGAGGTAAGGATCGGAAGAGCCTTGAACTGGGAAGTCCACGACGCCGCCAACGGAGCTCTGACGACCTCCTCCGCCGAGTAAGATTCGCGCGTGCCTGACACGATCACGCGCTCTGAGCTCACTCAGCTCAACTTGCTCGTCTAGAGGAAAAGCCCTTTCTAAAGGTAGAATCTTTACCGTACCAGCAGCGTATTTAACCAACGTTGAAGGTAACGGCGGTGTAGCGAATCCAGTCACGGCCAAAGCCAAAACCACCGCCACCACCGCGAGAAGGGGATTAAAGATACGCATTCAAGTAGCTCGTTGAGATTGTATTCCTGATAAAGATACACACAAATTTTTACAAAGAGCGACACCAGTGCTCGATCGATCGAGCGAGCGAGCGAGAGAGAGAGAAAGAGAGAGAGAGAAAGAGAGACAGGAAAACAAAAAGAACTGTCAGAGAAGAAAGAGAAAGATAGAGAGAGACGTTCTCAAAATTGTTTTAGCGGAGAGCAAATATATATTGATTTCGGTTTAGTTTGGTTTTGGTTCAATTTTATAAATTAACGATTGGTATATCGTTTCTTCTCTTTTACTTGATTATGAAATTAGTAAATTGTGCATATAAACCGGGTAATTTATCTTAAATAACGGATGTTGGTTAAAGGTATTAAAAATTTAGAGCAACCAAATTGTTTATTTAGGCTATTATTTATTACGAGAAAAAATCTGTTTTCTTATACGCAAATCTTTAGACAATTTTTCTCAGCAGTTTTGTTTAGCTCATGGGTGAGGCTTTCTATACGACTACGAGCACCTTGGAATATTCAAGTAATTATGTCTCTTTTTTGGGTACAATATTCAATAGATGCGTTACAAAATCGAAGCATAAATGTAAGAAGATGAACTAGTGTTCTGATTTTAGAGAAAAAGAAACTTAGCGAACAAGAAAGAAGAACAAATGTTATAATTTCACGACGACATGAGATGATGAATCACGATGAATGAGTTAGATACTTATTAGTATTATTAAACATTGACTTGTGGGTGAGTCGCGCTTAGTCGTCGTGATCCAAAAGGGCACGTCAAAGACGGAGTCCTTTGGTAAATTGTGGTGTGAGTTTCCTAAACAAACACAAAAACTTGGACACATTCCCCACGTTACCCTCCGAACATAAATGTACATTTTTTTTGTAATTTGTCAGAATTTTATCCTGTATTTAAACGTACACTTAGTTTTAGTAATCCACTGAACATATTTCTAAAGTTGTATGTAGTGTAAGTTCTTGTACGTATGTTTCACACCCCAAACGAGGAAGAAGCAATAACCAAAAAAAAAAAAGAAGATTTGACGACTCAGATGTAGAGAGCATAACATGATTCTTTAATCCAATGATACACTGATCTCGTATATATAAAGATAATGTATTATACTTTGAACCATTTTTGTTTACTTACACATAAAACACCAAAATATTAATTATATTATTTTGTTTCAACCGAAAGATGATGAAGTTTTAGCAGCGAGATGAGTCAAAGCCCGTTGATGATACTTGCTTCTTAACTTCTTGTATTTCTGCACAAATACGGCTGTGTCAATATCCTTCTCCATAAACTTATGTTGCAGCTCCTCGGATTCTTCATCGACCTTGTTCATAGCATCTGCATGCATTAAACAAACCGGGATTGTACATGTTTTTAGAAAACCAATGTGAATAATTTTGGTTACACCAGTAGCAGCAACTGAAGTACTTCTTTACCTTGAAGCCTATGAAGAAGAGAACCTGGAGAGTAGAATTTAAGGATCTCTTCTCTTTGATTCTCAAGCTCATTAAGTTTCTCTTGCGCAGTTGCAAGCTCAGATGTACGGATTATTCTGCACTGTTACAATATAGATGGTGAGAAGTTTCATATACTCAATATATTACACACTCAAATATCAACAGTATACCCACTTGGTTTCTGAGCTCCACTATCTGTGGTTCCTTCTCCAAGTTTTCTCCTGTTATATTAGCATGAATGTTTTAGATCTTGCGATATCAATAGTAATTTTCATCGTTTAAGTAAAACTCATACAAGAACTCACTAGCTAGATGTAACGTTTCTTTGCGAAGCTCTTCTCTGATCTAATGAACATATAAAGAAAAAGCACAAGACTGAATCATCTCAAAAACGTAAATAGTGAAGAAGCTTCTTTTCTCTAAGACAATAAATGATATATTTTGTGACTTCCACCATGTTTCCGACTTACATTGTTTTGAATAGCGACCTGGTCAAGCGAGTACAGAAACTGTTGATATGCATTCTTGTCAGACAGAAGGTTCTTGAGCTCATCCACACTAAATAGCAAAAAAAAAAACATTTGAAGAAGATCAGAAATGAGTAATAAGAGTAAGCATACAAGATAATATACCGACAAAGTATATGTAATTTATCAACAAAATGCAAAATCACAGAGAGTTTTCAGCAACAAAACTATCATATCCACCGAAGCTAAACTCTTCCACGCCTAAAAAAGGCCATAAATTCATATCAAAGATAAAATGTTATATACATTATGCACAAAAGAGGCAAATTAATTGAAAGCTAACCTTTTGTCTTTTAAAATTGCAACAATGCCGGCGGTTTCACCTGGTGAAACATGTGGTGGAATCTGCCCTGATGTTTGAAGCCGGGATGAGCTAGGCGAGGTGACCAAAGACGGTGAATACCATGGTTGTGGAGATGTTTCTAAAGAAGGATGAGACTGCCCTTGTTGTTGTTCTTTTGATCCCCTGAATACAAACAACAAAATACAAAAAAACATTCTAAAAATACACCCTGAAATTGTTCCAATACTCAATATACTAACATTGCAAAAAAAACTTGAAAACCCAGCACAACTTCATGGACAGAGATGACAGAAACAAAGCTTTCACAAGAGTATGCATCAGGATGTTGTAGATAAGTTCGCAACAACCATTAAACCTAAGTCTTTTTGGGTCTAGAGATTTAACGGTATGCATTAGTAAATTAGTAACTAACATAAAAATAACAGTTTTTTTAATCGAAAACACATAGAAATCGCAATTCCCCAAAACTATCAGAATCGAGATTTGACAGAAAATAATAATATGAGCTGATGTAAAAGAGAGTAAAAGATCGCATATATGTAATCACAAAGAGACAATAAGTAAAGTGAAACAGATCCATGGAGCTGAATGAGGAGATATTACCAAAAATTGAACATGGTTCTTAGAGTCGACCGATCCAGCCAAAGGGGGTTTTGTTTCCGAAACAATTTTACCAATACAAATAAGAAGCAAAATTTCAAAATCGATAAAACTTTTACGGCAGATGATGATGATAATGAACTAATCAAAGAAGAAGGAGTCGGCAACTGCACAGAATCGTAATTTTGTTTCGTCAACGAGACATTAACTATGATTTACTGTTATTATCATTAATGGGCCTGTATTATTGGCCCATTAGAGTTTTTTGGCTCACATAAAGGCCTAGCAAAGACGTATGGAAAAAACAAAAAACAAAAGTTTACTACTAGAAATACTAAATTTGTACTCTTCCGATGATTTTACATAAGCTACAATAAATTATGGTAAAAAATTTTTAAGTGCGTATTTTTACAAGTGGATTACTCCACGTCGAGAAAACAAAATTATAAAATGATCTATTGACATATACTAGTATTTGATTTTTTCGAATTTGTGTTTTATTTATACATTAATACATACATCTTTCTAGTTTTGAAAAATTACTACATGTGTATCAAAGTGGACTTTTAGGGTGTTTTCTCAACGCTAACCATTTTGATTACTACCTGGAAGGTCTAAATTTGATTCGCAAAAGACAACCAATAGAATCAATCCGTTTGATTTTTTTTTTTTTTGTTTTTTTTTGTTTTGCTACGTTTGAAACCACAGGAACTTCTTTTTGTCTACGAACAATACAATTGACTTTCTTGTTCTTTCCCAAACCAAAACAAAGATTGGCAATGGGAGATAAGTGACATTTTTTTGGTTTCTTATAATTCGACTTGATTGACATCTTTTTATACTAAAATCAAATATCTGTTCGTAATGTAAGATCAAGTTATATGATCATCGGATAAAACATATATAGAAGTTAGAGCTACTTTAATGACAGTAGCTTGTGTAACAGATAACACAAAATGACTACCTGTACGCTAATGATATATAAATACAGTTAATCTACTTTCATGATTTATTTTTCAATCTTTTTTAACAACACTCTACTTTCCTGAATAACTAGTTAAAAACTTGAATAGTCCCAAGGCTTGTCCGGTTTAACTACTAAATGTCAGCCCAATTTTCACGTTATTTCATTTCGTCAAAATAAAATGTACGTGAGTGTTTTCTTTTAGACGTTATCGTTTTTTGTTGAAGTTATTTACGTACGATACTTTTTTTGTATGGGTGAGAAAAAAGAAAATAAAAATATGTTAATTTATTTCTATGGATAAGTACACACTGTGAATCGTTTAAATTATATCTTTCTAATTAGTGCAGAACTTCAGATCTCCTGATCACCACATGATGTAACAACTGTACTCAGAGATTGTTCTGGCTGGAGGAGGTGTCGTTTTTTATTTCTTTTAATTCTTACTTGTAACTTACAAGTAGTGCGAACAAAAAATGATATCTTCAAACGTTGTAAATAAATATAAATATACAAAATATTGTTGGACAATAATAAAACAGAAAAACTTGTGGTTACTGGTTAGAGTTGAGCAATAATTTAAGGATCATGCATGCATTTTATTATGATGTCTCTCATTAAAATACAAATGCGACTTACTTATAATAAAACATATACAAAAAAAAAAAACGTAAAAAGGAAATGAATGATTAGTTGATCTGGTTTTAATTGTCCATGAAGAAGAGTTGACCATAAGTACATCTGAAGTACTGTTTCCGTTTACGGACATGGCCAGATCTTTAAAAGCTATCCCCCCTTGAATCAGGAGACCTTGTCGGCTTTAAACGTTCAACTCTTTGACTATTCGAGCTCCATTATATTGCGTTGTTTTTAGTTTCTAGATACAAACAGCATGCCGGTCAGCTAACGGCTGGAGAGATTAACACCGCGTACGTAGTTTTTATTTTATTTGGTGGGAACAGGCACCGCGTAAAATCTATGATGACTAAGTCTCGTTTAACAGTTAACACAAATCGAATACTATCAATGAATGTTTCGGCATTTTCAATCTAGATATTCCATAAAATATCAAAGCATATAGACATAGTATATGGTCCAAAATGATAGCTTTGAACATACATACAATTACAGCCTTTGACAATTAACTAAATAAGTATGATGTAGTTATATGAGATCCATAAAATAATTTGCAACATTTCACTATATAGTATAAGTTAAATTTTCCGTTAAGGAAATTTCAGTATCTTTACGTGAAAAATTATTAAAATTCGACAGCCAAGTATCAATTATCTAAACTCCCACCAGCAGAAATAGTTGATAGCAAAGTTTAAGACATGAAATTGGTTAGTGCCGTGGCTTGTCACTTTTAAAATATAGTTCGAGTAACGTTACGGTTGCAACCGTTCGTCAGCAATATGTCCCTAGCTAGCTCTTCTAAGTTTTATATTAATTGACTTTATATACAATAATTAAAAAAACTCTTACGATAATAACATTTGACTTAGGCAACTGTTATTAGATAGGACTTGTAAAGGTCCACGGATTCGTTTCCCCTCAATTGCAAGATGCTAAGTCACAATGTGCATTAGTTAAATCTAGCTATGACTCTTTTATTAACTTCACATTATAAAATTATACTAGTATACTAATTTATACATATGTACAATGTAATAGCTTATCAATGTCTCATAGCCTTTTCACGACTGTAAAAGATGTAGCAATGACACTTGACATCCTTAAATTAAACAACTAATTAATGACGGAGAAACTAATGGCGAATGAACGACAGTTGAAAATTCATCGCTAAAATATTACTATAGTTTAAGGTATTCAAGCACTGTACATGTAATATGTTTCTTTGCCAATACATTTAACACTGTTTTAAGCAAATTTAATAGTTAAAATATTTTATTTTGAACAATAATAGCTAGCTAAATTTATAATGCGAAGGAGAATATACAAAATAATATAAAGAAATAGAGAGCCTGACGTGGCCTACAAAACCAATGCAACGAATGGAGAAGAAAAAGACGAAATGCATGCAGATACTATATTAATATTCAGAGTATTTTTCAATTTAATTCTCCTGTTAATATATGAATTTTGTGTTTGACTTCGAGGCCTGGTCGTCCAATACATATGAGCTACTTGTTTTGTCGCAAGTTTTAACTGTCTTCTGTTTTCATTTATTTTTGCCAACTCATGTAACAGTTCCTACTTCCTAGTAATTATGGACTCCCAACACTTATATTTTGTGTAGGATTCACATCTTTATTTAATAACCAGTTGTCACTAGATTAAATTCGTATACGATTTGATAATCAGCATATCAACACGACTGTTTATATTTATCTTCAGTTTCACCCATAAAAATAAATAATCTGGCTAAATATATACAAAAAAAAAACATTATGCAAAACATTAAATTAAATTTTATATCATGTGTCATAAAACCTTAGATTTGAAAATTCAAATGGTAGAAATTAAAGAACGACTTCACAGCAAAAATCTGAAAATCAACTCTAGTAAGGACTTCCAAAGCATTACTGTGAGAGAATAGACTTTAATTTCTAGCTTACATAGGGGAATGTTTGAGACTTTCTTTAACGACTTTACAAAATCTATAATCCTTTTCCGACTCTATAAACCCACAATTGGATTTAGATTGGAGAATGGTGCATACTGAATATTCATTAATTTGAATCGGTCAATTTCTATGAATATGTGAGTTTTCAGTTCTTGGAATAATGTGTTTAGAAAACTTTGAATCTATAGATCAATATTAAACTCAACATTAAAAACAAAGTTGAATTCAAGAAGCTAAAATCAAGGAGTATACCATCCGGCATTAGTTACAATCACAACAATAAATTTTCATATTAATGAATTTTCATATGAAAAGTGGGATAATGATATGTTAACCTTGTTATATAGTCTCGATCGGGGAAGATGCTGTATAACTTCTAGAAACTTTTTAGCTTGAGCAAAAGATAAAAATAAAATTCAAGAAGGGGGCACTTTATATGGCTTTATATTACGTCCAATAGTTTAAGTTAGCTAGCTAGCTACGTGCCCATACATGGATGTGACGACTGACGTGGATATCGTAAAACCAACCAATGTACTTCACGATGTCGTTGTTTGACTTTCATAAAATAATATCCGATATCCTCAGACAATAATTCATTATTTCTTGATAGTTTAATCAAAACTAAAGGGAAAAGATCGTATGCAAATACTTCGAGATTACTTTGCATGCTGTGTATTCATCACATTTATGTTTTTTTTTAAAAAATATTAATCGTCAACAGCTGGAATGCATGGATGAAAATTGAAAATAAACCTTAATTAATATATTTGGGAAGATTCGTCCAATTACATTTTATCTATATTGTCATTATTATTCTTTATAAAACACTAAAGCTTGCTTACTTAGTTTTATAATGACAAGATCACATTAGTTAGAGACTTTTATAATTCATTTAAGGGTAATGTCAAAGCTTTAGAGTTGGAGAGGGACTTTGAAAATTACATAAATTTGTAATGTAGCTATGATTTTGTTTTGTAAAATAAATTGATTATTGTAATTCTGGTCTAACTATTTCTTTCTGATTATTAGTCCAACCATTTTATATAGTACTACATGGAGAAATACATTAAACGATAAACTTGTTCAGTTCATGGAAAATGATGTGTTTAGAATTATTCTTTTGTTTTTGTTTTTGATGAACCTTAGAACCTGTTTAGAATTCTGTTAGATACTATTTAAGTATTTATATAGATACACGTTATATAGCCTTGACCTAATAAGAAGATGTAATATATAAATTAAAAAACTCGAATATATAAGATGTAATCGAAAGACTATTACGAAGTAAACATTAAATTACATATTTTTAAGGAAAATTTTATATTAGCAAACGTTGCAAAAGTCAAATATATATACAAAGTCATATTGAGTTGACCCATTCCCTCCCCAACGGGACCCGAGCAGCGAAGTCTCGCGCCGGGTACTTTCGTTTCGTCAAATGCTTAAATATCATATTTTTGGGATCTTTATATATGCACCACTAAGAGTAATTTAACAAAAACAATTATATTATATAAACGAAAAACATAGGAAAAAGATACACATGTACATGAGCCTATTTTTCTAAAGAATTTCTTGTGGTACTTAAATACTTATATTTCCAAAGTTTTGATATATAATGACATATTTTAGAAATTAGTCTTCATCACGAAATTTCTTCCTCCTCCTGTTTATGTATATATGTGATAAAATGACGTACGTAATCAAATGTATATGCATCTACCATTTACCATTTCAACATATTTATTTTCCTCACTACAAAATATTCTGTGTTGACAATTAGTTAACTACATTCCTGAACTTTCAAGTTTCAACTACATTCTAATTAATTAATCTTCACCCGTATACATACCCCTCATATTATAATGTGGCATAAGTACTGATAATATAGCTCGTACGATACCAATGATCTAAAACTTGTTGACTGTGTCTGTACATAAACGATCTCAAACATGTTGTTATACAACTGCTACAATTTTTTTGTCTGTATGATATATATGAGAAGTGATTGACTAATTTAAGTATAGGTATATACATGCGATGGAAATTTCACAAACTAATACGTAATTTTTTGATGGGTTACCAGTACTTTTCGCGATGGCTTTTAAGATACTAGCTATGGCGTACGATTGAGTCATACGTACTTTAGGTGTACACTTATTAAATTGTCTCGTTTTTTAGCAACTACTTTGAAATTTCCATCGCATATATTAATATACATGCGATTGAGTTGAAGAGTGGCATTAATTAGTCGTTACTCGCTTGTAAAATTAAGTATCAGACCTTAATGTGGTAGCATTAGTGGTTCATCATTTTTTTGAGTCGTTACTCACATGCAAAATTTAGACTCAATAGTCGATGCTTCATAATGTCAGTAAGTATAGGACTCAAAAAACATTCTATTACAATTTTTTGGATATATGTTGTGTCCTTTTTTTAATGAATTAATCTAATTTTAAAATATAAATATAAGTATATGTATGTATTTTAATGAAAGCTTCAGTGCTCAAGTACGGGTATCCACAACAGCCGCAAGTACACGAATATTTTGGCGTATCCAAAATCTCTGTATTCGAAAAGCATTCATTACAGACCTTTTCGACTACGAATCTAAAACGTATCAAGTTTGAGATTTTGCATGCCTCCCCATATCGTTCTTCATTTATGTAAAATATACGTATCTCAGACTTTCACTCATATATATCATATCTGTATAAAAGTACTCTTTAACCCGAATTAAAATTTGTAAACAATAAGGTATCCTTTTCATAATAATTATATACATCGAAGCTAGCAATCATTTTCATCTGGTAATCTCCTTTATAATAAAAGTGAATTATAAAAGGGAAGTACACAACATTATTTTGGTAGACTTTATAATTTTAATAAATTGTTACAAATAGTTAATACATAAGTTATAAATTAATCCATATATTAATTGTAACAAATAAAACTTTAATTATAATCGAAAATCTTAAACGGGATATTCCAAATTGATAATTCATGGATATTCCAAACTTTATTTTTGGAAGATCACGTGTACATGGTTCCAAATATCTATTTTCACAATATTACTAATTTATTTTCCATATATTTTATTAATAAACTACATCAATAAAAAGTTATTAAAAGGATAAAAATTTACTCTCAATCATAAAAAAATATTAAATCTTGCTAATTTAACAATATTAATAGTGATCTTTGGGATCATACAAAAATTAAAAATTAAATTTTAATGCTATATTAAGACCCGTGCTAAAACACGGGTTGAATTTTTTTATTTATATTATAATTTTAAAATAAAATATAATTTATATGATTGATTTTAAAAGTTTTTAAGGTCCTAATCTAGCATTAATCGTGACCTTCATGATCGTATTTTATTCTAAAATTATAATATAAATAAAAAAAATTCAATCCGTGCTAGAATCATTAACAATATATATTTATCAGATATGTGTCTTTTTTAAGCCATCATATTTAGCATATAATTTTATTGCATAATATTTTATCCAAAAAAACTTTTAAACACAATCAAATAAATTATATGTTATACAAAAACTACAATATAAATAAAAGAAATTTCAACCCGTGCTCTGAACACGGGTCATAATCTAGTGTTAATATAGTAAAACATTATCGAACATACTACTAAAATTATTATATTTTAAATTTAATAATTGAAATAAATAAGGATATGTACTCTATCATCTCTATATGATAGCTGTTGCGCATTTGTGACCAAGAATCGAGAGCTATAAGATCTTCTTATTATGTCCATCAATTTATTTATATTAAACGCAAACATTATCTATAATATATATATGTTTTTCTCGTCAACAATATAATATCAAACTTTTTTTGTTGTGAAAATTCAGGAGGTAACTCCATAATACATAAACTAGGTAGACTTTTATATTTTGTATTCTTATTTTCTTCTATCATTTTCAAATGTATTTAATATTATTGCGAGCTAGAGACCCTACCATCTTGTGGTCTTATCGTTCAAATAGTTTAGTGTATATAATAATAATAACAATATGTCAACGGTTTTTGGTGAGGAGGAATTAAGAAGAAAAAGTCAGTCTCCAAGGATTTGACTCAGACCAATACCAAAAACTGCCTTAACTCGTAAAAATATCAATTCTGGACTATTCATTTCAACGTCTCCTCCAAACACGTATGTATATAAATACCTACACCCACCAACACCATATCTTATTCTTACCAAGTCTTTAAACATAGATCCTCGCATTTACCTATAGATTTAATATCTCTAGAATTTTCAAGAGCATCGAGATCCATCAGGTATATTTCTTTCGTCCTTCCCTACAAAACATATTATATAACTTCTAAGTTTTTGTTCTTTGATAAATTCTCTCTATATTTGCTAATTGATTATTGATGCATGTACGTGGCGATGTCTCATTTTTCAGTACAACAAAGGAAAATGTCGCCCTCGATGATAGCTCCGGTGGTGGAAGAAGAGAACAGGAAATACCAAAAAGGTGTGAAACATCTTTGTGACAATGGTGTGACCAAAGTGCCAACCAAATATATATGGCCTGAACATGACCGACCCATCTTCACTAAATCCGACAAGCTCATCAAACCAAAACAAAACCTAAAGCTTCCCCTCATAGATCTCGCTGAGCTGCTTGGACCTAACCGGCCTCACGTTCTACAAACCATAGCCGAGGCCTGCGAAACCTACGGCTTCTTCCAGGTTGGTTACCAAATCCCAAATGGTTAAAGTAAGACCTAGCTTACACAAAGTTATATTTAGCTTGCTTGCTAAACAAGTTAGTTATGTTAACGGGCATGTAGGTGGTGAATCATGGGATGGAGGGAGATGTGAGCAGGAACATGATAGAAGTGTGTAAGAGATTCTTTGAGCTTCCGTACGAGGAGAGATCAAAATACATGTCGTCAGACATGTCGGCTCCAGTACGGTACGGCACGAGTTTCAACCAGATCAAAGACAATGTCTTTTGTTGGAGAGACTTCTTGAAACTCTACGCACATCCTCTCCCTGACTATCTTCCTTATTGGCCTTCTTCTCCCTCCGACTTCAGGTCAGATTTCCCAAATTTACATTTTTTTCGTTTCCTAAAATATAGATAAATAAAATTTTGATATTCCGACAAGAAACTTAACAAATACATATTTAGCACATGTGTTTTAACTTTTAAGTATAATTAAACTCGAAAATAGGTAGTTCAAATATATATATATGTGTATTACGCATATATATATATATATATATATGTGTATTACATCTTTGAACATACAATATATAATCTTTTACCAAATTCTTCTATTTTGGTCACAAAGTGCAAACGCAATCTAAAGGCTGTGGCGGTTATTTGATTTATTAAAAGAAATATGTAAGTAAGTGGCGGCTTGTGAATCTATAGAGATGAGTGGGATTATTATCATACTGCTAAATAACAAAGAAAAGGTCACACAAAACGACTTATTTATCTTCATAGCTACACCGCACCACCAAAACTAGCAGTCACGGGACTACTTTACATATCACGCGTAACATATAATATATAATAAATCATTCCCAATATATATAACATATATATATATATGAACGTAGTGTAAATTTATTAAAATTACATGTATGTAAATGTAGCTAAACTTTATATGTATAAAAAAATTGAAAAACAGGAGTTTGGCAGCTACCTACGCTAAAGATACGAAAGAGATGTTCGAGATAATGGTGAAAGCCATCATAGAGAGTCTTGAAATCGATGGCTGCGACGAGGCCGTGGAGGAGTTGGAAGAGGGAAGTCAGCTGATGGTGGTGAATTGTTATCCGCCGTGTCCGGAGCCCGAGCTGACGCTAGGGATGCCACCTCACTCAGACTACGGCTTCTTGACGCTTCTTCTTCAAGACGACGTCGAAGGCCTTCAGATTCTTTACCGTGACGAGTGGGTCACTGTTGATCCCATACCTGGCTCTTTTGTCGTCAACGTCGGCGATCATCTCGAGGTATATTATTTAGCTTATTTCTTGAACGTTTTCTTCTAATAAATTCAATCATTCCTATTTTCCATGACGTGTTTTGTTTTTTGTTTTTTGTTGTCTAAATAATTTGTATCTTAAACTCGAGGGACATAAATGGATAATGAAAAATTCCAACTGTATTGTTAAACTTAGAAAAATATATACTAGTTTGTTACTACATAAAAAGCATTTCTCATGAAAAATAATTCTACAAGATAACTAGTCATTGTTAGACTTAGGCTAGTAGTTAATTTTGTTTACAGATTGATATTTAAAGGTGATTAGCACGTCAAAATTAATTTCTATTATAAGGATCTCTATGTTTTTTTTTAACTAACAATTTTGGTCACTCTTTCTGTAGATATTTAGCAATGGGAGATACAAAAGCGTGCTACATAGGGTATTGGTAAATTCCACAAAGCCTAGGATATCAGTGGCGTCGCTTCACAGCTTCCCCTTGACCTCCGTTGTGAAACCATCATCGAAGCTTGTCAATGAACTTAATCCACCACAGTATATGGACACCGATTTTGCCACTTTTCTTCAATATGTTTCGTCTCGAGAACCTAAGTGGAAGAATTTTCTTGAATCACGCAAGATTCACTGTATAAGATAAATGAAACCACCATTTTTCTAATGTTAATAACATCGAGGTGAATTAAATTTTGTTATAGATTTACGTCATATATATATGTATAAGGAGAAATAATAACAAAATATACAGCTATGTTATTTTAAATAGTAGTATTTTGTTCTAAATATGTTTGTAATCTGATTAAATATCCGAGAGTTTTATTTTGTTTTTTCACATAGATTTTGATCTCACAGCACATTAACAATAAGTCAATAATAGACATCATATTCTAGAATTAGAGAGGATTTTAATTTAAAAGGTGGTTTTGATCATCAAAACTCATCGGAAAGCACACAACTAGCATTAGAGAGGAGTTTAATATAAGGAAATGTGCATGAGAGTGGTTTCTCTTTTTTTTTTTTTTTTTTTTTTTTTTTTTTTTTCTCCTTCTTACCAACTTCTTAGAGAATTGCGAACTACACTCATGGGCTCTGATTGGTAGCCTACTTTTAAGACTTTAAAAATTTTTAAAGCCATGACAGCCATTTTTTTGCCAATCAAGTTTTTTTGGCTTTTATTTTTTTTTAAAGTTTTAAAAGTCACTTTTTATTTTCTTTTCCTTGTTTTCCTCTTTTTTTTTTAAAGCATAAAATTCATGCTTTAAAACAAAACAATTTTTAAAGCATTTTTTTTTCACCCTTTTATATTTAAAAACTCTTCAAAAGTATATATAAATATTTTATATATTTTATTTTTATAAATTAATTATTCTCATTTTTTTCTCTTTCTTTTAAGATCCATTTCAATAAAATTTTTTATTTTTTCATCATCATCACTAATAATACTATAAAAGAGTTTATGAAATTCATCAATAATAAGAGAATAACATTCAAACAATGCATTAATAAGTTAATAAATTGATGTCTACAACTTCAATTATTTATTTCTTATTCTTATTGTTTGTTTTTAATTAGTTTTCAAACAAAATTTCATATTTGATTGATTTATATTTTTAAAAATTTTAATTTATCATTAATAAAAATTTTTTTGTCATTAAAATGTTATATAAATTAATTTCTGACATAATATATATTTATTATTAATACTTATAATAATAATAAAAATAACAGCTACAGCTTTAAAAGTTGTTGGTAAACAATCAGATTTTAACAGTTAAAATTTCTATAGTCAAAGCATCTACAACCAAATTCTCTACAGCTAAGATTTTAAAGTCAAAGTCTTTACAGCCAAAAGTAACAGCTGTTACCAATCAACGTCATGGTTAAATCTTAAGGAATATTTTCTAATTTAGTCTACAAACAATCACACACGGTTAGTTGGATTGTTATTTTCAAAAATTATTATAATTTATGACAATTTTTTTGAACCTCCGAGAATTTATGATATTTTTAAAGATGTACCAAACAAAAATATATGTATCTACATGAAACTAAATTCACATCACTTTAACTTAATCACATATATGTTTATGTTAATTTTGTTTGAGCTATGAAATAGTCATAAACATTTCATTAAGTTCCCATGCGCTAAAGTTAATTTTTTGTATATGAGGAAGATGTGAATTTGGTGAAAGGATTTTCGGAGAAGTAGGTAAATTTCATCAACTTTTTCTATGATGAAGAGTCATTGAAACAAGTTCTTACAATTAATATTTAGTAATATTTATTTTTTTAGTAATCAAGTGTAACTATGAAAATTTTGATTTCAAAAACATTTAAACAACTTTGAAAAGCTTGGACATTCTTGTTGCATTTCAATCATCAATTTCTTAATTTCTTATATTTCATATAAGCCATACATATTCTTATATTTCTTGACTAAGTAAGTTATGTTGCATTATCTATTATACTATATTTGTGTACACATTTTATATGTGTATATATATATCATATATGATGTAAGTGTTAAATATCTAAGAAAATTGCACAAAAAATGCTTAACATATGCTTAAAACATACTTAAAATATTCAAAAACTCTCTCCCTAACAAAAATAGAAATATGATTAGACACCATATCTAAATATTATAAGCAAAAAGGAGAAGAATATTAGAGTAAAAAACTAACCTATAGATCCCAAGATCAATGAGTATGAGGGTCTTGGTTACACTTGAGCCAATGCTTGCATCAATGGCATCTTGAATCTTTGTGAACCTTCCACAACCTTGAAGAGATACCTTAAACACCATGGAGTATCCCTTGGTGGGAAAATTTGAGAACTTAGCAGATTTAGGAGAATCCATCTGAATTGGAGAGATGATGGATAGAAAGAAAATGAGGAAAAGCATGATAGACATAATGTATCAAGAAGATGAAATGTGGAGAAATTTTTGAAGAGTTCAAAAGCTTTTTTTTAAACTTGGGGAAGATGAAATGAGGAGAAAAGCTTCTTTCTTTTTTTATAAAATTGGGGAAGATGATGATGATGGTGTTGGTCAATTAGTATCCCAATTTTTATTTGATATTTCTTACTGTCATCACAACTAAAGATTCCCTGAATTTTCTTAATCTGTTTTAATTTTTAAATTTTCACCTCTTCAACTTGGGACGATTGCAAAATTAGACCCCTGATCTGAGTCAATTGCAAAATTAGACCTCTCTTTTTCTCTCTCCAACATTTGCCACTTTCTCCCTACTAAATCCTCTGGCATTCCATGTATTCACAGAAATGCCATTATTTCTGATTTATTTGAATTTCTGCCGAAAATGTTTATTACCCGTATATCCTCATCTTCTTCTTTTATTTACGGTTGTGCCACCGACATCAATTTTCCAACCACCATTAACAACCAAATTTGAAGCTCTTAATGCTTCAACAACCCAAATTTGTGAGCTTAAATAACACCCAATGCTATGAGAACTACATTTTCTTCCATCTCCCCTCCATTTTATCTAAGAAATTGAAAGTTCGTTAATCTTGTTATATCTCGTGAACAAGGAAAATTGGCGCTGTATTTCTTCAGTGGTGACTAAATACGACGTCCTCGGTGCTTGACATTGCGAAACAACCATCGATAAGGTTATTTTCCGGTCGATTTCGTGTGTTTCTTAGTTATTTTCTCGAAATTAGACTTCATTTCTTAGTCCAACCGTCATAATATCATGTAAAGTCTACTATGTGGTCAGTTTTGCAATTTAAAATTTATCGAGTTTCGAGCCCGTAGACTAAAATTCCAGTCTCCTTAATTTCATTTGAAAACAAAAAAATATAGTGTAGGCTGCATTAAAATACTTATAACCGATACCTCGTTTGCAGTCTACTAAGGTGTATTTTTGCAATTGACCAAATTATTGACTTCATAGTGAAGACTGCTACGATAAGTCTTCTTACAATAATAAACGAGTAGACTTCCATAGTGACTATTTTTGCAATTGACCAAACTATTTAAGCATTGACCGTAATATTAATATATTTAAAATATATTGAAATAACTAGTTGACTGCAAAAGAAGTCTACTTTCTTAAAAATGCAATTGCTGGTCAATTGCAAAAATGTCCAAGGCAGACTGCAAACGAAGTCATCACTAATGTAGACTTCATACGAAGTCTACTTGGCGAAAGTCAAACTTGGTCAATTGCAAAACTAACCACGACGAAGTTTACTCTTTCTGGTTGACGGATAGTTAAAGTCTACTTAGTAGACAGAAGTCTACTTTAAAGTCAATGGGTTGGTCAATTGCAAAAATAACCATAGTCGACTATATTTGAAGTTAACTTGTTGAACTTTCCGTTGAAGTCTACTTTGTTTTATCTATTTAATTGCAAAACTAACCAAAAAATTAACAAAGAAAGACAACAAAAGAAGTCTACCGATTATGGTAGACTTCATTCGCAGTCTGCTTTGAAAAATTGTAATTGCAAAAATAGACCCCAAGAAATAGACTTCATTTGTAGTTTACTTTTTATAGTCTTTTTTTATGTCTACTTGTTGATGTGAACATGAAGTCAGCCTTATTTGAAAACCAATTTATTGCAAATTGGTGAATAATTTTAAGCTTTTCTTGATGTATTATTTGATATATGTTATTTACTTGCCTCTGTATGATTTTGACATGAATCCATATTATACATATGGAGAAATCAAGTTTTTGGTTTTCATAGGCAGTTAGGGTATAATGGTAGACTAATTTGGGAAGTCTATGTGTTGGAGTTATCTGTGAAGTCCGCATAAATCAAATAGTGTTTATTGCAAATTGGTGAATAATTTTTAAGCTTTTCTTGATGTATTATTTGATATATGTTATTTACTTGCCTCTGTATGATTTTGACATGAATCCATATTATACTTTTGGATCAATCATGTTTTTGGTTTTCATAGGCAGTTAGGGTATAAAGGTAGACTAATTTGGGAAGTCTATGTGTTGGAGTTATCTGTGAAGTCCGCATAAATCAAATAGTGTTTATTGCAAATTGGTGAATAATTTTTAAGCTTTTCTTGATGTATTATTTGATATATGTTATTTACTTGCCTCTGTATGATTTTGACATGAATCCATATTATACTTTTGGATCAATCATGTTTTTGGTTTTGTTAGGCATCTAGGTTATTGATTTAAGACTTCTACGGGTAGTCAGCTGTGTAATGAGTATTTGACTTGCTGCTTACTCTTTCAGGTAAATGTCGCAAATACCTGTTGTTTTCGGAGTATGGGTGACGAGAAATGGTTCTTGGCATTTTGATATGGATGGACGCAAAGGTGGGAGAATGTTTTTTTTGCGACACGGTTGTACATACGCTGATCTTCTTGAAATGGCTGTAGAAGATTATCAGATTGACAAAGAAACAGAGATGGTTCAGTTATCGTATCCCTTAACAGAGATGATGCTTCAGCAATTGCCCCAAGATACCCCTCCTGTCTATGTCACAAATGATAGATCAGTTCAGAACTTGATAGATTTTAGTAGTAAGAATGTTGTTCGCCTTTGCGTCTCTACGCGATGCATGGATGGACAGCCGATTAAGGAATGTGTTAATGATATAAAAAACTCTCGTTCTGAAGACGATGGGGACGATGGGGACGATGGGGACGATGGTGACGATGTAGATCCAAGTGCGGATGAATGTGTAGAAGAATGTCAAGAAGCTCTCCATGATACTACAGATGAGAAGCCAAAAGATGTTGACGATATGGATTTCGATTACAGTGAGTACGGGAAATTTGAAGATGACGATGACGATGGAGATGACCTGGATGTAGATGCTGAAGAAGGGATACCGTTTGTTGGTGGTACTCATGGACAGTTAAATAATCCTTGGAAAGACCAATTGAAAGTAGGTCAATGCTTTCCATGCAAACATGATGTCATAACAGAGGTGCGTTTGACCGCTATAATGTTAAAATTCTCTTTCAAAATTAAGAAGTCCACAAAGACTCGGTTGGTGGCAATATGCTCTGTGCCAGGATGCACGTGGAGGGTCGTCGCCAGTGTGAAGAATGATCCAACCACTTTTGGGTCACCAAATATCTGAACGTGCATACATGTTCTATTGTGGACCGCCTAGCTCACCGTAAGCGTTCCACCACCAAATATATTGGGCAGCTTTTTGTAGACCGGGTAGGAATAGTAGATGGTATTGTCCCACAACATATCCAAGATTCAATGAGGACAATGTTCGGCATGACATTGGATTACACAACTTCGTACAGGGCTTTACAGCATGCACTGGAATATGTGAGAGGAAACGCCGAATCTGGATACACGAATTTGCCTTCTTGTCTTAGGAAAATAGAGCAGTCAAACCCGGGAAGTGTCGTTGACCTTGTTGTTGATGACGAGCATAGGTTTAAGTACCTTTTCCTATCTTTCGATGCTTCAATCCGTGGTTTCAATTACGTGAGGCGAGTTATTGTGGTTGATGGGACCCATCTCACTGGAAAGTATGAAGGTGTATTGCTAGTCGCTTGCGCACAGGATGGTAACTTTCAGATATTTCCCTTGGCTTTTGGAATTGTCGACTCGGAGTGTGATGCTTCATGGGATTGGTTTTTCACCAAATTAAGTGAGTGTATCTCAGATGAACATCCACTGGTAGTAGTTTCGGATAGGTGCAGTTCAATAGCTAAAGCATGTCGCAATGTTCTTCCGTGGGCAACACGAGGGATATGTTACTACCATCTCCAACAAAACATAATTACTAATTTCCGTGGGAAGCATCTGATGTACTTGGTGAAAGGGGCAGCATATGCGCATACGCTTGATGATTACAACCGCAACATGGCTTCTCTTACTAACGTAAATCCGGCTCTTGCAGCGTACTTGATTGAGGCAGATCCAGCTTTATGGTCTCGGGTTTACTGTCCAGGAGATAGATACAACATCAAGACTAGCAACATTGCGGAATCTATCAACTCCATGATAAAGAAGGCCAAAGGTTATCCCATCACATATCTCATTGAGTTTATTACGAAAAAGCTAGGTAGGTGGTATTGGAAAAGACGAGAGGATGCACTTAGTCTGACAACCACCTTTAGCCGGGGTGTTGAGTTCTTATTGGCCGTAAGGGAGCACTACGCAGATATGATGACGATAGAACGCATTGATGGTTGGCGTTTTTACGTTAGGGGTGGGCAACGTGACTGCTTGGTTGACTTGGAAGCAAAAACATGTTCATGCGGAGTGTTTGATGTTGAGAAAATACCATGTTCACATGCAATTAAAGCTGTCAAGTCAAGTGGATTGCATATGTCTACCATAGTCGAAGCTTACTATAGAAAAGATTATGTCTATGCGTCATACGCGGCTAACATCATGCCCAATGTCGACCACGATCCAATTGGGCCAGATATCCGATGTGTACCTCCCATACCGAAGCGGAAGCCTGGTAGACAAAAAAGTCTCGTTGGCTAACATGGCTAGAACTGTCACGTAAAAGGGGAGCAAGCCGAGGAAGTCACATAAGCAGTATGCATGTTCAAAATGCAGACAGCCTGGACATACTCGACCACATTGTGTAAGTAACAATCCCACTTGATACATTTTTAACGTTTTGTAAATGATCGTCGGTCAAATCTAACAACTATTTTTCAGGTTGCTGAAGAGGTCGAGTAGAAGTTGACTTCTTGATGAAGTCATCTAAAATTTCATTGTTGCAAAAATTTGTCTTTGTACTCGACATTTTAAAATTATTAAAGACTAGTACTTTAGCTCCTCTTCTCTTCTTAACCAAACACTACCACAGCCACTATCAGCTAGAGAACAATGAGTCAAATTTCGGGGTCAATTTCTGATACAAATTCGCAAACACAAATTACTGGTCCAATCTGCAACCACTGCGGTAGATCAACGATTATTGTGAAATCATGGACAGATGCAAATCCCGGAAGAAATTTCTTCAGATGCACTGTTCATGGGTTTTCTTGTTGGTCAGACGCAGAACCATCACGTGGTTGGCAAAGGCGGAGCTTATTGGATGCGCGGGATGAGATCCGTCGGCAGAGAGAAGAAATCAAGGTGCTTCAAGAATCTATAAGAGAAATGAAAGAACAAGTGTACAACGATCTGGTGAACACCGGGTGGTTACCACATATGTTGAAGACAAGAAGAGAGAAATGATATACTGGCATCCAATGAAAGGGAAAAAATGCTTCGACAATTCATTCTTCTCTCTTGGATAGGTTTCATTGTTGTCATCGCAATGTGTATTGGGATATGTGCGAAGTCTCTCAGTTAACTTCAGTCAGATGTCTATTATCCTTTCTATGTACGATAATGTTTCAAGTCTGCATTCATTGTACCCTTACGCTATCTCTATGTTCGTTGTACCTGTTCGCTATCTCTACATTCATTGCATCGTTGCCGTCTATTCATCTTCTTCTTTATATATAAATGTCCTCTCTATTTCCACTTCCACTCAATCTATTGCATCTCTTTCTTGGTTACAAGATAATAAGTTGGTTACGAGATATGGCCGGAGAGAGTTCCAGCAAGCGTAAGCGAATTAGTTCCGATTACAAGTGGGAATAGGAAGTAACAGATGCCATGAAACACGCGTTTGAGAGGACGAGAGCCGTGGTTGAAGCAGAGACGAGAGCCGTGGTTGAAGCAGAGACGAGAGATCGTTTCACCGCGATTCTTCGTATGATGAGAGATCACATGACGAAGAATGAAGAGGCTACCGCCCTAAAGCATCAAGTGGATCTGATCGAAGCTCAACAAGCCGTATATAAGAAAATTTTGGGTGAAGAACTTGTCGATTTCGAGGCAGAGCACAAGCGATTAGATGAGATGAGAGAGGTTGCGGAAGCTGATGTCAAACAGTGTGTTGTTCCCCCTCCTATGGATTGGGGAAAACTTGGTGTCCGTCTCGACGATTAATTTACTTTTTTGTGTTATTTATTTTTAAGCCTTCATAGTTAACTTCTGAAATATGTTTACTTGGCTTTCGCTGCACGCTATTACTACAGAATAACTTTTAAAAACATTTCTCATTACACATACCCCGATAAAGTTATTTTTGTATATCGCAAAAGAAGTCTTACGGTTAACTTCAACCATATGTCTACTCAGCTTCCTTTGAACGCTACTTACCTTTGGTCATTTACACACTTTCACTCTGACCAAAAAATACTATCCCCATATAATTAGTTGAGAACAAGAACAATAATCCTTACACATTACACATTAGAGTTTTAAAGATCATACAAAAAATATCAAGATATCACCCATCATCAGTAAGATCCCACCCACAAAATAAAAAGGTCCCCCAACAGACACAAAACATCATTCTACATCATCCTATTTAGTCATACATATTTTAAACAACAGTTTAATTCTTTCAATCAAGGGAGTTTATAGTTAGTCTTGGATTGGGGGAGGATCATAGAGCCCAAACTCCTCCATGTAGTTATCCTCATTTGGTCCACGGATCTCAATCTCGTGAAATAAGTCACAAGCTATCTTCTCCCTTATCCATGTGATGTTTGCGTCGCACAAAGTAGTAGGAAATTTCATCCCAAGAGCATGACATTCCATGTACTTCAAAGTATACACACCACAGTCACCTGGCTTCCTGTTCGGAGGCACTCCCTTTGTGACCCGCTCATGACTGAACTTCTCGTACGACCACAGATGCTTCATCTCTGGAGTGGCTAACTCCCGCAGCACGTAGGGAACCATCACGGCAATGGGCTCGACGGCAGATGCAATCTTTTCGTCATTGGTGACACTCGGGATGCTATCCCAGACGACGATATGTCTCATGGGAGTCGATATCCACAAAGCTACCCAGTGCGTCTCCTTCACGTTTAAAGGCGCATATAAGTCGTCCACTTCCAGACCCCATTGCTTGTTAGTCTGTGCATACGGTGGATACTCCCCTGAGTGGTAGCTGAAGGCACCGGCTGGCAACAGTTTCCCAGATCCATTAGGATTAGGACTAGAACTGAGAAAGTCATTGTACTTCGTCGTCCAGAGATGAGTGAACATAGCGTCTAGGAAAGCGACTCTACTCGTTCTAAACCACTCAGGATGCTGTGCGTGTCGATGTCTAAATAGATTCAAAACCGCATCCATGTGCTGGACAACCACATGGGTTTAAAACGAAGTTATATATATTTGAAGACCGAAGTTTTCTAGTATACTTGAAGTAGAAGTTTTCAGAGTAGACTTACCGAATCTCTTAGCCACTCTGCTTTTGTCTGCAGTTCGTACCACCAAAGACAACAGCGGGATTTCTCTGGGACCTTGTTCTTGTATGTCCTGCAGGTGATGAATGGGTTTGGATACATATAAGTTACTAGATTTCGCTGCACAATATCAATTTTGAAACATATCATAAAAGTTGGTAAACTTACGGATCCTTCTTTAAGAATTCAAGCAAAACCTTCTTCAAATCCTTGTCTGCTTTAACAAAAGGATTGTATGCTGACGTGGCTGGCGCAATGATAGAATTGGCAGTGTTATCACCAACAAACGGGGAACGTTGACTTGACGCCAACCTCTTAACCCTTTCAATCTTGCCTTGTGCCGCAATCCTGGCCACTTCTTTCCTTGGTTCTTGTTTCTTGGCTCTAGCAGTGTAATCGGCAGCTGTTGGGATTTCCGTGCGAATAAACACAGGTCGATCTGACTCAGTTTCAGATGAATCAGCTGGAGATGGTTTCGGGGTCTCAGATTGACCTGGCTTGTTCTGCAAAGTTCGATTTAAAAGTTACATGATCATTCATGAAAACAAATACTATTAAAGTCGCAACATATGTTTAAAAGTTTCGAATAAAACAAACGGATAAAGAAGTCTACTTCATATGAATAAAGAAGTCAACTTCATACGTAAAAAGAAGTCTACTTCACACGTGCGAAGAAGTCTACTTCACATAAGTAAGACAGAACTTGTTTTTAAGTCTTCGAAGTTGAGTCCTTTTGGAAGTCTAATTTTTTCTTCGCCTTGTACCTAGTATTGTGTTTGTGAGGGATCGTAGTAGGAAATTGCAAGTGTTCAGAACTAACCATATCCGACTTGGAGTCGTTCTTCTCCTTTGATACGGCCTCTTTCGTACCAGTGGCTGCCTCATCATTCTTCTGTTCCTTTGATGCATCCGCTTCCGTACCAGCACATGCCTGAGAGTCCTTCTTTTCCTTTGCTAAAGGATCAGCCTGTTTTGAACCAGTTACGTCTCGCTTCATTTTGTCAAGATCCGAAGACATGCCCTCAATCTTCTCATTCAAAATGTCAAAAATCAAATCGCAACTGTTGAAACCTTCTCTCATCTGATCGATCAAAGCTCCTCCCCACATGCCAAGCTCATCTTTTAAAGATTCCAAAATGTTGACACCCATGTCAGTCGAAGGACCTGGACAGTGCCTCTTCCCACTCGGTTCATCAAATTCACCGGCTCTCTTACTCGATCCCTTTTCTTCAATCTTAACCTTGCCATTGTTGGATTGATAAATACCAACTGTCTCCCACAAACCTCTCCCCCACTTCCATGGACCAAAATCCCCATTGAACGCTCTCAAAATGTTATCAATCTTCTCATCTGATTCATCATCTTGCCAAACAGGACTAATCATGCCACCAATGGTTTTGTAGTTTTTGAAGTTTGTCTACAATTCATATAAAACGAAAACCAAAATCAAGTTCAAATCTAACACAATAGAGTTACCGAACATCTAATAGACAAACCACGTGGATAAACTATAGACACGTGGATGCGTACCTGTTTTAGAATATGTTCTTTGACATGTTTCCTTCCACGAGAACCGCGGTAAGCAAGCAACGGTGGAGTTGGATTACCTGGTAACGGTTCCCCAATTAATTTGGCAAAATCAGGCATAGCTTCATACACCCAAATCTGTAGAGGTTCGACAAATCCGTCTAAGGTGTAACTTTGCTTGTTTAAATCCTTCTCCTTAATAGAAAGAATCAGGTTCTTGAAAGCAACTCTTCCCCATGGATAATCAAGAAATGCATCTAAATCCATGACTAGTCTAGCCATATTAAGACGGGTTGGCGTAGATGGTTTTCTAGCTTCTATAAACCCAGCGTAGATGGCTAAATAACCCAACCTAATACGCTCTATTCTATCCCACCCGTTTGACTTCTTACATGCTGCGATCAGTTGCTCAATACTCGGCCCGCTTTCGAAATTGACTCCAAGTAACTCCCAAAAGTCTTCCATCTCGTCTGTAACCTCAACCTCTGGCTGCTCCAACGACTCGACATCTTCACAGTTAAGTCCAGTGATGGCCTCAAACTCATTCAAAGAAAATCGTAGAGGGTTAGAGTTAACAAGACTCCAAATCTCGTACTTTTTGTTGCATACAATCTGAAAGGTGAGCATATGGTGAACCAGTCTGGAAGCCCATTCAAATTGGAGACGGTTGAACTGTAAGAAGACACCCAGTCGAGATTGATAGATCTCGTCCCATTCATCCGGCTCCAGAGCTTTGTAGAGTTCATCAAACAGCTTCGTATCGTTGCTGTAATAGCCGATGCTTTTTAGAGGAAGAGGCTCATCACCTTTCGTGTAAAACCTCCGAGGAAATTCTGGTTTACTCTCATCCATTCTGCAAGATAAGATTAAAATAATAATATGAGAAAGCGGAAGAGTAATCCAACAAGAGAAGGCTACTATCGAATTGCAGACAGAAGTCAAACATTCAGATTGATCGAAGAGAACAGTAGCGATGATAAGCGGCGGAGAAAAGCGGCGGAGTTCGTCAGAATCGGCGGAGATAAACGGCAGAGAAAAGCGGAAGCGATGAGTTTCCTTACGAGTAAAAATTAGAGATAACTATCATAGTTATCTCCGTTTTTAAGTCATAAAATTAAAAATATTTAAAATAATCCCGGTTTTATAAAACCAAAACCGTTTAATTAGAATCAGAACCGGAAAACTATGAAGAATTTGTAAAGAAACCAATTAAAACCGGATCCCGCGCTTCGTTAAATTAAAAAATAAAAATATTGCCGCCAACTAACGTCAAATCAATTAATACCTTGTAATGATTATGTTGACGACTTCTCTCGCAGACTTCTCCACGGGAAACTGAACCGTCTGCAAACCCATCAAATCAAATTAATTTTTGTACTAATATGCTGAAGACTTATTAAGTAGACTTCTTTCTGGGGAAACTAAAACGTACTTTAAACTGCAAATCCATCAAATCAAATTAATTTTTGTACTAATATGCTGAAGACTTATCAAGTAGACTTCTTATTGGGGAAACTAAAACGTACTTTAAACTGCAAATCCATCAAATCAAATTAATTTTTGTACTATTATGCTGAAGACTTATCAAGTAGACTTCTTATTGGGGAAACTAAAACGTACTTTAAACTGCAAATCCATCAAATCAAATTAATTTTTGTACTAATATGCTGAAGACTTCTTAAGTAGACTTCTTACTGGGGAAACTAAAACGTGCTTTAAAGGAGTAAATAATGCATCAAATCAAATTAATTTTAGTACTAATGTGCTGAAAACTGATCAAGTAAACTATGATGGCTGGGAAAACTATGATATCAAGTAAAAAGTGATATGATGTAGAACGTATTTAAGAACAAAACAATTTGAATGAATTGTAGTGATATAGAGAAAATTTCAATTACCCAACCGTGATCTGTCTCCAATTAAGCGTCGTCGTCCAAGACTTCCAAAACGAACTACGTAATATTTTTTCAAAGAGAGAAGAAATGATTTACTGATAACTTTTTTGGTTGCAGTTTTAAAATACTCAAAAGGCCCCGGGCTGGTTTATATATACGAGACGAAACGGTTACAATGAACAGTTACATTATTAATAACACAAACCGTCACGTCATAAATCATTAACGCATAGACTACGTCGATTGACTTCTTAATGTATACGGGAGAAGTCTACTAAATATGTCACGTAATGAAGTCAACGATTCGTCTAAATATTACAGAAACAGGGAAGCAAGTTCACAGATTACAGACATAAATACGCCATTCAAACAAACGGCCACGATAAAGAGAGGTTCACAAATTTTGAATGAAAGATCTACGAAGCAAAAGAGATTAATACAACAATTAAGATTATACCGGCGATAAAGACATTCTCGACCACCCCGCGTACCCGACGAATTAACAGACGTAATTCCTTCATCTGATCTTTCACCTTCTCTAGCTCTTGCTGAACCCATAGCATTTCATCATTTTCCTGGATGGCTGTAATAGAATCCCTTTGGTCATCAAGTCCACCTCTCATTGCTTGAAGTTCTTGCATTATAGCCTCATCCCACCATTTCATAATATGGTCCTCTCCATCCTATACCGTATCATAGAAGTAAATATACCATAAGAATATTATATATACTCAAATAATAATTATACCAAACGAATAAACCATCATAAAATCTAACAACCTCATGGTTATTGCATCCAAAGAAAATCCTTCCAGGATGTCGGCTGTGGTGGAACATTTCATAACGGTTTCCCTTCTGCATAAACATCTGTCAGGAATTCCAACTGTCAGGCCAGTGAAGTTTACTTCGGGTGGACCTTCACTCCATACTTGCAAAGAACTAGAAGATGGCTGAGTGTAGCTGTAAAACCCCATATCTGTGTGCAAAATGAACAAAAAACTATGAGAACATATATATTTTCGAACAAAATTAGCTAAAGCGTTACAAAAGCAAATAGCCGACTTCCTATGATGAGAATACTTATCTGAGATCTCCTTCAGTTTCGAAGACGATAAATGATGAGGATAGAATTTGAATTTTAGAGAGCAACAATATCGGAATTTTAGAGAGAGAAATTGTGGAGAGAGAGAAAGCACATACAAACTAGGGTTCACCTACAGAAAGAAGTATTTATATGGTTACCGCCACCGGTTAGGTTAGATTGGTACGCATTCGGTTAGATTCATCTATCGGTTTGGTTAAATTGTCGGTGAGCTTAAAATAATATAATATTATTAGTTGATGGCATAAGAAAGTCAACCACGAAGAGTCTACGGAGAAGTCTACTTAAGCAAACCCTAAATCAAATAATTTTAACCTAATCAGCCTTACCTCCCTTAGTTTTACTAGTTTATATGTAAATTTATTTTATTACAATGCAGGAAGTCTATGAGGTTATTATTTGGTCAAACGATTAACCAGATTATTTTTAATAATTTTTAAAATTAACATTTAACCGAACATTAAGGAGTAGACTTATTTTGAAGTCAACCTCGAAGAGTCTACGGAGAAGTCTACTTAAGCAAACCCTAAATCAAATAATTTTAACCTAATCAGCCTTACCTCCCTTAGTTTTACTAGTTTATATGTAAATTTATTTTATTACAATGCAGGAAGTCTATGAGGTTATTATTTGGTCAAACGGTTAACCAGATTATTTTTAATAATTTTTAAAATTAACATTTAACCGAACATTAAGGAGTAGACTTATTTTGAAGTCAACCTCGAAGAGTCTACGGAGAAGTCTACTTAAGCAAACCCTAAATCAAATAATTTTAACCTAATCAGCCTTACCTCCCTTAGTTTTACTAGTTTATATGTAAATTTATTTTATTACAATGCAGGAAGTCTATGAGGTTATTATTTGGTCAAACGGTTAACCAGATTATTTTTAATAATTTTTAAAATTAACATTTAACCGAACATTAAGGAGTAGACTTATTTTGAAGTCAACCACGAAGAGTCTACGGAGAAGTCTACTTAAGCAAACCCTAAATCAAATAATTTTAACCTAATCAGCCTTACCTCCCTTAGTTTTACTAGTTTATATGTAAATTTATTTTATTACAATGCAGGAAGTCTATGAGGTTATTATTTGGTCAAACGGTTAACCAGATTATTTTTAATAATTTTTAAAATTAACATTTAACCGAACATTAAGGAGTAGACTTATTTTGAAGTTAACCTCGAAGAGTCTACGGAGAAGTCTACTTAAGCAAACCCTAAATCAAATAATTTTAACCTAATCAGCCTTACCTCCCTTAGTTTTACTAGTTTATATGTAAATTTATTTTATTACAATGCAGGAAGTCTATGAGGTTATTATTTGGTCAAACGGTTAACCAGATTATTTTTAATAATTTTTAAAATTAACATTTAACCGAACATTAAGGAGTAGACTTATTTTGAAGTCAACCACGAAGAGTCTACGGAGAAGTCTACTTAAGCAAACCCTAAATCAAATAATTTTAACCTAATCAGCCTTACCTCCCTTAGTTTTACTAGTTTATATGTAAATTTATTTTATTACAATGCAGGAAGTCTATGAGGTTATTATTTGGTCAAACGGTTAACCAGATTATTTTTAATAATTTTTAAAATTAACATTTAACCGAACATTAAGGAGTAGACTTATTTTGAAGTCAACCTCGAAGAGTCTACGGAGAAGTCTACTTAAGCAAACCCTAAATCAAATAATTTTAACCTAATCAGCCTTACCTCCCTTAATTTTACTAGTTTATATGTAAATTTATTTTATTACAATGCAGGAAGTCTATGAGGTTATTATTTGGTCAAACGGTTAACCAGATTATTTTTAATAATTTTTAAAATTAACATTTAACCGAACATTAAGGAGTAGACTTATTTTGAAGTCTCCCCTTTGACGTCAATTTGAAATCAATCTTAAAGATATCTATTGCAGACTTCATCGGGTTAAATCTGTCATTTTGGCTTCTGTTTTTTGTTTGGTCGTGAGGGGGTCAACTGTAATTTCAGCACCCTTAGTGGTTATGTTTCTTGAAAAACGAATAAGGGTCTACGTTCTCTTTTAAATGCAAATAAAGGTACTAAAAATGCAATTGTCCCCTTCAACTTCGTATGCAATGTTTCTATATTCAGCAATTTATGATCATGATCCTCCAAAAACTAATTGCTACCAAACCAAACATTTTTTTGAATGTAAACCGAACCAGATCAACAAATCGTTTATAAACCAAACCAAACATTTTGTTGAATATAAACCAAACCAAATCAACAAATTGGTTTACAAACAAAACAAAACCAAACCTTTTCTTGAATATAAACCGAACCAAATCAACCTGAAGAAGTAAGCGACGTTGTTGGGTTCAAAGTTCAAACCAATGTGGAAGCAACGTCGTTTTTACCTAAAATTATCTCACTAATAAAAAGTCAAAAATTGGAAGCGACGTCGTTTAGGTTCAATGTTCTCGTCTCTCTCGTCGCGACAACCATGGTGGGAGCTTAGGAATTAGGGATTCGGTTCTTCAGCATCTGTTTTTATTCTAAGTGATCTGACTGATGATTCAGCTTATTCCGTAAGAAGAGATTTGCCTTTTGTCCCTTTTAGAGTACTCGATTTGATTGCTTCTCGCTTATTGATTTTTTGATGATTACGTTTATGACGCATCTGTAGGCTGTTGTAGAAACTAGGTTTCTACAATGAATTTGTTTAAGGAGGGAAACAAATTCAGTAGAATTATCTCTCTGAAGAATAGATCTAAACCTTGAAATTAGAAGTAAAGAAGAAGGACTCGAAAGAATTAGGGTTTATTGCTAAGAGAACTCGATTATTGTATTTGATTCTGGATGCCTTACAATGGAGAAGTCTCCCCTTATTTATACACACTCGTAGATCTCTATATATATTAACTTTCCTTAACAGACGAAGTGAAATATGGAAAGCTGCCTTATTGTTTAAGTCGGCCGCACTGCGCCGAAGTAAAGTCGGTTTCTCCTCCAAGACTTCGTCTCGTTCCAATTGATTTCTGATGACCTAATCGATCTCTTAACCGGATTCCCGGTTAAATACTCAATTAATGTTTCTGGTTTAGCTCGGTATGTTGGGGGTGCTGAATCCCGCACCAACAATTAGTCCTCCCCCAGTTCAGTATATTCGAGATTTATTTCGAATATTTTGAACTAAGGAAAGAAAATATCCGATCTAATCCATAAAGTTTTAATTGATTTTTATCCAGATTTCCGAATCATCTCACCGCATTTTATCCAAGTGACACGTGTCGTTTCCGTCACATCCGCTAGCTCGGAATTCGAAGAGTCGCGTAGGTCATCATTACTTTTCATAGGGTTGCCGCCCATTCGGCTCTATAAATACGCTTCTGTTCTCCTTATTTCTCATTTTTCGCCAACCGCAACAGGTAATCTGCTCCGATCTCTCTTCATTTCATTTCGTTATCTTTCTTCCTTCTTCCACACTCTCCGAACTCAGGATATGGCGAACACCTCGGATCCTGCCTCCTCGGCAGAGATCGAAAGCGAACAACTAATTCGTCACAATTCTAGGCGAAGAACTTCGAACCCTGAATGTTCCGCGCAAATCGGGGAATCAAGTAGATCGACATCCGAAGTCCCACCACGCCTAATTCGCTGTTCGACGGGAGCTTCATCTTCACAAGTTAATCCGAAGTTACCTTCTTCAGTTCGACATGAAGAAAGGCCTACCGAACTGACTCCTGAAGTACTTGCGCAAGAAGAAGATCGATTCGTACCCTTAGGATTTTCTATCGAAGACATCGATCCGCTATATGACCATGAAGGACGGATTGGGGGCGAACAGAGTCAGAGTTCGACCGAATCTGTGACCGCCATGCTGAATTCGTGCGGTTTATTCAACAGCAATGTCACGATATTGATTCCGCGAGAAGACCAACGCCCCTGGAACCCCCCGGAAGGATACATATGCTTATACGAGGGTTTCTTTATTGAATGTCGCCTCCTGTTCCCGATCCCAGAATTGATATCAATCTACGCACAAAGGCGGAATACAGCGATCTGTCAGTTTGTTCCCGGGGCCATTTGTAACTTTATAGCGGCCCTCACTGTGGCCGCTGAAGTCGGAGTTAACCTTGGAGTTCAATGTTTCGAATAACTGTCCAGCTTCAAGTTATCAAAAAGTCCGCATCGCTGGGAAGTGAACATGAGACCAGCTCACAACTTCCTGGCCGGCAAGAAAGTGAACAAATTCCAGCTCACAACTTCATCGACCAGTATTCGCTTGCTAACCCATTGGGTTTTAATCAGAGAGTGTGGAATGAAAATCCTGGTAGACTTATATTTCTTATACATGTTAATTGACTTCGACCCCGCTAACCAATTTTAACTTTTGCTTATCTTGTTTCCAGATCGTCCATTGAGCGTTCTGTGTCTAGCTCCGGACTATCTCCTTGTCAGAGACGCTCTGCTAACCGGAAACAATCGTTAGTGGGATTTAATTACCCGCATTCGAGTGGAAACTGCAATGGGCAAAGCTAGGACAAATTTTCCAAGCTTCGCCAGTTCGCTAGGACGAACTGCCGGGTGCCGTGTCATGGAATCAAGAGATGTCCAGGTCGTTCGCCGAGACACACAAGCTGCCATTGAAGCCGAGATCGATCCATCCCAGGGGCCAACCGAAGTAGATCCTACCCCCTATCAGACCGTCACCGATCCTATTCAGGCACCCGAAGAGGATGTCGAGCCGTCCAACGTTGCAGAGGGTAACACCCTTCTTTTGGCTTTAGACAATACCAATCCGTCGAACGAAGAACGGAACGGATCTGAAAGGAGGAAGAGGAAACACAAATATAAACAAATCGTTGCCGAGCCAACCACTGATGCGCGTCCATTACCGAGTCGCAAGCGTTCAGCCGATGAAGCCGGACTGGAGTCCGCCGATCGATTTCGCCTTGAAAGAAAAGATGACAAGACGAATCACTTCGCTTACAATTACTTCGGCAATTATCCCTTGGTGTCCAATCGCGAAGCTTCAGGCGAGCTTTTCCGGACTCTGAAGATTTCCAACCGAATTCTCCCACCAGCAGACGAATTGGAATTCAAGCAGGCATTCCTTGACGTCGCTGAATCGCACTTAATGGTTTGTCTTACTACCGAATCTATTAAAGTTTTATTTTTCCAACGGAGCTTCAAACTGATATAAACTCTTTTGAATTAACAGACTGCCGCCAAGATGAATGCGTTGGTTCAAAAGTACGATAGAAAGGTCAAAACCAGCAAGAATTCGGGTTCGGAGCTCGAAAAAGTGAAGGAATGCGTAGAGCAAATCCGAACAGCTAGCGACGCGAAGGACGCGAGGATCAAGGAACTCGAAGCGCTCGTTGCCGAGAAAGATGGAATCATCGCCAACACGGAGCGGAATGTTTGCGAACTGAATTCTCGAGCGCTTACTCTAGAAGAAGAGAAGGCCGGACTGCAGGAGTCGTGCAACGAGTTGAAAGTTCAGCTTGCTTTCGAAGTCAAAAGACTTCGGGCGGACCGATGGGCAAAAGTGGAGCGAACAGCGAAGAAAGCGCAGGCCCGACTAGACAAGGTCAAAGCCTATCTAGTTGAACAGACAAAAGTTCGCGCTTTAGAGGATCTGCTGAACCAAGCCACCGGAGTACAGGGAGCTGTACGATATCTGATCGAGAACGGGGCTGTCATTTCTGAGGAGCTAATAAGGGAGATCGACGAGAAAAAGGCCGAAGCCGAGGAGACTGTAACTGCGATCGATGTCCTCGAGCTAAATGAGAACGATCTAACCATGTCCCCGGATCAGCTTGGTTATGGATTTCCTCCCCCAGCGACTGATGGGACGACGGCTCCGGATTCCGTTGAGCATCCCTTTGGCTCGAACGCCGAGAGTTTCCAAGCAGATCTATCCGGTGACGTAGACGTTTAAGAAATCAAAATTGTATTATGTTTTTCCTTTTTGCTTTATTTAATCTTTGTGGGTCGGGGTACCCTTGTAAAACATTGCCGACTTGCTCGGCCCATTTTCTTTTTAGGACCTATTTGCCGGAATTTTCCTTTTCGTGGAAAAAGAAAATAGACAATTTCGATAAAATTGTATATTTCCCAATTTGCATGGAAGATCTCCAATTTTCCTAAGAGGTTTACCTCCCAAGACACGTATAAATCTAACCAGTGCTGCCTGCAGACTAGACATCCAAGAAAACTTTTTCGATCAGAGACAATGCCGAGTTCGATGAGCAGCGTAGAATCCCCGCTGGCTGGCAACGATGTGCCAACGTTCTCGAATGCCGAAGCTATCGAAAGAGGGATGGCGTACTTCCCGAACATCAGAGCTCTCTGGATGTTGATGTCTCGCGTTAAACCAGAAGAGAGACACGAGCTGATCGATTTTCTTCACGAGGTGGAGGATCGCCATGCAGAGTATTCCAATCGTCTTGCCGCATCAGAGCAAGTACAGCGAGATCTGCTATTCAAACTTAAGATGCTGGAGTCTCACCCCAAGGATTGGATTAAGAATGGGTTCGGCAGGATAGCCGATTTGCCACCATGTCTTGTTGCATACTGCAACGAATGCCAAAGTGGATCCGGACGTGGGTCAACTTACATAGACCCGAACTTGGTCGGCGATTTTGTTCCAGGTAACGTTAAGCCGTTCTACATCAACCGGCATGCAACTGATGCCGAGCTCGCCGAGGCCGATGCCTTTTTCTTTCAGGTAGCCCCTATCTTTTTATTTGTCTTAAAAGTTATCGAAAATTGTTCCTTTCATACTGACCCGTTGCTTACTTGGTGTCTGCAGATCGAGGGTATGCATCAAGAGTTGACTCAAGACCTTCAGTATTTTCATATGAAGAGAGGCAGAATCGACCGACGATTGAGAACTTTGGAATCCGAGATTGCTCTACTTAAGGCGAAAAGGAAGAGAACTACCGAACTGCTTGACGAAAGCGAACAAAAAGCCAGAGCATTGGAGACTCGCCCCGAAGATTGGGAAAAGACTGGGTTGCAACTGCTATGGCCGATGCCGAAACGAGTCAAGACGAGCATTCGTGAGATTGCTGCGAACGCCACTACAGCTCGGAATTAAGATATTCTATTTGATTGAGAATAAAATTTAGCCGCAATGTAACAGGCGAACTTGAATTTTGCTCGAAATAAAATAAAAGATTTACTTTAATCATTGTTTTACGATTTAAAAAATGTGTCAGAGGCGAGACGTCTCCCGGCTTACAACAGACAATTTTTACTAAGTGATGGTAGAAAACATCAATTCGAAACGAAATGTTAATAACGTGTGTTTAATCGGAGAGCGAGATACTGGGCTCGGCTTATCTCCTTCGCTTTAGCTCGGATGCCGGACTGCGAAAATATCCTCTGGGTTCGGCTAACCGTTCCGTCCGAACTAAAGTTTGGGTGCAAAATAAATACTCTGGGTTCGGCTTACCCCAAAAACAAAAAGCGGGTGCGGAATAAATACTCTGGGTCCGGCTTACCCCTACAATATGAAGATCAGGTGCGACTCTGGGTTCGGCTTATCCTGAGAATAATTCGTAATTCTACGAGCTGATCACCTGGCCAGGGCGTCAACAAGGGGTGGACTTAGATCCTTAGTCCGATACGGGATAATTTCCTTTGTTTTTTTTTTTTTTTTTAAAGAGAATAATTTTTCCTTTTTGCTTTTTGGAAATAATGAATGCGCCTCATTAAATGCGTTGCACGGTCTTTAAGAATTTCTTTTCGAGAAAAAGCGAAAATCACGGTGCACTCCGATTGGTGGACTCAGCAGCGGTTACCTCCCAAATCCTGTATAAATAGAGGATTGGGAATTTGGAAAGATCATCACAACTTCCCTAAAATATTATCAGAAAAAGATGGTGACTACTCGATCTGCGTGGTTGAGACGAGCTCGGGAAGTGCTTGCCGCCTCGGCAAGCAGTTCCAGACGATCAGAAGCTCCGGAAGATCCCCCCGCCCAAGAAAGCGTGGAGACGTTCCGAGTTCGCGCACCTGTCCCTCGTGTCGACATGACGGGTGTAGAAGGGAGTCTCGTATGTCAAGAACTCCGGAGGTATCGGGCTCGCCGCTATAGATTGGGGGCCCACCTTATGGCAAGACGCCGTAGATTAGCCGAAGTCTGTCGGCTCTATCGTTTGGACGGGACTATTCAGGCTCTGAACGAGATGATTGCCCAAGGCCTCTTCTTGGAGAAGTGGCATATGACTGGGCTGCATGCCGCACGCGCCGCGTGCCAAGAACTTGTGGCGAGTATAGAGATGCCTGTTCTCTTGGAGGCCGACTGTCAGCCTCTCGAAGATACCGCGCACCTGTTCACTGTGGACATCTGGGCCTACCGAGCTTCCATCGAAAGGTTAAGGCGGTACGCCAATTTCCTGGAATCGGCCGGCCCGATTTTTCGTAAAAAGCACTTGGCAGAGGGCCCGTGTTCCTACTTAGAAGACTTGGAGTCGAGAGGCGTCGAAGTTCCGAGGGAGAAACTGGAGACCCTGAGGGAAAGATGTCAGTTCTGGCGCGCGGAACTGGAGAAGGTAGCGGTGGAGGAACCATTGGGAGACGATCTATCGGGTCCGCGGCCTCCACTTCGTCTGCTGGATCAGCCCAGACGTTGAGCATGGGAGTTCGACCACTCCGAACTCTGAGTTCGGGTGGTCGTTTTCTTTTCTCATCTAGGACCCCGAGTTGTCAAAGGGACGTTCTCCCTTTGCGTCTCTTTTCTCTTCTCTTTTTTATTATTAGTCAAAATATCCAAAGCATGTAATGGGGACTACTTAACTTAGTTATTTAACTTGTTTGGAATTATCAAACAATGTAAAGCAGATTCAATCACAAGTGAACTTTGGATATTTTGCCTTGCACACCGGCTCGTTGCCGAATTGAATAAGAGGAAATTTATGAATAAAACTTTATTAATGCATTCGCTTAAACTTTATTAGTATATTGGCTGCATTCGCTTAATCTTTAAAAGATAAGGAATTGCCTACGTACCCCGAAGTGGAGATCAAGCCAACCGTAGTTCGTATTACAAATGAAAGATAAATGGAGTTCGGATTCCCGAAAACTCCTAGATAGAGTCGTAATAACGACTTAGCTGTAGTAGCGTTTCAAGTGGGCCGCGTTCCACGAGTTTTTGAGCCGTTCCCCAGCCATGGTCAGCAGTTCGTAAACGCCTGGACAAACTGCTCTTGACACGAGGTATGGGCCTTCCCATCGAGCGCCGAGTTTTCCGGCGTTTACTTCCTTGGTGTTCTCGAAGACCTCTCGCAGAACCAGATCACCTTCGTTGAAACGCCGCTGACGAACAGTTTTATTGTAATATCGAGCCGCTGCGTCTTGGTAGTGTTGCATCCGAACTAGAGCTTTATCGCGCAACTCTTCGGCGAGATCGTTGTGGTCGATCAACATCTCTTCGTTAAGTGTTGTATTATCGACCATCATAGTGCGGCGGAGTGTCGGAACACCTGCTTCAGCCGGAGCAAGCGCTTCGAGACCATACGCGAGGGAGAAAGGGGATTGACCCGTGCTTCGCCGCGGGGTTGTGCGGTATGACCACAGCACGCCATCCAAATGATCTGCCCACGCTCCTTTCCTTCGACCGAGTCGTTTCTTGAGTCCATCAACGATCGACTTGTTCGTGGCTTCGGCTTGACCGTTACCTTGCGGGTACCGAGGGGTCGAAGTGCTGAGACGGATTTGCCATTTTGACAGGAAACGTCTGGTGATCATCGAGGTGAATTGGGTACCGTTGTCGGTGACGATCTCATATGGGAGTCCGTGGCGACATATGATGTTCTTCCATATGAAATTGGTCACATCTAAGGATTGAATCCTTGTGAAAGACTCCGCCTCCACCCACTTGGTGAAGTAATCGGTTAGCACCAGGACATACTTTTTGGATTTGGATGCCGGCAGAGGTCCGATAGCATCCATGGCCCAGCGCATAAAGGGATACGGAGCAGTGACGGTGTTTAATAGTTCGGGCGGGACATGTCGCATGGGCCCATGGCGCTGACAGGCTTCGCATTTGGCCGCGAAAGTTTCGCAGTCGGCCATCATGGTGGGCCAATAGTGTCCGTCCTTTTTGATTTTGAGAGCAAGTGCGCGTCCGCCGGAATGATTGCCACCTTCCCCCTCATGTACTTCCATCATGATGCGTTCGGTCTCGTCCCGAGTAACACAGGTAAGGAACACTCCCGAAGCGCTCCGGCGAAATAGCTCCCCATCCAATAGGATGTACCTGGCACTCCGAGCCTTTAGTCGTCGAGCTGCCCATCGATCTGCCGGGACGCTGCCGTCGGAAATGTAAAGCTTGATCTCGGTCTGCCAATCCTCGGGGGGTTCAACGACGTCCGCCATATCTTCTATTGGCTCGTCGACTTCCATCGGGATTGGATCGTCGTTGATGAGGGCGATCTGGCTGTCCGGGTCAATGCTGGGAGCCTCGATGCATTCGATGGGAATGGTACGTCGTAACTCGGGGTCGGAGCGGTTTGCCAGGGCTGCGAGTGCGTCGGCTGACGCGTTCTCGTTCCGCGGGACCTTTGTCAGAGAGAAAGACGTAAATTCGCCGGACATCATGCGGACCAACTGTCGATATGCTCCCATTTGCTTGTTCTTGGCATCGAATTCGCCGCTGAACTGGCTAACTACAAGTTGGGAGTCACAGAAGACCTGTAGGTGTTTGACGCCAAGTCCCTGTGCTAGCCGGAGTCCTGCGAGAACGGCTTCGTACTCGGTTTCGTTGTTCGACGCTTTGAAATTGAGCTTTAGCGCCTGCTCGAGAATCTCTCCGGTGGGGGATCGGAGTATGAGTCCGACTCCGGATCCTTGATTTGTTGACGATCCGTCGACGAACATTGTCCATTGCTCCATCTCGGGAGTGGGATTGTCAAGCTCGGGCGACAGTTCGGTGATGAAGTCAGCCAGAACTTGTGACTTCAAGCTTGGGCGAGAACGGTATTCGATGTCGTACTCGCTGAGTTCGACCGCCCATTTTGCCATGCGTACGGACTGGAGGGGGCTATGAAGGACGGTTCGGAGTGGTTGATCCGTAAAAACGACGATAGAATGCGACTGAAAGTAGGGTCGCAGTTTGCGTGCCGCGACGATTACTGCAAGGGCCAATTTTTCCAGCGTGGGGTATCGCGATTCTGCATCGTTTAGTGCTTTGCTTGTGTAGAAAATGGGTTTCTGGTCGCCGCGATCATCCCGGACTAGCACTCCGCTAACAGCCGAGCTGGAGACCGAGACGTAGAGATACAATGTTTCGCCGTCCTCCGGTTTGACCAATACTGGGTGACAGGTCAAATATTCCTTCAACTGACGAAAAGCGGTCTCGCATTCCTCGTCCCAATGGAAATCCTTGTTCCCGCGAAGAAGTTGGTAAAAGGGGAGGCACTTATCCGTTGAGCGTGCGATGAAACGGTTCAGAGCGGCGATCTGGCCAGTCAAGCGTTGTACTTCTCGCTTGTTGGTTGGTGACGGGAGTCCTAAGATGGCTTTGATCTGCTTGGGATTTGCCTCAATTCCCCGTTCGGTGACGATGTACCCCAAGAATTCCCCGGAAGTTACTCCGAAAGTGCACTTCGTCGGGTTCAGTTTCATCTGAAATTGATCCAGGATGTCGAAACATTCCCCCAGGTGTTGAACGTGCTGTTCTGCGATCAGAGATTTGACCAGCATGTCGTCTATATAGACCTCCATGGTTTTGCCGAGCAGATCCGCGAACATCATATTTACTAAGCGCTGGTAGGTTGCTCCAGCGTTTTTCAATCCGAACGGCATCACTTTGTAGTAGTAGGTCCCCCTATCAGTGATGAATGCCGTTTTCTCGCGGTCGGCTGAGCTCATTGCGATCTGGTTGTAGCCTGAGAAAGCATCCATAAACGAAAGCAGCTGATTTCCAGCTGTGGCTTCCACGAGACGATCAATGTGCGGCAGAGGAAAGCTGTCCTTAGGGCAAGCCTTGTTGAGGTCGGTGAAGTCCACGCAGACTCTCCACTTTCCGTTTTTCTTTTTGACAACCACCGGATTAGCCAGCCAATCGGGGTACTGGACCTCCATGATTTGATCCGCCTTGAGTAGCCGTTCGACTTCGTCCTGGACCGCCTTGGCTCGATCGGGACCCAAGCGCCTGCGCTTTTGTCTGATCGGTTTGAACGTGGGATAGATGTTGAGCTTGTGACACATGACTTCGGGACTTATCCCGACCATGTCTTTTGTAGACCAAGCGAATGTGGACGCCCGAGATTGGAGGAAAGCGATCAGGTTGGCCTTTATGTCTTCGTCAAGTTCGGCCCCGATTCCCACGGTTCGCGAGGGGTCTGAGGGGTCAATATTCGCCTGCAGGATCTTGCATTCCGGAGACTTGAGGCGGTCCCGCTCCGGCTTTTGGGGACCGATGAAATGGTCCCCGCTCTGTAATTGCTAGGCGGTATCTGCCTTCCTCTGCTTCTTTTCGATAACAGAGCAAACTCTGACCACCCTTTGGTCGCCGTAAAGTGTGCAAATTCCTGTGGCGGTTGGGAATTTGAGACAGAGGTGGTAGGTCGACGGTACGGCCTGCATCGCGTACATCCACGGTACCCCCAAAATAGCGTTGTAGATTGGTGGTGCATCTACGACTGCGAACTTAGTTTTCCGGGTTACCCCACCGGCTCGCACTTGTAGTTTCACGTCACCCATCGTAGCCCGTCAGCGTTCGAGTTTCAGGTTTCAGTTGGTCTGGTGTGATGCCCATTTTTTCGAGCGTTTGCCAGTAGATTACATTGACGGTGCTCCCAGTGTCAATCAGGACCCGTTCGACGTCGAAGTCGGCCATCGAGACTTCGATAACCAAAGGGTCCGAATGGGGGTGTTGGATTCCCTTGGCGTCCTCCGAAGTGAATGATATCGGATCCGAACAGAGTGAAGGCTCGCTCGGAGCAGTTTGGAGAGCGCAAACTTGTCGTGCTCTCTTCTTCAATGCGCGGACGGAGTCTGCGCAGTCTTCTGGTGGACCGAGTATCATGGTTATTCGTCCACGGGGAGGAGAATTGATACGCTCCGGGTTCTGGCCCCTCTGTCGCTTGGGAGGGCCAGGTAGTTCGTCTGTCTGGGGTGCCCCTTCCTGGTGGTCCGCGGGTGCTTGTTTGGCCTGCTGTTGGGCTGTGTTGGGTGGTCCATCGTAACCTCGCCCACCGCCTGCACCGCGACCGCGGCCAGACCGTCCTCCACGCCAACCCCCTCGGCGACCTCTACCTCCACGGGCGCTTTTCGGCTGATAAGTGGCTTTGACTTCGCCAGAGAGGTACTTTGCGTAGAGGTAGTTCTTCAGGTGGACGCAGTCTTGTGTGGAATGGCCCGGATACATGTGAAAGTCACAGTAGAGTTCCTTCGGGTCGGATGGCTGTTTTTCTTGACTGTCCGCTTCAGAGACTGCGTGGATGACACCCTTTTTTCGGTCCTGAGGTTCATGGTGCTTGCGGGGCTCGTGGTGTTCTGCCCGGTTTTTAGCTTTTGGAGGGTGCGATGGTTGTTCATCGTTAATCTTCGCAGCTATTCGGGCTTCCTCCTCCTCATCGAGTGCGAATCTAGAGGCTCGATGTAGCGCGTCGTCGAGATCCTTGGGTTCCCGGATGTTGAGGTCCTTTCGTAACGGTGATCCGGGAATCAAGCCTTTTCTGAAGGCTGCCATTGCCGCATCCTCCGGGACGTTGACCTTTGTCAGCTTTTCCTTGAATCTGTGCAGAAAGCTGGCAATGGATTCCCCCCGTTCCTGGGCCATCTCCCATAGATCCGAACTTGTGACGCCTGGCTCGATGAGGATTCGGTAGTTCTTGAGGAAGGCCTTAGACAACTGGTCGAAATCGTCGGGCTCGAGCCTCGTGAACCATACCAAGGCAGGGCCCGAAAGGCTATCCACGAATAGCTGACAGCAACCGGCGTCTCTCTGCTCTTCGGTGAATCGCGCCTTGGACATGGTTGCCATGAATGATGTCATGAACTGAACCGGATCTTTGTCTCCCTGGTAGATCGGAAGCTTCAGCTTGACGTTTGGTATTGCGGCTCGCGCTATTCGTTGGGTGAAGGGCGACTGCCGGGTTACTTCGACGATCCTGTCGATTTCCGGAGCCGTGCTGATGGCTCGATGGAGGAGCGTATTCATGCCACTAATCTGTGACCTGATTTCTTCGAGTTCGAAGCAAGGTCCGGAGTTCGCGTGGCGGGTGACCGGGATGGTTGAGTTTTCGTGAATCCGCAAATCCGGATTTGTCGGTCGAACGCTAGATATTGTCCGAGGGGGAGGATTCCTCTGCTCGAGCTGTGCCACCGAGAAGTCGAGACGGCGGGTGACACCATCTGCATCGAGTGATTGCCCGGCAGAGACTCGCGATGGGGTTGCTTGAGTTACAACCGCGTCGACCCTGCGGTTAGTGTCGGAGATCATCTGGTAGATCTCTTTCGTCATGGTGCCGAACAGGATTCTGAAGTCCTCCATGGAAACGACCTGCGGATTTTGGGCCGCTGGCGTGGTTTGATCGGGGAGGTCTCCATTCTGTGCACCGATTTGCTGCTCCGTTGTGCGAGCACCCGCCTCATTATGGTTTTGTTCGCTGGAAGGCTCCGAATCGTGGTTGACTAGCTCTTCGAGAGTTCGTCCAGTACCTCGGCTGGCTTCCTCAGATCCGACCCCGACTGGGGCTCCGGTGGAGGTTCCGGCCAGATTTGTCGTTGTGTTGACGCGCTGACGTGAGTACACGGCAGTGACAGGCCTGGTCGATGTGCCACCCAGTGTCGTGGTGTCATCCTGGGAAGGAGTGATGCCTGCGAGTTCGGGCGTGCGGTTTGTTTCGGGCACTTCGTTGACGACGAAAGACATTATTGCAAGGTGTTTTTCTAAGGAGACTTTCTTAGAGAGAATTTTTCTAGAGACGATTTGCGTCCCCACAGACGGCGCCAATTGTAGAAACTAGGTTTCCACAATGAATTTGTTTAAGGAGGGAAACAAATTCAGTAGAATTATCTCTCTGAAGAATAGATCTAAACCTTGAAATTAGAAGTAAAGAAGAAGGACTCGAAAGAATTAGGGTTTATTGCTAAGAGAACTCGATTATTGTATTTGATTCTGGATGCCTTACAATGGAGAAGTCTCCCCTTATTTATACACACTCGTAGATCTCTATATATATTAACTTTCCTTAACAGACGAAGTGAAATATGGAAAGCTGCCTTATTGTTTAAGTCGGCCGCACTGCGCCGAAGTAAAGTCGGTTTCTCCTCCAAGACTTCGTCTCGTTCCAATTGATTCCTGATGACCTAATCGATCTCTTAACCGGATTCCCGGTTAAATACTCAATTAATGTTTCTGGTTTAGCTCGGTATGTTGGGGGTGCTGAATCCCGCACCAACAGCTGTGTGTAGCCTAATGATGAGTAAGCACAAGAGAAAGAGATAACAGAAAATAGTTTAGAAATGGAAGTTGAGGGTATCTAGAATGGGGTGCAAAGGTTCAGAATTGGTTAGCTCTGTTCTTTGGTGGGTATAAGCAATAAAGAATAGTCTATATGACAGAAGAGGACCAAGGGTTCAAAAGATTTTAGATTAACTAACTATTGCTTGTTTGAAAAATGTAGAAATGGTTCAGAACTATGAGGAGAAGAGTGACTTGGAGAAGCATAAGTTTGTGAAATTATAGACTATTTAAGAACTTAAGCTGTTAGATGTGGCCAGTTCTAGTCCAGGAAAGGGTGGCTGCATTTGTTTCAACAGGTGCGAAGACAATTCTTTTCACGTATTACATATTTGATGTAATGCTTCATCGAGGGCAACAAAGTATTGCTACTGTTTAAGACACTAATTTTATTTTGTAAACCATGGACATTCAAGGAGTACACAGCAAAGACTAGTATCTGTGCATTTATTTGTATGTAGTATCAATAACCATGTTGTCTTTAGAATTAGAGGCTAAAGCATTAGCATCTTGGAGCACGTGTTGTTAATAAAAGAGTGTCATAATAAGAAAGGGACGAGCCGACGAGGATTCTACTGCTGAGCAGTCAAATGTAAAAGGCGAGTGAGTTAGTCAGATAGAACATATTATTTGACTAGATAGCTTTTGGGTTTATCATTCTCTGTGTTTGTTGGTTGTAGTAGACAATGTAGTAGACTTCACAACATAAGTTTCATTTCATTCTAGCTTTGTAAAATATGTCAACAATCGTTTGGATGGTCGATATGCAAAGGGAATTCTTTGTATTTTTAAGATTGTGTCAAGAACTTGATAATGAATAAAATCTTCTTTTTTTTTGTTCTATTGTAGAAAATTCACAAATTTTGGTTATTGTACTGAGTTTAAAATATGTGTATTCACGATGAACTATGAGTGGACAATATAGTTTTTTGATACTCAAACAATATAGTTCTTTGTTTAGCATGTTACATTTTTTAGGCCGAAATTGTAATTTAAAGCGAACACTATAATAACAACAAAAAGCTAGTCAAGCAGAAGCTATTGTGACTTTTTTACTTCAGTGACGCAATAGATAAGTTTTTTTTGAAACGGGTAGTACAACACAAGTAGAGATGGATGTGACCATTAGCAGAAATTTATATTAGTCAATAACGTATGGTTTAATTAGGTTAACAAAATCCCAAAAGATTGTAATGAAAATTTGGAAACTTGTCTAAAACAAAGAAAATATGTTGACCAGGAAATATGGGAAAATAAAATCTATGAGAAAATAAAGGAAAATGTATATAAGACCAAAGAATTGAATTGCATGAGATTGTAGTCAATAAATTAATATTTTCTTTGCAAATTAATTTAACATTTATGTGATGGATTCACTCTTATATATACTCTCAATGTCTAATTGTTGCATAAGTCATAAGAAAATTAAAAAAGTTGTAAAGAGAGAAGGATGATGGTTTGTAAGAGTTTGCTTATCGTTCTCTTAATTGTTTCTCTCTTTTGTCTTCACCAATGTAAGAATTTGTTCAGTTTTTTTTTTCCCCTACAAACCAAAACTTATAGTTGATGCGACTCAACTCAAGTATATTCGTCTTATCTCACCCATTTAAATTCATATTAACATTTGTCATATGATTAGATGCATTCATATCCAAAGTTCCAAACACATCCAATAAGATCAGTGTTCTCCCTGAAATATCATAGATCAGTCATACATGCATATATTGTTTTTTACATTCATTTTGACGGTCAATATACATTTGTTGTTATTTTGGCATACACTTTATAGAAAAAAGTTTTTAGTTGAGATCTAATCAAAGATGAGCTGTAATATTACACTTCATACATACTCAAAATTTATACTTAAATATATCATCATTGCTGTTGCAATATAATTAACCGATCATCACGAGCCGGATCCTGAATCGTCACGAGCCGGACCCCGATCGTCACAAGCCAGACCCCGATCGTCACGAGCCAGACCCTGATCGTCACGAGCCAGACCCCGATCGTCACGAGCCGGATCCTGATCGTCACGAACCGGATCCCGATCATCCAAAAGGAATAGAAAGATGTTTCCATAAATTTATGGGAGAACCATGGCAACTCGAGTATTTGTGTTGTATCAAAAAACCTTCCATATGCACCCCTATCATCTTTCCCGAAGATTGCATTAAGTGTCCGTCGCTTACAAAAGATGAAGCACCTTCTCCTTCTATCGATGCAACATTGCCTCATATGTAAAATGTTCATTGATTGATGATGTTATTTTATAAAAAAAAAATCATTAGATAAAATTTCGTGTATCATGCGGAATTTTAGTATGATATTTAAATAAAAATATTTGAGAAATTTTTTTAGACTTTTATAAATTTAATGTCTGCATAAACAAATGGTTTTTTTTTTTTGTGGCGTAACAACTATAAACAAGAAAAATAGAAGATGTGGCTTTTACTGATTGGCACCAATTACTCCATGATATATAATTGTCTCCAAATTAGAAAAAGAATAACAAACCAAGAAAATTTAAGTAGAAACGATTCAAAAACAGCACAGTAATTTTACATTTTTTTTTTGGAATTGCACTCTATAACCAACAAAAAAAACTATTATTTAACAACTAACTATTCTAATTTATGTTTTAAAAATCATTAGGCGTTAGTCGGGCGGTGAGGGTGGACCTAGCGATTAATCGGAAAATTGGAGATTAATCGGGGACTAGTTTTAGGGATTTTATCTATATACGTCTATAATTTATTAAAACAGTAATATATTTCCAAGAATTATTTGTGGTCCATTGGTTTGCATCAGAATTTAAAACCCATGCTTCTCGGGTTCGAGCCGCAACAATTTCTTCTTATTTTTTATTTTTTTTTTATTTTCCTTTAATGCATAGAAAATTACCAAAATATCCTTACCTTCTTCCCCGTGATGTCGATCTGAAAACCTAATTTAAGTCTGCTTTTTCATTTTCTTGACAACTATTCATATTTTTACTTTGTTATTCGTGTAGGTTTAGTTCTCATATGATAGATCTACCAAAAAAACACAATTAGAACTTCAAAACCCTTAAATTTGTTTTTTCTTTTAAGTTCCCGATTTTTTAGCCGATTGTATTGGAATCGTGGTGGTAGGGTGCCGCCGAGCGTATAACCGCCGATTCCACGGCTGCCTAGGCCAAGTTTTAAAACAGGGATTCTAACCATGAAAAGCTAATATACACTATATATAAACTATAATATATAGTGTTTACTTTTAAAATTTAAATCATATCATATGTAATATATATATATATATATCTTACTAAAGTTTTTAATTTTTCTTTTACCATCAATAATTCAACTTTAAAGAAAAAGATATAATGAAAATAAAAATTATGATGAGTGAACGAAGGAAGAGAAAAAAAAATGTACTAAGTTTTAAGAAATAGAAAGCTCTTTGTAAACTTTTGCAATTTACCAAAAATTTAATAGTAACCAACGTCGTTTCATGACTTGGTCGTGAGTCTTCTCTCGTCGCGACGACGGCGACACTGTCTGCTTCTGCCGTCGGAGATATCTCTACTTCCGTCTCCGTCATCTGCGAATCTCCCGAAAGCTCTCAAAATTTTTTTTTTTCAACATTTCTGCATTATGGGCCACAACTGGCCGGCCCATTAGCCAAATTCCTACATGCGTAGGAGCCGGGACTCGATCCCGGGTGTGATGGTGCCTTGTGCATTAAGGACTTACCTTTGGCCACTGCACCAAGGTCACTTCACGCTCTCAAATTTTGTATCTTCCTTTCTGGTTTGTTTTTGCTTCTTAGGTACTCAATATGCTTTGCTTTCCTGATCAATTGGTACATTAATAAATAAACATATGTGAAAGTGAAATAGTGGCTGTATCTGTATTCTTGGTTTTGCCCTGTTTCTGTATGAGTCTCAATTCGGTTTTGCTGCTTCTCTGTTTACTTGTGTTCTTTTCGTTGATTCTTAAATTTGATTTCTGCTGTTTTGATTATTTGCTACCATTCACTTTTTTTTTGTTAGAAACAGAGGTAACATCAGTCTCACTCTTTGAATCTTTTGCCTGTTTTTTTCCAGGTCTAGTACAGAAATTTTGTTTCATGCAATAAATCCATGCATTCATGCATTGATAAGTTCTCTCTATATTTGCTAATATAATTGATTATTGATGCATGTACGTGGCCATGTATCATTTGCAGGACAACGTAGGAAAATGTCGCCGTCGATGATAGCTCCGGTGGTGGAAGAAGAGAACAAGAAATACCAAAAAGGTGTGAAACATCTTTGTGACAATGGTGTGACCAAATTGCCAACCAAATATATATTGCATGAACCTGACCGACCCATCTTTACTAAATCCGACAAGCTCATCAAACCAAAACAAAACCTAAAGCTTCCCCTCATAGATCTCGCTGAGCTTCTTGGACCTAACCGGCCTCACGTTCTACAAACCATAGCTGAGGCCTGCGAAAACTACGGTTTCTTCCAGGTTGGTTCCCAAATCCCAAATGGTTAAAGTAAGCCATAGCTTACATAAAGTTATATTTACTTTGCTTGCTAAACAATTTAGTTATATTAATGGACATGTAGGTGGTGAATCATGGGATGGAGGGAGATATGAGCAGGAACATGATATAAGTGTGTAAGAGATTCTTTGAGCTTCCGTACGAGGAGAGATCAAAATACATGTTGTCAGACATGTCGGCTCCAGTACGATACGACACGAGTTTCAACCAGATCAAAGACAATGTCTTTTGTTGGAGAGACTTCTTGAAACTCTAGGCACATCCTCTGCCTGATTATCTTCCTTATTGGCCTTCTCCCTCCGACTTCAGGTCAGATTTCCCAAATTTACATTAGCGTTACTGTAAAAACTGAGTTTCACGCAATGAAATCAAAGCTAACAAGTAAAAATGGATTGAAATCTCTTGGAAAACAAGTTAGGGTTTGCTCAAGAACAATGAATAATTGAGGTTTTTGTATTAATTGCTCGATGGATTACAATGAAGGGATTCCCCTTTATTTATAGGCTTTCTTAGATTTACAGAATATATCCACTTTCCTAATCAGCTCGGCCGTGATTTGGAAAGTTTCTTGTTTCTTGTTAGGTCGGCCGTTGGACGATTTGGGAGGTCGGTTCCTCGTTTCTGAGCTAGGCTTCTCGATGCTATTGGACCTTCATTCGAAGGCAGAATCCACCTCAGAGCCGAAGTGTAACATCCGTGAACCGGAATTCCGGTTTAGGATGTGCATCGATCGATGCAGTAGGAGCATCGATCGATGCTGACTCAATTCTGTGCGTTTTGGGGAAAAGAGAAAGGGAAAACCCTTAACTCGTTTTCTTTTGGTCTCATTCGTGTTTGACCGTTTCTGGGAGAGAAAAGAAAAGAGAGAAAAGTTCTTGAGAGTTTCTTGGAGTTTTGGTGCTTTCCTGAGGAGATCTGTAGCTGGGATTGCTGTAGGAGCTTCCTGGAAGCGTGTTCTTGTTTGTTTATTATTCAGATTCGTCTTGGCACAGGTAAGTGCAGGACCATGGCTTATCTAAGCTAGAAAATTCAGTGATTTGCTTGTTGATTGTTGTTAGACGTATTAGATTGATGTTATGGACGTTAGGGAGCTTTCTTGTGGCTTGGGATTCAGTTTCTGTGGTTGTAGGAACGAAATCCGGCGAGAAACTTCGGAGGAATCACGGTGCTCGACGTTGCGTCGTTCGATGCATAGCTTGCATCGGTCGATGCAAGTGCGAGGACGGCGCGATGAACTTTAGGGTTTTTCGTGTGCGTCGAGCATGCGTCGATCGATGCTCCTCCTTTTGGCATCGATCGATGCAAGTGTGGCATCGGTCGATGCTACGTCCTGTTTTGCTATTGTCTGTTGATTGTTGTGTGAAGATTACTGATACTCTATTGCTTGTGTGTATAGCCCAGTAGATGTGAGGATTGCCTTACTGAGTGTTTGTAAAATACTCATGCATTGCAATATGTGTTGTGGTGCAGGTAAAGGCAAAGTGTGATCGTGGAATCCAGGCAATGATGAGGAGGATGTTCTAGGGACTCGGTTGATTGTTGATCTGGCATTGTTAGGTTGCTAGAACTATGTCCTAGATCGTTGTTAGGATTGCTGGTTATTTGTTTTATGATGTTTGGATCCTTAGTTAATATTGGTTATTTAATTTTTATTGGATATTGGTATTATTATTTCCGCTGTTGGTTGTGTTTGTGGTTAGGTGACTAGTGGATATAGAACCACTAGTTGTAGTTTATTTATTATATTATATTTATATATTTATTAAAAAAAAAGGTCGATTGTTTCACGAAGTCCCGATTCAGATAACCGATTTCCTTGCTGGTTTAGACCGGTATGTTGGAGATGCCAATTCTCGCACCAACAATTACCTTTTTTATGTTATTTTCTTTTTCGGATTATTGCTTTGCGTTCTTCTCTCAAATGAGATAATGGAATTCTCTAACAAAATTTTAACAGAAATTCATTTTTTTCATTTTTTTTTTGTTTTGCTTTAAGTAAATCTCGGGAAATGTTTTTTCTTCGTTGTATAGAAAAATAATAATTAGTATTTGGATTCAAAATTCAAAGTATCCAGATTTCGACTCGGCGAGTCTTAAGTTTTACTATCTAAATTTGTAAAAGTGATTTTTGGATATATGTCCAAAACTCCAAACATAATTCGATCTGTAAAAAAACAGAAAAATAATAATTGAAACCTTGATCCAAACTAGCCAAAAAGAAGAAGAACGTCAAGCACTGTACCCTCACATTCACATGTAACTTTTTATTTATTTTATTTTAGTCAATAATGTATCATTAATTAGGTTCACAAAATCTAAAAATGAAAAATCTTGTCTAAAAGGAAAGAATAAAAATATGTTGACCAACAAAAAAGGAAAGGAAAAGCAGAAGTTAGTGAGAATGAAACAAATATAAAAACCGACGAAACAAAGGAAACAAATATGAATGAATTAATTAATACATATAATTGGTCTTCCATAAAACTAACTTTTTTTTTTTGTTTTCTTTGGAAACAATAAAAACGTCATACTAACATTTATGCGATGCATTCTCTCCTACATATATTCTTGATGGCTTTGAGTCCGGCGGGGTAAACACACAAATCTAAGTTCTGCATAAGTCATAAGAAAATTGAAAGAGTTTGCATAAGTCATAAGAAAATTGAAAGAGTTGGAAAGAGAGGAAGATATGATGGCTTGTAAGAGTTTGGTTATCGGCCTCATAATTGTTTCTCTTTTTGATCTTCACCAATGTAAGAATTTGTTTTAATTTTTTTTCTCCCACAAATCAAAACTAACGATATATATGCAAGGTTTTATTAGCATGTGCATGTTATTTTGAATGTAATATTTAATTTTTTGTTAAAGCCTTTTAAATGTACGTATTACACACTAGAATTCGTCCATACTCATACGAATTCAGTTTGTTACATGGATAGTAATTTTTTTTTTTTTTTGTGATTACTACATGGTTAACGTTTGATTTGATATATGAGCTAATAATGAAAGTGTTGTTTGGTGCATAATATTTGCAGGTCAAGAAGATTATGATTATGGACATCCAAAGGGAATAGAAAGATGTTTTTCGCGATTTGAGGGAAAGCCATATTCATTGGAGGATTTGTGTTGTGTCGAAGCTCCTTGGATTTGCTTCCCTGAATACCTTAGGAAAGAATGCATCAAGAGGTGCCCGCCTCTTCGAGAAGGTGTACCTCAGCCTCCACCGCCGCGAAAAGGAGCTGTGCCGTCTCCACCGCTGCGAAATAGAGCAGCGCCGTCTTCATACCTGCGAAAAGGGGAAGCGCCGTCTCCATCACCCATGTCATCTCTTTTTTAATCAAGTCTTTCAACAAATAATAATCTCCCTACCTTTTAATTGAAAACAAATAATCATTGTTTCTTAATTTGTGTGAAGTCCCTCAAACATCAATCTTTGAGGGACAGAAGGAGTATATGTCAAGTAGTCTTTAAACAGAAACTCTTTTTGTTTTTTTAGGTGTAAAACCTTTTGAACTAGTTTTGATAAGTTCGATGTCAAAAAAAAGAAAATTTTATTTTGGTTTGATGAAAACCAAGTTTTCATGTTGGCGTGTTTCTTGTGGTTTAGTATTCCTTTAAGTTTGAGAATTGTATTAATAACGAAAAAAAAAAAGAAAAAACGGCGTTACCTGAAATGCAAGAGGCAACTGTTTCTATCTATTATATACTGTATACTCGACCGGTGTATGAAGATGGATAAAGTGATGGTTATAGAATGTTTGCAACGGATAAGGCCACACCCACAATGCTGAAATGAGGTAAACGTAGAGTCTTTGTCCCTGATCCTATTGAGTGTTTTCAGTTGGGTCAGAATATCCCAAATACATTTCTAGGAAGTTCTTAGAGATAAGTTTAGATTTTGATAGAGTAATGCATACAACTCTAGAATGATATAACATGAGAAAACAGGTTGAAGCTTTTGCTTGTGGAGAAAGAAACCAAACCATGAGAAACTAGCTTCGACCATCACGGTTCCCTCGGCCTCCAGCTAGCATCCAGCTGAGGGAGTCGTCATATCCAACATGATGGACTCATCGTCTACATTCAGTCCCGGCATTTTCAGTGTTGCAAACTGGTTATTTACAAGGCCTTTCCCAACCAATCCTTCTTTGACCAACCTGCATACACTAGGGTCATCTATGCCATCATCAAGGGAGGAAGTGCTGTAATGTTTTTAGTTTCAGTTTCTAAGTCAATAGGAGCGACCCTTTCAGTGTATGATGACCCTGTGTGTGGTTGTACCAAGAGTAGGCTCTGTCGTGGCTGCAGTGTCAAAACCAGAGAATTCTCTGAAGTTGCTGTATGAGAAAGTTCAAGATCAAGTCTTGGCCCTGTTTCACTCACTAGCTTTGCTGTGTTTGCGAAAGTTCCTGGAGCTGTGGTTTTGATCTTGTGTCATAGATTGTAAACATTGTCTTCGCTTGATACAAAATTTCTTCTAGAGGATGTGTTTATGGTAAATGTGTTAAAGAATGTTGAATTGATTGGATTCAATTCTTTTGCTCAGAGTTCCGTTTCCCCTTTGGAGTCTATCCTTCCGAGTGCAACAACAAGCACTGAGTAGCCAAAGCAAGTTACACAAAAGAAAAGGCAAGTCCACCGCTTTTTCCTGTATTATGCAAATGACACCTTCACAATCCATGATCATTTATATACCTAGTTGCAGGACTTTTTGAATAACACAGATGATGGTGTTACTTACATGGAGACTACTCCTAGTTATAATTACTTACACTACAGGAAATAAGGGTTTTCTTAGCAACGGAAAAACGCTATTGTACGATATTAGAGCGGTGTAGAAAGCGCTATCTCTGCTCCCGTTATAGTAGGTATGACACTTTACATAGCGTTTAATAAAAACGCTATTGGGATATTCAATAATATAGCAGTTTTTTATACGCAATCTTTAAATAAACAATAGCGAATATTAATTGCTGTTAATATATTTAATAATAGCATTTTTGTAATACATAGACAGTTTTATATATTTATATAGGATTGTATTTTTACTGTATTTGTACAAGCTATATATTGTACGTATAAGAGATTGTATTTATGAAACATGGTTTTGGTGGTGAATGAATATGAAAGTGAATATGATATGGAATGATGGTGGGTGTTTCAATTCCCCTTATGCAGTTGCAGTATAAGAGGTGTCAATCCAGTCTGAGTGCTTGTGAACAATCAAGATATGCATATGATTCTAAGTTAAGCCAAATATGAAAGGATGTTTGTCACTAACAATCCTATGATGATAATGATGAAAAGCAGAAAGTAAACTACAAGAACTAGGAACTAAATGCAAATAAGACAGTGTGATTATGATCTAGAAACAGAGACAGAAACTGTAAATACTAGAATGGAACTAATGCAAGGCAAGTAATGAACTAGATGCTAAGTGAATGCAATGAAAATGCAACAGGAGTGAAACAGGAATGAAACAAAACAAACACAAAACATAAACAAGCAATCTGGGGAACAGCTCGATCAGCACTCGACCGAGTGTAGGTCGAGTGGGTGGTCGAGTGGGTTAAAAACGTGAAAACAGAGCAAGACAAGAAAAACAGAGCAATATTAAATCAGATCAAACAACAAGCAAACGAGGATATTTAAACTAGAAATTCAATAAACAAAGAAGGTTCCTGAGGATGGATTCATGGGATAAACTAATCATTGTGGTGATCTAACTTAATCAACAAATCTCAAGCAAAGCTATGAGCTGACCTCTAGACATATTAATCTAAGACAAGTCTCTCCCACTCTCATGGTCAAGAGACAATCAAACCTATGCAATCCTAGACTTGCTCTCACAATGAAAAGAATCTACACAAGCAGGCATTAAGCAATACATCTCAAACCAAACAAGACCCCTAATCTCTTAGCAAGCCTAATGGTAAGCTCTAGATCTAGCCTTATCTATGCTTTCTAAACATTGGTGTGATGCTAAAAAGCTTAAGATCAGATCCTACCCTCTCAGATATAGAATCAGCATTAAGAACATCTAGCCTAGAAGAGATCTACAACAAACAAGCTTGATCAAATCAGAAACACCACAAGATCAATCTATCCTAACCCATCCTCAAGATCCTAAGGCAACTACTCACAAGACATGATCAAACAAATCATAAACCCAGAAATCAATGAAACTTGCATGATTAGATAGATAAGAATGAGATCTACAATATTGATGAAGGAATGAAACTCAAATTCTTTATATTTTGAAAGTTATGAAACTAACAAAAATACAAAGATCAAGTCTTTTTCTTAGAACAAGTACAAAAATCTAAAAGAAAGGTGCAAAAGGAATTATTCCCCAAAAGGGTAAAAACTAGGTTTCTGAAAAGCTGACTAAAAAATCTAGGAAAGGAGAGAGTGAGAGTGTTGGTGGCTGCAGTACAAGTCTTTATATAGTGGGGAAGTTGGAAGCCCTAAAATTGGGAAAAGTCAAAGTGGTCCACGGATCGGTCAACTCGACCAGTGCTCGGTCGAGTGACCGATCGAGCTGGCTTCCCTGGCTTAACTCCACTCGGTCGAGTCCATCTCCCACTCGGTCGAGTGCTTGGTCGAGCTGGACTCCGGGTCTTGGTTCTTCAGCCTTAACTCCCTTGTTTCCTCCTTATGACTGCTTCACATTTCTTCTCCTTTGCTTCCATGCTCTTAAAGCTCCAAAATCACCTGTTTATGCATGAAAAGATGCAAATGCAATGCAACTACACTCTAATGCAAGATTGGTTCTAAAGCTATACAATAAGAGTGAAAATGGATAGAAAAAGATGCAAAAGATGTGAATAAACTAAGGGAAAACATGGTAAAATATATGAACATCAACACCCCCAAACTTAGTCTTTGCTTGCCCTCAAGCAAATAAACAAGACATAAGAAGGTAAGTGAGGTTTAAAAATGGGATCTCAGCTCCTAAAGCTTGCAAATAGACCATCTAGAATCAATGTCCAAGTTACTAGTACTATGATGCAAGTTGGATGAGCTGGAAATAAAGACTTTAGACAAACATTTCACAACCTTTATTGACTTGAACCTTAGATATCCACATGCATTCAAATCAACCATTTCCTTTAACATTCATTAATCAAGAACATGAATCAATTCTATGCAATGCTTAAACTCATTTGGTTTGGCAATAAAGGGTTTTGAGACAATGGTGGTCTCTTTTTAGAGTGGGGTTTGTCAAATTCAAGGTTCTCTCATAAAAATGGATTGAGCTTTAGAAGAATGCTAAAGGTAAGAACACCTAGACAAATACAAGAATAAAACCTTGTCTACCCAAAGGCACCCAAAGTGTTTATCCTAACACTCTAAACCCAAATGATCCTAAGTGCTACCCTTTAACTTCTTATTTTCTCTTTAACCCTTTTCTCTTTTGGTTTTCAAGTCTTAGGAGAGGTTTCTTACTTGATCTTTCTAGTGGGATGGGGGATTCTTTCTTATTGCTATGGTTCTCTTTTCTTCTTATTCTTAAGACACTTAAGCTTTTTGCTAAACTGCTCTTTGCTTTCTTTTCTTTTTCTTTAACTAGAACCATCTTAGATAACATTTTCTTACTTCCCATCCTTTCACTAGACTTTTAGCTTTCACTTAAACACATCTCTCTCCTAAAGACTCTACCCTTTTTCTTTCTCTTTTCTTTCTTTTCTTTTTATAACTGCCAAGTCCCAAACCCAACAAGTAAACAACCTAGTCCTATCTAGTTTGAAAAATGCAAACTAGAACTACACAAGGTCTTACTCTTGTCAGTTCAAATCCTAACACTTTCTACCAAGCTCAATCCCAAAAAGGCCTCACACACACAAGAATAAACAAGGCTTGAAAGAAAGGTTTGGTTAAGGGGTAGGGGAAACTGATCAAAAAATGAAATCAGCTACTTGGATCAACAAGAGTGGCAAAAAGGAGAAAGATGATCCAAATATGTATATGGTATCCATGAGTTTAAAGCAATGCATACAATGATAATTAAAAGTCAATATTAGGTTCTTATAAATAGGAAATGGAATCAAATCACAACATGCTTCAACTTAGACCAGCAACAATGCAAGAATTCAATGCTTGGTTCAATCTTATGCTTCCTACTGCTCAACTAGCATCAAAGTACTAATAACTTGGGCATTGATCCTAGTCTAGTGAATTAAACAAGCTAACAAGGAAATACTCATCATAGATCCCTAATGCAAATATTATACAATTCTACATGAAACATGCTAAACAAGATCCTAATATGCAATGCAAACTACATGAACACTCTTTTTTTATAAAGATTTTTTCAAAATTTTTCAAATTTTTATGGTTTTTCTATGCCTTAGATGCTAATGCAAATGCTAACATGATGATGATAAAAATTTGAAATAAGAAAACAAAACACAACATCAAATGCTATCTAGAACCCTCCCCCAAACTTAAATCACACAGTCCCTGTGTGTAAAGGTTGTGAGAAGATTCTAGACTAAAAACAAAACACAACACAAAACAAAACATCAAATGCTATGGTATAAACAAGGAAAGGTGATGATGGTACCTTAGGGATTGTGGAAGAAGTTGTCCACATCCATTTGCATGCTGTCATAGGAGTAGCTGGGATCAGGCTGGTGGCTTGGAGAAGGGCTTTGGGGCAGCTCGACTATGCCAATCGAGTGGGACTCGGTCGAGTGCTGGTCCGAGTGGGGTGGTCGAGCTGGGTTGCGAGTCTCCCAATCTTGAGTCTGGAACTGCTGGTACTGATGGTAGAGTGCTGGATCCATGTAGTAATGGGGTGGGATGGGTGGGTAAGAAGGATAACCTGGATAAGCAGCTGGAGGTGGGAAGCCATAGGGTGCTCTGGGCTGGTGCTCGACCGAGTGCATTGGAGGTGCTCGGTCGAGTGGGTGCTCGAGTGACCCGGTCGAGTGCCTCGGAAAGTGTTGTTCTCGGGTACTTGAGCTCCTCTTCCTCTGATTTGGCTCGTACATGGAAGACCTAGCTGGTTCCACAGGATTTGCAACCCTTGAAAGTGCTCTAGTTGAGCTGCTTCTTCTCAAAGGGCTTGAATGTTGGCTAGGAGATGAGTTTCCACTCTTCAGCTCAGCAATCTCCTTCTTCAAGCCTTTGATAGACTTAGCCATGTTGGTTACCTTCTTCTTCAGCTTATCAAATCTCTTTCCTTGCCACTTGCCCCATTTTTGCAAAAGAGTCAACCTCTTGGCATTCTCCCTCACTCCTCTACTATCTCTTGGGTTAGGCTCATAATCTTCAAAGTAGAACTGCTCCTCTCCATCAGCTACATGTGCATTCTCAGCTTCCTCAACCCTTTGTTGAATTACTCCATCAAACCAATACTCCTCAGTTGGCCAAAAATCAATGTTGGCTCCTTCTTGAATGTTGGTCAGCTCTTGGTTAGGCAAAATGACCTGCTTCTTCCCAAGTGTTGGAAGCTCAAAGTTGAATATATGGTTGCCTTGGTGCATCTCTTTGGATAGGATGAGGGTGGAGGCAAGGTAGCTTGAGTCTATCCATCTTGGTAAGACTTTTTCTCCTCTTAGTTGGATGTTGGCAGCTTGAAGGATTGGAGTGATGATGCCCCCAATGGTGAGTGCTCCTCTTGAACCCTTGTGTTCAAGCTTTCCTACCCAACTCCTCAACTGTATCATGTGATCTATCAAAACCATTCCAAGATCTGTCTCAACAGTGCTACCAAGGATGATGGTTCCATTCCTTGCTTGAAGAAGAACTCCATTAAGGGCCAAATCAATCATCTTCAGCTCCCCTTCATTGATGTTTCCAGTCTCCTTTCTTGCAAAGAAAGTATTAGCAAGAGCCTTGTGGAAATACCTTAGGACTGGGCTCCTAATCCTTGAACTCTTGGAGTTGGAGGATGAGTAATACTTGTTGTCCCCAATGGTCTCCCATACAGCATACAACTCCTCTCTTGGAACCATCAAACTCCTATGGCTCCCAACCTCAAATCCAAACACCTCAGCTAGCTTCTTCAAGGTAAGTTCATGCTGCCTCCCTCTAATGGTGAAGGAGATGTGACCAGCTCCATGCTCAGCAGTCTTTCTTAGTTGTTGGTGCAGCTTGACAGTGGCTAGGAACTCACAGCTTTCCTCTCTATAGCCTTCCAAGCAAAGCTCCATGAACTTGGTGAGGTTGCTCTTCTCAAAAAGGCATGCCACATCTTCATCAATACCCAACTTCTCCATGGTCTCCTTGTGAGGATATCTTGTTCCTAGGAACTCCATTCTCATAAAAGCATCATACAGCTGCTTCTTTGATAGCCCACAAGATTCAGCCTCTCCATCATCCCTTAATTCTTCTTCCTCACTCATCTCTTCACTTTCACTCTCTTCTTCTTCTTGCTCCACTTCAACTGCTGGCCTCTTCCCTTTGTTTCTGTACCCCTTATCATCTCATCAATAGTGGGCTCCCTTTCTTCCTCACTCTCAGTCCTCTCAGGATCCTCCACAATTGGCTTTTTCCTGAGACTCGGCACCTGGCTCGACCGACTGCTCGACCCAGCACTCGGTCGAGTGGTCGATCGAGTGGTCCGTCGAGTGGCTCTCCTAGCTTCCCCTCTTGGTTCAAGATCAGCATCACGACGTTCCTGGGAGCTTGCAGCGGATTTGTGGGACTTCTTGGTGATCTTAGAAGACATTTTCAAAAAGAAACTGAAGGGAAATAAACTCAAAGCTCAAAGTTAATAGGTTCGTGACCCAAAAACTTGAAAGAACAAAGCTAGAGCAAGAGATGAACTTTGAGAGAGATTTGAAGCTAAAATTTAAAAGTTTTGAGCAAATGAGCAAGTGTGAGAAGCTAGGGATCGAGCAAGGCCTATTTAAAGAAGCCTAGGAGACAAGAAAACAAGGTTGGAGCGTCCTTACATTTCAAATTTGAAATGGGAATCTTTGACTTGCTTTTTGGCTCCCACTCGACCCCACCACTCGACCAGCACGTGGTCGAGCTCCTTGACCAAATTTGAAATTTTGAAAATTTTCTCCTTGTTCTTCCCTCCACTTGATCATTCTAGAAGAATGGGAATGAGTTGGGCCTCGGTTAGCATCCAGCTCGGCCGAGTACCTCTTGCTTTGAGGTCGAGTGGGCCTGCGAACCTCCTTCTCTTTGGCCACATCTCTCCTTACCCAACTATATCACCACTTAAAAAAACCTGCCCAACAAAATCATAAAACAAAACACATCAAACTACTAAGAAAATTAAACCATATGTACAAGGGATACCTTAGGGACTTCCTCCCTAGTGAGCTTGTTTAAAGTCACTAAGCTTGACTTTGGTTTCCTGCTTAACCTTGGTTCAAATACCAAGGAGGTGATGAAATCCTCCCTGGAACCTCCTGATCAGTGTGAAGTTGATCTTCAATCACCTCACTCTTAACTCTCATACCATATTTCTTCTTAAACTTGAGCCTTGGCCTTGCCTTCCTCAAAGACTTCTTGGTCAGCTTAACTTGAAGATCCTTAACCATACCAGTCAACTCTTGAACTGACCTCTTAAGCTTCTCAACAGTATCCTCTTGAGGTGGGAACTCAGCCTTTGTGGTTACCTTATCACTTAAGCTTCCTTGACCTCCTTTGTCTTTGATAGTGAAGGGCTAGTCATCAATGGTAGGAAGGTTAGTAGGATTGTGGATGTTGAACTTCATAACCACATCTTCAGCTATGTTTAATGTCACAAGACCCTCCTTCACATCAATGACTGCTCCTACAGTAGCCAAGAATGGCCTCCCTAGCAAGATTGGATCCTCAGGCTCCTTATCCATTTCTATCACCACAAAGTCAGTGTGAATCCTTGCCTTCCCTATCTTAAGTGGGACATTCTCCAATCTGCCTACTACCTCTCTATTTGTCCCATCAGCTAAAAGCACATGGAGGTTGGTAGATTTGAAATCAGTCCTTCCAAGCTTTTGGGCTATGGAGTAAGGCATGACACTTGTTGAAGCTCCCAAATCACAAAGACACTGGTTGTAGTGAAGATAGCTGATTGTGCAAGGTAGATAGAAAGGTCCTGGATCACTGAGCTTTACTGGAATGATCACTCCTCCAAGGTTCTCAAGATCCTTCTCATCTTGAGCTTCAGCCCTCTTACTAGACAAATCAAGCAAAAAGTTTTTGTAGAGAGGATAAGGCTTATACTGTTCCAAGGCAGGTCCTCTCTCCTCTTCTTGGTAGGCTATTATGATCTCTTGAATGGCTGACACTTGTTCCTCTTTCTCAACCAAAGCTTCTTCTTTCAAAACCCTCTCTTCCTCTTGTTGCTTAGCCAACAATGCCTTTTTCTCAATTATTTCCCTTAACTCCTTGATCTTCTGTGCTTTGAAACGCCCAGGGAATGGTATAGGGGGCTTGTAAGCAGGAGGAATGTACTTAGCAGGCTTGACAGCTTCCAATTGCTCAGCTCGATCGACCACTCGAGCATGCACTCGATCGAGTGTGTGGTCGAGCTGCTGGTCGAGTTCTCCTGCGAGTTCCTGTTTACTTGCACAGATGTCACCTGGGGCTTCAGCAACTGGTGAATTCCCCCAAACTTGGTCTTCACTGTCCTCAGTGACTTCTTCCTCATGAATTAAGATGGCCTTGGCTGTGAACTCCCTTGGATTTTGAACAGCTTTGCCAGGGAGTTGGTTGGGTTTTGGAGCTGAAGAAGAGGCTATGTTGCTCTCCATATACTTGACTCTAGAGTTAAGACCTTCAAACTTCATGTTCAGGTCATTGTACTGTGAAGTAAGCCTTTGGTTCAGTTCAGCAAACTGCTTAGCCTCCTCAATTTTTCCTTGTGTTTGACCAATCAACAGCTGCTGTATCATTGCTCTAAGGTCTTGTTCCTGGCCTTGGTTAGTCTGAAACCCTGGTGGGGGACACAATTGGGGCTGGAACACCTGTTGCTGTTGTTTGGGAATATAGCTTTGGAACCCTTGAGGCTGTTGAGGCTGTTGAGGAGGGTAGACTTGATCTTGTGGATTAGCCACATTGGTGCTCCTATAAGATAGGTTGTTGTTCTTGAAACCACCTTGATTGTAACCTTTGAATCCACCTTGGTTCTGCATGTAGCACAACTCAGCAAACTCTGTCTCCCCCTCTTGAACTGGAGCTTCTTCTTCACCAATGAAGTGAACTGACTTGGACTGGCTGAGAAGTATCTTATCAAGCTTCTCATTGACCATCTTCAAATCTCTCTTGTACTTGTCCTCATTATCAGTGGAGGAACTCCTTATGGTCCTATCATAGTCTTCATTATAATTGCCATCTGATTGAGCAAGATTCTCCACTAACTCCCAGCCTTCATCTACATGTTTGTTGAGGAAGTTTCCATTGGAGGCTGTATCAAGGAGCATCCTGAACTTTGGAAGGACTCCTCTATAGAGTGTACTCAACAATGACTCCATACTGAATCCATGATGAGGGCACTGAGTTTGATAGCCCTTGAACCTTTCCCAAGCTTCACAAAAACTCTCATTGTTCCTTTGAGCAAATCCAGAGCTTTCATTCCTCAATCTAGCAGTCCTAGCATTGGAGAAGAATTTGGCCAAGAAAGCCTTCTTACACTGGTCCCAAGTAGTGATAGCACCAGTTGGCAAAGTCTTTTCCCACAAATGAGCCTTGTCCCCAAGAGAGAAAGGGAACAACCTCAGCTTGAAACCATCTTCACTTACTCCATTTATCTTTGTTAGGCCACATATCCTGTCAAACTCATCAAGATGATCTAAGGGGTCCTCCATAGGCAATCCATGAAATTTATTGGCCTGAATCATTGATATCAAACCACTCTTGATCTCAAAGTTGTTGTTGGCAACTGTTGGTGGAACAATGCCAGCTCTTTGGTTGTGAGTGTTGGGTGCATCTCCAGCACCAATATGCCTTGGTCTCTGAACTTGATCCTGATGATCCATGGCTACTGGAACCTCCTGTTGTTGCTGAACAACCCTCTTCTTCTTGGATCCCACACCCTTGGTCAACTTGTTGATGCTGTCACTATGCTTAACAAGAGTATCCTTTCCTTTGGACCTTGTGTGCATCAACTTTCACAAGCGATTTTTCCTGAGCAAGCGACTGAGCACAGGCTCTAGAGGGAAGGTATGGCAACTGGAAAAAGAGACGAACAGAGATCCGGGGTCTGGCTCGATCAAGTGCTCGAGCACTACTCGGTCGAGTCGTGGTCGAGTGACTGGTCGAGTGGTACCTGAAATGGAACTTCAACCCCAAACACAAGATTCAAGTGCAGAAACCTCACAAATGCAAAAAGGAACTTAATCTTAGACTAATATGGATCCTAAATGTCACAAATACTAACTCAAACAGGCAACGGCGCCAAATTGAAACATGGTTTTGGTGGTGAATGAATATGAAAGTGAATATGATATGGAATGATGGTGGGTGTTTCAATTCCCCTTATGCAGTTGCAGTATAAGAGGTGTCAATCTAGTCTGAGTGCTTGTGAACAATCAAGATATGCATATGATTCTAAGTTAAGCCAAATATGAAAGGATGTTTGTCACTAACAATCCTATGATGATAATGATGAAAAGCAGAAAGTAAACTACAAGAACTAGGAACTAAATGCAAATAAGACAGTGTGATTATGATCTAGAAACAGAGACAGAAACTGTAAATACTAGAATGGAACTAATGCAAGGCAAGTAATGAACTAGATGCTAAGTGAATGCAATGAAAATGCAATAGGAGTGAAACAGGAATGAAACAAAACAAACACAAAACATAAACAAGCAATCTGGGAACAGCTCGATCAGCACTCGACCGAGTGTAGGTCGAGTGGGTGGTCGAGTGGGTTAAAAACGTGAAAACAGAGCAAGACAAGAAAAACAGAGCAATATTAAATCAGATCAAACAACAAGCAAACGAGGATATTTAAACTAGAAATTCAATAAACAAAGAAGGTTCCTGAGGATGGATTCATGGGATAAACTAATCATTGTGGTGATCTAACTTAATCAACAAATCTCAAGCAAAGCTATGAGCTGACCTCTAGACATATTAATCTAAGACAAGTCTCTCCCACTCTCATGGTCAAGAGACAATCAAACCTATGCAATCCTAGACTTGCTCTCACAATGAAAAGAATCTACACAAGCAGGCATTAAGCAATACATCTCAAACCAAACAAGACCCCTAATCTCTTAGCAAGCCTAATGGTAAGCTCTAGATCTAGCCTTATCTATGCTTTCTAAACATTGGTGTGATGCTAAAAAGCTTAAGATCAGATCCTACCCTCTCAGATATAGAATCAGCATTAAGAACATCTAGCCTAGAAGAGATCTACAACAAACAAGCTTGATCAAATCAGAAACACCACAAGATCAATCTATCCTAACCCATCCTCAAGATCCTAAGGCAACTACTCACAAGACATGATCAAACAAATCATAAACCCAGAAATCAATGAAACTTGCATGATTAGATAGATAAGAATGAGATCTACAATATTGATGAAGGAATGAAACTCAAATTCTTTATATTTTGAAAGTTATGAAACTAACAAAAATACAAAGATCAAGTCTTTTTCTTAGAACAAGTACAAAAATCTAAAAGAAAGGTGCAAAAGGAATTATTCCCCAAAAGGGTAAAAACTAGGTTTCTGAAAAGCTGACTAAAAAAATCTAGGAAAAGAGAGAGAGAGAGTGTTGGTGGCTGCAGTACAAGTCTTTATATAGTGGGGAAGGTGGAAGCCCTAAAATTGGGAAAAGTCAAAGTGGTCCACGGATCGGTCAACTCGACCAGTGCTCGGTCGAGTGACCGATCGAGCTGGCTTCCCTGGCTTAACTCCACTCGGTCGAGTCCATCTCCCACTCGGTCGAGTGCTTGGTCGAGCTGGACTCCGGGTCTTGGTTCTTCAGCCTTAACTCCCTTGTTTCCTCCTTATGACTGCTTCACATTTCTTCTCCTTTGCTTCCATGCTCTTAAAGCTCCAAAATCACCTGTTTATGCATGAAAAGATGCAAATGCAATGCAACTACACTCTAATGCAAGATTGGTTCTAAAGCTACACAATAAGAGTGAAAATGGATAGAAAAAGATGCAAAAGATGTGAATAAACTAAGGGAAAACATGGTAAAATATATGAACATCAATTTATACTGTATTTATACTGTATTTATACAAGCTATGTATATTATTAATTTGCTCATTTAAATTTGAAAATAAAATGCTGATATTTATTGATATTAAAACTAATTTTACAAAGATTATACATAATTGTATATATAAATTATATTTACACTAAACTAATAAAGGGCTTTTTGTTTTGAATTGTTTTGTGGTTCATAAGGCCCATTAGGCTTTTGACTATATTCTGTAATTCTGTCACTAAAACACTTGATAATTATAAGAACACTTAATAAAAACTTTTGCATCAAAACATCAGTTAGCCATCCGTTAAACATCCGTCAAAACTTCTGTAATTCTAAAGCTCGTCTCTCAGCTTTTGTGGTTCTCATTCAACAGCTTAGAATTCTTCTTCTGGTCACTCTACTCATCCGTTAGCCATCTGTGCAATTAATTATAAGAACATTAACATCCAGCCAAAAAATAACCAATGAATGAATGTTAACATATAAACATTACTGGCATAACAAAAAAAAACTGAACAACGCTAGTAGAATGAAAAGCTTATACAAAAACAAATTATTACCTGCAACAAGAGAAAGCAGTAAAGCTTTGGAGTGATAGGAGAGTAGTGCTAACTGAAAGAAAATATGAGAAGTGAAAGATTGTTTCTTTATTATTCAATCCTTGAAACTGTTACATTGTATAGAACTCACTTATATAGTCTCATAAGATTAAACCTAGATTCTAGAGAGTTCTTTGGGAGAGATTACGTGGCTTGCTCTTCATCAACTGGTCCCAACATCTTGAATCGATTGTGCAGGGTCACTGTCGTGCCTTGTACGGTTTCCTTTGCTACCGCTTTGTTGTCTGCTGCAGGTGACCGTTGTTGAGTCATGGGCTTCTTCTTTGTATTTTGTTCACAGGCTTTTGACTTGATGGGCTTGACACAATGTGAGCTCATTGACAAAACAGTGTCGTTTTGTGCTCTGTTCTTTACACTCCCCCGCAAACTTGGAGTGGGGGGAACGCCTACACCAAGTTTGGTTCTGTAGTACTCAAAAGGTCGTTGGGGTAGAGATTTTGTAAATATGTCTGCCAATTGAAAGTGAGCAGGAATGTGATTGACAATCACGTTACCAAAGGCAACCTGCTCACGAACATAGTGATAATGAGTGGCGAAGTGCTTTGTGCGAGCATGAAAGCTTGGATTTGCAGTGAGATAAACAGCGGAGAGGTTATCGCAGTAGAGCTCCGGTGTTGCAGGTAGGTGGATGCCTAGGTCATGAAGAAGATTCACAATCCATGTTATTTCAGAGGTTGCTTCGGACATGGCTCTGTATTCAGCTTCAGTAGAGCTTTTGGACACAGTTTGCTGTTTCTTTGAGGACCAAGAGATCATATTACGGCCGAGAAACGTGCAAAAGCCACCAGTAGACCTGCTTGTGGAGGGACACCCAGAGTAGTCACTGTCGCTATACACGCGAAGCTTAGAATCTGTGTGACGAGCAAAGGAGACTCCCATCGTAGTGGTGCCTTTGATGTAGCGTAGAATCCGTTTCAGAAGATGAAAATCAGACACTGAAGGTTCATGCATCTTCTGACAAACATAGTTGACAGAAAATTGCAGGTCTGGTCTTGTTAATGTCAAGTACTGCAGTCGCCCAGCCAAACTTCTGAAATATTTGGGATTTTCGAACAAAACCTTTTGTTTTGGTACTTTGTTCAGTTGTTGAGGAAGTGGAGTTGCGACGGGAGCACAGGTAGACATAGAAGCAGCCGCTAAGAGATCCTCAGCATATTTTTGTTGTGACAGAAACATACCGTTTTCATGATATTGAATCTGAATGCCAAGAAAATAGTGAAGCTTGCCAAGGTCTTTCATTTTGAACTGCTTGTTTAGCTCATCAAGAAGAGTGGAGAGAAGCTCAGAGGAGTTCCCTGTAATCGCCATATCATCAACATAGAGTAGCAGCATAATAATGTCTGTTCCTTTAAAGCAGACAAACAGAGAAGGGTCTCGGAGACTGCAAGTGAAGCCAAATTCAAGCAGAAAATTACTAAACTTGTCAAACCAAGCTCTTGGAGCCTGTTTAAGGCCATAGAGAGATTTATGGAGAAGACAAACGTGATTTGGATGATCCTTGTCAACAAAACCAGCAGGTTGTCTCATGTAAACAACTTCATTGAGATCACCATGGAGGAAGGCATTTTGAACATCCATTTGCTTGATTTCCCAGTTCATGACTGTTGCAAAGTGAAGGACTGCTCTTACTGTTGCTGTTCGAACTACTGGGCTGTAGGTTTCAAGATAATCTATGCCTTCTTCCTGTGTGAATCCTTGAGCGACGAGTCTGGCTTTGAACTTGTCAAGAGATCCATCAGCATTGAGTTTAACTCGAAATACCCACTTGGAACCTAAAACATGCATATCTGGTGTTTCAGGAACTAAAGAGAATGTATTTGCTTCTTTGCAGTTACTTATTTCTTCAGTCATTGCAGCTGTCCAGTTTGGATCTTTAAGAGCTGCAGTGACTGTTGCAGGTTTCGGATAAGATACTTTATGCGTGAGTAGAGCATAGCGAGGATTTGGTTTGACAATACCAGCCTTTGATCGAGTTGTCATTGGATGGGTAGGATGAGTTGAAGTTTCTGCAATTGGCTCACAAGTAGTTTCAGTTGTGTAGATATTATCACTGGTAACTGAGTTTTGCACATTTGAGACTGGTGAGTGTGAGCTGTTGCCTATAGGATCAAGATCTAAGCTTGCCGTACACTCAGAACTCACATCACCAGCATCATGTTCAAGATCAGTTACGCTTGGTGTTGGCATATTATCAGTCGTTGTATTTGAAGTTGACACTGTCGTAACAGGAATCTGTTCTGTTGCGGTTGCAGTGACTTCAGCAGGGTCTGCAACTGGAACACGGGATGTAGTATCAGTAGAAAGCTGCTTGAGCCAGGCTCCATATAGTGGTGTGGGCGATGATTTGTGAAGATAATTGTATTCACTTGTGAAAGGAAAACTTGCTTCGTCAAAGATAACATGGCGACTGATGTATACACGCCCACTAGGAGGATAAAAACATCTGTACCCTTTATATTTTTCAGTGTATCCGAGAAAAACACACTTAAGTGAGCGAGGATCAAACTTGTTTTGACTGTATGGTCTCAACATCGGGAAGCAGGCACAGCCAAAAGTCCTTAAGGCTGAATATTCTGGTGGTTTCGAGAATAGAGCTTCATAAGGACTTATGTTATCTGCTAGAGCACTTGTAGGCAGGAGATTGCTCAGAAAATTTGATGTGAAGAATGCTTCTACCCAGAAACTCTGTGGTGTAGCACTTTGAAAGAGTAAAGTTAGAGCCATCTCTGTTAACTGTCTGTGCTTCCTCTCTGCTATACCGTTTTGTTGAGGAGTGTGAGGACAGGAGACAAAGTGTTGAATCCCAGATGCCTCCAGATGAGTAAGAAGTTTCTGACTTGTGAAGTCCCCACCTCCATCAGATTGAAATGTCCCTATCTTTGTTTGTAAAAGATTTTCAACAAGAGACTGAAACTTGACGAAGATTGAGTAAAAATCAGATTTTCTTTTTAGAGGATATAGCCAACAATATCTTGAGAAGTTATCAATGAACACAACATAGAATCTGAATCCTTGAACAGAAGATACAGGAGAGGGACCCCAGAGATCACAATGAACTCTCTCTAGGGGTCTTGATGCAATAAAAGTAGAAGAAACAAATGGCAACTTTGAACTCTTCCCAAGCTGACATGACTCACACACCTTCTTGGTACTTTTATTGATTTGAATTGCCTTATTTGTAGATAGAAGTTGAAGGATTTGCTGATGTGGATGCCCTAACCTTTGATGCCAAACCTCATCGCTAGTCTTGACTTGTCTTGTAGAGTAAAACGTTTTGTACTTGGGGTCATCCAGTTTATACAAACCATCAGTTTCCCTTCCCTTTGTCAGAACTTTGCGTGTTGCTTTGTCCTTTATAACAACATCATCACCATCAAACGAGACTTTACAAGGATAATCTTTAGTTAACCTTGAAACTGACAATAATGATTTAGCTATTTCAGGACAAACAAGCACATCTTTAAGTGGGAGATTACCTGATGTGGAGGGAAGGTTTGCAGAGCCAACATGTGTGATGGGTAAAAAATTCCCATCACTTGCCATCACCATATCTGTTCCATGATAGGGTTGTGCCTTTTGCAGGCGTTGAGTTGAGCTGGTGATATGCGCTGTTGCAGCAGAGTCTGGATACCAGCTGTTGTCCTCGGTGACATCAGTGATGTGAAGAGCAGAAAACGCAGCAGCATTGATCGCTGGTTGAGGAGATTGCTGATACTCTTCATCGAACCGATACCAGCACTCAAACGCATTGTGTCCTCGTTTTCCACATATTTGACAGTTTGGTTTTTCAGTTGATGTAACAGAGGAGTTCGATGGTCGAGGCGTGTTGAACTGTTGGTGAAATCCACGACCTCTAGTAGAGTAGCTTCCTCGGCCTCTGCCTCTGTTACCTCTTCCTCTGTATTGAGAGCCAACGTTTCTCATCGTGTTGAAGGCTAAGTGAGGAGACACTTCAGTTGAAACAGAGTATCGTTGTATACGATCTTCGTATCCAGTTAGACGAGAGACAACAGTTTCGTAAGTAGGTTCAGGAACTCTATCCATGGAGTCCTCAACAACAGTTATGATCGGTTCATACTCTCGACCTAAACCTCTTAAAGCTGCAAAAATCTTCATCTTTTCGCTAACAGGATCGCCAATAGAAGCAAGCTGATCACAGATATCTTTAATCCCTCTAAGATATTCTGACATGCTTTTATCTAACTTCTCACTGTTTTGAAGGCGTCTTTGCAACTCAAACAGCCTAGAAGACGATGTGCGGTTAAAGTGAGAGATTAGAGTAATCCATACCTCATGAGAAGTTGTAGATCCGACTACTAGCCTCATTACATTTTCAGTCATTGAACCAAGTAACCAGGCCTTAACCACTTGATCCACTCGAGACCAGTTCTCGAAGTCTGGATTTGAAACTTCTTCCGTCTTGTTGTCATTTTTGTTTCGAACAGGAATTGTTTCTTGTGGTGGCTTGGTTGCGCCGTTTACAAACCCAAGTAGAGCTTGACTGCGAAGGAAAGACTCAAACTGAGACTTCCATATGATGTAGTTTTCTTCTGTGAGCTTGATTGTAACACAGTTAGAGATGTGTAATGAAGGAGAAGAGAAGAGTTCCATGGAGCCGTCCATGGCTCTGATACCATGAAAGAAAATATGAGAAGTGAAAGATTGTTTCTTTATTATTCAATCCTTGAAACTGTTACATTGTATAGAACTCACTTATATAGTCTCATAAGATTAAACCTAGATTCTAGAGAGTTCTTTGGAAGAGATTACGTGGCTTGCTCTTCATCAACTGGTCCCAACATCTTGAATCGATTGTGCAGGGTCACTGTCGTACCTTGTACGGTTTCCTTTGCTACCGCTTTGTTGTCTGCTGCAGGTGACCGTTGTTGAGTCATGGGCTTCTTCTTTGTATTTTGTTCACAGGCTTTTGACTTGATGGGCTTGACACAATGTGAGTTCATTGACAAAACAGTGTCGTTTTGTGCTCTGTTCTTTACACTAACAACTGACTCGACGGAGAGATAAATGCCACACCAAATTCTGAAATCTTGAGTTGCAATTGAGAAGGTTTGAGATCGAAGACAACCTATACGTATATTAAACCATAAACGAAATCAGAATGGAAGATGAAAATTCAAGGAAGAAGGTAGAATTAAGTGTAGACAAACCATCAGATCTGTGGAAATAAGATCTGCTCCAGTGAAAAGTCTTGCGCGTGGCTCAAAGGATTTCTCGTTGATGTTTCAATGAAACTAGATCTGCTCCCGCCAACGTTGGTCACGGCGAATCCGTCTCTTGCTGCTGTGTGGTTTGGTGGAAGCCCATCGTGATATGAGGTTTTTGGTTCTGGGTAGGGTTTCGAAGAATTTCGAAGAAGAAGAGGAAGATGAAAGAGACGATAAAGGGAGAGACTGAGGGGAAGGAGTTTTAACCAAAAGAAAATAAAAAAGGAAGAGATTTTAGCCGTTAGATATAATTCATTAACGGTGGAGGATAAGCCAAAGTCCAATCCGCGTGTCTATGAATTAGCCAATAAGAGGCTTCCTCGTTTTTTTGGTTTTTATTTAGTTTTATAATTTTTATGTATGAATATAAAATTAAAGGTTTAGACTTTATAATATATGGTTTGGAATTCAAGTTTTAGGAATTGAGAATTTTAGTTTTGAATATATAGGATAACTGAATTGATAACTTAGAGACTTAAATATATAATTCTAGATTGAAAATGTATATATATATATATATATTTATATGTTACACCTTACTGATTTTTATAATTAATTTGTATATTTGTAATATTATATTTATTCATATTGTATGTTACTATTATTACAAATTAATTTTTTAGTACATTTTATTTTGTTAATTTATAAATAATGAATAATGTTTCAAGATTGAACTCTAAACCCTAAACCCTATACCCTAAACTCTATACCCTAAACCCTAAACCATTAAGGGTGTATGGTTCAATCTTGAAATACATTTTACTGTTTTCAATTAACAATATACAATTAATGCAAAATAAAACATTAAAATTTGTCACTTAAATTATGTTTACAAATTATGAACCTATGAGACATTAGTATATATATGTTTCGATTATATGATACATTAGTCAATTGTATATTCCATTGTTACTTGTTTATATATTTTAGTTTTGCGTTTTGTATTATATATATATATATGTCTATATTTTTAAAAATTTTGTGTTCCATGGTTTATTTGTATTTCATTAATTTAATTAATAAATTAGTTAATAAAATATGTTTAAGATTGAACTTAAAGGGTTTAGGCTATATGGTTTAGCCGTTTATAGTATATAATTTAGAACTATTCATCTATTAACAATTAAAATGCAAAAAAAAATTAAAACTTTATAGTTATAACTATGTATTGAGTATAATAAACAAATGAATGTATGAGAATAGTTATGAACAAAATAAAAGTTTTATTTATAGTTATAATTATGTATTGAGTATTCTTAATTTATATATTTACTTTAGCAACATTATATATTTGTTTATTTTTAATTTTGTGCTATTTAGCAATGACATATAAATCGAGAACGTCCCTTATGAAATAAAAACCATAAAAATAAACATTGTCAAAACATATTCTAGGGAGTAGTCATTGAATCAAAGTATTTTTTTTTTCTTTTTCTTTTCTTTGGTAAACCATTGAATCAAGTATCTTTTTTCTTTTCTTTTCTTGGGTAAAAAATTGAATCAAGTATTTCTTATTTTTTCTTAACTTGGGCAAACCATTGAATCAAGTATCTAAAGCTTAACATTTTAATGTAAACAAAAAAATATTCAAAGAGAGTAGTCACTGAATCAAGTATCCAAAGCTTAAATTTCTAAAGTAAAGCCACAAGTTTTTCCTATCAGTATTGGTCCTTGAACCTGCACATAGACACAGTAGAAAAACAACAGTCATTAAAATTGTTGCACATAAAGAGTTTATGCAGAAGAGGCAAAATTTGACACTTACTTCTCGTGTAGTTCCTTAATAAGTGTTTCTTGTTCTTTGCTAAAGGAACTCACTCTCTTTCTGGTGTTCCTGTTTCAAAATCAGTAGATAAAAGCCGTTAAAATCCAAAAACTAAATGTGCTAAGTTGGAAATTCCGTAAACTCAAGAGACACTCACGAAGGTTGGCAAATGATGTTGCATAGAGCTATCACCATGCCGAAGCCTTTTTCTTGTTTCGAAACCTAGACCATAACAAAGCTTCAAGATTTCAATTCATGCTATCACAGATCCATCAGATGAGAACAGGGCTAATGAATGCCAAGTCTATACTCGACTTCCTATACTCGACTTCTTAAACTGCAGTTAACAGTCACAAGACCTCAATCTAATCTAGAACTGGAACTCTCAATTCCAAGAGTCATCAGACAGCAACTTTCACAAATTAGAAACTACAACAGATATCATAGCCATTGCCATCTCATTGCCTCAATAAACTTATGTTGCCAAATTTTGGATAGTAACTCGGAATCATTGACTAAAATCGAAAACAAGAATGAATAGAGAAACCACAAAATCCAAAAAATTCTCAACCAGCAAAGCTAGACTCACGGTTTAAGCCATGGCTTACATTGTCAGTTTTTCACCATCAAGAATATAACAAAGCTTCATATAATTTTCCGATTAATTTTCTCAACAAGAAAAGAAGAAGAGTCACCGACATTTGTTCCTTGAGTCTGTGAAATGAGAATTGTTGAATGTATCACCCTGTTTCACAATGAGAAACCAAAATCAGAGATTCAAAGAAGAAACATGAGCAACATGATACAAGTTACTTTCAATACATATTGTACTCATGAAATATATCATCTTACAACTCCACACAGAATCTAAAAGGCATGTCATCACTTCTAATCAACAAGAGTTTTTACAATAGCAAGTCTGATAAGTGATAAGCAAATAATCGAGTCTGAAAATCAAAAGCAGATTGGACCTGAAACCGTGCGACGACCCGACGGAGAGAGATCACTACTTTTCAAAATATGATTGAGAAGAAGGGAAGCCGCCATTGACGAGTTCAGAAGAGATTTTAAACTGAGAGGGATCGAGAGTGAAAGATGTGACAAACAAATTGGGATCGAGTTTAGATCGGGTTTCGAATCGAGTTTCAGAACGGGTTTCGAATCAAGTTTCAGCGAGACAGAAGAAAGAAGAAGCAGAGGAAGAAGAAGAAGGATTTGAAAGATAACCATCGTCTTTGTCATTAGTATCAGCAACGAGAATCAAAAGCTCTCGATCTCTTTCACGATTGGCCATCACAGTCGCCGGCTTCTCATCTCCCATCGCCGAGTAACTCAAGTCGGAGAGAAGAAGAAAGGAGAGCGAAAGTAAAGAGAAGAGGTGGCTGTTTAACGAGTAATTCAACCTAATCAATCTATTTTTCTTTTAGTTATTTTTTTTCCTCTATTTTTATTTTATTTTGTTAACATTATTTAGAAATTTTTTGGAGGCAATGAAATTTGCATTTTCCCGGCTATCTCTAAGATAACGTTTTCATTTCATCTATGCTATAATAGAATCAAAAATTAAGCGCCACTATCAAATTTTTTTCCGGTCATTCTATCATAGCGTTTTCGTTTTTGGAAACGCTATAAATTTTTTTCCGAAACTCAATTATAGCAGAACCTTCAAAGCCGCTATACAATATTGCTATAAATACCCTTATTTCCTGTAGTGTTAGCCTACATCTGTTATGATGCTTTTGGTTTTATCTTTGTTCTTTATGCTGGTTGAGTCCAAAGTGCATCTAGTTATCATCCACACAGAGATTATTACTCCTTGTTTATAATGTTTTGGCCTAAATATGTGATGATGCTTCGGGTTTGGTTCATTCAATCTTAATGGAGAAAACAAAAAGGCAACAAACAGAGGATTCTTTCACATAAGTCTTAAAGATAAAAAGCAGTTAATCTTACATAGATTACTTGCATAAACAAAGGATAAGTAAAACTTGTAGATTTTGGTATGCTCTAAAGCCATTGAACACCATCGATAAAGGATATGTTGGTGAAAGGAGCTGCTTCCTTATCGGTGAGTTGCTTCCCATAGGGAACTCGTTGACTATGATTCACTCCAGGTCCGTAGCACCGATGTTCTCCGTAATACACCGTCTTTTGCGAACTGTGATGTTCCATATCATTCCACCCATCAAGAGAAACCACTTTTGACATGTATGTCTTGGAGAAGACAACTCTCGAATATGGTCTCCACGCACGCCCAAGCCAAACTTTCGCGCTTCCTTTAATTTGGCAATTCATAAAAACAAATCCGGTTCGGTCTCTTAACGTGTCCCTTCCGTTTGCCGTAATTCACCCGATTGTATTCTCCTTTGCTACGGAATGAATTATGCAATCCTGAAAAGGAGGAAAGTATATGGTTTCGGATTGTTAATTACATGTCAAAATTCTATGTGAGAAACGTTAATAATGATATTGTTGTATCTTTTTTCTTACCTCATAAAGCGATCTCCCATTACCGAATATGAAGTCTATAGATCCTTCGATGAAGCACTCTTTGAAGTAATGCCTTCCTTCTTGGTCTAATAGTGTGTCTTGGTTCCCATAGAAGCCACATCCATAGAAGGCAACTTTGTCACCTACAATTTTTAGAGCCACCGCTTGTGCACCGACTGCTCCGGGGTTGGGTGCGGGAGACGTGTTCTTATACCATGCAAATGACAAAACGTTAAGGGTAGAGAAGGTTATTAGAAGCCATAAAACAGGGGAAAAAATCATTAGATACCAATAAAACAGAGAGAAAATTTTGTTAGATACATCAATTAAGTCTAACTATCCACCAACGAAGTAAATAATTCATTAGAAACTATAAAACAGAGGAAACAATATCTCAAAATTTTGTGTAAGAAAGAGAGACAATTATTAGAAACCATAAAACAGAGGAAGTTTTCAATTAGATACTCTATCAAATTTAAACTATCTACGAAGGATGATACATCTCTTTAAAACCATAAAACAGAACAAAGACCACTTTACTTATTTTACCAGTATCTTAAGTTCCAAGCAAAAAAATTTCTCTGTTATTAAAATGAGACAACTTAAGGAAAATTTCCATAGAAGTAAGTAAATTATACTTCAAAATAATATAAGAAAATCAGAGAATCACTCTTACCTTGAAACTTATGTTTTTGGCTGTGAATTGATCTCCATAGAGAGCCACAGAGAAGCTTTCAGATGTTCCATGGGATGAAGAGGCTGTGTTGTTCCATTCAATAGATGTCCTTAAGAACCCCATACCTTGCATCACAAGGTTGTTCTTGTTCTTAGGAACAAAAACTCTCTCCCTAACAAAAATATATATATGATTAGACACCACATCTAAATATTATAAGGAAAAAGAAGAAGACTAGAGTGAAAGGCTAACCTATAGATGCCAAAATCAATGAGTATGAGGGTCTTGGTTACACTTGAGCCAATGCTTGCATCAATGGCTTCTTGGATCTTTGTGAACCTTCCACAACCTTGAAGAGATACCTTGAACACCATGGAGTATCCCTTGGTGGGAAACTTTGAGAACATAGCACATTTAGGAGAATCCATCTGAATTGGAGAGATGATGGATAGAAAGAAAATGAGGAAAAGCATGATAGACATAGTATATCAAGAAGATGAAATGTAGAGAAAATTTTGAAGAGTTCAAAAGCTTTTTTAAAATTTTTGGGAAGATGAAATGAGGAGAAAAGCTTCTTTCTTTTTTATAAAACTTGGGGAAGATGATGATGATGGTGTTGGTCAATTAGTATCCCAATTTTCATTTGATATTTCTTACTGTCATCACAACTAAAGATTCCCTGAATTTTCTTAATTTGTTTTAATTTTTAATTTTTCACCTCTTCAACTTCGTATGCAATGTTTCTATATTCAGCAATTTATGTATATGGTTTTGTAGTTTAGCCATTTAAGAAATTTGGGACTCATAAACGTCCTTATGAGTTGGTGTCATAGCTTTTTTGCACATGATGCTTTTAACGCTAGTTATCTAATTTTAGTGTCTATTTTCGTTTCTGTACACTAAACACTAGCATACATTTTGATTCTGCACAGTTGAGAGTAATTGATATCATTTAGACATGTACAGAGAAATAATTCTTCCATGATTAATGTTGTATTTTACAAGCTAAGGTTAATGTGTAATTTGTTCTCAAACAAATAAAAAAAAACTGATTTTTGTTTTGAGAAAAATTCATTGAAGACCTAAATTATTAACACACAAGACAAAAATAGTATTTGTGTATGAAAGTTTACAAATAGTTGGGGTTTCTTCAAAATTTTGGATTGTTGGTTTAATTGATACCATAGACAGTGACATAATTCATCCATGATTAATGTTGTATTTTACAAGCTAAGGATCATTTTTAAAAGAAAAAAAAAACTAGTGTGTATATATAATAATATTTTATGATCATCTTCCAAAAAAAAAAGATTGTGAAAGTTTAAGTGTAGTGTAGAGATAGACTGAAAATAAGAATCATAAACAAAAAAGTTATAGAAAACCAAACCAAAATGTATGGTTTGTTTGAAAGAAGAAAAGAATAAAAAAATCGTATTTAAACCAAACCGAGCCAAATCAACCTCAAATATTAAAGCTTTTACTACAAGTCTACAAGGATAGGAATACGCGGGAAATTTTTTAAGTCATTTAATCATAACGCTGCCGAGGGCATTGCTAAACCGGACGTCAATGATTTGGATTCGGTTTAGAACCGTTGTGGTTAACAAGAAAAAAATAAATAAAGGACGTAGTAGTCAGTAGCGTTTTTTTTTCTTTTCTTTTTGTAATGAAGTTTAAAAAGATAAATTTTCATCACATCTATGTAATGTAATCATGATTTGGACTTTTACATCAAGGAAACTGTCAATGATCGTCCCTTACCCAAATAAAAGATTCCCTGATTTTTATTTTTCTTAACTTCTTATGAAATATTGCCATTTTGGTTTAGTATTAAATGGTTTTGTAGTTTGTGCAATTATAATTCTTACAGGTCGATGAGGGTTGCTTTTTACACTCATCTCTGTTTCTTATTTATTGTTATGTAAACTAACTAAATAAAGGCACACATTTTATTTTCAAGTATTTTGTTTTTAAATAAACTTTGTTTGGGAAAATCTCACAAAAACTTAAATTCTCCATACATATTTGTTTATGAAAAGTTGATAGGGTACGTAGAGATTTCTTAATTACTGTATAAAAGCGATATACAGTATGTGTATATAGGATAACCAAAGTATTTATCTGAAGATTGACTTTTTCACCAACACAATAAAAAGTCAACCTTAATATTGGACTCATTGAATTAGGCTAACGAAAATCCCAAAAGGTGAAACAAAAGCTTGGTAAAAAGAAAAGGAACATATGTTTGACAAGAGTAAATAATGTATGAGAAATATAGAAAAGATTGCTAAAAACTGACCAAATAAAGGATATAAACGAATTGATTACATTGTATTATGCCGTCCATATATAATATTTACTATAATATTCACATTTTTTATTTGCAAACAATATGTGTTTTTCTATATATATATATATATATGTTATATTTGTTATTTATATTTTATAGGGAAATTACCTAGAATATTACATAAAAGTAGGTTTATTACTAGACTAACATGTTGAGATTTTTGACTTACTAGAATAACACATAAAAGTTTGCAAATTACTTCTATATATGAGTTGTGTGTTTTATTACGGTTTATGCCATTTATAATTAAATTTGATGGGAAAAAAAACTTGAGATCTTATGCTCTTGCTCTTGTTTCCCTGTTTTTGATTTTAAGAATCGATGTTTCTTTGATTTTTGTCAAATCCTCCTTTACTCTAATTCTGCGTGAAAAGAATGGACTGGACTGTTGGATAAATTCCTTTACAATGCAAGAAAAGAAGCTTCACTTCTCCACCAAATAAAGTTTCAATCTTTTTTTTTTGTTAGGGTTTCCTCTCTCTCTTTTCTTTGGGAGATTTCAATCGGAGGAGAGATATCAAAAAGATGATAGATTTCAGTCGAGTCCAGAAAGAGATTCAAGATTGCCGGATCTGGTGGTGGCTTTGTGATCTCTGAATCTGAGCTTGTCAGCTTTGGTATTACCGATGATTTGAGAGAGTTTGTTAAAGGTTTGACGTCTGCTACGTTCCAAGCTTTTCCTGAACAAAGTATGCTTTGTTTGTTGTTGCTTGATCTTGTGTGAGTTTTTTTTTAACATCGTTTTTCTAATTTTGATGGTTGATTGAGACCAAATGGTTTAGCGTTGTAAGGTACATGTGTTTTGCTACTGGCTTCATTAGTGTTGGAACAAGCGTTCTTTGTTAGATGCCCCTTTGTTCAAAATCGACTAAATTTTACTATATCTAGTTTTATATTGGTTGACATGTGGTGTTTATGTAGGCTCCTGGTCCGGAAAATGAAGATCTTGAGCTTGATCTTTCAAGCTTACGAGCTGTTAATACAATATACGCCACCCTGTTCAAGTGAGTTTCGTTGAAACATGCTTTCTCTACTCTCTGTTTTTCCATTACTAGCAACTTGATGCTTTTGTTGAACACAGTAAGCTTGGAGTTCAAATCAAGACAACCGTCTCAGCAAATTTATTGGAGGAAGCGCTGAATGGTACGGTTACTACTTTGCCTCTTACTGTTGGGCAAGTTGTTTCCAGGAAGGTATGATAATTAGTTTTATAACACTAGCAATTCTTTGCATTAATTAATGTGGTTCTGTCATCTTCTCTGACATATTTGCTTTTCTAACAGGTTGAAAAACAATCGGCTCACTTTTATTCTGTTACGTTAACAGAAGAAGAAAGCTCATGCCGGATTGATCTGTAAAGTGCAATCATCTGCTAAGAACAAATTCAAGGTGCGGTTGGCACAAACTTTTGCCTTTCATGCTCAAGAATCTCGTATTTGTTTTTCATATTCTGTATCATACCTTCTGATTTCTTTTGCTTCTCAGTTGCTTTACTTTGATCAAGAAGAGAATGGAGGACTGAGCTTGGCCCTACAGGTATGAAGTTTTGTATTCCGGTTGAATCTTCATGCCTCTTTAATTTCTTCTGGTCTCTAAACTATGTATTATTTGCTTTCATTCTGCAAAAGGAAAACAGCAGGAAAACAGGAAAGCTCTCGACTGCAGGGTTATACTTTTTCGGCTTTCCTGTTTACCGTTTCAATCACAGGGTTTATATTCATCTCTTATGTGTTACATTGTTTGATGTTGCAGCAAATTTCCAAGTTAAGTTATGAGTTATGCCCACGAGTCATGAAAGAAAGGAGGTTATGGAGGATATACTTTACCTTAGTGAGCACTCATGTTGCACCGTAAGCTCTACTATCTCTTCTCAAAGTTTAAAAATGTTTTCTGACACTCACTTTTGATTAAAGTAATGGGTTAAGCACATTGGAGGAAGTAAATATAGCTTAATACCAAGCCTATGATGTCTCATAGCTTAATCAATGCAGCTTTAGACATTTGATTAGATGCATAAGTTTGGTGAAAGGAAACCATACGTAATAATTCGGGAGCATGGGTTTGATCCAGAGACTGTTTTAGTGAATTCTCTGATGGTGCAAATCATCTATGCTGTCAATCTTCTCTAGTTCGGTCAATTTTTTAAAAAATCCAAAAAACTCATCTCTGCTTAAATTGATTCATTAGGTGTTTTTTGGAGAGATTTGTTCAATGACTAAATTGATTCATTAGAGTTCTGCGGATCAGCTCCTGATATGGGAAGAGATAAAAGCAAGATGTGGAAGAACATCACACATGGTTTTTACTGTGTGAAGGGTAAGTCTAGCCATCCTATGGAGGACTATGTAGTGTCTGAATTCAAGAAACTTGAAGGGCATGAACTGGGTTTGTTTGCCATCTTTGATGGTCATTTGGGGCATGATGTGGCCAAATACTTACAGACTAATCTCTTTGACAACATTCTAAAAGAGGTAAATCTTTAATATTGGTCAAGAAATCTCTTTGGAAGCTTAAAAGGCAAATCCTTTGTGAATTATTCTAACTGATAAATAATTTGTGTTTTCTTTCAGAAGGATTTTTGGACTGACACTGAGAATGCTATAAGGAATGCATACAGATCGACAGATGCAGTGATATTGCAGCAATCCCTTAAGCTTGGTAAAGGCGGATCAACGGCTGTAACAGGAATACTAATTGATGGTCAAAAGCTAGTTGCTGCTACTGTTGGAGATTCAAGAGCAGTGATGTCTAAGACTGGCGTTGCGCATCAGCTCTCAGTCGATCATGAACCAAGTAGGGAGAAAAAAGAGATAGAGAAACGAGGCAGCTTTGTATCAAATATTCCAGGTAAAGCTACCTAATTTGTTGTGACTAGTTATGTTTTCTGTCTCTATGGCAGATGTTAATATATGATTATTAACGTTGCAGGGGATGTTCCACGAGTGGATGGACAGTTAGCAGTTGCTAGAGCGTTTGGAGATAAGAGCTTAAAGATACATCTGAGCTCATAATCGGACATAACACACCAGGCAATTGATGATCACACTGAGTTCATCCTTTTCGCCAGTGATGGTATTTGGAAGGTAAGTCTAACGACTCAGTATCTTCCTCTGGTTCAAACCATGGGTTAGCCAGTTCCTAGTACTTATTCTAACATGATGGTCGATGTTTAACTGCAGGTATTATCGAACCAAGAAGTTGTTGATGCGATCAAGAGTATCAAAGATCCGCATGCAGCTGCAAAGCACTTGATAGAGGAAGCTATAGCTAAGAATAACAAAGACGACATCTCATGTATCGTTGTAAAGTTCCACTAATCCTTTCTCCTTCTTCTTTCTAGACTCTTTTTTTTTTTTTTTTTTTTTTTGTGTCTATAGTTTACCATTGAGTTTGCAAGATAGAGATATATAAATGCTCTAACTGTGTATGTAAAACCCAATAATGAGGTCTCGCAGAAGATGTAATATATTTATGTAAAGCATGTATGCTTTTCTTCACAGATGAATGAAAATAAGAAATCGTGAACAGACTTTAAACACACAAAAGTAAGATTGTTCTTCTAGCCCATGCATCGTCGAGTCTCCCATGCTCTTCACTCTGTAGAAACAGAGAAACAAAAAACAAATTAGATCGTCAGACATCAGCCTTAAGACACAAAACCAAACAAATGATCCAATCCAATTTAACCGAATCAAAATCACACCAAAATGATCTGGTTTGGCTCATCCAAAAACAGAAAATTTTGGTGGATCAAAGCAATGAACACTTACAAGCGCATGTGTGGTCTCTAGACATGGGGAAGCCAGGACTGAAATGGCACTGGTCAGAGAGAGCCAAAACGTCTGGCCTGAGTTGTTTGAAGGTTGTTGTCAAAAATTCCATACACCAGCAAAGCCTTCGCCTCTCCTTCGCGTTATTACGGCGACTATTGAACCAGCGACATCACTCAGCTGTGGGTGGAGACTCCTGATGAATTAAGAACATTTTGCACTGGTCAGCCATCACGTTTGCCACGTCTACGCACTCTGAGGCCAAGTACGGTACACTGCTTCGGCACTTGTGACTGCAACTAGAACGCACGTCATCGCGAACGCTACTTTCATCATCATCTTAGCCATGGACCAATATTTTTGTTTTTGGTTCTATTTTTGTGTGGGTTGGTCTTATTATATCTATCTACCTAATAAACGTAATCGTAACCCTGTCTTAAATACTTAAACAGAAAATTCAACTTAGTAACGCATGCGAGAGACTTAATTGGTCTTTGGCCGCATGCGAGCTATCTAAAAGCAAAACGGTGATTCAAGGGTTTCTCATATTCATGGACCAACTTACTTTCGTAACTAATATTTTTTTGGTCAGTTTGATGAATTAAGAAATGTGGTAGAGACAACAAACGTATGGATCATGTTCAATCTGGGAACAACAACCTAGCAAAGGCAGTAAAAAGCCAGAAGAGTTCAAGGAAATGGATGTGCATTACCATCCTTATTCTTCTTATCATAATTATCATTACTGTTATCTCTGTTCTCAAACCATGGACACAGAAAAATGGAGGTGCATAAGGTTCTCTTCTCTCTCCCTGCTTCAGGAGCTTTTGTATACAACAATATATATATATATATATTATATATATATATATATACATATGTACATTCATCACATCTCATACTATTGACCCTCCACTATCACTATGAAAATGATGTATTCTTTTGATCGGATTAATGAATTAACTATTTTCAGTGAACATCTCAGCCTAATGAATATAAATGTGAATCAGGAGACAACAAATGTGTATTAAAACTCTGTTGAAATATACCTTTATCTTTTATATTTGTAGTGTGTTAAAACAAGTCCAGAAAAACTATTGTAGAAAAAGGGATAAAGAATCTGAGTATGAACCTTAATCAGATTTACAATGATGACAAAAAGAAGAGCAAAAGATACTTACACTAAGCAAAAGAACGTTATGTACGTACACTAATCTCAAGAACATTATGTATGTATAAGTTCATATGTACGTACACGTTTATATGTACGTACACGTTCGATTTTAGGTTTAATGAACCCAGAATATCCTCGTCTTCTACCTCTAACATACGACTGAAAACCCTAATTTCCCCTGCCTTACTTTATTTTTCACGACTTATGTTTATTTTTTTGGTTTCACTTGTGGGGTTTTTACTCAACTATCATAGATTTTCGTCTCAACATCTGATTTCTAAATTAAAACCTATAAAAAGTGAGTTATATAGATTTCTGAAACGATATCTTTCTCTTACATGGATTAACCCAGAGGAAAGATTTCTGAAACTGAGTAGGAAAAAGACGTTTGCTCCGGCTGACAAACAGAACACGATTGATGAATCTGTTACAAACTTTATTACATGAACACCATTAATCGGAAGAACAGAAAACATGTTTAGATCTTCCTCCAATAAGTCTATCGCAATGCTAGACTGTCTTTGCCAGCTCAAACAAATTCGTGTTATTCTGGTAAGACTTTACAGCTGTCAAAAATGCTTACTAAATCTACCACGGACAAGAAGCCTACCACTACACTACGAAAACTATTTCAAAAAACAAACAAAGTATACCGAAAATATCTGTAACGAGAGAAGGCTGTCGAATAAATCTGTCGCAACAGGCCATTAGTCTACCATAAATATCTTTTGGGTCATATTGACTGTTGAAGGTGTACGTCAGATATTTTTGGTACACTTAGTTTTCGGTATACGTCCACCGATAAGTGTACCAACACTACAACTAAGTGTACCATCTACAGTGACCTATAAGTGTACTGTGAGGACCGAGAATGAGCTGCTCCTTCTCAAGTGATTTAAGTGTGTGGAGGAGCTTATCGCCGTAAGAACAGTTCCGAACTGAATTGAGAGAGTTTGAGAGTTTGAATTTGTATTGCTCTTGCTGGAAAAAATATTCGATCCTTACAAGTGACACCCCCCTTACATATTTATACCGACCAATTTATTACTCAATTAATGCACAATTAATAGGACGCGATTTGCGCGGTCTAATTAATCTCTTGAATGCGGGAATCTTTGACCGGACCTGTAACATCCGTGAAACAATTTTTAAGGTTTTGGTGTGGGTGTCGATCGACACCCTTGGTGTATCGATCGACACCATGTTTTCTGGTTTGGTCCGGTTCGTTTTAATTGCTGTTTGGTTCGGTTTGGTTCAAGGAAAATCCCTAAATCGTGTTATAAGTGGAGAAGCGACAAATTAAGGGTTTTAGGGTGTCTTGTCGCCGTTTTCAGAGATAGAGAGAGAGGAGAGAGCCTATTATGGTGTGAAGGAGATTAAAGGAGAAAGATCAGAATCATTAGGGTTTAGGAGGAAACAGTTTCGGCGTATCAAATCGTTCTCAAAGGTAATGAAATTTGGTAGGGTTATTCCCAAGTCTTTCATCGTCATTCGCCTTTTTACAGAAGTAGATTTGGATTTAAACTCGATGAGTTATTGGCAGTTTCGTGAGTCACGTTTTCTCAGACGCGAATTGGGACCATCGGTGATTGTAACTGAGATTGTGGTCTCGTGTGGTGCCTGATCGTGCTGAAATTTTGTGGGAAGCTTCGTGACGTCTAGGGGTAGCTCTTCATCGGAGCGATTTGATAGTTAACGGTTGGTTTTTATTTTAGGGTTTCATCTTTGAGACTGTTCTTTTCTGATGTTTCTGTCCAATTTTGTTATAAGTCGTTTTTGGGTTGTGTGGCTTGTTGTAGGGCGTTTCTGGGCTGTTTCAGACGTTAGGAGGGTCTCAACTGGTTGTATTGATTGTTATAATCAGTTGATAAGGTGAGTGCATGACCATGGCTTATCTAAGCCTGAGAATCCTTTGTTGTTCTTGCTTGATTGGTGGTGCTTTGTGATGTTGTTCTTGCTTGATTGGTTGTGTTAGTGGTATTGTTCTTGCTTGTGGTGGTTGTGTTATGGTTCTTATAGGTTCCTGAAGGTTTTGGGTGAGGTTGGAACGGATTGGAGATGTTTGGAAATGGAGGTTCGTCGTTCGGATTCGTGCAGTTCGCGTCTGCGAAGGGAGTGTCGATCGACACCAGTTAGGTGTCGGTCGACACCATGTTTGGTCAGTGTCGATCGACACCTCTCTGGTGTCGGTCGACACCAAGTTGCTTGTTTCGTGATTTTTTTTCCTGGTTTGTTGTGTTTGGTTGTCATTTGTTAAGCATTGGAATCTCAGTTGCTTGTGTGTATAGCCCAGTAGATGGTAGGATTGCCTCACTAAGTATTTGTGATAATACTTATGCATCTCAATTGTTGTTTGTGGTGTGCAAGTTTGTGACGTGGAATCATGGCAATGAGGAGGAGGATGATCTAGGGTCTCGTTTGTGTGTTATTGGATTTGTTGGTTATGTTGTTGGAACCTTGGTTAGTGTTATGGTAGGTTGCCGGATAGAATGGTTAGGATGTTATTGTATTGATGATGTTGTTGGTTTTGTATTATTGGTATGTTTCCGCTGTGCTTAATGTTATTGCTGGTTTAATATTGAGTTGTGGTTTGGGTTGGTTAATTAAGTAGTATGGGATGCTTAATTAAATATGGTATTTATTGTTAAAAAAAAAAGGGTCGGGTTGTTTCATTTTGGTATCAGAGCCTTTACGGTTCTAGGATGGTTAAATGGATGGTTAGAGCGGTTATGAATTTAATTGGGTGAATTATTTTCCTTTTGCTTGATGCATGATGTTGTGTGATGGAATTGATTATGAGTAGTTAGTAAATTTGTCTGCGGTATGGAGTCCTAGTATCATCCTCTTCGAGCCTTCAATGAGATTCCACGGTGAGTTATTGTTATGTTTCTTTGTGTGGTATTGATTTGCTTTCTGCTTGTTAGCCTCTGTTCTTGGAAGATCAGTGGTTAAGGTGTTTGAGTAGTTGGTCATGGACGGGGACGTGGTCGTGGTCATTGTCGGGCGGGTCCCGAGGCCAGCGAGTGTGTGGTCCAGAGTTCCACGAGGAGGCACGTCAGAGGGTCCCAAGCGTATCAGGAGGGACCAGAGGGGATTAGCCGGTGAGCGTGCCGGGGTTGCTGGGAACCCAGGTGTGGGGTTGCAGCAGGTGGAGCCCAGGGTCGAGATGATCGCTTGGCGGATCTGTTGGCGTGCTGTTGGAGCGGTTACCGAGAGGGGTACCAGTGTAGGCTCCAGTTGTGCCGCATGTGGCGGGGTGCAGTTGAGGGCTGCGGATGTTGAGGACTTTCCACCTTATGTTAAGAGGATGGGGCGGTTGTAGATGATCGGTATGAGATTATTCTCAAGAGGTATTGGGCCTAGAGAGGCGGATAGGTGGACATATGCAGTTGGAGCAGATATTTCTCTGCTTGGTGGTTAATCCAGTTGGATATAAGTTGAGAGGGGCAGGTGTAACATTGCAATGTTATACTCGGACCACATGAGGTAGTTGTGTCGAGAGATGTTTATAGTCGTTAAGGATTGTTGCTCCTGAGGGGATGGTGATTCCCCTGAATACCGATAGCTCGAGGGGCTGAGGGCTCCGAGAGTGGCAGAGGGGATGTTGTTCTCCTGAGGGGATGAGTAGTTCCCCTGATACCGAGATCTTGAGGATTGTGGGCCAAGAGTGAGACGGTATAACTCGAAGACGCTGGTCTGAGAGTGAGATCGGTATGACTCGAAGGTTGCGACCTAAGAGTGGAAGAGTTGGGAGCAAACAATTCCTAGGACGTGAGTATAAACATAACGATTGAATGTAGACCTTGAGAGATTGACGGTGGTTTAATCTCGGGTTTTGGATGTGTTGACCCTTGGGACAAGGTTTTATGACCATAGCGGTTATGAATGTTTGGCTGTGCGCCAGGATTGTGAGGCCGGTGGTGCCGGAGTCCCGGGAAGGGGAGTTACAGCAGGATTGAGCCGGGAGAGGCATGTTTGCCAGATACATAAGTTCACGAAAAGCCTTCATGGCAGGATAAACTAATCGTTGTAACGATGCTGGATGAAGTTCATTGGAGATGGACAGGGTTGCTAGATCCAAGGTTTTGGTAAGCTTGTTGGAGGGAATAAGTCAAGTGGTTTGAGTTAGCTGCCTGCAAAGCATTTGACGCGGTGAATCAGAATATGCGAACGTATGGTACTTGTTTGTTTTATTACGCTCGTATTGATGATTTACTGTGGAGAATTGCCAAGTGGAAAAGCTATTTCTGGAATAAGTTATCTTGGGGAAGTTTCCCTAAGTGGCAAGTTACTAAAGGTTCTTGGACGAACAAGAGGGTTGATATTTAGGTGGCGGCGAGTTGATGTCGGTATACTTGAGTATTTGTTTAGTTGAGCTGAGGAAGCAACTAGAGGATTTATGGAGCAAGGGATTTATACGTTCTAGTGTATCACCATGGAGAGCACTGGTGTTATTTATTAAGAAGAAGGATGAGAGTTTCCGCTTGTGCATTGACTAATAGGGTTTGAACCGGGTCACTGTCAAGAACAAGTACCCTCTTCCCAGGATTGATGAGTTGTTGAATCAGCTGGGAGGTGCTACTCGGTTCTCTAAGGTAGATCTGGCGTCGGGTTATCATCAGATACCGATAGATGAGGCAGATGTGAGGAAGACTGCTTTCAGGACGAGCTATTGGCACTATGAGTTTGTGGTGATGCCTTTCGGATTGACTAACGCGCCACCAGCGTTTATGAGATTGATGAACAGTGTGTTTCAGGAGTTTCTGGATGTATATGTCATCATTTTCATCGACGATATCCTGGTTTATTCTAAGAGTCCTGAGGAGCATGCAGTGCATTTGAGGGCAGTTATGGAGAAGCTGCGGGAGCAGAAGTTGTTTGCTAAGTGGAGCAAGTACAGTTTTAGCAGCGTGAGATGGGCTTTCTGGGTCACATTGTTTCTGCATAGTGAGTTTCTGTAGATCCGGAGAAGATTCAGGCTATCAGAGATTGGTCTAGACAACAGAATGTCACTAAGATCAGGAGTTTCCTTGGTTTGACAGGTTACTACAGGACCATGAGATGTAGTCTCTGGTAGGAGAGGTCAGTGCATTGAGCTTGTGCGAGGTTTCTCGAGAACCATTGGGTTAGGAGGCGGCTTATGGAGCGGATCTTCTGAGCAGGGTGTGGTTGGCTTAGGAGAAGGATTTGGGGCTGGTGAATGTCTCTAAGGATGTTGATTCAGAGTATCAGGTCTCAACTAATGGTACTATCTTGGTGCACGGTCGGATTTGTGTGCCCAAGGATGAGGATTTGAGATAGGAGATCTTGAGGGAGGCTCATGCGAGCATGTTTTTTCTATTCATCCAGGAGCGACTAAGATGTACCGTGACCTCAAGAGGTATTATCATTAGGTCGGGATGAAGAAGGTTGTAGCTAGTTGGGTCGCGAGGTGCGACATGTGTCAGCTGGTGAAGGCTGAGCATCAGGTTCCAAGCGGATTACTAAAGAGTCTACCCATTTCAGAGTAGAAGTGGGATATGATCACGATGGATTTTGTGGTAGGATTGCCTGTGTCACAAACTTTTGATGTTATTTGGGTCATTGTGGACCGGTTGACTAAGTCAGCATATTTTCTATCCATTAAGAAGATTGATGGAGCAGCGGTCTTGGCTAAGAAGTATGTGAGAGAGATAGTCAGATTGCATGGGGTGCCAGCGAGCATTGTGTTTGACAGGGATTCTAAGTTTACTTCGGTGTTCTGGAAGGTATTTCAGGCAGAGATGGGCACTAAGGTGCATATGAGTACAACTTATCATCCCCAGACAGATGGACAGTCTGAGAGGACGATCCAGACGCTTGAGGATTTGTGTGTTGGATTGGGGTGGCCATTGGGCAGATCACCTGAACCTGGTAGAGTTTGCTTACAACAACAGTTATCAGGCAAGTATTAAGATGGCTCCTTATCAGGCTTTGTATGGGAGACCATGTCGTACACCGTTATGTTGGACTCAGGTGGGGGAGAGGAGCATATATGGTGCGGATTTTGTTCAGGAGACCTTAGAGAAGATTCGGGTTCTGAGGCTGAACATGAGGGAGGCTCAGGATCGGCAGAAGAGCTATGCTGATAAGAGGAGAAAGGATCTTGAGTTTCAGGTTGATGATAAAGTGTACCTCAAGATGGCCATGTTGCGGGGTCCGAATAGGTCAGTGACAGAGACTAACTTGAATCCGAGGTACATGGGTCCGTTCATAGTGGTCGAGCGGGTGGGACCAGTGGCATATCGACTGGAGTTGCTTGAGGTTATGCGTGCGTTCCACAAGGTATTTCATGTGTCGATGCTGAGGAAGTGTCTTCACGAGGGTGACCGGTTGTTGCCTAAGATTCCTGAGGATCTTCAGCCCAACATGACGTTGGAGGTGAGACCGTTGAGGGTACTCGGGAGGAGAGTCAAGGAACTTCGGAAGAAGAAGATTCCTTTGATGAGAGTCCTGTGGGACTGTGATGGAGTAGAGGAGCAGACTTGGGAGCCTGAGGCGAGGATGAAGGCAATGTTTAAGAAGTGGTTTGAGAAGCAGGTCGCGACTTGAGCTTGTCTAGCCGGGTCTGAGTTGTAGTCCGTGGCTGGAGCGGGTACGGAGTATTCAAGACCATCTCTCTTGATACTTGGTCGCTTAGGGGTGGTTGGTTGTGCGACTCAGTACTAAGATGAGGTGGTATGCGCGTTGATGGATTGGATCGTTGTATCTTATTGTTTCTGTTGTATTTTCGTTGAGGTTGTAACGATTATGACATTTTGAGATTAATAAGATGAGTATTTTTCTTTATGTTTGACTGTTGTCGTCATGGGAAAAAGAGAGATAACTCGAGTTTCTATTTTTGGAAGTTTCCATAAATAGAAAGTTTCCACAAAAGGAAAGTTTCCAGAATTAGAAGTTTCTAAAAAAGGGAATTTTTGTGGGAAGTGTTGAGGTAGATCTAGCCGGGAGATACTCGATGGCATCAGGTTTGTTTTGCTCAAGGCCGTGTGGGCCCACCTCATGTGATACCGATAGCTCGATGGACTTTGTGGCCAGAGAGTGGGAGTGGTATGAGGCTTCGGATGACGATCCGAGAGCGTGCTTGAGGGTGACGACCCAAGAGCGGGATATTTGAGACTCCCTGGATACCATAGCTGTGAGCCGCGGCTTGGCAGTGAGCCGGTATATCTCGAGGGTTGCGACCCGAGAGCGGGGGGAGTGTGTGTGAGTGACTTCCTGGATGCCGTAGCTTAAGGCGGTTGGCCTGATAGCGAGCCGGCATGATTTGTTGGTTGCAACCACGGACGGGGGAAGCACTGAGTTGTGAGAAAATAGTGTCTTTGATGCGAATATATTGGCTAGAGGGAGACCTCATGGTTCAGTCGGAGGTGTGCGGGCTGTTGCGACAGTGCACGGGAAACCTTGGCTGACGGTATTTAGTCCGGTCGGGGACGTGCGGGCCGTGTTGAAGGTGGCACAGAGGTCCTTGACAGTTGGACGGTTTTGCGGGATTCGAGGACGAATCCTTGTTGGTGGGAGAGAATTGTAACATCCTTGAACCAATTTTTAAGGTTTTGGTGTGGGTGTCGATCGACACCCTTTGTGTATCGATCGACACCATGTTTTCTGGTTTGGTCTGGTTCGTTTTAATTGCTGTTTGGTTCGGTTTGGTTCAAGGAAAATCCCTAAATCGTGTTATAAGTGGAGAAGCGACAAAGTAAGGGTTTTAGGGTGTCTTGTCGCCGTTTTCAGAGATAGAGAGAGAGGAGAGAGCCTATTATGGTGTGAAGGAGATTAAAGGAGAAAGATCAGAATCGTTAGGGTTTAGGAGGAAACAGTTTCGGCGTATCAAATCGTTCTCAAAGGTAATGAAATTTGGTAGGGTTATTTCCAAGTCTTTCGTCGTCATTCGCCTTTTTACAGAAGTAGATTTGGATTTAAACTCGATGAGTTATTGGCAGTTTCGTGAGACACGTTTTCTCAGACGCGAATTGGGACCATCGGAGATTGTAACTGAGATCGTGGTCTCGTGTGGTGCCTGATCGTGCTGAAATTTTGTGGGAAGCTTCGTGACGTCTAGGGGTAGCTTTTCACCGGAGCGATTTGATAGTTAACGGTTGGTTTTTATTTTAGGGTTTCGTCTTTGAGACTGTTCTTTTCTGATGTTTCTGTCCAATTTTGTTATAAGTCGTTTTTGGGTTGTGTGGCTTGTTGTAGGGCGTTTCTGGGCTGTTTCAGACGTTAGGAGGGTCTCAACTGGTTGTATTGATTGTTATAATCAGTTGATAAGGTGAGTGCATGACCATGGCTTATCTAAGCCTGAGAATCCTTTGTTGTTCTTGCTTGATTGGTGGTGCTTTGTGATGTTGTTCTTGCTTGATTGGTTGTGTTAGTGGTGTTGTTCTTGCTTGTGGTGGTTGTGTTATGGTTCTTATAGGTTCCTGAAGGTTTTGGGTGAGGTTGGAACGGATTGGAGATGTTTGGAAACGGAGGTTCGTCGTTCGGATTCGTGCAGTTTGCGTCTGCGAAGGGAGTGTCGATCGACACCAGTTAGGTGTCGGTCGACACCATGTTTGGTCAGTGTCGATCGACACCTCTCTGGTGTCGGTCGACACCAAGTTGCTTGTTTCGTGATTTTTTTTCCTGGTTTGTTGTGTTTGGTTGTCATTTGTTAAGCATTGGAATCTCAGTTGCTTGTGTGTATAGCCCAGTAGATAGTAGGATTGCCTCACTAAGTATTTGTGATAATACTTATGCATCTCAATTGTCGTTTGTGGTGTGCAAGTTTGTGACGTGGAATCATGGCAATGAGGAGGAGGATGATCTAGGGTCTCATTTGTGTGTTATTGGATTTGTTGGTTATGTTGTTGGAACCTTGGTTAGTGTTATGGTAGGTTGCCGGATAGAATGGTTAGGAATGTTATTGTATTGATGATGTTGTTGGTTTTGTATTATTGGTATGTTTCCGCTGTGCTTAATGTTATTGCTGGTTTAATATTGAGTTGTGGTTTGGGTTGGTTAATTAAGTAGTATGGGATGCTTAATTAAATATGGTATTTATTGTTAAAAAAAAAGGGTCAGGTTGTTTCAGGACCCGAGCTGCGAGCTGACGCGCACGATGTATCTCCGCGCTCCCTTCCTTTCTCCGGGCCTAATGGGCCGATCGGTAATACGCTTTTGGCCCATTAGACAAGCCCGACCTAGGCCCTCTTGCCTATTGCCCGAGATGACAGATCGTGGGTACAACAGTTGCCCCCCAAGTCTCCCGAGCTGAATAGCTCGGGGGACTTTTAACCTTCAAGCGATCAATTTCGGGAAACTGAATATTCCCCGTATCCCCACGATTTGATCGTGGTAATGATGGGATTTGCCTTCCCGAACAAGCCTCGGGGCCCACTAGGTGGCGTGTCAGCTATAAGAGAGAGAGAACGGTGCGAGACCTTTCACTTCCCCAGGTAATCATTGCTCTTTGGCTCCGTGTATAAAGGTAACCTCGTCCGACTTCTCCCTTCCACTTTTAATTTTCAGTTTTTCTTTCGTTTTGCTCTGCGATTTCTCTACTCCCCCGTTAGTTTCCTTTCTTTCGCCGGAAAGCTCCTCAACCTCCCTCTTCTTTTATACATATTACTCGCAAAATATGTCTCCTCCGAAATCCTCATCGGGTAAAACCGCAAAACCCCTGATTCCGGGTGTTTACGGCCCTCACCAACCGTCAATTCTCTCGGCGGAGAATATAGCCGAGATTAGGGAATCCACCGGGATTCCACCGGAGATCGAGATTAGGTTTCCGGAGGTTAACGAGTCTCCGGAGAATCCTCCTCCGGGGTACTGTTGCGCGTTCGAGATATTCTTCTCCGCGTGTGGTCTGTCGTTTCCCCTTCCCGAACTCATCGTGAAGATGATGTTCGAACTGGGCTTTGCTCTCCCCCAGATGTGCCCGAACTTCGTCCGAACCGTCATGTGTCTTCAAACTCTGGGGGAAGAGTTTGACTACAAACTATCCTTGGCCGACTTTCTTCAAGTATACACGGTGAAGACAGGTCGCACCAAGGGCACGCTCTATGCAAGTCCGCTGTCCGGACTGAAGGTCTTTGATGACCTTCCCGAGAAAGACGAGAAGTGGCGGAAGTCTTACTTTTTCTTCCCGGTCAACGAGCTCACTTTTGGCCACCTCGCAAGTTCACACATGTCGAAGTGGACTTCGAAAATTGGTAGAACGGTGCTCTTAGTTCGGTGTCCTTAATATATTACTATTTTCTGTTACTTACTCCTATGTCGTTCCTATCTCAGATCACTTCGATCGCGGGTTGCTTTGCCCTACCTTCGCGGAGTTTTTTCTCGCGGTTCTGCAGCCAGGGTCAGATCGCCTGGGACTCATTTTCGTGTGAAAGGATTAGAGAATCCACAGTGCGGCTCAGGGGACGTTTTCTCGTTTGCTCCGACCCCATAAGCACTTCGGAGATGAATTATAGAGAGGAAAGGGCCTGCCGACTCGCTGAGAAGGATGAGAAGTTGAAAATGGCGGCAGCGCTTGCCGAGGGCAAAGCTCGCCTCCCTAAGAAGCCTGGTCCCTCTACTTCTGAGGTAGACGGGACTTCGGCGCCCCCTGCCGGCCCTTCCGAGCTTCCTACGGGGGCGTCCGGGCCCCTGCCCAATTCGCCTGAGCCCGCCGTAATTGTCGTAGCGGACTCCAGTGACGAGCCGCGAGAAATTATCACTCCCCCTGTCGAGGTCAGTTCCCAGCGGGCGGACTCGTCCAAAAAGAGGAAGGGACCTGAGACTTCCTCGCCTCTTCGCGAGAAGAGCCGAGCTCGTACTGGTTCGTCAGGAGACGAGCGGAGCAAGTCCAGTTCGAAAGATAGGGGTCCTTCCTCAGATAGGAGGTCTAAGGAGTCCAGGGATTCCTCTGGCAGGCCGCCTTCGAAGGAACGTCGTTCCTCCTCCCGAGGTAATGACGACTCGAGGTGTTTTGTTTTTTTTTTTGTTGGGCCTCGGGGACCAAATAGAATAACATCGTTCGTCCATTTCAGTTCCCCCTGTATCCCCAGCTGACCTGATGAGGAGTTACACTCGGCCAGGAGTTCGGATTCCGGCATTTGCGGACATGTCCGAACTCAACCGTGCGAACTTCTTCCGCTTCGCGGACAAACTTAGCGAGGTTAGTGACACATGCTTCCTTAGCTTTTTGTTTTTCTTTACCACCTTTGCCGTTTTTAAAGAGCTGCACTTTCCCAGCTAATGATCGAGTTCAACTCCTCGGTAGCGTCTTATGAAGATCAACTATTCGCCTCTCCTTCATCTTCCGAAGTGAGCCTTCTTCGGGAAAAGATAGCTGACCTGGAAGACCAGGTGAAGGAGTATGCCAGATTAGAGGCCGAGAACGCTGCTACCGTGGAGAAAGCCGAACAAATCCGGGCTCGGATGAAGAGAGCCGAGGTACAGGTGCTTGACCTCGGAATTGCGAACGAAGACCTCCGAGACAAGCTAAAGAAGGCGGGGGACCTCTACTACGAGGCTGCGGAGGATGCGAAGGCGGCAAGGAGTAGGTTGCACGAGGTCGAGCTCCGCAACCAGCTGCTCGAAGCTGGAAATAGCTGGCCCCAGCCAAAATCCGCATGAGACGAATGCTCCGTCCAACCGGATGCTGATCGAGGAGATCTCGAGGGGAGAAATCCAAGACATGGAAGCTGAGCTCGGGCTCCTGAGAGCCGACGAGGAGGAGGCCGACGAAAAGGTTTCGAAGGTAACTTTCCGTGACCTCGACCTCTCTGGATTTTCAGACCTTTTGGCGGATACGCCCGATCTTTTATGCAGCGAACACCCTTTGAGCATTACAATCGACGAGTCCAGCACTAATCTCGGACAAATGTCGAATCAGGGGATGGACAACTTTCTAGCGAACACCAAGTCGGTAGAGGAGCTTGAAGAGATGGGATTGGCCCTTTCCGAAGCGGCATCGGACCCCGCTCCCCATACTCAGTAGTTTCTATATCGGGGTTGTTTTGGCACGGGTTGCCCCCCTGTTTTGTCGCATTTGTTTTTAGACTTACTTCGGAGTGTTTTGGTTGTGGTGACCGCTCCGTGTGAACTATTTTCTTTTTGTGCCATCTTTTGTTTAATTTCCACAATGCGAATTATATTTCCAAAACCTTTTGTTTGAAAAGATAGTACGAGCAGAAATGAACGCGAAGTGAGTACTTCGGTTAAATAGTTCGAAAAAATGACATCCCAACTTTCATAAGTAAAGCTGAGTACGAAGTGAAGACTTCGGTTTAGAGTTTTGCGAAACCAAGTTTTGACTTTAAGTTAAGCGGAGGACGAAGTGAGGACTTCGGTTTAGAGCTTTCGCAATATTGAGCTTTAAAGTGAAGCTGAATACGAAGTGAGAACTTCGGTTTAGGCTCGCGAAGTTGGACCTCGGCCTTATATGATAGATGCGAAGTCAGGCTTCGGCTTTTTTTTTTTTTTTTTTTTTTTTTTTTCGAGAAACCATTATTAATAAAAAAGTTTAAGGAAACTTTAAATTTTATTAATATGGATAGCTGGACCCGAAGTGGGCTACCTACGTATCCTTGTCGGGATCAAGCTGAATCGTAGTTCAATACAAAGAATTTAGCTGTAAAAAAGTTTAAGGTGTAAAGAATTCCAAGACCTCGGGACTGGTTTTCCCTCTGAATCCTCAAGCTGATAAACTCCATTTCGGACTTCGCGAGTAATTCTGTATGGTCCTTCCCAATTAATTCCCAACTTTCCTGCATTGAGCTCCTCGGTATTTTCATAGACTTTCCGGAGGACGAGATCGCCCACTGCCAAGGGTCTGCCTCGGATTTTGGAGTTATAGTATCGAGCTACCGCGTTCTGGTAATTCTGGATCCGGACTAACGCCTGGTCTCGACGCTCGTTGATCGTATCAAGAGTATCCTGTAGGAACTCCTCATTTTCCTCAGCTCGGAGTGGGTTCAGCGAGGTACGGACTCCAGGGACCTCTATGTCAGCTGGGACCACGGCATCGACTCCATAGACCAAGGAGAAAGGTGTCTCATTAGTGGCCCGCCGAGGTGTTGTTCGGATCGCCCAGAGGACGCCCTGCAGTTCGTCCGGCCAGCGCCCTTTACGGGCATCGAGCCGTTTCTTCAAGTTGGCAAGTATGACCTTATTCATCACCTCGGCTTGCCCATTACATTGCGGGTAACGAGGAGTTGATTTATTGAGTCGAATTTTCCACCTTGCGCAGAACTCTTCGAACTTCGAGGAGATGAATTGTGGGCCATTGTCCGTGATGATTTCACACGGGACGCCGTAGCGGTAGATTATGCTCTTAAGCACGAACTGTTCCACTTTGTCACTTGTTACTTTCGCATAGGCTGCCGCTTCTACCCACTTGGAGAAATAGTCGGTAAGAGCGAGCACGTACTGAACTCCTCCTGGTCCTCGATGTAATGGACCAATGATATCCATAGACCACCTCATGAAAGGGTAAGGTGCGGACACTGAAGACAGGAGCTCGGTAGGTTGATGGATTGACGGGGCGTGCTTCTGACACTTCTCACAAGTTCGAGAATACGTTTCGCAGTCCGTGACCATGGTAGGCCAGAAGTAACCTTGCCGTTTGATTTTGAAAGCCAGAGTCCGACCTCCGGAATGATTCCCATTGGGACCGTCATGAACAGCTCGCATTAGCATCACGGGCTCTCTGCCAGCCACGCATGTTAGATAAGGACCGGCTACACTTCGGCGTAGAAGTATTCCGTTGTGAATGCAGTACCGCGCACTGGTGACCTTGAGTTTCCTAGCTGCCCACTTGTCGGCTGGGAGTTCCCCTTTTTCCAGGTAAGCCCAGATTGGGCTCCGCCAGTCGTCTGCCCCCCAGCTGTTAGAATTCGTGCCGCTCGAGGTGGCATGTGGGATAATAGCTTGATTATCAGCTGATGAGCTTGATGATTCCGGAGTTGAACGTACGTCGAGCTTGGCTAGAGGTGGGTGAACTTCCATTGGAGTAGGCAAGACAGGGTCCGGATCCTCCGAGGGTAAAGAGTCTGCAGCCGTCTTACAAGCTGCTTCCTCAGCGGCCAACTGTTTTTTCATTGCTCGGGTGACGACGTGTGTGCTCTCCAGCCGGATGCTTGGAAACTGGTTGACTTCGACGGGGATGATCCTTGTCGTCGCAGGATCCAAAGTGGATGCCAGAGATGCTAAGGCGTCCGCAGCGGAGTTCTCACTTCGTGGGATTTTAGTGATTTCGAACTCTTTGAACTTGGCGACTAACTCCCGAGCTGTGGACAAATAAGCCTCCATACGACCATCCTTTGTTTCATACTCCCCCAAAAACTGGTTGGTGACCAGCTGCGAATCTCAAAAAGCTCAAAGTTTTCGGACACCAATCCCCACTGCGAGGCGTAAGCCGGCAAGGAAAGATTCGTACTCAGCTTCGTTGTTGGACGCACTGAAAGCCAAACGAAACGATTGCTCGATCACTTCGCCTGTAGGAGAAATGAGGCGGACCCCAATTCCTGCCCCCGATTTGGAAGAAGCACCATCAACATACAACACCCATGGAGCTTCGACGTTGTCGCTAGCCGAAGAGGCTAGTGGGAGTTCGATCAAGAAGTCAGCCAGCACTTGTGACTTCGCACAGGTTCGAGTCCGGAACTCGATGTCATACTCGCTCAACTCGACAGACCATTTAGCTAGCCGTCCGGATTGGCTCGGACTATGTAATGCCGTCCGAAGTGGCTGCGTTGTCTGGATAATGATTGTATGGGACTGGAAGTAAGGCCGCAGCTTTCTTGCCGAGGTGACCACTGCTAGGGCCAATTTCTCCATCATAGGGTACCTGGACTCCGCCCCAGTAAATGACTTGCTGATATAGAAAATTGGTCGCTGCTCCCCCCTTTCCTCACGAACCAAGACTCCGCTGACTGCACTATCCGAAACGGCTACGTAAAGAAAGAGCGGCTCACCAAACTCGGGTTTAGACAATACCGGGGGTTCGGACAGATAGGCTTTGAGCTGAGCGAACGCCTCCTCGCACTTTGCATCCCATAAGAAGTTTTTTCCCCCTTTCCGTAACAGCTGGTAGAAAGGGAGGCATTTGTCCGTAGACCGGGAAATGAAGCGGTTGAGAGCTGCGATCCGTCCGTTAAGGCGTTGCACTTTGCGCAAGGTCCTAGGAGAACTCATAGACAGGAAAGCGTTAATCTGCCTCGGGTTTGCTTCAATTCCTCTTTCTGTGACGATATACCCTAGAAATTCCCCTGATGGGACCGCAAAGGTGCACTTCGTGGGGTTAAGCTTCATCCCAAACTGATTCAGGATGTCGAAGCAGACTGTCAGATCAGCGAGATGCGAGCTGGCTTCCATTGATTTCACCAGCATATCATCGATGTAGACTTCCATGGTCTTTCCAAGTTGATGCTCAAACATTCGATTTACCAGCCTCTGGTAAGTTGCTCCCGCATTTTTTTAATCCAAAAGACATCACCTTGTAGCAGTAGATTCCGCGGTCCGTAATGAATGCAGTCTTTTCCTGGTCGTCCGGGTTCATAAGGATTTGGTTGTAGCCAGTGAATGCATCCATGAAAGACATCAGCTCGTGACCCGAAGTGGACTCAACCAACCGGTCGATATGCGGAAGTGGAAATCTGTCTTTGGGGCACGCTTTATTCAGGTCGGTAAAATCAACGCAGACTCGTGACTTTCCTTTTTTCTTTTTGACTACCACTGTATTTGCGAGCCACTCAGGGTATTTTACTTCGCGTATCTGTCCTGCCTTCAGCAAGCGTTCAACCTCTTTGTTAACGATTTCAGCTCGCTCAGGGCCTAGCTTCCTTCGCTTATGCTTTACAGGTCGGAACGTAGAGTCCACATTCAGCTCGTGGGAAATAACTTCTGGGCTAATGCCGGGCATCTCGTCTACGGACCACGCCAAGGTGGCCATTCTTTCTTTTATGAAGGCTATCAGACTGACGCGGAGCTCGCTATCCAATCCTACTCCGATCTTTATTTCCTGATCCGGGAACTTGTCATTGATGAAAATGGACTCGGTGAGGTCACCTTTTAGCTGCTTCCGAACTGGATTCTTCGGGACCTCGAGCTGTGGTTGCTATTGGATCAAGAGCTTGTGACTTGCGAGGTAACAGCTCCTGGCCGTCCTTTGGCTTCCTAGAACCTACCGGACTCCTTGTGGGGTCGGAAATTTGACGCACTGATGGTACGTCGAGGCCACCGCCTTCATCTGATAGAGCCAAGGAGTTCCCAGAATAACATTATAGACCGCAGGTCGGTCGAAGACCGTGAACTCCACCATTTTAACCACTCCTTGAGTGGACACCGGTAATGTGATCGTGCCCAAAGACATTGACGTCTCGCTAGTGAACGAGACCAAAGGTGAGGGCGGTCCTGCGATGTGCTCTTTCCCGATACCCATTCTGGTGAGCGTCTCAAGGAAAATCAAGTCCACCGAACTCCTAGTGTCAATTAGGATTCGGCAGACTTCGTGATTCGCCACGTCAAGCGAGATGACGAGCACGTCATCGTGCGGAGTGTCCAGCCCCTCAGTTTCCTTCTCGGAGAAAGAAATTTCAGGTAGATCGCTTGCTACCAACTTAGCTCGCTTCGGCTGGGGGCTAGTGAGCTTCCTCTGATGATCTTTGATCGCTGTGATGGAGTTTCGAAACAGACGCGATCCTCCCATTATCACGTCGATTCTTTTCTTGGGGGCTTCATTTCCATCGGACTGCTTCGAGGTGGAGCATCTTCGTCCACTTCGGGAATCGCTTTTCGCTCCAATTCCTCGATTGTGACGTTTGGCATTTCTCCCGCCACATATTTTTCTGCGAGGAGGTGCATCAGCTTCTTACAGTCACGAGTAGAATGACTGTTGATTTTGTGGAGCTCGCAGTACGTGTCCTCATCTCGGACCCACTTGTTACTTGGGAGTACACCACTTTTGGAGCACGGTGAAAATGGGGGGTTTGGACGGTGAATTCTTTGGAGAATTGAGTGACTGCGAACGTACTCGGGAGATTGAGTGACTGCGAACGTACTCGGCCCGGACTTCGGAGTCGTAGGCGGAGTCTTTTTGGCGGGCGCTTCGAACCATGGTTTTCCTGTGGGCGGAGCGTTTTGTTTTTGTGCAGCGGCGATTTTGTCTTCCTCCGCGACAATCCAGTTCGAAGCCCGGTGTAATGCATCCTGAATGGTTGGGAACCGATTCACGGACAGCTCTTCGCGGAAGCGAGATTCATGCCATAGGCCGTTCTTAAGCGCGCCAGGGCTGTGGAGTCCGAGAGTCCGGGAATCTTGGCCTGGATCTCCTTGAACTTAGTTATGTAAGACCGGAGAGACTCTCCAGCCTTTTGGCTTAAGTTCCAAAGCTGAGCATTCGTCACCACAGTTTCGATTAGGCTAGAGTATTGCTTGACGAACGAGGTCGACAGCTCGGTAAAGTTTGCTATGGAACCAGCTGCTAAGGATGCGAACCAAAGCAGTACCGGTCCACTAAACGTTTCTGCAAACAGCTTGCAGTACCCAGCGTCTGCTTCATGGGGCTCGAGGTCCACCCGGCTAGCCGTCAACAGGAAAGTCTTGAGGTGATTGGTCGGATCTCCTTTTCCTTCGTAGCTCGAGAACTTAATTTTGCCGGTATCTTTGATGCGGACTCGGGCTATTTGATCGGAAAAAGGAGTTCGCCTCGACTCCTCAATCACTCAAAATATATCTGGAGCAGAAGTGGTTGCACTATGCATCACAGACCGCATGTCCCGGACTTCGCTCTGCATGCGGAAGATCTCGGGATTGGTAGCATGTCCCGAAGCCGAGGTGTTTCCATCTACAGGGAGAGGAAGACGGACTGGGACCTCGGAAGATCGGACGACGCCAGGCTGAACCGGAGTGTGGCCATCGCCAACCAGCGGCGGCGCTGTTTGCGCGTTGGTTTGAGGTGGGAACGAATCTTCGGGAGTGACATTTGTTGCTGCCGCCCGCGAGGTGGAAGGTGGAGTCACCCCGGAGAAATACAAAGCACGTCGACGTGGGTTTTGGTCGGAGGACAGGAGATCGACCCGATTGGCGTACGTGCGATGGGAGGCTGAGAGATCTGCTACGGTCGTCGTGACTTCCTCCAGACGAGCGGAAATCTGGCCCTCCAAGCTGTCGAAACGTTCAGTAAGAGCGGTGGAGGCGGCTTGCTGACGGTCGGACTTCTCGGACAAGTCCTGCAGGAGTTTCTGGATCACCTCCAAGGACGCCTGATTGGGAGAGCCGGTTGCCATAGTGGTGGTTGTGTGGAATGTAGTTGTGTATGAAGTCGGAACTAGCAAGAGTCAGGCGATAACTCCCCTCCTTCTAGCGCCAAATGTGAGGACCGAGAATGAGCTGCTCCTTCTCAAGTGATTTAAGTGTGTGGAGGAGCTTATCGCCGTAAGAACAGTTCCGAACTGAATTGAGAGAGTTTGAGAGTTTGAATTTGTATTGCTCTTGCTGGAAAAAATATCTGATCCTTACAAGTGACACCCCCCTTACATATTTATACCGACCAATTTATTACTCAATTAATGCACAATTAATAGGACGCGATTTGCGCGGTCTAATTAATCCTCTTGAATGCGGGAATCTTTGACCGGACCCGAGCTGCGAGCTGACGCGCACGATGTATCTCCGCGCTCCCTTCCTTTCTCCGGGCCTAATGGGCCGATCGGTAATACGCTTTTGGCCCATTAGACAAGTCCGACTTAGGCCCTCTTGGCTATTGCCCGAGACGACAGATTGTGGGTACACAACTACATTCCACCGCAGTATATGGATACTGAATCCACCGCAGTATATGGATACCGATTTTGCCACTTTTCTTCAATATGTTTCGTCTTGCGAACCTAAGTGGAAGAATTTTCTTGAATCACGCAAGATTCATATATAAGATAAATGAAACTACTCTTTTTAATGTTAACAACATTGAAGTGAATTAAATTGTGTTAAAGATTTACGTCATATATTTGTTTAAGAGAAAGAATAACAAAATATGATTATGTCCTTCTTCTTCATGAATATGATTATGACTTTCGACAAATAGAAAATACGAGACTAGACATATACTTCAGTTTATAGCTCTGTTATTTTAATAGTATTTTGTTCCAAATAGGGGTACACATATTAATCAAATCGAACTGAAAAATGTCTGTAATCTAATTGAAGCTCCGAGATCAGTTTTTTTGTTTTATATTTAATAAACATAGATTTTGAGAGGAGTTTAATTTAAAAGGTGGTTTTGATCATCAAAACTCATCGGAAAGCAAATAACTATAGAATTGGAGAGGAGTTTAATTTAAGGTGGATATAAGCAATAAAGAATAATAGTCTATATGGCAGAAGAGGACCAAGGGTTCAAAAGATTTTAGATTAACTAACTATTGCGTGTTTGTAAAATGTAGTATGGTTGCCCTCTCACCTCTCCTGCTGTTCTATTTCGGGTCCTAGACAGAAAAATTTGGGACATTCTGCTTGCTCACCGGCACTCTAAACAATGCAAGGGATTGCTATCCAAATGGCTCTCCCATGTTTTATCATGAAGTTGATTCGGCTAGTAGTTCGATCTAATTATATAACTTGTAATCTATAGCTTTTTATATTTTTGGGCTATAGTTTCTAATTAAACTCTTGTAAACCTCAAGTTCCATTTTGGTAATATAATTAACAGTTATAAAAAAAAAATGTATTATGGTTTAGAAGTATGAGCAGAAGAGTGACTTGGAGGAGCATACATTTGTGAAATTATAGACTATTTCAGGACTTAAGCTGTTGGAAGTGGTCAGTTCTAGTCTAGGAAAGTGTTTAAGTTATTTGAGATTGGTTTCTTTGGAACCTAGATGGAGACGGGTTAAGCTGTTACAAATGGTCGATGAATAGGGTTATTGGATATGTTTATCTAAGATGCTCGAGCCCAGTCTTCAAAATAAAGATTGTTTTATCTAACAACCTGTATCTTTGGAAGCAATTGTGCTGTTGTGCAAGGTTTTTGAGAGTTTAACATCTGGATCTTGGGGAAACATTGATCACCGACACACAATCTGGTCTCTGATAAACATATCCAATTGCGCTTTTAGGTTTATCATTCTCTGTGTTTCTTGGTTGTAGACATTAATGTAGTAGACTTCACAACATAAGTATCATTTCATTCTAGCTTCGTAAAATATGTCAACAATCGTGTTTGGATGGTCGATATGCAAAGAGAATTCTTTGTATTTTTAAGATTGTGTCAGGAACTTGATAATGAATATAATGTTTTTTTTTGGTTCTATGGTAGAAAATTCACAAGTTTTGGTTATTGTACTGAGTTTAAAATATGTGTATTCACAATGAACTATGAGGGGACAATATAGTTCTTTGATACTCAAACGGGAAATCTATTTGTTTAACTTTTTTTTTTGTTCAAAATCTATTTGTGTACATGTAACACTTTTTAGGCCGAAATTGTAATTTAAGTGAACGCTATAATAACAACAAGAAGCTATTGTGACTTTTTACTTCAGATTTTTGTGACGCAATAGATAAATTCTTTTTTGAAACCGGTAGTACAACACATGTAGAGATGAATGTGACCATTAGCAGAAATTTATATTAGTCAATAACATATGGCTTAATTAGGTTAACAAAATCCCAAAAGATAGTAATGAAAATTTGGAAACTTGTCTAAAACAAAGAAAATATGTTGACCAGGAAATAAGGGAAAATAAATTCTATGACAAAATAAAGAAAAATGTATATAATGACCAAAGAATTAATTTGCATGAAATTGTAGTCAACATATTAATATTTTCTTTGGAAATCTATATTTAACATTTATGTAATGGATTCACTCCTATATATATTCTCAATGTCTAATTGTTGCATAAGTCATAAGAAAATTGAAAGAGTTGGAAAGAGAGAAGGATGATGGTTTGTAAGAGTTTGCTTATCGTTCTCTTAATTGTCTCTCTCTTTTGTCTTCACCAATGTAAGAATTTGTTCAGTTTTTATTTTTCTTATACAAACCAAAACTTATAGTTGATGCGACTCAACTCAAGTATATTCGTCTCATCTCACCCATCTAAATTCATATTAACATTTGTCATATAATTCGATGGATTCATATCCAAAGTTCCAAACACATCCAATAAGATCAGTGTTCTCCCTGAAATATCATAGATCAGTCATACATGCATATATTGTCTTTCACATCCATTTTGACGGTCAATATACATTTGTTGTTAATTTGGCATACACTTTATAGAAAAAAGTTATTAGTTGAGATCTAATTAAAGATGAGATGTAATATTACACTTGATACATACTCAAATTTGTACTTAAATATATCTTCATTACTGTTGCAACATAATTATTTTGAAATAATATTTTAGGTCAAGAGCCAGATCCCGATCGTCACGAGCCGGACCCCGATCGTCATGAGCCGGATCCCGATCGTCACGAACCGGATCCCGATCGTCACGAACCGGATCCTGATCGTCACGAGCCGGACCCCGATCGTCACGAGCCAGACCCTGATCGTCACGAGCCGGACCCCGATCGTCACGAGCCGGACCCCGATCGTCACGAGCCGGACCCCGATCGTCACGAGCCGGACCCCGATCGTCACGAGCCGGACCCCGACCGTCACGAGCCGGACCCCGACCGTCACGAGCCGGATCCCGACCGTCACAAGCCGGATCCCGACCGTCACGAGCCGGACCCCGATCGCCACGAACCGGACCCCGATCGTCACGAGCCAGATCCTGATCGTCACAAGCCGGATCCCGATCATCCAAAAGGAATAGAAAGATGTTTCCACAAATACTCGATTATGGGAGAACCATGGCAACTCGAGTATTTGTGTTGTATCAAAAAACCTTCCATATGCACTCCTGTCATCTTTCCCGAAGATTGTATTAAGTGTCCGTCGCTTACAAAAGATGAAGCACCTTCTCCTTCGGTCGATGCAACATTGCCTCATATGTAAAATGTTCATTGATTGATGATGTTATTTTATTAAAAAAAATCATTAGATAAAGTTTCGTGTATCATGCGAAATTTTAGTATTATATTTAAATAAAAATATTTGAGAAATTTTTTTTAGATTTTTATAAATTTAATGTCTGCAGAAACAAATGGTTTTTTTTTGTGGGGTAACAACTATAAACAAGAAAAATAGAAGAGGTGGCTTTTACTGATTGACACCAATTATTCCATGATATATAATTGTCTCCAAATTACAAAAGGAATAACAAACCAAGAAAATTTAAGTAGAAACGGTTCAAAAACAGCACAGTAGTTTTACATTTTTTTTTTTGGTGGAATTGCACTCTATAACCAACAAAAAACTATAATTTAACAACTAACTATTCTAACCATGAAAAGCTAATATACACTATATAAACTATAATATATAGTGTTTACTTTTAAAATTCAAATCATATCATATGTAATATATATATATATATATCTTACTATAGTTTTTAATTTTTCTTTTATCATCAATATTTCAACTTTAAAAAAAAGATATAATGAAAACAAAAATTATGATGAGTGAACGAAGGAAGAGAAAAAAAAAATGTACTAAGTTTTAAGAAATAGAAAACTTTTGCAATTTACCAAAAAGTTAATAGTAACCGACGTCGTTTCATGACTTGGTCGTGAGTCCTCTCTCGTCGCGACGACGGCGACACTGTCTGCTTCTGCCGTCGGAGATATCTCTACTTCCGTCTCCGCCATCTGCGAATCTCCCGAATGCTCTCAAATTTTGTATCTTCCTTTCTGGTTTGTTTTTGCTTCCTAGGTACTCAATATGCTTTGCTTTCCTGATCAATTGGTACATTGATAAATAAACATATGTGAAAGTGAAATAGTGGCTGTATCTGTATTCTTGGTTTTGCCCTGTTTCTGTATGAGTCTCGATTCGGTTTTGCTACCATTAACTTTTTTTTGTTAGAAACAGAGGTAACATCAGTCTCTCTCTTTGAATCTTTTGCCTGTTTCTTTCCAGGTCTAGTACAGAAATTTTGTTTCATGCATTCATGCATTGATAAGTTTTCTCTATATTTGCTAATTGATTATTGATGCATGTACGTGGTCATGTATCATTTGCAGTACAACGAAGGAAAGTGTCGCCGTCGATGATAGCTCCTGTGGTGGAAGAAGAGAACAAGAAATACCAAAAAGGTGTGAAACATCTTTGTGACAATGGTGTGACCAAAGTGCCAACCAAATATATATGGCCTGAACCTGACCGACCCATCTTCACTAAATCCGACAAGCTCATCAAACCAAAACAAAACCTAAAGCTTCCCCTCATAGATCTCGTTGAGCTTCTTGGACCTAACCGGCCTCACGTTCTACAAACGTCAAACCACAGCTGAGGCCTGCGAAACCTACGGCTTCTTCCAGTTTGGTTCCCAAAACCCAATGCGAAACCGACGGCTTCTTCCAGTTTGGTTCCCAAAACCCAAATGGTTAAAGTAAGCCATAGCTTACACAAAGTTATATTTAGCTTGCTTGCTAAACAAGTTAGTTATGTTAATGCCAATGTGCATGTAGGTGGTGAATCATGGGATGGAGGGAGATGTGAGCAGGAATATGATAGAAGTGTGTAAGAGATTCTTTGAGCTTCCGTACGAGGAGAGATCAAAATACATGTCGTCAGGCATGTCGGCTCCAGTACGATACGGCACGAGTTTCAACCAGATCAAAGACAATGTCTTTTGTTGGAGAAACTTCTTGAAACTCTACGCATATCCTCTGCCTGATTATCTTCCTTATTGGCCTTCTTCTCCCATGGTTATCATTTTTTTTTTTACGTTATTTTCTTTTTCGGATTATTGCTTTGCGTTCTTCTCTCAAATGAGATAATGGAATTCTCTAACAAAATTTTAACAGAGATTCATTTTTTTCATTTTTTTTTTGTTTTGCTTTAAGTGAATCGCGGGAAATGTTTTTTCTTTTCGTTGTATAGAAAAATAATAATTAGTATTTGGATTCAAAATTCAAAGTATCCAGATTTCGACTCCGCGAGTCTTTTAAGTGATTTTCGGATATATGTCCAAAACTCCAAACATAATTCGATCTGTAAAAAAACAGAAAAATAATAATTGAAACCTTGATCCAAACTAGCCAAAAAGAAGAAGAACGTCAAGCACTGTACCCTCACATTCACATGTAACTTTTTATTTATTTTATTTTAGTCAATAATGTATCATTAATTAGGTTCACAAAATCTAAAAATGAAAAATCTTGTCTAAAAGAAAAGAATAAAAATATGTTGACCAACAAAAAAGGAAAGGAATTACAGAAATTAGTGAGAATGAAACAAATATAAAAACCGACGAAACAAAGGAAATAAATATGAATTAATTAATTAATAGATATAATTAAGTCTTCCAAAAAATTAACTTTTTTTTTTGTTTTCTTTGAAAACAATAAAAACGTCATACTAACATTTATGCGATGCATTCTCTCCTACATATATTCTGTTAGGATGTGTATATGTTAAGGGTATACTTGTAATTAGTATTAGCCTAAACCCTACCACTCAGCTGTATATATACTTTGTAATCATTTGTCTTAATAACATATCAGCTTCATCCTACATGGTAGCAGAGCAGAAAAAGATCCAAAAGATCTAAATTTTTTTTTTACTCAGCCGCCATCTATTCTTCGTCTTCTTCTTCTTCCTTCTCTCATTCTCTCTATTTTTCGACCATGGCTGCTCTCAATGAAGTTGTTGTCTCCAGTGATGATTCTTCACTCGTGAATGTCAACATGTCCAATGTGACAAAACTCACTGCAACAAATTTTTTGATGTGGAGTCGACAGATCCACGCTCTCCTCGATGGCTACGATGTAGCTGACTATCTCGATGGCTCCGTGTCTCCCCCGGATGCCACTCTCACCACGGCTGGTGTCTCGACACCGAATCCGGCGTTCAAACACTGGAAGAGACAAGACAAACTCATCTATTCTGGTCTCCTTGGTACGATCACTGTCTCCATCTAGCCGCTCTTGTCGAAAGCCTCGACCTCTCGTGACATTTGGGTCACGCTCACAGACACCTACGCTAAGCCGAGTCATACTCATATCAAGCAGATCCGTGATCAACTCACACACTGGAAGAAGGGCAACAAATCCATTGAAGAGTACGTGCAGGGCTTTACCATTCGTTTTGATCAGCTTGCACTGCTGAACAATCCGATTGCCCATGAGGATCAGATCGACTACATTCTTGGTGGTCTCTCTGATGACTACAAGCGCGTCATTGACCAGATCGAGGGCCGTGACACCGCTCCAACAATCACAGAGGTGAATGAGAAGCTTATTAATGAGGAGCTCAAACTCCAATCGGTGGTTCCCTCATCTTCGGTTCCAACAACGGCTAACACCGTTTCATACAAACCTTCTGGTAATCGTCACAACAATCGTAATGGCTCTCGTGGACAACAACAAAACAACTACTCGCGTAACGATTCTCGTGGTATGGGATGTGGCTATCAAGGGCGATGTCAACTGTGTGACGTCTTTGGCCACAGTGCACGCCGGTGCTCCCAACTTCAAGCTGGTGGTGGTTATCCGATGACACATGGGATGTCAAACACGTATTTGGGTGGTACTCCCGCATCTCCCATGCAGCCATGGCAACCACGTGCAAACGTTGTCATGGCTCATGCCTACAATCCGGCTAACTGGATCATGGACTCCGGCGCGACACATCACCTCACTTCCGACTTGGCTAATCTCTCCATGCATCAGCCTTACACCGGTGGCGAAGAGGTGACTATCGCCGACGGTTCCGGTCTTCCCATCTCACAAACGGGTTCAGCATTACTTCCTACCCCATCTCGTCCACTAAAACTTATTAATGTTTTATATGTGCCAAATGTTTGCAAGAATCTCATTTCGGTGTACAGACTGTGCAATGCTAACAATGTCTCGGTGCACTTCTTTCCTGCGTATTTTTAGGTGAAGGATCTCAAAACGGGGGCCCAGTTACTCCAAGACAGAACTAAGAATGAGCTATATGAGTGGCCGGTAGTCAATAATGTTATCACTAGCTTCACCGTGTCTCCACAACCGTGCACCGACCTCTCATCTTGGCATCACCGGCTTGGTCACCCTTCTTTACCGGTTTTAAACATTGTTGTTTCACAATTTTCTTTGCCTCTTTCTCCAAAAACACAAAAACAGTTCTCTTGTTCATACTGTCTTATCAATAAAAGTCATAAGTTGCCCTTTCATACAAACACCATTACTTCAAATCGTCCTCTTGAGTATATCTATTCAGATGTTTGGACATCTCCTCTTTATTCAACAGAGAATTTCAAATATTATCTGGTTTTGGTTGATCATTATACCAGATATACTTGGCTTTATCCTCTAAAACAGAAATCTCAAGTGAGACAAGTGTTTGTTGCATTCAAAGCCTTGGTTGAGAACCGGTTCCAATGTCGCATAACAACCTTGTATACAGACAATGGCGGCGAGTATATTGCTCTGCGTTCCTTTCTCGCCGATCATGGCATTACACATCTCACGACTCCGCCACACACTCCGGAACATAATGGCATCTCCGAACGCAAGCACCGACACATAGTTGAAACTGGACTTGCCTTGCTTTGTCATGCATCGGCTCCGAAGTCATACTGGCCGTATGCATTCGCCACTGCAGTGTACTTGATAAATCGGATGCCATCCGATGTACTTCACGGAGCCTCACCATATGTTAAGCTCTTCCAACAGCAGCCTAACTACCTCAAGCTTCGAATGTTTGGATGTTTATGCTTTCCGTGGCTTCGTCCCTACACGTCTAATAAACTTGATGATCGTTCCACACCTTGTGTGTTTTTGGGATACTCTCTTACACAGAGTGCATATCTCTGTTTTGATGTGAAGAAAGGCAGGATGTACACCTCGCGTCATGTTCGTTTTGTGGAGAATACATTCCCTTTTGCGGTTTCTCCTTCGTCTGTGGCACACGCCAAGCCTGACCCTATGGTCTCATCGCCGGTGAATATTGTCATTCCGGTTCTACCGCCACCAATAGCTCATTCGAATCAGCCCCGTCTCCGGTCCTTCACCCGTCGCCGCCACCAGCGCCCCGGTCCTCTTTTGGCACCTCACCGGCTCCGTCCTCATCGTCTTTGCCACCGGATCACCCTTCTCGGTCACCGTCGCCTAACCCTCAATCATCGTCATCTCCCTCTGTCACACGACACTCCTCGCCACCAAATAATCCTTTACCAGGCCCATTACCCACAAATTCACCAACACATTCAGGCCCACATACACAACCGAGCCCAACATCCACTTCATCATCCTCGTCTCTCCCTCATCGCGATCCCTCTACCTCACCTCCAACACCCGTATCCAGTCCCGACTCTCATCAACAAAACCCTGTCAATCAACCGCCTCCTGTACAACAAAACACCCACACAATGCAAACTCAATCTAAGAATAATATTGTCAAGCCAAAACAACGGTTCACTATGTCCGCTACAACACCATCTCCTTCTCATCACATACCCTTGACGGTGGCTGAGGCTCTTAAAGATCCACGATGGCGGCAGGCTATGTGTGACGAGTACAATGCTCAGTTGCAAAACAGGACATGGAACTTGGTTCCACCGGCACAACATCAGAACGTTATTTCCTGTAAGTGGATTTTTACTATTAAGTATCATGCTGATGGTTCGGTTGACAGATATAAGGCGAGACTGGTGGCGCGGGGTTTCAATCAGGAATACGGCCTGGACTACGCCGAGACTTTTAGTCCGGTTATCAAATCAACGACGGTGCGCATGGTTCTCGAAGTTGCGGTGAAGCGGAACTGGCAAATCCACCAAGTTGATATCAATAACGCTTTTCTACAGGGCACTCTAACGGATGAGGTGTATGTCACGCAACCCCCTGGATTTGTTGACAAGGATCATCCTCACAATGTTTGCCGCCTAAACAAAGCATTGTACGGTCTCAAACAGGCACCGCGCGCATGGTATCAAGAACTTAAAACTTTTCTCACACAATCTGGTTTTAAGAACTCTCTTACAGATACTTCTCTCTTCATTTATCACCATGGCCGCGATTTTGTTTATGTCTTGGTCTATGTGGATGACATAATCATTGCCGGAGCTCCTACACTGGTGAAAGCGTTCAATGTAGCCCTTGCCGCTCGCTTCTCGTTGAAGGACCTTGGTCCTCTCAAATATTTCTTAGGCATTGAAGCTACTCGGTCTCACTGTGGCTTACATTTGATGCAGAGAAAGTACATCACGGATCTCCTGCACAAAACCAATATGCTACATGCGAAGCCTGTTTTCACTCCTATGGCGACATCTCCTCAGCTCACTCTCGAATCGGGTACTCCTCTTCTTGATGCAAAAGAATACAGAGCTGTCATCGGTAGTCTTCAATACCTCTCTTTTACAAGACCCGATATAGCGTTTACCGTCAACAAACTATCACAGTTCATGCACAAACCAACCGATAAACATTGGCAGGCGGCTAAGCATGTGTTGAGATATCTCGCTGGAACAAGGTCCCATGGTATTTTCCTCAAAGCTGATGCTCTGCTTACGATCCACGCCTTCTCCGACGCCGACTGGGGCTGTGATAAGAACACATATACCTCGACAAATGCATATGTTATTTACTTTGGCGAGAGTCCCATTTCATGGTCATCCAAGAAACAACGGAGTGTTTCCCGTTCGTCAACGAAAGCGGAATATCGGGCTGTCGCTAACGCCGCATCCGAACTTCATTGGATATGTTCCTTATTAACTGAGTTGGGTGTCTCGTTACCGGTTGCACCAGTTCTCTATTGTGATAACGTTGGCGCCATGTATCTCTGCGCGAACCCAGTATTTCACTCTAAAATGAAGCATGTGGCGCTCGACTACCATTTCGTACGAGAGTTTATACAATCTGGTGTGTTAAGAGTCACGCACATTTCCACCAAAGATCAGCTCGCCGATGCTCTCACGAAGCCACTGCCGCGACCAAGGTTTGAAGACATAGTGTACAAGATTGGAGTGAAAGCTCTCCCTCCATCTTGAGGGGAGATGTTAGGATGTGTATATGTTAAGGGTATACTTGTAATTAGTATTAGCCTAAACCCTACCACTCAGCTGTATATATACTCTGTAATCATTTGTCTTAATAACATATCAGCTTCATCCTACATATTCTTGATGGCTTTGAGTCCGGGACTCCGGGGTAAACACACAAATCTAAGTTCTGCATAAGTCATAAAAAAATTGAAAGAGTTGGAAAGAGAGGAGGGTATGATGGCTTGTAAGAGTTTATCGGCCTCATAATTGTTTCTCTTTTTGGTCTTCACCAATGTAAGAATTTGTTTTAATTTTTTTTCCCCCACAAATCAAAACTAACGTATATGCAAGGTTTTATTAGCATGTGTGTGTTATTTTGAATGTATATATATTTACTTTTTGTTAAAGCCTTTTAAATTTACGTATTACACACTAGAATTAGTCCATACGAATTCAGTTTGTTACATGGTTAGTAATTTTTTTTTTTTTGTGATTCCTACATGGTTAACGTTTGATTTTATATATGAGCTAATAATGAAAGTGTTGTTTGGTGCATAATATTTGAAGGTCAAGAATATTATGATTATGAATATCCAAAGGGAATAGAAAGATGTTTTACGCGATTTGAGGGAAAGCCATATAGTGATATAGATTGGAGAATTTGTGTTGTAAAGAAGCTCCCTGAATACCTTACGAAAGAATGCATCAAGAGGTGCCCGCCTCTTCGAGAAGGTGTAGCTCAGCCTCCACCGCCGCGAAAAGGAGCAGCGCCGTCTTCACACCTGCGAAAAGGGGAAGCGCCGTCTCCATCACCCATGTCATCTCTTTTTTAATCAATTCTTTCAATAAATAAAAAATCCTTTTGGTTGAAAGTATGATCTCTTAGAATATTTGGTTTAAAGTTAAACATTAAGAGTCGAAAGTATTTTTCCATATTAATTATTTATTTATTTATATTGGTTCTTAAAAAATGCGATGACAAATTGAAAACAAATAATAATCTCCCTACCTTTTAATTGAAAATAATTAATAGTAATTATATATATATATATACTAGAATATGACCCGTGCAAGAGCACGGGTTGAAATTTCTTTATTTTATTTATTTTGGTAATTTTTATTTAAAACATCGTATATATAATTATTTTATTTATTTTAAAAGGTTTTTTTTTGGATAGAAATACTATGGCATGAAATCATATATTGAATATAACTTATGAAAATAACATCTATTCTCTAAGTTATATTCTAGTATATCTAGATTTTGGCATGTGGTATAACGCGAATTAAGTTGTGAGATAAAAAAAAAATTTGTTTGTTAATTTTATTTGATTTGTTTAGTGTTTAAAATTATATATTGTATTTTGATTGTTAATTCTATGACTTAACCTATAGTATAGCGCATATTAATTTTAGGATCAAACATGTAACGTATATTTGTCAAAATCATCATGACCGAGAAAACCTACCAAAAAACATTATTCCAAACTTAAATTTAATCTGAGAAATCATATTTTTGAAATGTTAACCCGTGCTCTAGCAAGAAATCATATTTCTTGAATCTTTTCCATATTATTTACCCTTGCTATAACAAATCAAATTAGAATGTTTATAATTTTTAACTTTTTGATCTATCATATATTTATGATATTCTTAAAAATATCAAATTAAACTATTTTTAAAGATTCCAAATTAAATTATTTTAAAAGTTTATTATTGTATATAAAACTATACAATTCAACAAAAGAAATATATGAAATGAATTTAAATATTCAAATTTTGACCCGTTACTCAGTCAAAATTTTCTGATAAAGTTAGGTAAGATTTTATTTTTTTAGTATAGTCAGAAATGACTTGTAATCTACGGAAGAGTGATTAGTTTTTATTAATTTCTGAGATTATTTTGTCTATATATGGTTAGCTAAATATTCTTTGAGATTTTATTTTATTCTTTGGAATATCCTTTTTAAGAGGATCATAATCCTAAATCTATATAACCTACCAAATAATTAATCCATATAATCTATCAAATAATTAATCTTAATTATAACCAATATTAATATTATATGGTCTATCAATTTGAAGTTGTGTACTTCCGTTTATTAAATAGAGGATATTTTTAAAGAATCATAGTTTTAAAAATATGTTTTCTCGGAAAATGTTTAAAATATTGATATTTTGTATATTTTTTCTTCTGATTAATGGGCCATATGTGGATTGAAAGATACTAAACAAACGATTTACAATGCCATAGTTGGGCATATGTTGTCGTAGAAGCCTATTATATATTACTATTGTTTATTATAATATATATATATATATATATATATTTTTTTTTTGGTGGGAAACAGTTGTTTATTATAATATATTATCAGATTAAAAAATCGAAGATATATTTGCTCCACGATTTATGGGATTTATGGATTTATTATTTATTATATCTATATATGAGAAGTTGTTAATGTATGGTGAACAATTTATGATTAATATATATCCTATATATAACCTATTTGTATGCATTTGTAACCATTTATAAAAAATATAAAGTCTACAAAAACTAAGTTGTGTACTTCCCTTTTATTAAAAGGGAGATATATATATATATATTGTTTCTTAAAAAGTGCGATGACAAATTGAAAACAAATATTAATCTCCCTACCTTTTTACTAGAGATCTGTTGGGGGTCTTGTTTTCTGGTTCGTTCAATTCTTTTTCACTAATGTTGGTTTAATTTGGCTTTGTTTGATTTACTTAGGTGGGTGAATTGAAAGTGCGCTCTTATGCTTATGCATCACCACAATTTGTTAGTGATCAGTTCAGTTGTGGCTACAATTTCCTCCTCATAAATTGGTCAAATAGTTATATATAAATTACATAAGATTGTAGTCCATAAATTAAAATAACCATTTTTTTGGAAAATATAAGATTATCATTTATGTGATGGATTCTCTCATGTATTATTATATATAAACCTCTGAATGGCTTTGCGAAAGAGGCACGCACCCAAATCTACTTGTCGCGCAAGCAATGGCAAATGTCTCTCTTTGGTTTTCAATTTTCATCAATGTAAGAATTTGTTCGAGTTTTATTATTATAATTTAATTTTCTTCACAAACCAAAATTAGAAATAGATATGTATGGCGACTAGTAAGCCTGACCGACCCATCTTCACTAAATCCGACAAGCTCATCAAACCAAAACAAAACCTAAAGCTTCCCCTCATAGATCTCGCGGAGCTCCTTGGACCTAACCGGCCTCACGTTCTACAAACCATAGCTGAGGCCTGCGAAACCTACTCCAGGTTGGTTCCGAAATCCCAAATGGTTAAAGTAAGCCCTAGATTACACAAAGTTACATTTAGTTTGCTTGCTTAACAAGTTAAGCTATGTTAATGGGCATGTAGGTGGTGAATCATGGGATGGAGGGAGATGTGAGCAGGAACATGATAGAAGTGTGTAAGAGATTCTTTAAGCTTCCGTACGAGGAGAGATCAAAATACATGTCGTCAGACATGTCGGCTCCAGTACGGTACGGCACGAGTTTCAACCAGATCAAAGACAATGTCTTTTGTTGGAGAGACTTCTTGAAACTCTACGCACATCCTCTGCCTGATTATCTTCCATATTGGCCTTCTTCTCCCTCCGATTTCAGGTAAGATTTTCCCACATTTACATTTTTTTCGTTTCCTAAAATATAAAAAAAAAATATATAGATATTTTAAATTTTGAAATTACAACAAGAAATTTAACAAAGACTTTTTTAGCACATGTGTTTTAAGTATTAAACTCGAAAATAGGTAGTTCAAAGGTATATATGTGTATTACATCTTTACAGATATAATTCAGAATCTTTTACCAAATTCTTCTATTTTGGTCACAAAGTGCATACGCAATATAATCTAAAAGGCTATGGCGGTTATTTGAATTATTAAAAAGAAGATATGTATGTAAGTGGCGGCTTGTGAATCTATAGAGATGAATGGGATTATTATCATACCACTATATAACAAAGAAAAGGTTACACAAAAAGACTTATTTACTTTCTCCGTTTCATAATATAGAATGTTTAGAGAATTTTTTTTTTCATAATATAGGATGTTTTCAAGTTTTTATGTAACTTTTAAATTATTTTAATACTTTATATTATGCAGTTTATTTGAGATTGGTTAAACTTTTTTAAAGTGATTATTTCTTAATCTACGTATTTTACTCAAAACATCTTATATTTTGAAACGGATTGGATTCTAATTTATCTTCATAAGCACGGGACTACTTTACATATCATCCGTAATATATAATAAATCATTCCCAATATATTTTATTTAACATAGTGTAAATTTACTAAAAGTTACATGTTTTTTTTTTTTTTTTTGAACTAAAACTAAAAGTTACATGTAACTAAACTTTATATGTATAAAACAAATTGAAAATCAGGAGTTGGCGGCTACCTACGCTAAAGACACGAAAGAGATGTTCGAGATAATGGTGAAAGCCATCATAGAGAGTCTTGAAATCGATGGCAGCGACGGGGCCGTGGAGGAGTTAGAAGAGGGAAGTCAGTTGATGGTGGTGAATTGTTATCCGCCTTGTCCGGAGCCGGAGCTGACGCTAGGGATGCCACCTCACTCAGACTACGTATACCGTATACGGCTTCTTGACGCTTCTTCTTCAAGACGACGTCGAAGGCCTTCAGATTCTTTACCGTGACGAGTGGGTCACTGTTGATCCCAAACCTGGCTAGCTCTTTTGTCGTCAACGTCGCCGATCATCTCGAAGCATATTCCTTGAACGTTTTCTTAATTTCTTCTAATAAATTCAATCATTCCTATTTTCCATGAAGTGTTTTTTTTTTTTTTTTTTTTTTGTTGTCTAAGTAATTTGTATCTTAAATTCCAACTATACTCGATTAGTACCCGTGCTCTATTGAAATTCATTTTATTTATATTATAATTTTAGAATAAAATACGATTCTGCAGATCACGATTAATGCTAGATTAGCATCTTAATTTTTTTTTAAATCAATCATATAAATTATATTTATTCTAAATTTATAATATAAATAAAATGAATTTCAACCCGTGCTCTAGCACGGTTCTAATCTAGCATTAAGGTTTAATTTTTAATTTCTGAATACGTTCACGAAGATCACAATTAATCTTGTTAAATTAGCGAGATTTGATTCTTTTTTTTTATGATTGAAAGTATATTTTTATCCCTTTAATAATTTTTATTGATGTGGTTTATCAGTAAAATCTGTGGAAACTAAATTGATAATATTGTGATTCTAGATATTTGGAACCATATACGTGATCTTCTGAAAATAAAGTTTGGAATATCCATGAACTATCAATTTGGAATAGTGTAACCCATTTAAGATTTTCTGTTACAATTAAGATTTTATCTGTTACAATTAATATATTGATTAATTTATAATCTATGTATAACATATTTTTAACCATTTATTAATATTATAAAGTCTACCAAAACAATGTTGTGTACTTCCGTTTTATTATAAAGGGGATTGTCTAACTTAGAAAAATATATAGTTTGTTACTACATAAAAGCATTTCTCATGAAAAATAATTCTACAAGATATTAATCATTGTTAGTAGTTAATTTTTTAGAGATTGGTATTTAAAAGTGATTTTTACGTCAAAATTAGTTTCTATAATATGGATCTCTATTTTTTGTTGTTTTAACTAACAATTTTTGTCACTCTTTCTGTAGATATTTAGCAATGGGAAATACAAAAGCGTGCTACATAGGATATTGGTAAATTCCACAAAGCCTAAAATATCGGTGGCGTCTCTGCATAGTTTCCATTTGACTTCTGTTGTGAAACCATCACCGAAGCTAGTCGATAAACAGAATCCACCGCAGTATATGGATACCGATTTCGCCACTTTTTTTCAGTATGTTTTGTCTTGCAAACCTAAGTAGAAGAATTTTCTTGAATCACGCAAGATTCACTATATAAGATAAATGAAACTACCTTTTTTTTAATGTTAACAACATTGAGGTGAATTAAGAGAAAAAAGAACAAAATATACAAGCCATGCCTTTCTTCTTCATGAATAAAGAGAATGAAGTTCTCTATTTCACTTTGATGTGGAAACGTAAGATTGGGGTTTCGGTTATGACTTTCGACAAATAGAAAATACGAGACTAGACATATAGGATATTCTTCAGTTTATAGCTCTGTTATTTTAATGGTATTTTGTTCCAAATAGGGATACACATATTAATCAAATCGAACTGAAATATGTCTGTAATCTAATTTAAAAGGTGGTTTTGATCATCAAAACTCATCGGAAAGCAAATAACTAGCATTAGAGAGGAGTTTAATTTAAGGTAATGTGCATGAGAGTTGTTTCTATTTTTTTTCTTTCTCCTTCTTACCAACTTCCTAGAGAGTTGTGTACCACATACATGCACCTAAACTTATGGTTAAATCCTAACCATTAATTTTAGCCATAATACTTGATTCTTTATATATCTTCTAATTTAATCTACAAACAACCACACACGGTTACTCGGATTGTTATTTTTTAAACTTAACTATAATAATTTTATAAATTATAAAATTAGTCATAATAACCTAAACAAGGATTACATTATTATCTTCAAAATTCCAAAATTTTTATAAAACTATTTGACACAATTTTTAGAACCTCCGAGAAGTAATTATATTTCAAAGGATGTACCAAAACCAATATATATCTTACTATATTAACTGGGAAGTACAAATATGAAACTAACCTTAAAAAGTGTAAAAAATTACATTCAAAATGCCATTAAAATACTTAATTAAGATTAATTAATTAATTTAAGAAAGATTATTAATTAAAAATTAAAAATCATTGACAGATCAATTAAAATAAAATCTCTAATCAAATAAAATCTAATTCGTACTTGATAAAAAATATTAAAAAAATTAACAGCTTAGATTTTAAAAATCTAATCAAATAAAATCTAGAACTACAAATTTTATCAAAAATCTAATATTTAACAGCTGAGATTGTATTTAGTTTAACAGCTTAGATTGTATGAATTAGATTTAATTTTTTTATATATTTTTTATCAAAACAAATCTAATTTGTACTTCATAAAATCTAAACTGAATTCACATCATATCTACATGCATGAAACTAAATTCACATCATATTTGTTTAATCACAGATATATTTATGTTAACTTTGTTTGAGCGTGAAGTACATCTTTGTCTATGATGGAGATGTGAATTGGTGAAAGGACTTTCCAAAAAGTAGTTAAATTTCATTAATGTTTTTTTTATAATGAAGAGTAATGGAAACAAGATCTAATAATTAACATTTAGTATATATAGTTACACTTGATTACTAAAATATACTATTTTTTATTAGACACACATATTCTTATGATTCTTGACTAAGTTATGTTGCATTATCTACTATTTTATATTTGTGTACGCATGTGACATATGGCACATATGTGAATGTATATATATATATATAGGCATATCATATATGATATAAGTGTTAAATATCTAAAATTTGCACAAAAATTGCTTAACATTTGCTTAAAACATATTTAGAATATGCAAAGAAAGGACTAATTTTTTGCTCTATGTAATAAGATGAGACAACTAAATCTAAATTTCCAATGAGCTAAATAAGTATACTCAAAATAAGAATACAAAAAAACAAAGAATCATACTTTATACTGGTTGAGTCCAAAGTGCTTTGCATCTAGTTATCATCCACACTGAGAGATTATTACTCCTGGTTTATAATGTTTTGGCCTAAATCTGTGATGATGCTTCGGGTTTGGTTCATTCAATCTTAATCGAGAAAACAAAAAGGCAACAAACAAGAATCTTTCACATGAGTCTTAAGATAAAAGCAGTTAATCTTACATAGATTACTTGCATTAACAAGCATAAGTAAAGCTTGTAAAAATTCTTCTTGACTTTGGTATGCTCTAAAGCCATTGCTCACCATCGATAAAGGAGATGTTGGCGAAAGGAGCCGCTTCCACATCGGTGAGTTGCTTAACATTTGCTTAAAATATATTTAAAAGGTTAGTGTGAGGCCTTTGGAACACCTGAAAAGTAATAATTATTGACGTAGGTTTCATATTTACCAATTACGATAATAATTTCAATATTGTTGGTAGAAAAATAACCAATCTCTTAATGGCCCTATTACCGAAATTTCCACTGCAAATTAAGATTAAACAAAATAATCTTAGCAGGGCAAAAATGGTAAACAAAACTAAGAAAACACGCGGATCCTACAATACCCTGGTCGGATTCAATGTTGAGTGTTGTTGACCGATTCAATTTTTATCCGAGAGATTCGTTTCTCTTTGTTCTTCGGAAAATGGTATTGGGCCTTAAACTTACTTATGGCTCAGTGAAAACTGAAATTTAAGTGACTATCAAAGATTCAAAATAAATCATTCTGTGGCATCTATTCTAACCTAACTACCATTAATTGAAGAGTTGTATTCTTTTTATATATTCTAATTTAGTCTACAAACAATCGCACACGGTTAGTTAGATTGTTATTTTCAAAAATAATTATAATAATTAGATAAATTTTAACACTAGTCATAAATTCATAATAATCTAAACAAGGATCACATTTTTATCTTCAAAATCCCTAAAATTGTATTAATTATTTGACAATTTTTTTGAACCTCTGAGAATTTATAATATTTTGAAAGATTTACCAACCCAAAATATATGTATCTACATGAAACTAAATTCACATCATTTTAACTTAGAACACATATATGTTCATGTTAATTTTGTTGGAGCTATGAAATAGTCATAAACATTTCATTAAGTTAAAAATTTTTATATGAGGGAAATGTGAATTCGGTGAAAGGACTTTCCAAGTAGGTAAATTTCATCAAATTTATTCTATAATGAAGAGTCACTGAAACAATTTCTAATAATTAATATTTGATAATATTTTTTTCAGTAATCCTATGAATTTTTTTATTTCAAACAAATTTAAACAACTTTAAAAAGCTTGGAAATTCTTGTTGCATTTCAATCAACAATTTCTTAATTTCTTTTATTTCTTATAAGCCACACATATTCTTATATTTCTTGACTAAGTAAGTTCTGTTGCATTATCTACTATACTGTATTTGTGTACACATTTGATATATGAACATATAAAATGAATGAATATATATACACATATAATACACAAATAAAATTTGTTTATAAATAGTTGAGGTTTCTTCCAAAAAACTGAATTTTTGGTTTGATTGATTTCATGTATTGTGAAATGATTCTCCCGTGATTAATGATGTATTTTATAAGCTAAGAATCAGTTTTAAATAAATACTGTGTATAGATAATAATACTTTTATGATCATGATCCTCCAAAAACTAATTGCTAAGGGGAATCATGGAAGACTGTTGGAAACAAGTAATAAATAAAAAAAGATTTATATGGAGTGTAATTTAGAGATTGACTGAAAGGAAAAATTATTATGCCCAAAACAATCGTGGAAAACCAAAACAAAATGGTTTAGTTGAAAGCAAACTACAAATTTTTTATAAATCAAACCTAACATTTTTTGAATATAAACCGAACCAAATCAACAAATCGTTTATAAACTAAACCAAACATTTTGTTGAATATAAATCGAACCAAATCAACAAATTGGTTTACAAACCAAACCAAACCTTTTCTTGAATATAAACCGAACCAAATCAACCTGAAGAATTAAGCGAGGTCGTTGGGTTCAAACCAATGTCAAAGCGAAGTTGTTTAACCTAAAAATATTTCGCTAATAAAAAGTCAAAAATCAAAAGCGACGTCGTTTAGGTTCAGACCTGTTCAATGTTCTCTTTTCTCTCGTCGCGAAAAAACCATGGTGAGAGTTTTTAAAGCATGGCCAGGCAATTCTTATAGCGCGTAGCTCAAACAATTTCTAAGCCAAAAATAAATCAAAAACAAAAGAAAAGCCTTAATATTCTGAGAATCGTTGCTCATGCGAGCATCGGAAGAACCCTGGAAAAAAACCGTACGTGGCAGCTTCTGATTGGATGTTGTTAAAATATAAAAAACAGTTTTTCGACGAACCGATGAATCCAGATTCCTCGACGAATCGATTGGTTTTTCCGGCTTAAAGACGTGAGATTGTTTGCTCTGAGAACGATTTCTGTTCGGTTCTGGTTCCAATCGTTATTCTTCTCGAGCCGACGATTCCGATCTGACCGCAATCGATCTCCGATTGCGATACGAGCTATGGAGTGGTTTATCTGATGGACTTACGGGGACGGCGAGGTGCACCGGCAAGGTTAGTTATCTCTCCCTCACTCTCTCGTTTTATTCTGATGTTGCTTCAATTAGATTACTTCTCGCTTTTGTTCCGTATTGATCCTATACTTTAAGGTTATTGGCTGATACGTGATTCGAGACTTTTATATTAGGAAGTTGATCATGAGCTTCATATTTGGTATTTGTTGTAGTTTGCTTATATGCTTTTGGAGATATAAGAGGGAGATAGTTCTATTTCTTACTAGTTTTTGTTCTTCTTATGATTCATTTGTTGTTCTGACGGTTTTTGGTTTGGTGATTGATGTGTTCCTTCGGGACCAATTTGGGATGGTAAGGTTGTTCAATATGGACCATACTCGAGCAGTGACAAGAAAAGTAGTTGGAACCTTGTAAGTTTGCTCTGTTTTTTACAGAATCGGTTAGGCAAAACATAGCTCCTCTGTTTTTTAGAAATTAGTTTTTGTTAGTGATGTTACATATCTAGTTAGATGCATATCAGAAAGTTCAAGGTGATGTTCTTCTTCACGCACGAGTCTCTGATTTTTTTTTTTTTGTTTTTGTTTGTCTTGCAGGTTTTTCGGGAAGCGAATCTGTGATGAATATGATCCGATCATCACCTCTCGTTCTTACTTGTGAGATCTTCTTTGAGTGCCCAGTTTGCACGCAGTACTTTGAGGTAAGTTAAACCTTTATGGCTATGACTATTAGAGGTTCATTTATAAAGTTTGAAACCATAGGCATTACTTATTTACTTGGGTACAAAGCTTATGAGTAGCAAAACTGCAGGTTCATAAGAAATGCTCACCTGAAATTGGTATCACACATTAAAGTTCAAGACACGAGAGCACAAGCATTAGATCAAACACGTCGCGGAGACGTAGGGCGTGACTTGACACCGGTCCAAATACAAGTATGATTTTTCAGCGAAATGTATAGCTTCCGACGGGGGTATTGATGAGGTTCAAGAGGCAGAGGAGGTTGACTTAGGAGTGAGAAGGTCAAAGAGGGAGAGGAGAGTCAATCCACGATACCAAAACTGAGTCCTTGCTTCAAAGTTCTTTTAATTATTTTGGTTGTTTCTACAAATAAACTAGGTCCACTCTGTTCATAGATTGAAGGACAAGAGTAGGCACATTCACTTTCAGATTTGCTATTTGCTTCCAGCTTTGTAGGAACAATAGTTCCATTCACCTTCTATCTAAGAGAAGGTCAAGAACAATAGTTCCATTGGCTTCTTTCTAAGCTTCAGCTTCTTTCGTAAGAAGAGATTTGCTTTTTGTCCCTTTTAAATTACTCGATTTGATTGCTTCTAGAATTGATGAATGTGGTGAACCTGATGATTACACAATACTGTTTGCTTCTCGCTTATTGATTTCTCGATGATTACGCTTGTGACTTGTGGGGCATCTGTAGGCTGTGTAGCTTAATGATGAGTAAGCACAAGAGAAAGAGAACAAAAAAATAGTTTACAAATGGAAGTAGAGGGTATCTAGAATGGGGTGCAAAGATTCAGAATTGGTTAGCTCCGTTCTTTGGTGGATATAAGCAATAAATAATAGTCTATATGGCAGAAGAGGACCAAGGGTTCAAAAGATTTTAGATTAACTAACTATTGCGTGTTTGTAAAATGTATTATGGCTCAGAAGTATGAGCAGAAGAGTGACTTGGATAAGCATAAGTTTGTGAAATTATAGACTATTTCAGGACTTAAGCTGTTGGAAGTGGCCAGTTCTAGTCCAGGAAAGTGTTTAAGTTATTTGAGATTGGTTTCTTTGGAACCTAGATGGAGACGGGTTAAGCTGTTACAACTGGTCGATGAATAGGGTTATTGGATATGTTTATCTGAGATGCTCGAGCCCAGTCTTCAAAATAATGATTGTTTTATCTAACAACCTGTATCTTTGGAAGCAATTGTGCTGTTGTGCAAGGTTTTTGAGAGTTTAACATCTGGATCTTGGGGAAAAATTGATCACCGACACACAATCTGGTCTATGATAAACATATACAATTGTACTTTTAGGTTTAACATTCTCTATGTTTCTTGGTTGTAGACATTAATGTAATAGACTTCACAACGTAAGTTTCATTTCATTCTAGCTTTGTAAAATATGTCAACAATCGTTTGGATAGTCGATATGCAAAGAGAATTCTTTGTATTTCTAAGATTGTGTCAAGAACTTGATAATGAATATAATCTTACTTTTTTGGTTCTATGGTAGAAAATTCACAAGTTTTGGTTATTGTAATGAGTTTAAAATATGTCTATTCACGATGAACTATGAGTGGACAATATAATAGTTCTTTGATACTCAAATGTGAAATCTATTTGTATAACATGTTACACTTTTTAGACCGAAATTGTAATTAAAAAAGAACACTATAATAACAACAAGAAGCTAGTCAAAGAGAAGCTATTAATGATAATGAATAGAATATAAATTTTTGTTCTATAGTAGGAATTCACTAATTTTGGTTTATTGTATTGAGTTTCAAAAATCTTATGTATACACGATGTACTATGAGTGGACAATATAGTTCTTTCATACTCAAACGTGAAATCTTTTTGTTTAACATGTTACACTTTTTAGGTCAAAGTTGTGATTATAAGCGAACGCTATAACACATCTGCAATTCGCGGATGATTCCTTATATTTTTGTCAAGCAAATAGTCGGAATTGCAGAGCAATAAAGGAAGCATTTGAGGTCTATGAGTATTACTCAGGTCAGAAGATAAATACTAGCAAATCCCTTATAACTTTTGGATCAAGGGTACCAGGGCAACTACAAAATCGATTAAAAAACATCTTGCAAATACCAAACCATGGAGGCGGAGAATATCTCGGTTTGCCAGAACAATTTGGAAAAAAGAAAGGAGAAATGTTCCAATATATCATTGAACGAGTCAAAAACAGAACAGCTTCATGGAAAGGACGATACTTATCACCGGCCGGCAAGGAGATACTCATTAAATCTGTGGGACTAGCAATGCCAGTTTATTCCATGTCATGTTTTAAACTACCGATGGGGGTTTTATCTGACATTGAAAGCATATTACAAAAGTTTTGGTGGGAAAAAAGTAATCAAGACCGAGGAATTCCCTGGATTGCCTGGAAGCGATTGCAACACACAAAATCAGAAGGGGATTGGGATTTAAAGATTTAGCAAATTTTAATGACGCTTTACTTGCAAAACAAGCTTGGCGTCTTCTACAACATCCCAATTCTTTATTTGCTAAAATCTTCAAAGCCAGATATTACAAAGATGATTGCCTTTTAGATGCAAAATAAAGAGCAAATCAATCTTATGGATGGACATCAATACTTGAAGGCCTCAAAATTATAAAGTTAGGATCTAGATACAACCTTGGGGATGGGAAGAATATTCGTGTAAACCAAGACAATTTTTTCCAAGACCATACACCGAAACCGATCCATGCCAAGGATCAGAATATCTGTTTACATGTTTCGGATCTTATTGACAAACAAGGGGAACACAAACAGTGGGATACTGCGAAAATTAGGGAAGTGATTTCAGAGGAAGATCAAAATAATCTCATCAATACATATATTCCACAATCCATCCAAAAAGACAAACTAATATGGAGTTACAACAAAAATGGTGAGTATACAGTTAGATCAGGATATTGGCTTTCGATGCATAATCCAAACTATCCTAATAATCTTCCACCTATTCCTCATGGATCCCCTGAATTAAAAAGGGAAATATGGAAGCTTAATGTTATTCCCAAGCTCAAACACTTTCTTTGGAGAATTCTATCTAAATCTTTACCTTCTCTTACCCGACTTGGCACTAGAGGAATAAATATAGACCCAATTTGTCCCAGATGTTTTCAAGATGACGAAACAATTGAGCACATTCTTTTCCAATGCCCTTATGCAGAATCAGTGTGGCAAATTTCAAATGTTCCGGTTGCAATTTTTTACACAACTTTTTCGAATGCTAAAAATTTTATCAAAGTTTTGATTAATTATCAACAGTCAAATACAACTACAAATGATATGAAACTTTTACCTTTCTATTTATTATGGCACCTTTGGAAAAGTAGGAACTCTTTTGTGTTTGAAGGAATACAGGATACACCAAACACAATCCTTTTGCGTGCTCAATCCAATGTCCGAGAATGGAACTCAATCCTGAACAGCAAAGATCATAGGACTCCCCATGAAAGAAGACAAACGAATCGAACCTGGACTAAACCTATGGCGCCTTACATTAAATGTAATTATGATGCTAGTTATAAGCACACAACTAATCAGGTAAAAGGAGGATGGATTCTTCGAGATACAGATGGTGTTTCCTTAGGTTGGGGGGCATCGGTTTTAGGCTATGCATCATCTCCGCTACAAGCTGAAGCAAAGGCTCTATTATCAGCGATACAACAAACTTGGATTAGAGGACTAATGGAGGTCATATTTGAAGGAGATAATGAAACTCTCACTGCAATTCTTCTGAACAAACATCTAGACATCTCAGTGTATAACATCTCTCAAGACATTAAGGCGTGGTCATCAAAATTCAAACAGGCAAAATTTGTTTTTGCTTCTCGAGATTGTAATAATACTGCTCATTGTTTAGCAAAATTTGGTTGTATGACAAATTCTTTTTACCCAGGGTGTTTTTTTCCTCCTGTCTGGCTTTCAAATCAAATGTATAACGATTATTCTCATTCATAAATAAATATCATTTTTGCTGAAAAAAAAAAAAAAAAAAAGCGAACGCTATAATAACAACAAGAAGCTAGTCAAGCAGAAGCTATTGTGATTTTTTTACTTTAGACTTTTGTAACGCAGTAGACAAGGTTTTTTTGAAACAGGTAGTACAACACAAGTAGAGATGGATGTGACCATTAGCAGAATTTTATATTAGTCAATAACGTATTGTTTTTTAGGTTAACAAAATCCCAAAAGATAGTAATGAAAATTTGGAAACTTGTCTAAAACAAAGGAAAATATGTTGACCAGGAAATAAGGGGAAATTAATTCGATGACCAAATAAAAGAAAACTAGATTTAGACCCGCACAGAGATGTTTTCATAAGTTTTCTTTTTCTGAAAGAAATAGTTATTTTGTTGTTAGTTGAAAATTTGTTTTGTGGAATTGTTGCAAGTGTTTTTCTTACAAATAGTATGCATATTTTTAATATCATTTTGTGGAAGTATAATGATTGTAGTTTGTATTGATTGTTGCATATGGTATATAATATGCCTAATGATTTATATTTTTGATTCTTGGGTTTAGTTTTCTTTACCCATACCCATTATCATGAAAGTAAGTAGATGGATCAGTTCTTATTTATTTAAGGCTCATATTTACACTACCTTTTTATATTTAATGAGAATATTATGTTTACTGTTTTTTATTTTTTTTGTCAACCATTGGACCACAACTGGCCGGCCTATTAGCCAAATTTCTACATTCGTAGGAGCCGGGACTCGATCCCGGATGTGATGGTGCCTTCTACAAATGGACTTACCTCCTGTCACTGCACTAAGGTCACTTCACATTATGTTTACTGTTATTATTAGGCATATTATATTTAATGAAAATATTATTTATATAAGGCTCATATTTACACTACCTTTTTTACTAACACTTTAAATCTTAAAACTAACTTTTCTGTTTGCACTGCTGTTAAAGATGACAGAACAGTAATATCTGTCAACGTGAAATAGTTAAACTATGCTGGTTAGATTTAGATACTTGTTTAATTAATTAAATTTAATTTAATTATTTATTAAGATTGATAAAAAGGTTTTAAAAAAAATTATATCAAATCAAATAAAATGAAGAACCAGGAGTAAGGTTAAAATATTTGACAAATGTAAAATTGAAAATGACAACATATTTAAAAGATTCATTGTTTGCAATGAGAAGTCAATCAATTTGAATCAGAATCTAGCGTAGATACATTTATTAAAAAGATTAATAATGTGAAGAATAACATTGTAAAAGTTTTGTCTACAATGAAAATGATTACAAATTTATTTTTTCTCTTCTTATTTATTTATAAAAACTAAAACTAATTAAAATATAAATTAAACCACCATCGTTTAACGATTTCGCGTTGACGAATATTATTATTCCATTATTTTTTATGACGGTACAAACATGAAATTTAGTTTTAAGGTTTAAAGTGTTAGTAAAAGTATTTTAAAGGTTCAAAGTGTTAATTAGTAAAATTATTTTAAAGGTTTATAGTGTTAGTGAAATTCTCTTGAAGTTTAAAGTACTACTCAGTGATTGAATGTTTAAAGAAAAATACTTAGGTTCACTCCTAGGGTGAAACCCTTTGTTCATTTTTTCTATTTTCAACCAATCAAAATCTTCTATACATTATTTTATTTAAAAGATAAATCAAAATTAAATCAAAAAGAATAAAAAATTAAAGAAACAAAATTATGTATACTTTGAATTAAGAAAAGTTAAATATTGGCTTGGTTTAGATTTTACAGTTACAACAATATTATTTGTCGGTTTGAGTTTACAAATGAGATGGTTAGATTTTAGATTTTATAATTAGAACAAAATTATATGTCGGTCTGGATTTACAAATGAGATGGTTAGAGTTTAGATTTTACTATTAGAATGAAATTATATGTCAGTTTGGGTTTACAAATGAAATTATTAGGGTTGGATTTTACAATTAAAATGAAATGATGTCGGTTTAAGTTTACAAATGAGATAGTTAGAGTTTAAATTTTACTATTAGAATGAAATTACATGTCGGTTTGGGTTTACAAATGAAATAGTTAGGATTTAGATTTTACAATTAAAATGAAATTATATATCGGTTTGGGTTTATAAAAAAACATTTTGAATTTTGAATTTTATAATAATATATACAGATTTTATTTCTTTATTTTATAAAAATATATATAAATTGGTTATTAAATGTATTATGATATGTCAAATTATCATTGGATAAATTATGGGGAGGTGAACAAAGGGATTATTTGCTTAAATGTTATTTAACTACAAAATTATTTGCTTACCGTATATGAATGGAATGTGTACGTACGTACTTCTTAATTTATTATTGGAAAAGTTTATTGCGGGTTCGTCTATTTAATTAGTAATTCCATTAAGCTCTATGGTCAAATCGATTATAATTTTTCTAACAAAGTGTGTGATATGTAGATTCTCTAACATGGTGGAGTATGGTGGTTCGGCCTAAACCTGCTTATATGATAACTCCATTAATCGGTTAGTAATATCATACTTATGTTTATAGATATTTTTGACTTAAAAAATAGGATTGACTTGAACCAAAAAGTATTATTGAATGTGTGTGGTATTACAAAATTCCCAAAAATTGAAAACTCTTTACTTTTGCATTAGCATTTGGAAATTATTGAAATTAAAAACTTCAAACACAAAACAAAGTTGCAAAAGTAATAAGATAAACAGAGGAAATCATGGATAGATGGCTACAACCATCTGATATCTAGATTATTGTCATATTCAGTTTTTTCTTTTTATTCAAAAAAATCATTGTTTTGATCATTCATCCATTATTATTGTAAAGTGCTTGTAAAAAGTACAATCCCTGTAACAAATTTTAAAAACCCATAAGTACATTAATTTGAACGGATGAAAGGTTTTTGTATAAGTTCATAGATTATTATAATACCTAGTAACCATGATCTATTCTGCTTTCTCCGTTGTAATCTATAAGTTTTTGAAAACTTCTTTAAAGACTACATACAATGTACTCTTCTGTGATTTCTCATCTTTGTCAACAACAAAGATCTTTAATTATTTGTAAGAGTATACTGCCTCCAACTGTATACAGTTATTACTTGTATCTTCGAAGTTGCCTTAGGCTCCATTTTTTTTTGGAAAAATAGGTTTAGGTTTGCGGTATTCGAGATGAGTAACACCTTGATCACATATGTTGTATTTATAGTAGTAGGTCATGTTTTAAAGAATATGTCATAGTATTTAAGATTTGATCCTATCATTTATCCAAATTTGGTAAGTTGCTAAGATTTGGTGAATTAGAATATTTCAAAATCGAGAAGATTATGTTAACTATCCGAGATTTTGGTGTTAATTGTCAAATTTATTTTTTTAAATTAAACGCATCTTCATTTTTTAGAAGATATTCTAAGATTGAATTTCCACTAATCGTAACAATATGATTTTAATTGTTTCCATAATGTTAATCGTAACAATATGATTTACGGGATAGGATTTAATTATTAATTGTTTTAATGACATCAACACTAAATATGTGGGTTAATTTGTTTAGATTTAATGGCAGGTTTTAATTGCTTCCAATTTGTATGTGTTAATAATCATTAAATATTTGTTTGCTTTGAAAAACTGAAATATGTTTGGCTCCGATTTTTACTAAACTATATCTGTTTGGCTCAACATTCCTTGTTAATTGTATTTGTTTGGCTACAGGACTTATATATATCCTTATTCTGTTTTTAGTGGCATTTCATGTAATAATCTCTTAATCTATGTCTACTTATTAAAAGTGCTTCCCTTTTAATAGTATAGATGTATATAATACCAAAGAATTAAATTGAATGAGATTGTAGCCCACAAATTAATATTTCTTTGGAAATTAATTTAACATTTATGTGATGGATTCACTCCTATATATACTCCCAATGTCTAATTGTTGCATAAGTCATAAGAAAATTGAAAGAGTTGGAAAGAGAAGGATGATGGTTTGTAAGAGTTTGCTTATCGTTCTTTTAATTGTCTCTCTCTTTGGTCTTCACCAATGTAAGAATTTGTTCCGTTTTCTTTTTTAATTTTATTTTTAATTTATTTTCCTACAAACCAAAACTTATAGTTGATGCTACTCAACTCCAGGGCCGGCTCAATTATTTTTGGGACCTTGTGCTCAATTTAACTTTTTCCAGAAAATTAGGGTTATATTTGCAATATTTCAAACTTTAGGACCCTAAACCTTAAAGAAAAAATCACAAAAAATCTGGGACCTGGTGCTTTTGCACCGTCTGCACTGCCTCTAAGCCGGGCCTGCTCAACTCAAGTATATTTGTCTCATCTCACACATCTAAATTCATATTAGCATTTGTCATATGATTTGATGGATTCATATACAAAGTTCCAAACACATCCAATAAGATCATTGTTCTCCCTGAAATATCATAGCTCAGTCATACATGCATATATTATTTTTTTCACATCTATTTTGACAGTCAACATACATTTGTTGTTATTTTCGCATATACTTTATAGAAGAAAGTTATTAGTTCAAATCTAATCAAAGATGGGCTGTAATATTACACTTGATATATACTTAAATATATCACCATTACTATTGCAACATAATTATTTTGAGATAATATTTGTAGGTCAAGAGCCGGAGGATCCCGATCATCCAAAGGGAATAGAAATATGTTTCCATAAATTTATGGGAGAACCATGGACACTCGAGTATTTGTGTTGTATAAAAAAAACCTTCCATGTGCACTCCATTCATCTATCCTAAAGATTGCATTAAGTGCCCACCGCTTACAAAAGATGAAGCACCGTCTCTTCCGGTCGATGCAACATTGCCTCATATGTAAATGTTTATTGATCGATGATGTTATTTAAAAAAAATAAAATCAGTAGATAAAGTTTCGTGTATCATGCAGAATTTTAGTCTGACATTTGAAATAAATCGTTTGAGAAAAAATTTCTGTTTTTATATATTTAATGTCTGCTGAAACAAATAGATCACCAACACACTATCTGGTCTCTATCTTTGATATGCTTCACAGTCTTCTCTCATGTCGTGGATGTTTTGTTTGTTCTGGGAATGGGCTGTGATTACATGCTGTCAATGTAAGGGTGGCTGCATTTTTTCAACAGGTGCGAAGACCAATCTTTTCACGTATCACATATTTGATGTAATGCTTCTAGAGGAACAAAGTATTGCTACTGTATAAAACACAATTTTATTCTGCAAACCATGGACATTCAAGGAAGTTTTTATGTAGTATCAATAACCATGTAGTATCTTTGCATTTTTATTCACAGACTAGTATTTTTGCATTTTTACGTAGTATCAATAACCATGTTGTCTTTAGAATTAGAGGCTAAAGAATTAGCATCTTGGAGCACATGTTGTTAATAAAAGAGTGTCATGATAAGAAAGGGACGAGGATTCTACTTCTGAACAGTCCATGTAAAGGGACGAGGATTCTACTTCTGAACAGTCCATGTCATGATAACAAGTTACACTTTTTAGACCGAAATTGTAATTTAAAGCGAACACTATAATAACAACAAGAAGCTAGTCAAAGAGAAGCTATTAATGATAATGAATATAATATTAATTTTTGTTCTATAGTAGGAATTCACTAATTTTGGTTTATTGTATTGAGTTTCAAAAATCTTATGTATACACGATGTACTATGAGTGGACAATATAGTTCTTTCATACTCAAACGTGAAATCTTTTTGTTTAACATGTTACAGTTTTTAGGCCAAAGTTGTGATTATAAGCGAACGCTATAATAACAACAAAAAGCTAGTCAAGCAAAAGATATATTACACTTTTTAGGCCGAAATTGTGATTTAAAGCGAACGCTATTATAACAACAAGAACTGGTCAAGCAGAAGCTATTGTGACTTTTTTACTTCAGACTTTTGTGACGCAATAGACAAGATTTTTTTGAAACGGATAGTACAACACAAGTAGAGATGGATGTGACCACTAGCAGAATTGTATATTAGTCAATAACGTATGGTTTTTTAGGTTAACAAAATCCCAAAAGATAGTAATGAAAATTTGGAAACTTGTCTAAAACAAAGGAATATATGTTGACCAGGAAATAAGGGGACATTAATTCTATGACCTTCCTTTCTGGTTTGTTTTGCCTCCTAGGTACTCAATATGCTTGCTTTCCTGTTCAATTGGCACATTGATGAATATTGGCTGTATCTGTATTCTTGGTTTTGCCCTTGTTCTGTATGAGTCTCGATCCGGTTTTGCTGCTTCTCTGTTTTGCCTTGTTATATTCATTAAAAAAACACAAGAGGTTTCTTCTTGTGGTTTTGTTCTCATAGTTGTGATTGATGCCGAATCCCCTGTGAATTTCAGTGCTTTGGACAATCACACTGAGGTTAGACTAGTTCAGTTACTCCCTGTGTCCTCTATATGTTACAGTGAAGTATTTGTTCCTGAGATTCTTCGACCTTTTTTGTTGATACTTTAATTAAGATACCAACTTTGATCCTATTGGACAACTGGAGCTTAAGTTTTTAGCTGTTTCTTTTTTGATATATAGGTTCCATATTCTGTATCTTGACTCAGATCTTTAAATGTAGAACATTGAGAATTCATTATGCATTGGTTAAGTTTGTGACTGCTCTTATGCCAAATAACTTTACAATACCTGAATTGGTTATCTTGAGAGTGAAATCTATAATCTTTCCTTTAGAATTCTTGATTTAGGTGCACATGTAGTTCGATGTTATTAGAGTGGGAAAACTTTGATAACCTTTGAACCATTTCTTCCGACTCTTTTTCAGTTATGTTGGTTGATCATATCTTTCATTGTTTGTTTTTTTTGGTGGTGTTTTGTTTATATGCCTTTGTTTTATGGTGAATGGTCTCTTGTGATTTCTCTGGTTAAAGATTATGCCAATTATTACATCTTTCGAGGTGTTTCAATCTGATTAGAATGCGTTTTTATTTGATCAAATTAGTTACAAAAATGGAGGAGAGTACTTGCGGTCAGGTAGATGGCACAAAATACAATGTCTAAGGTAAATGCCGAACATCAAGTTTAGGAACTGATGTATGCGACGGAGAAAGGCATCATTATATTGTCTAATCGTTGTGTACATGGCTCGCCTGATTCTAATGAGTGTTTTCAGTTAGATCAGAAGATCCCAAAAGTTACATTTGTTAAGATATATTTTCTTGAGGATTTTCATATGCCCAAAAGTATCAATGTCTTAGAGAATGTTGAGTTTGAACTTACAGACCTGATAGTGATTATATAAAGACAAAGATGTGGAAACATTTATTACATACCTGCTTGTGCTACTTGCAGTCATTGCCAACAAGGGTCTTATCTATATGTATTTCTACAAATGTTTTGGTCAGTTAGAACTGACAAGTCTTCAAATTTTAGCTTAGAGACTACTAGTTCGATTAAGCCACAGTCCACCATCAATGAACGAGATGTCTGTGTAAGAGTAGGCTTCATCGTCGCTTAGTTGTCTTGCGTATGAAACTCTCCCTTCATAATTTGCTCCTCCTCCAGAGCATTTATGTTCTCCAAAGTACACCTTCCTGTGAATAATAAAACCTTTTAGGACATAATCTGAGATCTTTCAGTTACTAATTTGAGAAGAGTTAACACGCCACTTACTTGTCTCTAGTTGGATCTCTCATATCATTCCAGCCATCTGGAGAGATGATCGAAGACATGTACGTGTTGGAGAATACAACCGTAGCATAAGGTTTTCAAGCTCGTCCGAGCCATAGCTTCCCGGTTCCGTCTATCCTGCAATTGACAAAAGAAAACCCTGTCTTCTCATCTTCCAATTCCTTTCCATGAGCTGTGATACATCCGGTAGCTCTTGAAGCACTCTCTTTTGCTATCAAGTGAATCATACAATCCTGCTTACAATTTGAATGTGTTAAGTCGTATTTTGAAATGATATCATGTTTATTTTAAATATTTACCTGGTAGAGTGATCTTCCATTACCAAAGATGAAATCAATGGATCCTTGAATAAAACAGTTTTTGAAGAAATGTCTTCCTTGATTATCCAAGAGCGTGTCTTGTGCACCATAGAAGCCACAACCGTAAAACGCAGCTTGGTTCCCATCGATCCGCAATGCAACCGCCTGCGCATCTTTTATACAGGTTCTGGTTCTGGCGCGAAATTCTTTTCCCATCAAACCAAAAAGTATATATTAGCATTCATAAACGAATGAGTTTCATAAAATAATTGATTGTTGATATGGGTTCTACCTTAAAGCTGATGTTATAAGCCACAAAGTTATTTGACAATACAGCAAACGAGTAGCTATTGGCAGTGCCTCTTGAGGAACGAGCGGTGTCATTCCATTCGATTATAGTGTTTTGAAAACCACTTCCTTGCAGTACAATGTTGCTTTTCAATTTGCCAATGGTCACCTTTTCTCTGTTTTTATTTTTGCATGAAACTTACATCACAACAAGACTGATAACAAGAAGAACAATAGACTAGTTTGTATAGAATACCTGTAGACACCCGATTTGACAATGATGAGCGTCTTGTACTTGCTTGAATCAGGTACAACATCCACAGCTCCCTGGACGTTGCTGAAGTGACCTGATCCCTTCGAGTCAACAACAAGAACAAGTCCACATCATGTATCTATGAGAGAAAAGATGATCAAAAGTATTATTATCATGATAGGATCGATGAAAAACAGAGAGAAGGAGAGAGAAGAAGTTTGGTGAGAAATGAGAGAGATGGAAGGTAAGTAAAGTATTACTTTATTACTTCCATTTAGGTATGCTAATCCAAATTTGTTTTGTATAATAATCCAAATTTGTCTTCTTGTTTTTAGACGGAGTTGCATTGACATGGTTTATGCGAGAGATGAATAAAGAGAAAATTATGGATTGGAGTGTCTTTAAGCAGAGTTGTTGGCTCGATTTTCTCCGGTGAAGCATTGTTCTCCATCTGAGGTGTTTTTGCAAAAGGATTCGATGCGAGAGATTGATCAAACATACATGGAGGCTGATGGTGTTGCACAACCTAAGGTATCAAATTCAGTATTGGAACCTAGCCTTAAATTTTGCAATGAACCATTGACTGTTTTGGGGGAATGGCCATCTGAAACTGTGTGGAGAAATCGAGAATATCCACAATCTGGTTTTGACTGTGTTAAGAACAAGAAAAATGCACATAATGTGTTTGATGGATTGTTCCCTACAAGCCATAGACTTCAGAAAAAGAAGAAGCTGAGTTTGTCACCTAAGACATGGAAATTTAAGTTCAAAAACATGGTTATGTCGACCAAGGGATCAAAAATGGATCATAACATTGGTTTAGTGAGGAAGAAGAAAGATTTCAGAATCTGAGACTGAACAAGCAAGCTCACATGTCAAGGGTGATGTCTAGAATGAGGATGTTGCATGATCCAAGAGGCATGAAGCAGCTTCTCCATGGTGGTCTGAAGCCCATGTTCTCGTTTGAAAGGAAATCTGAGGGCAGTTTCCAAGCTATTGCAGCTCATGTTCTAGATTTAGTTGTTGCAGCTCATAGTGCCACTAGTAGTGATAAAACGTGGAATCTTTCAGAAACCTCTTTCTTCTTGGGAGAAACTGTTCCAAATGACGTTGTTATGAAGCGGAATGGTGAACAGAATGTACAAGATCGTTTATTAACTCATACTCAACAAATCGTGAAACAGCTTTTGCATGGTGGTACGGAGCTCTCTTTTGTTTCTCCCAAGGAATCAAAGAAAGGTTGTCGAGATATTGATGCTAAATCTATACTACATGTTAGTATTGATGAGATAGCGCTGCAGCAACTCCTTGATGTCAACGTTCCACTCATCCATCACATTTCTCTTGTAACTAAGCAAAAGGAGGTTGCAGTAGAGTTTCAGTTTCCTCATTCCAAGCTTGAGGACAAGCTAGCTCTCAGTGGGGGAAGTAATGGAGAGGCTTGTCCTGTGATAGATGTGATGGTGTCTAACTTCCAAGTAAAGCATAGGTGGAGAAATAAGGAACTGCAGCTACTGATTTTACTGTTTCAGGTTCAACATGGTTTGTTGATTCAACAATATTCTGATCCTTCACCTCCTTTATTCCATGAATGGAATCCTAGTGAGCTGTTAAAGAGCTTTTGAATAGATCTGAGACAAGATATTCACAATTCTGCAGCTAGCTTGACTCTGAATGTTATATTGGATAATCTTTTACAAGGAAGAAACAAATTTGAGATTCACCACAAGCTGGGAATTGGGTACACGGTTGTTCTTGGGATGGATACGAGACAGAAAGTTCAAGTATGGGCTCATCTATGGCTAGAAAGCCAGACCCGTTTATTGATTCATCTCCAAGAAATCTTGTTACACATTTTACTGCATCAACAACAGAAAAAGAGAAAGCTTTCTAAGACGTGGATGTTCAAATACAAAATATGACTGGGCAGCTGCAACACAACAAACTTTGCAATGCAGAGATGCCGAGGAGTGCAGTGCATTTGATTTTTCTTGCAGCATTCCCAATGCATTTGGCTCAGTACAAACCAGCAACACAACAAAAGGAGAGGACATACATGATTCAAACGCTGGTAGTTTCTTTTCTTTTAGAAGCTTGAGGACAAGCTTCTCCGAAAGGGGGAAGTATTGATACAGTTGGAGTTAGCAAGAAGAAGAAAAGAGGAAGTGAGAAGAGTAGAGCACACAGAAAGTCAACTGAAGTGTTGACTACGCTGATTTAGCAAAGGAGCGCAAAGACTCTTTCTCTTTGAAGCTCTTCTTCTTTAAAGGGAGACTCGGCTTGTACTTTGAGGATCATGCTTATTGTGGTTGAATGTTAGCGATGTGCTAAGTGAGAGAGTGATGTGCTCTCTGATGGTTAGTGCGAGAGTGATGTGCTCTCTGATGGTTAGTGCTTGTGATGTGCTAGCTTCTTCTATGGTGTGTTCTGGTTAGTTTTATCAATAAAGGAAATAGAGGTTTGTTATCACTTTGTAAGCGAAAGATTCTTTAATCAGAGTTAGCGGTATCTCGAAAATCTATCAGTTTGCTAGTTACACTACCACATTATTTTCCGGCGAAGATAAAATGGAAAGAGAATCTTATATATTATGACTTATGAGTTAACCAATTCATCAATTATCAAACCAAAACTAAATAATTGTTATAACAAAGTTCTAATTCTAAATTTCAAACTGCAGAGGCACTTACAAGAACATTTGGCTTTGCCGCTGATCAATCTCCATCTGATGTCAAGATCATCGATGGAATCTACATCAGTTCTCTCTTGCTTCATCTGTCTTAACCAAGACATAACTTTTGTAATGTAGAGTTGATCCTCATACAGTTCATGGAGCAAAACCAATATCCTTTAGGTGGTTCCTGTCTGAAAATCATGTACCAATTGGACAGATATCAATACAAAACGCAGCTAATGCTTTTAACATTGACCTGATGGTTCATCAAAACAGGTAATGCTTTTAAAAAACCTAACGGTTTTCCGAAACGAGTAATTTATGATACACCTGATTGTCTCAATACAGGTGATATGAACCTAATTTATGAACCTTTCAGGACAGAGTTATGAAACAATTTTAAGCATACAACACATTAAGAGAAAGAATTTAGTCTCAGTCAGTCAGAATGGTTAACTGCCTGCATAACACAGCCATTTGTTTCAGCTTACCAAGAGGCATACACATACTTGGAAAGGGAAATACATTCTACTATAGACCAGAGAGATATGTTGAGCCAAAGTGATAGACAAAATTATGGTTTGCTACATGATACTAACAGCGTATATTTTCTGAAGAAACAGAAAGGGACACACTTTTTAAAGCCAAGGTCATGATTGTAGTCTTTTATAAGGGGGGGGGTTGTTAAATTTTTTATGAATTAATTGTGTATTGTTTTGAATATAAGAACCCATGATCTCTTAGATAAAATTTTCTCTTCCATTGGTAGGTTCTAATTTTTGAAAATATTGTTTTTTTAAATTTAAAAATTTTAAATAGAATAGAAGTGGTATAAATGTGTAAACATTTCAGATTTTATAAAATTAGAAAATATTGCATTTTAATTAATTTTCAAACATACAAAATATAATAAAAACATTAATACATATTACAATAGAAGTGTAATTCATAAATGGTGAAAAAGATTAATTTTAATACTGAGTTTACAGCAAGCACCATCTGAGTCCTGAATTCTGTTTGGTGTAAAATGACATGGTAACCATCAAGATTGAGCAGACTCAGCATAGAGTAGAGAGAGTGAAGATTTTCAACAAGCGTGAATTAAAAAACTTCACCTTGGAAGAATTGGATTTGTGATGAATTACATTGCAAGTGATCTGATTTGCATGCCTTCCAAATGCCGCCTGGATCAGCTGTTGGAGGAGCTAAGCTCTCTTGGATCTGACAGAAAAAGTTCATACATATGTGTTTTCTGAAGCATCAAAGACTGTACAAGGATGAAGCAATGAGATAGATGAAAGACATGATTATGACCTGCCAAGAGTCATATGTTGTGTTGAGAAGAAACATTGGAGTTTTGATGTCTGAAATCAAGTTCTGAGGAAAGAAGCACTGAGGAAGAAAGAAAGGGCAGAAAGGATAATGTCAAAAGATTCTCTCAACCCTTGTCTATTGGAAAACTTTGCTAATGAAATAGTGATATTAATAGAGTGAAATAGATATACCGAAGTAGGATCCAAATGGTTTGTACAAGTACTTGACAAGTCCTTTTGGAGGTTCTATAAATTAACAGAGACATGGATATAAGAGTTACAGTAAGCTTAAGATAAAGTAAGTTGTAAGCACTTTAGTCATGGCCATTTCATCAATTTTTGAATCTGAAATTACATGAACTGTAACAACACCTTCGAACATATTCCTAAGCGAGTGGCCCCCAGAGACATCCACTCTGTAATTTCCATTAAAACATTTCATCAAGTTTGGAATACTTCTCTAAAGAAAAAATACTACTCCTAAAAGAAAAGCTAAGTTGAAGAGATATACGCATCCAGAAACATTCCAGCGTCACTTAAGCATTTCACTTTCGTGGAACTAGGTACATTAAACATATAGAGCCTTCCTCACATCCATAACCCGAGTTCATCACAACACACATATAGATATGATTTACCTGAAATAAGCTGAGACGTCTTCATCAGTGAAGGAGCTTTCTGATGGAAATGTCAAGTAAATCTGTGAATAGACTGCATCCTCTCTTTCATAGCGGCTTGGACTATAAGAGTAACCACCTTCTTCTCCAAATTGTTCTGATCCTTGTCTGCAAGAAACAAACAATCACCATTAGCAAAACCAATCCCCAGGAGCTCAATATATCTTTATACAAAACCAAGACAACAAAGTCTTTACAACAATCACCTACTTGTTTTGTAAAGTCTCAACCTACCAATAATCTTGCTCTTACACTGCTAACCAAACATATACAGAGATTAAAGATTTGTCACTACCAATATAAAAAAAAATGGATCATACCGGATAACATGGACACCAAAATCCCTAATTTTCCAACTAACATCAAATAACCCTAATTTGCGATCCAAAATCTAAGAACCCTAATCATAAAACAAATTGTACTAAATCTAAGAAACGTACCATGTGATTCCAATTGCTTCAATCTCTTCCAATTTATTCGACTCCACAATACGAACCGCATCCATCTCCAACTGAAACTCGATTTCTTTCTTTCGCGATTGGCTTCTAAATCGCATTCGCGACTAATAGCCTTCTCTCCATTCCCATCGAATCCAAACCCTTCCTCTGAAGCAATTGGTCCTTCGATTCCAAACCTTCAATCTTCTGATTCCAATTTGTTTTCTTGTTTCGGAGAATCGCGAGAGAAAGAAAGAGAGAGGAAAAATAATAAAATCAACCACCCCAATTTTTTTTTTTTTTTTTCATTTTGTATTTTCTGTTCGCCCAACAGACAGCTAAAAATTGTAAAATCAATCGGCGGTTCGTGGTTTGACGGAAGGTTCGTGTGTCGCCCCGGCTAAAAATTGTGAATATATGGGCCTCAGTCATATCCTCTAGGCCCAATATGAAAGTCTTCGAACATTACAGATGTGCCATGATAAATTTACAAATGGTTTACTTAAAAAATATGTAAGATACCAAATCAACATAATTTTTTTTTCTTATTTTTAGGTAAATATTCGTAAATAAACATTACAATATGTATCTACAAACAAAAAAAAAACAAATAAGACGGATTGTTTTCTTAAATATTAGAAAAAATTTCATCAATATAACAAAAAATTAAAACACTAAAATCGTTATCTTAGTAAAATTGTTTTGTCGATATCCCCTATATATTAATAGACAAGCACACTTTTGAAAAAGCTGATGTGTCGTCGTTAGAGAACTCAAGACACCAATGAATTTATTAACCTCATTTTTATGGATATTTACACATAATTGCTTTTGAATGATTAAGGAATATTCCTTTACAATTAATTATTCAAACATTTCAAATTTAAAATCTATTTTAATCATTTTATAACATATTTCATTATTAAAAACAGAAAATATAAAATCATTAGATCTAAAACCTTTTCAAAACCGGAAATTATTCACGTATTAAAAAAATTGATTACTATTCACATATTTAAAATTTCCAAAATAAAAATTATCACAATAATCATTATTATAGAGAATTGAATTATTTAATAATTAATACCATTTATATAATATTTCAAGAGTGAAACATATTTTTACATAAAATAAAAATTAAAATTAAAAAATAAAAAAATTTGGCATAGATTAACAAAAGAGTGGGTTATACATATATTTAGTTAATACATAATAGTTTAATCTAAAATTATTTTCATGGGTTATAGATATATATATTTTAAGTTAGTTCATAGAAAATATATTTGCACATAACTCTAATTCTATCTGTATATATTTATTCCGTATGTGCGAGTTGATACTTAGTAAATTTTTAAAACCAATTAACCCGCACATATTAGCAGACAATAAGGATGATTGTTCCTTGTGTTACTCAGTGTCTCTGCATTTTGCAAGCGTCAACACATTTAACTTATATAAGTCAATATATTGACCAAAGAAATCAAGTTTCTTTACAAAATACCCAAAAAAGGGAAAGAAAATATATATTGACCAAAAGAAATAAAGGAAATGAATGAGAAAAGGTAAAAGTCAATCATTTTCTTTGGAAAGTAAAATTAACATTTATGGGAAGGATTCTCTCCTATATATTATTCATGTACAGTAAACATTCAAGTCTAGTTGTCGCGCATGTCATATAAGAAAATAGATATGAGTTCGAAAAAAAAAAGATAAGAATGATGGCTTTTTCCAAGAGTTTGGTTATAGTTCTCGTAATTGTCTCTCTCTTTGGCCTTCACCAATGTAAGAATTTGTTCAAGCTTTTTTCTGTTTTATTTTTATTTTCCCACAAACCAAAATTAACATTAAGATATGCAAGGTTTAAGAATCTTTGCATTGTGTTCTTTAAGGATTGTATTTTTTTGTTTTGTTTTGTTTTGTTTCTGTTAACTGTTAAGTCCCTTAAGTGTACACTGACATTAGGATTAGTCCATACAAATTCAATCTGTTGCTGTTACATGGTTAAGAATAATTACTTGTTTTCGGTGTGACGGTTAATAATAATTACTAGCTACATGGTTAACGTTTGATTTTATGAGCTAATAATGAAAGTGTTGTTTGGTGCATAATATTTGCAGGTCAAGAAGATTATGATTATGAACATCCAAAGGGAATAGAAAGATGTTTTACGCGATTTGAGGGAAAACCATATAGATTGGAGGATTTGTGTTGTGTCGAAGCTCCTTGGATTTGCTTCCCTAAATACCTTAGGAAAGAATGCATCAAGAGGTGCCCGCCTCTTCGAGAAGGTGTACCTCAGCCTCCACCGATGCGAAAAGGAGCAGCGCCATCTCCATTCCCCATGTAATCTCGTTTTTAATTAGTTTATTCTTCTAATAAAAAAAACTATATATCTATGTATCAGTGACATTTCCTTGTGAAAAGTGTGAAAACTATATATATATTTGGTTTTAACTTTAGAGTATAAAATAATTTTGTTAGTTATTTTAGTTCTGAAAAGTGTGACAAAAAATTGAAAACAAATATTAATCTACCGCGCTACCTTTTTATATATCAAATTGATATTGGTCATATAACGTCAGGGCTCTTCATTTGTGGTTGTTTTTAATTTTTGGGTTTGCCTTTCTCTGGCTTTCTTAAGGTGGGTGATTTGTGAAAGCCTCTTATGAATCTACGTATTTCTTAGATTATATAGCATATTCTTTATTTTAACATGTTTCACCATTTGTTTGTGATGTCATGACTATAATTTCCTTTTCATTCGATGAAATTAATTTGCATCTGGATACTTACAGCTAGTCAGTTACCAGATTTCCTCTATTTTTCTTAACTTCACAAATCACTTAGAAATTTTATTTAAAAACGAGAGCTAATTAAACACATGGTTATTCATTTTGATGGATATGTCTGAAGATGTTATGATTGAATGATATCTAGTTGAACACCTCGCCGTCAAGTTACATAAATATATTATCTTCATCACAACTCAGATCTCAATGTGACAATCAGACTATTTGTATCTAGCTCTCTATATCTTAATGGTTTTTTTCCCTATGCATCTTTTATAAACGTTAGTAAAACCCAATAAGATCGTCTCTAATGTCCTTAGATGTAAGGTCAGAGAGTTTGTTGGTGTGATCATTAAGCCATTGATCACCATTTATAAAAGAAAGATCTATGAAAGAAGATGCTTCAGAGTCTGTGAGTTGTTTCCCAAACGAAACCCTCTCTTTGTAATTTGCTCCGGGTCCATAGCACTTATGCTCACCAAAAGTCACTGTCCTGAAAAATAAATTCATTTAAGATACACTTAATATTCTTTTTGTATTAAGTTTGAAATATGTGTGTATGTAAAAGACAAAACCTACTTTTGTTTGGCTGGGTCGCCCCAGTCATTCCATCCTTCTCGAGTGATGATTCCAGACATGTAAGTATTTGAGAACACGACGGTAGCGTAGGCTCCCCAAGCTCGTCCAAGCAACACTTCCCCACTTCCATCTATCTTACAATTCACAAAAGAGAATCCTGATTCTTCATCTTTTGATTGTCTTCCCTGAGCCGTGATTGATCCGGTAACTCCAGCAGATGCATTCCCCTTTGCTATTGAATTAATCGTACAATCCTGCTTGCATGCGGTTTTAGAGTATTATAGTCACGTTTTGAAAATGTCATGAATGTTTTTTTTAATTGTAACCTGGTAAAGTGATCTTCCATTTCCAAATATGAAATCTATGGAGCCTTGAATGAAACAATCTTTGAAGAAGTGTCTTCCCTTATCATCTAGAAGCGTGTCTTGAGCCCCGTAGAAACCACACCCATAAAAGGCAGCTTGGTCCCCTTCAATCCTTAGAGCTACCGCTTGTCCATCAGCTTCACCAGGATCCGGTTCTGGCGCAATATTCTTCCTCCATTTAAAACATACACACATGAGAACTCATATCGCCAAATATGTTAGATAATTAGGTTTTGTTGTTGTGATCTCGATGTCCTTCTTACTTTGAAACTGATGTTGTAAGCTGTGAAGTTAGCTGCAAACACTACAAAGGAGAAGCTATCAGCAGTGCTTCCTGCCGATTTTGCTGTGTCGTTCCATTCTATGGATGTGTTTTGATATCCTCTTCCTTGAAGAACAATATTTGTCTTGTTTTCATTAACCGTAACTTTTTCCCTGCTTGCTTACATCGAACGTTAACTCAAACGTTACTAAATATATATCATATTACATAGATCATATATAATATATATATATATATATGGAAGAATTATTGATCAATAGAGAGAGGAGAAAAAGAAAAGAGGTTGGAGTTGAAGATAGGACCTATAAGAACCCAAATTGACGATGATGAGAGTCTTGGAAGGGCTTAAATCAGGGACAGCATCAATGGCACTTTGAACATTGCTGAAGTTACCACACCCATGCAAATCAACAATCAACACAAGAGAAGTCTTGTATTGGTTTGTAAGCCTTGAAGTCCATTTCTCACAACGTTTTATTGGCTCATGGTAGTCGTGTCTGTATCCAAAGAATGTTGAATGTATTGTTAATGCTCCGAGTTGGGAATTGGTTATGATAGTTGTAGCAATAGAAGATAGAGAGAAAGGCAATGGGATTGCGTAGAGAGCAAGAATGAAAAAGGCTATTAGGGTGGTTAAAACCGGTTTAATGGGCATGGTTAAGAGAACCGGGTTTATTGTGTCTCTACTCAACTAATTAAAAGTAAAAAGGGGGCAAAATGTTGTTTGGTATATATATAGAGATGTGTAGAGATGTGTGAGGAAGAGTGGCGTGGGAGTAAAGTGAAGGATATGGGCTTCGAAGACATTGTGATACTTTTTTCTTTGTAAATTAGATACGTTTGGTGATTCAACATTTCTTTTTTAATATCAAACATCCAATGGCATTTCTGAATTACAATTTTATCTATTTTCATCTTTTTTTGTTAAAGGATTTATTTTATTATTTTCATACTACTAATTAACTATATATTTTAAGGAAAACAAAATCTTTAAATTTTGATGTAGATGAAATATGAAAATTATGTTGCATAAATCTTCATCTATTCTGAAATATTGTCGTCAAACTATCAGAAGAAAATGTTAACAATGATAAAATAAGTTTTTTCAGAGGCATTTTCAATCAGTTAGAGAGAGACTCAATAATGGAATAAGATGATCAACAAATTTTTACAAATATCAGAGTGTTCTTTTTTCTTCTTGGTTTTATGGGTTCATCAAGAGGATCGAAATATTTAGGGAAAAAATCGAAATCTTCCCTAAGTTTCAATTGAAATTTTTTTTTAGAAATAGAGAAAGATAACTAGTTTTCTTTTTTTTTCTAGATACAAGTACAATTGCAAAGTTTGTTTTGCAAGACTTTTAAAGCTCATAATATGAAACTTTTCATAGAGACATATTTTAATTTTTTTGTTTAATAGTACGAAAATAGTAGGTAACACGGCTATCTATCTAAAATGGGAAAACTTAAAATTATAATGAAATCTAGCCAAAAATATACTATAAAACTCATGTAACGGTTTACAAGTTTTTTAAGTTTTATCTAGAAATTAAATGATTCTAAAGGAGTAGTTGTTGGGATTATAAGAAATAATTTTTAACTCATCCGACAGCCAAGCGAGTTGGGGGTACACGCCAAGATGGTGGCTAATGATGCTTAATAAAACCATTACGAAAGCAACTTACTATATTTTTATAGTTTTGCTTTGAATCATAAAATTGTTAGTGTTTTCGTTGTTGGAGGAATTTGTTTTTATAATAGTTTTGGTGGAATTTTGATAAAAAATGATATCATACGAGCAAAATTTGATATAATCCAAACATAAACAGTTTAAATAAAAAATATTTGGGAACAAAAGAGCTAAAATGTAACAAGATAGAGCTTGCAACTACACAAAATATTTACACAAGTCTATTGTAAGACCTCCTTTAAATCCTAAGCCCTTCACTCTTTAACCAAAATACATACATGACTTGCTTTACCTCAGCACATAGGATGAACATACAACTCATTGGGTTGTCGCACTGTATAAATTAGCAACATAAATAGCCAAATCAATGCCCCCGTAGTCTAATCCTTGCATAGTCTTCCTAAACAAAACATGCACTTGTGATTGTTATTGATAGCATTTGAAAGTGTTATAAGGATCAAAGTAAGGCCTTGATTGGTAGTGTATATAAGTGAGCATATAGATTTTAGAAAGCCAATCACGTTTTATTTAGAAAGCATAAAGAGAGCATAAAAGGCTTTTAAATGCTCTACAGCCCAATGCTCCTAAATGAAGCATTTCCCAAGCATAATGGTTTAAAGTTATTAAAATACAATTTTACCCTCATTAATCACCTAAAGTTTACTATATTTGTATATTTAAAATATCTAATTTTGTAATTTTATGTCTTAGTGCTAACAGCTGTACCAATCACATATCATTGTTAATAAATAATAGCATACAGCTTATGCAGCATACTGCTCATGCTGCATAATGCTAATGTTTCACTAACCGTTGTTCCAATCAAGGCCTAAGGCTACTTACATCAGGCATTGAGAAAATTCCTCACCCATAAACCATTCTCGGAACTTATGGAGGGAAAATTACATATATTCATAAAATTTCTTTTAAAATTGCACAATAAATTTTCCAGAAGAGGGTACTTATTATATATGGTTATGTCTTACTTTTGGTTCAACTTGTAGGCATAGAAACAGATATATATATGTGCATACTAACCAAACCAAGATGATAATATATACACATGATTCAAGTTTTAAGTTACTATACTACCATGCAACCGTCGTTGGCGTATTGACGTGTAATATGTAGTACTAGTTTACCCTGCCCCATAACTTGCCGGCCAAGATTCAATGGAAAGAGAATCAGCCATGACCTAAACCAAATTGTCCTTTGCCTAACAGTACTAATTATATAATTGAAACAAAATAGTTGATATCACATAAAGTTCTAAATCTCAATTTCGAACTGCAGAGGCACTTACATGGAAAAATGGCTAGTGCCTGAGACAGTAACATGCAGCTTTCAGGAGAAGTAACTCTGCCGCTGATCAGTCTCCATCTGATTTCAATATCACTGATGGAATCTACATTAGTTCTCTCTCGATCTCTTCATCTGGATTATTCCCAAAGAAGAATCTGAAAGCTTCTCCGCACAATTAAGAAGTAAAGTAACCTTTGTAATGTGAAGCAAACCAATTTCCTTAAGGTAATCCCTGTCAGAAAATCATATACAAATTGGACAGACATAGATACAAAACGTAGCTACCACATCAAAACCTTTGATTTAAAGACACTTCAACATAGACCTGATGGTCCATTAAAACAGGCAATACTATTTAAGAGACCTAGCGGTTTTCTCAAACAAGAAAAATTAAGATACTTTTGATTGTCTCAGTACAGGTGAACCTTTCAGGACAGAGTTGTAAAAGCAATATTAAGCAAAAACCACAATGACACATAAAGAGGAAGGATTAAGTCTCAGTCAGAATGGTGATGGATTTTTATCTAATGGAAAAATATGGGAAAAGAGTAAAATAGAAAAGAAAAGTTACTAAAGAAAAAAATATGTACTCAACTAACATTTTAGAGTTTTTTTTGTTTCTGGAAAAAAAAAATTATGTGACTATTTTATGACTTTACTAATTCGTTACCATGTATAGTTTGATACTGATACGCGTATCCCAAATTGTATGATATTAAAGGATTCCTACATAGCCTTGTACTGTTTAATTCTTTATTTTTAATTAATGCACCAATTTAAGGATCAATTATAATTAATGATGGATTCTGTCCTTAAGAATTTCCAATATATATATGTATCTGCAACTCCAAGCGTCAACAACATTTATTTGATAGAACTAGAGAAAATCAAATAAAGATGGGTCGTAATAGTTTGGTTATCATTCTCATTATCGTCTCTCTTTTCGGACTCCACCAATGTAAGAAGTGATTCAAATCCTTTTTTCTTCAAACCCCATGAATTCAATTCATTGTTGCCACATGATAAAACTTTTGACCTAATGCTTGTAGGTCAAGAAGAAGATCCCGATCATCCAAAGGGAATAGAGAGATGCTTTCAACACTTTATGGGAGAGCCATGGCAACTCGAGTTTTTGTGTTGCATCGAAGATATTACCGTTTGCTTCCCTTTCACCGAACCAGAAAATTGCCTCAAGCAATGTCCGCCGCTACGAAAAGGTGAAGCACCGTCTCCTTCACCTGGTGCAACACTGCCCCCTCTATGAATGATTAAGCTCCCTAGCCTTTTTATATTATGTACTCTCCTGACCCACATGAGAGGTCTATTACAATGTCATCAATAAGTCATTAATGCCAAACTCAGTTTTGCTTGCTTCTCTGTTCTGTTCTATGTTCTGTTTTCTTATTGATTCCCAGTTTGGTTTTCTTCTGATATGATTCGTTTCCGGGAGTTTCGGTTAATATTGATGATGTTATACAACATGTACGATGAGAACGATGAGGTCATGAGCAACGAAAACATAGGAGAGTTCTGAATGAGGATCACACCGAGACTGAGGTGAAGCTAAAGCGTGTTGTAGAAGTAAGTTAAGAAAAGGCTGATTGACAGTCATGAGAATGGACGTGAGAGTACATTTTGGTCATGTAGAGATGATGCAATGCGTAAGGAAAACAATGAACATCAAGATTAAAAACTGGTGTATATGCAACAGAGAAAAAATGATGGAAACACAATGCATGCAATAGATATAAGGCATCGTTGCTTAAATGTTGCATACAATTGAGTGTTTTCAGTTGGATCAGAAGTTCACATGGCTTACAGTTGACTAGAAATATCTCCTTTAGGCTATCTTTTTGGCAAATCATATCTTAAATCCAAACTCTTGGTATTCTGACTCTTCTCTGGTATTTGCATGAGTGGAGATGAGACCATCGAGCCACTTTCCACAAGAAACTACACTTTAATGTAAAGGTTCTGTTTTCACTTTTCAGACTGCAAGTCTATGTGCAGAGCGTCGATGAAAAACATAGATGAACGAGCTTCAAGGAGAGAAGTTTGATAGAGAGTTACTTACAAGTTACAACTGGAAGCAACCTCCTCCAATCCTCGTGTGCATTTGTTCAGGGCCTCACTCGCTCATGCTTTCTTTATTTGATTTAGTGATGATATGGATAGAAATCATGTCTTTATGAACAGATCACACGCACATGGGTACTTTGGTTGACAAGAATGGGCAATTGGAGAACTTTGGTAATTTTAAGTACATAAGAATGCATAAGAACTTTGATAGACAAGAATGTGTTATAGCATGCATTGATGGTTAGTTAAGTACACAAAAATGCACTGCTTTGTCTCTATATCATCTCTTACTTTGGGTTGTAACTGATTGTACACATGTTTGCTGTCTATGCTCATTGTTATATTCCAATTCCAAGAAATGGAACGTCCACTGATGCATATGATTCCCTCAATGACCATTTCGTTGTAGAAATACAAAGATATATGTGGATGTGGAACGGTCCTGATCTAATTAACGCACGTTAGAAATGACTATGAACCAAGATAAAACCAACATGAGGAATATAATAATTAGATGCCCTGCTTAATATCATTTCCAAACAAGCTACTGATCCTTCATGTCTTAATTTTAATCTAAGAACAACATTTATATGAAATAAACGGATCCCTTCATGCGTGAATTAGCAACAGAAACTGGTCTATGCATATATGCATTAGAATCCTTACATACTATCAGTACGAACTGACAAGATCTTCTTCAAGTTCTTCATTGTTAAGCTCCACTGGTGTAGTTCCATTAAGCCACTGATCTCCATCAATGTAAGATATGTCGATGAATGGAGAGGCTTCTGAATCTGTTAGTTGTTTCCCATATGAAACTCTTTCCTTGTAATAAGCTCCTTCTCCATAGCATCTATACTCACCAAAAGTCACAGTCCTGGAAAAAGAAGAGAGGAAACGATAAGGAAAAATCAAAAGCAGAGGAAAGATGTTTCGGAAGACATTCTTTGACAGTGGAACCTGAGGAAGAAGAAGGCATATTTCATTCAAGGAGGTCTTGTTCTAGCGTGTAATAGCCTTGACTTACAAGTGCAGCATGATAAATTTTCACATTTCTCCACAATTACCATAGTCATTGAAATCATTTATGCAAATGTATTTCACACAAGAAAATAGAAGCAAACTAGAATAGCAATCCAAGAACTTAATCCCCAAAAAAACAAACAAAAGAATCCTACGAGATATTTGTGTAGCAGCAAGCAGCAACCAAGGTAAACTAGATTGTAATAGCACAGCAACTTACTTGTCTCTGGTATGATTTCCAAAGTCATTCCATCCATCAGGAGAGATGACTTTGGACATGGAAGTCTTAGAGAAGACAACAGTGGCATAGGCTCTCCATGCCCTCCCTAGCCACACCTTGCCACTTCCATCAATCTTGCAGTTCACAAAAGAAAAGCCTGTTCGTTGATCTTTTGATTCCCTTCCATGAGCTGTAATCATCCCGCTAACCCCTGAGGTGGTCTCTTTTGCAATGGATCTGATCACACATTCCTCGTACAATGATAGCCCATTGCCAAAGATGAAATCGGTTGAGCCTTGGATGAAGCATTGTTTGAAGTAATGTTTGCCGTTGTTATCTAGGAGCGTGTCTTGAGCACTGTAGAATCCACAACCGTAGAACGCTGCTTGATCTCCTTCAATCCATAGAGCTACAGCCTGTGCACCTACAACACCCGGTTCTGGCTCTGGAGCGAAATTCTTGCTCCCATCAAATAACAAACGAATCAGGTTATTAAGACAATGTTACAAGAAAATATATGAGAATACATAACACTATACACGAATTAGGTTCTTAAGACAATGGTCCTTATAGAAACAGAGGAAGACATAACAAAGATGAAGAAGTTAACAGAGAACGATTACAAAGCTTAACATGCTAAGAGCCATTAATTACAAAGTTCTGTGAGATATCTCTCGATCACTAAAGTTAACTACTTGATTGAATACCTAAACATGTGGGATAATATACGCTAAGAAAACTTGTAAGTTTACCAATAGTTATATATGAGATATGAGAACCCATAACAGTACAGACGAATTAGGCTCTTATGACAATATGGTTATATAACGTACATGATATTTACGAACTCATAACAGATACAAAACTAGGTTCTTAAGACAATGGTCCTTATAGAAACAGAGGAAGAATATAACAAAGATGAAGAAGTTAACAGAGAACGATTACAAATCTTAACATGCTAAGAGCCATTAATTACAAAGTTATGTGATATATAAAAGAACTCATAACAGATAAAAAAAAACTAGGTTCTATAAATGAGATCTTGATAGTTTACCTTGAAACTTATATTATAAGCCACAAAATTATCTGCAAAGATAGCAAAAGTGTAGCTATTTCCCGTGCCTCCTGATGAGTGAGCAGTATCATTCCATTCAATGATTGTTCTTTCATATCCTCTCCCTTGCATCAAAATGTTTGCCTTCTTTTTACTAACTTGAACTTTTTCTCTGTTTTTTCATGAAAACATACATCATTAGAACAGAGAACATGCATAAAGAACTTAAAGAACATAGGTTTTAAGGTTGAGTAACAACCTGTAAACTCCTGAGTTGATGATAATGAGGGTCCTTGAAAGGCTTGAATCAGGTACAGCATCAATAGCCTTCTGGACTTTGGTGAAGTTACCAAGACCATTCAAATCAACAATGAACACAAGAGAATGGAGGCATCCTTCGGTGGTGTTTGTTGTTGTAGGAAGAGAAGATTCAGATGGAGACACGGAGAGAGAGATTGTGGTGAGAAGAACAATGAGAATTGTTATCATTTTCATGTTTGACAGTGATGATTCAGAGAGATTAGCCGGTTCAAAAGAGAAGTGTGTAGCTGTGAGGAAGAAGTTTGAGAGTTAAATGCTTTTTCTTCTTATGCTGTAAATGTAATTTACTTATGTATCATTTATTTCTCGTATCACTTAAGTTATGTGAGAACTCTCTCAATTCACTTAAGTTAACTACTTGATTGAATACCTAAACATGTAGGATAATATACGCTAAGACAACTTGTAAGTTTAACATTACAGACGAATTAGGTTCTTAAGACAATGGTTATATAATATGATATTTACGAACTCATAACAGATACAAAACTAGGTTCTTAAGACAATGGTCCTTATAGAAACAGAGGAAGATATAACAAATATGAAGAAGTTAACAGAGAACGATTACAAAGTTTAACATGCTAAGAGCCATTAATTACAAAGTTATGTGAGATATATCTCAATCACTAAAGTTAACTACTTGATTGAATACCTAAACATAATATGTGGGATAATACACGCTAAGAAAAGTTGTAAGTTTCTCAATAGTTATATAAACAATATCTATACACGAGAACCCATAACATTACAGACGAATTAGGTTCTTATAACAATATGGTTATATAACGTACATGATATTTACGAACTCATAACAGATACAAAACTAGGTTCTTAAGACAATGGTGATAAGTTTCCCATGAGTTAACTATACGAATTAGGTTATCACGTAATATATAAAAGAACTCATAACAGATAAAAAAAAACTAGGTTCTATAAGTGAGATCTTGATAGTTTACCTTGAAGCTTATATTATAGAAGTAATTACTCAAATGTTATCCAAAAGTTGGTTTATTACTCATATCTATAACTCTTTTGAAAATTACTAGAATGTTTAGTGACCTGGGTGTAATTACAATTTACTCCTTGAGTTTTAATTCTCGAATTTGAGTAAAAACTTAAAAAAAAATACACATCAGCAAATTAAAATACACATCAAATATGAATTAACACATCATTAAGCAGTTTTTTTAGATCCACAGTTTTGTTTTCTCTCGTTTATATCAAAGAGAGGGAAAGTGAATAGTTTTAACTATTCACAAAGCGCGAGAAAAAAAAAATTATCGAAACTCTCGTCTCTCCTCGCCGGCGATACTATCATTGTCCACTCTCTTGCCGTCAATCTCCCGCTCATCTCTCGCCGTCATCTCTCACCGTCTTTCTTCGTCGTCGCACTCTCTTTCTTCAATTGGCTCTCTCTCTCTCTCGTCTTCTTCGTCTTCTTCGTCTTCGTCTATCCGGTATGTGTCGACTGTTTAATTTCGAGTTTTCTGGCTAAATGTGGGTTTTTTCGATGATTTACGGCTGATTGTCGCCGTTGTTAATGACGGCTGATTTGTTAGATTTATTCGATTCGATGGCTGATTTACTTTTTGTTTTATGTTGCGGCTCAGTTATTTTAGGGTTTACGGCTGATTTGTTAGATCTATTCGATTCGATGGCTGATTTACTTTTTGTTTTATGTTGCGGCTCAGTTATTTTAGGGTTTATGGCTGATTTGTTAGATTTATTCGATTCGATGGCTGATTTACTGTTTGTTTTATTTTGCGGACGGATGAGTTGTGACTGATATATTTTGTGCTTTAGATCTGAGTTATGTGTTTGTGGCTGAGTTATGTTATGCTTTATGTATGAGTTTGTTTTATGTTATGGGTGATTTATGTTATGATTTACTTATGAACTATAACAGATGTCGATGGTGATTATTTCTTCCGAAGAACAAGCAAGGGATTACCCCCAAGACTATACGCTAAAATAGAGTCTAGAGATATAAACACCAATTTCAGGATGAAAGAATTCCCTCAGATTAGGGAATCAATAGGACTGGATGCATGGGATGAAACGAAGAAAGTACCAATTGGAATAATCTCTAAGCTAGTTGATAGCCAATTCGTCTGGTCTGGTAAGGTTGTTCATTTCCTACTATGTAACCAGTTAAGGGTACATAAGAAGGAGCTTTGGTTTGTGGTCGGCGGTCAACCTATCAGGTTTGGGTTGAATGAATTTCATTATCTGACGGGGTTAAACATAGACCCAATGCCTACTGAACAGTTTGAACTTGAAGAGGAACACAAAAAGTTCTTCCGACTTTTGAAAGTGCCTGGTGGGGCAGGTCCAACGCTACTTGAACTCAGGGAAGCATTAAAAGTGTGCCGGGGATGGGTTAACCTTGATCATCGTAAATGGCTGGGGCTGTTGCTTCTTCAACACATTGGACTTTATGGTTTGCATCATAACTCTAGAATTCCATATGAAAGTGCCAAAAGAGTTTTTGATGATGAAGCAATGAAGACGTATCCGTGGGGTCGGTCAGCATTTGAAGCTCTTGTTGATTCCATAAAGATGCTGAACCCTACGGGAAAGTCGTACACCCTCAGTGGGTTTACACCCGTGTTACAGGCTTGGGCGTATGAGTCCATCAAATTCTTTGGAGAACGGTTTGGGAATGCATCAGCTAATGATGGTGGCATACCGATGCTTCAATGGGGTGGAAACCGTACACGTTCATCGCTGGAAACCGCAATAGCTGAAGAGATCAAAGTGCTTGGTGAGGTAAGGTTTATAACTGGTTGAGTGATTGTTTAGTAATGGATGAGTATGATTAGTTATGGCTGAGTTATTGTTTAGTAACGGCTGAGTTATGTTTTAGTAATAACTGATTTATGGTTTAGTGTTGGCTGAGTTATGTTTTAGTAATGACTGATTTATGCTTTAGTCTTGTCTGAGTTAAAACATACTGATGGGTTTCATAATCTCTTATGTTACAGCTGCGTGTGATTAATATGGTTATGAAGGAAAATGGCTGCGAGCTATTTCATTCGTGGCCAGACGAAGAAGACGACCCAGCAATCGATCGCCTGATCGAAGACATACATCTGAATACGTTTGTTAAAGGTTTTTGGATGTTAAGGGGAGTGATAAGAAGAAAAAGAAAAAGAAAGCTGAAGCAGTTGTTGAGTCTGAATCTCCTCCCGCAAAGAAGCGGAAAGTTCAGAAGATGAAAGTTTCCAACAGTCAGGAAACTAGTGAAGGAGTTGCACAGGAGAGGAAGAAGAAAGGAAAAAGGTAAGTGAGGAGGAAGATGTTGGGAAAGATGTTGGGGCAGATGATCTCTACGAATTGATCTCTAAGTTATACACAAGGTTTGACGCCGTTGATAGGAACATTGAAAATGTATCGGCGAATCTGGAGAAGAAGATGGATGAAAGGATTGAATCCAGGCTTGGATCTTTTGAGACGGAGCTCAAACATATGAAAGAGCTCGTGCTTCCAAAGAGCACGACTGACCAGACTTTAAAAATGGGACAGGAACTAAATAACCTGGGACATGGACAGGAACTTCAGACATCAAAAGGTCCACCAAAAGTTTCGGTAATGTCTGGTTTATCTTTGTTTTATGGCTGATGTTTCAGAATGTTTAGGCTGAGTTATTATAATTTTAATTGTCTTCGCTATGATATACAGGGAAAGGACTCTTTGACTTCTCCTAAGAAGTCTCCAGCTGCTAAGAAACCAGCTGATATGAAAACAGGGCCTTCCACGAGGAGAAATGCCAAAGAGTTAGAGGCGTCAGAGAAGGCCAAAGAGTTAGAGGCGGGAGAGAAGGTAATGTCTGGTTTATCTTTGTTTTATGGCTGATGTTTCAGAATGTTTAGGCTGAGTTATTATAATTTTAATTGTCTTCGCTATGATATACAGGAAAAGAACTCTTTGACTTCTCCTAAGAAGTCTCCAGCTGCTAAGAAACCAGCTGATACGAAAACAGGGCCTTCCACGAGGAGAAATGCCAAAGAGTTAGAGGCGTCAGAGAAGGCCAAAGAGTTAGAGGCGGGAGAGAAGGTAATGTCTGGTTTATCTTTGTTTTATGGCTGATTTTTCAGAATGTTTAGGCTAAGTTATTATAATGTCTGATTTATCTTTTTTTTGACTGATTTTTCAGAATATTTAGGCTGAGTTATTATAATTTTAATATACAGGAAAAGAACTATTTGACTTCTCCATATGCTAAGAAGTCTGCAGCTACTAAGAGACCAGCTGATACGAAAACACGGCCTTCCACGAGGAGAAATGTTAAAGAGTTAGAGGCGGCAGAGGCCAAAGAGTTAGAGGCGGCAGAGAAGGCCAAAGAAGTAGCTGCGTTAACGAAGCCCAAAGAAGTAGCTGCGGCAAAGCAGGCTAAAGAAGTAGCTGCGGCAAAGCAGGCTAAAGAAGTAGCTGCGGCAAAGCAGACTAAAGAAGTAGCTGCGGCAAAGCAGGCTAAAGAAGTAGCTGCGGCTGGAGGTAGAGGTGGAGGTGGAGGTAGAGGTAGAGGTAGAGGTAGAGGTAGAGGTAGAGGTAGAGGTAGAGGTAGAGGTTCAGAAACTACTGCTGCTGTTGTGGCTGCTGGTGTTAAGCCGTTGAAATTTGTACTACCTGGAGGTTCAGAAGCTGGTGCAAGATATTACAGAGTATTTTTGAAGCCGACTCACTTGAACCTGAATCTGAGGATGATGAGGAGGAAAAGATTAGGCTTGATAGAATTAAAGCTTTAAGGCTGGAGAGTGTTAAGCTGTCCCCGGATGGAAGTTCATTGAATACACAACAAGATCATCCAAGCTGGATTTTCCCTAATATTGGAGACAACGGACTGACTTGCATGAGGAAGAACTGTTCACCTGGACATGGAATATATGATCCTCTGGCACCTGTTGATCCGGTCAAGGTTCAGAAACTTTTGGAGTACCTAAAGAAAGCCGAGTATGACCCTTTAGACCCTTTTGATTAACAAGTTAATAACAGCTTGTTAACATTATATTAACTTGTGTTTATTTGTTTGTTAGGAATATCCCGTTAGGCGAAGGCGGAATGGAAATTGAATTCTATAGGGTGCTAATCACCGAACGAAAGGACTGGCCAGTGAGGCCAGAAAAATATGGTAAATATGGGTGGTGTACTGATGAAGTAAGTTTATCTTAATGTCTTAGTTATTGTTGTCGTTGTCTGACTTATATTACATTATGGCTGCGTTGTTGTTTACTACTCAGTTTTCTGTGTACAGCACTTGGCCGTTTATGAGAGTCCTTAGGTGTAGGTACAAACGAGATCCCTTCCCATTCCACAACAAACGCATTGCGTTTATAGACCCGTGGTTCACCAGTGAAATGGTTCACCGTCATTATCCGGTGTTCAAGTCCGAACCCAAGTTTTTTACAATGACTGGCAATTGTTATGAAGAATTAGTTAAAGGTTTGATTCCATCAGATGAACAAACTAATTTGAAGTGGATAGAAGATGTGGATCACCTGTATATTGCTCCACAAATTGGAGGCGATCACTGGGTGGCGCTGCACGTGGATCTCAACAGAAGGCATATTGATTGCTATGATAGCATCGTGGGACAAGTAACCGAAGAGAGTGAGCTTAGAATGCTGAATGCTTGTAGGGCGTTTACGCGGATGATTCCAGCAATGATGAACGCGAATGAAACAACCCTTCCCGTTTTTTTTTTTTACCTAAATTTACTAGTGGTCCCATACCCACTAACATCCTAACATCAATCAATAACTGCGGATAACCAAATAAAACAAATTCCATTAAACCAGAAGAATTCCAACAATCAAACCAATAACCAATACATAAATCAAATAAAGAATAAACCAACATCTAACATCCTACAATGTTCCATTGACTTAATCTAGCAACCTAACATCAGCTAGACCACAATCAATCAAGCCTCTAGAACATCCTCCTCCTCATCGCCTTTTGATTCCACGATCACACTTTTCCTTTACCTGCACACCACAAACAACAATTGAGATGCGTAAGTATTATCACAAATACTTAGTGAGGCCATCCTCCCATCTACTGGGTTATACACACATGCAGATGAGACCCTCAAGTTCAAGCAAAACAAACAACACACAAGCAATACATCAAACCAGGAAAACAAGTCTCGGTTGAGACCAGTGTCGACCGATGCCACAAGAAAGTGTCGACCGATGCTGATCCAAAGGTGTCGACCGATGCTCAAACAGTGTCGACCGATGCCCCTCAAGATGGTGTCGACCGATGCTCAAACGGTGTCGATCGATGCCATATCTGCAGACGCGAACTGCGCGAACACGAACGACGAATCCCGAATCCAAACAATCTCGAATCCATTCCAAACTCACCCAATTACCTCAAAAATCACTGGGAAACATAAAAGCAACGAACCCAAGCAACAAAACAACACAAACAACAACAAAAACACACAAACAAGAGGAATCTCATGCTTAGATCAACCATGGTCAAGCACTCACCTCAAGAACAGGAAGATTGGATTGAAAAACGTGGAAAGCAACGCCTCCAGAAGCTTCCCCTTCGACTCCAGCAACAGCTAACCCTCCTACAGCCTCAGATCTCTCCAAAATCTCCAAGAGCAAGCCCAGAAAATCTCCAAAACGTTTTCTCTTTTCTCTTTCTTTCTCTCCCAAAACACAAAAACGGCGACCAATGAGACTTTTCTGAAACCCTTCACTCGTCCCAAACACTTAACACACGATTAGGGTTTCAAATCAAACCAAACCGAACCAATTCGGCAATTAATCAAACCCGACCAAACCGGAATAACGTGGTGTCGATCGATGCTCCTCCAAGGGTGTCGATCGACACTCACCCCAAAAATATACAAATTGGTTCGCGGGCGTTACACGAACGTTCCTCACGAAATTCTTACACCTACTTACAAACAGTTTACATTCAGGAGGAGGACAGTCTCCAAGGTCCCGCAAAACATACAGATTGGTGACTGTGGCGTGTACGCTTTAAAGTTTATAGAATGTCTAGCGCTTGGTGTGTCTTTCGATGGAATCTGTGATCAAAACATCCAGGGCATACGTGTTAAAATGGCTGCAGAAATCTTCGATGAGTCACCTGATTTTATGAATCAGTTCACGTAAAAAACATTTGTATTTCTTTTGGTTAGGTAGGACTTGCACTTTGGATATGTAAAAAAACCTTTGGATTTCTTTTGGTAGGAATTGTACTTGGATATGTAAAAAAACATCTGGATTTCTTTTGGTAGGAATTGTACTTGGATATTGGAAAAATTTGGATTTCTTTTGGTAGGAATTCTACTTGGATTAGAAAGTCCTTTGTTTAGTATCTTTTCAATGTTACGGCTGAGTTATGTACTTCACACGGCTGAGTTATAATTAAATTTTGAATAAACATATATGTTATGGCTGAGTTATATATTTCGAACGGCTGAGTTATCTACTTCGTACGGATGAGTGAGTTATGGCTGAGTTATGTACTTGGTACGGCTTCGTTTAGTCTTTCGTGCCGTGCCTCGATATTACTAAAAGTGTTGTTGGGGAACCCCAAACAATAATTCTGTGCCTGCTCAGATCCACACGCGTAATCAATTTATAAAGTTATTTTTTCACATTATATTATACAATATAATTAAAAATTGAACTCAAAATTCGAATAAAAAATTTTGAAATTCCGACAAAGTGACTAAGTGATGGCTGAGTTATTGACTTACACGGCTGACTTATAAAATATTTGTAAATTAACATTATTATAACTCAACATTTAAATGTAAAATTGAATTATGAATATTACAATTATTATAACCAATAAAAAGTAATAATTATAGAGAGAGATTGATTTTTACACATTCTCACCAAGGATGTGTAAAACATACAACACATGAAGTTTAGGGGTTAGGGTTAGGGTTAGGGTTAGGGTTAGGGTTGGGGTTTAGGGTTTGAGATGTAGGGTTCAGATTATTTGATTTTTGGATTTGGTTCTAATGTGTTTTAATGTGTATGGTTTAAGGTTGTAATATGGATATAATAATATTATTACCATTTGAATATTTTTAAAAAAAATCAAAAAATCAAAAAAAAATTTGGTTATTTCCGGTTATGGGTCGGTTATATTAATATCTAACAATAAATAACCCAAAATATATTGTAATTAAGTAGATTAGCCTAATATAACAGAAATTAAGCCGAATATATCCGAAATTAATTAAACATACCAATTCAAAAATATCAAATTGAAAAATTTATTTTATCGGTCGGTTCGGTTTAGTCGGTTATTTAGTCATTCTAATAAATAACCCAAAATATATTGTAATAAAGTAGATTAGCCTAATATAACCGAAATTAAGCCGAATATATCCGAAATAAACCAAACATACCAATTCAAAAATATCAAATTGGAAAATTTATTTTATCGGTCGGTTCGGTTAAGTCGGTTATTTAGTCATTCTATTTTGAGGGTTGAATGAGATATCGTCTATGACGGCTGAGTTATAATTAATGATGACTGAGTTATAATTAATCATGACTGAGTTATTAAAATAGATTGATAAAACACCACAACATAGAAAGTTCATATCAATTCCAAAAAAAAAAAAAAAAAACAACGGAGCTTGACTAATCTCACAGATACTTGTTCAAGCTCTCAAACTTCTTCTCCAGCGCGTCATATTTCTTTTCCAAATACAAGATCATTTCTTCTTGAATCTCGATGCGCTTCTTGGATGCATCCAAGTCCTGCTTCATCTCATTCTTCTCCTCCTGAATAACCCTAAACTCTTCGCGCACTGCATCAGTCCACCACTTCCTGAAACCGCAGCCTTGACCGGGACCCTTAAAAATAGTACATAATTCATATTAGACTAGAAAAAAAGTCAGAAACAGAACACAAAACTCAAAAATAAGAGTACAAAAATCTTTACATCTGTGATGTCATACGGACAACTGAAATAACGTTCTCCTCTCGTGGTAGGATCATTAGAAGTGGCAACGAGAAGCACCGCACCGCAATTACACCCGATTGGAACGCCCTTGTCTCGCCTCCGGATTTCGCCGTACCTCATTTTCATATTTATTTCATTACGATTCAGCTCCTACAGTTCCACAAACACAATATTAAGATAATGCTTTGAGATTTCAGATAGTCCAGAGATCTACCTCAGCTTGGGCTTCAGAAGCAGTTTTCTCATCAGCCCTGGAGTTGCCGCCGTAGATATCTCTATTTGCCATCTTCTTGACTCGATCTCGATTACTGAAGCAATAAATCACAACAAATCCCTTAATTTATACTAAAACAATATATCGAACGACGTCGTTTGACAGTAATATACTTGACGGCTGAGTTGTGTTCTTTACACGACTGACTTAGGATAGTCAGTTAAATTAACAACTTTGTTATGGCTGACTTATGCAACGGCCATAATAATGGTTTTACGGCTGAGTTATCCGACGGCCACCCTATTAATTTATTATATACCCGCTCGGGAATGCAAAAAGGTTTGTTGGGGAGACGCAAACAATAATTATGTTTCTTGTTATCATCCATACGCTTAATAAAAATATTTTAAACGATTTATTATTAAAATTAAATTCAAAAATTTGAGTTCAAATTTCTCATGTATTTTTATTAATTATTAAAGAAGGGGCCAGTAATTTGACTAAGTAGTGGCTGGGTTATTGACTTAAACGGCTGAGTTATGAGATATTTGTAAAATAAGGTTATTATAACTCAAAATTAAAATTTAGAATGGCAAAATGAATATTACTATTATTATAACCAATAAAAATAATAATTATAGACAAAAGAGCGATTTTTACACATTCTGATCAAAATGTGTCAAACATACCAAAACATGTTGTTTAGGGGTTAGGGTTAGGGTTAGGGTTTAGGGTTTAGGGTTAGATGTGGTAACATTATTTGTTTTTAATATAACAGTTTGGTTTTGGATATAATGTGTTTGGATTAAGGTGGTAATATGGATATACTAATATGAGTACCATTTTGAAATTAATTTTTTAAAAAATTTTAAAATTTTGAAATTAATTTTTGGTTATTTTCCGGTTATGGGTCGGTTAGATGAATATCTAACAATAAATAACCCAAAATATATTGTAATTAGGTCGGTTAGCATAATATAACCGAAATAAGCTGAATATAAGAAAACTAGGCAAACATACCAATACAAAAATTCCAAATTGGAAAAAATTATTTTTTCGGTTCGGTTCGGTTTAGTCGGTTATTTAATCATTCTAATTTGAAGGTTGGCTGAGATACCGTTTATGACTGCTGAGTTATCTTTCCAGCATCGACAGTTACAATAAGAGGGAAAGTGAACGGTTTTTAAACCGCGGAAAAAAAAAACTCTCTGTCCTTATCGTAGGCGAAATCTAACCCTAATTCCGCCGGAGATAATCTGTCTTTTTCTACTCTCCCGCCGTCATCTCTCGCCGTCCTCGCTCGATATCCTCATTCGCTCCGCTCTTTCTTCTCTTCGTCGGCGCTGGTCTTGTTCGTTTCCGTCTAAGCCGTCTCGTCTTCGAGTTCCGGTATGTGTCTTCCTATTTATTTTTGAGTTACGGGTGATTGTCGCCGTCTTGGATGGCTGAGTTTGGACTGAGTTATCTTATGCTTTACGACTGAGTTATGTATTATGGCGGAGTTATTATATGCCTTGTGTTTGCCATATGTTATGGCTGATTTATTTTATGCTCTACTATCAGATGGCGAAGGATATTTCTGAAGAACAAGCAAGGGATTACCCACCAAGACTTTGGCCAGAAATGAAGTCTATTCTACATACTAAAGATATAAACACCAATTTCACGATGTTAGAATTCCCTCAGATTAGGGAATCAATAGGACTGGATGCGTGGGAAAAACGAAGGATGTACCAATTGGAATAATCTGTAAGCTAGTTGATAGCCAATTCGTCTGGTCTGGTAAGGTTGTTCATTTCCTACTATGTAACCAGTTAAGGGTACATAAGAAGGAGCTTTGGTTTGTGGTCGGCGGTCAACCTATCAGGTTTGGGTTGAATGAATTTCATTATCTGACGGGGTTAAACATAGACCCAATGCCTACTGAACAGTTTGAACTTGAAGAGGAACACAAAAAGTTCTTCCGACTTTTGAAAGTGCCTGGTGGGGCAGGTCCAACGCTACTTGAACTCAGGGAAGCATTAAAAGTGTGCCGGGATGGGTTAACCTTGATCATCGTAAATGGCTGGGGCTGTTGCTTCTTCAACACATTGGACTTTATGGTTTGCATCATAACTCTAGAATTCCATATGAAAGTGCCAAAAGAGTTTTTGATGATGAAGCAATGAAGACGTATCCGTGGGGTCGGTCAGCATTTGAAGCTCTTGTTGATTCCATAAAGATGCTGAACCCTACGGGAAAGTCGTACACCCTCAGTGGGTTTACACCCGTGTTACAGGCTTGGGCGTATGAGTCCATCAAATGCTTTGGAGAACGGTTTGGGAATGCATCAGCTAATGATGGTGGCATACCGATGCTTCAATGGGGTGGAAACCGTACACGTTCTACGATGGTATCGGTAATTGCTAAAGAGATCAAAGCGCTTGGTGAGGTAAGGTTTATATCTTGTTGAGTGATTGTTTAGTAATGGATGAGTTATGATTTAGTTATGACTGATTTATTGTTTAGTAACGGCTGAGTTATGTTTTAGTAATGGCTGATTTATGGTTTAGTGTTGGCTGAGTTATTATTCACTGATGGGTCTCATTTTTTCTTATGTTACAGCTGCGTGTGACTAAAATGGTTATGAAGGATGATGTACGGGAGCTATTTCATACGTGGCCATATCAAAAGACGACCCAGCAGTTGATCGCCTTATCCAAGACATACATGAGGATAAGTTTGTTAAAGGTTTTGGGATGTTGATTCGGACTCTCCTCCCGCAAAGAAGCAGAAAGTCAAGAAGGTGGTAGTTTCCAACAGTCAGTGTGGTGGATCTGGTGAAGGAGCTGAACAGAAGGTGGTAGTTTCCAACAGTCAGGGTGGTGGACCGGTTGGAACTCTCATTGAGTTGGTGTCTAATTTAACCTCAAGGTTTGACACCTTGGAAAAACATTGGAGATAGAATAGAAGAGAGGATGAATGAAAGGTTTGAAACCAGGTTTCGTTCTGTTGAGAGTGATCTCAAGCAGATGAAAGAGCACGTGTTTTCCTTGGGTGTTGGGCAAACTGGCCAAAACAATGTTGAAGACCTTCGGGATGAACTGTTCTCACAAAACACTTGTAAAAATTTCAAAATAAAAAACCTTAGGGATGACCTGTTTTCACCAGAAAGTCCACCAGTACCAGTAGTTCCAGAAAAATGCACCAAAACTACTCTGTCAACAGTCCTCCGGTAATGTCTGAATTATGTTAATGTTATGGCTGAGTTTCCAGATTGTTTAGGTTGAGTTATCATTATCTTTAATTGTCTTCGCTATGTTATACAGGTAGTTGGCCGTGGTTTGGCTGGGGTCAGTAGGAATCTGAATAAAGAGTTTGATAAAGATGAGTTTGATAAAGATGAGTTTGATAAAGATGATCCTCTTAATTTCATTGAGAAGTCTCCAGCTGCTACGAAACCAATTCTACGGCCTAACACGAGGAAAAATGCCAATGATGGAAAGAAGGACGAAGAATTAAATGCAAAGAAGGCCAAAGTTGAGGCGGCCGCTGCGAAGAAGAACAAAGAGATGGCGGCAAAGAAGGCCAAAGATGAGGCGGCGGCTGCGAAGAAGGTCAAAGAGTTTGCGGAAAAGAAGGCAGAAGATGAGGCGGCGGCTGCAAAGAATGTCAAAGAGTTGGCGGAAGAGAAGGATGGAAATAATCCGCCAAAGAAAAGAGTTAGAAAGACTACTAAGCCTAATCAAATCATTCAATTGGGATCTGATTTGAATGAGGGAGTATCCAAAGCTGGTGCAAACGCTGCTGCCGACGCTGCTGACAGCAGTATATGTGATATGACAGCCAAGATTATGGCTGAAAACAATATCCTTGAACCTGAATCTGAGGATGATGAGGAGGAAAAGATTAGGCTTGATAGAATCAAAGCTTTAAGGCTGGAGAACGTTAAGCTGTCCCCGGATGGAAGTTCATTGAATAAACTACAAGCTACACAAGAGAGGACTTTTCCTTATATTGGGGACAACGGACTGACGTGCATGAGGAAGAACTGTTCACCTGGACCTGGAATATATGATCCTCTGGCACCTGTTGATCCGGTCAAGTTGCAGAAACTTTTGGAGTACCTAAAGAAAGCCGAGTATGACCCTTTAGACCCTTGTTAATCACATCTTGTTAAAATTATATTAACCTGTTTTTATTTTTTTTTAGGGGTACACCATTAGGAAAGTCAACATCAAATATTGAATTCTATAGGACTCTCATCACCGAAAGAAATAACTGGCCGTCTGGTACATTTGGGTGGCTGTCTGATAAAGTAAGTTTAACTTGATGGCTGAGTTATTATGTTTACGGCTGAGATATTATACGTAATGGCTGAGTTATTATGTTTACGGCTGAGATATAATACATATTGACAGTAGGTGGCAGTGGTATGATTTGTTATTGTTTACGACTGACTTATATTACATTATGGCTGAGTTGTTGTTTACTAATCAGTTTTCTGTTTTACAGCACTTGGGCGCGTTTATGAGACTCCTCAGTATTAGGTACAAACGAGATCCCTTCCCATTTCACAACAAACGCATTGCGTTTATAGACCCGTGGTTCACTAGATCGATGATTGGTGATTATACGATGTTCAATATGAAACCCAAGTTTTTAAAATGACTGGCAATAGTTATGAAGAGTTAGTTAAAGGTTTGTTACCACTAGATGAACCGACTAATTTGAAGTGGATAGAAGATGTGGATCACCTGTATATTGCTCCACAAACTGGAGGCAATCACTGGGTGGCGCTGCACGTGGATCTAAAGAGAAGGCATATTGATTGCTATGATAGCATCGTGGGACAAGTAACCGAAAAGAGTGAGCTTACAATGCTGAATAATTGTAGGGCGTTTACACGGATGATTCCAGCAATGATGAACGCGAATGTTCCTCACGAAATTCGTACACCTACTGCCAGTCAGTTCAGTTTCAGGAGGAAGAGTGCCTCCAAGGTCCCTCAAAACGTACAGGTTGGTGACTGTGGCGTGTACGCTTTAAAGTTTATTGAATGTCTAGCGCTTGGTGTGTCTTTCGATGGAATCAGTGATCAAAATATCCAGGCTATACGGGTTAAAATGGCTGCAGAAATCTACGATGAGGCACCTGGTTTTTTTGATCCAGCTTAAATAATGCATTATGTCCTTCCTTCCTTTTGTTTCTTTTGGAATTGTACTTGGATTTGTAAAACTTTGATTTGTCTATTTTCAAAATTATGGCTGGTTTACGGTTAAGTTACGGCTGATTTACATACTTCACACGGCTGACTTATGAAATATTTGTAAATTAAAATCATTATAACTCAAAATTAAAATATAGAATGAAAAAAGGAATATGACAATCACTATAAGCAATGAAAAGTAATAATTATAGACAAAGATTGATTTTTACACATTCTCACCAAGGATGTGTAAAACATACAACACATGACGTTTAGGGGTTAGGGTTAGGGTTAGGGTTAGAGATGTATGTTTCATATTTTCCAATATTATGGGTTTTAATATAACAGTTTGGTTTTGGTTATATTGTGTTTGGTTTAAGGTGGTAATTTGGATATACTAATATGATAACCATTTTTCAAATTTTAAAAAAAATTTTGAAATTACTTTTCGGTTATTTCCGGTTATGTGTCGGTTAGACGACTATATAACCATAATATAACCCAAATGTTATCCAAATTAGGTCGATTAACTTAATATAACCGATAGCAAGCCGAATATAACCGTAATTAACCGAAAATAATGGAAAAATTAGTTTCCGGTTTGGGTCGGTTTGGTCAGTTATATAGTCATTCTAATTTGGGGTTGGCTGAGTTATGGAAACGTTATGGCTGAGTTATCGTTTACGGTCTATTAATTTATTATATACCTTCTCGAGAAGACAAAAAGTGTTGTTGGAGAGACACAAACAATAATTATGTTTACGTTTAAGAACCACACGCGTAATAAGTTAGATTTTAGCGATTTTTTATTTAAAAAGAATTTAAAATTTGAATTAAATTTTTTTTTTTAATAAAAGTATTTCTCAAACATTTGACTGATACGGCTGAGTTGTCGACATAAACGGCTGACTTATGAAATATTTGTAAATTAAAATCATTATAACTCAAAATTAAAATATAGAATGAAAAAAAGGAATATGACAATCACTATAAGCAATGAAAAGTAATAATTATAGACAAAGATTGATTTTTACACATTCTCACCAAGGATGTGTAAAACATACAACACATGACGTTTAGGGGTTAGGGTTAGGGTTAGAGATGTATGTTTCATATTTTCCAATATTATGGGTTTTAATATAACAGTTTGGTTTTGGTTATATTGTGTTTGGTTTAAGGTGGTAATTTGGATATACTAATATGATAACCATTTTTCAAATTTTAAAAAAATTTTGAAATTACTTTTCGGTTATTTCCGGTTATGTGTCGGTTAGACGACTATATAACCATAATATAACCCAAATGTTATCCAAATTAGGTCGATTAACTTAATATAACCGATAGCAAGCCGAATATAACCGTAATTAACCGAAAATAATGGAAAAATTAGTTTCCGGTTTGGGTCGGTTTGGTCAGTTATATAGTCATTCTAATTTGGGGTTGGCTGAGTTATGGTAACGTTATGGCTGAGTTATCGTTTACGGTCTATTAATTTATTATATACCTTCTCGAGAAGACAAAAAGTGTTGTTGGAGAGACACAAACAATAATTATGTTTACGTTTAAGAACCACACGCGTAATAAGTTAGATTTTAGCGATTTTTTATTTAAAAAGAATTTAAAATTTGAATTTGAATTAAATTTTTTTTTTTTTTTAATAAAAGTATTTCTCAAACATTTGACTGATACGGCTGAGTTGTCGACATAAACGGCTGACTTATGAAATATTTGTAAATTAAAATCATTATAACTCAAAATTAAAATATAGAATGAAAAAAAGGAATATGACAATCACTATAAGCAATGAAAAGTAATAATTATAGACAAAGATTGATTTTTACACATTCTCACCAAGGATGTGTAAAACATACAACACATGACGTTTAGGGGTTAGGGTTAGGGTTAGGGTTAGGGTTAGAGATGTATGTTTCATATTTTCCAATATTATGGGTTTTAATATAACAGTTTGGTTTTGGTTATATTGTGTTTGGTTTAAGGTGGTAATTTGGATATACTAATATGATAACCATTTTTCAAATTTTAAAAAAAATTTTGAAATTACTTTTCGGTTATTTCCGGTTATGTGTCGGTTAGACGACTATATAACCATAATATAACCCAAATGTTATCCAAATTAGGTAGATTAACTTAATATAACCGATAGCAAGCCGAATATAACCGTAATTAACCAAAAATAATGGAAAAATTAGTTTCCGGTTTGGGTCGGTTTGGTCAGTTATATAGTCATTCTAATTGGGGTTGGCTGAGTTATGGTAACGTTACGGCTGAGTTATTGTTTACGGTCTTCTCAATAATATGAAGATATGAAAACGTATTCTTCTTTCTTTCTTGGGTCTTTTTTCTGTCAGATTACTAATAAGTATTAAAACGTCTCTTGGTATTACAAAAAGTGTTAGGGAAGCGTGAAAAATCACTAATTCTGTGCCTGCTCAAATCCACACGCATAATAAATTCATAAAGTGAGCTTTTTATCACAAGATATTATTGCAAATAATTAAATAATTATTATTCGAATTTCGAATTTTATTTTTCTTAAAGTATTAAAACGTCTCTCGATATTATTAAAACGTTTCACGCATTTTTATTTTTTGTAAAAGTATTTGTCCAACAATTTAAATTAAAATTATTATAACTCAAATCTAAATTTAAAATAATTATTCAAAGTGTTACGGTAAAGTGATGTCTGAGTTATTCTATATTGTGGTTGACTTATTGAACTTAATGATTGAGTTATGATTCTGTGAAGGCTGAGATATCGTAATAACGACTGATTCCCTTCCCTTATATTAATATGAAAGTACTAACAAAACACAAAATCATAGTTCGTAGTTCATAGTTCATTAGTTCATGTAGAAGACGACACAAAAGTACAATGACAATCACTTTTTGAAACAGACGTCATCTGGGCCAAATTCTTCAAACATATCGACCAAATCATTCCAAACTATGCTAGTCAGCATCTTGGGTTTATTGCCACCACTCGCCCATATCCTCCTCAGAGCACGTATCTGGGATCTGATTATCGTTCTAGCCACCAAATTAAACTGCGTCCAGACCGTTAAAGTATGCTTTGGATCCCACGTGTATTTACGCTACAATTAAAGGAAAGGAACGATAAGAGTAAAGAATAATATCAATATGGTTTGTTTTACTGATCTTACCGCGAGGAGGAGAAACCACCGTCTCTTAAAGTGGAAGGGAATCAAGCGGTACGTCGGCCACGCATGGTACCAGTTGTGTTGAAGTATTCCTCCAATCGCGATAGAGAGAACGTGAAGGAATTTGAACCACGTAACAGTGGTTTTGTCAACCAAGGAACCCACACCAGGGTTTAGAACCGGAATATTCTCCCGACCAGTGGCGCAGATGATCGCTTCGACATCTCTAAAAACTGTCCATCGATGTGAGGAACAACTTCCATGTCGATATGAAGATGTAACAGATAGACAGATCTGTGATTTAAGAAAAGATAAAGAGAAACAATAGAAACGAAGAAGAGATGAAAGAGATGAAAGAGAGTCAGACATATGAATGAGGAAAATATAAAGGAAAAACAATAGGAAAAACGAAAGGTCGCGTTTATTATTAGGTTAACCTATGGTTTCCCCAAAATATCGCTTGACGGCTGAGTTATAATATATACGGGAAACGAAAGGTCATATTATAACTGAGTTATAGAGAGTAATAGCTGGGTTATTACAAGAAAATTTTTAAAGGTAAATTAATGATATATATGATTTGACGGCTGAGTTATACTATTATTCACGGGAAAACGAAAGGTCATGTTACGACTGAGTTATAGTGAGTTATGGCTGAGTTATCGAAAGAGTAATGTTTAATATATTCACTTTACAGCTGAGTTGTAATATTTACGGGAAAACTTTCTTGTACTCTGGTCCAACCAAATAATATAATATTATTCCATCTCTGTATATATACAAGTATTCCCGTTACTTTAGTCTATTACCTCTCAACTACAAACTAGAATAAAATTATTTTTTACAACAATCTGTCCGCTCGAGCACCCAAGATGCCGGATCTCCCCGACGATGTTTTCATAAAAATCGTTTCCCTTGTTGCACAAAATGCTGCAGAATATGGTGGATGGTCCTCACTTGGTTCTATTTTAAGGGCTGGTCGTAGGGGGAAAAAGGCAGTATACAGTGATGAAGTTCTAAAGACAGCTGCTATATATTGGCTTTGTACTGATCCAGCAGAAATCAATACATCCAATGCCCCTGATGGTAGCCTCCAAAATGAAGGGCGGCACAGGCCTTTCTTCGTCAGATGCTTTGAGGCCGGCAACCCCATTGCCATTTACTACGAAGGGCTAAGGGTTGTGGCTGAGGATAGAGATATCCAGCGTGGGATTGATATTCTCAGTCGTATTGTACCGGCCGATGCTTATGCCACCTTAGCATGTGGGGTACTAAGTATTTGTCAAGGGAATGAGGATATGGCCGTCCATTACCTCCAGCTGTTTGATGCAAATCATTATCCTCTGAAGTCTTCGGATCCATGTTAACCGGTAATTATTTTATGTTTGAGTTATCTCGTTATAAGACGGCCCGGAAAACTCATACTCAGCCTCCCTTCGCTATCCTGACAGCCAGCTACTCCCTTCACCCGCTTGTGCTGTGATGTGTTATTTAGAAGACGGTCTCCATCATCTCAACGGTCTCCTTCCTCTCCACTGTGGAGACATCTTTGAAATCATGTGCAAAAACTGTTACCTTTGGTGGTTGTCCGTCAAAGTCTCTGAGATCCTTTAGGGTTTCCAGCAGTGAATTCCAGTTTTACCTTATCAACTCGCGACTCTAAAGTCTGTTTATTTTAAAATAATTATTTTCCATTTTTGTATTAAAGGCGAGTATCTTTTTCATGTATTAAAGGTCCCTATTTTCCACAATTTAGTATCTCCTCTCCTCTCATTAATGGCTGAGTTATCACAAGAAACAATATGAAAGTAAATGAGTGATATATATGACTTGACGGCTGAGTTATAATATTTACGGGAAATACTAAAGCGAAGCGTCGCTTATGAAGCCGAAGGGGTACTTTTTGTAAACCAAAGCGACGTTTCGCGTATTATAAATAATTTTTGCTATCGGACTTACACATCAAACATTTGTCTCACGAAAACTCCTAAATCATCTCTCAGATTCGAAAAATCTATTTACATTCTTCCTTCAATCCGTCAGAAATGGCCCGTCGTTCTCCTTCAAGCCTTATAAGGACTGATCTGAGATGTCTGAACAGGGATCTTTCGCCAAACATAACAGCAGGTATACACATACATCTTCAGAGTAGATTTGTTTTACTGTTAAGGATAAAAGAGATTGAGTGTTTGCCTTTTTTTAGTAACTGTTGATGACGACATTTTCCGTTGGGAGGCTACTCTAATCGGACCGGTGAATACACCTTATGAAGGGGAGTGTTTAAACTTAGGCTTACTTTTCCACCTGATTACCCAAGAAGTCCCCCAAGGTATCTATTTTTGATTATACTCCTTTTTATTTTAGGAAGCATGATTATTAGTACTCCTTTTTTGCAGCAACTCAATAGTTTTTTAAATATAATTTCTTGATTATGCAGGTTGTTTTCATCACAAGAATTTGCCACCCAAATGTAGCAGATAGGAGAGGCATTCACCTAAAAGTTTTGAGGGCCGACCGTTGGACTCCCATGCCGATTGTTAAGCTTTTCAAGGAATTAGTGGAGAAATTGATTGAACCAGAGGTCAACGATGAGGAACAGACCATTGAATATCTTGCTAACCTTTACAAATCTGATAGGAGAAGGTTTGAAGCCATGGCTAGAGAGATGACTAATCAATATGCTGGGAGAGGAAACTGAAATATGAACTTAAATAGTTCAAATCTATTTTTAAGAACTCTTGAATAATTTATCTAATATTTGTTCTTTTTAATTCAATATTTCAGTCTCTGCTGTTGTAAACTCCTTTTTTAATTAAATATTTCAGTAACGTAATGGCCGAGTTATCACAACAAACAATCTGAAAGCAAACGACTGAGTTATACTAATGTATGGCTGAGCTATGGTATTTAAGGGAAAACGAAAGGTCTCGTCGATTAATATAACGGCTGAGTTATAGTGATTTATAAATCCTCAATGGCTGAGATATCGTAATACCGCTAAAATGGTGTTGTCTAACTGGTGTTAGTTGCCTTGATACCGTAATACCGCCAAATCATATAACTTTTTTCCCGCCAAAATATGATTTTATGGCTGAGTTATTGTATTTTCGGGAAAACGAAAGGTCATGTGACGGCTGATTTATGTGAAAACGAAATGTCTGTCGAGTCATGTGACAGCTGAGTTATGGTTGAGATAGTAACATTATGGCTGAGTAAAGTGATATATATGACTTGACGACTGAGTTATAATATTTACGGGAAATCGAAAGGTCATGTGACGTCTGAGTAATGGCTGAGTTATCACAAGAAACAATTTTAAAGTAAATGAGTGATATATATGACTTGACGGGTAAATGAATGATATATTATAACGGCTGAGTTATCAAAAGATTTATATTATTTACGGGAAAACGAAAGGTCAAGTTACGACTGAGTTATAGTGAGTAATGGCTGAGTTATCAAAAGAGTAATGGCTGATATTTTCACTTGACAGCTGAGTTGTAATACTCTGGTTCAACCAAATAATATAATATTATTCCATCTCTATATATATACAAGTATTCCCGTTACTTTAGTCTATTACCTCTCAGATACAAACTAGAATAAAATTATTTTTTACAACACTATGTCCGCTCAAGCACCCAAGATGCCGGATCTCCCCGACGATGTTTTCATAAAAATCGTTTCCCTTGTTGCAGAAGATGCTGCAGAAGATCGATGGTCCTCACTTGGTTCTATTTTAAGGGCTGGTCATAGGGGAAAAATGCAGTATACAGTAATGAAGTTCTAAAGACAGCCGTCATATATTGCCTTTGTACTGATCCATCAGAAATCAACACATCCAATGCCCCTGATGGTGGCCTCCAAAGTGAAGGGCGGCACAGGCCTTTCTTCGTCAAATGCTTTGACGCCGGCAACCCCATTGCCATTTACTACGAAGGGCTAAGGGTTGTGGCTGAGGATAGAGATATCCAGCGTGGGATTGATATTCTCAGTCGTATTGTACCGGCCGATGCTTATGCCACCTTAGCATGTGGGGTACTAAGTATTTGTCAAGGGAATGAGGTTATGGCCGTCCATTACCTCCAGCTGTTTGATGCAAATCATTATCCTCTGATGTCTTCGGATGCCATTGTGACCGGTAATGATTTTATGTTGGAATTATCTCGTTATAAGACGGCCCGGAAATACTCATACACAGCCTCCCTTCGCTATCTTTTTTCATGTATTAAAGGTCCCTACACTATTTTCCACATTTTAGTATATCCTTTCATTTATCGGCTGAGTTATAGTAAAGTTATGGCTGAGGTATCAGAACAAACAATCTGAAAGCAAACGACTGATTTATACGAATTTATAGCTGAGTTATGGTATTTAATGGAAAACGAAAGGTCTCGTCGACGACGTTTAACGGCTGAGTTATAATGATTTATAAATCCATAATGGCTGAGATATCTTAATACCGGCTAAATTATAAATCCTTAATGTAGGATTTTTATAGACTTATAGTGATTTTTACACGATCTATTATTTGGTTAACTTATTGTTTCCCGCCAAAATATCGCTTTACGGCTGAGTTATAATATTTACGGAAAAACGAAAGGTCATGTGATAGCTGAGTTATCGAAAGAAACAATCTGATATATATGACTTTACGGCTGAGTTATAATATTTAAGGGAAAACGAGAGGTCTCGTCGACTCATATAACGCCTGAGTTATATTGATTTATAAATCCGTAATGGCTGAGATATCGTACCAATTATAAATCCGTAATGTAGGATTTTTATAGACTTATAGTGATTTTTACACGTTCTATTATTTGGTTAACTTATGGTTTCCCGGCAGTGGAATCAATGGGGGTTGCGTTCCAAGTTTTAGTATAAATAGGGAAAGGGTTGGAAATGTTAAGAGCATTCCAAACTAGAACGAAACTAGCAAAGATGCCAGTGACTACCCGATCTGCATGGTTGAAACGGGCCCGAGAACTGACAGCCGCTGGAACTAGCCCCCTCAAGAGCCGCTGTAATGCGTCGGATAATGCCCCCCCTCAAGAGTCTCCGTCTCGATCCCGTTACTTTAATCCTTTGCAAAGGGAACTCCGGATGTACCGAACTCGCCGCAAGAGACTTGGCGCTTATATTAAAGCATTTCGTCTTAAATTGGAGCAAGTCTTTCGGCTCTGCCGATTGGAAGGGACTATCCGAGTCCTGGATGAGCTCATCGACGAAGGTTTTTCTGGCGAAGTGGCGCATGACTCGTCTACTTGCTGAGCATGCCTCTTGCGTAGAACAGGTCTCCCGTATGGTGGTGCCCAACTTACCCGAAGGTGATTACGAACCTTTGGGAAATACTGACTTCCCGCACAACACGAAAGTCTTGGCATACCGAGCTTGCCTGGAGAGGCTGAGGCGGTACATCAACCACTTGGAGTCAACGGACCATTTCTTCCGCGAAAGCCATGACGTAGAAGGTCCATGTGCCTTCTTGGAGGAGATGGTGTCCAAGGGCTCCGAAGTGCCGATGGAAAGGCTTGAATCCTTAAGGCGGGATTGTCAAATCTGGCGATCTGAACTGAGCAAGCTGGTGGTGGAAGAACCGTTGGAGTCCGATCTATCCGGTCCGCTCCCATCTTGAGACTTCAGGACCGTCCAGAATGCTAGAGACGATAGCCTTCCCATGGGAACTAGTTCGCTAATATGATGCTTGTCGCATTTATTTTTTTCTTATTTTTATTTTTTGGCGAATTGCAGAACTGAATGTAGTCATGTTGCATTTTTAATGCTCTATGCATGTGAGACTTCACGGCTGAGTTATAATATTTACGGGATAACGAAAGGCCATGTGACGGCTGATTTATATTGATTGATGGCTGAGTTATCACAAGTAACAATTTGAAAGTAAATGAGTAATATATATGACTTCACGGCTGAGTTATAATATTTACGGGAAAACGAAAGGTCATGTGACGGCTGAGTAATGGCTGAGTAATGGCTGAGTTATCACAAGAAACAATTTGAAAGTAAATGAGTAATATATATGACTTCACGGCTGAGTTATAATATTTACGGGAAAACGAAAGGTCATGTGACGGCTGAGTAATGGCTGAGTTATAGCCACCAGAGGCTTGTAAAACCGTAATTGATTGAAGGCGTAATACGCGAAGCGTCGCTTTAGTTCGGTTATAATTACGCGTTGAAGGGGTAAGAATTATGTATTTATGAAGCCGAAGGGGTACTTAAACCAAAGCGATGCTTCGCATATTATAAATATTTTTTGCTCTCCAGTTACACATCAAACCTTTGTCTCACGAAAACTCCTAAATCATCTCTCAGATCCGAAAAATCTGTTTACCTTCTTCCTTCAATCCGTCAGAAATGGCCCGTCGTCCTCCTTCAAACTATATAAGGACTGATTTGAAATATCTGAACAGGAATCTTTCGCCAAACGTCACAGCAGGTAAACACATACATCTTCAGATTAGTTTTGTTTTACTGTTAATGATAAAAGAGATTGAGTGTTTGCCTTTTTATTAGTAACTGTTGATGACGACATTTTCCGTTGGGAGGCCACTCTAATCGGTCCGGCGAACACCCCTTATGAAGGAGGAGTGTTTAAAATGAGGCTTAATTTTCCACCTGATTACCCACGAAGTCCCCCCAAGGTATCTATTTTTTATTATACTCCTTTTTATTTTAGCAAGCATGTTTATTAGGACTCCTCTTTTTGCAGCAACTAAATAGTTTTTTAAATAAAATTTCTTGATAATGCAGGTTGTTTTCATCACAAGAATTTGCCACCCAAATGTATCAGATAGTGGAGGCATTTACCTAAAAGTTTTGAGGGCCGACCGTTGGATTCCCACTGCCTTGCCGATTGTTACGATTTTCAAGGGAATAGTGGAGAAATTGATTGAACCAGAGGTCAATGATGAGGAACAGACCATTGAATATCTTGCCAACCTCTACAAATCTGATAAGAGAAGGTTTGAAGCCATGGCTAGAGAGATGACAATTCAATACGCTGGGAGAGGAAACTGAAATAGTTCATATCTATTTTTAAGAACTCTTGAATAATTTATCTTGTTTTGTTCTTTTTAATAAAATATTTCAAGTCTCTGCTCTTGTAAACTCTATAATATTTACGGGAAAACGAAAAGTCATGTGACGGCTGAGTTATAGTAAGTTATGGCTGAGGTATCACAAGAAACAATTTGAAAGTAGATGAGTGATATAAATGACTTGACGGCTGAGTTAAAATAGTTACGGGAAAACGAAAAGTCATGTGACAGCTGAGCTATAGTAAGTTATGGATGAGTTATAGTAAATATATGGCTGAGTTAGTAAAAGAGATTGATAAAACATCACTAACAACAACATTAGTTTGCTTGAAATCCATAACCATTAACAACAACATTATGGAAATATAATCCCATCATACACTATCACAAGAAACAATTTGAAAGTAAATGAGTGATATAAATGACTTGACGGGCTGAGTTATTATATTTACGGGAAAACGAAAAGTCATGTGACGGCTGAGTTATAGTGAGTTATGGATGAGTTATAGTAAATATATGGCTGAGTTAGTAAAAGAGATTGATAAAACATCACTAACAACAACATTAGTTTGCTGGGAATCCATAACCATTAACAACAACATTATGGAAACATAATCCCATCATACACTATCTTAAATAGACCAAACATGATTATATAACCAAAAACTATTACAACTATCATAACCTTCATCCTTGCTTTCAATTCTGATTTTGCATCTTCAACCCTCTCAAATAGCTCCTTCCCAAGCTCCATTTGTAGTTTTTCAGTTTGAACAGAGAGAGACTCTACCTCATCCAACAGTGCCTCATCGACCCACTTGAAGACGTGGTCATCATTCATAAGCTATCAAGGTGATGGAGACAACAATTGGAACAAGAACAGATTCAACATAAACCAACAAGAACAGATTCAACATAACCAAGAACAGACTCTACCTTCTTCGCAGCTGCATACCCACAACGGAAGTATCTACGACAAGGATTTGACTCCGATTTCGAATTTTTGGCCACGATTGCTTCTCCACACCAACATCTCTTAGGTACGCCAACAACTGTACCTCGTCCTCTCTCTCGGACAGTTGATGCACAACTCGAATCTCCAGATACATTGCTCATGATTTACGAGAATTTGGTTTTTAGGGTTTAAGCATTCGACATTTGGGGATTTTCGTTTTTAAGAAGAAGAACATCACTCGACAATTGAATATTAATATTATTAGGTTAACTTATGGTTTCCCGCCAACAACTGGATTTTAAAATTATTAGGTTAACTTATGGTTTCCCGCCAAAATATCGCTTTACGGCTGAGTTATAACCATTATTGGAAAACGAAAGGTCACTTAACGGCTGAGTTATAGTGACTTATGGCTGAGTTATCACAAGAAAAAATTTGAAAGTAAATGAATGATATATATGATTTGACGGCTGAGATATCATATTTACGGGAATTCGAGATGTCGCACCGATTCATGTTACGGCTGAGTTAGAGTGAGTATGGCTGAGTTACCTCAAGAAACTTTATGAAAATAAATGGCTGATATATATGCCTTAGCGGCTGAGTTACAATATTTATGGGAAAACGAAAAGTCTCAACGATTCATGTGACGGCTGATTTATAAATCTTTAGTAGCTGATTTATCATAATACCGGCTGAGTTATATTAATATGAAACATTACAAAAAGAAATAAAAATAAAACAAGTTTAGGGTTCATAAAGAAGAAGAGACGACATTACAATGGAATTCACTTCTAAAACCGATTAAGAGGAGGAGGAACCATGAGCTTCTAAAAACCAATCAAGAGGAGGAGGAACCACACACTGGTCGGCATCGGCCTCCGCAATCTCTCTCATCTCCTCTAACTTCTTGTGCTCTGTGGCTAAGTCGACAAGTTCTCCACCCAAGATTTGATTCAGTTGGTTTAGTTGAGCGTCGATTAGATCCAGTTGATGCCCGAGGACGGTCTTCTCTTCCTTCTTCTTCATATGCTCATCCATCATACGCAGAATTTTTGTGTAGCGACTCTTTGACTCCGCCTCGACCGCGGCTCTTGTCTGAGAAAAGGCTTCGGACACGGCCAATAGTGATTCCTCTTCCCACTCGTAATCTCGGACTCTTGCTGACGATAATGCTTCGTCTGCCTTGCGTTTTTGACGTCTACTGGAACCCTCTCCGTCCATAGCTTGACAAATCAAAATAAAAACAACCGTCACCAACTGATAGGTGCAATGATCGGAAAATATGCAATAGATTGAGAGGGGATGGAGTGGAGACTTAAGTATGCAATGATCGAAGGATATATTGATATTGGTTGTAGAGGAGATTTGTAGGTGCAATATATTGTGAGCGGAGAAGAAGGAAACGATACAATGAATTAAGAGAATATAAAGGAAAAACAATAGGTTAACTTATGGAAAAACGAAAGGTCACGTCGATTATTAGGTTAACTTATGGTTTCCCGCCAAAATATTGCTTTACGGCTGAGTTATAGTTTTACGGATTCATGTGATGGCTGAGTTATAGTTATCAAAAGACAGGTCGCGTCTATTATTAGGTTAACTAACGGTTTCCCGCCAAAATATCGCTTAATGGCTTAGTTATAGTTTTACGGATTCATGTGATGGCTGAGTTATAGTTATCAAAAGACAGGTCGCGTCTATTAATAGGTTAACTTACGGTTTCCCGCCAAAATATCGCTTAACGGCTGAGTTATAGTTTTACGGGAAAGGTCTCGTATATTCATGTTATGGCTGAGTTATATATATATATATATATATATATAACTTGACGGCTGAGTTATCACTAGGATTATTAGTCTATTACATGAATAACTTATGGTTTCCCGCCAAAATACGATACAATGAATTAAGAGAATATAAAGGAAAAACAATAGGAAAACGAAAGGTCACGTTGATTATTAGTCTACAAATAGAACCAAGTGTCTGAGTTATAATATTCTCGTTTTTAGTCTATTACCTCTCAACTACAAACTAGAATAAAATTATTTTTTCAACAATCTGTCCGCTCGAGCACCCAAGATGCCGGATCTCCCGACGATGTTTTCATCAAAATCGTTTCCCTTGTTGCACAAAATGCTGCAGAATATGGTGGATGGACCGCACTTGGTTCTATTTTAAGGGCTGGTCGTAGGGGAAAAAGGCAGTATACAGTGATGAAGTTCTAAAGACAGCTGCTATATATTGGCTTTGTACTGATCCAGCAGAAATCAACACATCCAATGCCCCTGATGGTGGCCTCCAAAATGAAGGGCGGCACAGGCCTTTCTTCGTCAGATGCTTTGAGGCCGGCAACCCCATTGCCATTTACTACGAAGGGCTACGGGTTGTGGCTGAGGATAGAGATATCCAGCGTGGGATTGATATTCTCAGTCGTATTGTACCGGCCGATGGTTATGCCACCTTAGCATGTGGGGTACTAAGTATTTGTCAAGGGAATGAGGATATGGCCGTCCATTATCTCCAGCTGTTTGATGCAAATCATTATCCTCTGATGTCTTCGGATGCCATTGTAAGCGGTAATTATTTTCTGGATGATTTATCTCGTTTTGATACGGCCCGGAAAAAGTCATACTCAGCTTCCCATCGCTACCCTGACAGCCCGCCACTCCCTTCACCCACTTGTGCTGTGATGTGTTCCCGTTCTCTCTGCTTCGGAGACTTTGAAATCAAGTGCAAAAACTGTTACCTTTGGTGGTTGTCCCTCAAAGTCTCTAAGATCCTTTAGGGTTTCTAGCAGTGATTTCCAGTTTTACCTTATCAATTTGTGACTCTAATTTCTGTTTATTTTAAAATAATTGTTTTCCATTTATTCGTATAGTTTCCCATCTTTTCATGTATTAAACGTCCCTTTTTTTCTTCGGCTAATTCTATGTATCCACCTTTCATGCTTCCACATTTTAGTATCTACTCTCATGTATTGGCTGAGTTATAGTTTTACGGGAACACGAAAGGTCACGTCGATTCATGTGACGGCTGAGTTATAGTGAATAACGGATGAGTTATCAAAATGAACAATCTATATGGCTGAGTTATCAAAAGAAAGGTCGCGTCTATTATTAGGTTAACTTGCCAAAATATTGCTTAACGGCCGAGTTATAGTGAGTTATGACTGAGTTATAGGAACAATCTATACGGCTGAGTTACAGGTCATGTGACGGCTGAGTTATAGAGAATGATGACTGAGTTATCATTATAAACAATTTGAAGAAATGACCTTCGTTTCTAATGATAACTCAGCCATAATTCTCATCGATCCATGTATTGACTGAGTTCTAGTTAGTAATGGCTGAATTATCAGTTGGAATAATCTGAAAAGGTCTCGTCGATGCGTCTATTACAGGAATAACTTATGGTTTCCCGCCAAAATATTGCTTACCAATAAATTAGGTTAACTTGCAATAATTTTATTGTTTAGTTTCCCGCCAAAATATTACTTAACGGCTGAGTTATAGTTTTACGGGAAAGCGAAAGGTCACGTCCATTCATTTTATGGCTGAGTTATAGTTTTAACTTATGGTTTCCCGCCAAAATTTGCTTAACCCTAAAATCATTAGTCTATTTATTACCTCTCAACTACAAATAGAACCAAGTGTCTGAGTTATAATATTCCCGTTTTTAGTCTATTACCTCTCAACTACAAACTAGAATAAAATTATTTTTTACAACACTATGTCCGCGCTAGCACCCAAGATACCGGATCTCCCGACGACGTTTTCATCAAAATCGTTTCCCTTGTTGCAGAAAATGCTGCAGAATATGGTGGATGGACCGCACTTGGTTCTATTTTAAGGGCTTGTCGTAGGGGAAAAAGGCAGTATACAGTAAAGAAGTTCTAAAGACAGCTGCTATATATCGCCTTTGTACTGATCCCTCATCAGAAATCAACACATCCAATGCCCCTGATGGTGGCCTCCAAAATGAAGGGCGGAACAGGCCTTTCTTCGTCAAATGCTTTGAGGCCGGCAACCCCATTGCCATTTACTACGAAGGGCTACGGGTTGTGGCTGAGGATAGAGATATCCAGCGTGGGATTGATATTCTCAGTCGTATTGTACCGGCCGATGCTTATGCCACCTTAGCATGTGGGGTACTAAGTATTTGTCAAGGGAATGAGGATATGGCCGTCCATTACCTCCAGCTGTTTGATGCAAATCATTATCCTCTGAAGTCTTCGGATGCCATTGTAACCGGTAATTATTTTCTGGATGATTTATCTCGTTATAAGACGGCCCGGAAAAACTCATACTCAGCCTCCCATCGCTATCCTGACAGCCCGTCACTCCCTAAACCCGTTTGTGCTGTGATGTGTTGTTTGTATTATGGTTTCCATTCTCTCCGCTATGGAGACTATGAAATCATGTGCGAAAACTGTTACCTTCTGTGGTTGTCCCTCAAAGTCTCGGAGATCCTTTAGGGTTTCCAGCAGTGATTTTTAGTTTTACCTTATCAATTCGTGACTCTAATTTCTGTTTATTTTAAACGTCCCTTTTTCATGTATTAAACGTCCCTTTTTTCTTCGGCTAATTCTATGTATCCACCTTTCATGCTTCCACATTTTAGTGTCTACTCTCATGTATTGGCTGAGTTATAGTTTTACGGGAACACGAAAGGTCACGTCGATTCATGTGACGGCTGAGTTATAGTGAATAACGGATGAGTTATCAAAATGAACAATCTATATGGCTGAGTTATCAAAAGAAAGGTCGCGTCTATTATTAGGTTAACTTGCCAAAATATTGCTTAACGGCTGAGTTATAGCTTTACGGGAAAACGAAAGACGCATTTCATTAAATGTGTTGCACGGTCTTTTATAGTTATTCTCGCGACACAGCGGAATTTTCGCTGCAGTCTGATTGGTGGACTCAGCGGCGGTTACATCCCATGACTCTATATAAATAGGGATGAAGGTTGGGGGAATAAATCATTCTAACTTCCACCAGCGTAAGAAATAGAAGGATGCCAGCAAGAACTCGATCCGCATTGCTGAGACAGGCCCGGAAAGGATAGCCGCCGCATCCGGCAATCGGGAGCCGGAAAATCCCATTCCACAGGAGGTAGGAGAGACGTCCCGATCTCGTGAGGTCGCTCCGAACTCAAATACTGTCGAACCCGGTGTGTCTCCCCTTCAGCTAGAACTCCGAGAGTACCGAGCTCGGCGAAAGAGGATGGGCGCGTATATTCGGGCGCTTCGGCTGAAACTTGACCAGCTCCATCGTTTTTACCGTTTAGAGGGAACCATTCTAGTCCTGGAAGACCTTATCGTCGAAGGTTACTTCTTGGCACACTGGCGAATGGTCCGTCTACTTGATGAGCACAAGGCGTGCAAAGAACTCGTCGATCAGATGGATGTACCCGATCTCCCGAAAGGCGATCGCGAACCCCTGAGGGAAACCGCCTTCCCGTTCGTGACGGATGTCTGGGCCTATCGAGCTTGCTTGGCTAGGTTAATCCGATATGTTAATTTCCTGGAGTCGTCGGGTGAAGCCTTCCGCGAGCGCCATCTTCTTGAAGGCCCATGTGCCTTTATAGAGGACATGATGTCCAGAGGCTCTGGATTGCCAATCGAAAGGCTAGAGGCCTTACAACGGGTACGAGATTTCTGTCGAATTGCGGTGAACGAACTCGCAGTGGAGGAACCATTGGAGACTGACATATCTGGCCCAGCTCCCGTTCTGCGATTGCAGGACCGTCCAGAACGCTAGAGGGTTGGTGGCGAAACTTTTCGATCGGGCTCCCCCGACCGTTTAGTCGTTGTTATTATATATATTTTTGTTGTTGTTTGGATGAAGTGTAATGGAAACTAATCAAAACGATTTTAGCGAAGTTTAATGTCATGGATGAGTTATAAAATTTACGGCTGAGTTATAGCTTTTACGGGAAAACGAAATATATAGTCGATTCATGTCATGACTGAGTTATCAAAGAAACAATATGAAAACAAACGACTGATTTATACGACTGATTATATGGCTGAGTTATAGTTTATTACGACTGAGTTATCATGATACAGGACGAAATATATCTCGATTCATGTGATGGCTGAGTTATAGTGTGTTATGGCTGAGTTATACTACTTGACAGATGAGTAATACCACAAAATAAAGTAATAATACTTTGACAGATGAGTAACTATAGAGCACAAGTTTTCGCATTGTGCCCAACTTGCTTACATCGCGAACATGCGTGTTGCTTCCTAGGGCGTTTATTTTCAGTGGCAACTTCCAAAGATGATTTAATCCTACGCTTCTTTGGTCTTCCTGGCTGGTTCACAACAATCGGAGGCAAGCACTTCTGATTATCCACAACTTCAGGAGCAGGGAATGATTCATCTGGAGGCATGATTGAACCAGCCCATCCGTTAACCAAATCGACACTCCTAAATTTCGTATCGCACATGGATATACGAGACACATCCATATGCTCTGCAGCTGCGATTGCATGGATGCATGGTATTTTCTCGTGGTCGAAACGACGGCATGTGCAACTTTTTATTTCTAAATTTACAACATGCAAAGATGATCCATATTTCACTTCAACACGTACAGCATCAATCGTTTGTACCTCCATAAGTCTTGCTCCGGTGACACGGTCCTACAAGGGAGTAGAACAAAAAACAAAAACGCTTTAGGCTGAGTTATGAAAACAATTATGGCTGAGTTATTGAAACAATGGCTGAGTTATGAAAACAATGGCTGAGTTATGGAAACTATAATGGTAATGGCTGAGATAAGGAAACAATTACGGCAGCGATATGGTAACTGTTACGGCTGAGTTATCAACATTGACGACTGACTTATGTAAAATTACCTGTAATAGTTTCTCAACACCTCGAGTGAGCGTTGTTTGCTGCGATTTCGCATCATCTCTCCGTTCAGAAAACCATCTGGTCATCATATCCCGTATCGATTCTAGAAGTTGAACTATGGGAAGACTTCTAGCATTTGACAGTGCATGGTTCATTGATTCTGCAATATTCGTTGTCATTAAATTGTACCTTTCACCCGGAAATGAACACGCGCCCACATTCGGACACCAGCTCGTTGGAGGTATCCATGTAGTTCGGGATGACGTGCTTCAATCTCATTGAAAGCCTCATTAAAATCAGTTAGCCTAAAACACTTTGCCGCTTTTTTCACCAGAGGGAACAAATGTTTTCCTTTGAACTTCACCAATATGTTCTTATACAAATGGTAAGTGCAAATTCCACGTGAAGCCAACGGATACACTTGACGAATCGCTTTCCCTATTGACTGATGTCTGTCGGAGATTATCGCAAGATCCTTTTCGTCTGGAATGGCAACTTTGAGTTGTGTAAAGAACCAACGCCAAGACTCATCATTTTCAGTGTCAACAACAGCGAAAGCTAATGGGAAAATTTGAAAGTTACCATCCTGAGCTAGGGCTGTTAGAAGTGTCCCTTTGTAACTACCATGGAGAAACGTTCCGTCGACAACAACAACTTTGCGCATGAAAGCAAACCCAGCAATACTCGCACCAAAAGCAATAAAAACATATTTGAATCTATCTTCATCACCTATTTGAAGACGCGTGACTGTACCCGGATTTTCCCTTTTTAACTTGAATATGTAAGAAGGCAACTCGCTAAAACTTTCCTCAGGAGTTCCCTGATGGATATGCCTTGCATTCAGCAGCGTTCGATATGCCTTCCAATAACCCATCTGTCGACACCAACAAATTAATAAATCAGCCATAATATATAAATAACGCAGCCGATACATTCGAATAAGTCAGCCTTAAATAATCAATAAATGAGCCGTAAAATGTAAATAACTCAGCCTATACATACCTATAACTCAGCCATTGTTATCAATAATTAACTCAGCCTATACATACCTATAACTCAACCATTATTATCAATAAGTCAGTCGAAACATAGTAATTACCTTTAGACTAAATTGCTTATTGAAAATGACTCCGACACTTTTAGGTTTAACATCCGGACCAAGATCACCAAGATAGTCCCTGTAAAGACCTGCCAGTACATCAGCTGTTGATTGACGGCATCTAGTAGAACGTTCCGTCACAGAACATGTGTGTTCCGAATCGTATACACGAACATGAAAATCCGGGTCATCCCCTTGTACAGATGCACGAACTCTCCAAAGACATCCTTTAACCCAACACCTAAAAACCACTTGTCTCGGATTTGAGACTGGTACATTAAAATCAAATCCATCCCTAACCGAAATAAGTTTCACGTGATTCCTGAACTGCTTTTTGCTACTGTATCGTTGTCCTACAGCAATTTTTAGCGTTGACACCTCCAACCTAATAGCCTCCGGATTCATCTTCGATCCGGCAAAGTTATCATCTCTATGAGCTTTCTTCTGAGGAGGCGGAGTAGGTGGGTCTTCCACTGTACTCTGAGGCTCGCCCAATACAGAAAACTTCTCGTCATCAGACGACTCACCATCGGAGTCGTCGAAAACATCAAATCGGGTTGAAAATTCATCGTCTTCTTCTTCGTCAGATGCTACTTCGACAGCTTCTTCTTCGTTTTCTTTGTCAACGATCTTACCATAATCAAAACAAGTGCCTTCAAATCCCCCACCACACACTTCGTATGTAGATGCTGCTTTCGAGTCTCTGCTTCGCCGAATCATACTTCCTCTAGCTCCACTAGTTTCTATAGACTCTTTCGCCGAAAACTCTACACAGAGACGTAGCTGATCGGTTTTCCATAGACCCAAAAACATTGCAACTGTCGATCATTGGAGACAAAAACTGGTGGAGTATCATGTGCCATATGTTTCATTGCCTTGTTCGAGAACATGTAGCTCAGCTTTAGCTCATGTCTAAACGAGTCCAATCCGTAGTCTTCAAGAACAAGCTTAACAAGCTTGTCGTATGTTGTGCCTCCATCTATCTGCACAACTATACACCCTCTCTCGTCGGAGTTAAATACATATCTCTGTGTCTTTATCCAATTACCGGACACAACTAGTACCGGTACTGGATCCATGAAATATAATGAAGAACAAGGTGGAGAAGAACAAAAGTAGAAGAACAAGGTGTGAAGAAGAAAGTGAAGAAGAAGTAGAAGAACAAGGTGAATAAGAAGGTAAATAGTTCACTTATTAACCAGTTGAAGAACCAGAATCGAACGACGTTTCGTATTTCCGGAGAAAAGATGATGACATGGAATGCTGACATGGATGCTGCATCCGACGTGGCAAATCAGCCATGAAACAATACCATAACTCAGCCTAACTAAAACTCAGCCACAACACGAAAAACATTACAGTAATTAAAAAGCAAAAAAATTGCTGCCAAACTCAGCCGCTTCATGAACTGAAAATATGTAACTCAGCCGTATCGTTTGATAAGTCAGCCGTAACTAAAAAACATTCTAGTAATTAATCTTTTGCCAATAAGTCAGCCGTCAAACGGCTGACTTGTCGATAAGTCAGCCTATGACGGCTGAGTTATTGTTTTTACCATAACTCAGCCGTAACTACATCTCATAAGTCAGCCGTTTTTCATAACTCAGCCAGTCGGAAAATGGCAACTCAGCCGTGTCGTTGTGATAACTCAGTCAAAATTTTGACAACTCAACCGTGTCGTAGCGATAACTCAGCCAAAATCTTGACAACTCAACCATCAGTTGACAACTCAGCCATTACTACAGCTGAGTTATGCGCATAACTCAGCCAAATTTAATAAGTCAGTCATAACGCTTAGCTGACTTATGAACATAACTCAGCCAGATTTTCATAAGTCAGCCGTCCGCTCTTACTCAAATATTTTTTCCGATAACTCAGCCGCAACATACCAATAACTCAGCCGCAACATACTCTGTCTCGCGTTACGGCTGAGTTATGGTACACGTCAGCGATTTCTGACGTGGCGTCTGACGTGGCAATGGCATTTTTGTAATAACGTTTTTTCCGGTAACATAAAACAGGGGCACGCTGGGTATTTTGAAAATACCCGAAACATTCTAGTAATAAAAAAGTTTTTTGTAGATTCTGGTAATATTACCTAAAATGAGTAACATTTGAGTAATTCACCCTATATTATAAGCCACAAAATTATCTGCAAAGATAGCAAAAGTGTAGCTATTTCCCGTGCCTCCTGATGAGTGAGCAGTATCATTCCATTCAATGATTGTTCTTTCATATCCTCTCCCTTGCATCAAAATGTTTGCCTTCTTTTTACTAACTTGAACTTTTTCTCTGTTTTTTCATGAAAACATACATCATTAGAACAGAGAACATGCATAAAGAACTTAATTAAAGAACATAGGTTTTAAGGTTGAGTAACAACCTGTAAACTCCTGAGTTGATGATAATGAGGGTCCTTGAAAGGCTTGAATCAGGTACAGCATCAATAGCGTTCTGGACTTTGGTGAAGTTACCAAGACCATTCAAATCAACAATGAACACAAGAGAATGGAGGCATCCTTCGGTGGTGTTTGTTGTTGTAGGAAGAGAAGATTCAGATGGAGACACGGAGAGAGAGATTGTGGTGAGAAGAACAATGAGAATTGTTATCATTTTCATGTTTGACAGTGATGATTCAGAGAGATTAGCCGGTTCAAAAGAGAAGTGTGTAGCTGTGAGGAAGAAGTTTGAGAGTTAAATACTTAAATGCTTTTTCTTCTTATGCTGTAAATGTAATTTACTTATGTATCATTTATTTCTCGTATCTCCCTAGTATCTCCCTCTACGATGTCGCTATTGATATTATTTATGGTTTTACGCAAAACCAACAACAGATCCCATTTTTCTTTGTAAGAAATGTGAAAATACTAAAATGTATTTCAAAAAAAGAGTTCCGCATCTACAAAAGAAGAAGGTCCTGTTCGTTTGCATTTGGATGGATCATCCAAATGTTGTTCCTTTTTGTCAAAAAAAAAACATCATCCAAAATCATTCACATGGATCATTTGAATGGGTTTTAAAATTTTAGGCAAAATTTTGAAACTTTTTTGAATGATTCTAATTGAATCATTTGGATGGAGATGCTTCTTCCAAAAATAACAAATTACAAATGTATCTTTATTATACAAAAAACTATTTATTTACAAAATTATAAATAATATTTTTACAATTCTTACAAAATGTCAAAAACACATGATAAATTCCCGCCAAAACTAAAATCACGTTTTTCCACCAAAAACGTAAAATCACATTTTCCCGCCAAAAACGTAAAAATCACAATTTCCCGCCAAAAACATAAAATCATATTTTCCCACCAAAAACGTAAAATCACATTTTCCAGCCAAAAACATAAAATCACATTTTCCCGCCAAAAATGTAAAATCACATTTTCCCGGCAAAACCGTAAATTCATTTTTTCCCGCCAAAAACGTAAATTCACAATTTCCCGCCAAAAATGCAAAATCATATTTTCCCACCAAAAACTTAAAATCACATTTTCCCGGCAAAACCGTAAATTCATTTTTTCCCGCCAAAAACGTAAATTCACAATTTCCGGCTAAAAACGCAAAATCACATTATCCCACCAAAAATGTAAAATCACATTTTCCCGGCAAAACCGTAAATTCACTTTTTCCCCACCAAAAACGTAAGTTCACAATTTCCCGCCAAAAACGCAAAATCATATTTTTCCACCAAAAATGTAAATTCACATTTTCCCGGCAAAAACGTAAATTCACATTTTCCCGCAGAAAACGTAAATTCACAATTTCCCGCCAAACACATAAAATCATATTTTCCTACCAAAAACGTAAATTCACATATTCCCGACAAAACCTTAAATTCACTTTTTCCTGCCAAAAACGTAAATTCACAATTTGTCGCCAAAAACACAAAATCATATTTTCCGCCAAAAACGTAAAATCACATTTTCCCACCAAAAATGTAAAATCACATTTTCCCGGCAAAACCGTAAATTCACTTTTTCCCGCCAAAAACGTAAATTCACTTTTTCGCAAAAAACAACAACACACAAAATCACTTTTTCCCGCCAAAAACGTAAAATCACATTTTTGTTTGGTTTTGAATGAAAATATATGAATATATATTTTAGATCAATATTCAAAATTAATATGGTTAAAATTAAGATTAAAAAATTGTTAGATCAAACATGGGTATTTTAGTCACCATCTCCTTCACCTGGTGCAACGCTGCCCCCTCTATGAATGCTCAATGATTAAGCTCCCTAGTCTTTTTATATTATGTACTCTCCTGACCCCACATGAGAGGTCTATTACAATGTCATCAATAAGTCATTAAAGCCAATACTCAGTTTTGCTTGCTTCTCTGTTCTGCTCCATGTTCTGTTTTCTTATTGATTCCCAGTTTGGTTTTCTTCTCATCTGATATGATTCGTTTCCGGGAGTTTCGGTTAATATTGATGATATTATACAACATGTACGATGAATACGATAAGGTCATGGGCAACGAAAACATAAGAGAAGATGTAATTTCTTTTTGTGTTTCTGTTCTTATTGATCACCTTCTCTCGGCTGCACATGCGTGTTGCAACTTATGGAAGTTCTGCAACCTCTCAGCCAAATACTCGTAGTAGTCCAGCAGAAACAACAGTCGCACTGTATAAATTAGCAACAGAAACAGCCAAATCAATGCCCCCGTAGTCTTGTCCTCGCATAGTCTTCCTAAACAAAACATGCACTTGTGATTGTTATTGATAGCATTTGAAAGTGTTATAAGAAAGAATCAAAGTAAGGCTACTTGCAGTAGGCATTGATAGAAAAGTCCTCACCCATAAACCATTCTCGGAATAAGATTGCGCCCAGAAACTGAATCAACTATTAGGATCAATCAAAGCAATCCTGTAAGAAAGAGACTGCAAAATCTTAGGGCACGATGGTAGAGTTTAGCAAATTCCTCCTATTGATTAGACTGGAACTTATGGAGGGAAAATTTTTCATATGATTCCATTAAAAATGCAGAGGGATATAAACTTGCACAATAAGCTTCTGCATTACGATATTATACAAAAGAGGGTACAATTTATTCATGGTTATGTCTTACTTTTGGTTCAACTTGTAGGCATAGAAACAGATATATATGTGCATACTAACCAAACCAAGATGATAATATATACACATCACATGATTCAAGTTTTAAGTTACTATACTACCATGCAACCGTCCTTGGCATATTGACATGTAATATATGTAGTACTAGTTTACCCTGCCCCATAATTTTCCGGCCAAGGTTCAATGGAAAGAGAATCAGCCATGAGCTAAACCAATTTGACCTTTGTCTAACAGTACTAATCATCTAATTGAAACAAAATAATTGCTATCACATAAAGTTCTAATTCCAAATTTCGAACTGCAGAGGCACTTTCATGTGAGAAGTAACTCTGCCGCTGATCAGTCTCGATCTGATGTCAAGATCACTGATGGAATCATACATCGATCAAGATACTCATACGTATCTCAAATAGAAAGTTGCCCACGCGATGCGTGGGTTTTTTTTAAATGTTTCTTTTATTTTGGTAATTTTAATATAATTGATGGTTTTATAAATTTTAGTTGGTGTAGTGTATATATATATATTCAAATAATATACATCTGTAATACAATTATTGTTAATTATTTTTATATTTCAAATAAATTCCAATGCTAGTTTAGATTATAAGTTTGTAAAATATTTTGAACACAACTTTTAATCTCGTTAAAATTATATATCTATATATAATAGCAAACTCAATTTTGGGGGTCAATTTTAATCTAACAGATGAGATTGTTTCTATTATTCTCATCTAACGGTTTAGAATTATTACTGATCCCAACAGTTGCAAGTCTTTTTTCCTATAATCGTGTTTCTTCGTCGTACCTCCATCTTTTAAAAATTGCACCTATGAATTTTTACTCCTTTTTGTTTCAAACCTCTATGTTTTTACACCTCTTTGTTTTTTTATATTTATGGACTTTGAAAAGAGTTTTTGTTCTTTGAGTATTACTAATGATCTCATCCTTTGTTAATGATCTCAAAAGTTGAAAATTTCGGTCCAACAATTGTGTTTTTCGTCACACCCCCATCTTTCCATGTTGGCATCCGTTAGTTCTCACACCTTTTTGTTTTACACCTTTTTGTTTTACACCTTTTTGTTTTACATCTTTTTGTTTTACACCTTTTTGTTTATATAAACTTGCAATCTTTTGATCCAACAATTGTGTTTCTTTGTCGTACCCCTAGCTTTCAATGTTTGTAGTTGTTAGTTTTCGCACCTGTTTGTTTTACACCTCTTTATTTTCACACTCTTTGTTTTTATAGATATACAGATTTTTATGGACTTTGAAAAGAGTTTTCGTTCTTTGAGTATTATTAATAATCTCAAAAATTGCAAAGTTTCGGTCCAACAATTGTGTTTCTTTGTCGCACCCCTAGCTTTCTATATTAACACCTGTTAGTTTTCACAACTATTTGTTTTACACCTCTTTGTTTATATAAATTTGCAATGTTTTGATCCAACAGTTGTGTTTCTTCGTCGTACCTCTACCTTTCAATGTTTGCACCTGTTAATTTTCACACCATTTGTTTAACACCTCCTTTTTTTTTTTTTTTTTTTTTGTGCACCAAGATTTTATATCATACTAAATCATCCTCCAAGGAGGGAAAATTACAAAGGGAGGAACCAAAGCTAAAACTCCCTGATCCAAAACAAAATCAAGAACCGAACAAAAGCAGATAGATTGATAGAACAAAGTAATCCTAACACATCGACAATAACTGAAATCGTTGAATCCTTGATCTTGATCCTTGATAACAATAAAGCAGATAAGTGAGAAGACACCTTGGACAACACCACTCCCATGAGATGAGATGTTGCACGAGATTGAGTCTACCACATGGGCAGAAAAAACAATCCACAATTGGGCTGCAGCGACAAAGGTGACAGGGCACCAGGCTGACGAGCTAGTGAAACCATCAGAGAAAGAAGTCTCTGGGAAGCACCTCTAAATAACAGGTGCTGGCCGCTCACAACAATAGCAGCAGATGAAACGCCACAGGAACAAGTGTGGCGGTTGAGTGCTCTTCTCCACAAACCTGGAAAAAGATGCAGAAGCAAGATGGAGGATAGAAGTATATCCAGTCCATTCAGGGTAATGGATAGAAGTGTATCCAAACCACAAAGATCTTCTGACACCGGCGACTCCTAACCAAACCGGTGTCTCCCATTGCAGACGTAGATAAACCCCGCACGGCCAAACACTGAGCAGACAGGCACAGTTAAGACAAGCTCTAAAGGCTTCAACAAAGATCCAAGAAGTATTGGACCAGGCCCACCAAGAAAACAACTTCATGGGACTCCGCACAAGACCTACCACGGTCGAGACACCCTCAAGGCGGCGGAGGAGAGGGGGGAGAGCAAAGGACAGACCAAAAGACACCAACAGAAACTGGTACCTTGGAGTGATTGATGCGGCAGGAGCGGGACCAAAGGAGGAGATACGGAGAGTGGAAACAGAGATACGAGCACTCCCAGAAAATGAGGGACCGCCAGATCCAGATCCAGATCCAGATCCAGATCTGAGAGGAGATATCGCTTCAACTGAGCAAACGCCGGAGAGGAGACCGGTACACAACTCGGCTCCAGAGACCCCGGTAAGACGAACTCCATACACAAACGGAGAGGATAGAGAAAAGCGGAAGTAGCGCCAACAAGGAAACCAGATCCACAGTCTAGAAGAGGACAAAGGACGATAAAAGCTTGGATTTTTTGGGAGCGAGACTAGGCAGCAAAACGTCAGCAGGGTCCGACGCCGGTGAGCCATAGCTACACCGGCGCCGGATAGCAGAAGCTCTTTCGTCGGCTGGAGAATGGCGGCTAGGGCGAACTGAGATGAGGAGAGAGAAGAGAGCTTTTTTAACGTCACAACAGGTATGGTTATTATCTTTTATTTTATGTTTATTTAATTGTTTAACACCTCTTTATTTTCACACTTTTTATATATATATTTTATGGACTTTGAAAAGAGTTTTTGTTCTTTGTGTATTATTAATAATTTCACCCTTTGTTTTTACCATAAAATTTTCATTCGAAATGTAAAATTAAAAATGTTAGTCATTTCAATTTTTCATTTTCCCGTGCCGTAACGCACGGGCCGACATCCTAGTATGTTATAATAGAAACATCATTTAACGAATTGTTGATAGAGGACTAATTTTAAATTTAACAGTGAAATGGTTGTGAGGTGAGTACTACTTGTTGAATATAGTTTCTCATGGTATAGATAAAAAAAATAATGTTTTCCTAAATTGATTTGTGACTTTTATCTTTGACAACCTCAATTCTAGGTTTTTTTTAGTGATAATATTTTTGCTGTCAGTGTAGCAATGTTTAAAAAATTTTAGAGTAATTAAAAGAAAAAAGAGAGATTTCACTTAAAAGCTTAAAGGGGTAGATTGTAGCAATGTTTGTTGAGAATCCTAAATGAATTCTCTAACATAAAATTAAAATTTACAGAGTGGATTCTCTTAAAAATAAGGAATAAATTACTTATTATTTAATGTCAAAGGATTCTCTTAAAAATAAGGAATACATTTACTTATTATTTAATGTCAATGATAAAAATAAGTTAAAATATGCAAAGATGCTTATTTATATAATCTAGTCAATGTAATCAAAACACAATTTACTCCACACTTTTACCTATTTAATTTAATGATACAATATAAGAAAGTTTAATATTTCTCTTCTTTTCTTATTTTTACATGGTTATTTAAAATATATTTTTTATCAAATGTATAAGAAATTACCAAATTTGGTTGCACATATATGGTTATTTGTATACAAAAGGTTATGTATGCATCCAAAATGAATGTAAAGCAAAAATGGATTCAATATATCTCTAATTTCATTATTTGGAAAGATGTTGTGGAATCTAATTTTTTTAACCATTTCTTTCATTAAGCATAAAAATTATACAAAAGTTTAGATCAAAATCTAATGTTAAAAAAAAGATACAAGTTCGAAAAATATAAAATTTCATTCATTTGACGAGATCTTAGCCACTTCAGTTAGTGTTTTCATCCAAAAATGGATGTTATAAAGAATCGTGTCAAACTCTAAATAAACTTATTAAATTCTTACTAATCACTTTAAGTTAAACCAAATATGACACTATGGAGAGAAGGATATGTTTTTTTTTGGATAACTCTACTCAAATGTATAATTCTTTCATTTTTTTTTTTGAATTGTAATGATAGAGAACGATAATGTCATGTAGTTTATACATCCAAAAATATATGTCATGTAGAATTATTTAGAGCACTAACCTGTCATTATCTCTCCACCATTTTTAGAGATTATTCGAAACACTTTCCTCTGGTTTTCTTCTTTATGAATGATCCTATAAACAAATTTATGCCCCTACCAGTTTTTTCCTTGGTCCTTGCTTGGTCTTGCAACTGACTCTATTTCCCATGGTCACTCTTTTTTCATATGTATTCAATCATTTAAAGTACATTGGATGTCTCTCAATCTTCCTCTTTAGTTCAACCACATCATGCTAGGTATTAGATATTCCACGATAGGATCTGCTTCACCTTGTGATGTGTGAAAAACTCTATTTCGTAATATATGTTCAAATAAATTCAATTTTATTTGGATCAAAGAAAAAACAGGAAAACAAAAAAAGGAACATATGAATTGAGCCATCTTAAGAATATTTAACAATTTGTGAATGATTAATGAAAGGTGAAACATCAATATGAGTCGAAGATGTAAGTAGGCTTATACTTATATTAGCACTATTAAAATGTCTAATATGAGTCGAAGACGTAAGTAGACTTATACTTATACTCCATTAAAATGTCTCCGTTTCTGTTATAAATTGGAAATAATAAAATTCAGAGTCATTGATATATTGAAATATATGTTAGTTAATAATCAAAATTTAATTTGTAAATACCAATTTTTTGTTCCTTATTGTTGGTAATTTACTCCTCTGTAATTTATGTGTCTTAATATGTATTGTATAGTTATTAAATAATTTTGGCTTATACAGTTGACAAAAGTTAGTGGAGTAGATGTGTTTACCTGTCTTAAATTATACTCCCTCTGACTTTTTTTAATTGTCGTTTAAGCTTTTTGCACACATATTAAGAAAACTATTAAATTTTCTGTTTTATCCTTTATTAATATATTTCATAATTTTTTGATTGGCTAAAACTTTAAAACAGCAGGAATATTCACCAAACATCTGTATTGAAAATCTAAAACGACAATTATTATGAAACAAAAATTAAATCCCAAAACGACAATTAAATTAAAACGGAGGGAGTAGTATTAATTGGGTGGTTTATTGTTTCATTAAATTTGTTAACTAATGCAAGAGAAAAATGGGAAAATGGAAAACTTTTACTATAAAATAAACAAAGTTAAAATGAAGGATGACAGGTGTCATCAAAAGAGGATGCCAAATGTTAAAATATTAGCAAAAGTTAGAAAAAGCCTTCTCATATTATATAAGATTGTATGATCTTAAGGGATTCATACATACAGCCTTGTATTGTTTAAATCTTTATTTTTAATTAATGCACTGGATCAATTATAATTAATGATGGATTCTGTCCTTAAAAGAATTTCCAATATATATATGTATCTGCAAGCATCAACAGTCACCACACATTTGTTTTTTATTTTTGCTTGATCATAGAGGAAAGTTGTATCAGTAGAGAAAATCAGATAAGGATGGGTCGTAACAGTTTGGTTATTATTCTCATTATCGTCTCTCTTTTCGGACTCCACCAATGTAAGAAGTGATTCAAATCCTTTTTTCTTCAAACCCCATGAATTCAGTTCATTGTTGCCACATGATAAAACTTTTGACCTAATGCTTGTAGGTCAAGACGAAGATCCCGATCATCCAAAGGGAATAGAAAGATGCTTTCAGCACTTTATGGGAGAGCCATATAGACTCGAGTTTTTGTGTTGTATCGAAGATATTACCGTTTGCTTCCCTTTCGGCGAACCAGAAAATTGCCTCAAGCAATGTCCGCCGCTACGAAAAGGTGTAGCACCATCTCCTTCACCTGGTGCAACACTGCCCCCTCTATGAATGCTCAATGATTAAGCTCCCTAGTCTTTTTATATTATGTACTCTCCTGACCCACATGAGAGGTCTATTGCAATGTCATCAATAAGTCATTAAATAAAGCCAAAACTCAATTTTGCTTGCTTCTCTGTTCTGCTCCATGTTCTGTTTTCGTATTGACTCCCAGTTTGGTTTTCTTCTGATATGATTTGTTTCCGGGAGTTTCGGTTATATTGATGATGATATACAACATGTACGATGAATACGATAAGGTCATGGGCAACGAAATCATAAGAGAAGATGTTTCTGTTCCTAGAGTTCTGAATGAGGGTCACACCGAGGTGAAGCTAAAGCGGGTTGTAGAAGTAAGTTAAGAAAATGCTGATCACGGTCATGAGAATGGAGGTGAGAGTACATTTTGGTCATGTTGGAGATGATGATGCAATGCGTAAGGAAAACAATACACATCAAGATTAAAAACTGGTTTATATGCAACATGGAAACACAATGCATGCAATAGATATTGAGTGTTTAATGGTTGCTCAACATTAAAAACTGGCATCGTTGCTTAATGGTTGCGTACATTGACTCACCTGACGTGATTCTATTGAGTGTTTTCAGTTGGATCACAAGTTCACATGGCTTACAGTTGATTAAAAAATATCTCCTTGAGGCTATCTTTTTGGCAAATCATATCTTGAATCCAAACTCTTTGTATTCTGACTCTTCTCTGGTGTTTTCATGAGTGGAGATGAAACCATCGAGCCACTTTCCACAAAAACTACACCCTAATATAAAGGTTCTGTTTTCACTTTTCAGACTGCAGAAAACAGTCTGAATAGAAAAACTGTAAATCACGAGTAACACCAGTCACTTACTCACCTATGTGCAGAGCGTTAATATTGATGATGTTATACAACATGTACGATGAATACGATAAGGTCATGGGCAACGAAAACATAAGAGAAGATGTAATTTCTTTTTGTGTTTCTGTTCTTATTGATCACCTTCTCTCGGCTGCACCGTTCCATGTTGTAATCATCTTTCCATGTTGGCATCCGTTAGTTCTCACACCTTTTTGTTTTACACATTTTTGTTTTACACCTTTTTGTTTATATAAACTTGCAATCTTTTGATCCAACAATTGTGTTTCTTTGTCGTACCCCTAGCTTTCAATGTTTGTAGTTGTTAGTTTTCGCACCTGTTTGTTTTACACCTCTTTATTTTCACACTCTTTGTTTTTATAGATATACAAATTTTTATGGACTTTGAAAAGAGTTTTCGTTCTTTGAGTATTATTAATAATCTCAAAAGTTGCAAAGTTTCGGTCCAACAATTGTGTTTCTTCGTCGCACCCCTAGCTTTCTATATTAACACCTGTTAGTTTTCACACCTATTTGTTTTACGCCTCTTTGTTTATATAAAGTTGCAATGTTTTGATCCAACAGTTGTGTTTCTTCATCGTACCTCTACCTTTCAATGTTTGCACCTGTTAATTTTCACACCATTTGTTTAACACCTCTTTATTTTCACACTTTTTATATATATATTTTATGGACTTTGAAAAGAGTTTTTGTTCTTTGCGTATTATTAATAATTTCACCCTTTGTTTTTACCATAAAATTTTCACTCGAAATGTAAAATTAAAAATGTTAGTCATTTCAAGTTTTCATTTTCCCGTGCCGTAACGCACGGGCCGACATCCTAGTATGTTATAAAAGAAACATCATTTAACGAATTGTTGATAGAGGACTAATTTTAAATTTAACAGTGAAATGGTTGTGAGGTGAGTACTACTTGTTGAATATAGTTTCTCATGGTATAGATAAAAAAAAATAATGTTTTCCTAAATTGATTTGTGACTTTTATCTTTGACAACCTCAATTCTAGGTTTTTTTTAGTGATAATATTTTTGCTGTCAGTGTAGCAATGTTTAAAAAATTTTAGAGTAATTAAAAGAAAAAAGAGAGATTTCACTTAAAAGCTTAAAGGGGTAGATTGTAGCAATGTTTGTTGAGAATCCTAAATGAATTCTCTAACATAAAATTAAAATTTACAGAGTGGATTCTCTTAAAAATAAGGAATAAATTACTTATTATTTAATGTCAAAGGATTCTCTTAAAAATAAGGAATACAATTACTTATTATTTAATGTCAATGATAAAAATAAATTAAAATATGCAAAGATGCTTATTTATATAATCTAGTCAATGTAATCAAAACACAATTTACTCCACATTTTTACCTATTTAATTTAATGAAACAATATAAGAAAGTTTAATATTTCTCTTCTTTTCTTATTTTTACATGGTTATTTAAAATATATTTTTTATCAAATGTATAAGAAATTACCAAATTTGGTTGCACACATATGGTTATTTGTATACAAAAGGTTATGTATGCATCCAAAATGAATGTAAAGCAAAAATGGATTCTATATATCTCTAATTTCATTATTTGGAAAGATGTTGTGGAATCTAATTTTTTTAATCATTTCTTTCATTAAGCATAAAAATTATACAAAACTTTAGATCAAAATCTAATGTTAAAAAAAATATACAAGTTCAAAAAATCTAAAATTTCATTCATTTGACGAGATCTTAGCCACTTCAGTTAGTGTTTTCATCGAAAAATGGATGTTATAAAGAATCGTGTCAAACTCTAAATAAACTTATTAAATTCTTACTAATCACTTTAAGTTAAACCAAATATGACACTATGGAGAGAAGGATATGTTTTTTTTTTGGATAACTCTACTCAAATGTATAATTCTTTCATTTTTTTTTTGAATTGTAATGATAGAGAACGATAATGTCATGTAGTTTATACATCCAAAAATATATGTCATCTAGAATTATTTCGAGCACTCACCTGTCATTATCTCTCCACCATTTTTAGAGATTATTCAAAACACTTTCCTCTGGTTTTCTTCTTTATGAATGATCCTATAAACAAATTTATGCCCCTACCAGTTTTTTCCTTGGTCCTTGCTTGGTCTTGCAACTGACTCTATTTCCCATGGTCACTCTTTTTTCATATGTATTCAATCATTTAAAGTGCATTGGATGTCTCTCAATCTTCCTCTTTAGTTCAACCACATCATGCTAGGTATTAGATATTCCACGATAGGATCTGCTTCACCTTGTGATGTGTGAAAAAACTCTATTTCGTAATATATGTTCAAAAAAACTCAATTTTATTTGGATCAAAGAAAAAACAGGAAAACAAAAAAGGAACATATGAATTGAGCCATCTTAAGAATATTCAACAATTTTTGAATGATTAATGAAAGGTGAAACATCAATATGAGTCGAAGATGTAAGTAGGCTTATACTTATATTAGCACTATTAAAATGTCTAATATGAGTCGAAGACGTAAGTAGACTTATACTTATACTCCATTAAAATGTCTCCGTTTCTGTTATAAACTGGAAATAATAAAATTCAGAGTCATTGATATATTGAAATATATGTTAGTTAATAATCAAAATTTAATTTGTAAATACCAATTTTTTGGTTCCTTATTGTTGGTAATTTACTCCTCTGTAATTTATGTGTCTTAATATGTATTGTATAGTTATTAAATAATTTTGGCTTATACAGTTGACAAAAGTTAGTGGAGTAGATGTGTTTACCTGTCTTAAATTATACTCCCTCTGACTTTTTTTAATTGTCGTTTAAGCTTTTTGCACACATATTAAGAAAACTATTAAATTTTCTGTTTTATCCTTTATTAATATATTTCATAATTTTTTGATTGGCTAAAACTTTAAAACAGCAGGAATATTCACCAAACATCTGTATTGAAAATCTAAAACGACAATTATTATGAAACAAAAATTAAATCCCAAAACGACAATTAAATTAAAACGGAGGGAGTAGTATTAATTGGGTGGTTTATTGTTTCATTAAATTTGTTAACTAATGCAAGAGAAAAATGGGAAAATGGAAAACTTTTACTATAAAATAAACAAAGTTAAAATGAAGGATGACAGGTGTCATCAAAAGAGGATGCCAAATGTTAAAATATTAGCAAAAGTTAGAAAAAGCCTTCTCATATTATATAAGATTGTATGATCTTAAGGGATTCATACATACAGCCTTGTATTGTTTAAATCTTTATTTTTAATTAATGCACTGGATCAATTATAATTAATGATGGATTCTGTCCTTAAAAGAATTTCCAATATATATATGTATCTGCAAGCATCAACAGTCACCACACATTTGTTTTTTATTTTTGCTTGATCATAGAGGAAAGTTGTATCAGTAGAGAAAATCAGATAAAGATGGGTCGTAACAGTTTGGTTATTATTCTCATTATCGTCTCTCTTTTCGGACTCCACCAATGTAAGAAGTGATTCAAATCCTTTTTCTTCAAACCCCATGAATTCAGTTCATTGTTGCCACATGATAAAACTTTTGACCTAATGCTTGTAGGTCAAGACGAAGATCCCGATCATCCAAAGGGAATAGAAAGATGCTTTCAGCACTTTATGGGAGAGCCATATAGACTCGAGTTTTTGTGTTGTATCGAAGATATTACCGTTTGCTTCCCTTTCGGCGAACCAGAAAATTGCCTCAAGCAATGTCCGCCGCTACGAAAAGGTGTAGCACCATCTCCTTCACCTGGTGCAACACTGCCCCCTCTATGAATGCTCAATGATTAAGCTCCCTAGTCTTTTTATATTATGTACTCTCCTGACCCACATGAGAGGTCTATTGCAATGTCATCAATAAGTCATTAAATAAAGCCAAAACTCAATTTTGCTTGCTTCTCTGTTCTGCTCCATGTTCTGTTTTCGTATTGACTCCCAGTTTGGTTTTCTTCTGATATGATTTGTTTCCGGGAGTTTCGGTTATATTGATGATGATATACAACATGTACGTTGAATACGATAAGGTCATGGGCAACGAAATCATAAGAGAAGATGTTTCTGTTCCTAGAGTTCTGAATGAGGGTCACACCGAGGTGAAGCTAAAGCGGGTTGTAGAAGTAAGTTAAGAAAATGCTGATCACGGTCATGAGAATGGAGGTGAGAGTACATTTTGGTCATGTTGGAGATGATGATGCAATGCGTAAGGAAAACAATACACATCAAGATTAAAAACTGGTTTATATGCAACATGGAAACACAATGCATGCAATAGATATTGAGTGTTTAATGGTTGCTCAACATTAAAAACTGGCATCGTTGCTTAATGGTTGCGTACATTGACTCACCTGACGTGATTCTATTGAGTGTTTTCAGTTGGATCACAAGTTCACATGGCTTACAGTTGATTAAAAAATATCTCCTTGAGGCTATCTTTTTGGCAAATCATATCTTGAATCCAAACTCTCGGTATTCTGACTCTTCTCTGGTGTTTGCATGAGTGGAGATGAGACCATCGAGCCAGTTTCCACAGGAAACTACACCCCCTAATGTAAAGGTTCTGTTTTCAGACTGCAGAAAACAGCAAAGGCAAGTCTTTTTGTTTTTCCTTCTGAACATAAAAAACTGTAAATCACGAGTAACACCAGTCACTTACTCACCTATGTGCAGAGCGTTGATGAAAACGAGCTTCAAGGAGAGAAGTTTGATAGAGAGAGTTACTTACAAGTTACAACTCGAAGCAACCTCCTCCAATCCTCGTGTGGATTTGTTCAGGGCCTCACTCGCTCATGCTTTCTTTATTTGATTTAGTGATGATATGGATAGAAATCATGTCTTTATGAACAGATCACACGCACATGGGTACTTTGGTTGACAAGAATGGGCAATTGGAGAACTTTGGTAATTTTAAGTACATAAGACTGCATAAGAACTTTGATAGACAAGAATGTGTTATAGCATGCATTGATGGTTAGTTAAGTACACAAAAATGCATTGCTTTGTCTCTATATCATCTCTTACTTTGGGTTGTAACTGATTGTACACATGCTTGCTGTCTATGCTCATTGTTATATTCCATTCCAAGAAATGGAACGTCCACTGATGCATATGATTCCCTCAATGACCATTTCGTTGTAGAAATACAAAGATAGATATATGTGGATGTGGAACGGTCCTGATCTAATTAACGCACGTTAGAAATGACTATGAACCAAGATAAAACCAACATGTGGAATATAATAATTAGATGCCCTGCTTAATATCATTTCCAAACAAGCTACTGATCCTTCATGTCTTAATTTTAATCTAAGAACAACATTTATATGAAATAAACGGATCCCTTCATGCGTGAATTAGCAACAGAAACTGGTCTATGCATATATGCATTAGAATCCTTACATACTATCAGTACGAACTGACAAGATCTTCTTCAAGTTCTTCATTGTTAAGCTCCACTGGTGTAGTTCCATTAAGCCACTGATCTCCGTCAATGTAAGATATGTCAATGAATGGAGATGCTTCTGAATCTGTTAGTTGTTTCCCATATGGAACTCTTTCCTCGTAATAAGATCCTTCTCCATAGCATCTATACTCACCAAAAGTCACAGTCCTGAAAAAGAAGAGAGGAAACGATAAGGAAAAATCAAAAGCAGAGGAAAGATGTTTCGGAAGACATTCTTTGACAGTGGAACCTGAGGAAGAAGAAGGCATATTTCATTCAAGGAGGTCTTGTTCTAGCGTGTAATAGCCTTGACTTACAAGTGCAGCATGATAAATTTCCACATTTCTCCACAATTACCATAGTCATTGAAATCATTTATGCAAGTTGAACTAGAGTACACTGAAGGACCAGAGATGATGCAATGCGTAAGGAAAACAATACACATAAGGATTAAAAACTGGTTTATATGCAACAGATAAATATGATGCATGCAATAGATATAAGGCATCGTTGCTTAAATGTTGCGTACATTGAATCACCTGACCTGATTCTATTGAGTGTTTTCAGTTGGATCAGAAGTTCACATGGCTTACAGTTGTTCTAGCGTGTAATAGCCTTGACTTACAAGTGCAGCATGATAAATTTTCACATTTCTCCACAATTACCATAGTCATTGAAATCATTTATGCAAATGTATTTCACACAAGAAAATAAAAGCAAACTAGAATAGCAATCCTACGAGATATTTGTGTAGCAGCAAGCAGCAACCAAGGTAAACTAGATTGTAACAGCACAGCAACTTACTTGTCTCTGGTATGATTTCCAAAGTCATTCCATCCATCAGGAGAGATGACTTTGGACATGGAAGTCTTAGAGAAGACAACAGTGGCATAGGCTCTCCATGCCCTCCCTAGCCACACCTTGCCACTTCCATCAATCTTGCAGTTCACAAAAGAAAAGCCTGTTCGTTGATCTTTTGATTCCCTTCCATGAGCTGTAATCATCCCGCTAACCCATGAGGTGGTCTCTTTTGCAATGGATCTGATCACACATTCCTGGTACAATGATAGCCCATTGCCAAAGATGAAATCGGTTGAGCCTTGGATGAAACATTGTTTGAAGAAATGTTTTCCTCGATTATCATAGAGCGTGTCTTGTGCACCATAGAAGCCACAACCGTAAAACGCAGCTTGATCTCCTTCAATCCTTACAGCTACGGCCTGTGCACCTTCAACACCCGGTTCTGGTTCTGGGGCGAAATTCTTCCTCCCATCAAATTACAAACGAATTAGGTTATTAAGACAATGTTACAAGGATATATATGAGAACACATAACATTATAGACGAATAAGGTTCTTAAGACAATGGTCCTTATAGAAACAGAGGAAGATATAACAAAGATGAAGAAGTTAACAGAGAACGATTACAAAGCTTAACATGCTAAGAGCCATTAATTACAAAGTTATGTGAGATATCTCAATCACTAAAGTTAACTACTTGGTTGAATACCTAAACATGTGAGATAATATACGCTAAGAAAAGTTATAAGTTTACCAATAGTTATATATGATAACCCATAACATTACAGACGAATTAGGTTCTTAAGACAATATGGTTATATAACATGTTATTTACGAACTCATAACAGATACAAAACTAGGTTCTTAAGACAATGGTTATAAGTTTCCCATGAGTTAACTATACGAATTAGGTTCTTAAGACAATGGTTATAACGTGATATATAAAAGAACTCATAACAGATAAAAAAACTAGGTTCTATAAGTGAGATCTTGATAGTTTACCTTGAAACTTATATTATAAGCCACAAAATTATCTGCAAAGATAGCAAAAGTGTAGCTATTTGCCGTGCCTCCTGATGAGTGAGCAGTATCATTCCATTCAATGATTGTTCTTTCATATCCTCTCCCTTGCATCAAAATGTTTGCCTTCTTTTTACTAACTTGAACTTTTTCTCTGTTTTTTCATGAAAGCATACATCATTAGAACAGTGAACATGCATAAAGAACTTAAAGAACATAGGTTTTAAGGTTGAGTAACAACCTGTAAACTCCTGAGTTGATGATAATGAGGGTCCTTGAAAGGCTTGAATCAGGTACAGCATCAATAGCCTTCCGGACTTTGGTGAAGTTACCAAGACCATTCAAATCAACAATGAACACAAGAGAGTGGAGGCATCCTTCGGTGTTTGTTGTTGTAGGAAAAGAAGACTCAGATGGAGACACAGAGAGAGAGAGATTGTGGTGAGAAGAACAATGAGAATTGTTATCATTTTCTTGTTTGACATAATGATTCAGAGAGATTAGCCGGTTCAAAAGAGAAGTGTGTAGCTGTGAGGAAGAAGTTTGAGAGTTAAATGTTTTTTCTTCTTATGCAGTAAATGTAATTTACTTATGCTGTGAGGAAGAAGTTTGAGAGTTAATTATACATACATTCCTAATATAATGATAGCCAATTGCCAAAAATAAAATCGATTAAGCCTTGGATGAACACTTTAACATGTATGTAGATATTTGAATAAATTTGCTTTCATAATAATAATTTTGGTATATATTTGAATAAAAATGATATCACTAAGAGCATAATTTGAATAGAAAGTAACGATCTTGATATTAGCCAAATACAAACATTCTTCACTGTAAGAAATTGCACAAAAAATGCTTCACATTTGCTTAAAACATATTTAAAAAATGAAAAAGTACCAAGTCATGCATAATAGAGCTTGTTATATAGATACTTTTCTTTATTATTTATTAAACAAATATAAAACAATAAAATATTAATTATTTCATTAAATTTTTAAACTGTTGTGCATATGATTTATCTTAATAAAATTTGAACTAATTATGAAAAGATATGTATGTAATTCTAAGTGTGAGAGGTTAGAATTTTAACCCTTTTTCTTAAGAAATATATAAAAAAAATTTTTATCATTTTAAAGTGTGAGAGCTCAATGCACATGCTCTAAGCCTACTAAATCTTGAAATTTGTTTTTACATATTTCAAGTATCGCCCTCAAGAGTAAACACTATTTTTCAACTGATGACTGGATCCCACTATAAATTTGCTTTCATAATAATAATTTTGGTAGATATTTGAATAAATATGATATCACAAGAGCATAATCTGTAAAGAAAGTAACGATCATGATATATCCAAACAAAAACATTCTTCTTTGTAAGAAATGTGAACCTAATATGTAACCAAAAAACAGCTCCGCCTCTACAAAATTTACACAGATTTTTGATGTAAGAAGTAATTAAAAACCTCCTAAACCCTTCACTCTTCAAATCCATCTTTAACCAAATACATGACTTGATTTACCTCAACACAAAGGATGAACATACAACTCATTGGGTTGTTTCAAATCAAAATTTTCTTCTAAAGATACACCCGTTTCGATCTTATTGTCAACGACTTGGTGCGAGTGCACTGGTTTCTGCAGCATGGATGATCCTTTGAACCTCACCATTTGGTAGCACGTCTTTATGTACTTGCTGAGCTGTAGCAATGAAGGGTTTAATTGTTATGAGATTCTCTTAGAATAAATTTTAAAAACTACACAATTCACAAGCGTGTCAAAAACTATCGTTTTACCTGTTCAGGTACAAGTTTTCTGAACCCAAATTTGTTCATCCATAAGGACTCTGCCTCTTCAGCTGCTGGAACCACGATGCTTTCAACATTAAGGAATGAGAGTAGCTTCTCAATGCAGGAAAAGAGCAATTGAAAGTAGCCCTGTTTTGTACAAAACCCCATGAAACTCGGTTAAGGAAGGAACCTCTGAAGTCAATCAGGAAACAGCCTTCCGCTTCTAGATATAGTTTTTAAAGAGCCAATAAGACATCACCTTCTCTCGGCTGCACATGCGTGTTGCAACTAATGGAAGTTCTGCAACCTCTCGGCCAAATACTCGTAGTAGTCCAGCAGTAACAACAGTCGCACTGTGTAAATTAGCAGCAGAAAAAGCGAAATCAATGCCTAACCGCAGTATAAATATGGCTTCTTGTTAGATAGCGACAGGGGAAAGATCTTACTTAACAGTCAAAACAGCACAGCAGATTCCCCCGTAGTCTTGTCCTTGCATAGTCTTCCTAAACAAAACATGCACTTGAGATTGTTATCGATAGTATTTGAAAGTGTTATAAGGATCAAATTCAAGCTACTTGAAGCAGGCATAGATGGAAAAGTCCTCACCCATAAACCATTCTCGGAATAAGATTGCGTCCAGAAATTGGATCAACTATAGGATCAAAGCAATCCTGTAAGAAAGACACGCACAAACTTAGGACACGATGGTAGAGTTTAGCAAATTCCTATCGGTTAGAGTGGCCATATATTCATATGCTTCGATTAAAAATGCAGAGGGATGTAAATCTTGCGCAATAAGTTTCTGCATTTCGATACTATACAAATTCTCCAGAAGAGGGTACTTTTTATTCATGGTAATGCCTTACTTTGGTTCAACTTGTAGGCACAGAAATAGATATATATGTACATATAACCAAATCAAGATGATAATTAAGTTCATATATATACAAGAGTTAAATTTTAATTTACTATACACTACGGGTAATGTAAACCTATGCAACCTTCCTTGGGTACTGTGTAGTATGCACAGCCTTTGCGAGTTACCCTGCCCCATAACTTTCCGGCCAAGATTAAATGGAAAGAGAATCAGCCATGACCTAAACCAATTCGTCCTTTAACTTTTAACTACTAATTATCTAATCGAAACAAAAAGTGGCCATCACAGAGTTCTAATTCTAAACTTTCGAACAGTAGAGGCACTTACATGAAAAATAGCCAATGCCTGAGACAGTAACATTCGACTCTCTGGAGAAGTAACTCTGCCGCTGATCAGCCTCCATCTGATGTCAAGATCATTGATGGAACCTACATTAGTACTCCCTTGTTTTGTCCGTATTATTCCCAAAGAAGAATCTGAAAGCTTCTCGGCCCCACCAAGGAGTAACTTTTGTAGTGTGGAGTTGATCCTCGTACAGTCCATGGAGCAAAACCAATTTCCTTTAGGTAATTCCTGTCAGAATATCATATTACCCTGTGTAAGCTGAAATCAGGGCAGACAATCTAAATATAATGATCGAATCTGTGAACAAACGCAGAAGATTGTAAGCTGGGGTTGAAGCTATATGTGGTCACCTTTAAATCCACAATATTCTGACTACTCAAACATCCAATGTGGTACTCCTTTTCGCACTGTTGCAAAAATAGAGAGAGTTTAGTGGTAACTAGTTTGATATGAAATTTACAGAGTAATTTAATTCAAGATCTCATTTCGATTGAGAAAGTACCTGATCACATATTATGATTGTCCGGGGCCCAAATCCTGATCTACAAAAATCAGAACCACTGGAAAAAATATTTTATTAGCTTTTTTTTTTTTGTCCTGAAAATAAATACTTATTTAGTTTTACCTAATCTACCATTGGCCAGACAAATACAAAACGCAGTTATCACATCAAAACCGGTGCTTTTAAAACACTATAACAAAGACCTAATGGTCCACTAGAACAGGTAATTATTATAAGAAGCCTAGCAGTCTTCTGAAACAAGTGATTTAAGATAGACCTGATCGTCTCAGTACAGGTGAGACCCATGAACCTTTCAGGACAGAGTTGTCAAACAATTTTTAGGCATACAACACATAAAGAAGAAGAATTTCGACTCAATATGATTACCTGCATAAGACACACCCATTTATTTCAACTTCCAGGTTCTTGACGACGCGAATGCATCGTCCAGCTAACTGATCAACAGGGTCAAGAGGATCAACTCCTTCTAGTTGCCCAACTGCAGAAGAATTACCAATATAGTCTCCAGCAATTTCGCTCTTGGATTTTTTCTCGCAGTATTTGCAATGCCAGTTACCACGAGGTATACTTGGAAGGGAAACGCATTCTACATAGACCAGAAAGATATGTTGAGCAAAAGTGACTGAAACTTCAGGAGAGTTATTGAGAACATAAGAATGCAGCAGACCCTCTTGTTTAAGAGACGTGAACAGAAATGCAGCAAAGTGACAAATATGGGAAAGGTTCTCGAAATGATCCTGCTTGTTAATATATACATATCTATTTCTAGCTCAGGATTTTAATCATACAAATTAATTAATCATGCATGTAATATTTTACCAACAAGTGTAAGTATCGAAGTAGAAGCAAAAGTATTCAAGAGATAGAGAAAGAAAATGAAACGATGCTGCAAAATTGATTAAGTATAGCTTTACCTATGTGGAACGCTCTTGGGCAGCTATCGCAAAGCAATAGATTTCCACCATCAGCACAAATAACACACAAGTTATCATTTTCATTAGCAGAATATTTCCGACCTTGTGAGAAAGTAGTTGCCCATTCGTGAAGAGATACACCGTTAGATGTATATATATAAAAATAACTGCAACAACAGAGAATAATCAGACATTAAGGGAATGCAACAAAACCAATATACAAGAGACAAGAGAGCAAGTTCGCACGGTTTTCTACGAGATGCCCAGCCTGCATGAGCTTCGAACAGAGAGGGGCTCACCTGCTCACAAAATACCAAATTAAGAACTAACTGATAAGGCATAATGTTGTTCGTATAATATCCAAATACCTCAGACTTGCAACAGTAACAGAATATTCCAGCGCCCATTTTGTAGCCTCCAACCAATTTCTGCCCACAGTGATAAATGTCTTAAAAGAAAAGGACATGAAGAGGGATATAACAATATAACGACACAATCGATAAGGTAAGTAACCTTTCCACGGGCATAGTATCCTAGTTCAGTTCCATCTGGTAATCCCCCTCTCTCAAACACTAATTTATGCAATCCGTGATCTCTGTATGAAAAAAGGATTTAAGTAAAAAAAGTTAATAGACGGTAACCAGCCAGAATAAATGAAATTAAGGTTGCTATAAACAAATGATACCAACTTTTTTGTTAATCTATAACTCCTCTTTTTTGAAGAAACAGAAAAGGACACGCTTGTAAAATCCTCGGAAGTCACAGAATCTTGGGTCCACCTTCAAGAAATACAACGAAGCCAGATGCATCAAAACTAAGACTCTTTATCAGCAGTGTTGATTTGGCTAACATCATCATGAAGTAAAGATACCAACATCTTAAATTTGGATCTGCACTTATTTTGTGAAGAAATATTTGCCGAAGCACTGAGATAAGCCTTCCCAACCAAAGCTTGACGTAATGCCCTGAGATGCAAGGTGATGATTTACAATTTGATAACCAAATCCAAGAAAGTAAGGACATGCACTAAACATAACATGCCCCAGCGACAACGAAAATTATAAATAAGTCTTATCTTATGGTTTAGAAAAGTGTAGTTTTTCATTCCATGGTTGATGAAGATGCACAATACACAACAGCAGGAAAAACAAAAAAAAGCAACAAAATGGTACCAACTTTTTTGTTATCTTTCGAGTGCTATTTCCAAGTGGTGACATAAATACTGGAGATTGTGACGTGGATTCTGATGGCCTGAAAAGGTAAAACAAAACGGCACAGAATTGAATAATTTTACTCATGCATGATGCCCAAATAAAATATTTTTTCGCTACACAGAAGATGTAAATCTAAACAGAAGAAGAGACTTTCTTGTTACCAACTTTATGAAAACGAGTACATAGAATAGGTTACCAACTTTCTTGTTATCTTCAATCTACTCTTAACCGGAGATGTTATGCATGCATGAGCAATATTTAAAGTCCTTGTAGTAGCAGGGCTGCCCTGAGAAGTTTCTACCTCCAAGCATGACATACACAGAAACCCTCTATGGCCAAGAGAGGATAAAGGGAAGACACCTAGAAAGCACATGCATTGAAGTTCAATTCTAACCGCAAATCTAGGAAATCGATGAATATTAAAACAAGCTAGGGAGGAATAAGAAAACAGACCCACCTTTGCATCTTTTACAGGTAAAACATTTTTCTTTAGAAGCACTATTAACAGCGTCAAGAATTGTTGCTTCAAGTGCATGTAGAGGAGTGTTCCTACTAATCTTCAGAACATCTAGCAGGCTCTTACCATTCTCAAAGCAAATGTATTGTGATGCTCGTCTGTATTGTTTAGAAGCATGAATCTCAAATTTGGAAGTTGAAATAACCTGCAAAAAATGGGAATTATCTATATATCAGAGTACGTCTGATAGAACAAGTAGAGATCATCAAAGTCAACCTGCATTCTTAGTTGCAGGGTGGAAACACATTCTTACATTAGCCCAATCACATGAGGAACATGAGCACAAAATCCCACCATCTTTAATAATGCCACGGAGACCAAAGGCTTGAGACTGGCACATAAAGAATTCATTTTTTAGATTAAGCTAGAATGAAATGGTCATAAAAGCATACAGAAAAGAATAGCCCAACCTTAACAGTACCCATGTAAACCACCGGTAGACCATCGAGTATACCAGTCTCAAAAAGATCCCTCACAGTTTCTGGCCTCCTCCGGATTAAAATGGACTTGTCCGCCGTACGGCCAGAATGACTCTGTTCACCTAAACCCTCACGGTCAAACTCTGGTTTCGCAAGAACCTCTACATCCTTAGGCACCATGCTGTTTACCTTCTTCACTCGTAAAAGTGATTTATAGATCTGTGCTGTACGCTTAAAAGATCCATGCCTTTTCTCCTTGGAAACACTATAAGATTTTCCCATGGTTCTGACTTTAGTTCGTAGTCCCTTAATCTCAAAATCTAGGCTTCCTTCTGACATAATTTCAACAGGAATCTCTTCTTGCAACAGTTCTACAAAATTGATGTCATCAATTACAACATCGACTAATGAGCTACTGTCAGTCTCAACTACCGGACTTTCAGCCAAGCTGCCATTAAGTAACCTCTCTTCCACAGCAATTGTCCCAGCGGGGCTTCCAACAAACGTATTCTTAATACAAGAGCTCCCACTAACGTTAGTTTCAGATATCGAGTTGCTGTGACACATATCAACTGAGCCATTTGTAGCTCCACCACTTACTGGTTTCGACTCCTCGAGATGATGATTCGACATTCCATTTTCCAACAACAACCCAGGAGCTTCATCTTCTTCGTGAAGCTTGGTGAATTTAGTCTTCCTAGTTCTAGTGTAAACAATAAAACCATTGACCTGAGTCGTTTTAATTCTCTTACAGCTAGTCCTACTCCTATCACCACCTTCCCCACATGAACCACCGTCTACGGCCATCCGCTTAACCGGAGACTGCCAAACAGAACTGACACCGCCGCCTATAGACTCTTCCTTCATTGCAAACGAATCTGCTCTACAATACAATACTCCCCCCAACGAAATCTACAGAGGAAAAAAGGAGAAGTATGAACTAGTGACGAGTAGATTCAGCAATCTAATCGTAATATGCATAAAAGAGTTTAGCTTTTCGAATCGAACCTTGAAGAGTCGTAAAACCCAGTTCGATTACGAGACGAATCGAGGGAGATTTCAGGATTTAGAAGTTAACATCCGATCGAATCTCAGTGAAATTAGGGTTCAGGCGAGGTTTTGTAAATGGATCTGTACGAAGAAGAAGATGAAACCCAAATCCTTTGAGAGGTTTGGCTATTAGGATTTTGCAGCCATTGGGAGGAGAAGAACGAACAAAAGATAGAGAGAGAGAGAGAGAGAGAGAGAGAGAGAATGCAGTAAATTACAGTCTACAAGGCAGTGGCAGATGTCGTAAATATAAACCTTTTTTAAGGGTATTTATTTAATTTAAAGTAATAGGGCTCAAGGCCCAGATGTTGCAAACGCGAAAATTTGCGTTTTTGTCTCGTTTTGTTCTCTTTCTTCAAAATAACAGCGTTTATGATTTGCGTTTGTATATTTATAATTTCGCACCTCCATTTTGATCATTAGTTTAGTAATGGACGACTTGTTTGCTTTTTCCAAATTTCTTTTTTGTGCCAATTATATCGTACTAGATTAGATTAGGATCCGCCCGATGTGCGGGTTTAATTTTTTAAAAATAAAATAAAATTTTAAAAAAGTATAAAGTAAATATTTTAGTAATCTATTTGTAAATCGGTACACCGAAGTATCCAATGTGACATTTGGTGTAAAAGGTGCGACTCTGCGGTTGAGACTATTAATTATGTTTTCTTTGAACGTCCTCGCTCGTGTGAAGTTTGGGATTTATCTCCGACTCTGGTCTCGTCAGAGGGTTTTACATATGAGTCGATGTAATCGAATTTGGATTTTTTTTTCTGGAAAGGTGCCTCTCAAAAGGATGATCCTGATCAATTTCTTCAATTACCATGAATTTTATGGGCAATCGGAAAGCCATAAACAACAAAGTTTTTCAAGGTTTAGAGATTGAGGCAATTGATATAATTGCTAAGGCTTTGGGCGATAAGTTAGCCTGGGAAGAGGCGCTCTCTTTTACGGTGGTCATGTCAGCTCCATCTTCCTCTACGACCAGAGGTAGAGGTAGAGGTTCAAGACCTATTCAACACCAGACTGTTATTTTCCATATGAGTCGGTGTACTTGAATTTGAATTTTGTTTTCTAGAGGGATGTCTCTCAACAGAGTGATTCTGATCAACTTCTTCAATTACCTTATGGGCAATCTGGAAGACCATAAATAAAAAAAGTTTTTTCAAGGTTAGAGATCGACACGAATGATATAACTGCCCAGGCTTTGGGCGATAAGTTAGTCTGGGAAGAAGCGCTCTCTTTTACGGTGGTCATGTCAGATCCATCTCCATCTTCGGATGTCCAGGTTTTGGATGACAAGGTCTTACGTCTCATTTTGGAAGGTCAAATTGTCTGCCACGTTCTTTATTTTTCAATAGCCTAATGGAAAATACTTCTTTGATCCAGATTCGTATCTATCTCTAGCTATTCTGAACACTTAAGCTAAGTCATTATATTCATCTAGCATTTTTATCAATCCACTCAGAATTCCTTCATCAAACTCATTACTTTTTCCTTTGGCAAGTGCATTGAGAGGGTTTTGAACTTCATGAGCAGTATCATATACATATAGCTGTGCAAAACGTGGAAGATCTCCTTCAACTGGTAGCAGTGATCCAATTTTGTGGTAATTCTGACCATGCATACGAAATGTAAAAGGACCGTTTCCTGAATTGATATCGTTATCTATTTTTCCACCCATTGATGTAAAAGCAAGCATTGAATTATATGCTCGTATATTGTTCCAAAACGATGCCGACCGTGACAGTAAGTCATCTAAGTAAGTTGGAGGTGGTCTCGATTGTTGCAGGACAATTCGTCCTTGTTGACAACAAATCGAGAATTTCAACTCTTTTCCACTCTGTTTTAGACTTTCAGATTTCCATACCAAAGCCTCGCAATAATTACATGTGACCAAATCATTGTCTTTTTCTTTATTCTTTCCTGGGAAAAAATAATACACTTTTTAGCTTAGTTTCAAATATTTTTAATCCATAGAAAAAAAAATATCTTGGAATAATACGTTATGCATATTACTAATTACGAAAGTAGAAGCCTTAATGATTTGTGTTAGCCTTTAATAATTGTTTTCGTTGATCAGCATCTATACCTTAATAATTACGTGTAAGGTTACATAATTTGAATTCTTACCATGTTTTTTTTGCCCTTTTTGCTCTTAAAGATCTTGGGTCTATAACATGATTATCTTGATTTTTATCAAGACATAAATTCGATGGTGTTGATTGCTTGCTAGTTCGAGCTACTTTTGAAAAATATCTTTTGTTGTTAATCTTGCGGATAATTTTTTTTGGATCAGATGGAAGTATTCAAAAATTGTATAAGCGAAATATAATAAGCTCTTAGATGGAGGTGTTTACAAATTGTATAAGACAAATTCAATAAAAGTCCTTACCATCGTTTAAGTTGTAAAGTTGTAATTTGTGAACCCTATAGTTTGGTAATCAATGTTAGATAATGAAAAAAAAAACAATATGATGTCTATTATTCATAGATGTGAAAATAGTTAGAAAGGTGGATGTAATCGTAAATATATGTGTAGCATTATATAAATATTGTACTTAATATTGATTTAGTTTGTCTATCCATATTTGAAGTGTAGCTAAATCCAGTTTTATATGGGGTTCATCTGTAAGTATCTTTTCCATCATAGCAATCTGATCATCACTCATGATACACCGTTTTCTTTTGCTAGCATGGTTTTCCGATGTCACTGATATGTCTATATTTTGTCTCTCCTTAGCCTATTTTTATCATGCATTTAGCTAGGATAACTCATTGGTTTGCATCGTTTTCTAGTTCTTTCTATACACTTTGCACGTCTAGGTAGTTCTTGCATCATCCTTGCAAACATTGTGCATTTTCAGGTATTTAGGAGACGTTGGAAGTCATTCTCGTCTGAGCCATTGTCACCATCTCCAATTCGTCCGAGCCATTGTCACCATCTCCGTCTCGTCTGAGCCATTGTCACCATCTCCGTTTCGTCCGAGCCATTGTCACCATCTCCGTCTCGTCCGAGTCATTGTTACCATCTCCGTTTCGTCCGAGCCATTGTCACCATCTCCGTCTCGTCTGAGCCATTGTCACCATCTCCGTTTCGTCCGAGCCATTGTCACCATCTCCGTTCCGTCCGAGCCATCTGTTCGAGCCATCCCACTCGAGTGGGATTTAGCTTTCGACGTATTCATCAAAATTGTAGGGAATTGAGTTATATTTCCAACGCCGTTTATTTCAAGTCAATCGGAGGTGTGGTTCAAGAGTTATCATCGTTTTAGTGGATGCGTATACACCACGCTCGAGCCATGCTTCCCCGCCACGCACTCCAGCTTGTTTGATCGAGCCATGCTTCCCCGCCATGCACTCCAGCTTGTTTGATCGAGCCATGCTCCTCAGCCTTCCGTCCGAGCCATGATGACATTGCATTCCATTCGACGCACAAGGACTCGATCGCACACGGACTCGATCGCACATGTCGGGAAGAAAGACGTTTGGCTTCACACGCTTCAGGAGATTACCGAACCGACGCTTTACCTTGTCGTTTTAAGTTTTAGGGCTTTCCATGTTGGACTACTATATATACATTTTGTTAAGTCTTTGCAGAGATATCTTATTTTTTATCTCGTTTTCATTCCTAGAAGGTTTTAACCTAGCTACAAAAAAATACGTTCTGAGACTTGTATTCCGATATCATTGAGATTTATTGAGATTTTGCATTTGATTCCTTATACAAAGTTGTTCATCTTATTTTTATCTACCTAATAATACTTGTTTCAATCTTGTCTGAGTTTGTATCTTTGGTGATGATTTCCGGATCTGAGTAGTGTGGTAGTTCTTGAGGATGGGATAGATTAGGTGGAGGATCTTAGGATGTGGAGTGTTTAAGCTTTGATTGTGTGATTCCCTTCTGGACTAGAGTTAGAATTACTAGTTTCTCTCTGATCAATTGGAACTAGGTTCGAGACATTTCCGCACCTAAAAGGTGTTTGATGAAATGTCCGACCAACTAGTGCCAGAGACTTACGTTCCTAGCCTAAGAGATTAGTTGTCTAGGATGTTTGTTGACGTGAATGAACTTGTTTGTCATGCCTGGTCGACCATGTTTCTCTAGCGAGAGCTAGGTATGAAAGTGGTTGAGTCTGAGTAGCTTTTGCCAAGAGATTGGATTAGCTAAGTTGTGATGTTCATTGTTTAGGGATACTTTGCTTGTGGTATGTTAAACACTCCTTAGACTAGGATACTCCACCGACATCAATTACCCTATCCTTAGGACTTCTTTCTTTCTGATTTTTATTACATTCCTGGAACTGTTTCATTTGTTCATGCTTAGAATCGTTTACATTTTTATTCATTTTCGCTTCTTGTCATGCATTCTCGTTTCTAGTTCTATGACTCATTTCCGTTTCGCATTTTGATCATTCTAGGATTGTTAGATAAAAACACTCTTTGAATTGGCTTAGCTTGTGATAGCTTGATTGCATCTTGAGTGATAGTAAACTTTCCCAACTAGATTGACACCTTAAGTACTACAACACATAAGGTTAATTGAACCTACTAGGACACACAAAAATCCTAGTATCAGTCTCATGGTTTGTAACTGTCTCTTTGGTGTTCATGATTTTCTACTATACTCAAGGTTTTGATTTGATATGGGATACCACTTAGTAGACATCTTTATATAATAAGACATATGCTCAATTCCTTATAGTGATAGATAAATATATTTAAAACTTTTTTTGTTTTCGTTTTTGTTTCTAGAAAGTGTGGCCAATATCAGATAATTGACATATTTTGTTTCTAGAAACGTGGCCAATATCACGTAGAATAATATTAGTCTAAATATTGCAACTGCAACAAATAAAAACGTTCCTAATTCACGTAGAATAGTAAATTAGTAAAAATCAAATTAATTGACATATTTATTTTTGACACGTGTCAACATCTTATCAATATATTTGACACATGTCACAATCTCGTTAATTAGTAATTTTGTCATCGAACTTTATATAATAAGATACTATTGTAAATATAAATATATTACCCTTATATATATCACCCAAAAAAAATTTATAAAATCTAAAGCTAAAAAAAACTAATGTGAGAAAATGTTAAAAAATGACACCTATCAAAATATCACAAACCCTTTTGTGTTTTAAAAGTGAATGCTATAGTAATAAGATATATAATACTAGAAGCTCTAAAAACATCTTACATTTTTCATATAGTGGAGAATAGGTAGATAATGAGCATGTTCTTTTGCTAAACGCTGCGGTAACGATAGATAAAGAAGAAAAATAGTGTCGCCGAAAAGAAGAATACACAAAGATAAGAGAGAAGTGTCGCAGATGATGAACGCCGATGACAATTGATATGTCGCTGTTATTTTTAGCGATCGATGTGATGCTGTCGCGACTCAACGGATGCCATTGGCGACTCATCTAGATCTGTAATTTTCAAACCCACGGTGTCATTTAACATTGCTGCTACTCCGCTTGACACGTCGTTTCAATCTGTCGCTACCGCAGCCGCAGCGTTTAGCAAAAGAACATGGCCAATATCACTCAATACAAAAAAAATTATAAAGTGTTTTTCTCCTGGTTTAACACCCAAGTATTTTGGTATAATATGGAGCTCACACCTCATTTTAAAGTTCTAATTTTAAAAAAATCTACATGAAAAGTCCATACAAAGGAATTCTATATTGTTTTTCATAGATATATAGAAACACAAAATAAATATAATATTAAAACTGTATTGCTATAAGATAAAATAATTGCGTTTGTTTATTACATTTTCGTCGGTCCATTTTGATCATTCGTTGACAAATTTTGTTGTTTGCTTTCTATAGATTTGGTTTTTCCCGATTTTTTTTTTCAAAATTATTTTGTATATTTTTGTAAACAGACGTAGTTATATATATCACACAAATTGTTTTTGGATATGCTCACAATTTTAAATAAATGAAAATGATAAAATCTAAAAGTAAATACAAACACCTATCAAATAATTGAGAGTGCAGAATATGACAAACTGAACGCTAATACAGTATATGTCTAAAGCATTTTTCCTACGAAAAACTCTAATAATATCATACATTTTTAAGCCGATTTTCCATGTTTGAAAAGGTAGATAATATTTTCATTTAATACAAATCTTCAAGGGAAATCCAAACAAAGGAATTCTATCTTATTTTTCTTAGATATATAGAAACACAATATAATTATATTGCATTCCTATAATATAAGATATATTTCCACCAAAATATACAAAATATTAATTGGAAGTCAAATACTTTATTATTATAAATAGAGAGACTTACTTTCACATTATGGACTCATTCAGTGATCAACATAAAAGAAAGAAAAAACAAAACAAATAGATACAAGGAACATGGGTAAGAATTTGAGCATGATGCTGATGATGGTGTTGATAGTAGCGGCGATTGTGGTCGGAGGTGAAGCAAAATCAGAGATGGAATGCTGTAAATTGTGTCTTCCCCATTGTCAATTTTCATCATCAATAGAAGAATGTTCTGAATGTCATAGAAAGTGTATTCAGTCTCCAGCAAAATCGGAGATGGAATGCTGTAACTTGTGTCTTCCCCATTGTCAATTTTCATCATCAGTAGCAGAATGTTCTAAATGTCTTAAAAAGTGTACCCAGTCTCCACCGGCTGCTACGAAGACAGATGTCCTTAAGAACCAGCACCTCGGCAGAAACTTTGGTCTAGCCAACTAATTTCTAACATATATGATATGGTGATTGTATGATTGTATTAATGGACATTTAGTCCAACTGTTATTGCTTCAACTACTTCTACATTATCAATACAATAAAACTTAAAATGTTTCTCTCCAGAGCATGACACATCAGCAATGAGAAGCATTCTGGAGATGATACATCAATTAAAACAGGTAACCAATGAAAACATTTTAATTAATACAGCTCATCATTCTATTCCAATAATAGCCAATTATTATTAAGAACAATTTTTGGTGAAAACCCTTATATTCACCCCTTTTAGTTTTAACCAATCATTATGCCATGTCATATACCATTTAAAAGAAAATTTAAACAAATTAAGTAAATTAAGAAAAGAAAATCATTAACAAAAAAAGATTAATTTTGTTAACGGGTTTCGAAGTCCTAAAATTTGTTTCATCTAATTTTCATTTTTTTTTCTCCAATACATTGTCGTTTTTAAAACACATTAGAAGTTAGATACTGCATAAGCATCATAACAAACAAATGAGAATAGATACCCGAAAGGACAACTATTGCACTTACAATGTCTTCATCGTGACCCTTGAGAGCCTTAACCCTTCTTTGCTGTGCGAAACCCCAGTTTAAATCATGACCAAGTCAATGTCACGAGCGTCCACCACAGTGGTCTCATCAAATTTCTCTTCATCTTCTTCCAGATGTGCTTCACTTTGTGGCTGTCGATGCTTTTGAGAATGAGAATCACCGTGTCTCTGTGACTCTGTCCCATGTATTCATGTTTCCTCTAACGGCGACGCCGTTAAGGTTGTTTAGCAAAATTCATCTTTTCTGTTAATGATTTTATTTTCCAAATTTAGTTAAGTTGTTTAATTTTAATTTCCTCTAAATGGTATATGACATGGCACAATGATTGGTTAAACTTAGAGAGTATGAATATAAGGGTTCAACTTAGGGGTGGACCCAAAAATTGTTCTTTTATTAAAGAACATAAGAAATTAAATGTTAGAAAATCTATAAGAGTTAATCGCTCTGTCAAAATATATTTAGCATACCAAGTTTGAATCTAAATAGCCCGAGTTAGTTGGCCCATGAAGAATAAATCACATACTAAACTTGAACTTTTCACATGTATCGATTTGGTTTGGTGTGTTTCATGTAGTTGTATAAAATTATAAATATGTGAATATGTAGAGAAATGCCATGAGCCATGAATGTGGGCATTTGACCTAAGTTCTAAAAAATAAGGACGCGCCATCGAACATATGCGGCAACAACTCCATCGACCGCCGTACTTGGTCTCCGAAAACCCTCACAGTGAAGCTTATAGTTCAAGCTTCTGCAGTATCCGACACAAAAAGAAGAGAGCTTCAGTTGTTTTTAGTTTTCGTCTCATTTTTTGTGAATTTGTTTTTTTTTGGTACAAATGGAAGATTGTGAGGAACATTATAAAAACAGAGGAGGCGACAATTTGGGCGATGAAAGCAGAGATTTGAAGAACCAAATCTCGATTACGTGAAGAAATTCCAAAACTTTAAAAGATTGCTCTCAAATATGTTGTTGTTTTTTTTTAAATTGTTTTGTGACCTAATTTTAGATCAAAAGGCTATATTTCAAAAGCCTGATGACTTGTTTCTTCCGTATTGTTGATTGGTTTTCTTACATCTCATGATAAGAAATTATATATTTTCAGGTCAGAGGGCTTTCAAAAGAAGAGTTTGATGATGGAAGAATGATCTGGATTTGTCATGAGAGATAAGATTGAAGGCATGCCAGATATTAGTCTTTGTCTCTTGAAGATGTTTACACAGCCTATTAAAACAAATCTTAGTGTACTGATCAGAGTTAGACTATTGTTCTTATTTTGTTTGGTATTAGTTTTGTTCCTAATTATAATTTAACTTGCATAATATTGCGTTAGACCACTGTTGTGGAATTAGTTCGTCATTCAAAGAATTGGAATTATTTTTTTAATTATTTGTTCTTAATTTCTGCAGATAAAGTTTTAGTTTTTTTTTTTAATTTAATTTTCTTGAAAATGATTTTGGCTTTGCCATGTTAACATGAGTTTTGAGAATGCACAAAGCACAATGTTCTCTTCTCATAATAAAGTTTATTTAAGGGCATTTATATCACTTTCCGGCCTAGAAGATTTTGCAATGCTTTGCTTTAGAAGCTGCATATGAATTTTAGACAAATGCAACGAACCATTTAAGTGGTATGACGACGTTAAGAGTTTAGAAACATTACGTGATATATTGTCTATACAAATGCATACAAAATATATGTAGGGACTTTACGTAACTATTATTCATAAATGCAAACATGTAGAGACTTTACAATATATTTACTATGTAAAACTAATATATGTAAAAAAACTAATATATGTAACGTGTATTTATTAATGCATGCATTTGTAATAAAATAGTAAAATAAAACTGCTAAAATGGGAGCAAATAAAAATTTTTAAATCTTAAATCATCTTAAATTTGTATATTCTAAGTACATATAAAAGGTTTTATTAAGTGTGATAGTCGATGAAAATATACACACATATATATTACAATATAAAGACAAATTAATTATCTGTAAAAAAATAATTATCTTTAAAAAGTTATACACATACACTAAAAACATAAGAAAAAAACATATACAAATACATTCATCATTTTATAAAGTAATATATATATCATTTTTTTACAACATTACAAATTATACGTTTGTCTTTGAGAAAGACTGAGTTTGAACCCAAATTTAGTGAGAAGGCAATAGAGGTGAGTACCAGTGTCTTCTCATTTATATATGTCTTGTATCAGTTTCTTCATGAAATATTCACAAAAAATATTACTCAAAACAGTTTCGTATAAACTCTTCAATAGAGCTACTAATCCTCTTGATTCTCTCAAAAGAAAAATACGTAAGAGACATGATTCTAGAGTAAATAACATTAGTTTGTTAAGTGTTAGAGACTGAAACACCATAATATTATTTACTTGATTAGTTTTAAACACATCTTACAAAAATATACTGCACATACCCATTATGTATGATGTGTATAAAACTAATCAAGTTGTTAGTTTATTTTTGTTGCATTTGCATATAGGGTATATTCCAAGTATGGCTACTTTTTAATAGTGATTTGTGCTCATAACCTATATAAGGAAGAGCTGTTTAAATTTCTTCCTATACATGTTGCTATATTTGAAAATTTAGGATTGATTATAATAGTTCATAGGTTTTATGAGCTATGATGGGAAAGCTAACACTAATGATGGTGCTCCTATGCATCATAACACAAGAAAAAACAAAATTGATATTTAGTCTATAATTTCATTACAATAATAAAATAAAAATAACGAGAAACAAATAATAACAAAAACCTAAAAACAAAATTGTCAAAAACTAGATTAATAATGATTTTTAAATTACAAACACCATACAAAAATTATCTTAAAAATAATTAAAATAAAAAATACAAAAAATAACCTGCGGCGTAGCGCGGGCACTATCCTAGTGTTTGTAATAATAAGATGAGATAATGTATTCTTGTTTTCAGTCTCATGCTCATAATAAATTAATGGTGAAAAATTAATTAAAATATAGGAACATTATAAACATCCCCTTTATAATAACACGAAAGTACACAACATTGTTTTGGTAGACTTTATAATTTTAATAAAGCATTTTTCCTGCGAAAAAACTCTAATAACATCATACATTTTTATCCGATTTTCCATGCTTGAAAAGGTAGATAATATTTTCATTTAATACAAATCTTCAAGGGAAATCCAAACAAAGGAACTCTATCTTATTTTTCTTAGATATATAGAAACACAATATAATTATATTGCATTCCTATAATATAAGATATATTTCCACCAAAATATACAAAATATTAATTGGAAGTCAAATACTTTATTATTATAAATAGATAGACTTACTTTCACATTATGGACTCATTCAGTGATTAACATAAAAGAAAGAAAAAAAAAAAAAGAAAAAAAACAAATAGATACAAGGAAGATGGGTAAGAATTTGAGCATGATGCTGATGATGGTGTTGATAGTAGCAGCGATTGGGGTCGGAGGTGAAGCAAAATCGGAGGTGGAATGCAGTATCTTGTGTCGTCTCCATTGTCAATTTTCATCATCAGCAGGAGAATGTTCTGAATGTCATATAAAGTGTACCCAGCCTCCACCGGCTGCTACGAAGACAGATGTTCTTAAGAACCAGCACTTCAGCAGAAAATATGGTCCAGCCAACTAATTTGGTCTAGCCAACTAATTTCTAAAATTTATGATATGGTGATTGTATGTTTGTATTAGTGGACAATTACGTTAGTCCAACTGTTATTGCTTCAACTACTTCTACTGTTTGTAATAATAAGATGAGATAATGTATTCTTCTTTTCAATCTTATACTCATAATAAATGGTGAAAAACTAATTAAAATATAAGAACATTATAAACATAACTTATTATTGTGGAATTTGAATTATTTTGGTAGAATCAATATATATATATATATATATATATATATATATTATCTCATCATGTCTCTTACAATATTTTCAACTTGGTGTGGTAACAGAGTAGCTAGCGATCATAAGAACTAGTGCACTAAAATCCCAATTGAAGAAGCTATTAAAGACATATTCAAATTAAAAACTCATCATCGATCCATAAACTGTAGGGTAGTAATCATCAAGTTTATAACAGAAACCACAAACACAGATGAAAAGAGAGTGGGAGACAAGAGGGTGAACAATATAAACCAGAGAAGAAGTGAAACTATGAAACAACACAATTTGATTAGAACTCTCAAAGGGAAGACGATACACACATCTTCTTCTTCAATCTCACGTCGAGGAAATGCCAAAGGATCCGATGTTGCCCTATCTACATATATATAAAAAGAGAACCCACTGGTTAAAACCGCGGGTTCCAACTTCCTTAGGTTCTTCAGAGAAGAGCCAACACCACCGTCATGTTTTGGTTGTGTGGAGAGGGTTTTATAAATGATGCTTTTATGCTTTCTTTATAGACTCACACATATACGTATACAACTATACACTTATGTCCCTTGTACGCTAGCATAATTTTCTGATATTCGACTTTTTTCCTATGAATTATATATCATGTGATAGTATTTTACTCCTCTAGCTCTCCATTTGGAAGAAATGAAAAAAAAAAAAAGAAAAAAAAAAAAAAGAAGAACTGATGTGTTGAAAAATTGGTGATTTGGGAATCTTCCAAGGGATATGCTATATTGCCCATTAGCTACCCTTTTCACTTCAGCTCCAATCGCACTCCATGGATTATCATATCATATTGACATAAATCAATTTATGTTACTTTTCTTGCTTACTTTATGATGAAAACAATTTCATTGATTTATCTTTAATGATGAAAATAACATTAATAAACACCGACGAAATTAAACAAAAAATAATACCTATGACATTTATAGATCCTAAGATGGATCATACGTATGCGATGACTTGACGTACGTACTTTTCCACTCGTAAATGCGTTGAAAACTTCAAGTAACTACACTTTCCGCATGCAATATGTATATTTTCTTACACATACCTAATTAAGATACACATAATTGCATAAGTTATTAAACGTGAGAGGATTCAACGTATCAACTACTTTGGTGATGATCAATCTATATTGTTAATTTGTTATGTTAGACTCACGTACGTTTGTAAGCTTTCAACAATGGATGTGTCTATGTGATATTGTTTGTTACTTTCTCCGAAGAAGAAGTGCATGTAAAGCGAAACTTCAACGTTATATCATTTTTTTCCGATGTATGATTTTCATAATATTCAAGAATTTTTTTTAAGTCGGAGCCAACGCTAAAGACACAACTTTTGGTTTCAAGACTTTTAAGTAATGTGAAATAATGATAAAGATTTCACTTTTTATATTTGTGAAACCTTGTTGAGAATCTTCCATTGGATATGCCATATTGCCATTGGCTACGTTTTTCTTCGTTGTTGCTCCATTCGCACATCCATTTATATTTTCCAAATTTGAATTTACACTTTCCATGTATTTCAATTGCACTTGCCTAAATCAAAAATTATACTTTACACTATTGAAAATAAAAGAGTATATATATTCTGATTGGTTTCAATTTTTTTTATTAAATTTATAAGAAAAACTTGGTATTATTGATTATAAATTTTGTAAAAGATATTTGATTGATATTTTTTTCTAAAATACACCAAAATTTGACATAATGACATATGGTTGGATATTACATTAAAAACCCAAAATAATAGTTTTTTTCTAGAGTCATTCACTATAGAAAATCTTAAGTGTAAACAAGAAGAGAGGTTAATAAGAAGATGGACTCAGATCACACTAGACAACAAATGATTGTCATATGTCAAGTGATGAAACTTGAACAAATCTAATAACTCATAGATAGAAACATACTCAGAACGAGGATCATATCCAGAGAAAAATCTATGAACTGAACCTTCTAGCTCTAGACAACTCTCTCCTGCGATCTTCTTCATCTTAGTTTCCTTCATTACCTTCCTAACTTCAGCTGCTTCATCCCACATCCCCGCTTCCGCAAACCTATTCGCAACAATCACCAAATTGCCACTTCTCTTTGGCTCTAACTCAATCAATCTCTTCTTTACTTTCTCTCCAACCCCTTTATCATCATCATCATGATGGATAGTACACGCAGATAGTAGAGTCCTCCAAACAACCGCATCAGGCTCAAAAGGCATTTTCTTTATAAAGTCATAGGCCTCGTTTAGTCTACCTGCACGTCCCAATACATCAACCATTGCACCATAATGAATCATCATTGGTTTGATCTTGTGTGTTTTCTCCATTTCGTGGAAGTATCTGTACCCGTCCTCCACCAATCCTGTATGGCTACAAGCGCATAAAACACCGAGAAATGTCACGTAGTTTGGTCTCACAGATGATTCTTGCATCATCTTCGAGAAAAGTTGAAGTGCTTCTCCTGCAAATCCATACTGTGCTAATCCTACAATCATGGCACTCCAAGTCCAAACATTTTTATCAGCCATTCTTTCGAAAACTAACCTAGCATACTCTAAACCACCAGACTTTGCATACATGTCAACAAGTGAAGTACCAAGTCTACAGTTCAACTCTAACCCTCTTACCATAACCTGCGAATGTATCAATTTTCCCAAGCTCAAGTTACCAACACACGCAGAAAGCAAAACCACCATCGTGGTCTCATCCGGACAAAACCGCAAACCAATCATCTCTAAGAAACACTCAATCGCTGAACTGAACTTATCATTCTCAACGAGAGCAGTCATGATCGAGTTCCAAGAAACATAATTTCTCTGAGTCATTTCGTCGAACACCTTCCTGGCACTAGAAGTTTTCTTACAAGTACCATAAAGATGAATAAGATTGTTCCCAACATAGACATCAGAATCAAACCCATGTTTAAAAACCTCAACTTGGATCTGTCTCCCAGCAGTGAGACCTAAAAACGAAGCACAAGCCTTGAGAAGAAAAGGAAAAGTGAGCTTATTAGCTTTGATCCTTCGTCTCTTCATCTCAGAGTAAACCCAAATCGATTCTACAGGAGAATCACTTGAAGAATAGCCTCTGCTGAGCATATTCCAAGTGGAAGGAGTCGATTCTGAAGAGTATAGCAGAAGGGTTCGCGCAAAAGTAAGGTCTTTAGCGTGAGATAGTGAAGATACACGTACAAGCTCGCTGATGATGAAGCTATCATTTTGGAGAGCAGAGACATGGACTTGGCCATGGATCTGTAAAAGGTGTTTGATTGAGGAACAAAGCTTGAGTAAGATAAGGCATTGGTGTTTCTTTGATTTGAAGCTTGACTCTGAACTACGAATCATTTCTACTTCCTTGTGATATTCAAATTATGCCATTGGAACTCTGAGTCTGAGTAAACGTATAAAGTTTCAGATTTTTCAAATCAGTGATTTATTTATAGCTTTGGAGTTTGGTTTAACAGAACCGAAGTAAAATCTAAAGTTTATCCGGTTCGGTTAAATGTGAAATTGATATTACCTGAACCAAAAAATATAATCTTTCATGTCACAAGTTACATGGATTTACAAGGTCAACAATATATAGGAAATTACACATTCTTCCTCTCTGATTTTGTAATGATGTCGTTCTGGTTGGGAGGATCAATCTCTTTGATTAGAGTGTTGTTTCAATTTCAAGCTCTGATCATGAAAACTTCCTCCATTAATGTTCTTATCTCTGAGAACCAAAACCATTCGATGATTTTATACACAAGACTGGTTTGTTGGAAGTTCCAATCATGTGATATGAGCTGCAGGTTCTACAGGACATGATTACGACTGTAAGTGGCATGATCATGTGTCAAGGAAACAAAGGCTTTTGTTTTAATATACTTACCAAAGCAGAGCAGGGAGAGGTGGTTATTATTATTCTGAATCTTCTTCACTTTCTTCTTCAGACTCGAACCTAAGGAAACGAGCTGAGTTTCTGAGGGTACATGATTTGTTTAGCCTCGGAATCTTTGTTCTCTTTTGTTTTCTTGTAAAACCTTTCGCTACAAGTGTATCGAACAAATCTCCCATCTCCATTTTCTTTCTCAAACCATCGTGTTCGTCCATGTACCTTCAAGAGAACCACAACATAACATGTGTGCAATATATCAGGATTCTAGAACTAAAGTCAAATGGCAATGTAAAAGCGTGTTTCCCTGACAACGTTCATTTGTTTTGATCCATTGGGAGGAAATAACAAATGAATATTTCTATAGATGACATCAACGATGCAGAAATTTTTAAATTACCTTTCACGAATTGCTTTGAAGGCGTCTTTAGTTGCATAAGGAAGACCAGTTTTTGGATCTCGGTACCTGTATCACCGATAAACAACAGTTAAAAACTAGTTTTAGAATTGCAGAGAAAAGACAATCTGCTTGGGTAGAACATCATTTTCTCAACAGGAGGATAACAAAAAAAGACTAATAACTTCTTTTTAGTAGACCTAGAAAGTTTCTACTTGTGTTCATTCCACGAAATATTTTTCATCCAATGACAAAGTAGAAGAATAGGAAAAACTCTTACTTGGCAGGCAATCCCGTAATCACACATACAGCTTTTTCTGGATCTGAAAAAGAGAAAAGAAACCAATATAAAGACAGAGATCTGTAAAGAACTATATATATAGATCAATATGAACACATTTATGTTCATCTCCAAACACAACTTAGAACAAAATTACTTACAGGGAACAGACTTCGTTGACAACTCTGTATTAAACGACGCACCGTTACTGAATTCTAAATAGTTGCATCCTGCATGCAAAGTTAGAACTTAGAATTTTAAACAAATACAGATCTTAGTCTGGATATATTCGTTTAGATTGAAAAACTTATTTTGCTGGGAGAGCTTACCATCTTTTGAAATATACCGACTCTGAGGACCCTTGTAGACTGCTTTATGCACAATCGCTTTCTTTTTCACTTCTTCTTCCCTTGCCAAGACACGTTCTAAATTCCTCAAATTCATGATTTCTGCAAAAAACCTGACGTTAGCAATTTGAGTTTCTGACAGAAAAAAAACTGATGCACCATCATAAATCCAAACCTGTTTGAGCAGCTTCCAGCAACATTTCTTCTTGTGTCATCCGTTTTTCCTCCCCTACTTTTTTCCTTTGTATTGGCTGAACAAACACAAGAACGAAGTCAACATGGCAAGACTAAAACAAACTATGAAACTGCAGCAATTAGCGGAAATAGCTAATGAGGATGAGTTCTGAGGAAACCTTTGTTGTCGCCTGTATAGCAGCACGCAACGCATCTCTTTCTGCTTGCCGCACAACTACAGAAGTCCGCGTAGATTTCCTAATGACCTTCTCACCTTCCATATCTTCTTGTGCTTCATTCTCTTCTTTTTCGTCTTGTTCCTTGTTTCCCACTTCTTCTTCACCTGGCTTCTCATCTTTAAGAGTATCTTCTAGTTTTGAAATTACCTTCGTCTTCTTCTTCTTTTTCTTTGATGCAGGTTTCCCAGGGTAAGTCAGCCGCTTCTTTGGCAGATCCCTGCAACAATGTGTACAATTGTAACAAAACTAAAACAAACTCACATCATAGTCATCACATAATGAGCTTCTGAAAATGCCATCATCACATAATGAGCTTCTGAAAATGCCAAAACGAGACAAACCTCTCTACTTTTTCATTTTCTGCTATTGCTTCAGGCTCAGGCTCCTATTCCAAAACACAAGGCAAATCAAAGAAGCTTAACAAAAATGGAACTAGAGCAACAGCTTGGTGAAGAATGAGAACTGAATAAACAAGCAACAAATAAAAAATACATCGTCATTGAAGTCGCTGTCAAATTCATCAGCAACTTCACCTTCTGCTTCATATTCATCATCATGTTCTTCCTGCACATAGCAAAGATAAAAGACAGATATATAAATTGACAACATACATACAAAAACCTCTGCAATAGTATCAGATTATAGCATCTATCAATTTATAACAAAACAAACCTCTTTAAGAGCTTCTTGATTCCAAAACTGTTCATCTTCTTCTACTTCGTCATCAAGCAACTTGGTCATCCTTGCAAACAAAGAAAAGTAAGTGAGAGTAAAAAGATTTCAAATCACAGAATCTCAGGGTGAAACACATTCATCAAGTAAGAAGCTTTTAGCTCGAAGTTGTTTCTTACCGTTTACCCCGAGTTGCTCGGGTTGTACGGTCCAAGAACACCACTGGCTCCTCTTTATCGATTTCCATTGATAACCTCTGCAAGTTCACTCCTTTAACCAAACAACATTAGGGTTTTTACAAAAATTTCTAATGAAATCAAAATCGAAAGGAACAAACCCCAAAATTTGAGTGAGAAACACAGTCATCTAAGAAGAGCCCACGAAAGCAAGAGGAGTGAGAAGTGAATTGTTTGATAAAAATCTCACCTTGGGGAGAATTAGGTTGGAGGAGATTAGTTCGACGAACACGTCCTCGCCGGCGACCGCCGCACTGATTAATTCTTTTCACCCTTTCGATTCACTTTTCCACGTGGCAGTGGTTCGTTCGTAAACAGTTATTGAACTTGAGAGATATTATTATTGGGCCTTTATGTAAAGATAAATTTTAAAAGCCCATTATAAATTTTTAACTAGGAAAATTACTCAAGTGCAAAAGTGAACACTTTTGTAGTTTTTGTTGTCATTTGTCTCTTTCGTTATATCATCATCATCTTTAAGATAAAAACATACTGAACAGATGTCATGATCGAGGGGAGAGAGTTTTTGATAAGTATTAAACTCTTAAGGAGCCGCAAGAAGCAAGCAACAATCGCAATCCTCAGCCTTGTGTTAGCTGGTATAAAGGGGTCTGGTACTCCTATTCAACTCCCAAGTACTCTTTTATCCTTTGGCTTGCGATGCACAATCGTTTAGCCACTGGTGATCGTATCAAGCACTGGTCCTCAGGTCCCCAAGCTAGTTGTGTTCTCTGCTCAGCTTTGGAAGAGTCCAGAGATCACTTGTTTTTCTCCTGTCCATACGTTGCTACTATTTGGCAGGACCTTACGCAACCTCTGCTCCTGACCCACTACTCCACGGACTGGAATTCTTTGCTTCCTCTGCTTACCTCTGCCACGCTCCCATTCTTACACCGCTTCATCCTCAAATACATCTTCCAAGCCACTGTTTACCATGTATGGCGAAGTCCCTTCCCCGCAATCTCGACTCATCAAACTCATTGATAAAACACTGCGCAACCGTCTCAGCTCCATTTTGGCCTTACACGACAATCGCTATGACGAAGGTTTACAGCTATGGTTCTCAACAAGAACTTATGCTCAGCCCTCCATTACCATTTAAATTTCACTTTTGAGTCTTTCCTCTTAGATATCTTTTCAAATATTTTGGATAACTGAAGCATTCATTGTATAAACGTTTTTTGGTTGAATATAATTTTACATTCATTCAAAAAGAAAAAAAAAAAGAAGCAAGCAATATTGAAGTTGAGATATATCCTCCTCATGCAGGACCACTCTTGAGCAGGTTTCTTCTACACTCTTTTACAACCAAAACGAATATTTGAAATTGTGTTTTTCTTCACTTTCATTCGACATAACATTTTTGTTTTTAGTGTCTTTTAAATTGAGTTACATAATTTTTAATAAACGTCGATTACTTAATAATTTTAGGATGTTTCCAGCTTTCTATGCAATTTTTAGATTAAATTTATATTTTATATTATGAAGACTTCTTTATGATTGGTTAAACTTTTTAAAAGTAACTATTTCTTAAAATGCTTGTTTCCACTAAAACATCATATATTTTGAAACGGAGGGAGTATTATTTAATTTTAAACTTATAACAATTCAAAATTTTAAATATTTTCAATGATTATTTCTTGAAGTTTACAAAACATCAATCTTTGTGGGACAAAAAAAAATTATCCCAAAACATCAATCTTTGTGAGACAAATGGAGTATTATTTTTAGATTCGTAGGAGTATAAGCAATTTTTAATTATTTTTTTATGAATTTTTCTTCAACAAAGATGTAATCAGAGAACCAACGTACAATTGTTTTCTTTTTTGGATGAAACCAAAATCAAAGAACCAACATACGTTCATTTTCTTTTTTTGGGTAAAACCAAGAAACGTTACAACCAGTTCTTGGATTGTACTGCCCGTTGTTGCATTATGTCTTGTAGTAATAATGTGATGTTGGAATGAGAAGAGCCTCCTTCCTCAACAGCCCTGTGAGCTAATTCTCCAAGCTCTTTGACTCTTTTTCTTCTCTCATTAGCATCACTACTATCACCCATTAACTCTTCCACTGCCTTCTTTACCCCTTCTTTATCCACCAACACTCCTATTTTCTCTTCTTCTCCCCATCTCATGACCTCTTCAACCCCGGCACTTACACCTACTTTTAGCACCTGCACAACCAGTTTCTGGTTGCAGAACTGATCTCCAAACAATGGCCATGTGAGCAATGGAACTCCCGAGGTGATTCCTTCAAAAGTTGAGTTCCATCCACAGTGTGTCAAGAATCCTCCAACGGCAGGATGTGAAAGGATAAGCATTTGAGGTGACCATCCTCTTATGAGAAGGCCTCTTTCTTTGGTTCTTTCTGTAAAACCGCTCTCTGAGATCCAGTCAACTAACTCGTTATACCTCTCCCAACCTCTTATGACCCAAATGAATGGTCTTTGGGATTCCTCCAGGCCTAACCCTATCTCTTTGAGCTGAGACAGAGGAAGATTGCATATACTTCCAAGGCAAACATATAGCACAGACCCTTCTTCTTTAGAATCAAGCCATTTAATACACTCTTCTTGATCAATGGCCGCCTTGTTTCCCCTCTCAGCTTTGTCTTCTCCTACCTTGTTGCACAAGGAAACCGGTCCGATGCTCCATACCTTACTCGCTTTAACTTTCTTGTAGTCTCTAACATAAGCTAGCTCAAGCTCTTCAAAGGTGTTAACAATCACACCATACGAAGTGTTATCCGCTTCTGTCATTCCGCCAAGAAACTCTTTCCAATCTCCAGGAGCTAAGATGGTTGGAAGCTGAGATTTTGTGAACTCAACTTTGTCAGGGAAATTTGGAATGGAGAAGTACTCCTTTTCAGACTCTAACGCTTCCAAGAGCTCGTGGTTTTGGTGCATAATATGCATACAAAGAAGATTGAAGCAACACATGCCATGAAAGATGATTTTTGGTATGCCAAGGTTCTTAGCAACTCTGTTTGTATAAGGCAAACACATGTCGGCGATTATGCAGCTTGGCCTTGGTTGAATCTCTTTCAAGAGCTTCTCGACCGGTTCCCCCAACATATTCATTTCTTGAAAGAAGGTTAATGACGCCCCCAACGAATCAAGCAAGTCCAAATTCTCATGTCCTTCCGATGCACCCGATTCTTGAGATGGAAACTTTATCTGCACAAGATTGATGGGCAAGCCAGACTGGATGGCCCGGCTAAGAACGTTCTTGAACCGGGCTGCGTTGTGAGGCGTCGTGACAATGGTTATAGTCACCCCTCGCTGAGCCAAGAGCCTTGCAATATCGACCATGGGGATCATGTGACCTTGAGCCATGAAAGGGAAGAGAACAAAGTGAAGAGAAGGAAACTGGTGGCTAGTGTCGGATGCCATGAGGAACTCTCTTAATTAAGTTCTTTTTGGTTTTTGTTTTGCTTTGAGTCTGATTTTGTGTGTTTCTTCTCTGTGCAATACATATATATTTATATTCATCGACTCATTAAAAGGATAAATAGCCATTAATTAAAACAAACCCATAATTAAAACGTGTGATCGATATAAGACAGAACAAAAAGCAAATTGGCTTATTCGTTACAGTTACCGAACACCGAGTGGTTCACAATACTGTTATAATATATCATGTCGGGAGCTCAAGTGTTCTTTCGTATTCATAATTTCATATAAGCCCAAAAAAGTAAGACAAAATATCTTTGAGAACTACGTCGAAATTATAGTGAAGATTTCACAGCCGCAGAAAAAAAAAAAACTAATATTGGGTGAAAGAATTTAGAAACAAACAAACTCGAACTCTCGAGATCTCCTTCTTTTTATAACACTAGGTCTTGAATCCACGCTACGCGTGGATTTATTTAATATATTTTGATGAAAATTATATATACTTATTCCGTTTCAAAATATAAGAAATGACCACTTTTTAAAAGTTCAATCAATCATAAATAAAACTGCATAAAAAAATATATTAAACTAATCTAAAAGTAGCATATAAACTTGAAAACATTTTATATTATGAAACAAAAAATTATTCTCTAAAACATCTTATATTATGAAATGCAGGGAGTATGTGATTGATGACAGTAATGAAATATTATTTTATAAAAATAAATTATATTAGTATTAAATAAAAATTTAAGTTTCAGATATACAATTTTTAAAAATATAAGAATGAGTTGTGTTATACATTCAAATCAGATCAAAAAATCATGAATTTAACTCGACGTCCATGCAAGGCGAATCAAACTGGTGACCTCACATATCCTAAACCATTTCTTTGACCAGCAGAAAAATGAAATAATTTTGTAATCTTGAATTTATCTCGTTTTCATATTTAATTGATCGCTACCACCTATATTTTTGTGTTTTTTATTCAATATTTTTCTTATTTTTCATATTCTTTCTTGTCATTTCCATTGCCAAATTTTATGGTAATTGTCATCATTACTTTTATCATGTTCTTCGTTATACTTTTTTTTTTCTTCTTCTTCCTCATCAACTTTTTTCACATTCTTTCACTGAAAAATATTTTTTAGACTACCATACAACTTGTTAACCCATCAAACTCCAAGACCAAAATCTTTTATTTTTTCATAAAATTTGTGCAATTCATAAAGACCAGCATAGTCAACACATGCATCCAATTATTGATAATTTCATCCATAAACTTATTCCCTTTAAGATCCACATGTATTGAAACTTCTCAAACCAAAATCCTTATTCGCATAGAAAGTAATATGAACACATGTGTTGTTAAAATAATATTTATGCTTTTCGTCGATCCTTCTTCTTTAAACTCAAATAACATCAACTCAAGGTCTTGCGACGTCAATCCTTCTTTCTTAGACTTACAAATAAAAATTTTACTGCAAGAATATCAAATCATATTTCTTTTATTTCTATAAATTTTAATTTTTTTTCTTCTAAAAATTCTTAACAATATAGATTACTACTATATTTCCAAAATGTTAATTAGTGAAATATCTCATTCTTATTGGTTGTTTTAAATCCTATATGGACACCTTTAGGAGTTTATAGCTTCAACTTTTTATTAGTATAGATATAATATTTTAAATTTTCTATGGAGGTTAAGTAATTGTAATATTTTCAAACATTCTATGAAGTTTAAATATTTTTAATATTTGAACCTTTTAAAAGTTTCAATATTTATAATATTTTAAACTTTTAAAATTTATAAATTATAATTTTTAGAAACCTTTTATAAGATAATAAATTTTTAAAATTTAAAGATCATAAGATTTTGAAGTTTAAAAAGGTTTCAAAATATAATATTTCAACCTTTTAAAAAGTTCAATATTTATAATATTTTAAACTATTTTAAAAACTTTTTAAAAGCTAAGAACTTTTAAAAGTTTCAATATTTATAATATCTAAAATTTTAAAAATTTGTAATACTATAAAAATTTTTTTGAAACTTTTTAAGTTTTAGTTTGATCAAATAAAAAATCGGATCAAACGAATTAAACTTTTTAACTTAGACGTCTGATAAATCAAGTTTTTCTGCTCATTCGCTGTTGAAAGCATATTAATCTTTATTTATACTGGTTCTGAACCAATGTTTAAAAGATTTCTATGTGGACGCCTTTAGGAACTTATAGCTTCTACTTTTTATTAGTATAGATTTGGACAACAAACCTCAAAGCATCGAAAAGGCCCCATCATAACCTAAAGGAACCAAAAAAAACCAAAATTTAAGTGAGAAAACAGTGATCTAAGAAGTGCCCACGAAGGCAAGAGTGAGAAGTGAATTGTTTGATGAGCTTAAAAATCTCACCTTGTGGAGAATTAGGTTGAGATGTTTATTTCGACGAGCACGTCCTCGCGGGCGACCACCGCACTGACCCTTTTCAGCCCTTCGATTCACTTTTCCACGTGGCAGTAAAGAGTTATCGAACTTGAGATGTTATTGGAAAGTCAGATAATTTTGAAGCCCATATTATATTTGTAACTAGAAAAATTACAATATACGTAACATATAAGTGAAAAGTGAACATAAAAGGGTCTGACCAAACATGTAACATTTTTGTTGTCCCTAGCTTGTCAAATATTACACGTCTCTTTATCTTTTAGTTTTGCATTATAGTATCATCTTTATAAACATCATGAACAGTTTTCATGATCGATGGGAAAGAGTTGTTGATACGTCTTCAACAAGAGTGAACAAAGTGTTTCTCTTGAGGAGCCGCTAGAAGCAAAGTTGCGATCCTCCTCATGCAGGACCACTTGAGAAGGTTTCTACACTCTTGTACAACTAAAATGAATATTAGAACTTGTGTTTTTCTTCTACTTCATTATACATATTTTTTTTTTTTTTTTTTTTTTACGTTTACATACTTACATACTAAGTAATATCCCGCGCATATGCGCGGGTTGTTATATTAGTTATGTTAACTCATTTTATGTTATAATAATCATAAAATTATGAGAAATTTCGGAGAAGACTTTTTTAATAAAGTTTTTTCGAATGCTATTTCTGAAGAATGGTATTGAAAAAGATGTATTTTTGAAATTCTTCCTAAAAATACAAATATAACAAACAAATTTCTTAAATGTCAATAATACACTTTATTTATTCAAATCATACAATATCAAAATATACCATCTATTTTAAAAATATTGTTAATGATAAAAATAGAAATTTACTATGATATTCAAAATTTACCTAAAACATTTAATAATTAAACTGCATAATTATATGAAATGCAATAAAAATCCCAAAGATTAATTAATTTTTAATCTCTTTTATATTCACCTTAATTTAAGCTATATTGATAGGTTAAATTCTAATGATTTCTTCTTTGTAGTAAAATTTTGGAAATAGAATATCGAAAAAAATTTATATAGAAAATCATTAAATTACAAAATTATGAATTAAATAAACATTATAATGATATTTATTTAAGTATATTTAGGGTCAAAAAATTAAATATAATGATGAATATACCAAAAAATGTACTACAAATTTAGAGTTAAAAAATTTGATTTAATAATTCTATTATAATAGTTTATTTTGTTAAAATATTGCATACTTTAAGAAAATAAAATAAATATGCATGAATGAAGATGATTTCTTTAGCTTCCTCATTGGGCTTTGATCGAAATTAGTGTTGTTGAATATGCGTCGATAAATTTTCTTACAGCCACCAAAATTTTATTATATATGTAATTGAAAATTGAAAAATAATAAAAAGACAAAGAAGGAAAGAAGAAATACATAAAAACAAAGAAATAAAATTGAACAAAATATATGATAAATATAACAAAATATATAATCTCACTCTTACCATGAGTTTTTAACCCATGCAAGAACATAAACAAAACAAAGAAAATATTTATATTGTGAGATATGGTGGATGATGATGTGAGAATAGTTATATTAAAAACTTAAATTAGTTGTATTTTATATAATAACTAGGTAATTAGTCCACACAATGTGTGTTTGTATGCATAATAGTTTTGATTATATTTTTTAAATTTTCTTAAACTGAAATATTGTTTTACTAATGTATGAATCTCAAAAAAATTATACTATCGTATGAATTTCAAAAACGTTTTTAGCAATTTATCAAAATAACACTTCTGTCAACATTTTTTTGTTATGATTATTTATTATACAAAATTTAAAATATATAAACTTTTCTATAAATAAAAAAATAACAAATACTACAAAGAATTATTACAAATTGATAAGATATATTAACATAAATAATAATATAGAAATTTATACATTTTCCTTACATGAGAGAATCTATGTTTATCATGTTTTATAAAGGTTAAGCATTGATTTAAAGAGTTTTTCTTAATGACATTGTAAACATAAGACTGTAGTATAGTAAAATTGAATCAAATAAAATTAACAAAAAATTTAATAACTACATATAAAATTATTGTATATAGAATATTCCTCATTTCAAAGTTTAAAGCAATTAAAATAAGAGATTAAAAATATTAAAATTTAACCAAAAACATTTTTTGAAAGATAAATATATTAGTTGGAGGAATGAATGTAAAATTATTGGGTAGGAGTTACATTTGAGTTAAATGTAGAGTTAAAATAGAGTTACATGCTTTCAAAAGTGGGTTAATTATAAATAAATATTTTAATTTATTTTTGACTTAAAAGAAAAGGAATACCAAGTGGCTCAATCAAAATTTAAACTTACACTTTTTGATTGTTTTGTTGATATAAACTCAACACTCACACCTAATATTCCAAAATGAAAATATTACTTTTGAAGTGACAAACTAAATTAGTTTTCCTAAAAAAATATATGAACTTCAATCTAAAGATTTTTTAAAACCCCAAGAATAACTTCAATCCTTTTTTTTTTCACTCATCAATTTAATTTATAGTGCTAGATTTCATACTAATGATTTCAACTTTAGAGGATTTAGTTAAATGGTATTTTAATAATTATATTATTTTATATATTTCACTTCCAGTTAAACATGATTTCTTTTTGAAATCATTTTTTCATTTTGCTTAAATCAAGAAAACCAATTTTTTTAAATAATTAAGTTCTTTTTGTTTTCAAAAACCTCAAATCTTAAATAATATAAATATTATATTGATCTTTACATATTTATCTATTGGATCACAAAACAAAATAGACTTTACAAAATAAAATAGACTTTATAAATGGATAATTATATTGATCATTCTAAATTATTAAAAATGATACATGAAAATGTGAGATAACCAGAGTAAATAATAGGTAATTAGAGATGGATCTTTTTAACTTCATGACTTTATAGGCTTATAGTGTGGTGAATATTATAAGAGTATAAAAATAATGACTTATAAGATGCTAATCTAAAATCATATATATAAAAGTAGGTTGATTTTTATTTAATGTTTTCTAATTTTAAAAATTTTATTTGCTTTCCAATTGTTTAATTGCATTAAACAATATTTAAGACTCAATTAACACAATACATATAAATCACACATTAAAATAAAATTATAACTGAAAATAAAATAAATTATGCATTAATCATATTCCACTACTCAATTTTATTCAAACACAATAAATTATAATTGTAACTCTCATAATTCTATTCTAAATGTAACTTTTTGATGAAATCGGTTGTTTGCAAGCCTGTGCCTGAGACTAGTTGACTAGGGAGGGTCTTTGTATATTGCAGAACTGGAAACAAAAGGGGAAAAAAGGGGAAAAAGAGTGAAAAAGAAAACTAAAGGAACAAAAGAAGCAGAAAACGGAAGCTAAGATCGATATACTCCGACGCCAGCGAGCAAAACTCCACCGGCGTCGGAGAGATTTGGTGGTAGCGGCTCCTCGATATTCGAGCTTGGGAGAGAAAAATTTAGGGCGAACTCAACAATTGGATCTATTCTAAATGTAACTTACACTAATTCTTATCAAATAAATAAACATTCTCTCATATTTACATTCTTTTACTTTTTCATTTTCACATTAGCTAATTCTCTCATTCTCTTCAACAATATCTCAAATCATTTTTCGTTTTTTTTTTCTTTTTCGATTTCTTATTTTTGTTGTATGGGTTACAAAAAACCAAATGAAATATCATTGTAAAATTTTAATGGTAAATTTTAATTTTAGAGAATACATGATATATATTTACATTGTTCTTATTTTAAAAGATTCATCTGCATTATCAAATTTGGATTATCATCTTATAAGTAATCATTCTCTCCTCCTCTCCCACCAATATCAAATGTTGTTATATGTTATATGTGTTGTAAGAGTTTGATTCTATATTTTAATTTCAAAAGTATTAATATATATATTTGACATTATTTTCAATTTTTAAAATCATATATATAAAAGTAAGGTTTTGGTCTCTCTTTATTGGTTGATTTTTATTTAATGTTTTCTAATTTTTATTTATGTTTTATTTGCTTTTCAATTGTTTAATTGCTTTAAACAATATTTAAGACCCAATTAACACAATACATTTAAATCACACATTAAAATAAAATTATAACTGAAAATAAAATAAATCATGCATTAATCATATTCCACTATTCAATTTTATTCAAACACAATAAATTATAATTGTAACTCTCATAATTCTATTCTAAATGTAACTTACACTAATTCTTATCATAAAAATAAGCATTCTCTCATTATCTCATTCTCTTATATTGGCATTATTTTACTTTTTCATTTTCACAATAGCTCATTTTCTCATTCTTTCCAATATTTTTTTTTTCTTTTTTTTTACTAGAACTCTATTTTTATCATATTTGCTTTGATTATTAAAAAAAAAAAGATTCTTTTCTTTTTTTTATCTCATAGATTCTTTTCTTTTGTTGACCCGTGCTTAATATTTCCTAATTGTATATTAAAGATTCCAAAATGTTGACACCCATGTCAGTTGAAGGACTTGGACAGTGCCTCTTCCCACTCGGTTCATCAAATTCACCGGCTCTCTTACTCGATCCCTTTTCTTCAATCTTAACCTTGCCATTGTTGGATTGATAAATACCAACTGTCTCCCACAAACCTCTCCCCCACTTCCATGGACCAAAATCCCCATTGAACGCTCTCAAAATGTTATCAATCTTCTCATCTGATTCATCATCTTGCCAAACAGGACTAATCATGCCACCAATGGTTTTGTAGTTTTTGAAGTTTGTCTACAATTCATATAAAACGAAAACCAAAATCAAGTTCAAATCTAACACAATAGAGTTACCGAACATCTAATAGACAAACCACGTGGATAAACTATAGACACGTGGATGCGTACCTGTTTTAGAATATGCTCTTTGACATGTTTCCTTCCACGAGAACCGCGGTAAGCAAGCAACGGTGAAGTTGGATTACCTGGTAACGGTTCCCCAATTAATTTGGCAAAATCAGGCATAGCTTCATACACCCAAATCTGTAGAGGTTCGACAAATCCGTCTAAGGTGTAACTTTTCTTGTTTAAATCCTTCTCCTTAATAGAAAGAATCAGGTTCTTGAAAGCAACTCTTCCCCATGGATAATCAAGAAATGCATCTAAATCCATGACTAGTCTAGCCATATTAAGACGGGTGGGCGTAGATGGTTTTCTAGCTTCTATAAACCCAGCGTAGATGACTAAATAACCCAACCTAATACGCTCTATTCTATCCCACCCGTTTGACTTCTTACATGCTGCGATCAGTTGCGCAATACTCGGCCCGCTTTCGAAATTGACTCCAAGTAACTCCCAAAAGTCTTCCATCTCGTCTGTAACCTCAACCTCTGGCTGCTCCAACGACTCGACATCTTCACAGTTAAGTCCAGTGATGGCCTCAAACTCATTCAAAGAAAATCGTAGAGGGTTAGAGTTAACAAGACTCCAAATCTCGTACTTTTTGTTGCATACAATCTGAAAGGTGAGCATATGGTGAACCAGTCTGGAAGCCCATTCAAATTGGAGACGGTTGAACTGTAAGAAGACACCCAGTCGAGATTGATAGATCTCGTCCCATTCATCCGGCTCCAGAGCTTTGTAGAGTTCATCAAACAGCTTCGTATCGTTGCTGTAATAGCCGATGCTTTTTAGAGGAAGAGGCTCATCACCTTTCGTGTAAAACCTCCGAGGAAATTCTGGTTTACTCTCATCCATTCTGCAAGATAAGATTAAAAAAATAATATTGAGAAAGCGGAAGAGTAATCCAACAAGAGAAGGCTACTATCGAATTGCAGACAGAAGTCAAACATTCAGATTGATCGAAGAGAACAGTAGCGATGATAAGCGGCGGAGAAAAGCGGCGGAGTTCGTCAGAATCGGCGGAGATAAACGGCAGAGAAAAGCGGAAGCGATGAGTTTCCTTACGAGTAAAAATTAGAGATAACTATCATAGTTATCTCCGTTTTTAAGTCATAAAATTAAAAATATTTAAAATAATCCCGGTTTTATAAAACCAAAACCGTTTAATTAGAATCAGAACCGGAAAACTATGAAGAATTTGTAAAGAAACCAATTAAAACAGGATCCTGCGCTTCGTTAAATTAAAAAATAAAAATATTGCCGCCAACTAACGTCAAATCAATTAATACCTTGTAATGATTATGTTGACGACTTCTCTTGCAGACTTCTCCACGGGAAACTGAACCGTCTGCAAATCCATCAAATCAAATTAATTTTTGTACTAATATGCTGAAGACTTATTAAGTAGACTTCTTTCTGGGGAAACTAAAACGTACTTTAAACTGCAAATCCATCAAATCAAATTAATTTTTGTACTAATATGCTGAAGACTTATCAAGTAGACTTCTTATTGGGGAAACTAAAACGTACTTTAAACTGCAAATCCATCCAATCAAATTAATTTTTGTACTATTATGCTGAAGACTTATCAAGTAGACTTCTTATTGAGGAAACTAAAACGTACTTTAAACTGCAAATCCATCAAATCAAATTAATTTTTGTACTAATATGCTGAAGACTTATCAAGTAGACTTCTTATTGGGGAAACTAAAACGTACTTTAAAGGAGTAAATAATGCATCAAATCAAATTAATTTTAGTACTAATGTGCTGAAAACTGATCAAGTAAACTATGATGGCTGGGAAAACTATGATATCAAGTAAAAAGTGATATGATGTAGAATGTCTTTAAGAACAAAACAAACGTGAATGAATTGTAGTGATATAGAGAAAATTTCAATTACCCAACCGTGATCTGTCTCCAATTAAGCGTCGTCGTCCAAGACTTCCAAAACGAACTACGTAATATTTTTTCAAAGAGAGAAGAAATGATTTACTGATAACTTTTTTGGTTGCAGTTTTAAAATAATCAAAAGGCCCGGGCTGGTTTATATATACGAGACGAAACGGTTACAATGAACAGTTACATTATTAATAACACAAACCGTCACGTCGTAAATCATTAACGCATAGACTACGTCGATTGACTTCTTAATGTATACGGGAGAAGTCTACTAAATAGGTCACGTAATGAAGTCAACGATTCGTCTAAATATTACAGAAACAGAGAAGCAAGTTCACAGATTACAGACATAAATACGCCATTCAAACAAACGGCCACGATAAAGAGAGGTTCACAAATTTTGAATGAAAGATCTACGAAGCAAAAGAGATTAATACAACAATTAAGATTATACCGGCGATAAAGACATTCTCGACCACCCCGCGTACCCGACGAATTAACAGACGTAATTCCTTCATCTGATCTTTCACCTTCTCTAGCTCCTGCTGAACCCATAGCATTTCATCATTTTCCTGGATGGCTGTAATAGAATCCCTTTGGTCATCAAGTCCACCTCTCATTGCTTGAAGTTCTTGCATTATAGCCTCATCCCACCATTTCATAATATGGTCCTCTCCATCCTATACCGTATCATAGAAGTAAATATACCATAAGAATATTATATATACTCAAATAATAATTATACCAAACGAATAAACCATCATAAAATCTAACAACCTCATGGTTATTGCATCTAAAGAAAATCCTTCCAGGATTGTCGGCTGTGGTGGAACATTTCATAACGGTTTCCCTTCCGCATAAACATCTGTCAGGAATTCCAACTGTCAGGCCAGTGAAGTTTACTTCGGGTGGACCTTCACTCCATACTTGCAAAGAACTAGAAGATGGCTGAGTGTAGCTGTAAAACCCCATATCTGTGTGCAAAATGAACAAAAAACTATGAGAACATATATATTTTCGAACAAAATTAGCTAAAGCGTTACGAAAGCAAATAGCCGACTTCCTATGATGAGAATACTTATCTGAGATCTCCTTCAGTTTCGAAGACGATAAATGATGAGGATAGAATTTGAATTTTAGAGAGCAACAATATCGAAATTTTAGAGAGAGAAATTGTGGAGAGAGAGAAAGCACATACAAACTAGGGTTCACCTACAGAAAGAAGTATTTATATGGTTACCGCCACCGGTTAGGTTAGATTGGTACGCATTCGGTTAGGTTCATCTATCGGTTTGGTTAAATTGTCGGTGAGCTTAAAATAATATAATATTACTAGTTGATGGCATAAGAAAGTCAACCACGAATATTCTACGGAGAAGTCTACTTAAGCAAACCCTAAATCAAATAATTTTAACCTAATCAGCCTTACCACCCTTAGTTTTACTAGTTTATATGTAAATTTATTTTATTACAATGCAGGAAGTCTATGAGGTTATTATTTGGTCAAACGGTTAACCAGATTATTTTTAATAATTTTTAAAATTAACATTTAACCGAACATTAAGGAGTAGACTTATTTTGAAGTCAACCTCGAAGAGTCTACGGAGAAGTCTACTTAAGCAAACCCTAAATCAAATAATTTAAACCTAATCAGCCTTACCTCCCTTAATTTTACTAGTTTATATGTAATTTATTTTATTACAATGCAGGAAGTCTATGAGGTTATTATTTGGTCAAACGGTTAACCAAATTATTTTTAATAATTTTTAAAATTAACATTTAACCGAACATTAAGGAGTAGACTTAATTTGAAGTCAACCTCGAAGAGTCTACGGAGAAGTCTACTTAAGCAACCCCTAAATCAAATAATTTTAACCTAATCAGCCTTACCTCCCTTAATTTTACTAGTTTATATGTAAATTTATTTTATTACAATGCAGGAAGTCTATGAGGTTATTATTTGGTCAAACGGTTAACCAAATTATTTTTAATAATTTTTAAAATTAACATTTAACCGAACATTAAGGAGTAGACTTATTTTGAAGTCTCCCTTTGACGTCAATTTGAAATCAATCTTAAAGATATCTATTGCAGACTTCATCGGGTTAAATCTGTCATTTTGGCTTCTGTTTTTTGTTTGGTCGTGAGGGGGTCAACTGTAATTTCAGCACCCTTAGTGGTTATGTTTCTTGAAAAACGAATATAGGGTCTACGTTCTCTTTTAAATGCAAATAAAGGTACTAAAATGCAATTGTCCCAAAAATTTTCTAGCCAATGTGGGATATTGTACATAGTTTTTTATTTCCATAAATTTAAAATTTTCCTTTTTCTAAAAAGTTCTGGAAATTTAGAAAATGTTAATGAATGACATGTCAAATCCTGATAGGTTGTTTAAAATAATTTTTAATATATAAAATTCTGAAAATTTCTTAAAATGTTAATTAGTGATATGTTGAATTCTTATTGGTTGTTTTAAAGCTTAGGTGGACAGCCTTAGAAGCTTATAGCTCCTACTTTTATTTAGTATAATTTCTTAAATTTTCTTAAACTAAAATATTGTTTTACTAATGTATGAATCTCAAAAAATTATACTAATGTATGAATTTCAAAAACTTTTATAGCAATTAATCAAAATAACACTTCTGTCAACATTTTTTTGGTATGGTTATTTATTATACAAAATTTAAAATATATAAACTTTTCTATAAATAAAAAAATAACAAATACTATAAAAAATTATTACAAATTGATAAGCTATATTAATATAAATAATAATATAGAAATTTAAAAAATTTCCTTACATGAGAGAATCTATGTTTATCATGTTTTATAGAGGTTAAACATTGATTTAAAGAGTTTTTCTTAATGACATTGTAAACATAAGACTGTAGTATAGTAAAATTGAATCAAATAAAATTATAAAAAAAATTTAATAACTACGTATTAAATTATTGTATATAGAATATTCCTCATTTCAAAGTTTAAAGCAATTAAAATAAGAGATTAAAAAATATTAAAATTAAACGAATTTTTTTTTTTTGAAACATAAATATATTAGTTGGAGGAATGAATGTAAAATTATAGGGTATGAGTTACATTTGAGTTAAATGTAGAGTTAAATGGAGTTACATGCCTTTAAAAGTGGGTTAATTATAAATAAATATTTTAATTTATTTTTTGACTTAAAAGAAAAGGAATACCAAGTGGCTCAATCAAAATTTAAACTTACACTTTTTGATTGTTTTGTTGATATAAATTCAACACTCGCACATAATATTCCAAAATGAAAATATTACTTCTGAAGTGACAAACTAAATTAGTTTTCTTAAAAAATATATGAACTTCAATCTAAAGATTTTTAAAACCCCAAGAATAACTTCAATCCTTTTTTTTCACTCATCAATTTAATTTATAGTGCTAGATTTCATACTAATGATTTTATCTTTAGAGGATTTAGTTAAATGGTATTTTAATAACTATATTATTTTATATATTTCACTTCCAGTTAAACATGATTTCTTTTTGAAATCATTTTTTCATTTTGCTTAAATCAAGAAAACCAATTTTTTTAAATAATTAAGTTCTTTTTGTTTTCAAAAACCTCAAATCTTAAATAATATAAATATTATATTGATCTTTACATATTTATCTATTGGATCACAAAACAAAATAGACTTTACAAAATAAAATAGACTTTATAAATGGATAATTATATTGATCATTCTAAATTATTAAAAATGATACATGAAAATGTGAGATAACCAGAGTAAATAATAGAGAATTAGAGATGGACCTTATTGTGTGGTGAATATTGTAATAGTATGAAAAATAATGACTTATAAGATGCTAATCTAAAATAGACAATTAAGATAAACCTTTTAAAACAGATTCTCAAATAAACTTGTTTTTTTTGTTAAAACTAACATATGTGAATTTAAATTTAGCTATCGAAATTTTAAAAATAAATATGAATAGGTTAGAAAGGCAAGAAATATAAAAGAAACATTTTATTTTTATATACATAAAATAAAAATTGAAAACAATGTTAATTATATATAATACTTTCTAAACTAAAATATATAATCAAACTCTTACAACACATATTAGATATAACAACATTTGATATTGGGGAGAGAGGAGGAGAGAATGATTACTTATAAGATGATTATCCAAATTAGATAATGGAGATGAGAAAAAAATAAAACCTATATATTTTTTTTTTTAAAATATGTTAAATTTGATTAAAAAAAAAAACAACGTTTTTACATCGTGTGCAACAGTAATTTAACATTGTTTGTTAAAAACAGAGAAAGCTGATGAATAAGAAAAAAACAGAGGAATTAAAAACGTGATGCTAGCCAAGTGCCCAATCCGTCCTCATACCGGGCATCACCGGCTAGCTGGATTGCAATCAGTTGGTTTCGAATTTGTCGACCAATCCGCTGAATGAGTTGAGCTTGTGAGGTGGGAGGAGCTTCATGTCGAAGGTCATTCCGTTCCTGCCAAAGGCTATATACGCAAATCTGCAAAACGTAGCGCACAAGAAACCCAATTGTTTGATGAGGCCAAGTCGAAGAAGCAGCCTGAACCACGGTGTGCCAATCCGTGGAGTGTCGGGAGGAATAAATGCGTGAGGCAAGGTTGTGCCAAAGCCCAGCGGTAAATTCACAAGAGAAAAAGAGATGGTCTCTCGTTTCAAGAGTGTTGTGACAGAGAACACAAGTGGGATCCGCTCCACTGTTCCATAGCATCATCTGATCGCCTGTGGACAGCCTATTTTGCACAGCTAACCAAACATAGAATGAAAATTTCAGAGTGGCATGTGTGAACCATACCCCACTACTCCAGTCGACCACTGTAGAGGCGTGACGGAGATTATGCCAGGTATCCCGGGTAGAAAAAATAGCTTTATACTCATCGTTCTTCCCTTTCCATAAAACTTTATCTACCTCTGAGTTGCGGTTAAGCCATTGCGTATGTAACACGTCCTCTATTGAAGTAAGTAGGGCTGTCCGATGACGTCTCCGACAGTGGTGCCAAGCCTCAGCGACTGTGGCATGTTGACCGATACCCATATCACTAATTCTCCGCGAGCCAACTAGAGGCATAAGACGAACTAGACTAGACCAGTTATCAAACCAGAATGAAGTCCTCTGACCATCATTGACTGTAGTCCTAGTGAAAGATTTTGCAACATCCCAAAACTTCAATATTTTTTTCCACATCCACGGGCCCAGCTGCGTTGCCTCAACTGACCAGAGAGATGAATTCTTGAGAAGAGTTTGTTTCACCCATATAACCCACAGTGAATCCTCGCAAGAGAGAAGATGCCAAATTAGTTTCAAACAGCTGACATCATTTGCTTCTTGCAGAGACTGCAGACCTAATCCCCCTTTAGTTTTTGGTTTACAAACATCCGCCCAAGAGACCTTGGCTTTGTTTGTATTAAGCTCTGGTCCAGAACAAAGATACGCTGAACAGATCTTCTCCACATTTTGAATGCACTCCCAGGGAAGGCGGTAAGCAGCTAACCAGAAGTTACAAATACTCCAAAGAACATAACTAATTAAGTTGAGTCGACCCGCATACGAGAGGAAACGTGCTGACCAGGATCCAATCCTTTGTTTGACCTGCTCAATGAGAGGAAGGTAGTCCGCTGCAGAGAGACGCTTAGTGACTAGAGGGAGTCCTAAGTATCGAACCGGCAGAGTACCAACTTCAAAAGAGAAACGATCCATTATTTCTTGTTGAACTTCGGGAGAGACCCCCGCGAGGTAGACTGTTGTTTTTTCCATACTTATACGCAGACCATAGCTCTTGGCAAACTTCTCAAAAACCTGGACTATTCCCTCTATGGAGCGAACACTACCATCAGAGAACACGAATAGATCATCAGCAAAACTGAGGTGGGTTAAGCCAATGATCTTGCAGCGTGGATGATAGCCAAACTGTTGTGAGACCGCCGCTTTATCCAACATTTTTGAAAGCACATCCATAACAACAACAAACAAGTAGGGAGAGAGAGAGCATACCTGCCGTAGCCCACGTTTACTATTGAAGAAACCAGCGAGTTCTCCGTTAACTTGGCAGAGAAGGACATAGTGGTTATACAGAACATGATCCATTTGACAAAAGCAGGAGTAAACTCCATCGCCATCAGTGTGTTTCGCAAAAATCCCTATTGAACAGAGTCGAAGGCTTTTGAGATATCAAACTTAATAGCACATCGATTAGATATTGCATCCTTATGATAATCCTTGACCAATTCTGTAGCAAGTAAAACGTTCTCAATAAGCAGTCTGTTCTTGACAAAAGCAGACTGATTCTCGGCAATGAACTTTGGCAACACAGATTTCAACCGATTGCTATTATTTTCGAAATAACCTTGTACAGAACGTTACAGCAGGATATTGGCCTATAATCCTTCATCTCTCTAGCCTCAGAATTTTTTGGAATCAATGCTAAAATTGTTGAATTGACTCCCTTGTGGAGAAAGCCTTTGACAAAGAACGACTGAACCGCCAACACAAACTCGTGACCCACAGAGTCCCAAGCTGCTTTATAAAACTCTGGCGATTTATCATTTGGCATTGCGAACAAAATCTTCTGAATCTCTTCTGCTGATACAGGTCGAGTCAAAAGAGTTTTGTCTTGTTCAGAGCAGCGATAAAACATCAAACCATGTAAGGCATCGACTGAAACCTCCTCATAATCATCAGTAACTAACTGCAGGAACTCTCTAAAAAATCTCTCGACTTCGAATTTTATGTCATCCGGATCCTTACAGACAAAGCCATCTGGTCTCTGAATCTCCCTAATAGATTTTTTTGCCACACGTTTAAGCACAGCCCGGTGGAATGTTTTGTTGTTTTTATCCCCAACCTGCAGCCAGTGCAGCTTTGATCTCTGCTTAAGGTATTTCTCCTCCAAACTAGCCACACACTCCCCTGTTCATAAGCCTTATTTTCCGCATCCATCGCATGAGTCGAAGAACACAAAAGTGTCTGCTCCTGCTGCAGTCCGGGTTTCAATGCTTTCAACTTCTATGAGAACCTATGTAGCGTAGACGTGGACATGTACAAAGGCTCAGTTGTTTGCCACGCGTCACAGACAAACGGTTTGAATTCAGAGAGACTCGTGATAGCATTTACAAACTTGAAAGGTTTCCGACGAGGACATGTATTTCCCCCACCTGCCTTTAGCTCTATCCGACACCGCATATGATCTGAGCAACCCCCTGCCTCAAAAACACTGTATGATGTCGGGAAAGAGTGCAACCAACAATCATTCACCATTACTCTGTCCAATTCCTTGGCGATGAGATCTGTCGCCCTCTTGTTACTCCAAGTAAACAAAGGGCCATGAGCTGCTAAATCGGAGAAAGAGCAATAGCTCACGATACTTTGAAAGTCCCTCATACCAGCCATGACCACAGGCTGACCATCAAGATGAGAATGCTCCGACAGGTCCAAAGTCTCGTTAATATCCCCCATTATCATCCACGGCTTATTACCAATAAACGGGCTATCTGCATAATCACGAAGCTCCGACCACAAATCCCTTCTCTCTGTTGCCGTGTTATAACCATAGATAAAAGAACAAAAAAAAATTTCTTCCTGATCAGGCAGCTTGATTGAACAAGTTATCATCTGTGCACTTTTGTAAACCAGAGTGAGAAGGACATCAGGTCCCCACACAAACGAAATTCGACCCCGTCGATTTTACTCATAATTTGTGAGAACCGACCATTCATTAAACACTTTCGATGCCACCAATGGAATTTTCCTCTCTCGTACTCGTGTTTCTATCAAACACCCAAACTTCATCTTATTTCCCTCTATCCATTTTTTTACAACGGAATGTTTTTTTGATCTGTTTAAGCCACATACATTCCAAAAGAAACCTGACATAATTTATGAGGTTTTGAGTTCTTCGTACGAGTAGAAGAAACAGTGACCATTTTGTGAGCTGTTTTAGAATCGCGGGGGAGATATGGGCGCATAGGGGGATCTTTCATCGATGTATCAGCAATTTGTTTCTGATTAACAACTGAAGGTTTCTGATTAACAATCACGAGTAGAATAAAACCTATTAACAACTGAAGGTTTCTGATTGTCTAGCAATTTGTTTAAATTATATATGCTTGTTTTCTTTTGTTTAGGTCACAGAGTCAGCTTCTAATGATGCTGTTGAACCTATCTTGCTGAATTTATTTGTTCGGCTTCGTAACCTTCAGGTAAGGTCCAACTTTAAGTTATCTGAAAGGTTTGAATGAAATTAGTATAAACTAAATCTTTTAGGCAAGTCTCAACTTTGAACAGAAGTAGATTCACCAAACTGTCAGATACAATTTTCTGAACGGAATGCGTTGAATTTTACATGAAATTCCAATTTGTAACAGGTTAGTATGGACCCGAAGATGAGAGCCAATGCATTTGCCGCACTTGGAGCATTAAGTAAATATGCTATTGGAGGACAGCGGGAGGGATTTGTTGAGCGGGTGACGCATACTCATTCCATTTCCTATTCAATAAATACGGATGTCGAGGAAAGGAGATATTTCATTTTTAATCTAAAGCTCATTTGATAAAAATGTCTAATATCAGATTCACTCCTCCCTTCCGCGCTTAGTAGTACACCTCCATGACGATGATCTTAGCATACGGCAGGCTTTCGGGTAATTTTCTTCATATCCTATTGCTCCTTTGTTAGGTTTGAGGTATCTTTGAGTTTACATATCTGCTATTTTTTTTTTTGAATAGGCAACCCTCAAGCGGCTTTCTTCACTCGTGGACATAATAAATTATTCTATCCTTTATGATTCACGTGCTTTTGGTTATGACGATAGGTGCCAAATCTATGATTCCAAATCTATTTTGTGCACAATGACCACCGTTCTATACTAAAAGTTGTTTATACTTTCAGAACTGACTATGAAAACTTCGTAAGGAATCTCTCAAAGCACTTGGTTCAAGAGTCAGAAAGAGTTGCTACTTACATGGCCTCAACCATCCAGGTTAGGCTTTCCTTGATCGATTGTCATAGTTACTAAATTTATAAACTATATTTACATAAAGCTCAAGTGATTACTACCCGATGCAGGCTTTTGATGCACCGTGGCCAGTAATTCAGGCGAATGCAATACACTTCTCCACCACCATGTTATCACTCTCAGAGGATCAGCACATAATCTCTCTCTACTACCCACATGTAAATAAGAGAAACTACATAAAAACATGCACATAAGTCTTTATTAGTTCTCAAGCCTGTCTCTTGTTCAGGTGTTTGAAACGCTGGTTAGCAAGATGACCCGGTCGCAAGATTCAGTTGTGAGAGCAGCATGCTCATCAGCCTTTGGGTTGATGCTAAGATCAAGCAAGTCACAATTATGGAGAGGAGCTCGACTTGATAGGAGCGACTCAGGTAGAAAATCCAATGATCCTGAGTCTGTTAAGAAATAACATGTGCATTTCGGCCAGTGTGGATACCAACCAGTCTGTTAAGAAAAATCCGGGGGGTTTGCAATATATATTTTCCATAGGTACAGTGTGCAATGAGTATAGTTTTATACGATAAGATTAAGAACAGAGAAGTTTAAAGAATATCTCTCTTTATTAGCTCAAAGAAAATACCTCAAAACTTTAAGCTCTCACAAACTCTCAAACTTAATCTCTCATAAGTTATGCTACATCTCAGCATACCTTATATATATAAGCTCTAAAGTATATTCTCCTAATCTTAAATGGAAAACTTTCTTATTCCTATTACATTTAGATATCTCCTAAATATATTCCCAATTTCCATTTCTCTTTGATTAGCTTGATCTCCAAGCTTTACTTCAAGCTTACACCAACAATGAGAACCCATCCAGGTTTGTGTGTTTGTTGTAAAGTGTATTATGTTTTCATCTTTCAAGGGTTTTCACTTGTGTGTCATCTCTAATACATAACTCAAGAAAGAAACATTCACACGAAAGTGTTGTAGGCTCTGGTCCTCTTTTTGTTGATTATGATTTTAGAGGCTTCTGCTAGATATAGCTGTCTGAAAGAGTCCAACGCCTTTGTGAGAATGTCCGCCTTCTGACTAATGCCTTCAATATGCTCCACTTCTACCTGCCCATTTTCGACACATTCTCTTATGAAGTGATATCGCCGAGCAATATGTTTACTACGTCCATGGAATACTGGGTTCTTTGCTAATGCTATTGCTGATTCATTATCAATTCGAATAAGAACCCTCTCAACCGAAGTCCCAGTAATTTCTGCTAACAAATCCTACAACCAAATTGCTTGTTTAGTAGCTTTCGTCCCTACCATATACTCAGCTTCACAAGATGATAAAGCCACAACATCCTGCTTCCTTGAACACCATGTGATCGGACTGTTCCCAAAATAGAAGATATGTCCATAAGTACTCCTACTATCGGCTGGATCATCACTGTGACTAGAGTCACTGTAACCAACAAGTTTAGGTAACCTTGATCTTCCATAAGACAGTCCCAAGCTTACAGTTCCCTTTAAGTACCGTAAATATTGTTTCAAGGCTGCACCATGTGAAACTCTTGGACTCTGCATATATCTTGACAAAATTCCCACACAATATGAGAGGTCCGGTCGAGTGTGAAGTAAGTATCGAAGACAACCTACTCGCTTGCGATAGACAGTTGCATCAATTTCTTCCTCCTTCTCTGCCTTTGATAACTTCAACTCTCCTTCCATTGGTGTGTGAACTGAGTTGCAGTTTCGTAGGCCAGCTTCCTCTAAAATCTTCAATGCATAGCTCGTTTGATCGAGCATTATTCCTCCTTGGTGTTGCCTTACCTGAATCCCAAGATAGTATGATAGTTTCCCGAGATCAATCATGTCGAACATTGACGACATCTCCTCCTTAAACCTCATTATGATCTCTAGACTTGTTCCCGTGATGAACAAGTCATCAACATATACTCCCACTATTAAAAGATCATGATCGGAACTCTTTCTGTATACAGAAGGTTCTTTTGAGCAACGAACAAACCCAAAATCCATGAGATTCCGATTGAGCTTATTGTTCCAGGCTCTAGGAGCTTGTTTTAAACCGTACAAGGCCTTGTTGAGTCTATAGACTTTATCTTCTTTTCCTTTCTTCACAAATCCCTCTGGTTGACTCACATGTACTAACTCCTCAAGCTCACCATGTAGGAAAGCTGTTTTAACATCTAAATGATGTATCTCCCAACCATAAGAAGCAGCAAGATCAAGCAATAGTCTGATTGTTTCGATCCTTGCAACTGGTGCAAATACCTCATCAAAATCCACACCATGTTTCTGAACATAACCCTTAGCCACTAGTCGAGCTTTGTACTTATTTATGCTCCCATTTCGTTTGATTTTAAAGACCCATTTCAAGCCAATTAGTTTCGATCCTACAGGTAAGTCTACAAGATCCCAGACTTTGAATCTTTCAATAGACTCAAGCTCTTCCTCACAAGCTCGTCTCCATTCCTTGGACTCACTAGCTTCTTCAAAGCTCCTCGGTTCATTGTTCAAACAGAGCAATGCCAATTCTCCTTCTTCTTGTGCAATCTGAAAACAAACGTAATCTTCAAGGTACTTTGGCTTAGTTCGTATTCTTTTACCTTCTACTTGAGGAATTATTGCAGGTGATTCTACAAGTTCTGCAGGTGGTTCTCCATCTGAGTTTGATTGCTCATCTCCAAGAGTTTCTTCACTAAACGTGTCATTTAAGACCACACAGGTTGGTCAGACGACTTGTGTACCTTATCCTTTCTGGGATCATCACCTCTGATACCACCAATTGTAAACTCAAAACTCTCTTCTCCATCCTGTGCAGAATTATTCTTGCTCCAGTTCCACCCTTTTGCTTCATCGAACACAACATCACGGCTAACTATGACTCTCTTGGTGTCAGGATCAAACAACCTATATGCTTTGGAACCAGGCTCGATTCCTAAGTGAACAAGACAGCGAGTTCTATCATCCAGTATTTTTAGTTGAGCTTTGTCTGCCTTGGCATATGCAATACAACCAAAAACTCGAACATGTCCAACCGCCGGTTTTCTGCCTCGATAACATTCATATGGTGTTTGATCCTTGAGTGATCTCGTTACAACCCGGTTCAGTAAATAAGTAGAGTGTCGAACAGCTTCACCCCAAAGATAGTTTGGCATCTTCATGTGTTTCAGAACACTTCGTGTCATCTCCATCAAAGTTCTGTTTCGACGTTCCACAACTCCATTCTGTTGCGGAGTGTAAGGAGCTGTCAAGTGTCGAGATATGCCAGAATCTTCGCAGAAAGAGTTGAACTCGTGGGATACAAACTCCCCTCCTCTAGCAGTTCTAAAGGTCTGAATCTTTTCTTCTGTCTCCTTTTCCACCATTGTTTTGAACTTCTTGAACTTCTCCATAGCTTCGCTCTTTTCCTTTAGAAGGATGGTCCACATGTACCGCGAATAATCGTCGATAAGCACAAATATGTATCGACTTCCAGCACTTGCTCTTGGTGTTATTGGACCGCAGAGATCTCCATGTATAAGTGCTAGCCTTTTTGTTGACCGAAATTAGTTGCTTGCGGAAAAGGTTGTGTAGATTGCTTACCGAGTAAACACGAGCCACAAATCTCTTTGTCAAGTGGTTTACTTGGACCTCCCAACACATGCTCATTGGTAAACATTGATGATAGTGTAGTATAGTTAACATGTCCCATCCTAGCATGCCACATACTTGATTCTCTTGCAGCTAAGAGATTTAAACAAACACTATTTGTTATACAACCGATTCTTAGACTTCTCTGTTTTAACCAAAAGATTTCCATTTTGATCTCTCATTGTTAGATACTCTCCCTTCAAATGAATATCACAACCAGCCTCTGTAGCTTGTCCTAAGCTTATTATGTTGCTCCTTAACTCTGGGATGAAATATACTTCAGTCATTACTCTCGGTTTTCCATATTAATCAACAAAAGCAATGGTTTCTTTTCCTATGATATCAATCCTTGAGTCATCTCCAAATCTAACTTTCCTAGTAATTGACTGATCGAGTGTGTCAAAGTATCTCTGATCTCCGGTCATATGATTGCTTGCACTGTTGTCAAGATACCAAATATTATTCCCATATGTGTTGGCTTCAAACTTACTCGGCCTGCAGTACTTTTCGTTTAAATAGACAACTTCGTGCATCATAAGTTGATCAGCCTCTTCTGTATCTTTAACCTCACTTTCTTTTGCTTCAACTATACCTAGTTTCATCAAACGCTCTGGACATTGTGAAGCAAAGTGACCTACTTTGTCACATCTGAAACAAACAACTTGGGACGGTTCCTTCCAAGTACTGCGACCACGTCCTCTTCCTCTGAAGGTTCTTCCACCACGTCATCTTCCCCTGTATTCTCCATTGTATTCTCGGCCTTGTGACTCTTGATTAACATACATAAGTTTGCTTTGATCCTCTTGAGTATCTTCTTCCTCAGAGATACGTTCCTCATAGGCTTTTAACCTGCCAACAATATCTTCGAAGCTTACGGTATTGAGATTTAACACTTGTTCAAGAGATGCAACCATATGTATGAACTTCCTTCTTGGAAGACTCGATAAGAACTTCTTAACGAGTTTTGACTCTTCAATAGTTTCCCCGAGAGAGGCTGTTTTTGAGGAGATTGCAGAAAGTTTCTCTGCAAAATCATCAATCTTCTCGGATTCCTTCATCTTAAGTCTGTCGAATTCAGCCATTAAGGTCTGTAATCTCGCTTCTTTGACCCTCTCAGCTCCTACATGTCGGTTCTTAATTGTTTCCCAGACCTTCTTTGCTATGCCTAAACCTCCGACTTGTAGTATAAGGGCTTCCGGTATAGATTGCAGAATTAATGCTATGGCTAGGTTATTCTTATCACTATCGATCAGCTCTGTTTTGACTGCCTCCCATACCTTGTTAACTTGAAGCACAAAACTCATCTTTATGGCCCAAACCATGTAGTTAGTTGTGTTTAGCATGGGACATGATATCGAGGACGATGAAGATGATCCTTCTCTTGGTTTGTCTCCTGTAACTGCAATCTGCTTGTCCTTGGTATCCGAACTCACGTCATCCGTCATCTTCTCATAGCTTCCTGATCTTCAAGCTCTGATACCAAATATAGTTTTATACGATAAGATTAAGAACAGAGAAGTTTAAAGAATATCTCTCTTTATTAGCTCAAAGAAAATACCTCAAAACTTTAAGCTCTCACAAACTCTCAAACTTAATCTCTCATAAGTTATGCTACATCTCAACATATCTTATATATATAAGCTCTAAAGTATATTCTCCTAATCTTAAATGGAAAACTTTCTTATTCCTATTACATTTAGATATCTCTTAAATATAATCCCAATTTCCATTTCTCTTTGATTAGCTTGATCTCCAAGCTTTACTTCAAGCTTACACCAACAATGAGAACCCATCCATGTTTGTGTGTTTGTTGTAAAGTGTATTATGTTTTCATCTTTCAAGGGTTTTCACTTGTGTGTCATCTCTATTACATAACTCAAGAAAGAAACATTCACACGAAAGTGTTGTAGGCTCTGATCCTCTTTTTGTTGATTATGATTTTAGAGGCTTCTGCTAGATGTAGCTGTCTGAAAGAGTCCAACGTTGGATTTATCTTCATTTACTGTTTTATATGTGATTTTAATTGGTCTTTCAATTTTCAAACACAAATTCGATCTTGGTAACATTAGTAATTTCTCTTGGCCACTTTTTGTTTATTTATATTCTTGAGATTTGCGGTAAGATTCGATGTAGCTATCAGCGAGCCTCCAAGTTGCTTTTTTTTGTGTCTGTGGATTATTTTCTTTTGGAAAAATGATTGTCAGCTACTTGAAGTATACACCAACACATAGCCACACATACAAACAATATAAATGTCTTGTTAACTACATGAACTATTGTCATCACATAAGTACATCCATAAACAAACAAATGTTATGTCTACAACACCATAAACATTCGAGGTTAGTCGGAATCCGGCGTTGACCGGTATTGACCGACGTTGACCAATATTTATCGGCGTTGACCGGTGTTGACCGGCGTTGACCGCTGTTGACCAGAAAAAAATATTCAAAAAAAATATTTTTTTTCCTAATAATAATAATTTTTGTTTTTATGTATTTTTGAAAATACAAAATTAAAAATGATATTTAAATAGAAAGAGTATAAATTTGTAATTGTTTATGAAAAAATCTATTACACATCAAACTTTGGTGGTATAGTTTTATTATATTATTTTTGGTATATTTTCTGTATTAAGAAACAGACAATTCGTGGGTTCACCCTTACGGGCGAACCTCTCTTATTCATCCCCTTTAAATTAAGGAAACAAATCTTAATTAAAGAAACAAAATATGTTGATCAATCAATTTTAAAATTGTTAATTTTAATATTATATTACAGTTTTTAATTATCACATATAAAACCCTAACTATTTATTATAAACTCAAACCGATATATAATTTTGTTTAATTGTAAAATCTAAAACCTAAACACTCTTTTATAAATCCAAACATGCATATAATTTTATTTAATAGGAAAATCTAAAACCTAACCACTCTTTTGTAAACCCAAACCGACATATTATTTCGTTTAACTGTAAAATGTATACCCTAACCACTCTTTTGTAAATCCAAACTGACATAATTTTATTAATAAAATATATCTTTTTAAAAATATGATATGACATGCCATATTATTGTATTCTGATTTGTTAATTGAGAGGGATGAATGAGAGTTGTTCACCCCTAAGCTTAAACAAATTAGTTACTCTATATACCACAAATTTTGTTTTTCATATTATTTTTATTTTTATTTTGGTAAATAATTTTCTTGTATTTTTTTGTTGTTATATGTTGTTTTTGTAAATTATACAAATCATTTATCTTTTTTATTTATTTATCAAAAATACATAAAAACAAAATTATTATTATTTTTAGAAAAAAAAAAAATTTGAATATTTTTTTTTGGTCAATGCCGGTCAATACTGGTCAACGCCGGTCAACTCTGGTCAACGCCGGGTTCCGGCAGACTTCGAATGTTTATGGTGTTGTACACATAACCTATGTTTGTTTATGGATGTCCTTATGTGATGACAATAGTTCACGTAGTTAAGAAGACATTTATATTGTTTGTATGTGTGGCTATGTGTTGGCGTATACTTCAAGTAGCTGGCAATCATTTTTCCTTTTCTTTTCGTTAAGAAGATATGTCTGGAAACATTTCCTGCGAAGGATGTAGGATGGTCACAAACGGACAAACTACGTATTGGCCTGTAGTAAGCACAATGTGTGGTGGACTTCATAAGAGGTGTTTCGCAAGTAAATTCTGTTTACGTCATCTATTACGTCTTCTGTTCACTTTATTTTTTGCTCTCCACGTATCTTATTCTATATAAGCTCCACAAATATAAACCAAACCCAAACCAAAAAATTTGAGTTTCTTAGCAAGGTTGAATTGAAATGGCTTCCGAAACAACCAATGAACCTTATCCTCTTCACTTTGTTCTCTTCCCTTTCATGGCTCAAGGCCACATGATTCCCATGGTTGACATTTCAAGGCTCTTGGCTCAGCGAGGTGTCATCGTAACAATTGTTACGACGCCTCTCAATGCAAGGAGGTTCAAGAATGTCCTAAACCGTGCCATTGAGTCGGGCTTGCCCATCAACCTAGTGCAAGTCAAGTTTCCATATCAAGAAGCTGGTTTGCAAGAAGGACAAGAGAATATCGATTCTCTTGAAACGATGGAGCGGATATTACCGTTCTTTAGAGCGACTAACTTGCTCGAAGAACCAGTCCAGAAGCTCATTAAAGAGATGAGCCCTCGACCAAGCTGTCTAATCTCCGATATGTGTTTGCCGTATACAAGCAAAATTGCCAAGAAGTTCAATATACCAAAGATCGTCTTCCATGGCATGGGTTGCTTTTGTCTTCTGTGTGTTCACGTTGTACGCAAGAACCCTGAGATCATGGAGAATTTAAAGTCTGATGAGGAGTATTTCACTGTTCCTAATTTTCCTGATAGAGTCGAGTTCACAAGACCTCAAGTTCCGGTGGAAACATATGTTCCTGCGGAGTGGAGAGAGTTCTTGGACGCTTTGGTAGAAGCAGATAAGACATCTTATGGTGTGATAGTCAACACATTTCAAGAGCTCGAGCCTGATTATGTCAAAGACTTCAAGGAGGCAAGGTCCGGTAAAGCATGGACCATTGGACCCGTTTCCTTGTGCAATAAGGCGGGAGTAGACAAAGCTGAGAGGGGAAACAAATCAGACATAGATCAAGATGAATGCCTTAAATGGCTTGATTCTAAGGAACCGGCCTCTGTGCTCTACGTTTGCCTTGGAAGTATCTGCAATCTTCCTCTGTCACAACTCAAGGAGCTAGGGTTAGGCCTTGAGGAATCCCAAAGACCTTTCATTTGGGTCATAAGAGGTTGGGAGAAGTACAAAGATTTAGTTGAGTGGTTCTCGGAAATCGGATTTGAAGAACGAATCAAAGACAGAGGACTTATCATCAAAGGATGGTCTCCTCAAGTCCTTATCCTTTCACATCATTCCGTTGGAGGGTTCTTAACGCACTGCGGTTGGAACTCGACTCTCGAGGGGATAACCGCTGGTCTACCGCTGCTTACATGGCCGCTATTCGCAGACCAATTCTGCAACGAGAAACTGGTTGTGCAGGTATTAAAAACCGGTGTAAGATCCGGGGTTGAGAAGCCTATGAAATGGGGAGAAGAGGAGAAGATAGGAGTGTTGGTGGATAAAGAAGGAGTGAAGAAGGCAGTGGAAGAGTTAATGGGTGAGAGTGATGATGCAAAAGAGAGAAGAAGAAGAAGAGCCAAAGAGCTTGGAGAATTAGCTCACAAGGCTGTGGATGAAGGAGGCTCTTCTCATTCTAATATCACATTCTTACTACAAGACATAATGCAACTAGCACAATCCAATAATTGATTATACATCTTTCCATGGAAAATTTAAACATTTAATTGATTTTTTTTTTTTTTTGTTTCTTTTTGGTAAATTTAATTGGATGGATTAGCTACACACTTGTACGAATCAGCGGAAGACAAACATAGAGATAACTTTCACTTTCTGGAGTCAAATTCTAAAAAGTTGGCTTAAAGTTCGTTTATAGAAATATACTCCCTCTGTATCACAAAAGATGATGTTTTAAGATTTTCACATATATTAAGAAAAACATTTATTGTTTAGATATAAATGTATTGTTTATTTATAATAATATTTCTTATAACTATTAACCAATAGTAGTTCACCAAACTTTAATATTTTCATTTAATGGTTTTTAGAATTTACAATTTTTTAGCATTAATTGATAAAAATCAATTTTTGTGATACAAGAAAAATTTCTAGAAAATCATCTATTATGATACAGAGGGAGTATAAATTTAAGGCAGCGCTTAATTTTGAGGTTTTCCTCCGACATACCTGTCGTGGGTTTAAATTACAATATGACCGGGTAACTATGATAAATATAAATTATAAATCATGTGTCAAATAATTTCATGAAAAAATGTGAAATGATTAAAAGTGTAGTTATAAGTATCCATCTTTGGAATAAGTTTCTATTGTGTTCAAGGCCAATTTCAGGAACTTTATTTTACATATATAAAGTTTGAACATGATTAATTTTGTTTAGTAAGTCTAAGTAAATCTAGATTAACATGCATAATAATTTAAATTTAACATAACATAAATCTAGGTAATTAGTCCACACAATGTGTGGTTGTATGCATAATAGTTTTGATTATACTAGGTTTTGAACCCACGCTACGCGTGGGTTTATTTGATATATTTTGATAAAAAAATTATATATGATTGATGACCGTAATGAAATATTATATTACAGAAAACTTTAAATTACTATTAAGGAAAAAAAATAAATCTCATATACACAATTTTTAAAAATATAAAAATCAGTTGTGTTTTAAAATCAAATATGATAAAAAAAAATCATGAATCTAACTCGACGTCCAGACGAAGCGAATCAAACTGGTGACCTCACATATCTTAAACATTTCTTTGGCCATAGAAAAATGAAACAATTTTATAATCATGAATTTATCTTCTTTTTCATATTTAATTGATCGTTATCACCTATGTTTTCGTATTTTTTATTTAATGTTTTGTTATTATTTATATTCTTTCTTGTCATTTTCATTGTCAAATTTTATGGTAATTGTCATCGTTACTTTTACCATCCAGTTTTTTTGTTATACTCTTCTTCTTGTTCTTCCTCGTCAATTTTTTCACATTCTTTTACTGAAAAAACTTTTTCTTAGACTACCACACAACTTGTTAACCCATCAAACTCCAAGACCAAAATCATTTTTTCTCATAAAAATTGTGCAATTCATGAAAACCATCATAGTCAACATATGCACCCAATTATTAATAATTTTATCCATATACTTTTCAAACCAAAATCCTTACTTGCAGAGAAAGTAATATGAACACATGTATAGTAAAAACAATATTTGTGTTTTTCGTCGATCATTCTTTTTTAAACTCAAATAACATCAAGTCAAGGTCTTGTGACGTCAATCCTTCTTTCTTAGACTTCAAAATAAAATTTTTATTACAAAAGTATCAAATCATCTGTAAAGTCATACACAAAAACATGTTTTACAGCTCATAGGAGATATAAAGCACAAACGGAGATAAGTAAGATATTTTCAAGATATTAAAAAATTTGATATATAATATTTAGTAATTCTTTAACTTTTAAATTTTTAAAACAGATTAAATATCTCAAATATTTCAAACTTTAGATGTAGTTTAATTATATGTAACATTTTTTTTAGAGTTAAATATTAATGACACTTTTACTTTTTATAGAGTTTAAAAAAGTTATAATATTTTAACATTTTTATGGAGGTATTTATAATATTTCTAAACATTCTATAATAAATATTTAAACCTATAAAATTTTTAATTTGTTAAAATAAATCAAATAATTTTTAAATTTGGAAACCTGATAAATAAGCATAAATCAAGCAAACCTGATAAATTTATAGTTAAAAACATATTATTATTATTTATAATGGTTCTCAATCATTGTCTAAAACTTTTTAGCCGATGTGGGAAGTTGTACATATTTATAAATTTTAATTTTTTAAAAAGCTTTTAAATGTTAAGAAATTTTTAAAATTTAAAAATTATAATATTTTGAAACCTTTCTAAAGCTAAAACTTTTAGAAGTTTCAATATTTAAAATATTTAAAACTTTTAAAAGGTTCGAATATAATATTTGAACCTTTTGAAAAGTTTCAATATTTATAATATTTTAAACTATTAGAATTTTAACATTACAATATAAAAAAAATTTAAAAGCTAAGAGCTTTTAAAATTTTCAATATTTATAATATATAAAATTTTTAAAAATTTAAATATTATAATATTTTTTGAAACTTTTTAAAGTATTAGTTTGATCAAATAAAATACAGGATCAAATCGAATAAAACTTTTAAACTTGGACGCCTGATAAATCAAGTTTTCCTGCTCATTAGTTGTTGGAAGCATATTAATCTCATTTATACTGGTTTACACCATTGTCTAAAAATTTTGGGACGATTGCAAAATTAGACCCCTGATCTGAGTCAATTGCAAAATTAGACCTCTCTTTTTCTCTCTCCAACATTTGCCACTTTCTCCCTACTAAATCCTCTGGCATTCCATGTATTCACAGAAATGCCATTATTTCTGATTTATTTGAATTTCTGGCGAAAATGTTTATTACCCGTATATCCTCATCTTCTTCTTTTATTTACGGTTGTGCCACCGACATCAATTTTCCAACCACCATTAACAACCAAATTTGAAGCTCTTAATGCTTCAACAACCCAAATTTGTGAGCTTAAATAACACCCAATGCTATGAGAACTACATTTTCTTCCATCTCCCCTCCATTTTATCTAAAAAATTGAAAGTTCGTTAATCTTGTTATATCTCGTGAACAAGGAAAATTGGCGCTGTATTTCTTCAGTGGTGACTAAATACGACGTCCTCGGTGCTTGACATTGCGAAACAACCATCGATAAGGTTATTTTCCGGTCGATTTCGTGTGTTTCTTAGTTATTTTCTCGAAATTAGACTTCATTTCTTAGTCCAACCGTCATAATATCATGTAAAGTCTACTATGTGGTCAGTTTTGCAATTTAAAATTTATCGAGTTTCGAGCCCGTAGACTAAAATTCCAGTCTCCTTAATTTCATTTGAAAACAAAAAAATATAGTGTAGACTGCATTAAAATACTTATAACCGATACCTCGTTTGCAGTCTACTAAGGTATATTTTTGCAATTGACCAAATTATTGACTTCATAGTGAAGACTGCTACGATAAGTCTTCTTACAATAATAAACGAGTAGACTTCCATAGTGACTATTTTTGCAATGGACCAAACTATTTAAGCATTGACCGTAATATTAATATATTTAAAATATATTGAAATAATTAGTTGACTGCAAAAGAAGTCTACTTTCTTAAAAATGCAATTGTTGGTCAATTGCAAAAATGTCCAAGGCAGACTGCAAACGAAGTCATCACTAATGTAGACTTCATACGAAGTCTACTTGGCGAAAGTCAAACTTGGTCAATTGCAAAACTAACCACGACGAAGTTTACTTTTTCTGGTTGACGGATAGTTAAAGTCTACTTAGTAGACAGAAGTCTACTTTAAAGTCAATGGGTTGGTCAATTGCAAAAATAACCATAGTCGACTATATTTGAAGTTAACTTGTTGAACTTTCCGTTGAAGTCTACTTTGTTTTATCTATTTAATTGCAAAACTAACCAAAAATTAACAAAGGAAGACAACAAAAGAAGTCTACCGATTATGGTAGACTTCATTCGCAGTCTGCTTTGAAAAATTGTAATTGCAAAAATAGACCCCAAGAAATAGACTTCATTTGTAGTTTACTTTTATAGTCTTTTTTTATGTCTACTTGTTGATGTGAACATGAAGTCAGCCTTATTTGAAAACCAATTTATTGCAAATTGGTGAATAATTTTTAAGCTTTTCTTGATGTATTATTTGATATATGTTATTTACTTGCCTCTGTATGATTTTGACATGAATCCATATTATACATATGGAGAAATCAAGTTTTTGGTTTTCATAGGCAGTTAGGGTATAAAGGTAGACTAATTTGGGAAGTCTATGTGTTGGAGTTATCTGTGAAGTCCGCATAAATCAAATAGTGTTTATTGCAAATTGGTGAATAATTTTTAAGATTTTCTTGATGTATTATTTGATATATGTTATTTACTTGCCTCTGTATGATTTTGACATGAATCCATATTATACATATGGAGAAATCAAGTTTTTGGTTTTCATAGGCAGTTAGGGTATAAAGGTAGACTAATTTGGGAAGTCTATGTGTTGGAGTTATCTGTGAAGTCCGCATAAATCAAATAGTGTTTATTGCAAATTGGTGCATAATTTTTAAGCTTTTCTTGATGTATTATTTGATATATGTTATTTACTTGCCTCTGTATGATTTTGACATGAATCCATATTATACATATGGAGAAATCAAGTTTTTGGTTTTCATAGGCAGTTAGGGTATAAAGGTAGACTAATTTGGGAAGTCTATGTGTTGGAGTTATCTGTGAAGTCCGCATAAATCAAATAGTGTTTATTGCAAATTGGTACATTGTTCTTATTGATTTTGTACCTCATTTGTTTTGTATCGATTATGTTTTTGCCTCTGTATATTTTTTTCATGATAATATATTATACTTTTGGATCAATCATGTTTTTGGTTTTGTTAGGCATCTAGGTTATTGATTTAAGACTTCTACGGGTAGTCAGCTGTGTAATGAGTATTTGACTTGCTGCTTACTCTTTCAGGTAAATGTCGCAAATACCTGTTGTTTTCGGAGTATGGGTGACGAGAAATGGTTCTTGGCATTTTGATATGGATGGACGCAAAGGTGGGAGAATGTTTTTTTTGCGACACGGTTGTACATACGCTGATCTTCTTGAAATGGCTGTAGAAGATTATCAGATTGACAAAGAAACAGAGATGGTTCAGTTATCGTATCCCTTAACAGAGATGATGCTTCAGCAATTGCCCCAAGATACCCCTCCTGTCTATGTCACAAATGATAGATCAGTTCAGAACTTGATAGATTTTAGTAGTAAGAATGTTGTTCGCCTTTGCGTCTCTACGCGATGCATGGATGGACAGCCGGTTAAGGAATGTGTTAATGATATAAAAAACTCTCGTTCTGAAGACGATGGGGACGATGGGGACGATGGGGACGATGGAGACGATGGGGACGATGGTGACGATGTAGATCCAAGTGCGGATGAATGTGTAGAAGAATGTCAAGAAGCTCTCCATGATACTACAGATGAGAAGCCAAAAGATGTTGACGATATGGATTTCGATTACAGTGAGTACGGGAAATTTGAAGATGACGATGACGATGGAGATGACCTGGATGTAGATGCTGAAGAAGGGATACCGTTTGTTGGTGGTACTCATGGACAGTTAAATAATCCTTGGAAAGACCAATTGAAAGTAGGTCAATGCTTTCCATGCAAACATGATGTCATAACAGAGGTGCGTTTGACTGCTATTATGTTAAAATTCTCTTTCAAACTTAAGAAGTCCACAAAGACTCGGTTGGTGGCAATATGCTCTGTGCCAGGATGCACGTGGAGGGTCGTCGCCAGTGTGAAGAATGATCCAACCACTTTTTGGGTCACCAAATATCTGAACGTGCATACATGTTCTATTGTGGACCGCCTAGCTCACCGTAAGCGTTCCACCACCAAATATATTGGGCAGCTTTTTGTAGACCGGGTAGGAATAGTAGATGGTATTGTCCCACAACATATCCAAGATTCAATGAGGACAATGTTCGGCATGACATTGGATTACACAACTTCGTACAGGGCTTTACAGCATGCACTGGAATATGTGAGAGGAAACGCCGAATCTGGATACACAAATTTGCCTTCTTGTCTTAGGAAAATAGAGCAGTCAAACCCGGAAGTGTCGTTGACCTTGTTGTTGATGACGAGCATAGGTTTAAGTACCTTTTCCTATCTTTCGATGCTTCAATCCGTGGTTTCAATTACGTGAGGCGAGTTATTGTGGTTGATGGGACCCATCTCACTGGAAAGTATGAAGGTGTATTGCTAGTCGCTTGCGCACAGGATGGTAACTTTCAGATATTTCCCTTGGCTTTTGGAATTGTCGACTCGGAGTGTGATGCTTCATGGGATTGGTTTTTCACCAAATTAAGTGAGTGTATCTCAGATGAACATCCACTGGTAGTAGTTTCGGATAGGTGCAGTTCAATAGCTAAAGCATGTCGCAATGTTCTTCCGTGGGCAACACGAGGGATATGTTACTACCATCTCCAACAAAACATAATTACTAATTTCCGTGGGAAGCATCTGATGTACTTGGTGAAAGGGGCAGCATATGCGCATACGCTTGATGATTACAACCGCAACATGGCTTCTCTTACTAACGTAAATCCGGCTCTTGCAGCGTACTTGATTGAGGCAGATCCAGCTTTATGGTCTCGGGTTTACTGTCCAGGAGATAGATACAACATCAAGACTAGCAACATTGCGGAATCTATCAACTCCATGATAAAGAAGGCCAAAGGTTATCCCATCACATATCTCATTGAGTTTATTACGAAAAAGCTAGGTAGGTGGTATTGGAAAAGACGAGAGGATGCACTTAGTCTGACAACCACCTTTAGCCGGGGTGTTGAGTTCTTATTGGCCGTAAGGGAGCACTACGCAGATATGATGACGATAGAACGCATTGATGGTTGGCGTTTTTACGTTAGGGGTGGGCAACGTGACTGCTTGGTTGACTTGGAAGCAAAAACATGTTCATGCGGAGTGTTTGATGTTGAGAAAATACCATGTTCACATGCAATTAAAGCTGTCAAGTCAAGTGGATTGCATATGTCTACCATAGTCGAAGCTTACTATAGAAAAGATTATGTCTATGCGTCATACGCGGCTAACATCATGCCCAATGTCGACCACGATCCAATTGGGCCAGATATCCGATGTGTACCTCCCATACCGAAGCGGAAGCCTGGTAGACAAAAAGTCTCGTTGGCTAACATGGCTAGAACTGTCACGTAAAAGGGAGCAAGCCGAGGAAGTCACATAAGCAGTATGCATGTTCAAAATGCAGACAGCCTGGACATACTCGACCACATTGTGTAAGTAACAATCACACTTGATACATTTTTAACGTTTTGTAAATGATCGTCGGTCAAATCTAACAACTATTTTTCAGGTTGCTGAAGAGGTCGAATAGAAGTTGACTTCTCGATGAAGTCATCTAAAATTTCATTGTTGCAAAAATTTGTCTTTGTACTCGACATTTTAAAATTATTAAAGACTAGTACTTTAGCTCCTCTTCTCTTCTTAACCAAACACTACCACAGCCACTATCAGCTAGAGAACAATGAGTCAAATTTCGGGGTCAATTTCTGATACAAATTCGCAAACACAAATTACTGGTCCAATCTGCAACCACTGCGGTAGATCAACGATTATTGTGAAATCATGGACAGATGCAAATCCCGGAAGAAATTTCTTCAGATGCACTGTTCATGGGTTTTCTCGTTGGTCAGACGCAGAACCATCACGTGGTTGGCAAAGGCGGAGCTTATTGGATGCGCGGGATGAGATCCGTCGGCAGAGAGAAGAAATCAAGGTGCTTCAAGAATCTATAAGAGAAATGAAAGAACAAGTGTACAACGATCTGGTGAACACCGGGGTGGTTACCACATATGTTGAAGACAAGAAGAGAGAAAATGATATACTGGCATCCAATGAAAGGGAAAAAATGCTTCGACAATTCATTCTTCTCTCTTGGATAGGTTTCATTGTTGTCATCGCAATGTGTATTGGGATATGTGCGAAGTCTCTCAGTTAACTTCAGTCAGATGTCTATTATCCTTTCTATGTACGATAATGTTTCAAGTCTGCATTCATTGTACCCTTACGCTATCTCTATGTTCGTTGTACCTGTTCGCTATCTCTACATTCATTGCATCGTTGCCGTCTATTCATCTTCTTCTTTATATATAAATGTCCTCTCTATTTCCACTTCCACTCAATCTATTGCATCTCTTTCTTGGTTACAAGATAATAAGTTGGTTACGAGATATGGCCGGAGAGAGTTCCAGCAAGCGTAAGCGAATCAGTTCCGATTACAAGTGGGAAGAGGAAGTAACAGATGCCATGAAACACGCGTTTGAGAGGACGAGAGCCGTGGTTGAAGCAGAGACGAGATCCGTGGTTGAAGCAGAGACGAGCCGTGGTTGAAGCAGAGACGAGAGATCGTTTCACCGCGATTCTTCGTATGATGAGAGATCACATGACGAAGAATGAAGAGGCTACCGCCCTAAAGCATCAAGTGGATCTGATCGAAGCTCAACAAGCCGTATATAAGAAAATTTTGGGTGAAGAACTTGTCGATTTCGAGGCAGAGCACAAGCGATTAGATGAGATGAGAGAGGTTGCGGAAGCTGATGTCAAACAGTGTGTTGTTCCCCTCCTATGGATTGGGGAAAACTTGGTGTCCGTCTCGACGATTAATTTACTTTTTTGTGTTATTTATTTTTAAGCCTTTATAGTTAACTTCTGAAATATGTTTACTTGGCTTTCGCTGCACGCTATTACTACAGAATAACTTTTAAAAACATTTCTCATTACACATACCCCGATAAAGTTATTTTTGTATATCGCAAAAGAAGTCTTACGGTTAACTTCAACCATATGTCTACTCAGCTTCCTTTGAACGCTACTTACCTTTGGTCATTTACACACTTTCACTCTGACCAAAAAATACTATCCCCATATAATTAGTTGAGAACAAGAACAATAATCCTTACACATTACACATTAGAGTTTTAAAGGAGGATCATACAAAAAATATCAAGATATCACCCATCATCAGTAGGATCCCACCCACAAAATAAAAAGGTCCCCCAACAGACACAAAACATCATTCTACATCATCCTATTTAGTCATACATAATTTAAACAACAGTTTAATTCTTTCAATCAAGGGAGTTTATAGTTAGTCTTGGATTGGGGGAGGATCATAGAGCCCAAACTCCTCCATGTAGTTATCCTCATTTGGTCCACGGATCTCAATCTCGTGAAATAAGTCACAAGCTATCTTCTCCCTTATCCATGTGATGTTTGCGTCGCACAAAGTAGTAGGAAATTTCATCCCAAGAGCATGACATTCCATGTACTTCAAAGTATACACACCACAGTCACCTGGCTTCCTGTTCGGAGGCACTCCCTTTGTGACCCGCTCATGAGTGAACTTCTCGTACGACCACAGATGCTTCATCTCTGGAGTGGCTAACTCCCGCAGCACGTAGGGAACCATCACGGCAATGGGCTCGACGGCAGATGCAATCTCTTCGTCATTGGTGACACTCGGGATGCTATCCCAGACGACGATATGTCTCATGGGAATCGATATCCACAAAGCTACCCAGTGCGTCTCCTTCACGTTTAAAGGCGCGTATAAGTCGTCCACTTCCAGACCCCATTGCTTGTTAGTCTGTGCATACGGTGGATACTCCCCGAGTGGTAGCTGAAGGCACCGGCTGGCAACAGTTTCCCAGATCCATTAGGATTAGGACTAGAACTGAGAAAGTCATTGTACTTCGTCGTCCAGAGATGAGTGAACATAGCGTCTAGGAAAGCGACTCTACTCGTTCTAAACCACTCAGGATGCTGTGCGTGTCGATGTCTAAATAGATTCAAAACCGCATCCATGTGCTGGACAACCACATGGATTTAAAACGAAGTTATATATATTTGAAGACCGAAGTTTTCTAGTATACTTGAAGTAGAAGTTTTCAGAGTAGACTTACCGAATCTCTTAGCCACTCTGCTTTTGTCTGCAGTTCGTACCACCAAAGACAACAGCGGGATTTCTCTGGGACCTTGTTCTTGTATGTCCTGCAGGTGATGAATGGGTTTGGATACATATAAGTTACTAGATTTCGCTGCACAATATCAATTTTGAAACATATCATAAAAGTTGGTAAACTTACGGATCCTTCTTTAAGAATTCAAGCAAAACCTTCTTCAAATCCTTGTCTGCTTTAACAAAAGGATTGTACGCTGACGTGGCTGGCGCAATGATAGTCTTGGCAGTGTTATCACCAACAAACGGGGAACGTTGACTTGACGCCAACCTCTTAACCCTTTCAATCTTGCCTTGTGCCGCAATCCTGGCCGCTTCTTTCCTTGGTTCTTGTTTCTTGGCTCTAGCAGTGTAATCGGCAGCTGTTGGGATTTCCGTGCGAATAAACACAGGTCGATCTGACTCAGTGTCAGATGAATCAGCTGGAGATGGTTTCGGGGTCTCAGATTGACCTGGCTTGTTCTGCAAATTTCGATTTAAAAGTTACATGATCATTCATGAAAACAAATACTATTAAAGTCGCAGCATATGTTTAAAAGTTTCGAATAAAACAAACGGATAAAGAAGTCTACTTCATATGAATAAAGAAGTCAACTTCATACGTAAAAAGTCTACTTCACACGTGTGAAGAAGTCTACTTCACATAAGTAAGACAGAACTTGTTTTTAAGTCTTCGAAGTTGAGTCCTTTTGGAAGTCTAATTTTTCTTCGCCTTGTACCTAGTATTGTGTTTGTGAGGGATCGTAGTAGGAAATTGCAAGTGTTCAGAACTAACCATATCCGACTTGGAGTCGTTCTTCTCCTTTGATACGGCCTCTTTCGTACCAGTGGCTGCCTCATCATTCTTCTGTTCCTTTGATGCATCCGCTTCCGTACCAGCACATGCCTGAGAGTCCTTCTTTTCCTTTGCTAAAGGATCAGCCTGTTTTGTACCAGTTACGTCTCGCTTCATTTTGTCAAGATCCGAAGACAGGCCCTCAATCTTCTTATTCAACATGTCAAATTGCAAATCGCAACTGTTGAAACCTTCTCTCATCTGATCGATCAAAGCTCCTCCCCACATGCCGAGCTCATCTTTTAAAGATTCCAAAATGTTGACACCCATGTCAGTTGAAGGACTTGGACAGTGCCTCTTCCCACTCGGTTCATCAAATTCACCGGCTCTCTTACTCGATCCCTTTTCTTCAATCTTAACCTTGCCATTGTTGGATTGATAAATACCAACTGTCTCCCACAAACCTCTCCCCCACTTCCATGGACCAAAATCCCCATTGAACGCTCTCAAAATGTTATCAATCTTCTCATCTGATTCATCATCTTGCCAAACAGGACTAATCATGCCACCAATGGTTTTGTAGTTTTTGAAGTTTGTCTACAATTCATATAAAACGAAAACCAAAATCAAGTTCAAATCTAACACAATAGAGTTACCGAACATCTAATAGACAAACCACGTGGATAAACTATAGACACGTGGATGCGTACCTGTTTTAGAATATGCTCTTTGACATGTTTCCTTCCACGAGAACCGCGGTAAGCAAGCAACGGTGGAGTTGGATTACCTGGTAACGGTTCCCCAATTAATTTGGCAAAATCAGGCATAGCTTCATACACCCAAATCTGTAGAGGTTCGACAAATCCGTCTAAGGTGTAACTTTGCTTGTTTAAATCCTTCTCCTTAATAGAAAGAATCAGGTTCTTGAAAGCAACTCTTCCCCATGGATAATCAAGAAATGCATCTAAATCCATGACTAGTCTAGCCATATTAAGACGGGTGGGCGTAGATGGTTTTCTAGCTTCTATAAACCCAGCGTAGATGGCTAAATAACCCAACCTAATACGCTCTATTCTATCCCACCCGTTTGACTTCTTACATGCTGCGATCAGTTGCTCAATACTCGGCCCGCTTTCGAAATTGACTCCAAGTAACTCCCAAAGTCTTCCATCTCGTCTGTAACCTCAACCTCTGGCTGCTCCAACGACTCGACATCTTCACAGTTAAGTCCAGTGATGGCCTCAAACTCATTCAAAGAAAATCGTAGAGGGTTAGAGTTAACAAGACTCCAAATCTCGTACTTTTTGTTGCATACAATCTGAAAGGTGAGCATATGGTGAACCAGTCTGGAAGCCCATTCAAATTGGAGACGGTTGAACTGTAAGAAGACACCCAGTCGAGATTGATAGATCTCGTCCCATTCATCCGGCTCCAGAGCTTTGTAGAGTTCATCAAACAGCTTCGTATCGTTGCTGTAATAGCCGATGCTTTTTAGAGGAAGAGGCTCATCACCTTTCGTGTAAAACCTCCGAGGAAATTCTGGTTTACTCTCATCCATTCTGCAAGATAAGATTAAAAAAATAATATTGAGAAAGCGGAAGAGTAATCCAACAAGAGAAGGCTACTATCGAATTGCAGACAGAAGTCAAACATTCAGATTGATCGAAGAGAACAGTAGCGATGATAAGCGGCGGAGAAAAGCGGCGGAGTTCGTCAGAATCGGCGGAGATAAACGGCAGAGAAAAGCGGAAGCGATGAGTTTCCTTACGAGTAAAAATTAGAGATAACTATCATAGTTATCTCCGTTTTTAAGTCATAAAATTAAAAATATTTAAAATAATCCCGGTTTTATAAAACCAAAACCGTTTAATTAGAATCAGAACCGGAAAACTATGAAGAATTTGTAAAGAAACCAATTAAAACCGGATCCCGCGCTTCGTTAAATTAAAAAATAAAAATATTGCCGCCAACTAACGTCAAATCAATTAATACCTTGTAATGATTATGTTGACGACTTCTCTCGCAGACTTCTCCACGGGAAACTGAACCGTCTGCAAATCCATCAAATCAAATTAATTTTTGTACTAATATGCTGAAGACTTATCAAGTAGACTTCTTATTGGGGAAACTAAAACGTACTTTAAAGGAGTAAATAATGCATCAAATCAAATTAATTTTAGTACTAATGTGCTGAAAACTGATCAAGTAAACTATGATGGCTGGGAAAACTATGATATCAAGTAAAAAGTGATATGATGTAGAATGTATTTAAGAACAAAACAAACGTGAATGAATTGTAGTGATATAGAGAAAATTTCAATTACCCAACCGTGATCTGTCTCCAATTAAGCGTCGTCGTCCAAGACTTCCAAAACGAACTACGTAATATTTTTTCAAAGAGAGAAGAAATGATTTACTGATAACTTTTTTGGTTGCAGTTTTAAAATAATCAAAAGGCCCCGGGCTGGTTTATATATACGAGACGAAACGGTTACAATGAACAGTTACATTATTAATAACACAAACCGTCACGTCGTAAATCATTAACGCATAGACTACGTCGATTGACTTCTTAATGTATACGGGAGAAGTCTACTAAATAGGTCACGTAATGAAGTCAACGATTCGTCTAAATATTACAGAAACAGAGAAGCAAGTTCACAGATTACAGACATAAATACGCCATTCAAACAAACGGCCACGATAAAGAGAGGTTCACAAATTTTGAATGAAAGATCTACGAAGCAAAAGAGATTAATACAACAATTAAGATTATACCGGCGATAAAGACATTCTCGACCACCCCGCGTACCCGACGAATTAACAGACGTAATTCCTTCATCTGATCTTTCACCTTCTCTAGCTCCTGCTGAACCCATAGCATTTCATCATTTTCCTGGATGGCTGTAATAGAATCCCTTTGGTCATCAAGTCCACCTCTCATTGCTTGAAGTTCTTGCATTATAGCCTCATCCCACCATTTCATAATATGGTCCTCTCCATCCTATACCGTATCATAGAAGTAAATATACCATAAGAATATTATATATACTCAAATAATAATTATACCAAACGAATAAACCATCATAAAATCTAACAACCTCATGGTTATTGCATCCAAAGAAAATCCTTCCAGGATTGTCGGCTGTGGTGGAACATTTCATAACGGTTTCCCTTCCGCATAAACATCTGTCAGGAATTCCAACTGTCAGGCCAGTGAAGTTTACTTCGGGTGGACCTTCACTCCATACTTGCAAAGAACTAGAAGATGGCTGAGTGTAGCTGTAAAACCCCATATCTGTGTGCAAAATGAACAAAAAACTATGAGAACATATATATTTTCGAACAAAATTAGCTAAAGCGTTACAAAAGCAAATAGCCGACTTCCTATGATGAGAATACTTATCTGAGATCTCCTTCAGTTTCGAAGACGATAAATGATGAGGATAGAATTTGAATTTTAGAGAGCAACAATATCGAAATTTTAGAGAGAGAAATTGTGGAGAGAGAGAAAGCACATACAAACTAGGGTTCACCTACAGAAAGAAGTATTTATATGGTTACCGCCACCGGTTAGGTTAGATTGGTACGCATTCGGTTAGGTTCATCTATCGGTTTGGTTAAATTGTCGGTGAGCTTAAAATAATATAATATTACTAGTTGATGGCATAAGAAAGTCAACCACGAATATTCTACGGAGAAGTCTACTTAAGCAAACCCTAAATCAAATAATTTTAACCTAATCAGCCTTACCACCCTTAGTTTTACTAGTTTATATGTAAATTTATTTTATTACAATGCAGGAAGTCTATGAGGTTATTATTTGGTCAAACGGTTAACCAGATTATTTTTAATAATTTTTAAAATTAACATTTAACCGAACATTAAGGAGTAGACTTATTTTGAAGTCAACCTCGAAGAGTCTACGGAGAAGTCTACTTAAGCAAACCCTAAATCAAATAATTTAAACCTAATCAGCCTTACCTCCCTTAATTTTACTAGTTTATATGTAATTTATTTTATTACAATGCAGGAAGTCTATGAGGTTATTATTTGGTCAAACGGTTAACCAAATTATTTTTAATAATTTTTAAAATTAACATTTAACCGAACATTAAGGAGTAGACTTAATTTGAAGTCAACCTCGAAGAGTCTACGGAGAAGTCTACTTAAGCAACCCCTAAATCAAATAATTTTAACCTAATCAGCCTTACCTCCCTTAATTTTACTAGTTTATATGTAAATTTATTTTATTACAATGCAGGAAGTCTATGAGGTTATTATTTGGTCAAACGGTTAACCAAATTATTTTTAATAATTTTTAAAATTAACATTTAACCGAACATTAAGGAGTAGACTTATTTTGAAGTCTCCCCTTTGACGTCAATTTGAAATCAATCTTAAAGATATCTATTGCAGACTTCATCGGGTTAAATCTGTCATTTTGGCTTCTGTTTTTTGTTTGGTCGTGAGGGGGTCAACTGTAATTTCAGCACCCTTAGTGGTTATGTTTCTTGAAAAACGAATATAGGGTCTACGTTCTCTTTTAAATGCAAATAAAGGTACTAAAATGCAATTGTCCCAAAAATTTTCTAGCCAATGTGGGATATTGTACATAGTTTTTTTATTTCCATAAATTTAAAATTTTCCTTTTTCTAAAAAGTTCTGGAAATTTAGAAAATGTTAATGAATGACATGTCAAATCCTGATAGGTTGTTTAAAATAATTTTTAATATATAAAATTCTGAAAATTTCTTAAAATGTTAATTAGTGATATGTTGAATTCTTATTGGTTGTTTTAAAGCTTAGGTGGACAGCCTTAGAAGCTTATAGCTCCTACTTTTATTTAGTATAATTTCTTAAATTTTCTTAAACTAAAATATTGTTTTACTAATGTATGAATCTCAAAAAATTATACTAATGTATGAATTTCAAAAACTTTTATAGCAATTAATCAAAATAACACTTCTGTCAACATTTTTTTGGTATGGTTATTTATTATACAAAATTTAAAATATATAAACTTTTCTATAAATAAAAAATAACAAATACTATAAAAAATTATTACAAATTGATAAGCTATATTAATATAAATAATAATATAGAAATTTAAAAAATTTCCTTACATGAGAGAATCTATGTTTATCATGTTTTATAGAGGTTAAACATTGATTTAAAGAGTTTTTCTTAATGACATTGTAAACATAAGACTGTAGTATAGTAAAATTGAATCAAATAAAATTATAAAAAAAATTTAATAACTACGTATTAAATTATTGTATATAGAATATTCCTCATTTCAAAGTTTAAAGCAATTAAAATAAGAGATTAAAAAATATTAAAATTAAACGAATTTTTTTTTTTTTGAAACATAAATATATTAGTTGGAGGAATGAATGTAAAATTATAGGGTATGAGTTACATTTGAGTTAAATGTAGAGTTAAATGGAGTTACATGCCTTTAAAAGTGGGTTAATTATAAATAAATATTTTAATTTATTTTTTGACTTAAAAGAAAAGGAATACCAAGTGGCTCAATCAAAATTTAAACTTACACTTTTTGATTGTTTTGTTGATATAAATTCAACACTCGCACATAATATTCCAAAATGAAAATATTACTTCTGAAGTGACAAACTAAATTAGTTTTCTTAAAAAAATATATGAACTTCAATCTAAAGATTTTTTAAAACCCCAAGAATAACTTCAATCCTTTTTTTTTCACTCATCAATTTAATTTATAGTGCTAGATTTCATACTAATGATTTTATCTTTAGAGGATTTAGTTAAATGGTATTTTAATAACTATATTATTTTATATATTTCACTTCCAGTTAAACATGATTTCTTTTTGAAATCATTTTTTTCATTTTGCTTAAATCAAGAAAACCAATTTTTTTAAATAATTAAGTTCTTTTTGTTTTCAAAAACCTCAAATCTTAAATAATATAAATATTATATTGATCTTTACATATTTATCTATTGGATCACAAAACAAAATAGACTTTACAAAATAAAATAGACTTTATAAATGGATAATTATATTGATCATTCTAAATTATTAAAAATGATACATGAAAATGTGAGATAACCAGAGTAAATAATAGGTAATTAGAGATGGATCTTTTTAACTTCATGACTTTATAGGCTTATAGTGTGGTGAATATTATAAGAGTATAAAAAATAATGACTTATAAGATGCTAATCTAAAATCATATATATAAAAGTAGGTTGATTTTTATTTAATGTTTTCTAATTTTAAAAAATTTTATTTGCTTTCCAATTGTTTAATTGCATTAAACAATATTTAAGACTCAATTAACACAATACATATAAATCACACATTAAAATAAAATTATAACTGAAAATAAAATAAATTATGCATTAATCATATTCCACTACTCAATTTTATTCAAACACAATAAATTATAATTGTAACTCTCATAATTCTATTCTAAATGTAACTTTTTGATGAAATCGGTTGTTTGCAAGCCTGTGCCTGAGACTAGTTGACTAGGGAGGGTCTTTGTATATTGCAGAACTGGAAACAAAAGGGGAAAAAAGGGGAAAAAGAGTGAAAAAGAAAACTAAAGGAACAAAAGAAGCAGAAAACGGAAGCTAAGATCGATATACTCCGACGCCAGCGAGCAAAACTCCACCGGCGTCGGAGAGATTTGGTGGTAGCGGCTCCTCGATATTCGAGCTTGGGAGAGAAAAATTTAGGGCGAACTCAACAATTGGATCTATTCTAAATGTAACTTACACTAATTCTTATCAAATAAATAAACATTCTCTCATATTTACATTCTTTTACTTTTTCATTTTCACATTAGCTAATTCTCTCATTCTCTTCAACAATATCTCAAATCATTTTTCGTTTTTTTTTTCTTTTTCGATTTCTTATTTTTGTTGTATGGGTTACAAAAAACCAAATGAAATATCATTGTAAAATTTTAATGGTAAATTTTAATTTTAGAGAATACATGATATATATTTACATTGTTCTTATTTTAAAAGATTCATCTGCATTATCAAATTTGGATTATCATCTTATAAGTAATCATTCTCTCCTCCTCTCCCACCAATATCAAATGTTGTTATATGTTATATGTGTTGTAAGAGTTTGATTCTATATTTTAATTTCAAAAGTATTAATATATATATTTGACATTATTTTCAATTTTTAAAATCATATATATAAAAGTAAGGTTTTGGTCTCTCTTTATTGGTTGATTTTTATTTAATGTTTTCTAATTTTTATTTATGTTTTATTTGCTTTTCAATTGTTTAATTGCTTTAAACAATATTTAAGACCCAATTAACACAATACATTTAAATCACACATTAAAATAAAATTATAACTGAAAATAAAATAAATCATGCATTAATCATATTCCACTATTCAATTTTATTCAAACACAATAAATTATAATTGTAACTCTCATAATTCTATTCTAAATGTAACTTACACTAATTCTTATCATAAAAATAAGCATTCTCTCATTATCTCATTCTCTTATATTGGCATTATTTTACTTTTTCATTTTCACAATAGCTCATTTTCTCATTCTTTCCAATATTTTTTTTTTCTTTTTTTTTACTAGAACTCTATTTTTATCATATTTGCTTTGATTATTAAAAAAAAAAATCAATGTTATCATTTATACTTGTTCGGTGTTAAGTTTGACAGTTTGGGTTTTCAATGTTATATCTTCTAAGGTTTAGTGTTCCTTCTTCATCAAGCGATTAATATGAACCATTCTCTTGTTCACATTTAATTTGGGGTTTTTTTTTTTTTTTTTTTTATCTTTAGGGTCTAGTATCTTCTTCTTATGGTTTTAATTCAGTTCTCTATTTTTGATGGTCAGGATTTACTACATTTTTGTCATGTTACTATTTATTTCTTGTCTTATGATGTAGTAGAATTCATATTTAGTCATAGTCAAACGGGAGGAAAAACAAAATAAAAAATGAACCCTTTTCTTACTCACATTCAGTTTTTTTTCGTCATGTTATTATTGTTTAAATACAATTGAGTGGAAAAATAAAGTTAATGCATAATTTATATGATTTCAGTTTTGTATGAAAATGTGAGTTAAATGTGAAGATTAAATATGTTTTTATTTAATATAAATATTTTTTTTGTTAAGTTGTGTTTTAATTTGTGATTTAATATAAATATTTTTTTGTTAAAGTTGAGAAATAAAATTAATGCATAATTTATATGATTTCAGTTTTGTATAAAAAAGTGAGTTGTTAATGCATAATTTATATAATTTCAGTTTTATATGAAAATGTGAGTTAAATGTGAATATTAAATGTGTTTTAATTTTATGATTTAATATAAATATTATTTTTTTTTAAAAGTTGAATTGCCAAATAGACTCATAAGAAGAAAGTGAAACTTTACTTTTATATATATATATATATATATGTATATATATGATTAATAGACGTCAGTTACTTAATCTTAACCATGTACTAACTTATTAGAATAACAGGCTGTGAGTAACTGAGTATCATCATATTATATTTAGATTTGAGAGTATAGAAAATTAAAAAAAAAAAAAAATATATATATATATATATATATATTACGAATTTTTTTTCAACAAGAACTGACGTTGCAATCATTTTCTTTTTTGGATAAAACCAAGAAACGTTACAATCAGTTCTTGGATTATGCCTGCAGTTGCATTATGTCTTGAAGCAATAATGTGATGTTGGAATGAGAAGAGCCTCCTTCCTCCACCGCCTTGTGAGCTAATTCTCCAAGCTCTTTGACTCTTTTTCTTCTCTCCTTTGCATCATTACTATCACCCATTAGTTCTTCCACTGCCTTCTTCACCCCTTCTTTATCCACCAATACTCCTATTTTCTCCTCCTCTCCCCATCTCATGGTATCTTCAACCCCGGCTCTCACACCGGCATTTAGTACCTGCACCGCCAGCTTCTCGTTGCAGAACTGGTCTCCAAACAGTGGCCAAGTGAGCAATGGAACGCCTGAAGTGATTCCTTCAAGAGTCGAGTTCCATCCACAATGGGTCAAGAAGGCTCCAACAGCAGGGTGTGAAAGGATAAGCATTTGAGGTGACCATCCTCTTATGAGAAGGCCTCTCTCTTTGTTTCTTTCTTTTAAACCGCTCTCTGAGATCCAGTCAACTAACTCGTTATACTTCTCCCAACCTCTTATGACCCAAATGAATGGTCTTTGGGATTCCTCGAGGCCTAACCCGATCTCTTTGAGCTGAGACAGAGGAAGATTGCATATACTTCCAAGACAAACATATAGCACAGACCCTTCTTCTTTAGAATCAAGCCATTTAATACACTCTTCTTGATCAATGGCCGCCTTGTTTCCTCTCTCAGCTTTGTCTTCTCCTACCTTGTTGCACAAGGAAACCGGTCCGATGCTCCATACCTTACCCGCTTTAAATTTCTTGTAGTCTCTAACATAAGCTGGCTCAAGCTCTTCAAAGGTGTTAACAATCACACCATACGAAGTGTTATCCGCTTCTGTCATTCCGTCAAGAAACTCTTTCCAATCTCCAGCAGGTAAGAGCATTGGAAGCTGATTTTTTGTGAACTCAGCTCTGTCAGGGAAATTTGGAACGGAGAAGTACTCCTTTTCAGACTCTATATTTTCCAAGAGCTCGTGGTTTTGGTGCATAATATGCATACAAAGAAGATTGAAGCAGCACATGCCATGAAAGATGATTTTTGGTATACCAAGGTTCTTGGCAACTATGTTTGTATAAGGCAAACACATGTCGGCGATTATGCAGCTTGGCCTAGGTTGAATCTCTTTCAAGAGCTTCTCGACCGGTTCCCCGAGCCTATTAATTGCTTGGAAGAAGTTTAATGACGCCCCCAACGAATCGAGCAAGTCCAAATTCTCATGTCCTTCCGATGAACCCGATTTTTGAGATGGAAACTTTATCTGCACAAGATTGATGGGTAAGCCGGACTGGATGGCCCGACTGAGAACGTTCTTGAACCGGGCTGCGTTGTGAGGCGTCGTGACAATGGTTATAGTCACCCCTCGCTGAGCCAAGAGCCTTGCAATATCGACCATGGGGATCATGTGACCTTGAGCCATGAAAGGGAAGAGAACAAAGTGAAGAGAAGGAAATTGGTGGCTAGTTTCGGATGCCATGAGGAACTCTCTTAATTAAGTTATTTTTGTTTTTTGTTTTGCTTTGATTCTGATTTTGTGTGTGTGTGTGTGTTTCTCTGTGCAATACATATATATATTTATAATCATCGACTCATGGAAAGGATAAATAGCCTTGGAAATTAAGGAGATAATTAAAATGTGATGTAAGAAAGAACAAAAAGCAAATTGGCTTACTCGTTACAGTTACAGAACACCGAGTGGTTCACAATGCTAAGTAAAATATTATAATATATCGTGTCGGGAGCTCAAGTGTTCTTTCCTATTCATAATTTCATATAAGCCCAAAAAAGTAAGAGAAAATATCTTTGAGAACTACGTCAAAATTATAATGAAGATTTCACAGCCGCAAAAAAAAGAAAAAATATATATATTGGGTGAAAGAATTTAGAAACAAACAAACAAACTCGAACCTTCGGGATCTCCTTCTTCTTTTTATAACATTTGGACAACAAACCTCAAAGCATCGAAAAGGCCCCATCATAACCTTGATGAATATGTCTTCAAAAATAAAAAAAAATAATTCAAAGTGTTTGATTTATAGTATTTGTTTTCTTTCTTTAGATTTGACATGATGATTGATCTTTATAGGATATTATATTAGAAGAATCCGATAAATACATTTTTCTTATGTCAAAATATTTTGATTGTTGAAACTTCAGATTGGTAACAGAACAATACCAACGGATTAATTATTAGTAGTGAATGTTAGTAGATTTGAAAATCATCTCAGGATTTGAAATTTTATGTGATTGATTGATTCGTAAAATCACACAAGTGGAATTAGAAAAGTCAAACAAAATTGATTTGAAAATGAAAAATACTTGGGTTCACCCCTAGGGGTGAACCTCTCCATTCACTCCCTCTTCTCTCAGTCAATTAGAATCTTCCATCTAATATTTCATTTAAAAAATAAATCAAAATTAAATTAAAAAGCAATCCAAATTAAGGAAACAAATTCTGTATACTTTTAATTAAGGAAAGTTAAATATTTGGCTTGGTTTAGTTTTTTATTAGAATTATATGTCGGTTTGGGTTTACAAATGAAGTGGTTAGGGTTTAGATTTTACAATTAAAACGAAATTATATGTTAGTTTTTGGGTTTACAAATGAGGTGGTTAGGGTTTAGATTTTACAATTAGAACGAAATTATATGTCGGTTTGGGTTCACAGATGAGATGGTTAGGGTTTAGATTTTACAAGTAGAACAAAATTATATGTCGGTTTGGGTTCACAAATGAGATAGTTAGGGTTTAGATTTTACAAGTAGAACAAAATTATATGTCGGTTTGGGTTCATAAATGAGATGTTAGGGTTTAGATTTCACAATTAGAACAAAATTATATGTCGGTTTGGGTTCACAAATGAGATGGTTAGAGTTTAGATTTTACAATTAGAACGAAATTATATGTCGGTTTGGGTTCACAAATGAGATGTATACAGATTTCATATATGTCGGTTTGGGTTTATTAAAAAGTGGTTTAAGTTTTATAATTTATAATATGTATACAGATTTTTATTTCCTTATTTTATAAGGGGGTGAATGGATAGGTTCACCCCTAGGGGTGAACCCAAATATTGTTCAAAATGATAAAAAGTGGAATTAAAAATTAAATTACTATTGAACGTATGGATCTTTCCAGTTCTGAATCTCTCACTGTTTTTTTTTTTTTTTAAATGAATATTTTTAATATTAAAATCTTCAAAAAATAAAAAAAAATGATCAACCAATTGAAGTATCAGAGCTTTTAAAACTTTTTAGAATTGAAGACTTCTAGTAGTCGTCTTAAACCTTCTTAAAAAAATTCATTTAAAAACACAGTGAGAGGTTCATAAAAATATTTGAAATTTCATCAACCGATTGCAGTTTTTAAATTTAACATTTCAAGCAAATCTAGACGGCATACAATGGAAATAATATAGATAACTATCATAATATTACTAAACAATGATGTAATCAGTTCTTGGATTTCACCTGCTGCATTATGTCTTGTAAGAAGAAAGTAATGTTAGAATGAGAAGAGCCTCCTTCCTCCACAGCCTTGTGAGCTAATTCTCCAAGTTCTTTGGCTCTTCTTCTTCTCTCTTTTGCTTCATCACTCTCACACATTAACTCCTCAACTGCCTTCTTTACTCTTTCTTTATCCGCCAACACTCCTATCTTCTCCTCTTCTCCCCATTTCATAGGCTCCTCAACACCAACTTTGACTCCGGATTTTAGTACCTCCACAACCAATTTCTCGTTGCCGAATTGATCTGCAAATAGCGGCCATGTAAGCAGTGGTAGACCAGCGGTTATCCCCTCTAGAGTTGAGTTCCATCCACAGTGTGTTAAGAACCCTCCAATGGAAGGATGTGAAAGGATAAGCATTTGTGGAGACCATCCTTTTATGAGAATGCTTCTATCTTTGATTCTTTCTTCGAAACCGCTCTGTGTTATCCACTCAGCTAACTCATTATACTTCTTCCAGCTTCTTATGACCCAAATGAAACGTCTTTGGGATTCCTCGAGGCCTAGCCCGAGCTCCTTGAGCTGTTCCAGAGGAAGATTGCAGATACTCCCTAGGCAAACATAGAGCACCGAACCTTCTTCTTGTGAATCAAGCCATTTAAGACACTCATCTTGATCAATGGTCGCCTTGTTTCCCCTCTCAGCTTTGTCTGTTCCTGCCTTGTTGCACAAGGAAACGGGTCCAATGGACCATACTTTTCCGGCCCTTGCCTCTTTGTAGTCTTTGACATAAGCAGGCTCCAATTCCTGAAATGTGTTGACGATCACACCATATGATTTGTTATCAGCCTCTACCAAATCGTCTATGAAAACTTTCCACTCTCCATCAGCATCAGTTTCGACATGAACTTGAGGTTCCCTAAATTTGATCCTGTCAGGGAAATAAGGGATGAGGAAATACTCTTTGTCCGACTTTATAGTGTCGAAGATCTCACGGTTTCTGCGTAGAAGTAGCATACACAGAAGATAAAAGCATGACATGCCATGGAAAACGATCTTTGGTATGTTGAACTTGTTGGCGATTTTGCTTGTGTAAGGCAAACACATATCAGAAACCAGACAGTTTGGTCTAGGTGTCATCTCTTCCATGAGCTTTATGACCGGTTCTTCAAGCGTGTTAACCGCTTTAAAGAATTGTAGAGTTGAATCCATTGATTCAAGCAAATCCAAATTCTCCTGCCCTTCTGGTAAACCAGCTTCTTGATATGGAAACTTGACATGCACTATGTTGATGGGCAAGCCAGACTCGATGGAACGGTTTAGGACATTCTTGAACCTTGCTGCGTTGTGAGGCGTTGTGACAATGGTTATGGTTGCACCGCGCTGAGCCAAAAGCCTTGCGATATCTACCATGGGAATCATATGGCCTTGAGCCATGAAGGGGAAGAGAACAAAGTGAAGTGAAGAGTGGTGACTATCTTCAGAAGCCATGTCTGCTCCAGATTTTTATTTCGTTTGGAATATGAGATTGTGAATGTGAGCATATAAATATATAGATGCAAGAAAATCGTGAATATATAGAACAAGATAAAACAATTAACCAAATATAATGATATACAGATAGAAATATATATATATAAAATCATTAGTATTGACACTAAAGAAGGAAAATAATCTCCCGAAGAAAAAAGAAAATGATACACAGATAGAAATATATATTTAAAATCATTTATAAAAGGAATACAATCAAATAAAAAAATCTACAGCATTTTTGTTAATTTACCAAAATCAAATAAAGAAATCTACACGTACCAAACAAAAAGAGTTTTGTATACTGTTTTTATTTTTTAATCAATAATTCATCATCATGAGATGATAGGTCAAAATTTTAAAACAATTTGTTCTTAATTTAAACCCTCTAAAACGTAAATTTGTATTTAAAAATATTCAAACAGATTGTACTTGACGTATGTCTTGTAAAAACAATGTGATGTTAGAATGAGAGGAACCTCCTTCTTCCACAGCCTTGTGAGCTAATCTTCGAAGCTCTTTGACTCTTTTTGTTCTCTCTTTTGCATCATCACTCTCACCCATCAAGTCTTCAACTGCCTTCTTCACTCCTTCTTTATCCACTAACACTCCTATTTTCTCCTCCTCTCCCCATTTCATGACTTCTTCAACCCCAACACTTACACCAGCTTTTAGTACTTGCAGTACCAGTGTTTGGTTGCAGAATTGGTCTCCAAACAGCGGCCATGTGATCAGTGGAATGCCCGAAGTGATTCCTTCGAGAGTCGAGTTCCATCCACAGTGTGTTAAGAATCCCCCAATAGAAGGATGAGAAAGAATAAGGACTTGAGGTGCCCACCCTTTAATGAGAAGTCCTCTCTCCCTGATTCTTTCGTCAAAACCGGTTTCCACCATCCACTCAGATAGTTCATTATACTTTTCCCAACCTCTTATGACCCAAATGAAAGGTCTTTGGGATTCCTCAAGACCGAGACCCAGCTCCTTGAGCTGAACCAGAGGAAGATTGCAGATACTTCCTAGGCAAACATAGAGCACCGAACTTTCTTCTTTAGAATCAAGCCATTTAAGACACTCATCTTGATCAATGGTCGCCTTATTTCCCCTCTCAGCTTTGTCTACTCCTGCCTTGTTGCACAAGGAAACGGGTCCAACTGACCATACTTTTCCGGCCCTTGCGTCTTTGTAGTCTTTGACATAAGCAGGCTCCAACTCTTCAAATGTGTTGATGATCACACCATACGATGTATCTTCTGCTTCAACCATTTCATCCAAAAAATCTTTCCAATCTCCACTTGCATTTAATTTGTTTCCACTGTAACTTGAGGCTTTGTAAATTCAACTCTGTCAGGAAAATTAGGAACCCGGAAATAGTCTTTATCCGACTTTAAATTAGTCAAGATTTCTAGGTTTCGCCGTAAAACATGCACGCACAAAAGACAGAAGCAACTTATTCCGTGGAAAACAATCTTTGGTATATTGAACTTCTTGGCGATTTTGCTTGTATACGGCAAGAGCAAATCAGAAATTATACAGCTAGGTCTAGATTCCATCTCTTCCATGAGCTTTATGACCGGATATTGGAGCATGTTAACCGCTTTAAAGAAAGGTACCAACAACTCCATGGAGTCAAGCGAATCTATATTCTCTTTTCCTTTTGGCAAACCAACTTCTTGATAGGGAAACTTCACATGCACTATGTTGATGGGCAAGCCAGACTCGACGGCACGGCTTAAGACATTCTCAAACCTCCCTGCATTATAACGCGTTGTGACAATAGTTACTGTTGCACCACGTTGAGCCAAGAGCCTTGCAATATCAACCATAGGAATCATGTGACCTTGGGCCATGAAAGGGAAAAGAACAAAGTGAAGAGGAGGATAAACTTGGTGGATTTTCTCGGAAGCCATATCGTACCAACTCAATAGGAACTCTCAAAAAAAATTTATGTCTTGGATTTGTTGGCGAGTGTGATCGTGAGATTATATAATACGGGTACGAAGACTTGAGGTCCAAAAAAGGCTGCACCGAAATGATGCGGTAGATGACGTAATAATAGAGTTGTTGTACATAATCGGCAGAGCTTATTACAAAAGGACAACTCGTGACCAATACTTCTGTCGTCCTTTGTGACCATTATGCGTTTTCAAGTGTCTTTTCTTTACCGAAAAGACGAAAAAGTTTACAAAGACACAAAATCAAAGGTGGAGTCTTCGTCAACTATACATATGCTAGAAAAGTCTTGAAAACACAAATATATAACTCTTTCGGACATTATCAAAATCGATTTCTATTTATCATTTTAAAGTTCAATTCAATTCTTTTACATATATACCAACAATTATGATATTTGTTAGAAAAACGCTAATAATATGTGATAAATAAAATTAGTAAATTAATTATTAATAGATATATATATATAATATTTTTTTTTTCATTTCTGTCAACTTTGTAAATTATAAATTAATTTATGATTTCTTGTTTTTTCCGTTTTGTAAATAAAAGAGTAAAATTTGGCATGTAGAGTATATTTTCTTAAATATTCGACGGATTATCATTACATCAATTATTTATGAGACATACTGTATTTACTATTTTTAAATAGTTTCTTTTTTTATTTAAATTATATTTATTTTATTTACCCTATTATATTAATTGAGAAGTACAAATATGAAACTAACCTTGTGTAAAAAATTACAATCAATTGACATTAGAAAAAAATAATTAAGATTAATCAGTTAATTAAATAAATATAATCAATTAAAAATAAAAAGCTGACAGATCAAATATAAAAAAAAATCTAGAAAACTAAAAGAAATCTATTCAAATCAAAACTAATTTGTAAAAATCTAGAAAACTAAAAGAAATCTATTCAAATCAAAACTAATTTGTAATTGAAAAAAAAATTAACTACTAGTAAAATAGAGTTTATTTTCTTATTTGATTTTACATTGTCATGCCATTGATTTTAAACAATTATTAGTTTAAAAACAATATTTTCTCTCTCAAATAAATTATGGAGGAAAATCACAAAATATTTAAAAAACATATATATAAACAAATCAAAATTTCAAAAACTAAGATTTTATATCCAAATAGTCAATATAATTATTTTTAATAACAATATTTCGAATATTTTGTTAAAATTTCAAATTATGATTCTCATATCATCTTTATTTTATTTTATTTACAAATTGTTTGGAATTTTTATATAATACTTATGATTAATAAAATACACATTTTTTCTACATATGTAGTGATTTGAACTTAAAAAAAAAATATATATTACTCGATCTATGAAAACAAAAGTGTTTTAATTTTCACATTGGCGGATTGGAAAAATTAAATTTATTTAGCTGATAAATTAACAAATTTTATTTGTTCATAATTGTAATATTAAAATTACTACTTCCTATTTCACAAAATAATGATGCAAATAAAACAAACAAACAATTCAAAACTACAATATATATAAGTCAAAAATAAAATACTATAATATTCTATTAGTATTTAAAAATACATATATAGATTTACAGAACAATTAAAAATAAATATCATCTCAAACAAAATAATTTCTTTTTAAAATAATATAACAATAACTTTATTATTCTTTTTTTGACAATATTAACTTTACTATTCTATTATAATTTTTTTTTTATTGTTGACCCGTGCTTAATATTTCCTAATTGTATATTAATCAGCAACAAATGATTATTAGGCGCAGCCTTATATATGTCTAAACGAAATTTATACCACAACTCTTAGGAAGTTAAAGATGACTACAGAAATTAATATAACTTAGGAAGTAGTATATTAGGAGATCTCGGAGATTACGAGATCGAATTAAATGGAAAGTTAACATTTGTGTAATATTCTTCTATTGCTAAATAAGTAGATTTATCATTATTGAGTATGTAAAGAACTTGTTAGACAAGTTATATCTCTTGTATAAATATAAACTTAAAGGCTAATGAATAAAATGAGAGAAACTATTATACTACTAAAGTTTCCTCCAATTCTAACATGGTAGCAGAGCCTACACACACTGGCCCGTTAATTAATTTGGTCCGGATAGAGGCCTGATCATTCCATTAATTGATGGCCCAAAGGAAAGCCTAATTCCATCGAGATAGCTGAAAAATAGAGCATTATCTCGAGGGGACGTGATGGATTCTGTCGAGATTAACAGCTAGAATAGCCATTATCTCGAGAGGGCGTGTGGAAAAAAGATCCCACATCTGATTTATGTGAAGGGACTTGAGTAATATATAAAAGGGGGGTTAGGGCCTCTCCACTCATTGTCAATTGGTTTTGAGTTGGAAGCCCACTGTAAAACCCAAATCTATCATGGTATCAGAGCCTTAATCCTCATTCCTATGGGTTATGGTTGTGTTATTTCTGCATTATATATATAAAAAAAAAGTTTTTCTGTTGTTAAATTTTTTTTCTAGTTACACGTTTGCTTTGTTTTGTTAGGAATTTTGATATACTTACAAAAAAAAAAAAAGGTTTTGATCGATTGTTAAAAAAAAAAAAAATGTGTTCGTCTCTTTCACGAGAGATATGGGGCACAATAGCACATGATTGTGTTTTTCGTATGAGTCTTCGTGTGGTATCATCTTTCACTACGACCAATATGGGCCACGAAGATAACTGGCGAGTGACTTAATCTGACGGATATGATGCTGATCTGAGGATGACAATTCTGAATTTGACCATGACCACTACACAAGTTTCTTCATGAACAAGAAGTTCGAAAAACGATTTAAACTTGTGATTTTGAAATGAGTGGAGATACATATTCTCCACCGAATCGATGACCTTATGGCGAGGTATACCGCCATTGATGACTCTATAGTGAGTATGAAGACCGTGAAGATGATGTGATGATGATCGTCCAATCTCATAAGTGTTACCACGTATGAGCTTGCGGGAGGATATTAGAAGATCTCGGAGATTACAATATCGAGTTAAATGGAAAGTTAACATTGTGTAATATATCTCTTATATAAATATAAGCTTAAATGCTGTGACAATCCGTCCCGTGGACCCCACTAGCCTATCCACTAGCTTGCCCCCATAGGTCCGAAGCTGGCCTTGCAGGGCATCGATCCTAACCCTCATTGGGCAAACTCAATTGGTGGCAGCTTGTCCTGCGGGAAGATTGTTAAAGGGTGAGGACCAGGGTTTGTCCTGTGGGAAGGTTGTTAAAAGGTGAGGACCAGGGTTCGAGGAACGCCTGACGCACCAATAACCTACTGGTGGATTGGGATATCCACAGTCATGGGTTAGGATCGATGCCCTGCAGGGCCAGCTTGGGGTCCGTTGGAGCGGCTAACAGTGAGGCTAGTGGGCTATGCAGCTCAACTGGTGACAGCTTATCCTGTGGGAAGGTTGTTAAAGGGTGGGGACCATGGTTCGAGAAACGCCTAGCGCACCAACAACCTATTGTGGATTTGGATGAATAGTTCTATTTGCCCAGTGGGAAGTTAGGGTCGATGCCCTGCAGGGCCAGATTTGGGCCTATGGAACAAGCTAGCGGGTAGACTAGTGGGGTCCACGAAACGGATTGTTACAAAAGCTAATGAATAAAATTAGAGAAACTATTTTACTACTAAAGTTTCCTCCAGTTCTATCATAGTAACTAACGCTCTGATTTAAATTTCACCAATATGGAAATAAAAGACTGTTTGCTGTTTAAATATTTATTAGCAAAACAAAGTGACGTATGCTCAATTCTTTGATTGTGCTAGTTGCATTATGTCTTGTAGCAAGAATGTGATGTTAGAATGAGAAGAGCCTCCTTCTTCCACAGCCTTGTGAGCCAATTCTCCAATCTCTTTGGCTATTCTTCTTCTATCTTTTGCTTCATCACTCTCACCCATTAATTCTTCCACCGCCTTTTTCACTCCTTCTTTATCCACCAACATTCCTATTTTCTCCTCTTCTCCCGGTTTCATAGGCATTTCAACCCCGGCTCTTACACCGGCTTTTAGTACTTGCACGACCAATTTCTCGTTGCAGAATTGGTCAGCAAATAGCGGCCATGTAAGGAGCGGTAAACCAGCGGTTATTCCCTCAAGAGTTGAGTTCCATCCGCAATGCGTTAAGAACCCTCCAACGGAGTGATGTGATAGGATAAGGACTTGAGGCGACCACCCTTTGATGAGAAGTCCTCTCTCTTTGATTCTTTTTTCGAACCCGCTCTGTGAAATCCACTCAGCTAACTCGTTATTCTTCTCCCAACTTCTTATGACCCAAATGAAAGGTCTTCGAGATTCTTCAAGGCCTATCCCCAGCTCCTTGAGCTGAACCAGAGGAAGATTGCAGATACTTCCAAGGCAAACATAGAGTACCGAGCCTTCATCTTTAGAATCAAGCCACTTAATACACTCATCTTGATCAATGGCAGCCTTGTTTCCCCTTTCTGCTTTGTCTGCTCCTACCTTGTTGCACAAGGAAACGGGTCCAATAGACCATACTTTTCCGGCCCTTGCCTGTTTGTAGTCTTTGACATAAGCAGGCTCCAACTCTTCAAATGTGTTGATTACCACACCATATGATGTGTATTCTACTTTTACCATTTCGTCCATGAGCACTTTCCAATCCCCACTTGCATTTGCTTTCACAGGAAGTTGAGGCGTTGTAAATTCAACTCTATCAGGAAAACTAGGAACCAAGAAATACTCCTTTTCCGACTTCACATTCTGCAAGATCTCGAGGTTTTGGCGTAGAACATGCATACACAAAAGACAAAAGCAACCCATGCCGTGGAAAACAAGTTTTGGTATATTGAGCTTATTGGCGATTTTGCTAGTATAAGGCAAACACCAATCAGAAATTATACAGCTTGGTTTAGGTTTCATCTCTTCCATAAGCTTCATGACCGGCTCTTCGAGCATATTAGCCGCTTTAATGAAAGGTGCCATCATCAACCCCATCGAGTCAAGCGAATCTATATTCTCTTTTCCTTCAGGCACACCAGCTTCTTGATATGGAAACTTCACATACAGTATGTTGATGGGCAAGCCAGACTCGATGGCACGGCTTAGAACATTCTTGAACCTCGCTGCGTTGTGATGCGTCGTTACAATTGTTATGGTCACACCGCGTTGAGCCAAGAGTCTTGCAATATCAATCATAGGAATCATGTGGCCCGGAGCCATGAAAGGGAAGAGAACAAAGTGAAGAGAAGGATGAAATTGGTGGAATTTTTCCGAAGCCATACCAGTCCCAACTCAATGTGGAATACTCAAGTTTTGTAGTTTTCTTGGATTGTGTGACTTTGTGTGTGTATGTGATCGTGAGATTATATAAGACGGATAAGACTTCACCAACATGATGCCATAGATGACGCTCAACACATCAAGTAATGGGATAATAATTGAAAATTTGGTCAGCGAAGAGGATATTTCTTGGCTTCCACTCGTCTAGTGACTCTTCTTTACTGGAAAAGCTTACAAAAATATTTTATTCAGAAATGAAATAAAAGGGGACTTGATACGCAAGACGCAAAATCAAATTTGGGCTCTCATGAGTCATGAGTTAGTTACACATGCTATGCAAGTCTCAAAAGACTAATATATAAAAGAAGACATTACGTACCAAAATCGATTTCTGTTTGAAATATCAAAGTTTCATTCAACTTTTATAAAATGGCACTAAAAGATCCACAACCGCCAAATCGTATTTGACTCTTTCCATGACAACTATATCTACTACGAAACGTGTTAACAAAAGAAGTCTCGATGGGTCACAATGTCTCATACACATGTACTATACAACGTGTGGGTTATAGCCATTAATTTTTACAGCCGTTATTGATATATCTTCAATTTAAGTGATCCCCTATTTAATAAAACGGAAGTACACGACTTCAAATTTGTAGATTATATAATTTTAATAGTAGTTTATAAATGAGTTATAAAAAAAATTGTATTAATTTGTTACAATATGTTAGGTGAACACGGAAGATTTTAGGAGATAATCTTAATTATATTTTACACCAAAATATATCCTCGAAAGATTTAATTGTTACATCACGTTGATTACAAAAACAATAAACAGAATATTCCGAATTAATTCTCCACAGAAAAGATATTGATAAGCATAAAAAAGAATAAAATCTAAGCAAATGATAACAATTAATATCCGTGCTAGAGCACGGGTTGAAATTCCTTTTATTTATATTACATGCTATAACATGTAATGTTAAAATTAATATTATAGCATGTTTGTTATATGTAATGTTAATATTACATGCTATATTAAATGTAATATGCAAATATTAAATGCTATATCAAATGCGGTATTTGAAGACTATTATTCCCGATGAAAATGATTATCGTGTGTATAGCATGATCTAACAATGACTAAAAAACTTGCATATGATTTTTCATAATATTTTCAGAAAATTTATTAGAAAATCATATAAATTATATTTTATTATAGTAATTATAAAATAAACAAAACGAATTACAACCCGTGCTCTAGCACGGGTCATAATCTAGTTATTCTAATAAGATAGTTATATTTACATGTGTGAGTACTAATTAACAATTTTAGTTGAAGAATGGTCGGATTAAAATCATTTCTATTAAGATTGAAAGATTATAGTCTAAACAAATCCATTTTTTTTTTTTTTTGTATATGTATGTCTCTTATACATAATTCTAATTTGTTCATTTTGAGAAAAAAATCCAAATTGTTGGATCTAATTTTTCTAAGTGCAAGACATATTTTAAAACTTTAGGTTTATGTTATGTTAAATTTAAATTATTATGCATGTTAATCTAGATGTACTTAGACTATCTAAACAAAATTAATCATATTCAAAATTTAAATATGTAAAATATAAAGCTCTTGAAATTGGCCTTGGACACAATAGAAAACATATTCCAAATATGGATACTTATAATTATACTGTTAATCATTTCACATTTTTTCATGAAATTATTTGGAATTTTTGCCATTTTTATCATATTTTTTGTAATTCTTAGTAAATCTGCCACATTGATAAAAAATTTTCTAATCTGCCATATTCATTAAACATGGCAGTATAGGCTTTTACTAATTTGCTCTCCTAATTACGTTAGTTCGATCGGCACGAGGAGAGGGGATGGGCACGTGATTAGTTAGTGTGGCGTTTGACTTTACGCGCATCCTGGACCACGTGGTGGAGAATTTCGTAGACAATGTATAAATTATAGTATCGCTATTATGAACGATAATAATTATGGACGATCACAAATTGGTGGACTTTACGTAATGTTGTAATCTTATTAGAAGTTATCCCGAAACATACAATATAGACAAATACCCCATCTTAATGTAAAACTTGTCCGCTAGGAGTAGACAACAATTTAGTACAAGAAATATTGGTGGACAAAGACAAAGCATTGTATGCATTTACTAATATACCCTCGAAAATGGCGGGATAAAATGCCACATATTAGTGTGTAATTGGTTAGCAGTTGTTGAGCGGCCTTATTAGCGGTTGACAAGACGTGTAGTTAATGCTAAAGGGTTGGATAATGGGGAGTTTCTTGGATAATTTGCAGAGCATCCAGGTCTAAAAACTTCTACGTAATTGGAATTTTTTTTGTTTTGGAAACGAGGCGGAGGATATTTTTAAGGAGACGACGGATGTGAGTATTTGTATTGTTGTGGTGGACAAAAATTATGTGGAGAAGTTATAGATGTTGTCCACCAAAGCAGCCATGGAAGGTATAGTCGTCCGCTATTAATGCCGGTGGTTGGGGATCTAAAGAAGTTTCTGTCATTAAATATCATGAGTATTTAAGTGTGTAATTAAAATTTTTTTTTTGGTTTGGCAGGAAGTAGGGTTTAAGGAAGAAATGGAAGAAACCGTGTGTGCCCTTCGCGGCGAATGGGTATGTGGTGAAAACGGAGAATGAAAATTCATTCTTGTCCACAGAGAAATGGAAAGATGTGTGTCGTATGGAATTGACACAAGGTTCTGTGAGTTTGAAACAGCCATAAAAATCGTTTTTCGTTTAACCAAGGAGTGTAGCGAGGTTATGACCTTCTGTGATTCAGGTGAGAAGGCGCCATTAAGCAAATTGATGATGAAAACAAATAAAGAAAGAAGAAACAAATAAAATTAGAGAAAAAAAAAATGGTGACTGAAGTAAAGAGAAACAAGCAAACATATGATGAAAACAAATAAAGAAAGAAGAAATAAATAAAATTAGAGAAAAAAGAAAAATGGAGACTGAAGTAAAGAGAAACAAGCAAACAGATGATGAAAACATATAAAGAAAGTAGAAATAAATAAAATTCGAGAAAAAAGAAAAATGGAGACTGAAGTAAAGAGAAACAAGCAAACAGATGATGAAAACAAATAAAAAAAGAAGAAAGAAATAAAATTAGAAAAAAAAAGAAAAATGAAGACTGAAGTAAAGAGAAACAAGCAAACAGATGATGAAAACAAATAAAGAAAGAAGAAAGAAATAAAATTCGAGAAAAAAGAAAAATGGAGACTGAAGTAAAGGGAAACAAGCAAACAGATGATGAAAACAAATAAAGAAAGAAGAAAGAAATAAAATTCGAGAAAAAAAAATGGTGACTGAACTAAAGAGAAACAAGCAAACAGATGATGAAAACAAATAAAGAAAGAAGAAAGAAATAAAATTAGAGAAAAAAGAAAAATGGAGATTGAAGTAAAGAGAAACAAGCAAACAGATGATGAAAACAAATAAAGAAAGAAAAAAGAAATAAAATTAGAGAAAACACAAAAATAGAGACTGAAGTAAAGAGAAACAAGCAAACAGATGATGAAAACAAATAAAGAAAGAAGAAAGAAATAAAATTAGAGAAAAAAGAAAAATGAAGACTGAAGTAAAGAGAAACAAGCAAACAGATGATGAAAACAAATAAAGAAAGAAGAAAGAAATAACATTCGAGAAAAAAAGAAAAATGGTGACTGAAGTAAAGAGAAACAAGCAAACAGATGATGAAAACAAATAAAGAAAGAAGAAAGAAATAAAATTCGAGAAAAAAGAAAAATGGTGACTGAATTTAAGAGAAACAAGCAAACAGATGATGAAAACAAATAAAGAAAGAAGAAAGAAATAAAATTAGAGAAAAAAGAAAAATGGAGATTGAAGTAAAGAGAAACAAGCAAACAGATGATGAAAACAAATAAAGAAAGAAAAAAGAAATAAAATTAGAGAAAACAGAAAAATAGAGACTGAAGTAAAGAGAAACAAGCAAACAGATGATGAAAACAAATAAAGAAAGAAGACAGAAATAAAATTAGAGAAAAAAGAAAAATGAAGACTGAAGTAAAGAGAAACAAGCAAACAGATGATGAAAACAAATAAAGAAAGAAGAAAGAAATAAAATTAGAGAAAAAGCAAACAGATGATGAAAACAAATAAAGAAATAAGAAAGAAATAAAATTAGTGAAAAAAGAAAAATGGAGACTGAAATAATGAGAAACAAGCAAATAGATAATGAAAACAAATAAAGAAAGAAGAAAGAAATAAAATTAGAGAAAAAAGAAAAATTGTGACTGAAGTAAAGAGAAACAAGCAAACAGATCATGAAAACAAATAAAGAAAGAAGAAAGAAATAAAATTAGATAAAACAGAAAAATGGAGACTGAAGTAAAGAGAAACAAGCAAACAGATGATGAAAACAAATAAAGAAAGAAGAAAGAAATAAAATTCGAGAAAAAAGAAAAATGGTGACTGAAGTAAAGAGAAACAAGCAAACAGATGATGAAAACAAATAAAGAAAAAAGAAATAAATAAAATTAGAGAAAAAAAGAAAAATGGAGACAGAAGTAAAGAGAAACAAGCAAGCAGATGATGAAAACAAATAAAGAAAGAAGAAATAAATAAAATTAGAGAAAAAGCAAACAGATGATGAAAACAAATAAAGAAATAAGAAAGAAATAAAATTAGTGAAAAAAGAAAAATGGAGACTGAAATAATGAGAAACAAGCAAATAGATAATGAAAACAAATAAAGAAAGAAGAAAGAAATAAAATTAGAGAAAAAAGAAAAATTGTGACTGAAGTAAAGAGAAACAAGCAAACAGATCATGAAAACAAATAAAGAAAGAAGAAAGAAATAAAATTAGAGAAAACAGAAAAATGGAGACTGAAGTAAAGAGAAACAAGCAAACAGATGATGAAAACAAATAAAGAAAGAAGAAAGAAATAAAATTCGAGAAAAAAGAAAAATGGTGACTGAAGTAAAGAGAAACAAGCAAACAGATGATGAAAACAAATAAAGAAAAAAGAAATAAATAAAATTAGAGAAAAAAAGAAAAATGGAGACAGAAATAAAGAGAAACAAGCAAGCAGATGATGAAAACAAATAAAGAAAGAAGAAAGAAATAAAATTCGAGAAAAAAGAAAAATGGTGACTGAAGTAAAGAGAAACAAGCAAACAGATGATGAAAACAAATAAAGAAAGAAGAAAGAAACAAAATTCGAGAAAAAAGAAAAATGGTGACTGAATTAAAGAGAAACAAGCAAACAGATGATGAAAACAAATAAAGAAATAAGAAAGAAATAAAATTAGAGAAAAAAGAAAAATGGAGATTGAAGTAAAGAGAAACAAGCAAACAGATGATGAAAACAAATAAAGAAAGAAAAAAGAAATAAAATTAGAGAAAACAGAAAAATAGAGACTGAAGTAAAGAGAAACAAGCAAACAGATGATGAAAAGAAATAAAGAAAGAAGACAGAAATAAAATTAGAGAAAAAAGAAAAATGAAGACTGAAGTAAAGAGAAACAAGCAAACAGGTGATGAAAACAAATAAAGAAAGAAGAAAGAAATAAAATTAGAGAAAAAGCAAACAGATGATGAAAACAAATAAAGAAATAAGAAAGAAATAAAATTAGTGAAGAAAGAAAAATGGAGACTGAAATAATGAGAAACAAGCAAATAGATAATGAAAACAAATAAACAAAGAAGAAAGAAATAAAATTAGAGAAAAAAGAAAAATTGTGACTGAAGTAAAGAGAAACAAGCAAACAAATGATGAAAACAAATAAAGAAAGAAGAAAGAAATAAAATTAGAGAAAAAAGAAAAATGGAGATTGAAGTAAAGAGAAACAAGCAAACAGATGATGAAAACAAATAAAGAAAGAAAAAAGAAATAAAATTAGAGAAAACAGAAAAATAGAGACTGAAGTAAAGAGAAACAAGCAAACAGATGATGAAAACAAATAAAGAAAGAAGAAAGAAATAAAATTAGAAAAAAAAAGAAAAATGAAGACTGAAGTAAAGAGAAACAAGCAAACAGATGATGAAAACAAATAAAGAAAGAAGAAAGAAATAACATTCGAGAAAAAAAGAAAAATGGTGACTGAAGTAAAGAGAAACAAGCAAACAGATGATGAAAACAAATAAAGAAAGAAGAAAGAAATAAAATTCGAGAAAAAAGAAAAATGGTGACTGAATTTAAGAGAAACAAGCAAACAGATGATGAAAACAAATAAAGAAAGAAGAAAGAAATAAAATTAGAGAAAAAGAAAAATGGAGATTGAAGTAAAGAGAAACAAAAAGATGATGAAAACAAATAAAGAAAGAAAAAAAATAAAATTAGAGAAAACAGAAAAATAGAGACTGAAGTAAAGAGAAACAAGCAAACAGATGATGAAAACAAATAAAGAAAGAAGACAGAAATAAAATTAGAGAAAAAAAAAATGAAGACTGAAGTAAAGAGAAACAAGCAAACAGATGATGAAAACAAATAAAGAAAGAAGAAAGAAATAAAATTAGAGAAAAAGCAAACAGATGATGAAAACAAATAAAGAAATAAGAAAGAAATAAAATTAGTGAAAAAGAAAAATGGAGACTGAAATAATGAGAAACAAGCAAATAGATAATGAAAACAAATAAAGAAAGAAGAAATAAATAAAATTAGAGAAAAAAGAAAAATTGTGAAGTAAAGAGAAACAAGCAAACAGATCATGAAAACAAATAAAGAAAGAAGAAAGAAATAAAATTAGAGAAAACAGAAAAATGGAGACTGAAGTAAAGAGAAACAAGCAAACAGATGATGAAAACAAATAAAGAAAGAAGAAAGAAATAAAATTCGAGAAAAAAGAAAAATGGTGACTGAAGTAAAGAGAAACAAGCAAACAGATGATGAAGACAAATAAAGAAAAAAGAAATAAATAAAATTAGAGAAAAAAAGAAAAATGAAGACAGAAGTAAAGAGAAACAAGCAAGCAGATGATGAAAACAAATAAAGAAAGAAGAAAGAAATAAAATTCGAGAAAAAAGAAAAATGGTGACTGAAGTAAAGAGAAACAAGCAAACAGATGATGAAAACAAATAAAGAAAGAAGAAAGAAATAAAATTTGAGAAAAAAAGAAAAATGGTGACTGAAGTAAAGAGAAACAAGCAAACAGATGATGAAAACAAATAAAGAAAAAAGAAAGAAATGAAATTAGAGAAAAAAAAATGGAGACAGAAGTAAAGAGAAACAAGCAAGCAGATGATGAAAACAAATAAAGAAAGAAAAAAGAAATAAAATTAGAGAAAACAGAAAAATAGAGACTGAAGTAAAGAGAAACAAGCAAACAGATGATGAAAACAAATAAAAAAATAAGAAAGAAATAACATTATTAGAGAAAGCAGAAAAATGGAGACAGAAGTAAAAAGAAACAGACAAAAAGATGATGAAAACAAATAAAGAAAGAAGAAAGAAATAAAATTAGAGAAAAAGCAAACAGATGATTAAAACAAATAAAGAAAGAAGAAAGTAATAAAATTAGTGAAAACAGGAAAAATGGAGATTGAAGTAAAGAGAAACAAGCAAAAGATGATGAAAATAAATAAAGAAAGAAGGAAGAAATAAAATTAGAGAAAAAAAGAAAATTTGGAGACTGAAGTAAAGAGAAACAAGCAAACAGATGATGAAAACAAAAAAATAAAGAAGAATTAAATAAAATTAGAGAAAGCAGAAAAATGGAGACTGAAGTAAAGAGAAACAAGCAAACAGATGATGAAAACAAATAAAGAAAGAAGAAAGAAATAAAATTAGAGAAAACAGAAAAATGGAGACTGAAGTAAAGAGAAACAAGCAAACAGATGATGAAAACAAATAAAGAAAGAAGAAAGAAATAAAATTCGAGAAAAAAGAAAAATGGTGACTGAAGTAAAGAGAAACAAGCAAACAGATGATGAAAACAAATAAAAAAAAAAAGAAAAAAATAAAATTAGAGAAAAAAAATGGAGACAGAAGTAAAGAGAAACAAACAAGCAGAAGATGAAAACAAATAAAGAAATAAAAAAGAAATAAAATTAGAGAAAACAGAAAAATAGAGACTAAAGTAAAGAGAAACAAGCAAACAGATGATAAACGTCCTATTTCCCCATCAAAACTATCGTATCGTACTAAATGGAGCCGGAACTTTAACCTCGTCTTAAAAGTCTCTCCATAAATGTCTCTCATCCTATATCTCTCCCAACCCAAAGTTTTATTCCTAAATCTCCGTGAATCCATAATTTTCATCAATTTCCCCATAAATATAGGTTTAATTGGTTTATTATTGGTTTACTGGTTGTGTAATCAACTAACAAAAGTAGTAAACCGATTTCAACCTGATTTCAATCTTATTTCGACCCGTTTATATAATTAAATCACCATTTTTTTTTTAAAACATTTTTCCCCCATCTCGACGAACATTATATCATACTTCCATTATCGTTAAAGCAGATCATCGACATCAAATAACCCAGAGAGAAGAAGAAATAGACAAATCCATTTAAGCAAATATGACCAGAACTGAAAAATGTTAAAGCTCGATACAAACCAAGATAAAGCAAATGTGAACTTATAAAAACCCAAAAAAAAAAAAAAAAAAAAAAAAAAAAATCAGCTTCTGCTTTCGAACGGTAACGAAGGCTGCTCGGATGAATGGTCCAACCCAGAAAATCCACTGCATCCAAGAAAACACAAATAAACAATTCAATCAAATTGACAAAGACATAAAAGATCGATCATAATTTCTGTATATAATGGAGACTCACATGGTCCTTGTTGTAGACGATTGCAGCTCCAAAGCTCTTAGTTGGGTTTATTCCAGTTCCGGTGATTGGAATCATTGTTAACTGAACCAAGAACACATCAAATCCGATTATAAATGAAGCTAAAATCTGCAAAAATATCCTCAAATTACGATTTTTTTTCATCTCCAAAATCAATTAAGAACACAAAATCAATTACGAAGTCACGAGGGCTTATCTTGGCGCCAGAGGTGGATAAGCGAGAGTTTGGTAGGAAATTGGCTGGGTTTATGTACCCACCTGAAACATATTACCGCAATGCAAGAGACGGTGTTCATGATTTTAGAAAATGATGATTTTAGGGTTCTTAGATTAAAGAATTTCTAATCGGGTTATAAAAATTCTTCGACCGGGTCGGGTTTATAAGGTCAATCGGTTTTAAATTATGTTTTATATCTGATTTGATTGGTTTTCTAGCGGTTTAATTTGTAAATCGATTAAACCCAAAATATGGAGAAGTAAGTGGAGAACTTTCGATTCGGAGAAATACAGATTGAGAGACATTGTTTTATGGATATCTGAGATGAGGTCAAAGTTCCGGCTTCATCTAGTACGATACGATAGTTTTGATGGGGAAATAGGACGTTGAAAAAAGAAAGAAATAACATTAGAGAAAGCAGAAAAATGGAGACAGAAGTAAAAAGAAACAAGCAAAGAGATGATGAAAACAAATAAAGAATGAAGAAAGAAATAAAATTAGAGAAAAAGCAAAGAGATGATGAAAATAAATAAAGAAAGAAGGAAGAAATAAAATTAGAGAAAAAAAGAAAATTTGGAGACTGAAGTAAAGAGAAAACAAAAAAAGAAAGAAGAATTAAATAAAATTAGAGAAAGCAGAAAAATGGAGACTGAAGTAAAGAGAAACAAACAAACAGATGATGAAAACAAATGAAGAAAGAGGAAAGAAATAAAATTAGAGAAAAAAAAATGGAGACTGAAGTAAAGAGAAACAAGCAAAGAGATGATGAAAACAAATAAAGAAAGAAGAAAGAAATAAACTTAGAGAAAAAAACAAAAATGGAGACTGAAGTAAAGAGAAACAAGCAAACAGATGATAAAAACAAATCAATAAAGAAAAAAAAAATTAGAGAAAACAGAAAAATAAAGACTGAAGTAAAGAGAAACAAGCAAACAGAAGATGAAAACAAATAAAGAAAGAAGAAAAAAATAAAATTAGAGAAAAAGAAAAATGAAAACTGAAGTAAAGAGAAACAAGCAAACAGATGATGAAAACAAATAAAGAAAGAAGAAAGAAATAAAATTAGAGAAAAAGCAAACAGATGATGAAAACAAATAAAGAAAGAAGAAAGAAATAACATTAGAGAAAGCAGAAAAATGGAGACAGAAGTAAAAAGAAACAAGCAAAGAGATGATGAAAACAAAGAAAGAAGAAAGAAATAAAATTAGAGAAAACAGAAAAATGGAGACTGAAGTAAAGAGAAACAAGCAAACATATGATGGAAATAAATAAAGAAAGAAGAAAAAAATAAAATTAGAGAAAAAAAATGGAGACTGAAGTAAAGAGAAACAAGCAAATAGATGATGAAAACAAATAAAGAAAGAAGAAAAAAATAAAATTAGAGAAAAAAGAAAAACGGAGATTAAAGTAAAGAAAAACAAGCAAACAGATGATGAAAACAAATAAAGAAAGAAAAAAGAAATAAAATTAGAGAAAACAGAAAAATAGAGACTGAAGTAAAGAGAAACAAGCAAAGAGATGATGAAAACAAATAAAGAAAGAAGAAAGAAATAAAATTAGAGAAAAAAGAAAAATGAAGACTGAAGTAAAGAGAAACAAGCAAACAGATGATGAAAACAAATAAAGAAAGAAGAAAGAAATAAAATTCGAGAAAAAAGAAAAATGGTGACTGAAGTAAAGAGAAACAAGCAACGATGAGTAGTTGGCGCTGTTGAAAATCTGTTGAAAAGGAGAATAAGTCAATTTCTTGGGATGAGGTCGTACGTTACAGTTAAGGAAGTTGGGGAGGCTGTTGGGTGCGGGGTGGAAGAAGAACCCCTTTCCGATGATGTCTTCTTGGCGTATGTGGAGGGATTAGAAGCACAAGACAAAGGACAGGAAAAGTTGATGGTGTCGTTAAAGGACAAGAAGGGCAGACATCGCAACATAAAGAACAACAAAGTGAGTCTGATTTGATGGACGACTATATGTCTACATTTTTGTCTTCTACGCTGAGTATAATGGAGAACCATGGCAGACAAATCAGGAATTGTCCAAACAGGCCAACGAGTGATAGGAATGTATGTTCTTTGGGGTCAGTGGACAATCGTTCTCCAGATCTGAGTAATATTGTCATAGATGTAAGCGTTTCATATACTCTTGGGCCACATGCATCACAAGCCGAGGTGTCAACGGAAGACAGCCTGGTTGAAGTGGAAGTTTGGTCGTCGAGTACATTTAACACTGATGGGGATATTAGGGATACAGAGGGTTCTATTTCTGTTTCGGAGGATGAGCCTGATTACAATTTCGACGAGTGGAGTGAGAGAATTAACAACGATTATCCTATTGACTGGGATCCTTACTTAATAACAGATACAGTTGATGGTGTTGTGCGTCACCAAGGAGAGTCGTCAATGAGATTGGGTGATGAATTAGATGTTTTTGGGCAGGGTTTGATCAATGACCCCGACGAGGAAGAACAACCAATAACAGCTAGCCAGGTCAACATTGGGGATGAGGAGTTTGAGAGAGCTAGATCTGCAATCCTTAACGTTCATGACCCCTTGCTGTTGGAAGATGTACCACCTTTTCATGATAATGTCAAAGGCGCGCCAAGACATGAGAGAAACATGGACCTAAAAAAAGCTGAAGATTCAATTTGTATAGGTTCGAATATTTGAGAGCAAGGGAGCTCTACGACAAGCGCTGTGTGTGTATGCCATGGATATGCTATTTAAATTCAGAATTCGGAAGTCTGACAAAAGCAGAGTTATTGCAACATGCGTGGACAAGGAATGCTGGTGGTGAGTATATGCAACCAACCACCAGAATTCTGAGAATGTGGAAATCAAAACTGTAACTTTGAAACACACATGTGATGTTTCGTCTAGGTCTAAATATGGAGATAAGACGACAGTCAAGATTTTATCTGAACTCTTGCAAGCAAAATTTGCAAACAGGAAGAGAGGTCCACGAGCTTGTGAGCTACCTGAGATGGTGCTGTCAGATATGAACATGACAATTTCCTATATGAAAGCATTGAACGCAAAGGAATTGGCCATGAATGCTGCTCGTGGTAACAAAGAAGAAGGTTATCGTTTTTGGAAACGTATCTGCATTTGGTTGAGTCGACGAATTCAGGGACGATCTACGATATTCAGACATGCGTGGATAAAAAAGGGAATACTAAATTTAAATACCTATTTTTTGCGTTTGGTGCCTCCATCAGTGGGTTTAAGTATTTGAGAAAAGTTATTGTAATCGATAGTACAGCTATGAAAGGTAAATACAAAGGATGTCTAGTGGCGGCCAGTGGCCAAGATGGGAATATGCATATATTCCCACTCGCTTTTGGAGTAGTCGAAGTAGAGAATGATAGTGGTTGGGTATGGTTTTTTAAACATTTACAACAGTTTGTCCCCGATGAAGAAGATTTGGTTTTTGTGTCAGACAGGCATGCATCCATTTACTCTGCACTGGGCAAGGTATATCCACTGGCGCACCATGTCGCATTTGCAGTCCACCTATTTAGGAATGTGAACCATAAATTGCACTGTGGTGGTCTTGCTAACATGGTTTCAAAAGCTGTGAGGGCCTACAAAATCGGTGATTTCAAGTACTGGTGGAAAGAAATTGAGAATCGCAAGCTAGCTTGTGCGGCCTATCTTAGAGCCATTGGTCTATCCCATTAGAAACTATCATACATCTCTGGTAATCGGTACAATGTAATGAGTAGCAACATCTCTGAGTCCCTAAATGCAGCAATGGTTAGGGCGGTGGATTATCCTATCGTGTCGATGGTAGAATTCATTAGGGCTATGTTGATGCGGTGGTTTTACTGTACGAGGAAAAAAGCTGGTAAAACAAAAACAAGATGTACACCAGAAATAGAGGACATGTTGATAGACCACTTAGAAGATTTGGTGGATTGTGCTGTTTTATCTGCCAGTGAATGGATATACCAAGTTAAAGATGGAATTGGGTGTGTGTTCACTGTCGATTTGGAGAATAAAACCTGTACGTGCAGGATGTTTGACGTCCTCAAGATCTCATGTTGTCACGCTCTGGCAGCCTCACAAGTGCCGGGAGTAGATAAGTATTAACTGGTGGATGCTAGTTACTTTGTTGCTCCTTGGTTGAGTAAGTACAAGGGAATAATTATGCCAGTCCCTGATGAGAAAGACACCGACGTCCCTGAAACATGTAATTTGATAGGTTTAAGTTGATGGTTGACTCTAATTTGATAGGGTTAGGTATGTGGTTCGATGTGAGTTTCGAAATGACAATGTCTTTTGAGGTGTTTTTGCTACTATCCACACCTTTGTGTGTTTTTTGCGTTGTGGGAGACGGAAAAATATTTATGTTGATAGGTCATTTGTCTACCATTCAATTGATAAACAACTTAATATGATGGACAACTTAATATGATATTCATTTGTCTACCACTCGTGTGATGGACAACTTAATGGTATATTCAATTGTGAACCATTCGTGTGATTGACTATTTATTGGTATATTCATTTGTTTACCACTCGTGTGATGGACTATTTATTGGTATATTCATTTGTCTACCACTCGTGTCATGGACTATTTATTGGTATATTCATTTGTCTACGACTAGTGTGATGGACAACTTAATGGTATATTCAATTGTCTACCATTCGTGTGATTGATTATTTATTGGTATATTCATTTGTCTACCACTCGTGTGATGGACTATTTATTGGTATATTAAGAAGTCTACCAATAATTGTCGGTAATTATCGTATATTGATGGACTATCGTATATTGAGTTAAGATTTTTAGATTAAGATACTTATCTTAATATGGAGAACTTATCGGTATAGAAAATAGTCTACCATTTAGAAGATTCGGACAACCAGCAATAATAAGATGGACAACTCGTAATAAGTTGCTAGACAACATTCATAATGGACATACATATGATAGGAAGTTTTTTATGATGTACAAAAACGTAGAAATATTTTTAAAAGGGAGATGAACCACCAATTTAGAGAAGACCTCTTGGACGTGGACAACCGATAAAAATCAAACTATGGACTAGCTCTTAATATCATCCCTTACGGTCCGGAAGGGAATGTAGACAAGAGCTTCCGATTCAGGTTCAGGTGCTTTCTCATGTTTGTAGCTGTGTAAACAATATCAAACATGACGACGTCAGAGACGGCGAATAAATCTATAAAATATGTGCACTAAAATTGTTAATACCTCGCAAGTCAGGATGGTGTCTACTGCAGTGGTGTGGTGGGAGCCGTGGAAACTCCATCACCTTAAGTGCCTTCTGTACCTTCTCCATCATCTTCAATACGTTCCTTTCCTACTTCACCATCCCCTTCACCTTCTTCATATTCTGCATAATCCCTTTCTCCTTCTTCATCTTCTCCATCATTCCCTTCTCCTTCTTCATCCTCTCTATCATCCTCTTCTCTTTCTTCATCTTCTCCATCATCCCCTTCTCGTTCTTCATCTTCTCCATCATCCCCTTCACCTTGTTCATCTTCTCCATCATCCCCTCCTCCATTTTCATCTTCTCCATCAACCCCTTCTCCATCGTCATCTTCACCATCACCACGTCCTCCATCCTCATCTTCAGCAACTTCACCTTTTCCATGACTATGTCCCTTAGCTTCGACATGACCTTCTCCAGAACCTACGATATTTTCAGGTTGTTCAGATTGGACAGATTTGGTAGACAAGTCAGGTTGAACATCCTCGTCACCATGGTCAAGTGCCACATGTGAACCTTCAACTCCTAGTTGCCATCAACGCGCATTGAATCAAGCTTATCATTTCCTGAGTCATCCTCCACACTAACATTATCCTGATGCACCTCTATGACACGTTTAGCAAGACCAGGAACTTGGTCGTCACCAATGGTATGCATGAGTTCCTTTAGCACGAAAAGCAGATGAAAGTTAGAATAAACTATTTATCATATTAGTTGGATGTTTCTTGCCATTTAATACTAACATACCTCTTATTCATTGCTTTTGTCTGATCCATCTCCCCGTAATGACCATGAGGATTTGTTGATATGGTTACGCAATTCAGATTGTGTAATAGGGCCACAGTGGTCAAATACACCTTTCTCCCTTAGTGTTTTAAGAACGTTGTCTACTATATCGTCTCTAAGTGCACCCCTTCGACCGATAGCTTTAACTCTACCTTAGCAATAGACGCATTATTTATACGGTCCACCTCTTTCAAAAGTTCCTCATCAGTGACACCATCGAGAACAACATGAGTTGACTCTCCATCCAGTCTTTGCGGGTTTGCAAGCTTGCTCTGCCTCTTTCTTTTACCCCTTTCTTTGGGGGCGTGTCCTGGTTTTTTGGGTTTTGAGACCAAGTTGCAGGTTATCATAGGTAACTGTGCAAAACCACCATGCCATTCCTCTTTCTTAAATATGTGACCATCTTGAAGCTTTTCCAAAATGTATTCCACTCGCATATCGTCAACCTCATCACCCCAAGAGTAATCTTGACGGGCAAAGTCAACGTCTGTGGTGTCTAATATGCTTTGAACTTGAAGCTGGGTTTAGATGAAAAATATATTAGCTTCAAGATTTCGGAGACAAAACTAAATAATGAAATCTAATAGATTATAAAACTTACAGTCGGATCATTCTCCGTTTCTATAAGTGTGAAATTGTGGAAGGTCTTAAGCATTGTCAGTTGGAGGACCGAACGATCAGTAAACATCAACTCATCCACTGTTTCAGGAAGGTATTTTCCCAATAGCGGAATGGCATAAAGACACATAAGTTGGAAAGAAAGAGTAAACTTGTGAGTTTCTGTGTGCGACTAAACTTGTCTACTAGTTTTTGCAATGTATCCACTTTATCTCCAATTTTTACCATCTCTATGGTCTTTCCAAATGCTTCACGCCCCCACGGATATTTAGCAAACGCATCAACATCTTTGAGCATCTCCACAAATTTTTTTGACGCTCTAACAATTGATGAGTCACAAAGCAATATACCCTCAACTATTACAATTAGGGCCAATTGTAACCTCCTAGCGCCATCCATTTTTTTTACTTTGGCATCATCTTGTCTAGTTTCGACATATTGACAATCGCTTGTATAGTGTATGAGTTCTTTGGTCCTAACAAACTCTCCCAGTAAGGATCATCACATTCTGCCGGATTCTGCATTTTGGCAATAGCGTTTTGACTTGGTAATTGGCCACAGTTTAGGCCAGTCACAATAGGAAACTCTCTGAGGGAAAAGCGTATTGGATGACCGCCATAAACAAACCACATCTCATGTTTCTTCTTAGTAACAAGTGATCGACAAAGGATTTGATGGACCAGTTTGCCTGACAGCGAGCTCTTCCTTACTGGTAGGCGAAACAAGCAACCGATTGGTGAAGACTTAAGCCACTCAAACTCTTTCGTCCCATCCATGACTTCAACAATGTTGAGGAGATACTCGGGTTTCGAGTAAGAGTTGATACGTTCTTTCTGAGGATAACGATCGGTGGCAAATAGCCTAGGAGGCAGCAGTTGCGCATTAGCCCCTAAAACTGTGGGTTCGGGGCTGAGGTTCCTGTAAGATAACAAGATTTGACGGTAGACATTATTATTTGGAATGGTATACAACATTATAATCTGAATAGACAAAGTGATAACAACTTTCGATGGTAGACATTAAAACAGTGGAAAAATTTGAAAACATAATCGAGTAAGACAATTATAAATTAGGTAGACGAATTCTTACCATCGTCGCAGACATGAATACTATGGACGAATCCGTATATGAAAAAATTAGGTCTACTAGGTTTAAGGTAGACAAAAATGGCAGAGAAAAATACAGTGGGCAATTTTTGAAAAACTGAATCGAGTACACAACTTCTAAATTTGGCAGAGAAATTGTAGCCATCGTCGTAGACATGGATACTGTGTACGAATCCGATGAACAAAAAAATTTGGTCTACTAGGTTTAAGGTAGACACAAATGATAGACATAAATGTTGTAGTGAGTCATAGCCGTAGAAAAAAAAACTAAACATTTGGTCTACTAATGTTTATGGTAGACAGAAATTCTGAAGACGAAAAACATAAACAAGTTTCAGATCTGGTCCACAAGGAGACAATATCGAAGTTTATAGATCTGGTCCACTAGGGAACCTACGGTGATGTCGTCCACAAAAGATTTAAATAAGATTAAGGCAAACTAACTCTGACGTTCCGGCAATCGGGTGATCCCTTTGGGTTTTCTCGTTCACGGAATCAGAGGGATTTGTTGGACCACTTTCAGGAACACTGTCAGAGAATTGAATGGGATACGTAAGTTAATTTACAGAAACACATTTCAAAATAGTAGGAGATAAATCGGGAAAATTACCCTCCGACGGCGGCAGACAGTGTCGAGAAATTCATCGGCGTTTAGCGGGAATGAAGGAGGTCGACTGGCGGATAAAGAAATTATAGTTAGAGGCAGTCAAATTCTCTATTTTGTACGAATGATTCGACCTAAAGACAGAGAACCGAGAAGAAGTAGAAGACGATTCAGTTTCGGGGTTAGGGTAAGAAAGTTACATTTTTTTTTTTAAATATTTACTACAGTTTATAAAAAGGACAAGAGGGTAATTTTATGCAGAAACAATACCATGATATAACAGATTTCGAAAGGGTGAAATAGTTATGGTACATTTGGTAAGTTTTTTCGCTGTAGATAGCACATTAGTTAGATTTTTCGAATTATTTAACATATAATTTTATAATTTATATTTATCATAGTCACCCGGTCATATTGTAATTTAAACCCACGAAAGGTATGTCGGAGGAAAACCTCAGAATTAAGCTCAGCCTTAAATTTATATATTTCTATAAACGAACTTTAAGCCAACTTTTTGGAATTTGACTCGAGAAAGTGAAAGTTATCTCTATGTTTGTCTTCCGCTGATTCGTACAAGTGTGTAATTTAATCCATCCAATTAAATTTTCAAAAAGACACAAAAAAATATATATTAAATGTAGTATTAAATTTTCATGGAAAGATGAGGTATAATCAATTATTGGATTGTGCTAGTTGCATTATGTCTTGTAGTAAGAATGTGATATTAGAATAAGAAGAGCCTCCTTCATCCACAGCCTTGTGAGCTAATTCTCCAAGCTCTTTGGCTCTTCTTCTTATCTCTTTTGCATCATCACTCTCACCCATTAACTCTTCCAATGCCTTCTTCACTCCTTCTTTATCCACCAACACTCCTATCTTCTCCTCTTCTCCCCATTTCATAGGCTTCTCAACCCCGGATCTTACACCGGTTTTTAATACCTGCACAACCAGTTTCTCGTTGCAGAATTGGTCTGCGAATAGCGGCCATGTAATCAGCGGTAGACCAGCGGTTATCCCCTCGAGAGTCGAGTTCCATCCGCAGTGTGTTAAGAACCCTCCAACGGAGTGATGTGAAAGGATAAGGACTTGAGGAGACCATCCTTTGATGATAAGTCCTCTGTCTTTGATTCTTTCTTCAAATCCGCTTTCCAAGAACCACTCAACTAACTCTTTGTACTTCTCCCAACCTCTTATGACCCAAATGAAAGGTCTTTGGGATTCCTCAAGGCCTAGCCCTAGCTCCTTGAGTTGAGACAGGGGAAGATTGCAGGTACTTCCAAGACAAACGTAGAGCACAGAGGCCGGTTCCTTAAAATCAAGCCATTTAAGACATTCATCTTGATCAATGTCCGATTTGTTTCCCCTCTCTGCTTTGTCTGCTCCCGCCTTATTGCACAAGGAAACGGGTCCAATGGTCCATGCTTTACCAGACCTTACCTCCTTGAAATCTTTGACATAATCAGGCTCGAGCTCTTGAAATGTGTTGATTATCACACCATAAGAGGTCTTATCCGCTTCTACCGAACCGTCCAAGAACTCTCTCCACTCCGCAGGAACATATGTTGCCACCGGAACTTGAGTTCTTGTGAACTCGACTCTATCAGGAAAATTAGGAACAGTGAAATACTCCTCATCAGACTTTAAATTCTCCAAGATCTCACGGTTCTTGCGTACAATGTGAACACATAGAAGACAAAAGCAACCCAAGCCATGGAAGACGATCTTTGGGATATTGAACTTCTTGGCGATTTTGCTTGTATACGGCAGACACACATCAGAGATTAGACAGCTTGGTCGAGGGCTCATCTCTTCAATGAGCTTCTGGACTGGTTCTTCGAGCAAGTTAGTCGCTTTAAAGAACGGTAGCATCCGCTCCATCGTTTCAAGAGAATCAATATTCTCTTGTCCTTCTTGCAAACCAGCTTCTTCACATGGAAACTTCAGTTGCACTAAGTTAATGGGCAAACCAGACTCAATGGCACGGTTCAGGACATTCTTGAACCTCCTTGCATTGAGAGGCGTCGTAACAATTGTTACCATCACACCCCGCTGAGCCAAGAGCCTTGAAATATCAACCATGGGAATCATGTGGCCTTGAGCCATGAAGGGGAAGAGAACAAAGTGAAGAGGATAAGGTTCATTGGTTGTTTTGGAAGCCATTTCAATTCAACCTTGATAAGAAACTCAAGTTTTGGTTTGGGTTTGGTTTATTATATTTGTGGACCTTATATAGAATAAGATACGTGGAGAGCAAAAAATAAAGTGAACAGAAGACGTAATGGATGACGTAAACAGAATTTACTTGCTAAACACCTCTTATGAAGTCCACAGATTGTGCTTACTACAGGACATCCTTCGCAGGAAACGTTTCCAGACATATCTTCATAACGAAAGGAAGATAATCCACAGACACGAAAAAGCAACTTGGAGGCTCGCTGATAGAAACATCGAATCTTACCGCAAATCTCAAGAATATAAATAAACAAAAAGTGGCCAAGAGAAATTTACCAAGATCGAATTTGTGTTTGAAACTTGAAAGACCAATTAAAATCACATATAAAACAGTTAATCAAGATAAATCCAACGTTGGACTCTTTCAGACAGCTATATCTAGCAGAAGCCTCAAAAATCATAATCAACAAAAAGAGGACCAGAGCCTACAACACTTTCCTGTGAATGTTTCTTTCCTGAGTTCGGTAATAGAGATGACACACAAGTGACAACCCTTGCAAGATGAAAACATAATACACTTTACAACAAACACACAAACCTGGATGGATTCTCATTGCACACACTGTACCTATGGAAAATATATATTGCAAACACCCCGGATTTTTCTTAACAGACTGGTTGGTATTCACACGGACCGAAATGCACATGTTATTTCTTAACAGACTCAGGATCATTGGATTTTCTACCTGAGTCGCTCCTATCAAGTCGAGCTCCTCTCCATAATTGTGACTTGCTTGATCTTAGCAGCAACCCAAAGGCTGATGAGCATGCTGCTCTCACAACTGAATCTTGCGACCGGGTCATCTTGCTAACCAGCGTTTCAAACACCTGAACAAGAGACAGGCTTGAGAACTAATAAAGACTTATGTGCATGTTTTTATGTAGTTTCTCTTATTTACCTGTGGGTAGTAGAGAGAGATTATGTGCTGATCCTCTGAGAGTGATAACATGGTGGTGGAGAAGTGTATTGCATTCGCCTGAATTACTGGCCACGGTGCATCAAAAGCCTGCATCGGGTAGTAATCACTTGAGCTTTATGTAAATATAGTTTATAAATTTAGTAACTATGACAATCGATCAAGGAAAGCCTAACCTGGATGGTTGAGGCCATGTAAGTATCAACTCTTTCCGACTCTTGAACCAAGTGCTTTGAGAGATCCCTTACGAAGTTTTCATAGTCAGTTCTGAAAGTATAAACAAATTTTAGTATAGAACGGTGGTCATTGTGCACAAAATAGATTTGGAATCATAGATTTGGCACCTATCGTCAGAACCAAAAGCACGTGAATCATAAAGGGTAGAATAATTTATTATGTCCACGAGTGAAGAAAGCCGCTTGAGGGTTGCCTATTCAAATAAAAAAATAACAGATATGTAAACTCAAAGATACCTCAAACCTAACAAAGGAGCAATAGGATATGAAGAAAATTACCCGACAAGCCTGCCGTATGCTAAGATCATCGTCATGGAGGTGTACTACTAAGCGCGGAAGGGAGGAGTGAATCTGATATTAGACATTTTTATCAAATGAGCTTTAGATTAAAAATGAAATATCTCCTTTCCTCGACATCCGTATTTATTGAATAGGAAATGGAATGAGTATGCGTCACCTGCTCAACAAATCCCTCCCGCTGTCCTCCAATAGCATATTTACTTAACGCTCCAAGTGCGGCAAATGCATTGGCTCTCATCTTCGGGTCCATACTAACCTGTTACAAATTGGAATTTCATGTAAAATTCAACACACTCCGTTCAGAAAATTGTATCTGACAGTTTGGTGAATCTACTTCTGTTCAAAGTTGAGTCTAGCCTAAAAGCTTTAGTTTATACTAATTTATTAAAACCTTTCAGATAACTTAAAGTTGGACCTCACCTGAAGGTTACGAAGCCGAACAGATAAATTCAGCAAGATAGGTTCAACAGCATCATTAGAAGCTGACTCTGTGACCTAAACAAAAGAAAACAAGCATATATAATTTAAACAAATTGCTAGACAATCAGAAACCTTCAGTTGTTAATAGGTTTGAGCATTACCATTAACAAGCATGACACAGCAGTTAATTGCACAGACTCATCCAGATCATCAAGCAATGCTAATATTACACCAATAACTTGAGTTGTGTAGTGATTCATACAAGCCGATGGCATCTGGCAAAAGCACAAAGCAGCTAAAGTGATTATTCAGAAATAGGAGAGGCAGCAGAAAACAATTTAAATTTCGCAGACCATCTTAGTCCCAAAACTGGTAAGATATCCTCTAGTATATGTGCCAAATAACTCTCATAGCATCAATATGCTATAAATATGTGTATAAAGTTGTTTTACTTAGTGGAAGAAAACACATCTCCATAATGAGTGATGTAGGGTTTTTTAGATATTAACTATTGATCTAACATCATTATCATAATCAAACAGGAGTATATACTTTCTCGTAAACCTATTTGAGTCCTGATAAGGAATAAAGCTGATCCGCATAACTATTTCTTGCACTAGTCCTCTTAGACAATCAAAATAAGTAAATAAAAACTGCTCATAATTACTCTTACTTGCACTAATCCTCTTAGACAAAGGCGCCTTACAGTCGGAGAATCATCTGACACATGTCGGCAGAGTGCCTCGACCATCTCCTCCATTACAGAACTATAATCACCACTGCATCTCATAAATATTAGAAACTTAAGAATTTAAAGTACTAAGGAAGTGTTTTGTTCATGACACACATATCAGGCACGATGCTTCGGTCCTTTGACTTTCTTTCCTTAACTTTTATATACACATGACCTAGAATTAAAACCCATTTTCTTCACTTTGACCTTAACTTTCTTTTCCAAACAGAGCTTACAAGATGAATGGGTACATGTATGTAGATCAGTGTATCACTAAGCCGCGTAAATTCCATAGAACTACAGTTTTAGTAAATCAAAATTGAAACAGAAGTTTCAAAAACATTGAAAACATTATACCTGTAGCGGATAAACTCTGACAATGCAGCGGCAGCAGCTTCCCTTTGAAATCTTTGTGGACGGTTAAGTGCTTTCGTGAGAATCGAGCATATATGTCGAACCTGTAACACCAGTACACAACAGTTAGGCTACAAAGACCCTGAGAAACACAACTGCAATAATCAATTAACTAGGTACCTCCTTCGGTCTCTTAATTGAAATGCATCCAGCAATATCGCCAATAAGATCAACCCATTTTTCTTTTTCTCTTTGCTCCCCATTACGAGCCAAAATCTAAGCAAAGATAGGTATCAGTTCATCATCCTGGAAACTAAACAGAACTACTTTATTGTTAAACACAAACGGTACCTTTCCCATCTCCAAATCACCAACACACTCACAGAAAGCTTGAAATGACGTTAGAAGTACTCTGCCAAGAGGGGAATAAAGTTTTACTAAAACGAAAGTACCAATCGTATGTGGCTACAGTTCTCTTGAAAGTAGAGGAGTTACCGTAATGGATCTTGCTGACCAGAACTTGCAAGTCCATGACAGCTTCCCAATTGAAGAGTAAGTGCCCCAACGACAGAAGAGTAGCTTTTCTCAACAGCTTTCTTTCCAATTTTTCCGCCCCCTCTGGTTAATTGACTATATTAGCCACCAAAAATGCAGTATGGGCTCTCAACTAAAACTGATGGTTTATGAACGATACCTAAAAAAAGCAGTGAGAGCAAAAATGGCAGCTTGAAGAATATCATCTTCAACATGTGTTTCAGTAGAAGAGCTAGTATTCTCTCCCTTATGTGAATCACCTTTAACTAAAGAACTACGATTGAGAATGGATATTAAGTGTTCCATAAACAGAACTGAAAGTTCTGTATGTTGAGAGAAAGCCTGCATCAAAATATAATTGACAATGAGAGGCCGCATCTTTGAATCAGACAATTTATTCCCAAAATTGTGTCAAGATTTTCGTACAAGATGATATGACCATGAAAGAAAAGAATATAAAACAACATCATATATGAGAATAATCTTATATTATAACATAGTTCTTGTAGAGAATGGTACTTACAAAAAATACATCTTGCATTGGCCAGCCACCACGCATCCTAGTTATATCCTTCGTCACGA